>CM055120.1:189585601-190799351 GCA_029206835.1 Rana muscosa | reverse complement strand
GTGCAGAGATGATCAGCGGAGAACATGTTCTCCCCTGGTCATCTCAGTTTCATAAACTGTTCTGTCCAACAGACTTCTATTCTAATTATCTGCATTTGTGTTGATTAAAATTACATTTCATTTACATAGAAATCATATGCAGAGCACAGGCGCCATTTAGCGTCCTTTTTGGTATTGCTTCAGCTCTGTTTATTATTTCATGCATTGTATGTGTAACCCAGGAAGTATTCTGGGTAGAATCTTCACAGGAAGTGAAGCAGATTCACCATGCTTTGAGAAAACACTGCAGGAGGCAGGACATGTCTTGTTCAATCTATCACCATCACCCCTTAGAGCAGTGGTCATCAACCCTGTCCTCAGGGCCCACTAAGAGGCCAGGTTTGCAAGATAACGGAAATACATCACAGGTGATATCATTTTCTGCTCAGTGATTGCAGTATTCTAGTCTGCATCTCCCCAAGGTAATACATAAAACCTGCACTGTTAGTGGGCCCTGAGGACATGGTTGATGACCACTGCCTTAGAGAATTTAAAAAGTATGTTTTTACTACCTCATCTTGTATTGTATATTGTTGTTTCTGCAATGTATGCTGTATTGTATGCAATAGTGTACTTATTGAGGTCTATTTCTGTTATTTTGTAGTTTCATCTGGCTTGTTCTAATAAAGTTGAGATCAAAGAAATATGGTATCTGAAGTTTATGGGGCAAGAAGGTTTAAACTATATGTCCTTGAGACAGAACAGTGACATTTTTAAGCTGACCTCTGAAAGGAAGATAAGCTGACTTCCGAAGTCTGTACAGCCCGGGGCTATGCAGTACCCATACAGTCAGAAGCCTTAAAGAAACAGGTCTGCGGCAGGTGAAGTAAGCAGCCACGCTACACAGAGACACGCTCTGTCAAGCAGCACCGACACTAGAGCGGTCTCTATACAGCAAGACAGCTTCTTCCCCGCAGCCATGTCTCACAGTGGAACATCTTCTTAAAAAACACGATCACGAGCAAGCTCATCTAGGTCATCTGTCGCAAATGCAGCAGCTATCGCCCGTTCAAAAACTGAAGCAGCAAGAGCTGCAGATGAAAAAAGAAAAGGCCCACCTTGAAGCAGAGAGGGTGAGACAGGAACAAGAAAGAGAAGGAAAGAATACGCCTGGAACAAGAAAGAGAGAAGGAAATAATACCCCTGGAACAAGAGAGAGAGAAGGAAAGAGTACACATGGAACAAGAGAGAGAGAAGGAAAGAGTATGCATGAAGCAAGAGAAGGAACAACAAAGAATATGCCTGGAAGACGAGCTAGCCCAGCAGGAAGCATCTCTGAAATTGCAGCAAGCTATCTTAGAAGCTAACATGAAGAAGCTGGCAGTGGACCGAGATGCTGCCGCCACCATTGCAGAAGCAGAGGCTTTAGAGGCAGCCGTCTACGATGAGCCAAGAGTAGATAGCAGCATACCGGGTCTAGAGGAAGACCACCAAGATTCCTCGCAACGCACTTCAGATTATGTCTACCAGCACTGTCACCCAAGCAGCATCCTTCAACAAGAAATTAAACATGACGTCAGTGAGTCACATCAAATAAAGCAGCAACAAGCCGACCTTGGACCCCAGTGCTACAAGCAAAAAAAATCTGCCAGAGATCCAGACTATCCAGTCCCAACCAAACCTTCTACTCCACAAGGTACCCAGCCTTCATACAAACATCAAACACCTGTCTTCACTCCAACGGTGTATGTAACGAGCCGGTACGAACTTCAAACCTTATGCAAGTTTGAGCCCAGTGCGCCTAAAGAAGAGACTTCTACCAGGTACGCCTATACACCGCACCACAATACACCAGCAGCTTACCCCAATGCCAATCAGGCTACTGTAGACCTTGCCAAGTTCCTGGCCAAATGTGAGTTAGTTACCCAAGGACTTGCCAAATATAGTGATCGCCCTCAACACTACAGGGCGTGGTGATCCTCTTTCCAGGGTGTCATTCAAGGTCTAGATCTATCCTGCAGGCAACAGATAGAACTCCTCGTAAAGTGGCTTGGAAATGATTCTTCTGAACATGCCAAAAGGTTCAGAGACATTAATATAAACCACCCTGAGATAGACCTTGCAAACATCTGGAACAGACTGGATAGATGTTATGGCTCACCAGAGGCTATAGAGAGTACACTGTTTAAAAGGATAGAGGACTTCCCAAAAATACCTAGCAGAGGTTACCAAAGACTCAGATAATTCAGTAACCTGTGTATAGAATTACAAGTTGCTAAAGCAGAAGGGGACTTACGTGGCCTTTCTTATCTGGACTCTGCTATAGGTATTAACTCCTTAGCACAAAAACGTCCTTATGAGTTACACAGCTCATGGCTGTAACTACAAACGAAAACACAATGTGCCTTTTCCACACTTTAGTGAGTTTGTGGACTTTGTAGACAGACAAGCAGGAACAAAAGATGACCCCAGCTTCATTTTTCCAGTGTCTTATACCACTTCTTCTGGCCTTAAGCAACTCATAGCTCCAGTAGCAGTGCACAAAACTAACATTTCTTCCCACAGATTTGCAGAGTCTCAGCCAGAGGATCAAGACAATGACCCTACTAAGTTCTGCCCTCTACATAAGATACCACATCCTCTTCTTTTTTTTTAATAAATTCTTTATTTTTTTTTAAATTTCACATTACAGGTTTTCACAATTTATACCTTCTAATTTCATCAACTACAAGAAAAACATTATTACACTCTTATATTATTTTCTTGTCTCTTTGATGCTTCATTACTTCAATGTGAATTCTCTTTTCCTCACCTTTCCTTCCCAATAACATCCCCCCTCCCTTCCCCACCAAAACAAAAAAAAAATCCCCAGTGGGAGAAAAAGAGGATGGAAAGGTTAGCCTCCCTCCTGTTTGCTCCCTAACATCCTCTCTCACTCCTCCAACCCCCACCTCCCCCCCCCATCTCCTCCCTATATTTCAAGTAGGGTGCCCATATCGTCCGGTACCTCTCATCTTGATCTTTCAATGCCATCGTAAGGTTCTCCATTTGTTGAATCTCTGCGATTCTGGTGAACCACTGTGCTCTGGTTGGGGGGCTCTCTGTTTTCCACAAGACAGGAATACACGCCCTCGCAGCCACCAGAAGATGTCTTAACACTGAGCTTTTATATTTTTCCACTGATATAAGGATGTCAAGTATTAGAATGGCTGCTGGTCTATCTTCTAAGGACACACCTGTTATTATTTCAATAATTTCTAATGCTGTTCTCCAAAACTCTTTAATTTTTGCGCACTCCCAAAAGATATGTAGTAACGTACCCTCTGCTGCATGACACCTCCAGTAGGCATCTGACGTCTGAGGGTATATTCGATGTTATACTGTTGGTGTTCTGTACCATCTAGTTAAAATTTTATATCTTCCCTCCTGATTTCTGCTTGCTACTGAGGGTGAATGTAAAAATCCTGTCTCTCTGTTCTTGGGAGAATGTCAACCCCAAGTCTCTCACCCATGCCTGAAGGAACGTAAGTTCTTGTGGTATTTCTGAATTGATTAATATTGCATAGAAATATGACAACGAATGTCTCAGAGGGTTCCCCTTCAGGCATATCTCCTCTAATTTTGCCTTTGTTCTAATAAAGGCATCTAGTTGCAACATCCTAAAAAAATCTAATTCTGGTGCTACTTCTCTTTCAATCTCTCTCTTTGTCATTAGTCGGTTATCTTTTGAAAAATGAACAATCCTACTAATACCCCTTTGTCGTAGAGCTTTGAATCTTTGATCTATCACTCCTGGCTGAAATACCATGGTACCCAGGATCGGGGTCATCGGGCTCGGGTATATAGACATAGTTGTTTTCTTGAAAATCGTTTTAATTGTTCGTATAGTGGCACCTATCATCGGATGTTTCTTTATTTCTGCTGCCATTTCGGCATCTGGAATCCAGACTAGGCCTTCCAGCGGTATGTTCTCCATCGATTGTTCAATTTTTAACCACGGTTTCTTATTAAGCCCACACCACTCCCACTATTCTAACTAAATGAGATGCTTCCTGGTACTTTACTGGGTCCGGGAATCCAATCCTTCCTTCCCCTTGGGGTAGTGACAAAATTGTCCTTCGTATTCTTGCCGGTTTCCCGACTCATTTGAATTTAAGAAACCTTGACCTAAGATCCCTAAAAAAACTTGGGGGATCTTAATTGGTAGAGTCTGTATTATATTAGGGATGAGCCGAACACCCCCCGGTTCGATTCGCACCAGAACCTGCGAACGGACCGAAAGTTCGTGCAAACTTTAGAACCCTATTACCGTATTTATCGGCGTATAACACACACTTTTTTCCCCTTAAAATCAGGGGAAAATCGTGGGTGCGTGTTATACGCAGATACTCCGTCGAATTCCCCTGCTGAAAACGAGCGAGAGGAGCGAGCGGAGCCGAAGCCGAAGTACAATCGGCTTTACTCGGCTCCTCTCGCAGTCCCGCCCATCTCTGACTGCGCCGCTGACATAGAGAAAGCCGAGTGTACTTCGGCTAGTCTCGGCTCCTCTCGCAGTCCTGCCTGTGACTGTGAGCAGAGCCGAGTCTAGCCGAAGTACACTCGGCTTTCTCCGTCAGCGGCGCAGTCAGTGGAGATGGGCGGGACTGCGAGAGGAGCCGAGTCTAGCCGAAGTACACTCGGCCCCGCTCGCTCCTCTCCACAGAAATCAGCGCCAAATTTTAAAAAACGCCGGGACTGACACGATCGCAAAGGCACTGGGCAAGGCTGCAGATGGACAGATGGACACTGGGCAAGGCTGCAGATGGACAGATGGATACTGGGCACGGCTGCAGATGGACAGATGGACACTGGGCAAGGCTGCAGATGGACAGATGGACACTGGGCAAGGCTGCAGATGGACAGATGGACACTGGGCAAGGCTGCAGATGGACACTGGGCAAGGCTGCATGCTGCATTTAAATGTAAGTTTTTTTTCCTTGAATTTCCCTCCTAAAAGTTTTTTTCCTTAAAATTCCCTCCTAAACTTGGGGTGCGTGTTATACGCCGGTGCGTGTTATACGCCGATAAATACGGTAAATACAATGACTCGAATGTTCAAAATCAAAAGTGTTAATTATAATGGCTAATATGCAAGTTATTGTCCTAAAAAGGGTTTGGGGACCCGGGTCCTGCCCCAGGGGACATGTATCAATGCAAAAATACGTTTTAAAAACAGACGTTTTTTCAGGAGCAGTGATTTTAATGATGCTTAAAGTGAAAAAAAAAGTAAATATTCATTTAAATATAGTACCTGGGGGGTGTCTAAAGTATGCCTGTGAAGTGGCACATGTTTCCCGTGTTTAGAACTGTCCCTGCACAAAATGACATTTCTAAAGGAAAAAAGTCATTTAAAACTGCTTGCGGCCTTAATGTAATGTTTGGTCCCGGCAATATGGATGAAAGTCATTGAGAAAAATGGCATGGGTTTTGAAAATTTGTTTTTTTTATTGAAACAAGGATTGGTGATAAAGCATCAGTGGAGAGGAGACACCTTTTCCCCATATTAACTCTTACAGGAGAGAATTTCCCTTCCTAGTGGTAGATTTCCTCTCACTTCCTGTCGTCTTCTTAGTAGGAGTTGTTTGTAAGTTGGATGTTTGAAAGTAAGGGCCTGCCGTATATACTCTGCAGAAATTTGGCCCTTAGGTGTTGGTGTTGCCACAACACTGTAAGCCCTCACAGTTACTCTTGGTGGGCGCTGGAACGCCCTGCTGTGAACTATTATATCAAGAATTGTAATTACATGCCATTGTTGAACAGTGGTAGGAAAAATTGGTAGGAAAAAATTGGGCCTTTGGTGGTGGTGCTGGTGCCACAACACTGTAAGTCCTCACAGTTACTCTTGGTGGGCGCAGGAATTGGCCCAGCTGTGAAATATTAGATCAAGAATTGTAATTACATGCCCTTGTTGAACAGGGGAAGAAAAATTGGGCCTTTGGTGATGGTGGTGGTGGTGGTGGTGGTGTTGCCACAACACTGTAAGCCCTCACATTTACTCTTGGTGGGCGCAGGAATGGGCCCTGCTGTGAATTATTAGATCAAGAATTATAATTACATGCCCCTGTTGAACAGGGGCAGAAAAATTGGGCCTTAGGCACTGGTACCACAACACAGCAACCCCTCACAGATACTGTACTTGGAGCGCAGCAATGAGCCCTGCTGCAAAGTATTGCATCAAAAATTGTAATTACACACTCGTGTTAAACAGGGGCAGAAAAATTGGGCCTTAGGCACTGGTGCCACAACACTGCAACCCCTCACAGATACTGTACTTGGAGCACAGCAATGAGCCCTGCTGCAAAGTATTGCATAAAAAATTGTAATTACAAGCCCCTGTTAAACAGGGGCTGAAATATTGGGCCTTAGGCCCTGGTACTGGTGCCACAACACTGCAACCCCTCACAGATACTGTAGTTGGAGCGCAGCAATGAGCCCTGCAGCAAAGCATTGCATCAAAAATTGTAAATACACGCCCCTGTTAAAAAGGGGCTGAAAAATTGGGCCTTAGCCACTGGTGGCGGTGCCCAGAACCAAAAATGTTCTTACAAGCTATCAGCATGATCGTTGAGGAGGAAGAGGATAGTCACTCAGCATCAGCATAGGCAGTCTTGAAAGGATCTGACGTTTCAAAAAAAAATATTCTGTTACATCAGCATCAGGTGCTTGGTAGCTGGTGTTGATCCAAGACTGATTCATTTTTATGAAGGTCAGTCGATCGACCGAGTCAGTGGACAGGCGCACCCTGTGATCGGTTACAAAGCCTCCAGCAGCACTGAATGTGTGTTCCGAAAGAACGCTGGATGCAGGACAGGCCAGTAGCTCAATTGCATACTGTGCAAGCTCTGGCCAGTGATCCATCCTCAAGAAGACCCAGTAACCCAGAGGATTTTCGGTGGGAAAGGTGTCCAAGTCTGATCTTGCCCCTAGGTATTCCTGCATCATGTAAAGCAGACGCTGGCGATGGTTGCTGGAACCGATCATACCTTGGGGCTGCGTACTAAAAAATTGTCTGAATGCATCGGTCAGACGGCCACCTTCTCCACCGCTCCTTCTTTGACTGACTGAATCCTCAGCAACACGTTGTCCAGGACCAGGAATTTGTAACCTCCCAGTCTCTGGGAACGCGTTGCACAGACCTTTCTGCAAGGCCTCCCGAAGATGCTTCATCCTCTGCTCCCTCTGCGACGGCAAGATAAGGTCCGCAACCTTACCCTTGTAACGTGGATCAAGGAGGGGTTGCCAGCCAGTAATGATCCCTCTCCTTGATCGCACAAATACGAGGATCCTTCCGCAGGCTTTGCAGGATCAGGGAGGCCATGCAGCGTAGGTTTGCTGAGGCATTCGGTGCTGAGTCCTCTGGGTCACTGAGGACGACATGATCTGAAACCACCTCCTCCCAGCCACGTACAAGTCCATGGGTGTCTTGGGACTGTAATTGATACCTTGAAGACTGCTGCTGATGCTGAGTGCTAGGCTCCACCTCCATGCTGACACATTAATCCTCCTCCTCCTCCTCCTTATCCTGTGTGATAGCCGGGCCAGCAGGAACACTGTCTGGATAAAGGGGGCCTTGAGAGGTAAGGAAGTCCTCCTCTTCCTGCCTCAAGTGCCCTGTCCATTATTCCACGCAGCGTGTGCTCCAACAGATGGACAAGAGGGACAGTGTAACTGATGTATGCACTGTCACTGCTCACCGTCCTCGTGGCCTCCTCAAATGGTGCCAGGACAGTGCATGCATCCCTGATCATGGCCCACTGGCATGGGGAAACAAATCCAAGCTCCCCTGACCCTGTCCTGGTGCCATATTGCAACAGATACCCATTGATGGCCCTCTGCTGCATGTGCAGCCGCTGCAGCATGGCCATCGTAGCGTTTGGCCAATTATGGCTCTCTGTTTTTTCCACGCTGTGATTGACCAAAGCATGCGGGTCATAGTGCATGCTTGGCCAATCATCAGCCAGCAATGCACTGCGATGCCGCAGTGAATTATGGGCCGTGGCGCGCCACTCGAATTTGGCGCGAACGGCCCATAATGTTCGCAATTCGGCGAACAGACGATGTTCGAATCGAACATGGATTCGACTAGAACACGAAGCTCATCCCTATATTATATACAGAAGTCTCGGCAAAACGTTCATCTTTATTATATTTGTCCGCCCGAACCAAGTAAAGATTTCTTTATCCCATCTCATTAGATCTAGTTTTATTCGTTTTGATCAATAATACATAGTTAAGTTCAAATAATTTGTTTAAGTTCCTCGATATTTTAGTCCCTAGGTAGCTTATGTGGGAGTCTGTCCACCTAAAATCAAATTGCGTAGTTATCTGATGTAGTAATGAAGATTTTATTTCTATTCCCATTGCCCCTGATTTCCACATCCTCTTCTGAAATGCAGAGCCTTCAGGACAAAAACCATCCAGGATCGCAAAGCTTTCCTCAAAGAGAACAACACCTGTTACAAGTGCTGCACTTCGTCCACACACTTCGCCAAGGACTATAAGGTCAGTATCAAATGTACAGAGTGTGACAGCACAGAGCACAACACAGCTTTACACCCAAGGCCTACTCCAAGAACCTTCACACCTGTCCATGGTGACAAGGAGCAAGGCAGGGAGACCAAAGACTCTAGTACAGATGCCACAGCAATCATTTCACAGTGCACTGAAGTCTGCAAAGGAAGTACAGGTGGCAGATCCTGCTCTAAAATCTGTCTAGTGAAAGTTTACCCAAAAGGACGCAGAGACGAAGCAGTCAAGCTCTACGTCATCAGAGTAATAAGTCACTAGCTAGATCTGTGTTTTTTTTTTTACATTCTAAACCTTAAAGGCCCCAGCAGCCCTTACTCCCTTAGGACTTGTGCAGGTACAGTGGAAACGGCGGGGAGAAGAGCTGACGGCCTACAAATTGAATCTATGGATGGTAAGACATGCCTACCCTTACCGACCATAATAGAGTGCAACCAGATGCCAGACAACAGGTCGGAGATTCCCACAGCAGACGCAGAAGCTCACCAGACCCACTTGAATCACATAGCACATCTCATACCAGAACTTAATGATCAGGCTCAGATAATCTTATTCCTAGGGAGGGATATCTGGCAAGTCCACAAAGTAAGGAAACTGATCAACGGTCCTAAAAACGCTCTATATGCCCAAAAACTGGATCTTGGGTGGGTCAATATAGGTGATGTTTGCCTGGGAGGTGCACACAAACCGGCATCTGTTAATAACCTGCTCACCAGTACCCTCGAGTATGGTCGTCCTTCTCTTTTCCAACCTTGTCAAAATCACATCCTCATAAAGGAGCTACCACACAACAACCCTGTACCTCTTCCTTTCCCAAGTCCCCTCTGTGACAGCAATACCTATGACGATGACCAAAGCGACTTAGGACGCTCAGTGTTCAGGAGAACAAAGGAGGACAACCAGGTAGCAATGTCCATTGAGGATAGGCTCTTCCTAGAGGTTATGGAAAGCAGTATGGAGAAAGACGTGACTAATAGTTGGGTAGCACCTCTTCCCTTTAGGCCACAAAGACAACGTTTGCCTAACAACAGAGAATTAGCATATAAACGCCTCACTTCCCTAAGACAAAATCTTCAAAGGAAACCAGAGATGAGAGAACATTTATTTTCCTTCATGGACAAAATATTCCAGAATGGTCATGCTGAGATAGCCCCAAACCTCAAAGACTCAGAAGAATGTTGGTGCTTACCCATATTTGGGGTCTATCACCCTAAGAAGCCAGGGCAGATTAGAGTGGTGTTCGATTCCAGCGCCAAGCATGAGGGTGTCTCTAAATGATGTACTTCTCTCTGGCCCTGACCTGAACAACAGACTATCAGGAGTACATCTCTGCTTTCGCAAAGATTCAATCACATTCATGGCAGACATAAAACAAATGTTCTATTGCTTTCTTGTTAAAAAAGAACACCAACATTTCTGAGGTTTCTCTGGTTCAGGGACAACAACCCTTCTGGAGACATCACAGAATACTGCATGAGGGTGCACATATTTGGCAACAGTCCTTCCCCTGCAGTTGCTATATATGGCCTCAGACACTCTGCTAGAGTGGGGAAGTCAGAGTATGGGTCAGATGTCAGGCAATTTGTGGACAAGGATTTCTATGTAGACGATTGCTTGAAATCACTACCCACAAATGAAACCGCAATCAGTCTCCTCAAAAGAACTCAGGCAATGCTTGCTTGTTCCAACTTAAGACTCCACAAGATTGCTTCCAACAGTAGAGAAGTTTTAGAAGCCTTTCCTGTCCAAGATCATTCTAACGAGTTAAAGGACTTAGATCTAGGCACAGACTCGCTTCCCATGCAACGCAGCCTTGGTTTGCTTTGGGACTTAAGATCTGACACCTTTACTTTCCAAGTAAACACAGAAGAAAAACCCTTTACCCGTAGAGGTGTCCTGTCTACCATAAACAGCCTGTATGTTCCTTTAGGCTTTGCAGCACCTGTCACCATCCAGGGTAAGGCACTACTTAGAGACTTAACCTGTGAGTCGCTAGATTGGGACCACCCTCTCCCCACCGACAGGAAGAACTTATGGCTAGAGTGGAAGGACTCACTAACAGCTCTATCCAACCTTAAAATTAATTGCCCATTAGCTCCCCTGTCATCTGCAGACGTTCAGATGCAAAGACTTTGTGTGTTTTCGGATGCTTCTGTTAAAGAAATTGCTGCTGTAGCTTACCTGAAAACCATAGACACTAAAGGACAATGCCACATAGGGTTTGTAATGGGGAAAGCAAAACTTGCACCACTTCCCGAACACACCATACCCAGGCTGGAACTTTGTGCTGCAGTATTGGCTACAGAGCTAGCTGAACTAATTGCAACAGAGACAAACCTAGAAATTCAAAAAGCTGAGTCAATAGACACTTCAAGTTTCATTAATGCTCTTAGACGTTTCATTGCAATCAGAGGCCCAGTGAAACTCATTCGCTCTGACAGAGGGTCTAACTTTGTAGGAGCAGTAAAAGAACTTCAAATTCCTTCCAACTTGGATGTTCTCAGTGTAAAAAGATACTTGAGTAAGCAAGACTGCACGTGGATCTTCAACCAACCTCACTCTTCTCACATGGGAGGTGTTTGGGAGAGCATAATAGGCATAGCCCACAGAATTATTCACTCCATCTTCCTACAAGTAGGAACTGCAAGGCTTACTCACAAATGTTTAGTGACATTTATTGCAGGGGTTACAGCTATCATTAACGCCGGACCCTTGACTTCAATTTCAAGTGACTCTGAAGATCCAGTGGTTCTCTCACCTGCCAAGTTGCTCACGCAAAAGACTGGTCTTGTAGGTACTCCAGCTGGAGAGTTTTGTGAGAAGGACCTTTACAAACATCAATGGAGACAAGTACAAACCCTTGCCAGTACCTTCTGGAGTCGATGGAAGGAACAATACACATCTACTCTACAACTAAGGAGGAAGTGGCACACGGAAAAACCTAATCTTAAACTTGGTGATGTTGTGCTCATGAAAGATTTCCAGACACTAAGGAATATGTGGCCTTTAGGTCTGGTCACCAAAGTACTCCAAAGCAAGGACAATCGTGTCCGTAAGGTCGAGGTCAAGACCTTTCAACAAAATGAGGCCAAAGTGTTCTTAAGACCAGTGACTGAACTTGTTCTGTTGCTTTCTACGGAGGACTCTGTTAGTGACGTCACTTGACGTCAGGCGGGGAGTGTTCTGTCCAACAGACTTCTATTCTAATTATCTGCATTTGTGTTGATTAAAATGACATTTAAAGTTTGTAATTTACATAGAAATCATACGCAGAGTGCAGACGCCATCTAGCGTCCTTTTTTTGGTATTGCTTCTGTTCTGTTTATTATTTCATGCATTGTATGTGTAACCCAGGAAGTAGTTAGTAAGCAAGGTATTCTAGGTAGAATCTTCGCAGGAAGTGAAGCAGATTCACTATGCCTTGAGAAGACACTGCAGGAGGCAGGACATGTCTTGTTCAATCTATCACCATCACCCCTTAGAGAACTTAAAAAGTAAGTTTTTACTACCTCATCTTGTATTGTATATTGTTGTTTCTGCAATGTATGCAATAGTGTACTCATTGAGGTCTATTTCTGTTATTTTGTAGTTTCATCTGGCTTGTTCTAATAAAGTTGAGATCAAAGAAATATGGTATCTGAAGTTTATGGGGCAAGAAGGTTTAAACTATATGTCCTTGAGACAGAACATAAACCGTTAATGACCTGAGATGAGCTGCCATCATCAGGATCGCAGCTCATTTTGGTTTCATAAATGGACACCCTTGTTTTTTCTCTCTTATGTATAATTGCAACATGTTTGTGCACACATGCAGACTGTTGAGTTTTTGGTAAAATTATGAACTTTAAATCCTTCTCTGTAATGAAACACATATGTAGGAACCTATTTTGTGATGTCATCACATGCTGCCGCTTGGTCTGGGCTGATGCTGTACAGCTGGACAGGGAACGGTGGTATCCTCAGCAGTTCTTCTGTTAGGGCATTATGCACCCAGGGACCAATGCTCACTAGTACGACTTCTTGTGTTTCAAGCATTTGTCCCTTGGTTCATACTGCCCTAAATAGAAATGCTGCTGAGTGCACCTCCTAGCCCAGTCCAGCTGCAACAGCTGTTAGACTCTAGGGCTGAACAATACACCTATGCCCTTCAGCTAAATGCTGGAGACCCATGCATTGGGGAAAACTACCTAGTGGGCTTAAGGCCAAGATAAACAGGAGCAGTAAGACAGATTACGATTAGGAATGAGCTACGATTGGACTTATATACAGTCTGGTCAGTGACAAAATATGGCCATATAAGGGCAATGATATTACCAGCACCTTTTGTTACATGTGATGTGGGGAAATCCACAGCTGCAGCTGATTGGAGCAGTGGTCTGCTGTCATGTGACAGTTTCCTGTGAGATCAGCCTGAACCTTAGCTTATTCTTAATCATGATACATATTTACTACAGGGTTACAGCTTGATTCATAAATTCCTCCCTTAAGCTAGGTACACACTATCAGCTTTTTTCCAGGCTGAACGAGGAAAAACTGAGGAGCTTGCTGTACTAACTAGCCAATATTAGTGCAATATTAATACAGCGATCTCTCCGCTGAGCTATTGTGTTCTGACAGGCTTCCCCCCCCCCCCCCCCACAACACAACAGTCAGCACTCTCAGCCATAGACTGATCAGATGCCGATCGGCAGATGTTTTTCTGCGATGCCCCTTTGACAGAAGCCAGGCTTTCGGCCGGCTTCTGTCAGACAGGCTGCCGTATGCACAGGACGAAAATTATCTGGTTTCTGTTGAACCAGCCAATACTGTCTGATATTGGGCCCATGTGTACAGGGCTTTAGCTTCTTTATTGTGAGTCTTATCTACAGTTATAAATCTGTTTAAGTACCTTGCAGATCTGTCACAGTTAGCTGCCTAGGATAACAGGAGAAAAGTAAAGCTAGCCATACATTAGGCCCCTTTCACACTTGTGTGACTTGTCAAGCAAATAATTCCAAAGCATTGCAGCATTTAGGTAATAAAGGGTTACCAAGTGTATTCATCTGCAAAAATACATTTAGGTGACTTTCTAATGCTGCTCTGGACACATCTTTGGAATGAAATGCACTTGCACAAACTTCTGGGCTTCCCCACATTTAGTATCAGTTGTGGAGCCAAAATCAAATTGAAATCACATTTTAGCTCTTTTTTTTAAAAAAAGCAACGCTGGTGCTGAGCTGAAACCAAAATGAAAGTTTAAACTCGTAGATCAAAATAGTCATGGTAGATTATTAATTGAGGGTTATATTAAATAAACTCATGAAGTAATGTTTTCCATGCAAAAAAAAAAAATTGTCAGTAGATCTTTCCTTTTTGTCACTTCATCTATCCTTAGGCTGGCTATATACTAGTATAATTTTTTTTGAAAGGAAAGGTAAATTTCAAATCTTTAGTGGGGTCAAATCAATTGTTTTCAACCTCAGTGACGAGAAAATTTGAAGGAGCAGATTGAAAATTTATTTTGATCGAACAAATTTGTATGTGTATGTGGTTTTCATTTGTTCCAAAATTGAACGTTAAATTCAAGTATTCAAAGTATTTAAACAAACCTTTCGCAAAGCCATCGCATGTGCTGAAAATTATTAAACAAATTTTTGCACGAGTGTTCTATGAACATTTGTTCAAAACTCTACTAGTGTAAAGCCAGCTTTTACAAATATTTTTTGCATATAAATAGGAAATTAGTTATACCATGTGCTCTTTACAATATGTTTTAGGTTAAGCCTAGGACACACTGCTAGGGTGCTGAACGGAAAAAAAAACTAGCAGCCCAGGTCGGAGCTGCTGTACTAACAATTCAATGTTAGTACAGCAATCTCCCCAGCTATTCTATTGTGTTCTGACAGGGGGAAAACCACCCCCACTGGTACTCTTTGGACAAGGCTCTCAGCCATTGGCTGAGAGTGCTAATCGGGAGTCAGACCTTTTTTGGTCATGCCCCTTCGACAGACGACCGGCTGCAGTACACACGGGCCGAATGTCGGCTGATTTCTATCTAACCAACTTATGCCCCTCGACATTCGGTCTATGTGTACTGGGCTTTACTAGAACAATTCTAGCAGAGATATCAGCAGAATGGAGCCAGATCATCTAAAACCTAGACAGGAGTTTAGGATTTAGTGGATGTTCATGGGGGATGGCTACACCCTTTAAGGCGGCCATACACGGTTCGAATTTCGAAAGAATTTTCTTTCGAAAATCGTATCAAAGAATTTTGGTATGAATTTCGCACCGTTAGTGGGCTGCAGCAACAGCCGATTTTCGTGCTGCAATCAAATTTGAGGAATCCGACATGTTGGAAATTTTTGGAAAAACAAACAATTTTCTGATCAAGGAGGGGAGAATCGTGCATGGAATGTAATAGGGAAAAAAAATGCGCTTGTGCAAGAAAAGAATATTCCCGGAGAGAAAAGAATATTCTCGGCAACATGAAGGCTTGGTCGGCCGAATTTCGAAAATCAATGGTGGCATCATCGGATCACAAAAAAAACAAAACTTTCTGATTTTGAAAAGAAAATGTGTTCGAAATTCGACCATGCAAGGCCTGCTTAAAGCAGGCCATACACCAGGGATATGCAATTAGCGAACCTCCAGCTGTTGCAAAACTACAAGTCCCATCATGCCTCTGCCTCTGGGTGTCATACTTGTGGCTGTCAGAGTCTTGCTATGCCTGATGGGACTTGTAGTTTGGCAACAGCTGGAGGTCCGCTAATTGCATATCCCTGCCATACACGGTCGAATTTCGAACTAATTTTCTTTTCAAAATCAGAAAGTTTTTTTTTTGTGATCTGATGATGCCACCATTGATTTTTGAAATTCGGCCGGGAATATTCTTTTCTCTTCGGGAATATTCTTTTCTCTCCGGGAATATTCTTTTCT
Source organism: Rana muscosa (assembly GCA_029206835.1). Classification (NCBI taxonomy): domain Eukaryota; kingdom Metazoa; phylum Chordata; class Amphibia; order Anura; family Ranidae; genus Rana; species Rana muscosa. Next base: position 190,783,889 of record CM055120.1, on the reverse strand, counting down.
TGTACATGCGCATTTTTTTTTCTATTACATTTCTCACACGAGTCTCCCATTATTGATTAGAAAATCGTTTGTTTTTCAAAAAATTTTCAACATGTCCGATTCCTCAAATTTGATTGCCGCACGAAAATCGGCTGTTGCTGCAGCCCACTAACGGTGCGAAATTCGTCCGAAAATTCTTTGATACGATTTTCGAAAGAAAATTCTTTTGAAATTCGAACCGTGTATGGCCGGCTTTATTCTGAAAAACAAGAGAAATAATGTAATTGGTCAAATTTGTGTGCCTGCCTGTCACTACATAAGGGACAATGTACTTGCAGGCGGTTGGTGTCTGATTGGGCCATGCCTGTACAGGGCAAATTAGATGGTTTCTCTGTGCCTAATGTAATCCTTATCAATGTCATTCAAAAGGGATGGGTAGGCCAAAGCTGCTAATTTGCCTAGTAACTCATTCTGCCTTAAAGGATTAGTTCACTTTTTATAAAAAAAACAAAAAAAAAACAAATGCACTTTTTTTTGCAGGTAAAAAAAAGTGCATTTAATATTCTTATTGCACCAGTGACCAGCAGATCACAGGTGCAATGCCAGGATCCTGCAGATCCTCAGTACACAGTCCGCCCATACCTGCAATACAGGCAGGTAGTTACTAAATAGCAGGAAGAACCAATGGACTATGAGAATGCCCACCAGTACCCTTGTAGTTCATTGAGTCCGAAGGTACTTGTAGTTCCTTCATTCACAGAACTCTGTGAATGAAAGACTTGGCCGTGTGGGTGGAGCCCTGCACAGCCATGCTGTTTTTGTAATTCTGACTGGGGGTGTGGGGAAAGATTCCCCACCTGCTCTTATAAGGCTAGCATTGTGCCAGGTGTTTTTTAGGTGGGGGCAGTCCCAAAAAATATGTAATAGTGTTCCATGAATAGGGCAACCCCTAAAGCAGAGTGGAGATGATGAGGGGTAAAATTAATTAAGTTTAGCAGGGTTAAGATACCATCTATAGAGCAATTTGATAGCTGATTCTCTGATTGAGGTTGTTTTGGTACATTTATGGAGGTTTGTAAAGATTGTATCCCATTGATTAGGGGTAAGTGAGATGTTTAAATCTGATTCCCATTGTTGCATGAGATGTGATTTCTCAGGCATGTTGGTCTCATTTAAACTTTTATATATTCTAGAGATTAAACCCCTATCACGAGGGTAGGAAATACAAATTTGCTCAAATTGTGTAAAGGGGGGGGGGGGGGTGGAGTGTAAGTGAGTAATATTTCTGATAGAATTGTTTTATTTTTGTGTAGTTATCATTATTATTTATTATTATACAGGATTTATATAGCGCCAACAGTTTGCGCAGCGCTTTACAACATCAGGGAAGACAGGACAGTCACAATACAATTCAATACAAAGGGATCTGAGGGCCCTGCTCGTTAGAGCTTACAGTCTAGAAGGAAGGGTCAAGTGAAACAAAGGGTAGTAGCTGTGGGAGATGATCAGGTAGACAAAATTAAAATCCAGTTGTTAGGTGTGGGTAGGATAGGCTTCTCTGAAGAGAAGGGTTTTTAGGGATCCTCTAAAAGCTAATAGAGAAGGAGATAGACGGACAGATTGGGGTAAGGAGTTCCATAGGCTTGGAGAGGCTCTGGAAAAGTCCTGGAGACGAGCATGGGAGCAGGTGATGAGAGAGCTAGAGTGCAGGAGGTCTTGAGAAGAACGAAGAAAATGATTAGGTAGTTCTCAAGATCAGTATTTATCGGCCAGATTCACCCAATTAGCCCAATGGTATGCCTCTTCACTCCAAATCCCTTGGCTTTGGTTCGAGGAATAATCTATCCTACCCTACAACTTACAAGGACTTCTCTGGTCCAAGACCATCCCACCACAAAAAATAAGACCCTTAAACCTTATCGTCACTCACATTCTTCAACTATGGAACAGACAGGTCTCCAATTTTGATCTGTCTTTGATCTGTCTTCTGGCACTCCTCCCCTAGCTTCCTTTCTATCCCCCCCCCCCCAGATAGAGATCAAGATCAAAATTTACTAACAAATTGGAAGCTATACAACCTAACAAATTTTTAATCGCTCTCCCACCTCAATTCATTCCTCACTTTCACCAAGCTACAAATCAGATTTTTATTACATTAAGTCTTTTTTCCAACTTTTGATACATGTCCCCCAGAGCAGTACCCAGACCCCCATACCCGTTGTATGCCCAATAACTTGCATATAAGCCTTTAAAATGGGCACTTTTAATTTTTTAGGTTTGGGTCCCATAGACCTGGTCTGGCGCAAACCGAACAGGGGGGTGTTTGGCCCATCTCTATACAGCATGTGGGCTGCACAAGTAGACCAGTCAGGAGAAAAATTGCTGAACATTTTGTGCAGGCCAAAGCTCTGATTTAAAAAGCAATGCTAATGTATCCAGACATTTATTTTTGGAATATTTATTGTAGAGACATGCAGTCATTTATATTCCATGGTATATAGAAAGTAGATTCCTGGTGTGAGGGAGACGGACGACATCTCTTTCTACAGGAAGTGTCTTGGATTACAAACCAGAATGCCACATGGTCTCAATTTTAGATGGGACATTGATTTACCTATATAGTGAATACAATTTTGCTTGCAACTTTGTTCTTTTCTTTTTCGTACATCACGGGACACAGAGCGACTTAGTCATTACTAATGGGTTATATAGATTACCTTCAGGTGTTGGCACTGGCCAATTCCAAACCGGAAGTACCCTCCCCTATATAAGCCCCTCCCATCCGGGAGCACCTCAGTTTTTTGCCAGTGTCTAAGGTGTTGGCCAAAGAGTAACATGTGTTTTCACTGGGCTTGCGTACAGGTTCTTTTGGGCCTTAGTAAGCTGTTCCGGATCCCACCAAAAAAGCTTCATAGCTAAACGGTCGGTACCCGGGCCTTGCAGCAGAAGAGCAAGGTTTTGCCTGTAATGCTTCTCTTAGGAGGGCTGGACCCTGGGATCCAGAGCTCTGGTCATACCCACGACCAAGATGTTGTCTGTGCAGGGTGCTATACAGGTCCAGGGGAGTGGAATCCTTGGGAACCCGGTCCCTGAAGGTTTAATTACAATGCCTGCCGTGATAGGTGAAGTTTGGACTTCTGTGGACCAAACAAAGTCCTGCGGCGGGGATCAGGTAAGTGGGGGCCCCCAGGAACTTGGTTCTATTGGGGACCCCCAAGCCTAATTTGTCTTTCTGTCTGTTACCTAACGGTATTCCCGCTAAATATCTGTGTTTGCCTGTAACTACTGAAAATGTAAAATTTTAATAGTAGTCAAGAAAAAAAAAGGGACCGCGGTACCTGTGTTAAACCACTAGAGGCCGCTGTAGTCCATTTTTCTTGTCATGCGGATCTTTGGTTTTCTCAAGTCAAAAGATCCAGGCAGCTGGTAAGTTTCTCTGTGGGAATCCACTTCCTCTGCCCTGTTGCTGCGCTCATCCACCGCACAGGCCCTCCGGCAAAAAGGGCCCTGGCTCCTAGTCCCCTGTTTGATTTCGAAAAGGGCGCCAATGGCGCACGGGCGCGCGCGCGGGCGCGTGCCTCCTATGAAAAAAAGGGGCGGGGCGGGTGGATGACGCTCGATGCGCGCCGCGGCGCTTCTGCGCATGTGCGGGCGTCCCAGCATGGTTAAAAGACACAGTACAAGTGTCAGCTGGATGCAAACAGAGCTAGCAACAAACAGTGGCACACAGAGGCGGTTGATGCAGGCATCCCCATAGAAAGGCACTTTAGTGGACACCAGCTGGTATATAGCAGCAACTTTGTTAGACTATTACCAGCAAAATTGGTGTATGATGACGGGAATACCTCAGCTTTGTGCTTAAAGGATATGTCGTCCAGACGCTCCGGAAATAGATCTTCCAGGAAGCCAAAGGGGTCTCCATCGGGCTCTGAGGATATTGGGCATGCTTGTACTGCACCAATCTCCCCTGAGAATTCAGAGGTCAGTAGCCGTAGAAACCCCGCAGGAATGCCTGGTGCTGCGGCTGTCCCCAGTCCACCTGCTCCTGTATATATAACAGAGGAGGTTTTATCCTCAACTCTGGGAGGATTGGAAGAGAGATTAACAGCATTGATCGCTGCTTCCCTGTCACAGGAAAAGCGCGTCCGATCTCCGTCTCCTCCTTCAGAGTGCCTGTTAGTGGAGGAACAGCCCCACACAGAGATCGACCTACCTGAAGGGGATCAGGATGAGGTTGATTCAGTTATGGAGGAATCAACAGTGGAAGAACCTTTCTCAGCATCTCAGGCTGAAAGATTATGGGTTCAGTCTCTGACTAATATGGTCCGATCAGCATTTAAAATGCCTCTGGCGGAACCACCATCCACTATGGTTTCCTCGCTGGGGTCGCTAAAAGCTCCCCAGGCTGTCTGTTCCTTCCCAATCCACCCTTTATTAGAAGGGCTTATTTACCAGGATTGGGAGCATCCTGATAAAATATTTGCTCCCCCCAAGAGATTTCCGGTGATCTATCCCATGGAGGATAAGTTCATAAAAAAATGGAGGGTCCCTACAGTGGACGCAGCCATCTCTTCTGTTAACAAATCACTGACATGTCCAGTAGATAATGTTCCAATGTTCAAAGACCCAATAGATAAAAAATTGGAGTCTTTACTAAAATCTGCTTTCTCTACAGCAAGCATGGTGACACAACCTGCGGTAGCAGCGATTGGAGTCTGTCAAGCAGTGAAAGATCAGTTGAAACAAGTCTTAAGGGACTTACCAGATCAGCAGGCTCTTGCCCTAGCTGACCTGCCTAGAGCCTTGTGTTTTGCGGTGGACGCCATAAAGGATACAATCCAACAGGCCTCCCGCTTTGCGCTGTCTATAGTACATATGCGTAGGCTTCTGTGGCTCAAAAACTGGTCTGCTGAAGCTCCCTGTAAAAAACTGCTGGTTAGCTTCCCATTTCATGGAGAACGCTTATTTGGAGAAGATCTGGACAAATATATCCAGAAAATTTCTGCCGGTAAAAGTTCACTCTTACCGGTTAAGAACAAGGGTAGAAGTCCTTCTTTTAGGAGGCCTACTTCTCCAGTCCCTGGCACATCGGCTGTGAAACAGTTCCGACGGCCTCCGCGGTCAAATCCAGGGGGCAGAAATCAGGGACAATCACAGGGTAACAAGAAACCCTGGGTCAAGAGAGGTACAAAACCTCCCCCTAAGTCATGAAGGGTTGCCCCCACTCAATCGGGTGAGGGGAAGACTTCAGTTGTTCACAGAGACCTGGCGGGACACCATCAGAGATGGGTGATCTCCGCAGTAAGTCTGGGATACAGGCTGGAGTTAAAAGACATTCCTCCTGCCCATTTTATAAGGTCAAACGTGCCAAGCGATCCCCAGAAGAGTGGATCCCTCCTTCTGGCACTAGAGCAACTATTGCCCCAAGGGTAATCATAAAGGTTCCCTTGGAAGAAAACGGGTTCGGGTTTTACTCGAACCTTGTCACAGTCCCCAAACCAAATGGGGACATGAGGCCCATATTAAATATAAAAGGGCTAAACAAGTTCCTACATATCAGGACTTTTTCGGATGGAGTCGATCCGATCAGTGGCCACCGCCCTACAAGGGCAGGAATGGTTAGCCTCGATCGACATAAGGGATGCTTATTTACATATTCCCATCTGTCCGGCCCACCAGAAATTTCTACGCCTTGCAGTAGAAGGGCGCCATTTTCAGTTCAGAGCCTTACCTTTCGGTCTGGCCACGGCACCACGAGTGTTCACAAAAATTTTTGGCCCTACGATTGGCCAAACTAGGAACACAAGGTGTAACGATAATGGCATATCTAGACGACTTGTTGCTGATAGACCACTCAGTGAAAAAAACTAGAAGTGGTCGTTCACAAGACAATCAAGTATCTGGAATCTCACGGTTGCATTATCAACCGAGACAAGTCAGCCCTAAAACCAGTCAAAAGCCTGGAATACTTGGGGGCTAAGACTGGATTCAAATCAGAGAAAGATTTTCTTACCTCCAGAGAAGGTGTCGTCTTTGAAAGATTTGACCCACTTAGTGGGTACATAAAAGAAAAACCATCCATACGCCTGTGTATAAGGCTGCTGGGAAAAATGGTGGCTTCATTCGAAGCGGTACCCTACGGTCAATTCCATTCAAGGAACTTGCAGAGGGCCATACTGTCAGCCTGGAACAAAAAAGTTCAGGCTTTAGACTTACCAATGTCCCTGTCCCCTTCCGTTCGCAAGAGCCTCCATTGGTGGTTGGTACCAGAATCTGGAAAAAGGGAAACCCTTCAGTCCGGTTTCTTGGAAGGTGGTCTCTACAGATGCCAGCCTCATAGGCTGGGGGGGCAGTACTGGAGCAATGGTCTCTCCAGGGCAAGTGGTCAGAAGCAGAGAAGGCCCTGCCCACCAATCTCTTAGAGATACGAGCAGCCCGGTATGCCCTAGTAGCATGGACATCCAAACTCCAAGGGTCACCTGTCAGAATTCAATCAGACAATGCCACAACAGTGGCATATATCAATCACCAGGGTGGCACCAGGAGTCGTGCAGCCCAGAGGGAAGCGAATTGCATCCTGGAATGGGCAGAAAGGTATGTCACAGCCATATCCGCGGTTTTCATCCCAGGAGTGGAAAATTGGAGAGCGGACTTTTTAAGTCGCCAGCAATTATGCCCGGGGAATGGTCTCTTCACCCCGAGGTTTTCCAGGCAATATGCCAGCGGTGGGAAACACCGGATGTAGATCTGCTAGCATCCAGATTCAACGCAAAGGTGGACAGATTTGTGTCTCGCACAAAGGATCCCCTAGCTTGTGGTTTGGATGCCCTAGTGTTCCCTTGGGATCAGTTCAAGCTGATATATGCATTCCCACCGCGATTAATCCGCAGAATCAGGGTAGAAAAGAAACCAGTGATTCTGGTGGCTCCAGTGTGGCCCCGAAGGGCATGGTACGCAGAGATTGTAAAAATGTCAGTGGGAAGTCCTCGGACCCTCCCACATCGTCCGGACCTGCTTTCGCAAGGACCGATATACTACCCTTCCTTACCAGCCCTAGGTTTGACGGCCTGGCTATTGAAGCCCACATTCTAAAAAAGAGAGGGCTCTCTAATCCTGTGGTATCTACCATGATCAATGCCAGGAAGCCGGTATCCAGGCAGATCTATTATAGGATCTAGAAGGCGTACATCACGTGGTGTGAGGCCAGGAAATGGCATCCACGTAAGTACGTAATAGGTAGGATTCTGGACTTCCTACAGTGGGCTGTAGATAGGAAGCTTGCCTTGAGTACTATCAAGGGTCAGACGGCCTTGTCAATATTTTTTTCAAAGGCCCTTGGCTTTGCATTCATTAGTCAAAGCTTTCATACAAGGAGTGATGCGTATTAGCCCTCCGGTTAGTATTCCCATATGTCCATGGGACTTAAACCTGGTTCTGTCGGTTCTACAGAAACAACCATTTGAACCATTGCGGCACGTTTCCTTGGTTCTTTTCACCAGGAAATTGATTTTCTTAGTAGCCATTTGTTCGGCTAAAAGAGTATCGGAATTAACCGCCTTGTCCTGTAAGGAGCCATATCTGGTTATCCATAAGGACAGAGTAGTATTACGTCCTCATCCAGCCTTTCTTCCTAAGGTGGTATCGAGGTTCTATTTGAACCAAGATGTGGTTCTTCCTTCCTTTTTCCCCAAACCTAGTTCGGTAGAGGAAAAGTTATTGCATTCTTTGGATGTAGTAAGAGCAGTTAAAGCTTATCTAAAAGCCACTGCTCAGATTCGCAGAACGGATACTTTGTTTATTCTGCCGGAAGGCCCTAAAAAGGGTCAGGCAGCATCAAAATCCACTTTAGCCAAGTGGATTCGACAGGTCATAATACAAGCCTATGGCTTGAGAAAGAGACCGCCTCCGTTCAAAGTTAGGGCGCACTCCACAAGAGCAGTTGGAACTTCATGGGCAGTGCATCACCAGGCCTCCCTGGCTCAAGTATGTAAGGCCGCAACATGGTCTTCGGTACACACGTTTACTAGATTCTACCAGGTAGACGTTAGAAGTCAGGAGGATGTCGCCTTTGGGCGCAGTGTGTTGCAGGCCGCAAAAGATCCTCATGCCTGATGGCGCCCAGCTTATGTATCCCTCCCCTCATTTGGCATTGCTTTGGGACGTCCCATTAGTAATGACTAAGTCGCTCTGTGTCCCGTGATGTACGAAAAAGAAAAAGGGATTTCTTTCTCGTACATCACGGGACACAGAGCGACATAGTCATTACTAATGGGTTATATAGATACCGTCAGGTGCTGGCACTGGCAACTTCCAAAACCGGAAGTACCCTCCCTATATAAGCCCCTCCCATCCGGGAGCACCTCAGTTTTTTGCCAGTGTCTAAGGTGTTGGCCAAGAAGCCTGTTAACAGAGCAACAGTCCCATACAGGGATCGACCTACCTGAAGGGGATCAGGATGAGGTCGATTCGGTTGTAGAGGAATCAACAGTGGAAGAGCCATTCTCAGCATCACATGCTGAAAGGTTATGGGTTCAGTCCCTGACTAATATGGTCCGATCAGCATTTAAAATGCCACTTGCGGAGCCATCATCCACTTCTGTCTCCTCGTTGGGGTCGCTAAAAGCTCCCAGACTGTTTGTTCCTTTCCGATCCATCCTTTACTGGAAGGGCTCATTTACCAGGATTGGGAGCATCCTGACAAAATATTTACTCCCCCTAAGAGATTTCCGGTGGTCTATCCATGGAGGATAAGTTCATCAGAAAATGGAAGGTCCCTACAGTGGACGCAGCATCTCTTGTGTGAATAAATCACTGACATGTCCGGTGGATAATGTCCAAATGTTCAAGGACCCAATAGATAAAAATTGGAAGTCCTTATTAAAATCTGTTTTTTCTACAGCAGGATTGGTGACACAGCCAGCAGTGGCAGCTATTGGGGTCTGCCAAGCAGTGAAGGATCAGTTGAAACAGGTCTTAAGGGACTTGCCAGATCAGCAGGCTCTTGCCCTAGCTGATCTACCTAGAGCCTTATGCTTTGCGGTGGACGCCATAAAGGATTCAATCCATCAGGCCTCCCGCCTTACGCTGTCTGTAGTACATATGCGCAGGCTTCTATGGCTCAAAAACTGGTCTGCTGAAGCTCCCTGTAAAAAATTGCTGGTCAGCTTCCCATTTCATGGTGAGCGCTTATTCGGGGAAGACCTGGACAAGTATATCCAGAGAATTTCCAGCGGTAAAAGTACACTTTTGCCGGTTAAAAATAGAGTTAGAGGTCCCTCTTTTAAGAGGCCGGCTTCTCCAGTCCCTAGGACATCGGCTGTGAAACAGTTCCGACGGCCTCCTCGGTCAAATCCCGGAGGTAAAAATCAGGGACAGTTGCAGGGTAACAAGAAGCCCTGGAGCAGGAGAGGTACAAAACCTCCCCCAAAGTCAAATGCATGAAGGGTTGCCCCCACTCAATCGGGTGGGGGGAAGACTTCAGTTGTTCACAGAGACCTGGCGGGACACGATCCGAGACAGATGGGTGCTCTCCGCAGTAAATCTGGGATACAAATTGGAGTTAAAAAACTCCCCTCCTTCCCGCTTTATGAGGTCAAACGTGCCAAGGGATCCCCAGAAGAGGATCCCTCCTGTTGGCACTGGAACAATTATTGCTCCAAGCAGAAATTATAGAGGTTCCCCTGGAAGAATGGGGGTTCGGGTTTACTCAAACCTCTTTACAGTTCCGAAGCCAAACGGGGACGTGAGGCCCATATTAAATCTAAAAGGGCTAAACAAATTCCTACATATCAGGACTTTCCGGATGGAGTCGATCCGATCGGTAGCCACTGCCCTACAAGGGGAGGAATGGTTAGCCTCGATCGACATCAAAGATGCTTATTTGCACATTCCCATCTTTCCAGCCCACCAAAAATTTCTACGCTTTGCGGTAGAAGGGCGCCATTTTCAGTTCAGAGCCTTACCCTTCGGTCTGGCCACAGCACCAAGAGTATTCACAAAAATTCTGGCCCCATTATTGGCCAATCTAAGGACACGAGGTGTAACGATAATGGCATATCTAGACGACTTGTTGCTGATAGACCACTCAGTGGAAAAACTAGAAGTGGTTGTTCACGAGACAATCAAGTTTCTGGAATATCACGGTTGGATTATCAACCGAGACAAGTCAGCCCTAAAACCAGTCAAAAGTCTGGAATACTTGGGGCTAAGGCTGGATTCAGACCAGAGAAAAAATTTCTTGCCTCAAGAAAAGGGGTCGTCTTTGAGAGATTTGATCCACTTAGTGGGTTCAAAAAGACAGCCATCCATACGCCTGTGCATGAGGCTGCTGGGAAAAAATGGTGGCATCATTCGAAGCAGTACCCTACGGTCAATTCCATTCAAGGAAATTGCAAAGGGCCATACTGTCAGCCTGGAACAAAAAAGTTCAGGCTCTGGACTTACCAATGTCCTTGTCCCCTTCCGTTCGCAAGAGCCTCCGCTGGTGGTTGGTTCCCCAGAATCTGGAAAGAGGGAAATCCTTCGGTCCGATTTCCTGGAAGGTGGTCACTACAGATGCCAGCCTTATAGGCTGGGGAGCAGTACTGGAGCAATGGTCTCTCCAGGGCGAGTGGTCAGAAGCAGAAAAGGCCCTGCCCATCAATCTCTTAGAGATACGAGCAGCCCGGTATGCCCTAGTAGCATGGACATCCAAACTCCAAGGGTCCCCTGTCAGAGTTCAATCAGACAATGCCACAGCAGTGGCATATATCAATCGTCAGGGGGGCACCAGGAGTCGTGCAGCCCAAAGGGAAGTAAATTACATCCTGAGATGGGCAGAAAGATATGTCCCAGCCATATCTGCGGTATTCATTCCAGGAGTCGGGAATTGGAAGGCGGACTTTCTAAGTCGCCAACAATTATGCCCAGGGGAATGGTCCCTTCATCCCGAGGTTTTCCGGACAATATGTCAGCGGTGGGGAACACCGGATGTAGATCTGCTAGCATCCAGATTCAACACAAAAGTGGACAGGTTTGTCTCTTGGACAAGGGATCCCCTAGCGTGCGGCTCGGATGCCCTAGTGTTCCCTTGGGATCAGTTCAAGCTGATATATGCATTCCCACCGCCACAATTGTTACCTCGATTACTCCGCAGAATCAGGGTAGAAAAGAAACCAGTGATTCTGGTGGCTCCAGCGTGGCCCCGAAGAGCATGGTACGCGGAGATTGTAAAAATGTCTGTGGGGAGTCCTTGGACCCTCCCACATCGTCCGGACCTGATTTCGCAAGGACCGATATACCACCCTTCCTTACCAGCCCTAGGTTTGACGGCCTGGCTATTGAAGCCCACATTCTAAAAAAGAGAGGGCTCTCTAATTCTGTGGTATCTACCATGATCAATGCCAGGAAGCCGGTATCCAGGCAGATCTACTATAGAATCTGGAAGGCGTACATCGCCTGGTGTGAGGCCAAGAAATGGCATCCACGTAAATACGTAATAGGTAGGATTCTGGACTTCCTACAATGGGCTGTAGATAGGAAGCTTGCCTTGAGTACTATCAAGGGTCAGATTTCGGCCTTGTCAATATTTTTTCAAAGGCCCTTGGCTTCGCATTCACTAGTCAAAGCCTTTATACAAGGAGTGATGCGTATTAGTCCTCCGGTTAATATTCCCATATGTCCATGGGATCTAAACTTGGTTCTGTCGGTTCTACAGAAACAACCATTTGAACCATTACAGCATATTTCCTTGGTGCTTCTCACCAGGAAATTGATTTTTCTAGTAGCCATTTGTTCGGCTAAAAGAGTATCGGAATTAGCAGCTATGTCCTGTAAGGAGCCATATCTGGTTATCCATAAGGACAGAGTAGTGTTACGTCCTCATCCAGCCTTTCTTCCTAAGGTGGTATCGAGTTTTCATTTGAACCAAGATGTGGTTCTTCCTTCTTTTTTCCCCAAACCTACTTCGGTAGAGGGAAAGTTATTGCATTCTTTGGATGTAGTAAGAGCAGTTAAAGCTTATCTAAAAGCCACTGCTCAGATTCGCAGAACGGATACTTTGTTTATTCTGCCGGAAGGCCCCAGAAAGGGTCAGGCAGCGTCAAAATCTACTTTAGCCAAGTGGATTCGACAGGTCATAATACAAGCCTATGGCTTGAGAAGGAGACCGCCTCCGTTCAAAGTTAGAGCGCACTCCACGAGAGCAGTTGGAACTTCATGGGCAGTGCATCACCAGGCCTCCCTGGCTCAAATCTGTAAGGCCGCAACATGGTCTTCAGTACACACGTTTACTAGGTTCTACCAGGTGGACGTTAGAAGTCAGGAGGATGTCGCCTTTGGGCGCAGTGTGTTGCAGGCCGCAAAAGATCCTCATGTCTGATAGCGCTCAGCTTATATATGGTGTATCCCCCCCCTCATTTGGCATTGCTTTAGGACATCCCATTAGTAATGACTATGTCGCTCTGTGTCCCGTGATGTACGAGAAAGAAAATAGGATTTTTATAACAGCTTACCTGTAAAATCCTTTTCTTGGAGTACATCACGGGACACAGAGCTCCCGCCCCTCTTTGGGGACACTTATTGCTTTGCTACAAAACTGAGGTGCTCCCGGATGGGAGGGGCTTATATAGGGGAGGGTACTTCCGGTTTTGGAAGTTGCCAGTGCCAGCACCTGACGGTATCTATATAACCCATTAGTAATGACTATGTCGCTCTGTGTCCCGTGATGTACTCCAAGAAAAGGATTTTACAGGTAAGCTGTTATAAAAATCCTATTTTTTATAACAGCTTACCTGTAAAATCCTTTTCTTGGAGTACATCACGGGACACAGAGCTCCCACCCCTCTTTTTGGGACACTTATTGCTTGGCTACAAAACTGAGGTGCTCCCGGATGGGAGGGGCTTATATAGGGGAGGGTACTTCCGGTTTGGAATTGGCCAGTGCCAACACCTGAAGGTAATCTATATAACCCATTAGTAATGACTAAGTCGCTCTGTGTCCCGTGATGTACTCCAAGAAAAGGATTTTACAGGTAAGCTGTTATAAAAATCCCTTTTTTATTCTTTCTTGCTTTTTCTCCATATTTGCAAAGTGAAGCTTTGCCTCATTTACTAAGCTCTGAAGCAAATGCCCTTTCAGAGTGCAACTGCACTCACAAAGTGCATAGTTTATTAGCCTTTAGTAAATCAACCTCTTTGTGTGAAGGTTTGATAAAGAGAATGGGAATGGCACCAAAAAAGGAAGACAGTCCAGTGATATCTTGCTAAAGGCTAGGTCAGTATTGGCCGAAATGCAGCTAGCATCAATGACCTCTTTATCAGACATGCTGCAATAAAGTCTTAAAGCCTGAAGACTGGATTATGTTTGGATGGTTTGTTTTTGGACTTGTACACTGCTATATTGTCCTAAGCTCATATGTAGTGATGAGCCGAACACCCCCGGGTTCGGTTCGCACCAGAACCCGCGAACGGACCGAAAGTTCGTATGAACATTAGAACCCTATTAAATACAATGGATGCGAACGTTCGAATTCTAAAGTGCTAATTATAACAACTATTATGCATGTTATTGTCCTAAAAAGGGTTTGGGAACCCGGGTTCTGCACCAGGGGACATGTATCAATGCAAAAAGAAGTTTTAAAAACGGTCGTTTTTTCGGGAGCAGTCATTTTAATGATGCATAAAGTGAAAAAAAAAAAGTCAAATATTCCTTTAAATATCGTACCTGGGGGGTGTCTAAAGTATGCCTGTGAAGTGCCACGTGTTTCCCGTGTTTAGAACTGTCCCTGCACAAAATGACACTTCTAAAGGAAAAAAAAGCCATTTAAAACTGCTTGCGGCTTTAATGTAATGTCTGGTCCCGGTAATATGGATGAAAATCTTTAAGAAAAATGGCATAGCTACCCCATGACCCCCCCCCCTACCCCAGCCCATTACCAGCCCCTTTGGGATTTGTATGGATATTAAGGGGAACCCCGCACATAAAATAAAAAAGGCCCTATATACTCTGAACAGCCGTATACAGGCGGTGCATACAAGGCAGGGACTGTAGGTTTGTTCTTATGTAGAATCTGTTTGTAATTTTGAACAGGTACATTGTTGAAGTGTAGCTCCAGCCCAAAAATCTATTTTTAAACTTTTTGGAAAACATAGGTAAGGGTTATCACCCCTGTAACATTTGTTTTGCTGTCTGTGCCCCTGTTCAGAACATTTCACCTCACTTTCCGTCCCAATGTCAACTGTTTTTGAAATGTGGTGTTTTTCTTGAAACAAGGATTGCTGATAAAGCATCAGTACAGAGGAGACACCTTTCTCCCATATTTATTCTTACAGGAGAGAATTTTCCTTCCTAGGGGTAGATTTCCTCTCACTTCCTGTTGTCTTCTTGCGTTTGCAAGTAGGAGTCGTTTGTAAGTTGGATGTTTGAAAGTAGGGACCTGCCGTATATACTCTGCAGAAATAGGCCCCTTAGTTGTTGGTGTTGGCACAACACTGTAAGCACTCACAGTTACTCTTGGTTGGTGCTGGAACGCCCTGCTGTCAACTATTATATCAGGAATTTTAATTACATATAATTGTTGAACAGTGGTAGTAAAAATTGGGCCTTTGATGGTGGTGCTGGTGCCACAACACTGTAAGCCCTGACAGTTACTCTTGGTGGGTGCAGCAATGGGCCCTGCTGTGAATTATTAGATCAAGAATTGTAATTGCATGCCCCTGTTGAACAGGGGCTGAAAAATTGGGCCTTTCGTGGTGGTGGTGGTGGTGGTGGTGTTGCCACAACACTGTAAGCCCTCAGAGTTACTCTTGGTGGGTGCAGGAATGGGCCCTGCTGTGAATTATTAGATCAAGAATTGTAATTACATGCCCCTTTTGAACAGGGGCTGAAAAATTGGGCCTTTCGTGGTGGTGGTGGTGGTGGTGTTGCCACAACACTGTAAGCCCTCAGAGTTACTCTTGGTGGGTGCAGGAATGGGCCCTGCTGTGAATTATTAGATCAAGAATTGTAATTACATGCCCCTTTTGAACAGGGGCTGAAAAATTGGGCCTTTCGTGGTGGTGGTGGTGGTGGTGTTGCCACAACACTGTAAGCCCTCAGAGTTACTCTTGGTGGGTGCAGGAATGGGCCCTGCTGTGAATTATTAGATCAAGAATTGTAATTACATGCCCCTTTTGAACAGGGGCTGAAAAATTGGGCCTTTCGTGGTGGTGGTGGTGGTGGTGGCGTTGCCACAACACTGTAAGCCCTCAGAGTTACTCTTGGTGGGTGCAGCAATGGGCCCTGCTGTGAATTATTAGATCAAGAATTGTAATTGCATGCCCCTGTTGAACAGGGGCTGAAAAATTGGGCCTTAGGCACTGGTGGCACAACACTACAACCCCTCACAGATACGTTACTTGGAGCACAGCAATGAGCCCTGTTGCAAAGTATTGCTTCAAAAATTGTAATGACACGCCCCTGTTAAACAGGGGCTGAAAAATTGGGCCTTAGGCACTGGTGCCACAACACTCCAACCCCTCACAGATACTGTACTTGGAGCACAGCAATGAGCCCTATGGCAAATTATTGGTAAAAAAATTGTAATTACACGCCCCTGTAAAACAGGGGCTGAAAAATTGGGCCTTAGCCACTGGTGGCGGCACCCATAAACAAAAATGATCTTCCAAGCTATCATCATCAATCGTATCATTGAGGACTCGGAGGAGGAGGATAGCCAGTCAACATAACAGCACAGGCACTCAGCATCAGCATCAGTCTTGAAGGGATGTGACATGTTAAAATCAATTAGTCTGTTATATCAGCATCAGGTGTGTGGTAGCTGGTGGTGATCCAAGACTGGTTCATCTTGATGAAAGTCAGTCGATCAACCGAGTCGGTGGACAGGCGCACCCTGTGATCCGTGACAAATCCTCCAGCAGCACTGAATGTGCGTTCCGAAAGAACGCTGGATACAGGACAGGCCAGTAGCTCAATTGCATACTGTGCAAGCTCTGGCCAGTGATCCATCCTCAAGACCCAGTAAGCCAGAGGATTTTCGGTGGGGAAGGTGTCCAAGTCTGACCTTGCCCCTAGATATTCCTGCACCATGTTTATCAGACGCTGGCGATGGTTGCTGGAACCGATCATACTTTGGGGCTGCGGACTAAAGAATTGTCTGAACGCATCGGTCAGATGGCCACCTTCCCCACCGCTCCTTCTTTGACTGCCCGAAGCCTCAGCAACTCGTTGTCCAGGACCAGGAGTTTGTAACCTCCCAGTCTCTGGGAACGCGTTGCACAGACCTTTCTGCAAGGCCTCCCGGAGTTGTCTCATCCTCTGCTCCCTCTGCGAAGGTAACATAAGGTCCGCAACCTTACCCTTGTACCGTGGATCAAGGAGAGTGGCCAGCCAGTAATGGTCCCTCTCCTTGATCCGAAGAATACGAGGATCCTTCCGCAGACTTTGCAGGATCAGGGAGGCCATGCAGCGTAGGTTTGCTGAGGCATTCGCTCCGGAGTCCTCTGGGTCACTAAGGACGACATGATCCGCAGCCACCTCCTCCCAGCCACGTACAAGTCCACTGGTTTCTTGGGACTGTAAATCATCCCTAAAAGACTGCTGCTGATGATGCTGAGTGCCAGCCTCCACCTCCATGCTGACACAATCCTCCTCCTCCTCCTCCTCCTCCTCCTCCTCTTCCTCTTCCTGTGCGATGGGTGGGACAGAAGGAACACTGTCTGGGTAAAGGGGGCCTTGAGAGGCAAGGAAGTCCTCCTCTTCCTGCCTCTGTTCTGCCTCAAGTGCCCTGTCCATTATTCCACGCAGCGTGTGCTCCAACAGGTGGACAAGAGGTACAGTGTCACTGATGCATGCACTGTCACTGCTCACCATCCTCGTGGCCTCCTCAAATGGTGCCAGGACAGTGCATGCGTCCCTGATCATGCCCCACTGGCGTGGAGAAAAAAAAACAAGCTCCCCTGACCCTGTCCTGGTGCCGTAGTCGCACAGGTACTCATTGATGGCCCTCTGCTGCGTGTGCAGCCGCTGCAGCATGGCCAACGTTGAGTTCCACCTGGTGGGCATGTCACATATAAGGCGGTTCTTGGGCAGGTTCAACTCCTTTTGCAGCTCAGCCAGGCGAGCACTGGCATTATAAGATCTGCGGAAATGCACACAGACTTTCCTGGCCTGCCTCAGGTTAAGGACGTGAGCCACACAGGGCACATGGGTCAGTTGTCCCTGTCGGAGGGCGGAGAGGAGGTTGGTGCCATTGTCGCAAACCACCATTCCTGGCTTAAGCTGGCGTGGCGTCAACCACCTCTCGGCCTGGCCCTGCAGAGCAGACAGGACCTATGCCCCAGTGTGGCTTCTGTCCCCCAAACACACCAGCGCAAGCACGGCATGGCATCTTTTTGCCTGCGTACTTGCGTAGCCCCGTTAACGGCTACGGAGCACCGCTGGTTCATAGGACAAACCACAGGAAGAGGCCATGGAGGAAGAAGAAGAGGAGGGGGTGGAGGAGAGAGGTGTGTCACAACCAGTAGTAGCATTTTGGAGGCGTGGCGGTGGAACAACCTCCAACACTACTGCACCTTGTTCTGCATCCTTCCCAGCTGCCAAAAGAGTGACCCAATGGGCCGTGAAAGAAAGGTAACGTCCCTGTCCATGCCTGCTGGACCATGAGTCAGCGGTAATATGCACCTTACCGCTGACCGCCCTGTCCAGCGAGGCCAAGACATTGCCTTCCACATGCCGGTAGAGAGCCGGAATAGCCTTCCGTGAGAAAAAGTGGCGTTTGGGAACCTGCCACTGAGGAACCGCACATTGCACAAACTCACGGAAGGGGGCCGAGTCTACCAACTGAAAAGGCAGCAGTTGAAGCGCTAGCAATTTAGCCAAGCTAGCATTCAACCGCTGGGCATGTGGATGGCTGGGAGTGAACTTCTTTCGACGGTCCAGCAGCTGGGGCAGGGAAATTTGCCTGCTAGAATCGGACGTCGGTGTACTGCTAGCAGAGTGGCCGCAAGTACTTGGCTGTGACACACCTAATTCTACACCTTCATTCCTCTCAGTGCATGTTTCAGAGAGGACTGAAGTTATAGTGGGGTTGGAGATCCCAGCTGATGCGGTGCAAGGAGAGGTCCGCTTTGTTCTTTGGTGTGGGTCTTTGAGGTAGGCTTGCCAACGAGCTGCATGGCAGGTCAACATATGTCTGGTCAGGCATGTGGTACCCAAGCGGCTGATGTTTTGGCCACGCGATATACGCTTGAGACATATGTTGCAAACAGCAGCTGTGCGATCTGATGCACTAGCCTCAAAAAAGGCCCACACCAAGGAACTTTTTGAATGACGGGCAGAGGCAGCGCCCTGCACAGGCGGAGCTCTGCGGTGTGATTCCGTCGGTGTACTGCCCTTACGCTGGCCACCAAAGGGCATCCTGCCTCGTTGGAGATGTGCCTCCTCCTCATCCTCCTCCTCCTCCTCTCTCCTATTAGGCACCCACGTGGAGTCAGTGACCTCATCATCCCCTCCCTCCTCATCACTGGAGCCAATCTGGCAGTATGCTGCAGCTGCTGGAACATGACTGCCAGATTGGTGTCCTTCTTGAGCATCCCCTCTGTCTGCTCTCACGCTACTGCCTTCCTGTAGCTGGGTTTCATCATCAGACCCTTCGAAACGCTGGGCATCCTCCTGGAGCATGTACCCAACACTGTGCTCAAACAGTTCGGGGGACTCCTCAGGAGGAGGACATGGTGGGTCTAGGGAAGGAGTGACTGATGATGAGTCTGACATTGATACCAGGGAAGAGGACGCTTTGGCAGCTGCTTTGCCAGTACCCTGAGCCTGGGTGAGAGAGGATGAGGAGGAGGAGGAGGGCTTGGTCATCCACTCTACCAAGTCTTCGGCATGATGTGGCTCAACATGTCCAGCTGCCAAAAAGAAGGACAAGCGTGTCCCATGGCCATGTGCTGATGACAATGCACCGCGTCCACGACCAGCACTGTTGCCCCCAGACACAGAGCCTGCTTGCCCTCTTTTATTGCCTCCTGACTGTCTGCCTCTCCTTGTTTGCCTTCCAGACATTCTAATAGATGGCCTGCAGGGAGATGGGAAAAAAGCAATAAGGGCTACCTTCAGGTGTCCTTCTCTGTCCCTTTACTTAAGGATTTCTAAATATGGTTGAGGATTATTGCTTTTGCACAGAATAGCACAACGACAATTTCCCTGACTGTCCAAAAAACAAGGATTTCAAAGATGGTTGATGAGGAATGCTTTGGCACACTATAGCACAAGGAGAATTCCCCTCACTTTCCTTCTTTGTCCCTAGAAACAAGGACTGGCACAGTGAAAGAAACTGACACTCTCCCTACCTACAGTTTTCTGTCCCTAGAAAAAATGTTTTTTTAAAGCACACTATAGCACAAGGAGAAATCCCCTCACTTTCCTTCTTTGTCCCTAGAAACAAGGACTGGCACAGTGAAAGAAACTGACACTCTCCCTACCTACAGTTTTCTGTCCCTAGAAAAAATGTTTTTTTAAAGCACACTATAGCACAAGGAGAAATCCCCTCACTTTCCTTCTTTGTCCCTAGAAACAAGGACTGGCACAGTGAAAGAAACTGACACTCTCCCTACCTACAGTTTTCTGTCCCTAGAAAAAATGTTTTTTTAAAGCACACTATAGCACAAGGAGAAATCCCCTCACTTTCCTTCTTTGTCCCTAGAAACAAGGACTGGCACAGTGAAAGAAACTGACACTCTCCCTACCTACAGTTTTCTGTCCCTAGAAAAAATGTTTTTTTTAAAGCACACTATAGCACAAGGAGAAATCCCCTCACTTTCCTTCTTTGTCCCTAGAAACAAGGACTGGCACAGTGAAAGAAACTGACACTCTCCCTACCTACAGTTTTCTGTCCCTAGAAAAAATGTTTTTTTAAAGCACACTATAGCACAAGGAGAAATCCCCTCACTTTCCTTCTTTGTCCCTAGAAACAAGGACTGGCACAGTGAAAGAAACTGACACTCTCCCTACCTACAGTGTTCTGTCCCTAGAAAAAATGTTTTTTTTTAAAGCACACTATAGCACAAGGAGAAATCCCCTCACTTTCCTTCTTTGTCCCTAGAAACAAGGACTGGCACAGTGAAAGAAACTGACACTCTCCCTACCTACAGTTTTCTGTCCCTAGAAAAAATGTTTTTTTAAAGCACACTATAGCACAAGGAGAAATCCCCTCACTTTCCTTCTTTGTCCCTAGAAACAAGGACTGGCACAGTGAAAGAAACTGACACTCTCCCTACCTACAGTTTTCTGTCCCTAGAAAAAATGTTTTTTTAAAGCACACTATAGCACAAGGAGAAATCCCCTCACTTTCCTTCTTTGTCCCTAGAAACAAGGACTGGCACAGTGAAAGAAACTGACACTCTCCCTACCTACAGTTTTCTGTCCCTAGAAAAAATGTTTTTTTAAAGCACACTATAGCACAAGGAGAAATCCCCTCACTTTCCTTCTTTGTCCCTAGAAACAAGGACTGGCACAGTGAAAGAAACTGACACTCTCCCTACCTAAAGTTTTCTGTCCCTAGAAAAATGTTTTTTTAAAGCACACTATAGCACAAGGAGAAATCCCCTCACTTTCCTTCTTTGTCCCTAGAAACAAGGACTGGCACAGTGAAAGAAACTGACACTCTCCCTACCTACAGTTTTCTGTCCCTAGAAAAAATGTTTTTTTAAAGCACACTATAGCACAAGGAGAAATCCCCTCACTTTCCTTCTTTGTCCCTAGAAACAAGGACTGGCACAGTGAAAGAAACTGACACTCTCCCTACCTACAGTTTTCTGTCCCTAGAAAAAATGTTTTTTTTAAAGCACACTATAGCACAAGGAGAAATCCCCTCACTTTCCTTCTTTGTCCCTAGAAACAAGGACTGGCACAGTGAAAGAAACTGACACTCTCCCTACCTACAGTTTTCTGTCCCTAGAAAAAATGTTTTTTTAAAGCACACTATAGCACAAGGAGAAATCCCCTCACTTTCCTTCTTTGTCCCTAGAAACAAGGACTGGCACAGTGAAAGAAACTGACACTCTCCCTACCTACAGTGTTCTGTCCCTAGAAAAAATGTTTTTTTAAAGCACACTATAGCACAAGGAGAAATCCCCTCACTTTCCTTCTTTGTCCCTAGAAACAAGGACTGGCACAGTGAAAGAAACTGACACTCTCCCTACCTACAGTTTTCTGTCCCTAGAAAAAATGTTTTTTTAAAGCACACTATAGCACAAGGAGAAATCCCCTCACTTTCCTTCTTTGTCCCTAGAAACAAGGACTGGCACAGTGAAAGAAACTGACACTCTCCCTACCTACAGTTTTCTGTCCCTAGAAAAAATGTTTTTTTAAAGCACACTATAGCACAAGGAGAAATCCCCTCACTTTCCTTCTTTGTCCCTAGAAACAAGGACTGGCACAGTGAAAGAAACTGACACTCTCCCTACCTACAGTTTTCTGTCCCTAGAAAAAATGTTTTTTTAAAGCACACTATAGCACAAGGAGAAATCCCCTCACTTTCCTTCTTTGTCCCTAGAAACAAGGACTGGCACAGTGAAAGAAACTGACACTCTCCCTACCTACAGTTTTCTGTCCCTAGAAAAAATGTTTTTTTAAAGCACACTATAGCACAAGGACAAATCCCCTCACTTTCCTTCTTTGTCCCTAGAAACAAGGACTGGCACAGTGAAAGAAACTGACACTCTCCCTACCTACAGTTTTCTGTCCCTAGAAAAAATGTTTTTTTAAAGCACACTATAGCACAAGGAGAAATCCCCTCACTTTCCTTCTTTGTCCCTAGAAACAAGGACTGGCACAGTGAAAGAAACTGACACTCTCCCTACCTACAGTTTTCTGTCCCTAGAAAAAATGTTTTTTTAAAGCACACTATAGCACAAGGAGAAATCCCCTCACTTTCCTTCTTTGTCCCTAGAAACAAGGACTGGCACAGTGAAAGAAACTGACACTCTCCCTTCCTACAGTTTTCTGTCCCTAGAAAAAATGTTTTTTTAAAGCACACTATAGCACAAGGAGAAATCCCCTCACTTTCCTTCTTTGTCCCTAGAAACAAGGACTGGCACAGTGAAAGAAACTGACACTCTCCCTACCTACAGTTTTCTGTCCCTAGAAAAAATGTTTTTTTAAAGCACACTATAGCACAAGGAGAAATCCCCTCACTTTCCTTCTTTGTCCCTAGAAACAAGGACTGGCACAGTGAAAGAAACTGACACTCTCCCTACCTACAGTTTTCTGTCCCTAGAAAAAATGTTTTTTTAAAGCACACTATAGCACAAGGAGAAATCCCCTCACTTTCCTTCTTTGTCCCTAGAAACAAGGACTGGCACAGTGAAAGAAACTGACACTCTCCCTTCCTACAGTTTTCTGTCCCTAGAAAAAATGTTTTTTTAAAGCACACTATAGCACAAGGAGAAATCCCCTCACTTTCCTTCTTTGTCCCTAGAAACAAGGACTGGCACAGTGAAAGAAACTGACACTCTCCCTACCTACAGTTTTCTGTCCCTAGAAAAAATGTTTTTTTAAAGCACACTATAGCACAAGGAGAAATCCCCTCACTTTCCTTCTTTGTCCCTAGAAACAAGGACTGGCACAGTGAAAGAAACTGACACTCTCCCTACCTACAGTTTTCTGTCCCTAGAAAAAATGTTTTTTTAAAGCACACTATAGCACAAGGAGAAATCCCCTCACTTTCCTTCTTTGTCCCTAGAAACAAGGACTGGCACAGTGAAAGAAACTGACACTCTCCCTACCTACAGTTTTCTGTCCCTAGAAAAAATGTTTTTTTAAAGCACACTATAGCACAAGGAGAAATCCCCTCACTTTCCTTCTTTGTCCCTAGAAACAAGGACTGGCACAGTGAAAGAAACTGACACTCTCCCTACCTACAGTTTTCTGTCCCTAGAAAAAATGTTTTTTTAAAGCACACTATAGCACAAGGAGAAATCCCCTCACTTTCCTTCTTTGTCCCTAGAAACAAGGACTGGCACAGTGAAAGAAACTGACACTCTCCCTACCTACAGTTTTCTGTCCCTAGAAAAAATGTTTTTTTAAAGCACACTATAGCACAAGGAGAAATCCCCTCACTTTCCTTCTTTGTCCCTAGAAACAAGGACTGGCACAGTGAAAGAAACTGACACTCTCCCTACCTACAGTTTTCTGTCCCTAGAAAAAATGTTTTTTTAAAGCACACTATAGCACAAGGAGAAATCCCCTCACTTTCCTTCTTTGTCCCTAGAAACAAGGACTGGCACAGTGAAAGAAACTGACACTCTCCCTACCTACAGTTTTCTGTCCCTAGAAAAAATGTTTTTTTAAAGCACACTATAGCACAAGGAGAAATCCCCTCACTTTCCTTCTTTGTCCCTAGAAACAAGGACTGGCACAGTGAAAGAAACTGACACTCTCCCTACCTACAGTTTTCTGTCCCTAGAAAAAATGTTTTTTTAAAGCACACTATAGCACAAGGGGAAATCCCCTCACTTTCCTTCTTTGTCCCTAGAAACAAGGACTGGCACAGTAAAACACACTGACACTCTCCCTACCTATCCTTCTCTTTCCCTAAACTAAAGGAATCCAGGTTAAGCAAGAAAGAAATAAATGTCACTGTCCCTGCCTATGCTTGTCTTTCCCTGCTCCGGAACACACTACACTAGGCCGCCGTGCTGGCGGCCTTTTATAGTGTGGGGCGTGTACTAAACACCCTCAGCAATAATTGGCCACAGGCATCCTGCCTGTGGCCAATCATTGCTCTCCTCGCTGCCGGCGCTGTGATTGGCCAAGCATGCGGGGTCACAGTGCATGCTTGGCCAATCACAGCGCCTGGATGACACTGCGATGGCGTAGTGCATTGTGGGCCGTTCGCGTCACTCGAATTTGGCACGAACGGCCCAAATCGTTCGATCTTCGTCGAACGATCGAACAGCCGATGTTCGAGTCGAACGTATTTTCGACTCGAACACGAAGCTCATCCCTACTCATATGCTCTTTAAAAATTGAATAATAATAATAAAAAAATAACTAAACACCCTAACCCAAACACAAAATAAATAAACAAATTACTATTATTTTTATTATTATTATTATTATTATTATGAATAATAATTAATTTTGTTTGTTCAGGTTTGGGTGTTTATTTATTATTATTATTTATAATAATTTATTTAATATTTTTTTAAAGTTAATTGGAACAAAAACGCGCCAAAGAAGCTCAAATCTGCCCGATTTGAGATACAAAAAAAGCTCCAGAACTTTTTTGAGCTTTAGGCGTTTGGCTTTAGGCGACTTGGAGTCGAGATGTGAACCATCTCCATGGAGCATAATGGATTTTTGCACCTCCAGCGTTTTGGAGCTTCAAGCTTCAAGCTACAAAATGCTAATTATAACGACTAATATGCATGTTATTGTCCTAAAAAGGGTTTGGGGACCCGGGTTCTGCCCCAGGGAACATGTATCAATGCAAAACGAAGTTTTAAAAACAGCCGTTTTTCGGGAGCAGTCATTTTAATGATGCATAAAGTGAAAAAAAAAAGTCAAATATTCCTTTAAATATCGTACCTGGGGGGTGTCTAAAGTATGCCTCTGAAGTGGCATGTGTTTCCCGTGTTTAGAACTGTCCCTGCACAAAATGACATTTCTAAAGGAAAAAAAGCCATTTAAAACTGCTTGCGGCTTTAATGTAATGTCTGGTCCCGGTAATATGGATGAAAATCTTTGAGAAAAATGGCATAGCTACCCCATCACCCCCCCTCCCCCTACCCCAGCCCATTACCAGCCCCTTTGGGTCTTGTATGGATATTAAGGGGAACCCCGCACACAAAATAAAAAAGGCCCTATATACTCTGAACAGCAGTATACAGGCGGTGCAAACAAGACAGGTACATTGTTTAAGTGTAGCTCCAGCCAAAAAATATATTTTTAAGCTTTTTGGAAAACATAGGGAAGGGTTATCACCCCTGTAACATTTGTTTTGCTGTCTGTTCCACTGTTCAGAACATTTCACCTCACTTTCCGTCCCAATGACAACTGTTTTTGAAAAGTGGGGTTTTTATTGAAACAAGGATTGGTGATAAAGCATCAGTAGAGAGGAGACACCTTTTTCCAATATTAACTCTAATGCCGCGTACACACGGGCATTTTTCTCGTCGAGAAAAACGAAATTTTTTCCTTTCGACGAGAAAAACGATCGTCTGTGGGCTTTCTGCCATTTTTTTTGACGAGAAAAACGGCATTAAAAACGACGAGAAAAATTAGAACATGTTCTAATTTTTCTCGTCGTTTTTTTCGACATGTTTTCCGCGCAGTGTTTCCCATAGGGAAACACTGCCGCGGAGCCCACACACAGTAGTTTTTTTCGACCAAAAAAAAAAATGAAATTTAAAACGGCCGTGTGTGGGGGGAAAAAGCTGTTCCTCGTTTTTAACGTCGATTTTCTCGATAGTGTTTTCATCGTCAAAAAAATCGATCGTGTGTACGCGGCATGACAGGAGAGAATTTCCCTTCCTAGGGGTAGATTTCCTCTCACTTCCTGTTGTCTCCTTCCGTTTGCAAGTAGGAGTCGTTTGTAAGTTGGATGTTTGAAAGTAGGGGCCTGCCGTATATACTCTGCTGAAATTTGCCCCTTACATGTTGGTGTTGCTACAACACTGTGAGCCCTCACAGTTACTCTTGGTGGGCGCTGGAACGCCCTGCTGTGAACTATTATATCAGGAATTGTATTTACACGCCATTGTTGAACAGTGGTAGGAAAAATTGGGCCTTTGGTGGTGGTGCTGGTTCCACAACACTGTAAGCCCTCACAGTTACTCTTGGTGGGCGCATGAATGGGCCCTGCTGTGAATTATTAGATCAAGAATTGTAATTGCATGCCCCTGTTGAACAGGGGCTGAAAAATTGGGCCTTTGGTGGTGGTGGTGGTGGTGGTGTTGCCACAACACTGTAAGCCCTTACAGTTACTCTTGGTGGGCGCAAGAATGGGCCCTGCTTTGAATTATTAGATCAATAATTGTAATTACATGCCCCTGTAGAACAGGGGCTGAAAAATTGGGCCTTAGCCACTGGTGCCACAACACTGCAACCCCTCACAGATACTGTACTTGGAGCACAGTAATGAGCCCTGTTGCAAAGTATTGCATCAAAAATTGTAATTACACGCCCCTGTTAAACAGGGGCTGAAAAATTGGGCATTAGGCACTAGTGCCACAACACTGCAACCCCTCACAGATACTGTACTTGGAGCACAGTAATGAGCCCTTTTGCAAAGTATTGCATCAAAAATTGTAACTACACGCCCCTGTTAAACAGGGGCTGAAAAATTGGGCCTTAGCCACTGGTGCTGGTGCCACGACACTGCAACCTCTCCCAGATACTCTAGTTGGAGTGCAGGAATGAGCCCTGCTGCAAAGCATTGCATCAAAAATTATAATTACATGCTCCTGTTAAACAGGGGCTGAAAAATTGGGCCTTAGCCACTGGTGGCGGCACCCAGAAACCAAAATGTTCTTCCAAGCTATCATCATGAATCGGATCATTGAGGAGGAGGAGGATAGTCAGTCAACATAACAGGACAGTCACTCAGCATCAGCATCAGTCTTGAAGGGATGTGACATTTGAAAATAAATTATTCTGTTATATCAGCTTCAGGTGCTTGGTAGCTGGTGGTGATCCAAGACTGGTTCATCTTTATGAAGGTCAGTCGATCAACCGAGTCGGTGGATAGGCGCACCCTGTGATCCGTGACAAAGCCTCCAGCAGCACTGAATGTGCGTTCCGAAAGAACGCTGGATGCAGGACAGGCCAGTAGCTCAATTGCATACTGTGCAAGCTCTGGCCAGTGATCCATCCTCAACATCCAGTAAGCCAGAGGATTTTCGGTGGGAAAGGTATCCAAGTCTGACTTTGCCCCTAGGTATTCCTGCACCATGTATATCAGACGCTGGCGATGGTTGCTGGAACCGATCATACCTTGGGGCTGCGAACTAAAAAATTGTCTGAACGCATCGGTCAGACGGCCACCTTCTCCACCGCTCCTTCTGCTACTGACCGAAGCCTCAGCAACTCGTTGTCCAGGACCAGGAGTTTGTAACCTCCCAGTCTCTGGGAACGCGTTGCACAGACCTTTCTGCAAGGTCTCCCGGAGATGTCTCATCCTCTGCTCCCTCTGCGATGGCAAGATAAGGTCTGCAACCTTACCCTTGTACCGTGGATCAAGGAGAGTGGCCAGCCAGTAATGGTCCCTCTCCTTGATCCGAAGAATACAAGGATCCT
Organism: Rana muscosa; assembly: GCA_029206835.1. NCBI lineage: Eukaryota > Metazoa > Chordata > Amphibia > Anura > Ranidae > Rana > Rana muscosa. The sequence continues at coordinate 190,756,633 of CM055120.1, read as the reverse complement.
TCCGCAGACTTTGCAGGATCAGGGAGGCCATGCAGCGTAGGTTAGCTGAGGCATTCGGTCCGGAGTCCTCTGGGTCACTAAGGACGACATGATCCGCAGCCACCTCCTCCCAGCCATGTACAAGTCCACGGGTTTGTTGGGACTGTAAATCATCCCTAAAAGACTGCTTCTGTTGATGCTGAGTGCCATGCTCCACCTCCATGCTGACACAATCCTCCTCCTCCTCCTCCTCCTCCTCTTCCTGTGTGATGGGTGGAACAGAAGGAACACTGTCTGGGTAAAAGCCTTGAGAGGCAAGGAAGTCCTCCTCTTCCTGCCTCTGTTCTGCCTCAAGTGCCCTGTCCATTATTCCACGCAGCGTATGCTCCAACAGGTGGACAAGAGGTACAGTGCCATTGATGCATGCACTGTCACTGCTCACCATCCTCGTGGCCTCTTCATATGGTGTCAGGACAGTGCATGCATCCCTGATCATGCCCCACTGGCGTGGTGAAAAAAACCTGAGCTCCCCTGACCCTGTCCTGGTGCCGTAGTCGCACAGGTACTCATTGATGGCCCTCTGCTGCGTGTGCAGCCGCTGCAGCATGGCCAACGTTGAGTTCCACCTGGTGGGCATGTCACATATAAGGCAGTTCTTGGGCAGGTTCCACTCCTTTTGCAGCTCAGCCAGCCGAGCACTGGCATTATATGATCTGCGGAAATGCACACAGACTTTCCTGGCCTGCCTCAGGACATCCTGTAAGCCCGGGTACCTGCCCAAAAACCGCTGCACCACCAGGTTAAGGACGTGAGCCACACAGGGCACATGGGTCAGTTGTCCCTGTCGGAGGGCGGAGAGGAGGTTGGTGCCATGGTGGCAAACCACCATTCCTGGCTTAAGCTGGCGTGGCGTCAACCACCTCTCGGCCTGCCCCTGCAGAGCAGACAGAACCTCTGCCCCAGTGTGGCTCCTGTCCCCCAAACACACCAGCGCAAGCACGGCATGGCATCTTTTTGCCTGCATACTTGCGTAGCCCCTTGAACACCTACGGAGCACCGCTGGTTCCGAGGACAAAGTACAGGAAGAGGCCATGGAGGAAGAAGAAGAGGAGGGGGTGGAGGAGAGAGATGTGTCACAACCAGTAGTGGCATTTTGGTGGCGTGGCGGCGGAACAACCTCCAACACTACTGCACCTTGTCCTGCATCCTTCCCAGCTGCCAAAAGAGTGACCCAATGGGCCGTGAAAGAAAGGTAACGTCCCTGTCCATGCCTGCTGGACCATGAGTCAGCGGTAATATGCACCTTACCACTGACCGCCCTGTCCAGCGAGGCATGGACATTGCCTTCCACATGGCGGTAGAGAGCCGGAATCGCCTTCCGTGAGAAAAAGTGGCGTTTGGGAACCTGCCACTGAGGAACCGCACATTGCACAAACTCACGGAAGGGGGCAGAGTCTACCAACTGAAAAGGCAGCAGTTGAAGTGCTAGCAATTTAGCCAAGCTAGCATTAAACTGCTGGGCATGTGGATGGCTGGGAGTCAACTTCTTTCGACGGTCCAGCAGCTGGGGCAGGGAAATTTGCCTGCAAGAATCTGACGTTGGTGTACTGCTAGCAGAGTGCCCGCAAGTACTTGGCTGTGACACACCTAATTCTACACCTTCATTCCTCTCAGTGCAGGTTTCAGAGAGGACTGAAGGTATAGTGGGGTTGGAGATCCCAGCTGATGCGGAGTAAGGAGAGGTCCGCTTTGTTCTTTGGTGTGGGTCTTTAAGGTAGGCTTGCCAATGAGCTGCATGGCAGGTCAACATATGTCTGGTCAAGCATGTGGTGCCCAAGCGGCTGATGTTTTGGCCACGCGAGATACGCTTGAGACATATGTTGCAAACGGCAGCGGTGCGATCTGATGCACTCGACTCAAAAAAGGCCCACACCAAAGAAATTTTGGAATAACGGGCAGAGGCAGCGCCCTGCACAGGTGGAGCTCTGCGGTGTGATTCAGTCTGTGTGCTGCCCTTACGCTGACCCCAGGAGGGCATCCTGCCTCGTTGGAGATGTGCCTCCTCCTCATCCTCCTTCTCCTCCTCCTCTCTCCTATCAGGCACCCACGTGGAGTCAGTGACCTCATCATCCTCTCCCTCCTCATCACTGGAACCAATCTGGCAGTATGCTGCATCTGCTGGAACATGACTGCCAGATTGGTGTCCTTCTTGAGCATCCCCTCTCTCTGCTCTCACGCTACTGCCTTCCTCTAGCTGGGTATCATCTTCAGACCCTTCGAAACGCTGGGCATGCTCCTGGAGCATGTACCCAACACTGTGCTCAAACAGTTCCGGGGACTCCTCAGGAGGACACGGTGGGTCTAGGGAAGGAGTGACTGATGATGACATTGAGGACGCTTTGACAGCTGCTTTGCCAGTACCCTGAGCCTGGGTGAGAGAGGATGAGGAGGATGAGGAGGGCTTGGTCATCCTCTCTACCAAGTCTTCGGCATGATGCGGCGCAACACGTCCAGCTGCCGAAAATAAGGACAAGCGTGTCCCATGGCCACGTGCTGATGACGATGCACCGCGTCCACGACCAGCACTGTTGTCTCTAGACACAGAGCCTGCTTGCCCTCTTTTATTTGCTCCTGACTGTCTGCCTCTCCTTGTTTGCCTTCCAGACACTCTAAAGGTCTGCAGGGAGATGGGAAAACCAGCAATAAGGGGTAGCTTCAGGTGTATAATGTGCAGGAGGCACACTACGCCCGCTGTAAGTGCTGCAGATGCCTGCCTGTGTTACACAACAGGAAAACATAGCAATAAGGCCTAGCTTCAGGTGTATATTTTGCAGGAGGCACACTACGCCTGTTGTAAGTGCTGCAGATGCCTGCCTGTGTTACACAACAGGAAAAAACAGCAATAAGGCCTAGCTTCAGGTGTATATTTTGCAGGAAGCACACTACGCCTGCTGTAAGTGCTGCAGATGCCTGCCTGTGTTACACAACAGGAAAACACAGCAATAAGGCCTAGCTTCAGGTGTATATTTTGCAGGAGGCACACTACGCCTGTTGTAAGTGCTGCAGATGCCTGCCTGTGTTACACAACAGGAAAACACAGCAATAAGGCTTAGCTTCAGGTGTATATTTTGCAGGAGGCACACTACGCCTGCTGTAAGTGCTGCAGATGCCTGCCTGTGTTACACAACAGGAAAAAACAGCAATAAGCGCTAGCTTCAGGTGTATATTCTGCAGGAAGCACACTACGCCTGCTATAACTGCTGCAGATGCCTGCCTGTGTTACACAACAGGAAAAAACAGCATAAGGGCTAGCTTCAGGTGTATATTTTGCAGGAAGCACACTACGCCTGCTATAACTGCTGCAGATGCCTGCCTGTGTTACACAACAGGAAAACACAGCAATAAGGCCTAGCTTCAGGTGTATATTTTGCAGGAAGCACACTACGCCTGCTGTAAGTGCTGCAGATGCCTGCCTGTGTTACACAACAGGAAAACACAGCAATAAGGCCTAGCTTCAGGTGTATATTTTGCAGGAGGCACACTACGCCTGCTGTAAGTGCTGCAGATGCCTGCCTGTGTTACACAACAGGAGAACACAGCAATAAGGCCTAGCTTCAGGTGTATATTTTGCAGGAGGCACATTACGCCTGCTGTAAGTGCTGCAGATGCCTGCCTGTGTTGCACAACAGGAAAAAACAGCAATAAGGGCTAGCTTCAGGTGTATATTCTGCGGGAAGCACACTACGCCTGCTATAACTGCTGCAGATGCCTGCCTGTGTTACACAACAGGAAAAAACAGCAAAAAGGACTCGCTTCAGGTGTATATTTTGCAGGAAGCACACTACGCCTGTTATAACTGCTGCAGATGCCTGCCTGTGTTACACAACAGGAGAACACAGCAATAAGGCCTAGCTTCAGGTGTATATTTTGCAGGAGGCACACTACGCCTGCTGTAAGTGCTGCAGATGCCTGCCTGTGTTACACAACAGGAAAAAACAGCAATAAGGGCTAGCTTCAGGTGTATATTCTGCGGGAAGCACACTACGCCTGCTATAACTGCTGCAGATGCCTGCCTGTGTTACACAACAGGAAAAAACAGCAATAAGGGCTAGCTTCAGGTGTATATTTTGCAGGAAGCACACTACGCCTGTTATAACTGCTGCAGATGCCTGCCTGTGTTACACAACAGGAAAACACAGCAATAAGGCCTAGCTTCAGGTGTATATTTTGCAGGAAGCACACTACGCCTGCTATAACTGCTGCAGATGCCTGCCTGTGTTACACAACAGGAAAAAACAGCAATAAGGGCTAGCTTCAGGTGTATATTTTGCAGGAGGCACACTACGCCTGCTGTAAGTGCTGCAGATGCCTGCCTGTGTTACACAACAGGAAAACACAGCAATAAGGCCTAGCTTCAGGTGTATATTTTGCAGGAGGCACACTACGCCTGCTGTAAGTGCTGCAGATGCCTGCCTGTGTTACACAACAGGAAAAAACAGCAATACAGGCTAGCTTCAGTTGTATATTTTGCAGGAAGCACACTACGCCTGCTATAACTGCTGCAGATGCCTGCCTGTGTTACACAACAGGAAAAAACAGCAATAAGGGCTAGCTTCAGGTGTATATTTTGCAGGAGGCACACTACGCCTGCTGTAAGTGCTGCAGATGCCTGCCTGTGTTACACAACAGGAAAACACAGCAATAAGGCCTAGCTTCAGGTGTATATTTTGCAGGAGGCACACTACGCCTGCTGTAAGTGCTACAGATGCCTGCCTGTGTTACACAACAGGAAAAAACAGCAATACAGGCTAGCTTCAGTTGTATATTTTGCAGGAAGCACACTACGCCTGTTATAACTGCTGCAGATGCCTGCCTGTGTTACACAACAGGAAAACACAGCAATAAGGGCTAGCTTCTGGTGTATATTTTGCAAGAAGCACACTACGCCCGCTGTAAGTGCTGCAGATGCCTGTTAGTGTAACACAAAAGAAAAAAAACTACGAGCAATAAGGGGTAGCTTCAGGTGTATAATGTGCAGGAGGCACACTACGCCCGCTGTAAGTGCTGCAGATGCCTGCCTGTGTTACACAACAGGAAAACACAGCAATAAGGCCTAGCTTCAGGTGTATATTTTGCAGGAAGCACACTACGCCTGCTATAACTGCTGCAGATGCCTGCCTGTGTTACACAACAGGAAAACACAGCAATAAGGCCTAGCTTCAGGTGTATATTTTGCAGGAAGCACACTACGCCTGCTGTAAGTGCTGCAGATGCCTGCCTGTGTTACACAACAGGAAAACACAGCAATAAGGTCTAGCTTAAGTTGTATATTTTGCAGGAAGCACACTACGCCTGCTATAACTGCTGCAGATGCCTGCCTGTGTTACACAACAGGAAAACACAGCAATAAGGGCTAGCTTCTGGTGTATATTTTGCAAGAAGCACACTACGCCCGCTGTAAGTGCTGCAGATGCCTGTTAGTGTAACACAAAAGAAAAAAACTACGAGCAATAAGGGGTAGCTTCAGGTGTATAATGTGCAGGAGGCACACTACGCCCGCTGTAAGTGCTGCAGATGCCTGCCTGTGTTACACAACAGGAAAACACAGCAATAAGGCCTAGCTTCAGGTGTATATTTTGCAGGAAGCACACTACGCCTGCTGTAAGTGCTGCAGATGCCTGCCTGTGTTACACAACAGGAAAACACAGCAATAAGGCCTAGCTTCAGGTGTATATTTTGCAGGAAGCACACTACGCCTGCTATAACTGCTGCAGATGCCTGCCTGTGTTACACAACAGGAAAACACAGCAATAAGGCCTAGCTTCAGGTGTATATTTTGCAGGAAGCACACTACGCCTGCTGTAAGTGCTGCAGATGCCTGCCTGTGTTACACAACAGGAAAACACAGCAATAAGGTCTAGCTTCAGGTGTATATTTTGCAGGAAGCACACTACGCCTGCTGTAAGTGCTGCAGATGCCTGCCTGTGTTACACAACAGGAAAACACAGCAATAAGGGCTAGCTTCAGGTGTATACTGTGCAGGGGGCTTAGCAAAAATATCACTGACACTGTCCCCTGCCTATCCTTCTCTCTCCCTGCACACAAGGTTTAGCAGAATATCACTGACACTGTCCCTGCCTATCCTTCTCTCTCCCTGCACACAAGGTTTAGCAGAATATCACTGACACTGTCCCTGCCTATCCTTCTCTCTCCCTACACACAAGGTAAATGAACAAATATCACCAACACTGTCCCTGCCTATCCTTCTCTCTCCCTGAACCGGAACACACTACACAAGGCCGCCGCGCTGGCGGCCCTTTATAGTGTGAGGCGTGTACTAAACCCCCCTGAGCTATAATTGGCCACAGGCATCCTGCCTGTGGCCAATTATGGCTCTCCTCGCTGCCGGAGCTGTGATTGGCCAAGCATGCGGGGTCACAGTGCATGCTTGGCCAATCGCAGCGCCGGGATTGCACTGCGATGGCGCAGTGTATTGTGGGCCGTTCGCGTCACTCGAATTTGGAGCGAACGGCCCAAAACGTTCGATCTTTGTCGAACGATCGAACAGCCGATGTTCAAGTCGTACGTATGTTCGACTCGAACACCGAGCTCATCCTTATTTAAAATATCTAAAAATAAACTGCAACATGAGATTGCAATGTTCTGTAAGCATTTTGCAACAGAGTACCGTATATTTTTAGTTGAATGCCTGTGTCCTTCAAAAACTTCAAATGTAATAGAATAGAAAAGACTTGCAATAGGACTGTAGGGCTTCAAAACAAGCAGTGATCATCATTCAAAAATCCTGAATAATTTGTGAAGCTACACAGTCTAAACACACAGTCCAAACACACTAGGGACATTTATCAAAACTGTTTTATTGTTAGCAGCTGTTTATCTGTTGCTTCTTTTCTCTATAATGTATGTTAGGGACAGATTTATTTGCTGTAAGCAATTTTTGTAATAAATTATCTACTATGAAAGTTAACATATCTGTTTATGTTTGAAAAGTGCTTCTTGGGGGCGTGGTCTGGACATGGCCGAGTAAGGACGTGCTCTTGTGGAGCTCCCGGTCTGTCCTGGCATGTACTCTGCTGGGAAGCAGAGAGGGAAACAGAGAAGAAAACCGCTTTTTAGACCACAAGCAAGTGGAGAAATCCAACGTTACCTTCCCAGCTCGCAGGAATCGTCTCCTGCCCCTAAGATGGCAGACACCACGACTCCCAGGACTCACTCTACCTGCATCTCACACCGCTGACCCTGCGGGCAGATGCAGAGCTGAGGGCACTGCTGCAGGCTCTGCCTACGAGAGCCGACATTGAATCCCTGCCCAGCAGGCTAGAAGCATCCCACTGTAAGGACATAGCAGCAGTCCGTAAAGACATCACCTCACTGACAGAGAGGATGGGAGCAGGGGAAGCCACAGTGATGGCACTAGAACAGAGACTGCGTCGAGTGGAGGATGCACAGGCTGTACAAGCAACATCCATGCTGACTCAGCAATTGCTCCTGGAAGAAATGGAGTACCGCAATAGGAGAAACAACCTGTGACTCCGGGGCCTGCCCGAAGCCACTGGGACAGAGGACCTATCAGCAACCGCACTAGCCATATTCAGGAACATTGCTGGTAGTGACACACTCCCGCCGAATGTGTCTTTTGACCGGATCCACAGAGCTCTGGGACCTCGTTCTGCAGATCCAAATCGCCCAAGAGATGTGATCTGCAGGGTCTATCAATACACACATAAAGAAATTATCTTACGGAAGGCATGGGAGGTGAGAGACACTGAGTTTGATGGGGCTATCATCCAAATCCTGCCGGATCTCTCACGGGCCACCCTGCAACGGAGGGCAATGCTGAAGCCTATACTGGAAGTCGCCCAACATTCCGGCATTACCTACAGATAGGGCTTCCCCATAGCGGTGACTTTCAAGAAACATTCACAGTTTTTCACCCTACGCTCACCGTCAGATCTCCCTGCACTATTTGACTTTTTTGACACAGATCCAATAGATGTTTCAGATTGACTACAAGCTCTCCCAAGATTCTCCACCCGCCTGGGCGGCTCAAGTCAGAGGAGAACCTGCTCTCCGCGGCCGCAGAGGAGAAGATGAAGATCCCGCATCACATCCTTGGAAGAATCCAGGGAAAGCTAGCGGCGGCTGCCACTGCGCTGAGATCATACACACACAACCACTGCATATAGTGCCTTATCCCTGATACCCTTTTCGATATACCCCCCCTGTTGGAACCCACTGACACTCTCCCCTGATTTAAAGTAGTTATACCAGATGGAAGTCTTCCCCGGGTAAAAACTATCTACAATCCTGCCGCATAACTGACACTCGAGCCATTGATTGGGCTCCTGAGATGAGTGGTGGACTATGGGTGGTGGACTATATGAGGTGACTGGTTATTGGGAAGAGGGGAAAGAAGCAAGAATGGGTAGTTGACTTTAAACACACCCTCCCCCCACCTGTATTTTATTGGGTGAAATGGATATTGGAAACCGTCCGCTGGGATTGCCACAAAGAAGACACTCTCTCCCTTACACATGAACTCTAAACAGCCCACACTGGAACTCTTGAACAGGAACTTTCACTGTAGCATATCACAGTTTAGGCTGATACACCTAGGAGCCAAATGGGCCTGTGAAGGGAACACCCTGTGGGGAACTAAGGGTTACCAGGTGCACCAATGAATGGAGACATCCACAAGCTGAGAAAGGAGATGAAAAAAAAACATTCTCAGTGCATCTGATTGTATCTGGAGATGTTGAGTACTCCCCATAAGAGGATCAGGGCTCGTTGACACTCCTTTACCTATGCTTATCTGGACCATCGGCTCTACTTCACGAGGAGGTTTTAAGGCCTTAATTTTTCCCTTTATACACTAGCTGCCCCCCTCGCTTGCCCGTTAGGGTTTGTTGGAGGCGAGCAGCCGTAAATATAAATCTTAATTTATATAATGTCTTTTAAGATTCCACGAGCCCCAACCCTCCCCCCCCCCACGGTGCGCCAACCTGAAGATACTGTGTTGTGGCCATTGTTATAATACTCTGACATGATGGAGACGCTGTTCCTGGAAGAGGTGTACTTCTAGGTTATTCTAGTGAACATTAGACACCACTGGCACATATCAGAGGTCATCCCAAGCAGGGCGCGGAGAAGAAGGGAAGGCCAACTCCACAGGCGGGTAGGCCCGGCCCCAGGGGCAGTAGATTGACACACCCTTTTCCTATGTTCCTCCCCTTTCAATGTTAAGGGCCACAGGTTGAGGTCTACAGTGCCAGACGGGGTATTTTCTTATACAGGACCACGACCGCACTGGTCATACACACGACTCAAAACTACCCATCCCACAATAATTTTCCAAAAGAGACTAATACGGGAGTAGGAGAGACACCGACTAGGTCACATAGATTAGACAGAGGTAAAGGGGTCACTATCCATATTTTATACAAGTTATATCACTTAATGTTTTAAGGTATACGACACAGGCTCTACATTTATTGGTCTAGATCCAGGAACGTGTACGGTTCCACATGAGAATGTCAATTTATAGTTATTTGTTGGTTCGCTTACTTATTCTACGTTCTTGGTTTTCCTTTTCTTTTTTCTGGTTTTGTTAACCTCCTTGGCGGTTTTCCCGAGTGTGGCTCGGGGTTAAATTTCAGTACCATTAGCGATATCCCCGAGCCACACTCAGGATTGCATTGCAGGATCCTGGTGCAGGTTACTTACATTGTCCCCAGGATCCTGCGATGTCCCCCCGCTGTGTCCGCGGGCTCTGTCCTCCGCCCGATGCCTCTGTGTGCCAGGCTCCGTTCCGGAGCCTGGCGGCAGATTCAAAAAGTACACAAAACATAACACATACAGTACATTGTAATCCTACAGATTACATTACTGTATGAAATCATTTCACATCCCTTTTGTCCCTAGTGGTTTGTCCAGTGCCCTGCATGCAGTTTTATATTATATATACTGTTCTTTCTGCCTGAAGAGATTGTCCACAGCAACCAAAAATGTCTCTTTGAGTGGTTTTAGACCAGCTAGGAAACAGCGATAGTAAATTAGAACACTTGGGGAATTGAGTGATAGTGAATCGTGGGGAAATTCATTTTATTATTATTATATTATTTTTTTTTATAATTATTTATACTTATTTATTATATTAAAATTTATGATTTCGTGTTTCAAACTTTATGATACCCGAGAAGTCTAGTAGACTCTTGTTTGGACAGATTTAAGTGTGTTATTACTAAGAATTACAGGCCTACAATATAAAACACCAAATTTCTATGCAAAACAATTGTACCGCTTTGAGTCGCAAAAATCTGACATAATCATACCGCCAGGGTGGCTAAAGTACATGCCCAAGTTATACCCTAGGGCTGGGGGATCTGGACGAGACCAGAAATACTCCCCCAGTTGTAGTCTAACCTCCTCCCCACTAGGTCGAAGCACCGCACCCGGTGATATTTGGAGTCTGCTTTTATTGCAAAATATTGCATAAGATTGTTTCTTAACAATCAGTTATAGACAGGACAATTTTTAATACTTATTGTCCGCTTTACTCTCTTCCAAGCCAACCTTGCTCTCTCATTTCTATATCTCCTCCCCTCTCTAAGTTTCTCACCTTTCACCCACTCACACCACCCCTCCCTACCCCACCCCCAATCCCACCTTCCCCAGCACAGCCATGATGGATCACATCAATATTTTATCGCTGAACACCAAAGGGTTAAATATACCCGAGAAACTCTGTATGCTCTTAAATGACTTTAAAAGAGCTAGAGCAGATATAGCGTTTATACAGGAAACCCACTTCAAAACAGGCACACCACCATGCTTGAAAAACAGGTACTTTCCAATAGCCTACCATGCTACAAATCCAATAAACAAATCTAAAGGGGTATCTATACTCCTGGCAGGAAAAGAACCCTGGACCTACCGCGACTCCAGAATAGACCCTGAGGGTCGGTATGTGCTCATTAAAGGACTAATAGGGGACGTGCTGGTGACATTAGCCACTGTCTATGCACCAAACGATCGACAAGATACCTTTATCAGGCGAGTACACACCGAGGCCGAGATGCTGAGAGTGGTTCATCCTTGCACCCAAGCGCACTCCGCCCCCTGGAGGTGAGACAAGGAGAAAGGCTCTGATTAAGCGGGGAGCATGCAGGTTCCTGGATGGCTCCCAAGAGTTGTCCTCTGGGGGGTACCCCTTCTACTTTACCAGATATTGCAACTGTCTGCCTCTTTTCCTGTAGCCCATGATGGATTCCACCTCATATTCTTTTTCCCCATCCACCTCAACTGGTGGGGGAGGAGGCTCATCTCTTCCAGGAAAGGAGCTGGGAGTAACGGGTTTCAACAGAGATGAGTGGAACACTGGGTGAATCCTGTAGGAACCAGGCAATGCCAGTTCAAAGGCCACGGGGTTGATTGCCCGTTTGATCTTGAAGGGTCCGATGAATCTAGGTCCTAGCTTCCGTGAGGGAATAGGCAATCGGAGGTTGGTGGGTGGCAGAGAGCCATACTTCCTCCCCCACTTTGAAAGCTGGGTTTTCCTTCCTTCCTCGGTCATAGAATTTCTTATAGGACTCTTGGGCATTCTGCATCATTCCCCGGAGTCTTTGAAAATTCTCCTGAACAGAGGTTACCCAATCTTGGACCGCGGGGACAGAACTCTCTGGGATGTTTTCAGGGAGAAAGGAGGGATGGAAGCCCGAGTTGGCCCAAAAGGGGGTCTGATTAGTAGCGGAATGCACTGAATTATTGTAGGCAAATTCTGCATACGGGAGTAGGGATGACCAGTCGTCCTGAGAAGCGGAGCAGAAGCAACGGAGTTTGATTAGTTCTTTCTGTCTGGCCGTTGCTCTGGGGGTGGTAGGCTGACGAAAGGCAGGTTTTGATTTCCAGGGACTTGCAGAGTTCCCTCCAGAAATTAGACGTGAACTGGACACCCCTATCGGAGGTGATGCTCTTCGGTACTCCGTGAAGCCTGGTTATCTCTTTGAAGAAGATTCTGGCGGTATACGCTGCAGAAGGAGTCCCGATCATAGGTAAGAAGTGTGCCATCTTGGAGAGGCGGTCAAGAACGACCAGAATCGTGGTAAATCCTCCGGAGGGAGGCAGGTCAACAATGAAATCCATGGACACGTCTGCCCATGGACGTTCAGGGATGGGTAAGGGCTTGAGTAGACCCCAGCTTTTGGTGTTCCGCCCCTTATTGCGCTGACACTGAGTGCAGGAGGCGACGTATGTCTTACAATCCTGCCTCCAGCCTGGCCACCAGAAGGAGCGGGAGACTAGTTCCGTGGACTTACGTACGCCGAAATGACCTGGCCAACTTGAGGTCATGAAAAGTCCTCAACACCAGGGGTCTTGTTTCCAAAGGGATGAAGATCTTGTCCCGGGACCAGAACAATCCATCGCGCTTTTCCAGGGATGAAGTGACAGGATCAGAACAGTGCCCGGAAGCGGCTTCGATGGAGGTTAGCAGGTCAGCCTGAGGAATCAACAGGAAGTTCTGAGCTGACAGGATGGTACCTGGTTGTGCTGACTGAGGGGTTTCAGGGAACATCCTGGATAGCACGTCCGCCTTCCCGTTTTTGGAACCGTGTCTATAGGAAAGATGAAAGTTAAACCGGGTAAAAAAGAGAGCCCAACGGGCCTGCCTGGGTCGAAGACGTTTAGCTGTTCTTAAATACTCCAAATTTTTATGATCTGTGAAGATCATGATGGGGTGGACTGCCCCCTCCAGAAGGTACCCGCCATTCCTCCAGAGCAAATTTTATGGCCAGTAATTCTCTGTCTCCTACATCATAATTTCGTTCCGGTTCCAGAGGAGTCAATTTTTGAGAAGCAAAGGCTACTGGGTGCAGAAGAGCCTTGGGGCCTTGTCTTTGGGAGAGAATGGCCCATATGGCTGTCTCGGAGGTGTCCACTTCCAAGGTAAATGGCAGTAAAGGATACGGGTGCAGAAGTACCGGTGCTGAGGTAAAGGCGTCTTTCAAGCCAGTGAAAGCTTCCTGGGCTTCCTGCGACCAGTAGAAACGGTTGCCCTGCCGAGTAAGTTGAGTGGTTGGTGCTACAATGGCGGAAAACCCCACAATGAATCTCCTATAAAAATTGGCAAAGCCTATGAACCGCTGTACCCCCTTTTTGTCAGTTGGAGCTGGCCATTCTTGAATTGCCCTCACTTTCTGCGGGTCCATCGCGACCCCTCCGATGGAAATGATAAAGCCGAGAAATTGCACAGTGGTTTTTTCGAAGTCACATTTCCCGGCCATGAGGTAGAGTTTATGCTCTCTAAGGATGGTGAGGACCTTCATGACATGAGTCCGGTGAAGTTCAATAGAAGCTGAGAAAATAAGAATATCGTCCAAGTATACTAATAAAAAGTCGTCAAGATGTTGTCTGAAAATGTCGTTGACCAGGTGTTGGAAGGTGGCTGGAGAATTACAAAGTCCGAATGGCATAACCAGGTATTCGTAATGTCCGAAACGAGATCTAAAGGTGGTCTTCCACTTGTCTCCAGCCCTGATCCGGGTGAGGTTATAGGCTCCCCGCAGATCCAATTTAGAAAAGATCCGAGCAGATCGGAAGCGCTGAAACAACTCCGGGATAAGGGGTAATGGGTACCTGTTTTTGATGGTTATTTTGTTCAGTTCCCGATAGTCGACGCAGGGTTGTAGGGAACCGTCTTTCTTTCCTACAAAGAAGATCCCTGCACCGGCTGGAGAGGAAGAGGGGCAAATTAAATTCTTCTCAAGGTTTTCATCAATATAGGTCTTGAGGGCCTTCAACTCGGTTTCAAACAGAGGGAAGATACGTCCGAACGGAATTTCTGAGCCAGGCAGGAGATCGATGGGACAATCGTAGGGCCGATGGGGTGGTAGTTGATCGGCTTGCTGTTTATCGAAGACATCCCAGAACTCCAGATAAACTGGGGAAACATGCTGCAAATTGTCTGGTTTGGCGATCATGGAAGCACAGGTGGTACAGGCTGAGGCAAGACAGTGCTGGGAACAGTAGGACGAGGTAAAGCTAACCTCTTTCTTTGCCCAATTTATGAGGGGCTCGTGCGCCTGCAGCCAGGGGAGACCCAGAATGATGGGGAACATCGGAGAAGGGATGAGGTTTAGCCGGAGCAACTCTTGGTGGCCTGAGTCTGAAACAGCAAGGATGGGTTTGGATTCCTGCGTAACAAGCCCCAAGCGGGGTAGGGATCCATCTGCCAGGTGTATCTGGAGGCAGTGGTCCTTAGGTTGAATAGGAACATGAAGACTTGAGGCCAGTGAAGAGTCCAGGAAACAGCTGCAGGCTCCAGAGTCAATAATTGCCGGGAGGCGGATTGCCCCTTCCGGCAGCTGTAGAGAAATAAAAAGAATGACATAAATCTGAGGATTGCCAGAAACTTGATAATTCAGACTGTCTTTATAAGTAGACTTACTGGGTCTCACTGGGCAGCTACGAAGAAAGTAGCCGGTACCCCCGCAGTAGAGGCACAGGTTGGCTTGGCGCCTGCGCAGTTTTTCTTCGGAAGTAAGGGGAGGCCGGACCAACCCGAGCTGCATAGGTTCTGGTTCGGGAAGAGGTGCTGCTGTGGGAGTAGCGGTAGGTGGATAGTGAGGAGCAGTTCTGGAAGGAGGCCAGCTAGGACGACGAAGCTGAAAGCGCTCTGCGCGCCGCTCGTGTAGGCGCCTGTCAAGCTGAGTGGCTGACTGAATCAAGTTCTCCAAGGACGTGGGAGTTTCTATCCTGGCCAGCTCGTCCTTGAGAACCTCGGACAGTCCTTAGCGGTATTGGTATCTGAGAGCCGCCTCATTCCATCCGGTTCCGGCTGACCACTTCCTGAACTCTGCCGTGTAATCTTCCACCGGCCTTCTCCCTTGGGACAGGCTATGAAGAACGGATTCAGCTGTAGCCGAACGCTGAGGGTCATTGTACAGTTGCGCCATGCTCATAAAGAACGTGTCCACAGAGTCCAGTATGGGGCTTCGCTGCTCCATCAAACCAAGGGCCCAGGCTTGAGGGTCATCAGTCAGGAGGGAGATGATGAACCCTACTTTTACTGCTTCCGAAGAGAAAGTTCTTGGTTGGAGGGCGAGGTACAGGGAACAAGCATTCTGAAAGGCCCGATATTTTTTGCGGACCCCCGAGAATCGTTCTGGGATAGGGACCCTGGGTTCAGGAGTAGCCATTACTACGGTTGGATATGTTGGTACTTGGGAGGCGGTGGCAACATTGGCGGAGGTAGCAGCCGGGGGTGCGGGTCCCAACAGACCGGTGAGCTGTTGAAGGCGGCCATCTATTTGGGTATAGCCATCTTGTAGTTTTTGAACTGCTTCCGTTAAGGTGGAAACCTGCTGGCAGAGGGTGTCAAACGGGGAATGCACTCTGTCGGCCTCAGACATCTGGCTGGTTTATACAATCAGGCGAGTACTCACCGAGGCCGAGATGCTGAGAGTGGTTCACCCTTGCACCCAAGCGCACTCCGCCCCCTGGAGGTGAGACAGGGAGAGGACGGCACAAGGGAGCACTGGCTACCAGCAGGTAGAGGTGTCTTGCTGGAAGGTCTAGTGTTGGTGGGTAGACTGAGAGCAGGCCGGGGGTCAAACACTAGGAGTAGACAAGTTCAGGCAGGAACCAGCAGCAAGTGGATAAGTCCAGGCAAGAACTAGCAGCGGGTAAACAAGTCCAGGCAGAGACTAGAAGCAGGCTGAGCAAAGGAGTCCCAGGTACAGGCAGAGGGTCAAGGGCTGGAGAGAACAGCAGATCCGAGTAACAGGCCGAGGGTCAAACACTGGGAGAGAGGTAGAAGTCCGTAGAGTAAGTCAGGGGGTCAGGTGCAGGAGAGGTAGTAGAGTAGTCAATCCGGTATGGGTCACAGCAGGAGATCAAAACGTAATTTTCAGGCACTAGGAACACAGAAACGCTGACAAACCAGCAACCAGACTGTGTCACTGAGCTTGTTTAAATAGTATATAGAAAAGTAAAAAAACTGTGCTAAATATGCAAAAAAGGGAAACACTGGATTGTCTAACCGATATCTCAATTTGTAGTTGGGAGCTGCGATTAAAATGCAAACAACAATACATATGGCAAATTGGAAAAAGTTAAAAATCGCGCTAGCCCATAACCATGCACTAACAAGTGATGGAATGAAATAATCAAAAGTTACCAGTGAAACACACATTGATCAGTGAAAATTAATAAGTGATAAATTGGTAACCAAAAATTGAAAACATTAATCTAAGACACAGCAAGTGTATAGAGTGATTTGGATTAATGTCATACAGTCCATATATGAAATATCTTAAATAAAGTCCATTGAATGACACCAGTGCTCCGTGTAAATAAGAATCCTACAAAGTGAATGTTGTATCCAAAATAAATAGTGACGTTCCACCACCAGACAGCAGGAATTCCTCCTTACCAGCTAAACATGACCCCCCATGACAGAGGATCAATGTATGCAGTAATCAAGCAGTTCTCCCCACGGATCAGCACAGCACCTAGGATTCCTTAGACACCTACTTCCGGCAGTCATCAATGGGTATATGCAATATGGAAGAGATAACACACACACTCCACATAGTGCGTTAAACGTTTAAAAATGTATTCAATAAAAAGTGTTACACTTACACTTAAGCAGTTTAAAAAAAGCCTTTGAAGTCTGGTGTGCCGGCCGCTGCACATACATCAGACACCCGTCCTTCTCAGAAGCGTTCGAGGTGACGTCAGCGCGTCGCTCCGCCCTACGTCCGTTTCGTAAAAAACTTACTTCTTCCAGGGGCACGGGCGGCGCACTGCGTCACCTCTATTATAGTGCAAAGAAGCCAAGCCTCGCTTTGGATCATGTTCATGTTTAGCTGGTAAGGAGGAATTCCTGCTGTCTGGTGGTGGAACGTCACTATTTATTTTGGATACAACATTCACTTTATAGGATTCTTATTTACACGGAGCACTGGTGTCATTCAATGGACTTTATTTAAGATATTTCAAATATGGACTGTATGACATTAATCCAAATCACTCTATACACTTGCTGTGTCTTAGATTGATGTTTTCAATTTTTGGTTACCAATTTTTCACTTACCGTATTTATCGGCGTATAACACACACCGGCGTATAACACGCACCCCAAGTTTAGGAGGAAATTTTAGGGAAAAAAACTTTTAGCAGGGAAGTTTAAGGAAAAATAACTTACATTTAAATGCAGCCTTGTCAGTGTCCATTGCAGCCTTGTCACAGTGCAACCTTGTCAGTGTCCATTGCAGCCTTGTCACATTGCAGCCTTGTCAATGTCCATTGCAGCCTTGTCACAGTGCAGCCTTGTCAGTGTCCATTGCAGCCTTGTCACAGTGCAGCCTTGTCAGTGTCCATTGCAGCCTTGCCCCAGAGTCCATTTCAGCCTTGCCCCAGAGTCGCCGTGCAGCCTTGCCCCAGAGTCGCCGTGCAGCCTTGCCCCAGAGTCGCCGTGCAGCCTTGCCCCCAGTGTCGCCGTGCATCATTTTAAAATTGGCGCCGAGACTGTGCGAACGCCGGGGACGCAGGGGACGCAGGGGACGCAGGGACTGGGCGGAGCCGCCGCCGAGATACACATAGCCGAGTGTACTCGAATATACTCGGCTTTTCTCGGCTCCGCTCACAGTCACGCCGAGTCCCGCCCTATGATGGACATAACACAGGTCCAATGGCGGGACTGGGCGTGACTGTGAGCGGAGCCGAGAAAAGCCGATTATAGCCGAGTACATTCGGCTATGTGTATCTCGCTCCGCTCCGCTCAGTCAGCGGAGACAGCTCAGGGATGTGGGTATCGGCGTATAACACGCACCCACGATTTTCCCCTGATTTTCAGGGGAAAAAAGTGCGTGTTATACGCCGATAAATACGGTATTCATTTTCACTGATCAATGTGTGTTTCACTGGTAACTTTTGATTGTTTAAATAGTGCCACCTGTAATCCTATTGGCGCCCAATTGCGCATGCGCGCGTGCCGTTGCGCACACCCGTGAACGCCGGAGCGACGTTCTACCGCGCACAAGCATGCGCCGAAGTGTCGTTCCGCCGCGCATGCGCGCTGGGAGCAGATTGGTGACACTAGGTGGGGAATTTCCCTGACAACCTTTATACACAGTACACTATCCCTCTTGATGGACTTCAATGAAGGCCATCTGATTTTAGTAGGTGATTTTAATGTACCCCTAGCCCCAACAGTAGACACATCCTTCGGTACCTCCTCCTTGAGATCCAGTGTACATAAAAGCATCTCATGAGATCTACATAATGCCCAATTGATGGACATATGGAGACTCCACCACTCGGGAGAAAAGGACTACACATTCTTCTCGTCCCCCCACAAAACATACTCACGTATTGATTACTTCCTGATACCACACCGCCAATTGGAGAAAGCACATGACCCAGTGATAGGGAATATCACTTGGTCAGACCATGCACCCATTACCATGCGTTACTCCCTCTCACGGGCCTCGACATCTCGAACAAGGATCTGGAGGCTGAACGAAAGCCTACTACAGACTCCTATTGTGTTGACAGATGTTATGAACGAACTGAAACAATACTTCCAAACCAATGACATTGCGGACTGTGACCCAGGAATACTGGGGGAAGCTCACAAGTCCGTAATAAGGGGGGTCTTGATCAAACAAGGAGTACGTATCCAACGATAACAGGAAAAACAGCTCCTAGTGCTCTTAGACAAGATACGAGATTTAGAGTCAAAACACAAAAGTAACCCGACACCCTCATTAGAAACAGAACTCCTGACTATTAGAAGACAAACAGTAGATATATTACAGTACAAAGCCAAAGCAGCACTCCAATTCTGAAGGAAACTCTTCTATGAATCAGGTAACAAGTGCGGGAAACTGTTAGCTAAAGCAGATAAACAGCAGAGACTACAAGCATACATATCCCAAATTTTCTCACCTTCGGGACATAAGAAGGTGATGCCCACCCAAATTGCACGTGAGTTCTAGGGATGAGCTCGGTGTTCGACTCGAACATACGTTCGACTCGAACATCGGCTGTTCGATCGTTCGACGAAGATCGAACGTTTTAGGTCGTTCGTGCCAAATTCGAGTTACCCGAACGACCCAAAATCCCGGCGCTGTGATTGGCCAAGCATGCACTGTGACCCCGCATGCTTGGCCAATCACAGCGCCAGCAGCGAGGAGAGCCATAATTGGCCACAGGCGGGATGACTGTGGCCAATTATAGCTCAGGGGGGTTTAGTACACGCCCCACACTATAAAAGGCCGCCAGCGCGGCAGCCTTGTGTATTGTGTTGGCGTGCAGGGAAAGACGTACATAGGCAGGGACAGTGTTAGAGAAATTGTGTGTAGGGAGAGGGAAGGATAGGTAGGGACAGTGTCAGTGATATTGTGTGTAGGGAGAGAGAAGGATAGGTAGGGACAGTGTCAGTGATATTTTGCTAAACCTTGTGTGCAGGGATAGAGAAGGATAGGTAGGGACAGTGTCAGTGATAAGCTAGCCCTTATTGCTGTGATTTCCTGTTGTGTAACACAGGCAGGCATCTGCAGCACTTAAAGCAGGCGTAGTGTGATTCCTGCAAAATATACACCTGAAGCTAGCCCTTATTGCTCGTAGTTTTTTTTCTTTTGTGTTACACTAAGGGCTCTTTCACACAGGACAGATCAGTAATGATCCGCCCCGTGAAGCTCCGCTTGCTCAGCGGGGATTGCTCTGTTGATCCCCGCTGAGCCGGCGGATGACTGGGCAGTTCCCGCACACTGTGCAGGGACCGCCCTGTCAGAGCGCCGCTCTCCCCTATGGGGGGATCGGATGATGACGGACCGTAGAGTCCGTTGTCATCCGATCCGATCCGCAGACGGAAGGAAAAATAGGGTTTTCCTCCGTCACACTTTTGCGGATCGGAGCGGGTCCGATGTCAGCGGACATGTCACCGCTGACATCAGTGGCTCCATAGGAGGACATGTAGTATCCGTTCAGGTCCGCCTAAAAAACTGACAGGCGGACCTGAACGGACCCTCCGTGTGAAAGAGCCCTAACAGGCATCTGCAGCACTTAAAGCAGGCGTAGTGTGCTTCCTGCACATTATACACCTGAAGCTAGCCCTTATTGCTCGTAGTTTTTTTTCTTTTGTGTTACACTAACAGGCATCTGCAGGGGCATATAAAAAATATATAATGTGGCGCTGTGAGAGAAGTAGTAAAAAACCCTACTTCATGTATAGCACAATGGTGCACATAAAAATATGGTGTCAAACAAAACGTTTGTACACAATAGGTGTACACAAATGAATGTGATAAAAATGTAAGTGAATACTAACAGTGAAATAATTGGTATGGGGTATAGGTGCACAACAAAAACCAGCAACTAAACTGGAATATTGATCATACCCATAATAAACAAAAATAAAAATGAAAATATAATGTAGGTGGAGACAAACTCATAAAAGGCGTCACAGATGAGTATGTAGAATAATGTCCAATCTTATCACATATGAAAAGAAGTTCATAGGTCAAAATCCAACAAGGAGCTGCATCGTTTGAAAATAGGTTTGAAGGGTGCATCTATCACATTTTCCCCTTTTTACATGGCTTGTTGTCGCCATATTGGTTTGGATTTCTTCCTTTTCGGGTTGGAAATACGGACCAGTGGTGCTGTCGGCATAAGGAAGGAGGTGTCTTTCAGATCCTGACTGTTCCTTCGGTCCACAGAGTGGACAAAGCTTTGTTGATCCACCACCGTACGGTGAGCTGGGTCCACTCTGTCCAGTAAGAGCATTTACTTCTCCCCCATTGGCCCAAGGTGAAGGCACTCCCCGGTGATGTCATATATCCTATATGCCTATAAAGAAAATGTGCTATACATGAAGTAGGGTTTTTTACTACTTCTCTCACAGCGCCACATTATCTATTTTTTATACGTTCTATATATCCTGTCTGATTTTATGTTTGGCTGCTTCATTTAGTATTTAGAGTTGGCGCAGTATTATTATTATTTAATCTGCAGGGGCATGTAATTACAATTATTGATCTAATAATTCACAGCAGGGCCCATTCCTGCGCTCACCAAGAGTAACTGTGAGGGCTTAAAGTGTTGTGGCAACACCACCACCACCAGCACCAAAGGCCCAATTTTTCAGCCCCTGTTCAACAGGGGCATGCAATTACAATTCTTGATCTAATAATTCACAGCAGGACCCATTCATGCGCCCACCAAGAGTAACTGTGAGGGCTCACAGTGTTGTGGCACCAGCACCACCACCAAAGGCCCAATTTTTCCTACCACTGTTCAACAATGGCATGTAAATATAATTCCTGAATCCTGATATAATAGTTCACAGCAGGGCGTTCCAGCGCCCACCAAGAGTAACTGTGAGGGCTCACAGTGTTGTGGCAACACCAACATGTAAGGGGCAAATTTCAGCAGAGTATATACGGCAGGCCCCTATTTCAAACATCCAACTTACAAACGACTCCTACTTGCAAACGGAAGAAAACAACAAGAAGTGAGAGGAAATCTACCCCTAGGAAGGGAAATTCTCTCCTGTAAGAGTTAATATGGGAAAAAGGTGTCTCCCCTCTACTGATGCTTTATCACCAATCCTTGTTTCAATAAAAACCCCACTTTTCAAAAACAGTTGTCATTGGGACGGAAAGTGAGGTGAAATGTTCTGAACAGGGGCACAGACAACAAAACAAATGTTACAGGGGTGATAACCCTTCCCTATGTTTTCCAAAAAGCTTAAAAATAGATTTTTTGGCTGGAGCTACACTTAAACAATGTACCTGTTCAAAATTAAAAAACAGATTCTACTTAAGAACAAACCTACAGTCCCTGTCTTGTATGTACCGCCTGTATACTGCTGTTCTGAGTATATAGGGCCTTTTTTTGTGTGTGCGGGGTTCCCCTTAATATCCATACAAGACCCAAAGGGGCTGGTAATGGGCTGGGGTGGGGGGGGGGGTGATGGGGTAGCTATGCCATTTTTCTCAAAGATTTTCATCCATATTACCGGGACCAGACATTACATTAAAGCCGCAAGCAGTTTTAAATGGCTTTTTTTCCTTTAGAAATGTCATTTTGTGCAGGGACAGTTCTAAACACAGGAAACACGTGGCACTTCACAGGCATATTTTAGACACCCCCCAGGTACGATATTTAAAGGAATATTTGACTTTTTTTTTTCACGTTATGCATCATTAAAATGACTGCTCCAGAAAAAACTTCAGTTTTTAAAACTTCTGTTTGCATTGATACATGTCCCCTGGTGCAGAACCCGGGTTCCCAAACCCTTTTTAGTACAATAACATGCATATTAGTCGTTATAATTAGCACTTTAGATTTCGAACGTTCGCATTCATTGTATTTAATAGGGTTCTAACGTTCGTGTGAACTTTCGGTCCGTTCGCGGGTTCTGGTGCCAACCGAACCCGGGGGTGTTCGGCTCATCCCTAGTGAGTTCCAGGAATACTATTCCTCCTTATACAACCTCCCAAAACAGAATACCAGTGACACTGACATGAGAGACTATCTTACCCAATCGGACATCCCTAAACTTTCAGAGGAGACAGGGGCAGCCCTGGAGGAACCCATCACGTTGATTGAACTGCAGTGCGCCATCAAAGGAATAAACCAGGTAAAGCACCAGGCCCAGACGGATTTACCCTACAATATTATCAAACCCTCTTACCAATACTAGGCCCACACATGGTCAAACTATTTAACAATCTTACAGAAGGAGGACGCTTACAAAGAGATACCTTAAGGGCCCACATTTCCCTCATTCCTAAAGAAGGAAAAGATCCTGACACTTGCGGCAGCTACAGACCTATATCCCTCCTGAATATAGATCTTAAACTCTTTACTAAAATATTGGCAAATAGACTATCTCAGCACATGACAGACCTCATACATCTAGACCAAGTGGGTTTCATTCCTTCCAGAGAAGCTAGAGACAACACCACCAAGGTACTTAACCTAATACATAGGGCCTCAGTGATCAAAACACCTTGTGTTTTTCTCAGCACAGACGCTGAGAAAGCCTTTGACCGGGTTAGTTGGAAATTTATGTCCTCCGTCCTTAGACACATTGGATTAGGTAATAAGATGTTACACTGGATTTCTAATATTTACTCTGTGCCGACGGCCCAAGTTAAAGCCAATGGAGTCCTCTCCAAACCCTTCACCATCTCAAATGGTACCAAGCAGGGCTGTCCTTTGTCACCCCTTCTCTTCGCCCTAGTCCTAGAGCCATTTCTATGCACAATACAAAAGAATCCAGATATAACGGGTATCACTATAGACCAGGGCCAATACAAGATTTCGGCATATGCAGATGATCTTTTATGCTCCTTTACCAACCCTGTTGTATCCCTTCCAAACCTAATTAAAGAATTTAAAAGATATGGGAACATATTTAATTTGAAAATTAACTTTGACAAGTCTGCGGCTATGGGCATCAACATGACACCAGATGGCCTGTCTCCTCTAAAAATGAAATTTAAATTCAAATGGTCAGATTGCCACCTCAACTACCTGGGGACATGTATCCCAGGCGATGTATCCCACTCCTGGTTTGGCAGATGCAATCTTATTAAAATGTGCATCCTCCCGAAATGACTTTATCTGTTCTAAGCACTGCCAATCAATATCCCATCTCTATACTTCAGACAAGTACAATCCCTCTTTACCAAATTTATATGGTCACATAAGAAACCGTGACAACGCATACAATACTTGACACTCCCAAAACAATACGGAGGTCTGGCCCTTCCAGACATAAAAAATATTATCTAGCAGTACACTTAGGGAGAATCATTGACTGGAACAGACATGTACAATCCAAACTGTGGACGCAGATATAATACAACCAGGTACATATTCCGCTAAAGGGGGCGATATGGTGCTATGACCAACTCCCTTCGGATATGACGACACACCCCATCATAGGTGCCATGTTATGCGTGGGCTCGATAACGATGAACACAACCTCCCTGACATCAAGAAATTCCCCACTACTCCCAATTCTTGGCAACCCGGCGTTTACGCCTGGATTGAACCGATCAGAATATGAGACACTCTTGACAGCAGGTAAAGACTGTGCTCTACACTACGTAGACGGAGATCGATGGGCATTGATCCAATCACTGACGAGTGATACTGGTAGCTTCCAACTTTCATTCTGGAAAGCGATACGATTACATCACTTCATCCACTCAATACCAGATCCAGTACAATTTAATCGTGATTTGACAACATTTGAGGACTATTGTAAAGATGAAGAAGTACTACCCCAAGTACTAACAAAAACATACACCCTACTTAACACCCCATCATAAAAACCAGACCTGGTGTTTTTACGAAAATGGGGAAAAGACCTAAAACAGACTTTCACTGACGTGCAAACACAAAACATCCTCAGATTCTCTCACGAAACGAACTATAAGATTCTAACAACGCGGTACTATTCACCTCAGTTACTACACAAACTTTTCCCTACCACGACAGATAAATGCTGGCGGTGTCAAACAGATAAAGGAACACTTCTCCATATCTTTTGGTCATGCCCACTATTACTACACTTTTGGACAACAATAGAGACAATTGTACAAAAGTTCATAGATCACACAATTCAAAAAGATCCAGCGTTCTTCCTGCTGCACGCCACCACAATCCCGGCACAATCGTACAAGAAATCCATTGTGCGACACCTGCTCAACACCGTAAAATCTTGCATTTCAGCTACCTGGAAACAAAACAGACCTCTATCCATTGGATTATGGCTGTGTAAAGTAAAGGAAATTAAGAAACTAGAAGATCTGGTGCTTACAGCACAAAATAAACAAGAAAAACACTCTAAAGTCTGGAGGCTGGGGAATTTGTACATATACTCCGATGAAGGGCAATCCTTATTAAATTCTTAAAAGTTATCCCGATACTGGCCAAATGAAAAGTGACAATGTCACTATATACATCACCCCCGTGCTGATCTCACAGAGAATGCGACGCGGCCGCGCCTGCAATGCTGCGATTTGAAGGGGACGTACAGGTACGTCCATATGCACAGCCGTGCCATTCTGCTGATGTAAATTGTCGTGCAGCGGTCAGCAAGCGGTTAAAGAAACAAAAGATCAAATGTGTTTCAGCAGCAACATGGTGAAAAAATGGTGAAAAGGCCAACACATTCTTCTCTGAGGGCAATTTGGTAACACTACTTGCAGCATGGCATGGTCCTAGTGTCAGATAATTTTACAAAAGTGAGAAAGGTCAACACTTTTTAACAAGTGTTAGCAGAAAAAAGGCAATCTAGCAGTCTGCCCTTTTTGCAATTTGACAAATGCACCAGCATTGTGGTCTGCTATTACACAGAATGCTACTGGAGTTTTTTTCTCAGTGTTCAAAGGGTTATACATTTTGATGGATATGTCTGTTTGATTGTCTAGCTTTTTTTCCAGTAGCTTGTGATTTCATATGTAGTGACAGCATTTGTCTAGGAAAGAGGTTCAAGTAAAGAAGAAAGTAATATAGCAGGGGCTTCATTGGTTAGAGTCTTAAGCCTAGTACACACGGGCCAAATGTAGGGTGACATTGTCCGATTCAATAAAAGCCGGCTGACATTCAGCCCATGTGTTGGGCAGCCGGTAAGACAAATGCTGGCCATTCGGCTTCTGTAGGACGAGTATGCTGGAGAACCAGCAGCCAACCAGCAGCCAACCGACTCCTTATTAGTGCTGACCAGAGTGTTCTGGCGCATGAGGGGGCAGGGGGAATGTTCTACTGTCAGAACACAATAGAACAGCAGGGTAGATTGCTGTACTAATATCAGATCGTTAGTACAGCGGCTCCGACCGGAGCTGTCTGTTTTTTTTAATAAAAATTAAAAAATGTGAAAAAGATCTAAATTAAAGTATAACCAAAGGCAAAACCTTTCTTTTTTATTATTATAGTGGAGAGAGATTAGAGGTCATGTCATGTTTTTATTTTGTTTGTGCCCCCATTAGGAAGATTTACCCTCTCTATTGGTACTGTTGACCATTATCACCACTAGTTCTGGTGACCCTGGTTACATCCCTGGATTCCCTCACTTTGAAGGGATTTCCTTGTACTTCCTATTTTGGCTGCGGGACAGGAAAAAAATGGAAATCCCCCCAATGGGACATAGACGAAAAAAAATAAAAAAGACTGATCCTCCCTTACTCTATTCAAAATTTAAATTGCCTTTAGTTCTGCTTTAATGATATGTAAAATATAATGTAACATTATAATATACACACAATTCAAATTTCACATGATACATTTCTTGTATTGGAGATATGACACATTTACAAAGTTACTCAAGATACTTGTTATAAATGAGGATATATCCATCAGCAGAATGTATCACATCGCTATTTTATTTTGACCTCAGCCACAGAACAAAAATCATATCCAATAGCAAAACCTTGTGTGGTCAGAAAAGGACTGAGCTTCAAACGCCACATGTTTACACACACATCATTTGTCTGGCACTGGAGAGATTTCTGGCTGGTACCATGCTCCTCTCAGAGCTCAGCTTATAATGCAGCTTTGTTTTAAATTCAATCTGTCAGCCCCTGCTCTGTCAATTACTGGGAGTGTCTCTCCATAAACTGATGCCAGATGTTTTTAATGTTGTAGATCAATACTATATCAACACAATTGGTGACACGTAAGCAAGTTTTAAATAGCTTCTTCATCATGGCAATTCTGACACTGCACTACTCCAAAAAAGTGTAAGAGGCAGACAGCGACATTGCCTTGTTGTTTATACAGTGGTTAAAAAGATATATATCTTTCAAAAAAAGTATATATTTACTTTAATGTAAAATTTTTAAATTTTAAAATTGTGCATGCAAGCATACTTGCTAATGTGTGTTCTTTTGCATTATCTTTATTTCATATTATCCATATGCCATCTTGCATAGTCTCTTGCTCTACATTAGAGGGAGATGATCAAACGGTGCTTTGATTTAGGATCCTCACCACTCTATCCTCCATCCTCACCACTGTCGTAAAGAGCATCAGGTTGCTCGGTTGCCACAGGTGTGTGGGAGCTATGACAGGCAGGCACAATCCCCTCACCCAGGACAGTAACAATGTCCTCAGGAGTGTACAGGAGACAGTCCACAGAGTCTCTCTTCTTCCTCCCTAAAAACAGCAACCGGGTCTCTAGGGCTGATAGGCCCCACATAGTCAAGAGGCCCGGTCCCAATAGCGGGTAAATACTACTCAACAGGGACTTCTTGCACTGGGGAAAGATCCAAAGTACCACTGTACCCCTGTCAGTAGTGAGTTTAGCAGAACAGTCCCTCCTTAACACACAGGGCCTCAGCAAGTTTAGGTAAAGGCGTTTTTTGATTTGTTCTGATTCTGAACCCTTAGCTACCACATCCTACACAGGTGAGGGTGGGAACTGTTGCTTTTCAAGCGGCTTGGACAAGCTTCCCACCAGCGTCTCAACTTGTTACCTCTCTTGAACTTTGCGTTTTTCACTAACACCATGTCCCCTGGTGACAGTGGCAGCAAATCAAGGGCAGCTTTATCGGGTAAGTCTCTATGATGTTCACGGACAAACTGTTTCATTCTCCTCAACTGATCCCACTGTTCCTGGACGCACTCGTTAGGCATGCAGAGAGGAATCAACTCTTTTGTTTCCAGTAAGACCCCTTTCACACTGAAGCGGTTTGCAGGCGCTATTGCGCTAAAAATAGCACCTGCAAACCGACCCTAAACAGTTGCTGCTGTGTCTCCAGTGTGAAAGCCTCTGGACTTTCACACTGGAGTGGTGCGCTAGCAGGACAGGAAAAAAAGTCCTGCTAGCCGCATCTTTGGAGCGGTGAATGAACGGTGTGTATACCGCTCCTCCACCGCTCCTGCCCATTGAAATCAATGGGACACCGCGGCTATACCTCCGACAATGCGCCTCTGCAGAGGCGCTTTGCGGTGGTTTATAATCCTTTTTCGGCCGCTAGCGGGGGGTAAAGCCGCCCGCTAGCGGCCGAATAGCCCCGCAAAATTTAGCGGTAAAGCATCGCTAAAAATAGCGCAGCTCCCGCCCCTGTGTGAAAGGGGCCTACTAAGTCCAAGGGTAGCCAATAGGGATGAGCTCGGTGTTCGAGTCGAACATACGTTCGACTCGAACATCGGCTGTTCGATCGTTCGACGAAGATCGAACGATTTGGGCCGTTCGCGCCTAATTCGAGTGACGCGAACGGCCCACAATGCACTACGCCATCGCAGTGTCATCCAGGCGCTGTGATTGGCCAAGCATGCACTGTGACCCCGCATGCTTGGCCAATCACAGCGCCGGCAGCGAGGAGAGCAATGATTGGCCACAGGCAGGATGCCTGTGGCCAATTATTGCTGAGGGTGTTTAGTACACGCCCCACACTATAAAAGGCCGCCAGCACGGCGGCCTAGTGTAGTGTGTTCCGGAGCAGGGAAAGAGAAGCATAGGCAGGGACAGTGACATTTATTTTTTCTTGCTTAACCTGGATTCCTTTAGTTTAGGGAAAGAGAAGGATAGGTAGGGAGAGTGTCAGTGTGTTTTACTGTACGAATCCTTGTTTCTAGGGACAGGGAAGGACAGTGAGGGAAATTCTCCTTGTGCTATAGTGTGCTTTAAAAAAACATTTTTTCTAGGGACAGAAAACTATAGGTAGGGAGAGTGTCAGTGTGTTTTACTGTACGAATCCTTGTTTCTAGGGACAGGGAAGGACAGTGAGGGAAATTCTCCTTGTGCTATAGTGTGCTTTAAAAAAACATTTTTTCTAGGGACAGAAAACTATAGGTAGGGAGAGTGTCAGTGTGTTTTACTGTACGAATCCTTGTTTCTAGGGACAGGGAAGGACAGTGAGGGAAATTCTCCTTGTGCTATAGTGTGCTTTAAAAAAACATTTTTTCTAGGGACAGAAAACTATAGGTAGGGAGAGTGTCAGTGTGTTTTACTGTACGAATCCTTGTTTCTAGGGACAGGGAAGGACAGTGAGGGAAATTCTCCTTGTGCTATAGTGTGCTTTAAAAAAACATTTTTTCTAGGGACAGAAAACTATAGGTAGGGAGAGTGTCAGTGTGTTTTACTGTACGAATCCTTGTTTCTAGGGACAGGGAAGGACAGTGAGGGAAATTCTCCTTGTGCTATAGTGTGCTTTAAAAAAACATTTTTTCTAGGGACAGAAAACTATAGGTAGGGAGAGTGTCAGTGTGTTTTACTGTACGAATCCTTGTTTCTAGGGACAGGGAAGGACAGTGAGGGAAATTCTCCTTGTGCTATAGTGTGCTTTAAAAAAACATTTTTTCTAGGGACAGAAAACTATAGGTAGGGAGAGTGTCAGTGTGTTTTACTGTACGAATCCTTGTTTCTAGGGACAGGGAAGGACAGTGAGGGAAATTCTCCTTGTGCTATAGTGTGCTTTAAAAAAACATTTTTTCTAGGGACAGAAAACTATAGGTAGGGAGAGTGTCAGTGTGTTTTACTGTACGAATCCTTGTTTCTAGGGACAGGGAAGGACAGTGAGGGAAATTCTCCTTGTGCTATAGTGTGCTAAAGCATTCCTCATCAACCATCTTTGAAATCCTTGTTTTTTGGACAGTCAGGGAAATTGTCGTTGTGCTATTCTGTGCAAAAGCAATCATCCTCAACCATATTTAGAAATCCTTAAGTAAAGGGACAGAGAAGGACACCTGAAGGTAGCCCTTATTGCTTTTTTCCCCATCTCCCTGCAGGCCATCTATTAGAATGTCTGGAAGGCAAACAAGGAGAGGCAGACAGTCAGGAGGCAATAAAAGAGGGCAAGCAGGCTCTGTGTCTGGGGACAACAGTGCTGGTCGTGGACGCGGTGCATTGTCATCAGCACATGGCCATGGGACACGCTTGTCCTTCTTTTCGGCAGCTGGACATGTTGAGCCACATCATGCCGAAGACTTGGTAGAGTGGATGACCAAGCCCTCCTCCTCCTCCTCATCCTCTCTCACCCAGGCTCAGGGTACTGGCAAAGCAGCTGCCAAAGCGTCCTCTTCCCTGGTATCAATGTCAGACTCATCATCAGTCACTCCTTCCCTAGACCCACCATGTCCTCCTCCTGAGGTGTCCCCCGAACTGTTTGAGCACAGTGTTGGGTACATGCTCCAGGAGGATGCCCAGCGTTTCGAAGGGTCTGATGATGAAACCCAGCTACAGGAAGGCAGTAGCGTGAGAGCAGACAGAGGGGATGCTCAAGAAGGACACCAATCTGGCAGTCATGTTCCAGCAGCTGCAGCATACTGCCAGATTGGCTCCAGTGATGAGGAGGGAGGGGATGATGAGGTCACTGACTCCACGTGGGTGCCTAATAGGAGAGAGAAGGAGGAGGAGGAGGAGGCACATCTCCAACGAGGCAGGATGCCCTTTGGTGGCCAGCGTAAGGGCAGTACACCGACAGAATCACACCGCAGAGCTCCGCCTGTGCAGGGCGCTGCCTCTGCCCGTCATTCAAAAAGTTCTTTGGTGTGGGCCTTTTTTGAGGCTAGTGCATCAGATCGCACAGCTGCTGTTTGCAACATATGTCTCAAGCGTATATCGCGTGGCCAAAACATCAGCCGCTTGGGTACCACATGCCTGACCAGACATATGTTGACCTGCCATGCAGCTCGTTGGCAAGCCTACCTCAAAGACCCACACCAAAGAACAAAGCGGACCTCTCCTTGCACCGCATCAGCTGGGATCTCCAACCCCACTATAACTTCTGTCCTCTCTGAAACATGCACTGAGAGGAATGAAGGTGTAGAATTAGGTGTGTCACAGCCAAGTACTTGCGGCCACTCTGCTAGCAGTACACCGACGTCCGATTCTAGCAGGCAAATTTCCCTGCCCCAGCTGCTGGACTGTCGAAAGAAGTTCACTCCCAGCCATCCACATGCCCAGCGGTTGAATGCTAGCTTGGCTAAATTGCTAGCGCTTCAACTGCTGCCTTTTCAGTTGGTAGACTCGGCCCCCTTCCGTGAGTTTGTGCAATGTGCGGTTCCTCAGTGGCAGGTTCCCAAACGCCACTTTTTCTCACGGAAGGCTATTCCGGCTCTCTACCGGCATGTGGAAGGCAATGTCTTGGCCTCGCTGGACCGGGCGGTCAGCGGTAAGGTGCATATTACCGCTGACTCATGGTCCAGCAGGCATGGACAGGGACGTTACCTTTCTTTCACGGCCCATTGGGTCACTCTTTTGGCAGCTGGGAAGGATGCAGGACAAGGTGCAGTAGTGTTGGAGGTTGTTCCACCGCCACGCCTCCAAAATGCTACTACTGGTTGTGACACACCTCTCTCCTCCACCCCCTCCTCTTCTTCTTCCTCCATGGCCTCTTCCTGTGGTTTGTCCTCTGAACCAGCGGTGCTCCGTAGCCGTTCAAGGGGCTACGCAAGTACGCAGGCAAAAAGATGCCATGCCGTGCTTGCGCTGGTGTGTTTGGGGGACAGAAGCCACACTGGGGCAGAGGTCCTGTCTGCTCTGCAGGGCCAGGCCGAGAGGTGGTTGACGCCACACCAGCTTAAGCCAGGAATGGTGGTTTGCGACAATGGCACCAACCTCCTCTCCGACAGGGACAATTGACCCATGTGCCCTGTGTGGCTCACGTCCTTAACCTGGTGGTGCAGCGGTTCTTGGGCAGGTACCCGGGCTTACAGGATGTCCTGAGGCAGGCCAGGAAAGTCTGTGTGCATTTCCGCAGATCTTATAATGCCAGTGCTCGCCTGGCTGAGCTGCAAAAGGAGTTGAACCTGCCCAAGAACCGCCTTATATGTGACATGCCCACCAGGTGGAACTCAACGTTGGCCATGCTGCAGCGGCTGCACACGCAGCAGAGGGCCATCAATGAGTACCTGTGCGACTACGGCACCAGGACAGGGTCAGGGGAGCTTGGTTTTTTTTCTTCACGCCAGTGGGGCATGATCAGGGATGCATGCACTGTCCTGGCACCATTTGAGGAGGCCACGAGGATGGTGAGCAGTGACAGTGCATGCATCAGTGACACTGTACCTCTTGTCCACCTGTTGGAGCACACGCTGCGTGGAATAATGGACAGGGCACTTGAGGCAGAACAGAGGCAGGAAGAGGAGGACTTCCTTGCCTCTCAAGGCCCCCTTTACCCAGACAGTGTTCCTTCTGTCCCACCCATCGCACAGGAAGAGGAGGAGGAGGAGGAGGAGGAGGAGGAGGAGGAGGATTGTGTCAGCATGGAGGTGGAGGCTGGCACTCAGCATCATCAGCAGCAGACTTTTAGGGATGATTTACAGTCCCAAGACACCAGTGGACTTGTACGTGGCTGGGAGGAGGTGGCTGCGGATCATGTCGTCCTTAGTGACCCAGAGGACTCCGGAGCGAATGCCTCAGCAAACCTACGCTGCATGGCCTCCCTGATCCTGCAAAGTCTGCGGAAGGATCCTCGTATTCTTCGGATCAAGGAGAGGGACCATTACTGGCTGGCCACTCTCCTTGATCCACGGTACAAGGGTAAGGTTGCGGACCTTATGTTACCGTCGCAGAGGGAGCAGAGGATGAGACAACTCCGGGAGGCCTTGCAGAAAGGTCTGTGCAACGCGTTCCCAGAGATTGGGAGGTTACAAACTCCTGGTCCTGGACAACGAGTTGCTGAGGCTTCGGCCAGTCAAAGAAGGAGCGGTGGGGAAGGTGGCCGTCTGACCGATGCGTTCAGACAATTCTTTAGTCCGCAGCCCCAAAGTATGATCGGTTCCAGCAACCATCGCCAGCGTCTGATAAACATGGTGCAGGAATATCTAGGGGCAAGGTCAGACTTGGACACCTTCCCCACCGAAAATCCTCTGGCTTACTGGGTCTTGAGGATGGATCACTGGGCAGAGCTTGCACAGTATGCAATTGAGCTACTGGCCTGTCCTGCATCCAGCATTCTTTCGGAACGCACATTCAGTGCTGCTGGAGGATTTGTCACGGATCACAGGGTGCGCCTGTCCACCGACTCGGTTGATCGACTGACTTTCATCAAGATGAACCAGTCTTGGATCACCACCAGCTACCACACACCTGATGCTGATATAACAGACTAATTGATTTTAACATGTCACATCCCTTCAAGACTGATGCTGATGCTGAGTGTCTGTGCTGTTATGTTGACTGGCTATCCTCCTCCTCCGAGTCCTCAATGATACGATTGATGATGATAGCTTGGAAGATCATTTTTGTTTATGGGTGCCGCCACCAGTGGCTAAGGCCCAATTTTTCAGCCCCTGTTTTACAGGGGCGTGTCATTACAATTTTTGAAGCAATACTTTGCAACAGGGCTCATTGCTGTGCTCCAAGTACAGTATCTGTGAGGGGTTGTAGTGTTGTGCCACCAGTGCCTAAGGCCCAATTTTTCAGCCCCTGTTCAACAGGGGCATGTAATTACAATTCTTGATCTAATAATTCACAGCAGGGCCCATTGCTGCACCCACCAAGAGTAACTCTGAGGGCTTACAGTGTTGTGGCAACGCCACCACCACCACCACGAAAGGCCCAATTTTTCAGCCCCTGTTCAAAAGGGGCATGTAATTACAATTCTTGATCTAATAATTCACAGCAGGGCCCATTCCTGCACCCACCAAGAGTAACTCTGAGGGCTTACAGTGTTGTGGCAACGCCGCCACCACCACCACCACCACGAAAGGCCCAATTTTTCAGCCCCTGTTCAACAGGGGCATGCAATTACAATTCTTGATCTAATAATTCACAGCAGGGCCCATTGCTGCACCCACCAAGAGTAACTGTCAGGGCTTACAGTGTTGTGGCACCAGCACCACCATCAAAGGCCCAATTTTTACTACCACTGTTCAACAATTATATGTAATTACAATTCCTGATATAATAGTTGACAGCAGGGCGTTCCAGCACCAACCAAGAGTAACTGTGAGTGCTTACAGTGTTGTGCCAACACCAACAACTAAGGGGCCTATTTCTGCAGAGTATATACGGCAGGTCCCTACTTTCAAACATCCAACTTACAAACGACTCCTACTTGCAAACGCAAGAAGACAACAGGAAGTGAGAGGAAATCTACCCCTTGGAAGGAAAATTCTCTCCTGTAAGAATTAATATGGGAGAAAGGTGTCTCCTCTGTACTGATGCTTTATCAGCAATCCTTGTTTCAAGAAAAACACCACATTTCAAAAACAGTTGTCATTGGGACGGAAAGTGAGGTGAAATGTTCTGAACAGGGGCACAGACAGCAAAACAAATGTTACAGGGGTGATAACCCTTACCTATGTTTTCCAAAAAGTTTAAAAATAGATTTTTGGGCTGGAGCTACACTTAACCACTTCAGCCCTGGAAGAATTTACCCCCTTCCTGACCAGAGCACTTTTTGCGATGCAGCACTGCGTCACTTTAACTGACAATTGCGCGGTCGTGCGACGTTGAACCTAACCAAAATTGACGTCCTTTTTCCCCCACAAATAGAGCTTTCTTTTGGTGGTATTTGATCACCTCTGCGGTTTTTATTTTTTGTGCTATAAACAAAAGAAGAGCGACATATTTGAAAAAAATGCAATATTTTTTACTTTTTGATTTAATAAATATCACAATTTTTTTTTTTTAAAACAATTTTTTTTCTAAGTTTAGACCGATACGTATTCTACATATTTTTGGTAATTTTTTTTTGCAATAAGCGTATATTGATTGGTTTGCGCAAAAGTTATAGCGTCTACATAATAGGGGATAGATTTATGGCATTTTTATTTTTTTATTTTTTTTACTAGTAATAGCGGCGATCTGCGATTTTTATTGTGACCGTGACATTGCGGCAGACACATCGGACACTATTGGCGCGTTTTTGGGACCATTCACATTTATACAGCGATTAGTGCTATAAAACTGCACTAATTACTGTGTAAATGTGACTGGCAGGGAAAGGGTTAACACTAGGGGGCGATCAAGGGGTTAATATGTTCCCTATTGAGTGATTGTAACTGTAGGGGGAGGGGACTCACAAGGGGAGGAGACCGATCTGTGTTCCTCTGTACTGGGAACACACATCTGTCTCCTCACCTCTGACAGGAGGTGGATCTGTGTGTTTACACACACAGATCCACACTTCTGCCGTGATCGTGGGCAATCGCGGGTGCCCAGCGGACATCGCGACCGCCGGGCACACTCACCGGGTCACGAGCGTTGCCGCGGGTGCGCGCGCGCGCCGCCGGCGGCGCGCGCGCGCCCCATAGACGGCCGGGAAAAAAGGACGTCATATGACGTCCGCCCGGAGGGAGGGAGGGTTCCTGCCGGCGTCATATGTCTATGACCCGGTAGGAAGTGGTTAAACAATGTACCTGTTCAAAATTACAAACAGATTCTACATAAGAACAAACCTACAGTCCCTGTCTTGTATGCACCGCCTGTATACGGCTGTTCAGAGTATATAGGGCCTTTTTTATTTTATGTGCGGGGTTCCCCTTAATATCCATACAAGACCCAAAGGGGCTGGTAATGGGCTGGGGTGGGGGGGGGGTCATGGGGTAGCTATGCCATTTTTCTTAAAGATTTTCATCCATATTACCGGGACCAGACATTACATTAAAGCCGCAAGCAGTTTTAAATGGCTTTTTTTTCCTTTAGAAGTGTCATTTTGTGCAGGGACAGTTCTAAACACAGGAAACACGTGGCACTTCACAGGCATACTTTAGACACCCCCCAGGTACGATATTTAAAGGAATATTTGACTTTTTTTTTTCACTTTATGCATCATTAAAATGACTGCTCCCGAAAAACGACCGTTTTTAAAACTTCTTTTTGCATTGATACATGTCCCCTGGTGCACAACCCGGGTTCCCAAACCCTTTTTAGGACAATAACATGCATAATAGTTGTTATAATTAGCACTTTAGAATTCGAACGTTCGCATCCATTGTATTTAATAGGGTTCTAATGTTCGTACGAACTTTCGGTCCGTTCGCGGGTTCTGGTGCAAATCGAACCCGGGGGTGTTCGGCTCATCACTAGTAGCCAACCACTATGCTCAAACATCAGAAAGGAGAGGGCATTGAAATTGCTGTACAGGATGCTGAGCCTACAGTGATAATTGAAATGGGCCAGTCGAGCATACCTCTGATCCAGTGCCCCCAGTTTAGAAGAGGCCATGTACACCAGGGGATAGTTGTCAGTATTAATGTCACTTTGAGCTCCTGTAAGATACTCAGAAAATGTTTCTGTAATGGTTCACATAAGGGCCAGGAGGTCCAATTTGCATGAACTGTAGTTGTTAGAGTTATGCTTAGAGGGTTGGAGACTGTGGCTCACTTATGCTATAACGTGCTCATGTCTATTTTTCTCTTGGGTCAGTATGGCTCCTAAACCTTGTAAACTTCCATCCATATAGACCCTAAAGGGCTTGATATAGTCTGCATAGGCTAGGAGAGGGGCTAAAGTCAAACACTGTTTAACGGTGTTGAAAACAATCTGTTTTGTTTCCAACCATTGGGCTGGATGAAGGGTGATGCCCACATCCTCTATTGGATAGGTTGCCCACACAACAGCTGGCTAATGGCTGCAGCGATTTGGGCAAACTTAGTGTAAAGCATCTGTAATACCCACTAGCCAAAATACTTTCATTCATTCAAGGTCTTGGGGGCAATTCAGTTTTGTACTACTTTAACTTTAATGGGATCAGGTGACACCCCCCCCCCCCCAACCTTGACCACATGTCCCAGGTATAGGACTTTTTTGCATTAGGTGGCACATTAATAGGGTTCAGTTTTAACACATACTGTGGTCATGGAGTGAACGCCCAGTCCAGATGTTGAATGTGTTCTTTGAAGGACTTGGATATTATCTTCTATTATCTTCTAAGTAGATAGCAACGATTCAAGGTTTATGTCCTCCAGGCATTGCTCCATCAGTCTTTGGAAGGTGCTGGGGGCTGGTTAGTCAGCCTGAAGGGCATGCAATTTAATTTGTACAGCCTTAGTGGTGTTGTAAAGGCAGTCTTTTCTCAATCTTGTTCTCTTATTGGGACCTGCCAATAGCCACTGACCATATCCAGGGTGGAAAAATAGCAGGCTTGGCCCAAAACCATGAGAGACGATTCCACCTGGGGTAGTGGATAGGTATCCTCATGGGTACAGGCATTAAGTTTTCAATAGTCTATGCAGTAATGCAAGCTTCCATCCTTCTTCTGGACCAGACCGATAGGTGTGGCCCAGGGGCTACGACTTTGCCTCACAATCCCACTTTGCAGAATGTTGCAAATTAAGTTCTTGACCTCCTGACACAGAACAGGTGGTATATGACGATACCGCTTATGGATGGACACTGCGTCCCCTGTACACACATTGTCCTCTGGGCTGACGGCAAACACCAGCATGCGTTTCTCCAACAGCTAGTGCATTATTTGCTGTTGGGACAGTGGAAAAACCTAAAAGGGAAAAGCCAGTTGAACTAATAGCTGTTGATACTGGGTGTCTCCTAAGGGAGGCTTGAAAGGGAACATATATGGCTTCAACTACTAGGCAGGAGAACAGATTTTGCTCTCAAGTTAATCAGCTGAACCAGTACCATGCCCCAATTGACCATGGAGAGAATTCTGTCCACCAGCCATTCCCATGGCACTTCAACATCTCTCCAGGCTCCACTATGACAGAGGCCCCTTGTAGCTTCTTCCAGGCCCCAACAGTTGAGGGGCAGACTATCTCCAGCGTTAGGGCTAGCCGCTAGCTGCAACTTTTTCTTAGACAGCAAGCAGACCACTCCCACCTTCTCTGGTTGCTGCCGACTCTCTCTTCCTAAGAACTATCCTGTACACAACTTCACTGAAGTCAATAGGAATTTGCTGACCTGCGTTTTATGTACTCCAAAAAAATAAAGCCTTCTTACTACACAAAAAAAAAAAAAAATAGCCATTATTTGTATTTAATTGTGAGTTTAAATATTTGCCTGGAGTTAGGCTTTAAAGTGTGACGTTTTTGATAGAGCAGAGAATAAATAAGACCCCTGTTAGGGTTTTTTGTGTCCAATTGAGGAAATTGCTCTTCACTTGCTGTCCCAGTGATAAAGAATGAAGAGGTTATCTCTTCAAAGAGAGGAGCTATCACTTCTTAGACAGTTGTCACCAGAACAGGTGCCTTAATTAGGGAATATTCCTTCTGTTCATGTGACAACTCAAAAATGTGGGATTAGCCATCACTTTCTGTACTAGACAATGGACATTGGGCTAATAGTGAGCTTGAATCTCCCAAGCAGGGACACAGGAATACAGCAATAAAACAATGACAGAGGTTCTAACACTTCCACCTTCTATACTTTACAAAAAAGTTTTGGTTTTACATACATTTTTAGATTTGTCAGTATAGCCATCATGTTTTCTCAAAAAACTGTGTGTCAGAAGGGTCCATTATTTCATGCTTTGCTTTTTTGGCCAGCATGTCACATTACAACACACGTTAGATCTGTCAACAGGATCTCACATACAGTGCGCATACAATTTTTTTTTATTTTATTTTGTAATTTCTAGCAAAACAAAGTAATATTGTTGTATTTCAGTAGTAATCAGGCAGGCTCAGACAAAAGACACGGGTAATAATACACAACGTTTCATTAAAACAGGACCCGGGAACACA
The DNA here is from genome assembly GCA_029206835.1 of Rana muscosa. NCBI lineage: Eukaryota > Metazoa > Chordata > Amphibia > Anura > Ranidae > Rana > Rana muscosa. The sequence goes on along the minus strand of CM055120.1, from coordinate 190,718,017 downwards.
TTAATTAAAGATAACACACAGTTGCAAAATTATATAATATACAGTATAATTGTTATACATTACATTTTGGAATTATGTGTTATTAAAATTAAAGTTCCATTTCAAATTGCATTCAAACATGATTTTTCTAATTGCCAACAAAACTTTATTTATATATTTTTTTCAGAAGGAAGCAAAACTGACATTATCAATGGGAATATATGTAGCACTTATAAGAAAACATGAATATTATATTTAACTACAATAAAAAGTAAATCACCAAATTCTGGTGGATGTAAGGTTGGCCAATGTCATGTTATCTTAGCTTATTAAATAAACAACAAAGTAAGCAATTTATTTAAAAAAATAATAGCAATCAACTGAGCAGCCAGGGCTCAAGTTAATATAAAGAACCAATACCATCAATAGTTCCCTTTCTGCTCTAAAATGAGACGCAACCACATAATAAAACGTTGGATTGGAGGGCGGGGGTCTCTTGAAGTTGCTCCAGTGCCATGAACTGTTAAGTTTGTTTTTCTTCTCTCATAGTAGTCAATTTAGTCTCATGGATGAGTACTGGTAATTGACTTTGCACACAGATGATCGTTTGAAGTAGCAGGTAAGCCAAAACACACTAAAGAAGGGAAGCTGGAAATACAACACTAACAATACATTACACATGCATACACATTACTTGGGCTACAGCATTCCCATATGGTAGGGCATGTTCCATTTCATGCCTCCTGATTAGTGTTGAGCGGACCGGAACTGTAAAGTTCGGGTCTGTACCGAATTTTGGCTTTTTCCCGACACCGGACCCGGACCCGGATTTTGCGCTAAATCGGGTCCGGATTCGGGAATTTAATGGCGCAGTTAGAAATGCTTCAGGGGCCAGCCAATCACCATTTGATTAGCTGGTGTGCCCTTAGAAGCCATCATAGCCATGCCTACTAATGGCATGGCTGTGATTGGTCAGTGCAACATGTGACCCAGCATGTGACCAGCTTCTATATAAGCAAGAGGCACACAGCACAGATCGTCACTCTGCTTTTAGACAGTGTAGGGAAAGGATCCTGGCTGCTGTTGCTGTGAGGGAGAGAATTATATGATAGGAGTTAGTCCTGATTCTGCAATCTACTGATAGAAAAGATAGAGAGACAGTGTAGTGTAGTGTAGGGGCAGGATCCTGTTTGTGCTTTCAGGGAGAGAGATTTAGATAGGAGTCCAGATTGAGAGATATAATAGCTCAGCGATCTGCATAGGTTTATCTGTTTGTGTTGCAAGCTCAGTGCACCAGCTCTGCATTACGTTGAGTGATACACCTATTCCATTTAGTGGCTGTATTGTGCTCTTGCTAAAAGACCCATTTCGGGCAGAAAAAAAAAGGCACTTTATTGTGCTTTTGCTAAAAAGACCCATTTTTGGGCCCCAAAAAAAAAAAAAAGGCACTTTATTGTGCTGTTGCACAAAAAAAGGCACTTTGTTGTGTGCAAAAAAGACCTATTTTTGGGCAAAAAAAATATTTTGCAGTGTATATCTCTAGTTGTGTGAAATAACCAATTTCTATATATTTTTCTTGTACTATGCTATACTAAAAAAAAAACAAAAACTTTTTTTTGAATAGCATTCTCTGCAGCTGTGCGATTCAGCGGTTATATACTGTGGGTGTGTTGTGCTCTTCCAAAAAACGCCATTTAGGGCCACAGAAAATATTTTGCAGTGTGAAATACACATCTGGAGGTGTGTGAAAAAACAACATTATTTTTGAATAGCATTCTCTGGCCTCTGCAGCTGTGCGATTCAGCGGTTATATACTGTTGGGGTTGTTGTGCTCTTCAAAAAAACGCCATTTAGGGCCACAGAAAATAAATTGCAGTGTGAAATACACATGTGGAGGTGTGTAAAATAAACAATTTCTATATATTGTACAGTGCTATACTAAAAAAAACAACATTTTTTTTGAATAGCATTCTCTGCACTTCTATAGCTGTGCGATTCAGTGGTTAAATACTGTGGTTGTGTTGTGCTCTTCCAAAAAACGCCATTTAGGGCCACAGAAAATATTTTGCAGTGTGAAATACACATCTGGAGGTGTGTGAAAAAACAACATTATTTTTAAAAAGCATTCTCTGGCCTCTGCAGCTGTGCGATTCAGCGGTTATATACTGTTGGGGTTGTTGTGCTCTTGCAAAAAACGCCATTTAGGGGCACAGAAAATATTTTGCAGTGTGAAATACACATCTGGAGGTGTGTGAAATAAACAATTTCTATATATTGTACAGTGCTATACTAAAAAAAAAAACATTTTTTTTGAATAGCATTCTCTGCACTTCTATAGCTGTGCGATTCAGTGGTTAAATACTGTGGTTGTGTTGTGCTCTTCCAAAAAACGCCATTTAGGGCCACAGAAAATATTTTGCAGTGTGAAATACACATGTGGAGGTGTGTAAAATAAACAATTTCTATATATTGTACAGTGCTATACTAAAAAAAACAACATTTTTTTTGAATAGCATTCTCTGCACTTCTATAGCTGTGCGATTCAGTGGTTAAATACTGTGGTTGTGTTGTGCTCTTCCAAAAAACGCCATTTAGGGCCACAGAAAATATTTTGCAGTGTGAAATACACATCTTGGAGGTGTGTAAAATATACAATTTCTATATATTCTTCTTGTACAGTGCTATACTAAAAAAAACAACCTTTTTTTTTGAATAGCATTTTCTGTAGCTGTGCGATTCAGCGGTTACGTGCTGTGGGTGTGTTGTGGTCTGGCAAAAAACGCCATTTAGGGCCACAGAAAATATTTTGCAGTGTGAAATACACATCTGGAGGTGTGTGAAATAAACAATTTCTATATATTTTCCTTGTACTGTGCCATACTAAAAAAAAACAACCTTTTTTTTTTTGAATAGCATTTTCTGCAGTTCTGTAGCTGTGCGTTTCAGCGGTTAAATACTGTGGGTGTGTTGTGGTCTTCCAAAAAATGCCATTTAGGGCAAGATCCTAAATTTGGAAAATATGAGGGGAAGGTCAAAGGGACGTGGTGGCCCCGGTCGTGGTGCTGCTGGTAGAGCTCCTGTTGCAGGGAGAGGACGTGGTGGATCTGTGCCAGCTACACGCACAAGTGAAACACCTTCCTCAGGTGCGAGTAGGCGACCGAGCCTGCGGCGGTATTTTGTCGCGCCTAATGAGGCTGTACCAATGTTTAGGCCAGGACAAGTACAGGCGATAGTAGATTGGGTTGCTGACAGTGCCTCGGGTTCCTTCACATTGTCTCCCACCCACTCTTCTGATGAAAGATCAGAGTTGGCACCTGAAGCCCATGTCCATCAGTCTTTCACCTCACCCCCTTGCAAATCAGCCAAGCAGTCTGAGCCCCAAATCATGCAGCAGTCTCTTCTGCTTTTCGATGACTCTGTTAGCAGGGTTTCCCAGGGCCATCCACCTAGCCCTGCCCCAGAAGTGGAAGAGATTGAGTGCACCGATGCCCAACCACTTATGTTTCATGATGGGTACATGGGAGGACCATCGCAGCACGTCTCGGATGATGACGAAACACAGGTGCCAACTGCTGCTGCTTTCGCAATTGTACAGACAGACATGGAGGGCAGGGGTGAAGACTGGGTGGAAGATGATGTGGAGGACGATGAGGTCCTCGACCCCACATGGAATCAACATTATGCAGGTGACCAGTGTTTTTCGGAGGAAGAGGCGGTGGTCGCACAGAGCCACCAGCACAGCAGAAGAGGGAGCAGGGTGCAAAAACGGAGCAATTAGTCCCCTAGACAGTACATTTGCTACTGCCCAACGCAGCAAGGGACCGAGCACACCAAAGCCAGGTCCAAGGACTTCCCTAGCGTGGCAGTTCTTCACACAGTGTGTTGATGACAAGACACGAGTGGTTTGCACGCTGTGCAATCAGAGCTTGAAGCGAGGCATAAACGTTCTCAACCTGAGCACAAGCTGCATGACCAGGCATCTAAGTGCAAAGCACGAGCTGCAGTGGCGTAGACACCTCAAAAACCAAGAAAGGTCTCTGGCTCCTCCTGCTTCCTCTTCTGCTGCAGTCTCGGCCTCTTCATCCACCTCTGTAGTGACAGTGGCACCTGCCACCCCGCAAACAGAGGATCTGCCAGCAACACTACCACCTGGGTCACCAACCATCTCCACAATGTCCCATGGAAGCGTTCAGCTCTCTATCTCCCAAACATTGGAGCGGAAGAGGAAGTACCCCCCTAGCCACCCGCGATCCCTGGCCCTGAATGCCAGCATTTCAAAATTCCTGGCCTTTGAAATGCTGTCATTCCGTCTGGTGGAGACGCAGAGTTTTAAAAGCCTGATGGCATTGGCTGTCCCGCAGTACGTCGTGCCCAGCCGCCACTACTTTTCCAGGCGAGCCATCCCTTCCCTGCACAACCAGGTGGGGGACAAAATCAGGTGTGCACTGCGCAACGCCATCTGTGGCAAGGTCCACCTAACTACGGATGCGTGGACCAGTAAGCACGGTCAGGGACGTTATATCTCTCTAACAGCACACTGGGTAAATGCAGTGGCGGCTATGCCTGAGGCAGATAGCGGTTTGGCGCATGTCCTTCCACCACCGAGGATTGCAGGGCGCTTCAGTTTGCCTCCTGTTGCTAACTCCTCCTTCTCCGCTTCCTCATCCTCTACCGCCTCCTCATCCATTCAGCGTAACACCTTCACCACCAACTTCAGCACAGCCAGGGGTAAACGACAGCAGGCAGTTTTAAAACTTTCCTGTTTGGGGGAAAATCCCCACACCGCGCAGGAGTTGTGGAGGGACATGGAACAACAGACCGATGAGTGGTTGCTGTCAGTGAGCATCAAGCCCGGCCTGGTGGTGTGCGATAATGGGCGAAATCTCGTAGCAGCTCTGGGTCTAGCCGGTTTGACGCACATCCCTTGCCTGGCGCATGTGCTGAACTTGGTGGTCCAGAGGTTCCTTAAAAATTACCCCAATATGCCAGAGCTGCTGCAGAAAGTGCGGGCTGTCTGTGCGCACTTTCGGCGTTCTCACCCTGCTGCTGCTCGCCTGTCAGCGCTGCAGCGTAACTTCAGCCTTCCCGCTCACCGCCTCATATGTGACGTGCCCACAAGGTGGAACTCCACCTTGCACATGCTGGCCAGACTGTGCGAGCAGCAGCAGGCAATAGTGGAGTTTCAGCTGCAGCAATCACGCGTGAGTCGCTCTGCGGAACAGCACCACTTCACCACCAATAACTGGGCCTCCATGCGAGACCTGTGTGCCTTGTTGCGCTGTTTCGAGTACTCCACCAACATGGCCAGTGCCAATGACGCCGTTCTCAGCGTTACTATCCCAGTTCTATGCCTCCTTGAAAAAACGCTTCGTGCGATGATGGAAGAGGATGTGGCACAGGAGGATGAGGAGGAGGAGGAGGAAGCGGGATCATTTCAAAGGCTTTCAGGGCAGTCTTTCACAAGTGGCTACGAGGGTGGGTTTCTGCACCAACAAACGCCAGGTACACAATTGTCTGGCAGAAAGGGCACAGTTCTGGAGGATGACGAGGTGGAGGAGGAGATGGAGGAGGAGGAGGAGGAGCCATGTTCACAGCAGGGTGGCACTCAGACCAGCTCGTGGCCATTACTGGTGCGTGGCTGGGGGGATACAGAGGACACAGACGATACACCTCTCACAGAGGACAGCTTTTCTTTGCCTCTGGGCAGCCTGGCACACATGAGCGATTACATGCTGCAGTGTTTCCGCAACGACAGCCGAGTTGCCCACATTTTAACTGGTGCTGATTACTGGGTGGCCACCCTGCTGGATCCCCGTTACAAGGACAACGTACCGTCCTTAATTCCCTCACTGGAGCGGGATCGTAAGATGCGCGAGTACAAGCGCACGCTGGTAGACGCGCTGCTGGTGGCATTCCCACCTGACAGCGGGCGTACGGTGGAAGCACAAGGCGAAGGCAGAGGAGGAGGAAGAGGTCGCCAACGCAGCCGGGGCACCGGCAGCACCTCAGAAGGCAGGGTTAGCATGGCCGAAATGTGGAAAAGCTTTGTCAGCACGCCACAACAACCAGCACCACCAGCTGAGATGGAACGTCTTAGCAGGAGGCAGCATTTCACCAACATGGTTGAGCAGTATGTGTCCACAGGCCTACACGTACTGGATGACGGGTCTGCCCCCTTTAACTTCTGGGTCTCCAAATTGGGCACATGGCCTGAGCTTGCCGTTTATGCCTTGGAGGTGCTGGCCTGCCCTGCAGCCAGTGTATTATCTGAACGTGTATTTAGCACGGCAGGGGGCGTTATCACAGACAAGCGCAGCCGCCTGTCCAGAGCCAATGTGGACAAGCTCACGTTCATTAAAATGAACCAGGCATGGATCCCACAGGACTTGTCCGTACCTTGTGCAGAATAGACATGTATACCGGTGTTGTGACAAACTGTTCGGCCATCGGATTGTGCCCGGCCCGTACTGCGCAGGCGCAGCGCTTGCGCAGTACAGAGGACAAGGAGATTCACAAAATCTCCGAAGATGAACGGCGCCTGCGCTGTGAGTGCAGGTTCAAGCCCCACCATCCAAGAGGACATACGGTAGCACATAGTAACAGGGCCCCTCACGGGCTCGCTTCGATCGCGGCCTTGCTTGGCTCGGCTTGAACCACGGATGGTGTGGCCTTCACCTGAACTCAACACGCAGGCGCCGTTAGTCTTGGGAGATTTTTGAAATCCCCTTGTCCTACATACTCAGCAAGCGCAGTACAGGGCGGACACTATTCGACAGGGGACAGAATTCGACACATCACCGGCCTTACCCAGCCATTGTTGTATTTTTGAACCAGTGTTGGCTACCTCGTCCTCCTCCACCGCCGCTTCCACCTACACAGCCACATCCACCGCCATCTCAACCTCCTACTCCATATGGACCTCGTCCTGCTAGGCCAAGATTAAAATTTTTATTTTATTTTTTTGTAGCGCACAGATCCTTTCCCCCTTACCTGGCATAAAAGTAGTGCAGCGCAGCAAAAAAAATAAATTTAAATAAAAATAAAAATAAAACCCAAAATAAATCATAAAAAACAAACAATGATACTGAGAACGGTAGTAAATAGTTAAAAACAATGTGTCCATAGAATTCCTCTTAACAAGAATAAAAGCCCAAGACAGTGTCCATATAGGAAGTGACTCCTAAAGATTATCAAATGGTGACTTATGTGATATTCCTCCACCACCGAAATAGGTTTGCAGCTCACCTCAGAGCATGGACCCCTGAACCAGTCAGTCAGGTCATGCAAGCATGTTTCCCTTGTGGGACAAATATTCCAAGGTAGATAAACTCAAGAAGGCAATACGATAGGGGGAATCCACAGGTCACTAGATCAGAGCTCCGGTCCGGGTGTGATAATATGCAAGAGAATATATAGAGATCTAATGCTCTCCGTATGGTACAACATATGTTTATTTAAAAAAAAGAAGAAATGCACTTACATACATAGCACTGTATAAACCCCAGTGCATGGGAATGCCGGCATGTAATAAAACGAGTGACCAGGTGTAACGAGTATCAGCATGGAAGAGAGGCGCGGGTGACGTCACATCTGCTCACGTATTCCGTACGCGTTGCGTCCTAGCACTGGGCGGGACTTCATCAGCGGCCGGCATTCCCATGCACTGGGGTTTATACAGTGCTATGTATGTAAGTGCATTTCTTCTTTTTTTAAAATAAACATATGTTGTACCATACGGAGAGCATTAGATCTCTATATATTCTCTTGCATATTATCACACCCGGACCGGAGCTCTGATCTAGTGACCTGTGGATTCCCCCTATCGTATTGCCTTCTTGAGTTTATCTACCTTGGAATATTTGTCCCACAAGGGAAACATGCTTGCATGACCTGACTGACTGGTTCAGGGGTCCATGCTCTGAGGTGAGCTGCAAACCTATTTCGGTGGTGGAGGAATATCACATAAGTCACCATTTGATAATCTTTAGGAGTCACTTCCTATATGGACACTGTCTTGGGCTTTTATTCTTGTTAAGAGGAATTCTATGGACACATTGTTTTTAACTATTTACTACCGTTCTCAGTATCATTGTTTGTTTTTTATGATTTATTTTGGGTTTTATTTTTATTTTTATTTAAATTTATTTTTTTTGCTGCGCTGCACTGCTTTTATGCCAGTTTACTTGGGGATTTGATATTTTGACCCTCAGTGTTCAGCTGCAATTCTTTTTGTGTTAATTTTATTTGCGCTGGTTGATCTGCTTTAGTACTATTTCCCCCTTACCTGCCTTTATGTTGTTGGCTCTTCGCAGGAGGGAGAAAGGCACACCGCACTACCAGCCCGTATCCTCCTATATAAAGAGGTTGAGCGGTGTACTTGACGGGCCGTGTCCACAGCCGGAGTCAAAACTCCTCCAGAGGATGATTCTCACCTCTACTGTAGGTAGAGGCAAGTCCTTTAATTGCCAGTAAAGTCAATGTCCACACCAGCTGAAACTCCAACTCTTTTTCTCTCATGGCAAAATAAACTGTACTCAGATAGAAAAGGTTAGAGCAAAGAAACAGGACAGCTTAAGGTGTGGAGGAGGTCCAGGTACAAACGTAGCACATTCACTTCACTGCTTAGGTTTCTCAAACAGTTTTTGGCGCACGGTCTCTGCCACAGACATTGAGGTTGGTCTCTGCCACAGACCGGGTGTACAAGGCCCCTGCCACAGACCTGGAGAACTTTGGTCTCTGCCACAGACTAGGGTGTATAAGGCCCCTGCCACGGGCCTGGAGAACTTTGGTCTCAGCCACAGACCAGGGTGTATAAGGCCCCTGCCACGGGCCGGTTGAATAAGGCCTCTGATACAGTCAAGGTGACCTTGAGCTTCTCCTTCTACGAACCTAGCCCATATCAAGGGGAAGACATCTCTCCAGGGAGTCAACAGACCATTCCTTCACCGTGACTCCCGCATCGGTCCATCAGAATGATCCTCCCTTCCCTGGAACAGGGTCCCCTACACGAGGCGGCTCTGGACTCCAGGCTTTACTCCCGCCCCTAGGCCTCCATACCCAGGGCAGCAAGAACTCCAGGATAGTACCTCACCCCGGGCTAAAGGTGCCCGAGATGGAACAGGAACACGCACCCAGGCCGAAGGCACCTGGGCGCGGACCCCACTGGACATCAGCCCCCAGGCCAAAGGTCTGCCCCTTTTATATGCTCTCCTGGCATGCACAGCAGGTTCCCCGCCCCGCTGTACTACTGCCAAGAGGGGACACAAAAGGCGCCACCTGTAGGCCGCAGGGAACTGCACACCAATACTGTCCCCCGAGGACAAAATGGTCCATGAATCCTACAGAATTAGGGTATTTGAGCCTATTTACCACTCAAACACTTTCCTTAAATTTAGCACCCCGCTACATTTTTATTTCAAAGTATTTTATTTTCCCACTAGCTTATCCATTAAATTAAATAATTTATTCCAGAAAGGGCGTATTCTGGGGCATTCCCACCATATGTGTCGCATCATGCCGTTGAGTTTCTGAGGTTCTTAATGACTTCCTGTACCTCTTCTGCTGAAAATCGGGCCTCCAGCATATTTTTTTATTTTTTAATTTTTTTTATGTTCTTTTAAGTTATTTCCTATCCACATTTGTTTGCAGAGCACTTGCCATGTTAACAACATTTTGCTGCCATTTGCAGCCCTCTAGCCCTTTCCATTACTTTTTTAGAGCCTTTTTAGTCGTCAGAAGTCCGGGTCCCCATTGACTTCAATGGGGTCCGGGTCCGGGTTCGGGTTAAAGTTCGGTCCCGAATCCGAACTTTTTTCCGAAGTTCGGCCGAACCCGCCGGACCCGAATATCCAGCTACCCGCTCAACTCTACTCCTGATATGTAGCATTAAAAACCAAACATGAATATTGAATTGAACTTCAATAAAGAAGAAACCAACACATTTCACTGGATGTAAAGTTAATAATACTCCTTTTATTATTTTTATCTTTTTTTTATTAAATAACTACTAAATTAGGCAATTTAATAAAAAAAAAAACATAAATGTATTAAATAAATAACTCAGCCACAAAGGCTTGAACTCATAAAAACAACTATTAACATTAAACTGAAATAGTCCTCAAAAGCCAACAACTCACAGATGTGAGTTGTGGCACCAAATCCAATCCACCACCGACTCCACACAGGACTGCACGTCCAAATTAAAAATATCAAGTCCAACATCTGAAATGTAAACAAAGTCCTTCCTGTACTACCTCAGCAGACTCTCTTCCAAATTGGACTTGTCTGAAAGATAAACAACCAATTTTAAGCATACATTTGGCTATACATTTTTACTCAAATGCTTCCTCGTTTTTTTTTTTTTTTTAAAGAGCAGTGTTAATTTCATTGGCGAAAATATTTTCATCATCATTTTTGTAAACTGCATGTTTTCAGTGATGAAAACTAAACGAGAATACAATTTGAATTAAGTCAATTGCCGAAAACTATAACAAAAATCAATTCCAATTCCAAAAATTTAAAAAAACAGAACAAATATGTGAGGGAGGGATGTTTACCCACCTGAACTTCCTCTTTCCTCGGAGCTCTGCCTGTCTGTTAAAGTTTCAGCCCCCTGATAAGCTGTATTGGCTGAGAGACTGTCTATCTGCTGCCTGGGGTTTCTGGAACAAGGCCTTTAAACCACGTGATAAGTGTTTCCCTTCCCAGCAAGGTAGCAGCGATTAGCATTGTGTAAAATAACAGCCTCCCCAGACCAGTTCTTTGCTGTGTGCACTCCCTCACTCCCATTTACTTCCCCATCCCCGCTGCATGTTATTACATTTTTACTCCAGGAGTAACTAAACTTATTCGGTTTTAGTCAACTAAAATGTACTAAAGATTTCTAAAATAGGGACAGACCAAGATTCGAACCATGTGTAGCGGAACCCCCAAATTTGGGGGTCGCTATGTTCTAAATTTAGGGGTAGTATGAGCCATAGTTGGCTCAGGTTCTATAATTTTGCTAGGCATGGACTCTGTTCTGCTATGGTGTTGCCTGGTGTATAGTTCCCCTTGTCCTGTGGTGGCGCTGTTGCCCAGGTTTCGGGTTGAACCACGGGTGGCATTGTGGTGTGATTGGGTGTCCTCTCTCAGCTACCGTGTGGTGGGCGGGTTTCGCCTGCTGTGCATGCCAGGAGAGGGTACATAAAGGGCAGATGCCATGATCTGTGGGGTGTGCTGGGGGGATTCCAAGGAGGACCCCTGGTGGCGAAGTCGTTCCCTTTGGCCCTGCTGGCCGGGGGGTGCGTTAACTGGCCGAGGAGTCTCGGGCACCTTTAGCCCGAGGCTATAACGTTCCAGGTAGGCCCAGTACCTTCAACTGGGTCTACAGCCAACACACTGGAGTCCCAGGGAGCCCGTGTAAGTGTGGCCCGCTCTGAAAGAGAGCAAACCGGGGGAGGACCTGTCCGATTGGATTGGTGACGGAGTTCACGATGAAGGAGAGGCCTGGTTACCTATCAGAGGAAGGATTCGTGAGTTGCAGTATAGCCCCTGTAGTGTGTCCCACTGACACCTATGGTCTCTACTAATCTACGGAATTTTGTTCAGAAGTCATAATTCAATCATTAAGGATTCTGTGGCAGAGGATCTCTGGACTTGTCCATAAAGGGGACTAAATTCAAGTAGCAACTGTTCGTGCTTCACTCCGGCTGCTAGAGCTGTGAGAGGGATCTATCCGGGTGAGCAAAATTCATACTCGGGCTTGAGTGAAGAATAGGGTAAATGGGTGCCGCGTGCCTGAGCCTATCTCCCTACCTACTTTGTCGCTATCTTTAACCTGTTCCCAAATCTGTTTAAGCAAGATAAAAATAAACTCGGCTGTTTGGAGTTTGAACACTGTTTGGACATTGAGTTTCTTTGGGGAAAGAACACAGACTTTTCCCTACATTCTAGGGACGAGAACCAGTGAACGGGAGGTAACTTGCTGCAGGACCCAAAAATAAAGAACACTGCTCAACCTTCTAAACCAGGAGGATCCGGGCAAGTGGCACGGTGTGCCTTTATTCCTGCAAGGAGAAGGTAGGCAGGAGAAAAGGGTCCATGTGCTACACATGTATGGGCAGCCTGATTGTACGCAAATCGATCCATCGATTGTCTTGGGTACAACCAGCATGTTGGATTTTTAGGATGCAATTATTGCCAGCGGCTATGGCCATTATCAATAATCACTGTGTTCTCCTGTCAGGGATGGCTCCCTTAGCAATGTGTAAAATAACAGCCTCCCCAGACCAGTTCTCTGCCCTGTGCGCTCCCTCACTCCCCTTTACTTTCCCATCCCTACTACATGGTATTACATTTTTACTCCAGGAGTATATAAGGAGTCTGGAAATTCTAGAGAAGTGCTTAAATAATTAATTACAATTTAACTAAACCCATTTGATTTTAGTTATCTAAATTATACTGGTGATTCTAGTCGACTAAAATACGACTAAAACTAAAACAATTCATATGACTAAAATATGACTAAGGTTTCATGTACACGGGACGTTTTTACAACTGCTCCTAAATGATTAAACTTGACAGATAGTTACCCACGTTTAAAAGTTCAGTTTTGCCGCATTTACATGCCGCGTTTAGTGGCGTTTTGCCGCATTTTGAGGCGTTTGCGTTTAGTCGCGTTTGGCGTCTGAAACGTGGAAATCTTTGGCGTCTGAACCCATTTTTTTGCCTTCAAAGAAACGCTGTTAAGCGCAACTGCCTAAAAACGGCAATAAACGAGACTGTGTACATGGTCACATAGGATAACATTGAATGAGTATAGGGGCAGTTGAAAAAAGCGTCCAACTGCCTCTGAACATACGTTTAGCAGAGTCCCGTGTACATGGGGCCTTAAACAAAAATGGCATTTTTGTCAAAAGATTATGACTAAAACAAAATCGAAATTTGACATCAAAATTAACACTGCCAAAAAGATGGATCTCAAGAGAATTACACCATGACCAAAGAGGCACAATCTCATAAAACACATTAGAAGTGTGTGAACAGGAAAGTCTAAGGCCAGCCATAGACAGTTCGAATCTCGGCTGGTTCAACGTTAACTGGCTGAAATTCAAACCGTGTATGGGCAGATTTTGCATGCAATTATCGCTAGCTGCTAGTATAGCTGCTAGCTATAATCACTGTCTCCCAGCGGGGGGGGGGCTTAAACAGGCGTTTGTAATTTTTACTTTTAGCCTGTAGAAGCAGCTCTATGTTAGCCTATGTGTCCATGCACATTTGAGGATTTACAGGCATATTTGTAGAGGAGTGTTTATAGAAAAAAAAAATCAGAAGTGCATTTATTAGTTATTATAAAAAAATATTACAAAGAAATGACTGTCCCAGTTAGCCTGCCTGCAGTACAGGTACAATACAGGTACGATATAGTCTCAGCATGGGTACAAGATAGATGTGGTTCAGAAAAGGTAAAGGTTTGGTATAATGTGGTATAGGGTTAGTATAGGTGCAGCCTAGGTTGTGGAATAATTGTGGTATAGAGTGCAGTATGGGTATGGTATGGATAGGGTACACTTGGTGTTCTGCTCTCAGCGGCTTAGTCCCTGCTAGCAGTATCAGCAATGGGCAAACAGCCCTCTCACCAATCCCTGAAATGCTGTGGTGATCTCTTGCTGTAAAACGGGGTGGCCCCCTTGGTCTCTCCCCGAAAGCCTCAGGTGATCAGTGGTGGGAAGCAAAGGGTGAGTGGACACTCCAGTCTCCCTGCTACAGCCGTGCAGGTGGTGTGATATGGACGGTGCTGTACTACTCTCGGGTGTCTTCAGGCTCAGATCTCTTCCGGTATGGTCTCCTTCTGGCAGGCAAAAATCCAGAAGGAGGTGCTATCTCTCTAACTCCCTCAGTGCCAAGAGGAAGAATTTTCGCAGACAGATTAATATAGTTTATCTTTCCACTACTGCACAGTGCATATTGGGATCTGTAGTGTAAAGAGTCTATTCATCCCATTATATGGCTGCCGTGTCAAACTACAACTACCAGGATTTTCAAGTCTATGGGCATGTTTGGCTTTAGCTCTCTTTATTAACATCAGTATCTCAGTAGAGGGAGAGAAAACGTAAAAAAAACGCAAGTGCAAAATCTGGTGCAGCTGTGCATGGTAGCCAATCAGCTTCTAACTTCACCTTGTTCAATTAAGCTTTGACAAAAAAAAACAACAACTGGAAGCTGATTGGTTATGCAGAGCTGCACCAGATTTTGCACTCTCTCTCAACCCCAATGTCTCCTTCTCCATATTGCTGTAGCCCAGCACCTGGCTATACTTTCTTGCACAGTCTGATGGTATAATATAAAGAAGATGGAAAGTTTTATGTTCATGGATTTAGAAAAGTATTTTTTTAATGGACTCTGGAATATTAACGGTTTGAACCACAACAGCCACAAAAATTTACCAGATCGAATAAAGGTAAACAGAATAGACTTTAACCACTTCAGCTCCGGAACATTTTTGCGATTCGGCACTGTGTCGCTTTAACTGACAATTGCGCTAGAAACAAAAAAAGAGTGACAATTTTAAAAAACACACAATATCTTTTACTTTTTGCTATAATAAATATCCAAATTTTGAGAAAAATAAATACATTTTTTTCTCAGTTTAGGCTGATACGTATTCTTCTACATATTTTTGGTAAATTTTTTTGCAATAAGCGTATGTTGATTGGTTTGCGCAAAAGTTATAGCGTCTACAAAATAGGGGATAGATTTATGGCATTTTTATTATTTGTTTTACTAGTAATGGCGGTTATCAGCAATTTTTATCCGGACTGCAATATTGCGGCGGACAGATCGGACACTTTTGACACATTTTTGGGACCAGTGACAATTATACAGCGATCAGTGCTATAAAAATGCACTGATTACTGCATAAATGTCACTGGCAGGGAAGGAGTTAACACTAGGGGGCAATCAAGGGGTTAACTGTGTTCCCTAGGTGTGTTCTAACTGTTGGGGGATGGGACTAACTAGGGGGAGAGAGAGATCGGTGTTCATAGAAGCTGCAGTATTGTTTGTTTGAATGGAGCAGCTTGGCGGAAAGGGTTGGCATAATCAGGCTTTCTTCAGTCAGAGCCTGTGATATTCTCCCAGTTGTATTAATCCCTGCCACATTGAAAGTGGCAGTGGGGGTGGGGATGGGGGGGATGGACAGAGGAGGATTTCAACTAAAAGAAGAGGCATCAGCACAAGTGGCTTTGTCATAGCACTTCCAGTACCTTTTGCCGAGGTGTTTGCTTACACATCTGACATGGCAGCTCCTCTCTGGATGTGTAATGGTTGCAATGTATAAAAATGCTCCCATTGCTTTACTGTACTGTATACTGTCTATAGCAGTGTTTCTCAACCTTTTTGTAGTCAAGGCATCCTTTAAAATTCTGGACAGTCTCAAGGCATCCCATTCTAAAAATTAAAAAACTATTCTAATAGCTTTACACAATGCAGCCACATCCACATGTAGGACACCCAATGTTAGAGGTGATTTATTCTTCCAAAGCAAATACACTTTTGCACACTGGTACTGACTACTATTCCAATGTTTCTCTTCTCCCTCAATTTCTCTCCATCACTCAGCTAATGTCACCCCAGTGCTGAGTGCGAGGGGCAGAGGAGGGTCAAACAAGAATGCCGTGGATGCAACAGACAAACTCCTTATTAACTGATGATGTCATTGGTTGTTAGGGTGCCAGTATCTAGAAAGTCGTAATGGTGCATAATGAAAACATGTGGCTTTGTGTAACTAAAAGGCAGGCTTGATCCACCTGCTGGCTTGTATACAATATTTTATAAATTTTTAGGCATTTTACCAAGGCACCCCTGAAGAAACCTCAAGACACCCTGGTTGAAAAAGGCTGGTCTATAGTATGCCTTGAGGTAATTGTACCGTACGCTCCCAAGCTTTGAGCAGGTAGCAGGCATGTCATCTCTTCATCTGCATCTTTCATCTACATTTGCTTATCATGAACAGGTAGCTTTTGCATTTTTCACATAACACTGGCTTAGGCTGTGGCACTGCATGGACTATATATGACAAGCATCAAGCCAAGATACTCTTATTAGATCTTATAGATTTTCTGACTGAGGTTGCAGGTGGTTCGGCTTCTTTCTTTTCAGAGGATAAATCACTGACACCATTTTCAGTTTCTGGGCTGTTTTGCTTTTCCTGGGGGGAATTCTTGTTGCTCAGTAAGTGCTGACTATCACTTCATGAGGCTTTTGACACATAGACATTTCATTAATAGTTACACTTCTGATTGTTATTGTATTGGTGTCTGGATGCAGAATTCTGTAACCTCTTTGAGACTCACTTTTTAGATTTACTGTAGCCTACACATATACTGTACCTTCCTTAGCACAAAGTTTCCTATTTTGTGTACTTTTTTTATTGAACATGTAAGTATGCTTTGTTTTTTATGTGTTTCAGGTTAGGCTTATTTCCATTCCATAGCTCATATGGAGATTTCTCTATTGCTTTTGCCAGTAAGCAGATAGAAATCTGTCAAAAATTGGTGTGTCACTGGCGCTGAGATGTTTCCAATATTCTTATCTATAAGTCCTGCTGCACTAAATTAAAATATGCAACCTCAAGGGTTGGATATAGATTTATATATTTGTGGAGAGAATTGCGCTAACTTATACCTGTGTGTAACTTTGTCAATATTATACCACCACTAATGCCGCGTACACACGACCGCTTTTCTCGACGAGAAAAACTGCATTTTTTTTTTTCGCCGAGAAAAACGATCGTCTGTGGGCTTTATGTCGTTTTTCTCGTTGTGAAAAACGGCAGAAAAAACGACGAGAAAAATTAGAACATGTTCTAAATTTTCTCATCGTTTTTTCCATCATTTTTTTCCGCGGCAGTTTTCCCATAGGGAGACACTGCCGCGGAGCCCACAGACGGTCGACAAAGAAAAAAATGACGGGAAAAACGGTCGTGTGTGGGGGAAAATGCCGTTCCCTCGTTTTTCATTTTATTTCATGTCGTGATTCACGGCGGTGTTTTCACCGCCGTGAATCACGATCGTGTGTACGCGGCATTATTCTGTGAGCTTATCAAAAAACACATCATTAATCAAATTTATGTGTCCCTGATTATCAATAAGGGTGTTGCACGTCAGTGCTATCAAGTGCTACCTACCCCACATGTCATACTTAACATGCAAATCAATGTAAACATACAAAAATGCCAATAAAGTGCAATGTGCAAAATTATATCATATAAATCTTTCAATCCGTCACTTAACGAAAAATAGAAAACTATGAAAGGGCTACAATTGCCCCTCACAGGTTTGAATAAGTCCACCTCAAACAAGAAAACAAAAAAGGAAAAAATTCCTTGCAGAAAAAAAAAATATATGTATGTGCACAAAAAAGTCCTTTGTGAATAATTTCTTTCAGTGATGATCTACTGTTCTTCCACCTTCACCACTTAACGTGCCTACACCGACACCAGATGAAATTGCCACTCACCAGATGGACCAGACAATATGCTTTTGGTTTATATGGATAACCACTCCCTCTCTTAGGTTTGGCAGCAGTCACTCCCCAAGCTTTGGTTATGATCTCTTTCTATATCCGCTCATGTAACCTACAGAAGACCATCATGGTATAGTATATCAAAGAATTTATTAAAGTTTAAAACATATAAATTTTATGCACTCACATGGAAAAGTGCATTGAAGCCGGCACTGAGCTAATCCAGCCGTAAATAGGAGTGTGCAAATGAATGCCTGGTCCGCGCATGTGATTCCTCACTTGTGGCTTGCATTCCTAGCTTTGCTTGCACTCAGACTGGACGTGACAAGCTGACAATAATACTGCGGCCTCTATGCATTTCGCAACTTATTGCGTCATCAGGAAGCTCTGTCATAATTGCCTCTCAATGGTATGTTGCTGAATAACTGTATCTGCATCAAAAAGCATGCTTCTGCAACTTTCACATAAAGTGAGGTTCATTTTACCTGCAACACCATTTTGTTCTGGATTGTATGGTACAGTAGTCTAGAACATATTTCAATGCCACCAAAGAAAAGTGTTTCATCACTTGTGTACTTTCTGCCATTATCTGTTTGGAGAATGTTGGGCACTTTGCCAATTTTGTTGCTCACATTGGCGTGATATTGTTCAAGTTTATTTGAAACTTCATCTTTGTTGTGTTACCAGAAAAAGCATGGTATAGCTTAAGTAGTCATAAATTAATGTGACAAAATACTATATCCTGGAGTCTGAGCCTACATAGGACCACATAGATCTTAGTGAATTAGGTCCAGGGGGATGTCAGGTTCTGCTGTTGCTACTTTTGGGATACAATATTATGGTCCATGTTCCCTTTATGCAACAGCTACACTTCATTATTTGGTTGCTGATTGGTTGGTAAGTTGAGCTTGGATATTTTGTGTTTTTTGTCTACACTTCATTATTTGACTGCATGGGTCAATTTTCTTTTATGCTCCATTAACACCTGGATGTTTCAGATTTGCTGGGTAAAATCAGGCAATTCTGCCCGCGATTCAAGACTCGTGTCAAAACACGGGACGCGCCTGCAATGCCATTACTTGTTAATGGCACCCTGATCGTGGCTTGATTTTGCTGCGGTTGTTGAATGATAAATCGCGCTGCAATTGTGGCAACTTGCGAAGCTTGATGCTCAAAAAAGAGCGCCGCAATTGGGATGCCATTAAGAAGTAATGGCATTGCTAACGCATCCCGTGGTTCGCCCGATTATGCACCTGATTCTGGAACGTCCAGTTGTGAATGGAGCCTTACTGTTATGCTGATCTTAAACTAGTTTCTTTGTAGTTTTAGTGATTCCTGTGTCCAAGATGGCAATGCCAGTTGTGAATACATTTTAAATGTTTTTTACTCTTAGTGTTAACCACTTCACTACATGCCATCTAAATTTGATCAAGGTGATCTGTGATTTTTTTCTTTAGCTAGTATCTGCCTTCATTTTGTGATTATACAGTGGTTACCTCTGAACGTCACTATATATCCTTGCTTGGTAAACACCTTCAGTGACAGTAGGTTATTTTCAAAAGTGGGAATATATAGTACACCTTTGATAGGTATTTTTCTGGCATGGGGTAAGTGTAGATAACCTCCATATATTCATTTTAAGACCAGATACTGTCCATTAGCTGTTGTAATTCCTTCTGTCTTGATTTGGTGATAGTAAATTAAGACATTTTTATTACTGCTCATGACTTTTAGCACCAGGAAGGAAATGATGGGACACTCTTTGGAGTGAAAGGCACCCTCAGTAACCAAAGCATCTACGATTTTTTTTAAACCTTTGGCTGTCCGATGTTAAAATTGTCTATCTTGCTGATTTAATCTAGCTTTCTAAATTCTGCAGTTTGCCTTTAAGTGATGTGTTTGTTTTGTTTTTTTGCACACATAACATTCATGTCTTTCACGCTGCATATTACTATTATTACAGTCATTGATTTTGCCGTAGGGGCATTTTCACTCTTTCCACTTTCTGTTTTTTGTTCATATTCATCCACTTGTCTTCACATATTCCAGGGTAATCTGGGTGAGCATTAAGTGCTGTAACACATGTCTCATAGTTGCCTGGGAGACCACTGAGTAGCGGTGCTACTCTATTAAATGTATTTATTTATTCGATAGCTTACGGGAGTTCCACCATTTTTAACCACTTAAGACCCGGACCAATTCGCAGTATAAGGACCAGGCCCCTTTTTGCGATTCAGCACTGCGTCGCTTTAACTGACAATTGCGTGATCGTGTAACGTGGCTCCCAAACAAAATTGGCAAGCTTTCTTTTGGTGGTATTTGATCACCTCTGTGTTTTTTTGTTTTTTGCGCTATGAACAAAAATAGAGCGACAATTTTGAAAAAAATGCAATATTTTTTACTTTTTGCTATAATAAATATCCCCAAAAAATATATAAAAAAAAACTGTTTTTTTTTGTTCAGTTTAGGCCGATACATATTCTTCTACATATTTTTGGTAAAAAAAATTGCAATCAGCGTTTATTGATTGGTTTGCGCAAAAGTTATAGCGTTTACAAAATAGGGGGTAGTTTTATGGCATTTTTATAATTTTTTTTTTTTAACTAGTAATGGCGGCGATCAGCGATTTTTTTCGTGACTGCGACATTATGGCGGACACATTGGACACTTTTGACACTATTTTGGGACCATTGTCATTTTTACAGCGACCAGTGCTATAAAAATGCACTGGTTACTGTAAAAATTACACTGGCAGTGAAGGGGTTAACCAGGAGGGGGCGCTGTAGGGGTTATGTGTGCCCTGATTTGTGTTTCTTACTGTGGGGGGGCGTGGCTTAGCATGTGACGTCACTGATCGTCGTTCCCTATTACAGGGAACAGACGATCAGTGACAGGCACACAAGGAAGCACGGGCAGAGGTTTGTTTACACTTACCTCTCCCCGTTCTTCTTGTCTGTGACCCGATCACGGGACACCAGCGGCGATCGGGTCCGCTGTTCCCGCGGGGATGGTCACGGAGAAGAGGACCAGGTCGCGAGTGCGCCACCGGCGGCGCGCTCGCTAGGGTTGCCACCTGTCCAGGATTCACCCGGACAGTTCGGGTTTGGAAACATGCGTCCGGGTTTCAGCCTGTCTGAAACCCGGACACATTATTCACACTGGACTATGGCTGCAGTTGTCTAAGCCAGAAGTGTATGTTACACTCTCTCACACTACCCAGCACTAACACTCCCCCCACCCCCTACATACAGATGGGAGAAGAGAGAGGGATCGATCTGCACCTCTACCTCCCACCCCTATCCCTCTGTGTCTGCCCACACTTCAATTCCTGGTGCTGTGCCTCAGAAAAGGAAAGTGGGGGCCGGAAATTTGAAGTCCAGCAGCCTCAGATACATCTGGATGAGAGGTGCTGACTGCCAAGGGGTGAGTGAGCTCACCGTCCAACCCTGTCTCTGACTGAAGTCTCCCCCCTCCCCCGTTCTCTCTCCTGCCTCTGAGGGAGTACACTAAGGTAAATCAGGTTTCTCAGAGCACCCCTTACATCAGAGTTCTCAGTGCTCCCCCTTAAATTGGGGTTCTCAGAGTACCCCTTACATCAGAGTTCCTCCCTACACCAGAGGCAGCAATGTTCCCCTATACATTAGAGTCCTCTCCATACATCAGAGTTCTGTGTTCCCCCTTAAATCAGGGTTTCCAGAGCATCCCTTATGACAGTCCCCAGAGTTTTCCCTTATATCAGTGTAGCGGAGCCTCACTCTCCCTCTCGACTATTGTGAATGGCTTGTGTCTAGGGGTACCTGAGAGAGGAGAGTGCAGGAACACTACGCCAAGCTCTCCCCT
Organism: Rana muscosa; assembly: GCA_029206835.1. NCBI lineage: Eukaryota > Metazoa > Chordata > Amphibia > Anura > Ranidae > Rana > Rana muscosa. The sequence goes on along the minus strand of CM055120.1, from coordinate 190,696,693 downwards.
CGTATGTGTATGAGGGTTGAGCAGAGTTACTTGAATTACCTCCGGGTCTGTTCACTGCATACGAAGTCTTAGTTGTTCTGTGGAGATGTGTCTGCCAATAACATAGAGCCCCACACCAATCGAAAGTCCAACACTCCTTTATTTCTTTTCTTGCAGGGTGAACACAATCAGTTGAACTTTCAGTAACAGACAAACAGGGGTGTGGGAACGAGTAGGCCCAGGCACAACTGAACTCTCCTATTCCTTTGCTAGCGAATAGGCCTGGCGCACGGTCTCTGCCACCGACCGTGAGTTTTGGTCGCTGCCACCGACCGGATGAACCATTGAGGCCCCTGCCACAGGCCTAATAGCAGGCCTCTGCCACTGACCTGAGTTGAATAGCTGGACCGCTGCCATCGGTCATAGAACATGAATCACCTTCCTCTCTGAACTTGGCCCCTGTTCGGGAAAGGATATCCCTCCGGGCGGTCTCCAGAGGTTCATCCGGCACTGGCAATCTGCTGCACCAGGTTTTCGGATGAGTCCCTCCCCCGGTCTCTTACGCCGCTGGATTCGGGTGCCTCACTCCCGGGGCCCCCTAGGACAATCTCTCCCTCGTGGGACCCAGCGGAAGGTACTGGGCCCCAGGCCTCCGGCTGAGTACCTCACCCCAGACTGAAGGTGTCTGGGATGGAACACGAACTCCAGGTGTCCAGGCCTAGGCCGCCTGGACCCCGACCGCGAACAGCAGGCCTCAGGCTGAAGGTGCCTGGGACTCGAACCTCGTGGCGAAGATGTCCGCCCCCCTTATACCCTCTCCCAGGATGCACGTGCCATTTTTCCGACGTACAACGGCATGCGGCGGTCCTCAAGTGGTTAAGGTACATCTAGATACAACTAGTCCTGCATGTATTGAAGTTTCTTTCAGCTTAGTCTTGTATAGCTTTCTAATTAGGTACTGCTTGTTTCTAAGGTTAGATTTCTAATGTACTTACTATAGCTCCTCCCATATATTTTATGCCATTTCACACTTGAATATGTGAAATATTTGATCATCAGCTATGTCAGGCATTTCTGTGTCAGCAGCAGTGTTTAGTAGTTTGGCTGTACCTGGGCCCATAACCTGTCTGATGCTGCTGGACATGACTTGAGACCTTATTGCTTTATTGGGAACAACAGGAACACACAGAGAAATAGGAACAGGAAGTTACATCATAACCATGTAGTTAACAAGAGAGAAGATTACATTATACAACTATAAAACACTACACTGTAACACTGCCATCTAGTGGCAGAGCTAGTAAACAAAGTCTAATATATGAGAATGGATGTTCCAACTATAACTGAATAAATTGCCCAAAAAAGTATTCACCCTCTTGGAAGCTTTATTCTTAGTTCACACTACCTTGTTACCATAATCCACATTACATGTGTGGGTGCACTGCCATTAATTTTGAATTTCACTCTCGCTGGCAGTCCCGATTTCAGCCGCGATTACAAAGACATCTGTGCAGGTTTCTGCACAGATGTCAATGTAAATCGCGGGCCGAAATCGCAAAAAGTAGTACAGAAACTACTTTTTGAAATCGGTGCAGCGCCGCAGATGCGGCGTCGCACCGATTAGGACGGTGCCATTGCCGGAAATTTGCAGCAAATATTGCAGTTTTGACATGCGATTTGACATGCCAAATCGCATGTCAAAACACACCAGTGTGAACCAGGGCTAAGGCTAGGTTCACACTGCTGCGAATTCAAAATCGTGCGATTTTACCGCGATTTCACGGCCACGATTTTGCCACGATTTGCGGCCGCAATTTCAGGGAATTCCAGTCTATAGAGCTGAATTCGCATTGCACAGGACCCTTTTTTTCCCGCAACTTATTTTCGCAACGCATTGATGTGAACGGCATTAATGTTAAACAATGTAATTTAAATGACTTGCGAATTTGAGAAATCGCAACGGCTCAAATTCGCAATAGAATTCGCAGCAGTGTGAACCGGGCCTTAAAGTGTCATTAAAAAAACAAAAAAAAGTATATGTAGTGCTTACTCCCATAAAAAACGCTGGAAATTTGCCCAGGTCCATCCCCAGTTGATTGCTCTCCAGCTAGGCACAGGATTTCAGCCACACTTCTCCTCAACAACTAGTCTAGGGGTGTTGTTTTTGTTGTTCTTTTTTTTTTGGAGAACTTGGATAGAGTTGTTGGAATTGAGTAGGATACGCCAAAACCAGAAACAATGTGATGTTAGACTAGAGGACAGTGAACTCCTTTCTTTAAGGCTAAAGCTGAAGTCCTTGCATATAGCAAACTGTGGACTTGGCTTGGAGTAGAAGCAGTTAACAGCACACAAGCGTCTTCCTTTGGAACAATAAGAGCATAATCCCTGACTTTCTAGCGCAAAACGGGTGGCATCAGCCCAAAAGTCTCTAAGATCTCTCAACAGTAGGGATGAGCCGAACACCCCCGGGTTCGGTTCGCACCAGTACCCGCGAACGGACCGAAAGTTCGCACGAACGTTAGAACCCTATTAAATACAATGGATGCAAACGTTCGAAATCTAAAGTGCTAATTATAACGACTATTATGCATGTTATTGTCCTAAAAAGGGTTTGGGAACCCGGGTTCTGCACCAGGGGACATGTATCAATGCAAAAATACGTTTTAAAAACTGCAGTTTTTCGGGAGCAGTCATTTTAATGATGCATAAAGTGAAAAAAAAAAGTCAAATATTCCTTTAAATATGGTACCTGGGGGGTGTCTAAAGTATGCCTGTGAAGTGCCACGTGTTTCCCGTGTTTAGAACTGTCCCTGCACAAAATCACATTTCTAAAGGAAAAAAAGCCATTTAAAACTGCTTGCGGCTTTAATGTAATGTCTGGTCCCAGTAATATGGATGAAAATCTTTAAGAAAAATGGCATAGCTACCCCATCCCCCCCCCCACCCCAGCCCATCACCAGCCACTTTGGGTCTTGTATGGATATTAAGGGGAACCCCGCACACAAAATAAAAAAGGCCCTATATACTCTGAAAAGCCGTATACAGGCGGTGCATACAAGACAGGGACTGTAGGTTTGTTCTTATGTAGAATCTGTTTGTAATTTTGAACAGGTACATTGTTTAAGTGTAGCTCCAGCCCAAAAATCTATTTTTAAGCTTTTTGGAAAACATAGGGAAGGGTTATCACCCCTGTAACATTTGTTTTGCTGTCTGTGCCCCTGTTCAGAACATTTCACCTCACTTTCCGTCCCAATGACAAATGTTTTTGAAAAGTGGGGTTTTTATTGAAACAAGGATAAAGCATCAGTAGAGAGGAGACACCTTTTTCCCATATTAACTCTTACAGGAGAGAATTTCCCTTACTAGGGGTAGATTTCCTCTCACTTCCTGTTGTCTCCTTTCGTTTGCAAGTAGGAGTCGTTTGTAAGTTGGATGTTTGAAAGTAGGGGCCTGCCGTATATACTCTGCTGAAATTTGCCCCTTACATGTTGGTGTTGCCACAACACTGTAAGCCCTCACAGTTACTCTTGGTGGGCGCATGAATGGGCCCTGCTGTGAATTATTAGATCAAGAATTGTAATTGCATGCCCCTGTTGAACAGGGGCTGAAAAATTGGGCCTTTGGTGGTGGTGGTGTTGACACAACACTGTAAGCCCTCACAGTTACTCTTGGTGGGCGCATGAAGGGGCCCTGCTGTGAATTATTAGATCAAGAATTGTAATTGCATGCCCCTGTTGAACAGGGGCTGAAAAATTGGGCCTTTGGTGATGGTGGTGGTGGTGTTGACACAACACTGTAAGGCCTCACAGTTACTCTTGGTGGGCGCAGGAATGGGCCCTGCTGTGAATTATTAGATCAAGAATTGTAATTACATGCCCCTGTTAAACAGGGGCAGAAAAATTGGCCCTTAGGCACTGGTGCCACGACACTGCAACCTCTCCCAGATACTCTAGTTGGAGTGCAGGAATGAGCCCTGCTGCAAAGCATTGCATAAAATTTTTTAATTACATGCCCCTGTTAAACAGGGGCTGAAAAATTGGGCCTTAGGCGCTGGTGCCACGACACTGCAACCTCTCCCAGATACTGTAGTTGGAGTGCAGGAATGAGCGTATGTTCCAACAGGTGGACAAGAGGTACAGTGTCACTGATGCATGCACTGTCACTGCTCACCATCCTCGTGGCCTCCTCAAATGGTGCCAGGACAGTGCATGCATCCCTGATCATGCCCCACTGGCGTGGTGAAAAAAAGCCGAGCTCCCCTGACCCTGTCCTGGTGCCGTAGTCGCACAGGTACTCATTGATGGCCCTCTGCTGCGTGTGCAGCCGCTGCAGCATGGCCAACGTTGAGTTCCACCTGGTGGGCATGTCACATATAAGGCGGTTCTTGGGCAGGTTCAACTCCTTTTGCAGCTCAGCCAGGCGAGCACCGGCATTATAAGATCTGCGGAAATGCACACAGACTTTTCTGGCCTGCCTCAGGACATCCTGTAAGCCCGGGTACCTGCCCAAGAACCGCTGCACCACCAGGTTAAGGACGTGAGCCACACAGGGCACATGGGTCAGTTGTCCCTGTCGGAGGGCGGAGAGGTGCCATTGTCGCAAACCACCATTCCTGGCTTAAGCTGGCGTGGCGTCAACCACCTCTCGGCCTGCCGCTGCAGAGCAGACAGAACCTCTGCCCCAGTGTGGCTCCTGTCCCCCAAACACACCTGGTTTCGAGGACAAAGCACAGGAAGAGGCCATGGAGGAAGAAGAAGTGGAGGGGGTGGAGGAGAGAGGTGTGTCACAACCAGTAGTAGCATTTTGGAGGCGTGGCGGCGGAACAACCTCCAACACTACTGCACCTTGTCCTGCATCCTTCCCAGCTGCCAAAAGAGTGACCCCAATGGGCCGTGAAAGAAAGGTAACGTCCCTGTCCATGCCTGCTGGACCATGAGTCAGCGGTAATATGCACCTTACCGCTGACCGCCCTGTCCAGCGAGGCCAAGACATTGCCTTCCACATGCCGGTAGAGAGCCGGAATCGTCTTCCATGAGAAAAAGTGGCATTTGGGAACCTGCCACTGAGGAACCGCACATTGCACAAATTCACGGAAGGGGGCCGAGTCTACCAACTGAAAAGGCAGCAGTTGAAGCGCTAGCAATTTAGCCAAGCTAGCATTCAACCGCTGGGCATGTGGATGGCTGGGAGTGAACTTCTTTCGACGGTCCAGCAGCTGGGGCAGGGAAATTTGCCTGCTAGAATTGGACGTCGGTGTACTGCTAGCAGAGTGCCCGCAAGTACTTGGCTGTGACACACCTAATTCTACACCTTCATTCCTCTCAGTGCGGGTTTCAGAGAGGACTGAAGGTATAGTGGGGTTGGAGATCCCAGCTGATGCGATGCAAGGAGAGGTCCGCTTTGTTCTTTGGTGTGGGTCTTTAAGGTAGGCTTGCCAACAAGCTGCATGGCAGGTCAACATATGTCTGGTCAAGCATGTGGTGCCCAAGCGGCTGATGTTTTGGCCACACGATATACGCTTGAGACATATGTTGCAAACAGCAGCTTTGCGATCTGATGCACTCGACTCAAAAAAGGCCCACACCAAAGAACTTTTTGAATAACGGGCAGAGGCAGCGCCCTGCACAGGCGGAGCTCTGCGGTGTGATTCTGTCATGTGCTGCCCTTACGCTGGCCCCCCGAGGGCATCCTGCCTCGTTGGAGATGTGCCTCATCCTCATCCTCCTCCTCCTCTTCTCTCCTATTAGGCACCCACGTGGAGTCAGTGACCTCATCATCCCCTCCCTCCTCATTACTGGAGCCAATCTGGCAGTATGCTGCAGCTGCTGGAACATGATTGCCAGATTGGTGTCCTTCTTGAGCATCCCCTCTCTCTGCTCTCACGCTACTGCCTTCCTCTAGCTGGGTATCATCATCAGACCCTTCGAAACGCTGGGCATCCTCCTGGAGCATGTACCCAACACTGTGCTCAAACAGTTCGGGGGACTCCTCAGGGGGACATGGTGGGTCTAGGGAAGGAGTGACTGATGATGACATTGATACCAGGGAAGAGGACGCTTTGGCAGCTGCTTTGCCAGTACCCTGAGCCTGGGTGAGAGAGGATGAGGAGGATGAGGAGGGCTTGGTCATCCACTCTACCAAGTCTTCGGCATGATGCGGCTCAACACGTCCAGCTGCCGAAAAGAAGGACAAGCGTGTCCCATGGCCACGTGCTGATGGCGATGCACCGCGTCCACGGCCAGCACTGTTGTCTCTAGACACAGAGCCTGCTTGCCCTCTTTTTTTGGCTCCTGACTGTCTGCCTCTCCTTGTTTGCCTTCCAGACATTCTAATGGCCTGCAGGGAGATGGGAAAACCAGCAGTAAGGCCTAGCTTCAGGAGTATATTTTGCAGGAAGCACACTACGCCCGCTGTAAGTGCTGCAAATGCCTGTTGGTGTAACACACCAGGAAAACAGAGCAATAAGGCGTAGCTTCAGGAGTATATTTTGCAGGAATCACACTACGCCTGCTGTAAGTGCTGCAAATGCCTGTTGGTGTAACACACCAGGAAAACACAGCAATACGGGCTAGCATCAGGAGTATATTTTGCAGGAATCACACTACACCTGCTGTAAGTGCTGCAAATGCCTGTTGGTGTAACACACTAGGAAAACAGAGCAATAAGGCGTAGCTTCAGGAGTATATTTTGCAGGAATCACACTACGCCTGCTGTAAGTACTGCAAATGCCTGTTGGTGTAACACACCAGGAAAACACAGCAATATGGGCTAGCTTCAGGAGTATATTTTTCAGGAATCACACTACGCCTGCTGTAAGTGCTACAAATGCCTGTTGGTGTAACACACCAGGAAAACAGAGCAATAAGGCGTAGCTTCAGGAGTATATTTTGCAGGAATCACACTACGAATGCTGTAAGTGCTGCAAATGCCTGTTGGTGTAACACTAGGAAAACAGAGCAATAAGGCGTAGCTTCAGGAGTATATTTTGCAGGAATCACACTACGCCTGCTGTAAGTACTGCAAATGCCTGTTGGTGTAACACACTAGGAAAACACAGCAATATGGGCTAGCTACAGGAGTATATTTTTCAGGAATCACACTACGCCTGCTGCATGTGCTGCAAATGCCTGTTGGTGTAACACACCAGGAAAACAGAGCAATAAGGCGTAGCTTCAGGAGTATATTTTGCAGGAATCACACTACGCCTGCTGTAAGTGCTGCAAATGCCTGTTGGTGTAACACACCAGGAAAACACAGCAATACGGGCTAGCTTCAGGAGTATATTTTGCAGGAATCACACTACACCTGCTGTAAGTGCTGCAAATGCCTGTTGGTGTAACACACTAGGAAAACAGAGCAATAAGGCGTAGCTTCAGGAGTATATTTTGCAGGAATCACACTACGCCTGCTGTAAGTACTGCAAATGCCTGTTGGTGTAACACACCAGGAAAACACAGCAATATGGGCTAGCTTCAGGAGTATATTTTGCAGGAATCACACTACGCCTGCTGTAAGTGCTGCAAATGCCTGTTGGTGTAACACACTAGGAAAACAGAGCAATAAGGCGTAGCTTCAGGAGTATATTTTGCAGGAATCACACTACGCCTGCTGTAAGTACTGCAAATGCCTGTTGGTGTAACACACCAGGAAAACACAGCAATATGGGCTAGCTTCAGGAGTATATTTTTCAGGAATCACACTACGCCTGCTGTAAGTGCTGCAAATGCCTGTTGGTGTAACACACCAGGAAAACAGAGCAATAAGGCGTAGCTTCAGGAGTATATTTTGCAGGAATCACACTAAGCCTGCTGTAAGTGCTGCAAATGCCTGTTGGTGTAACACACCAGGAAAACACAGCAATACGGGCTAGCTTCAGGAGTATATTTTGCAGGAATCACACTACGCCTGCTGTAAGTGCTGCAAATGCCTGTTGGTGTAACACGCCAGGAAAACACAGCAATACGGGCTAGCTTCAGGAGTATATTTTGCAGGAATCACACTACGCCTGCTGTAAGTGCTGCAAATGCCTGTTGGTGTAACACACCAGGAAAGCACAGTAATACGGGCTAGCTTCAGGAGTATATTTTGCAGGAATCACACTACGCCTGCTGTAAGTGCTGCAAATGCCTGTTGGTGTAACACACTAGGAAAACACAGCAATAAGCCGTAGCTTCAGGAGTATATTTTGCAGGAATCACACTACGCCTGCTGTAAGTGCTGCAAATGCCTGTTGGTGTAACACACCAGGAAAACACAGCGATACGGGCTAGCTTCAGGTGTATAATGTGCAGGAGGCACACTCCGCCCGCTGTAAGTGCTGCAAATGCCTGTTAGTGTAACACACCAGGAAAACACAGCAATAAGGGCTAGCTTCAGGTGTATACTGTGCAGGAGGCTTAGCAACAATGACACTGACACTGTCCCCTGCCTATCCTTCTCTCTCCCTGCACACAAGGTTTATCAAAGAATATGACACTGACACTGTCCCCTGCCTATCCTTCTCTCTCCCTGCACACAAGGTTTAGCAAAGAATATGACACTGACACTCTCCCTGCCTATCCTTCTCTCTCCCTGCACACAAGGTTTAGCAAAGAATATGACACTGACACTGTCCCCTGCCTATCCTTCTCTCTCCCTGCACACAAGGTTTAGCAAAGAATATGACACTGACACTCTCCCTGCCTATCCTTCTCTCTCCCTGCACACAAGAATAGCACAAAAAATATCACACTGTCCCTGCCTATCCTTCTCTTTCCCTGCACCGGAACACACTACACAAGGCCGCTGCGCTGGCGGCCTTTTATAGTGTGGGGCGTGTGCTAAACCCCTTGTGCTATAATTGGCCACAGGCAACCTGCCTGTGGCCAATTATGGCTCTCCTAGCTGCCGGCGCTGTGATTGGCCAAGCATGCGGGGTCATAGTGCATGCTTGGCCAATCACAGCGCCGGGATTGCACTGCGATGGCGCAGTGTATTGTGAGCCGTTCGCGTCACTCGAATTTGGCGCGAACGGCCCAAATCGTTCGATGTTCGCCGAACGTATGTTCGACTCGAACACCGAGCTCATCCCTACTCAACAGTCTGTACTCACAAAATGTCTAAGGAAAGCTGGTTGCATCCTTCCAACTTCCAAGATCCTCAGCAGACAGCCCCTCAGTCAGCTCTATAGCTTCAACATCCAGGCCTCCAGGTCACCCACCTGAGGCCTCACGAACAGCAAGCACATGGCAGCACTTCCCTGGAAGGCACTCCCCCCCCCAAGCTGGACTAATCCTCTCCAGGAAAAGACCCAGAGCACAGTGTTCTCAGAGAATTTATACAGAATCCCAGCAGCCTTCAGGGCCCTGCTCCATTCGATTGGCTAGGGCTGCATAAATATTCATACTGCCATCTCATCTGCATAGGTCTATGTTACAGAGAATTTTCACATCTCTCTGTTAAGCAGGGGGAGCTATCAGACTGGCAGCAGCTGAGAACACCAAACTGACCTAATTAATCAACTGCACTGGCTACAGTCAGCAAAACTAAATTTGCCTACCACAATAATTACAGCCACTCTGGTTACAGCGAGGCAAGCTAAATGTACCTATCAAAAACACACAGAGCTCCACTGAACACAGTGAGCCATCACAAAATCTAACTAATCCTAGCACCTATCCAGGAGGGTGCTACATATATTCATCTTTAACCACATGCCGACCAGCGCACGACGACATACGTCGACACAATAGCGCGGCTGGGTATATGGGCGTACAGGTACGTCCCGTTTAAGATGTGGCATTGTGGCCGCCCCGAGCTCCATGAGTCCGACCGCTGGTCCCGTGGACTCGATGTCCGCGGGGATACCCGCGATCGTCTCACGGAGAGGAAGAACGGGGAAATGCTGATGTAAACAAGCATTTCCCCATTCTTCCTAGTGACAGGACACTGATCACAGCTCCCTGTTATCGGGAGCTGTATCAATGACAATGGTCCCAAAATGATGTCAAAAGTGTCCGATGTGTCCGCCATATGGTCGCAGTCACGATAAAAATCGCTGATCGCCACCATTACTAGTAAAATAAAAATGCCAAAAAACTATCCCCTATTTTGTAGATGCTATAAATTTTGCGCAAACCAATCAATAAACGCTTATTGCAATTTTTCTTACCAAAAATATGTAGAAGAATATGTATCGGCCTAAACTGAGGAAAAAAATCTTTTTTTATATATATATATTTTTGGAGGATATATATTATAGCAAAAAGTAAAAAATATTGCTTTTTTTCAAAGTTGTCGCTCTATTTTTGTTTAAAGCGCAAAAAATAAAAACCGCAGAGGTGATCAAATACCACCAAAAGAAAGCTCTATTTATGGGAAAAAAAGGACATCAATTTTGTTTGGGAGCCACGTCGCACGACCGCGCAATTGTCAGTTAAAGCAATGCAGTGCCGAATCGCAAAAAGTGCTCTGGTCTTTGGCCAGCCAAATGGTCCGGGGCTTAAGTGCTTAAAGTGTAGTATCTTTAGACATTGTACCTTGGGCATTGTAGCATTAATATTTAGGCATTGTACCTTGATCCTGCCAATACTCTTCACTTCCTAAATTGTTTGGTGGCAACATAATAGAAGCTGATTCTCTGGCTGAGTGCTGCCACCATCAGTGCACATGCTCCGCCAACATACCCAAATGACTGTTCAATTCCTTTTTCTCTCACTGCAAGTCACCCCACATGATTCTTTTCATCAGGTTTAGGGGTTCCAGCACTTATATTGACATGTTCTCCCTGTTATGATTGGCATTAACCGCTTCAGCTCCAGAAGGTTTACTCCCCTTCATGACCAGACCATTTTTTGCGATACGGCACAGCGTTAGTTTAACTGACAATAGAGCTTTCATTTGGTGGTATTTGATCACCTCTGAAGTTTTTTTTTTTTTTTGGGCTATAAACAAAAAAAGACTAAATTAAAAAATATATATATATATTTAAAAAAAAAAAAAATTCTGCTATAATACATATCCCCAAAAAAATGTAAAAAATCGAATTTCTTCATAAATTTAGGCCAATATGTATTCTGTTTTTGGTTGATTGGTGTGCGCAAAGGTTATATCGTCTACAAATGAATTTTTTTATGGAATTTTTTTATTTTTTTTACTAGTGTAGCGCTACCCCCAGTTAAGAGAGCCGCTGGTTTGATTTCGGGCCCTGTATACAGCACCGCCAACCCCCGGCAATCTTACTCGACCCACTCTGGCACAGTTAGTCTAGGGTTAAATTTATATCACATTCAATAGTATTGCAAGGAGTAATCTCTTTGCAGTAAGGCAACACACTGAGGCGAGAGATCAAATATAACAGTTTTACTTTTACTTCAAAAGGCATAGGCAGAACAGAACACATGCAACTTGCTTACAGAGCTCTGCAGCAGTAGGTGTAGCACACAACAATGGCCCAGCGCGGTAACCCACCGCGCGCAGCTATTATGGTGAACGCGCCCTGTGGTGCACTAAACAATATTACTCTCTCCCCTCCCTGGTCAGGCCTGACACAGAAGAAATCCCAGTCCTTTCACTTAAGATTTCTTCGCATGCAAACTTTCGGTGGTGCACTTGATGAAACAGTATTTGTAATCCACAAGTAGGCAGTCCCAAAGAACACTACACTGGAGACCCACTAACTTTGTCCTGCTACTGGTCTCCTAGTGGTTCAACAAACGAATGATCGGTGGGCCAAGGCAGTCTATAGGCCTCAACACGGTAAAGTCTATTGGACTGAGCAAGTGCTCGCTCACCACTCCGGACGCGATCCCAGTCCGGGACTTCCACCTGCTGTGTCTCCGCACACAGCGTCTGCAACGATCGGGTCCCCGATCCAACTGATGTCCTCACTCGACCAGTCTGGTGCCACCCAGGCTCCGCAGCGGGGTGGAAGGCTCTTTGGAAGTTGCGCAAGGCCCCAGGCTTCAGGCCTTGTACTGCAGCAGATCCGCACAGGAAGAAACTGTTGCTTGCAGCGCGGTGTCCCAAAGAGGCCGAGCTCCGCCTCCTTCTTAAATAGCCCCTCCCATGAGTCTCTGCGGTGGCCAACTGCACTCTGGGTGCCGAACGGGGTTCTGGGTAACGTAGTTCCGGGGCCTTAAAGGAGACCCCGCTACACACTCCCCCCACTTAAACACTTTGGTCCCCAAAGATAACATAACATTAAATTACAGAACGTACAACATCAATCAAAGTTTTGTATGATGTTGGCAGAGGAAATTCCCACCAAAAATGAGGTAGTGAACGTCCCTGCCCACAGGTCACACTATCATTAGTGTCCTGCCTAACTGTGCCAGAGAGTGAGTTGGGGTTGCCTCCCACCAAATGAACAGTGGGAGGATCAGGGTCTTCCATACTCCTCCTGGCTGTAACCACAGTGTCTTCCGCACTCCTCCCCATCTGTGGATAAGTTAATCTTCTGGGAGGCTTTATGGCCCTTCGCTTCCTCTGTCCTCAAGGACTTTCTGTTGAAACAGGCTCCTCTTCTGGAATCGACTCAGGAATTTCCTCTGGTTCGGGAGCACTGGATTCCGGAGCAGGGGGGTACATGGATTCCCTTGGATCTTCCTCTGGGAGTAAAACACAGGCACTCTCCCAAGCATCTGACCAAGGACTGGACGGGATGAACTCAGTAGCTTCTGCATTCAGTGTTCTGTCCTTGGTGTTTCTTCAGGTGGAAGATCAATAGCAGAAGTTTCTGGGGCCTGGGAAGGCCAAAGCCAATCAAGTTCTTCTCCCTCATCTTCACCTATCTCTGAGGTCTCTGTATCCCTGATCCGAGGGGTCTGGGACCGAGTGTTTGGTCTGGGAGTACCCAGGATGGAAGTTGGCTCAGGGGAATCCATCACAGGGGGTATCCAAACTGCCTCAGCTAGTGGGAGTAGGTGGTTCCGATGCCAGGTCTTCAAGGGCCCCACCTTCCCTTCTGTTTTAAGTCTGTAAACGGGTAGACCCGGTAGTCTTTTGCAAACGACATAAGGTTCAGGTCTCCATCTGTCTGCAAGCTTGTGTTTTCCAGGGATCCCCAAGTTCCGTAGCAACACTCTGTCTCCAGGTTGTAGATCTTGGATCCTAACTTTCAAATCAAAATTTGTCTTGTTGCGGGCCCCCCTTTGCTCCGAGGCCGCCTGGGCCTGTTCATAGGCCAATTTCAAATTGCGTCTGAGTCTATCAACATATCCCTTGTGGGAAGCGGCAGAACAATGGTCTATGGAAGTGCCAAAGGCCAGATCTACTGGTAGTCTTGCTTCTCTTCCGAACATAAGTCAATAGGGTGAGTACTCTGTAGCATCACTGGTGGTGCTGTTGTATGCATGCACAACTGCCGCTATGTGGTTGCTCCAATGATGCTTCTTTTCACTGCTTAAAGTCCCCAGCATGTTGAGCAGGGTTCGGTTGAACCTCTCCGGCTGAGCATCACCTTGTGGATGGTAGGGGTTAGTCCTTGTCTTCTTAATCCCCAAGGAATCCAGGAGCTTCCGGATCAGTCGACTTTCAAAATCCCTTCCCTGGTCTGAATGAAGCCGTTGTGGTAGCCCATAGTGTACGAAGTATTTCTCCATAAGCACTTTGGCCACAGTCGAGGCCTTTTGGTCTTTGGTTGGGAAGGCCTGGGCATACCGGGTGAAATGGTCGGTTACTACCAGAACATTTCCCAGTCCACTCAGGTCGGGTTTGAGGCAGAGAAAATCAATGCATACCAGATCAAGTGGGCTTTGACTTTGCAGATGGCCCATTGGGGCAGCTTGATGGGGTAAAGTCTTCCTCTGGATGCATTGTGCACATGAGTGGCAGTACTCTTCAACTTCAGCCCTCATGCAGGGCCAATAGAAACGGTCCCTAACAAGTTGGAAAGTCCTTTCCGCCCCTAGGTGGCCATGGTTGTCATGCAGAGCAACCATGACAGTCTCTCTGTGTTTCTCGGGCAGGAACAACTGCCATTTGTCTTCCAGGTCATCAGAGGGGCCCCTTCGGTAGACAACTCCCTGATGCACCTGCAACCTGTCCCACTCTTACTTCAACAGGCGAGCTTCCTTTGAGGGGTGACGTAGGAGTCTGTTCGGATCCTGATTCTCCAGGGCCTCTAGAACCAATCTCCCCATGGGGTCTTCCAATTGGTCGGATCTCAACTCCTTTTTGGACAATTTTGGCAAGTTATCTTCCCCCAGTTGGGTTACCCCACAGTACTTCTTGGGAACTCCTATGGTAACCCCTATCTCTTCTGCTCTTGAGCCTCCACTGGCTTGGAGTTCAGCCCCTTGACAGAGGGCCCGCACCCCGTCGGGTGCCACTTGGGTCCAGTCTTCTGTACTGCAGGTGGGGACATGAGATCTTCTGGACAAGGCGTCCGCATCTCGATTTCCCACCCCAGGCCTGTATTTCAGGCTGAGATTGAAGGCAGACAGTGTCGCTAGCCATCCATCTATGTCCTGTGGCATCCAGCTTTGCTGTGGTGAAAAGATAGGTGAGGGGGTTGTCGGAGTTTGTCAACTACTGCCCACTTGAGGGCCAGGAACTCCAACTTATGAGTAGGATAGTTCTTTTCGGAGGGGGTCAGGCTTCTGCTCACGTATGCAACGGGTCTCAGTTGCCCTTCATGCTCCTGGTAGAGCACTCCTCGCAGACCATCATGGCTGGCATCTACGTGGAGTTCATAAGGCTTCTTTGGCTCTGCATAGGCCAGAACAGGGGCAGTGGTTAAGTTCTTTTTCAACATCTGGAAGGCATCTTCACACTTCTCATTCCACTGGTCCTTGACTGACTCCCCTGGCTTCCTAGGGCCCGAGTCATCCTCTTCCCCCTCTGTCTTGAGCAGCTCATTCAGAGGCCTGGCTATCCGAGCAAACCCCTCTACGAACCTCCTATAATAGGAACAGAACCCCAAGAAGGATCTGAGTTCTGTCACGGTGGTGGGCCTCGGCCAGGAGGTAACTGCCTCCAATTTTTCGGGGTCTGTGGCTACCCCATCTTCAGACACTGTGTGTCCCAGATAGTTGACTGATGACTGATAGAATTGACATTTTTCAGGTGAGAGCTTTAGTCCCTCCTCACTGAGTCTCCTCAAAACTTTCTTCAGCCTCTCTTCATGTTCCTCCAAGGTCCTCCCAAAGACAATGATGTCATCTAAGTAAACGAGGACCTCGATAAGGTTCATATCTCCAACAGTCTTCTCCATGAGACGTTGGAAGGTGGCTGGAGCTCCAGACAAGCCTTGAGGCATCCGGTCGAATTCAAAGAACCCCACCGGGGTTATGAAAGCCGTCTTCTCTTTGTCTTCTGGATGCATCGGGATCTGATAGTACCCGCTCTTGAGGTCCTTAACACTGAACCACTTGGCTCCAGACAAACTCTGTAGAGCATCCTCTATCCTCGGAGTGGTATACTGGTCCGGTATGGTTCTCCTGTTGAGGGTCCTATAGTCTATGTACAGCCTCAATGACCCATTCTTCTTCCGGACCACCACTATGGGGGAGGCATAGGGACTTCTAGATTCTCGGATCACCCCTGTTCGCTTGAGCTCGGCGAGCTGCTCCCTCAAGTCTTCGAGGTCTGCCAATGGAACCCGCCTAACCCTCTCCCTAAAGGGCTTGTCTTCTTGGAGGCGGATTCGATGGGTGGCACTCCTAGCACACCCCACATCGAATTCATCTTGGGAAAAGATTTTTTCCCACCTGGTCAACTGGGCCTTGGCTCTCTCTTTCCGAGCCCTGGGCAGGTTTGGGTTCCCCATGGAAAGTTTCTCCCACACAGTATTTTCTCCATCTGTCTTCTCCACATCCGACAGAGCAACTGGGGTAGCTGGGCTCACCCGGCCCAGCAACAGCCTGGCTGGGATTTCCATGGGACAATCCGTAGTATTCCTGACACTCACAGGTACTTTACAGTGAGCCTTCTTTAGGACCCTCACCGGGACTACTTCTGGGACTACTTCTAAGCCCGAATGTTCTTCCCTTGGGTCGGGCTCCAACATGACAAAGGGACCAGGCTGCTCCCAAGTGAGCTTTACTGTGGCTTTCAAACAGGCTATTTCATCGGGCTGCAGCACTATCCCCCTTCTTCCCAGCCTCCAGACCTTCCTTACCCCCTCTTCCGGGGCCTTCTGTTCCAAGATCAGCCGTTGGTAGGCCGTCTTCAACATTGGGTGGATCTCAGTGACTGTGGGGCCTTTCCTTCTTGTCAGAGGGGCCAAGAGTCTTCGGACCAGATCCGTGTTTGTCCATATTATTAAGGAACTCTTGTTAGCTCCAGGCGGTCGGGGGCACACCACAGCTAAGGTGTCAAACACTTCAACCTTCCTGGCTATGGACGGGTCGAAAGTCAGTTTTATGGGCAGATAGCCATCATAAGGGAAACTCTCTGTCCCAATCCCCCATATCTCCAACTCTTCAATCTTCTGGATGGGTAAGTGACTTAGGTGCTTGTCATAAAAGTCCCTGTACAACAGAGTCACCTGCTCCCCAGTATCCGATATGGCTCTTGTGTAGACTCCCTCCACTTGAACAGGTACTATCGGGGAGTGACCCACCAGCTTCTCTGGATATCGCTTTGAAGGGCCCTCTTTCCTTTGATCTTTGCATTTTCCTTTTGGACTTTCTTTCTTCCATTCCTCTTTGGACTTAAGTCTCTCTTGGGCCTGGTATGCATTGATCTCCCTCCTTTTTTATGGGTGTAACTACTACTGTACTGAGGGACATTACTCTCTTTCTTTGGTGTACGTTCCCACTGAGGAACCTCGCGTTTCTTCTGAGGGGTCTTGCCCTCCCTTTTCTTGGGCTTCTCATTCACTCTGGAGCTCACTGAAGATGATGGGCACCCGGTTGACTCCTTCACCGGGGCCCTCTGGAGTTTCCCACCGGCTTGCGGTTATCTGTTTTCTTTTTCTTGAGACTGGAACATACAGCTGCAATATGGGCAATTCCTCCACAGTTAAAACAGATCACATCCCCCCAGTTTTGTAGGGGAATGGGCACTGAAGCGTCTGAGAGCAACTCCTCCCTTGGTCCTTCTTTCTCGGGAACCTTTGAATCTGAGACATCTGTGATTTTAAAGCGTCTACTTCCGGGTCTCTTTCCTTTGTCATCACCGAGTTGACTACCACTGGTGCAGCAGAGGTATGTGCTTTGATCACTTGTTGGTCCTTCTGTAGTGACTCCTCATCCCTAATAATTTTTATCAGATCAGAGTAGGTCAGAGACATTCCCCCTCCAGAGGTTTTCAGGTGAAGCCAGACTGGATCCGAGCGTAATGCTCCCTTTAACACTTGCTTCATTCTTGCCGCATCTGTGTCTTGGGGCAACATCCCTTTCTTTAACACGATCTTGCAAAGCATCTTGTTTAGCCTTCTTACATACTCTGAAAGTTTCTCATTCGGCTGTTGGAAAGTATG
This sequence comes from Rana muscosa, assembly GCA_029206835.1. Lineage (NCBI taxonomy): Eukaryota > Metazoa > Chordata > Amphibia > Anura > Ranidae > Rana > Rana muscosa. The sequence goes on along the minus strand of CM055120.1, from coordinate 190,679,310 downwards.
TTTAAATTGGTACACTAGTTCTGTCACCTTTTCTAGCTGACCGAACTCCTCTTGTAACATGGCCAAACAGTCCTGAGCCGTGCAATCAGCGTTGCCAAACCGGAAGCTTTTCATCGCTTCTGCTGCAGCACCTTTCAAACTTTCTATCACGCGCTGTCTCTTCTGCGCTTCAGGCACCTCCCATGCCTCTACTGCCAGTAGTGCCTGCTCCACCCAGGTATCGAAATCTTCTTCCCCTACTAGAACAGGAAGCTTTCCTGAGAATGTCTTTAGTCTACGGTAGCTAGCCTCTACATGTACCGTGTTTGTCCTCTGGCACTTTGCTAATAGATCCCCTAGGGCATTTATTAATTCTGGTGCTATGGTAGTGACCGGTGCCGCCGGGGGCGTCTCCCTTTCTTTTCGTTCAGGCGAGACACGGGGTGTCCCTTGGAGTGATCTCGTTGGGGATGACTCTGTATTAACGGTTATTGCATGCACCAACTTATAAGTTCTATTGTCTGGTGCGCGCACACATTTGCGCTTAAAGGTTTCCGGCATTCCGTCCCACCATTCTATCAGCGCATACTAATACGAGATGTTTGGGTCTGACTTCATGTCCATCACCCACGGTGTACAATCTGGGGACATTGACACCACAAGTTTCTCTACCGTCTCTGTTGACCATTCCTCCCCTGGGAGGCTGATGACCACCGACTGATCTGATTCTGTCTTAGTTGCATCGCACCACGCTTTAACCTAATGGATCCATGCTGGTACTTCTGGCGTGTTCACCTGCTGTATCAGGATCCCGGACTCGAGAGCCCCCACATGTAGCGCTACCCCCAGTTAAGAGAGCCGCTGGTTTGATTTCGGGCCCTGTATACAGCACCGCCAACCCCCGGCAATCTTACTCGACCCACTCTGGCACAGTTAGTCTAGGGTTAAACTTATATCACATTCAATAGTATTGCAAGGAGTAATCTCTTTGCAGTAAGGCAACACACTGAGGCGAGAGATCAAATATAACAGTGTCACTTAGTGTAGGATTTGTCCGCCGCAATGTCGCAGTCCTGCTATAAGTCACTGATCGCCGCAATTACTAGTGTAGCGGGGTCTCCTTTAAGGCCCCGGAACTACGTTACCCAGAACCCCGTTCGGCACCCAGAGTGCAGTTGGCCACCGCAGAGACTCATGGGAGGGGCTATTTAAGAAGGAGGCGAGGCGGAGCTCGGCCTCTTTGGGACACCGCGCTGCAAGCAACAGTTTCTTCCTGTGCGGATCTGCTGCAGTACAAGGCCTGAAGCCTGGGGCCTTGCGCAACTTCCGAAGAGCCTTCCACCCCGCTGCGGAGCCTGGGTGGCACCAGACTGGTCGAGTGAGGACATCAGTTGGATCGGGGACCCGATCGTTGCAGGCGCTGTGTGGGGAGACACAGCAGGTGGAAGTCACGGACTGGGATCGCGTCCGGAGTGGTGAGCGAGCACTTGCTCAGTCCAATAGACTTTACCGTGTTTAGGCCTATAGACTGCCTTGGCCCACCGATCATTCGTTTGTTGTTCCACTAGGAGACCAGTAGCAGGACAAAGTTAGTGGGTCTCCAGTGTAGTGTTCTTTGGGACTGCCTACTTGTGGATTACAAATACTGTTTCATCAAGTGCACCACCGAAAGTTTGCATGCGAAGAAATCTTAAGTGAAAGGACTGGGATTTCTTCTGTGTCAGGCCTGACCAGGGAGGGGAGAAAGTAATATTGTTTAGTGCGCCACAGGGCGCGTACACCATAATAGCTGCGCACAGTGGGTTACCGCGCTGGGCCATTGTTGTGTGCTACACCTATTGCTGCAGAGCTCTGTAAGCAAGTTGCATGTGTTCTGTTCTGCCTATGCCTTTTGAAGTAAAAGTAAAACTGTTTTTGGTTGATTGGTGTGTGCAAAGGTTATAGCGTCTACAAACTAATTTTTTTATGGAATTTTTATTTATTTATTTATTTTTACTAGTAATTGCGGCGATCAGTGACTTATAGCAGGACTGCGATATTGCGGCGGACAAATCCTACACTAAGTGACACTTTTGATATATTTTTGGGGACCAGTGATACCAATTCAGTGATCAGTGCTAAAAAATATGCACTGTCACTGTACTAATGACACTGGCAGGTAAGGGGTTAACATCATGGGCGATCAAAGGATTAAATGTGTTCCTAGGGAGTGCTTTGTAACTGTGTGGGGGATGCTTTAACTGTGGGCAGACAGAGATACGTGTTCCTGCTTAGCAGAAACACAAGATCTCTGTTATCCCTACTAACAGAACAGTGATCTTCCTTGTTTAAATAGGCAGACCACCGTTCTGCCTCTGTCATGAACGATTGGTGGGCCCCGGCAGACATGGGGTCCGCCGGACCCGCTGATTGGCTCCCACTGTGTCCAGTCACAGTGAAAGCAGTTTGCCGGCGTCACGCGTGCGCGCCGCAGACCCGGAGGTGCAAAATCACAAACCTGTACGTGATTTTGCGCAGAGGAGCCACCGCCTTGCAGTACATATACGTGGAGGCATACGGCAAGAGGTAAAACAAATATTGAATGAATTTGAGTCAAAGGGTTATTTTTTATAATCACAATAAAATTTCACACATTTAAAAAAATAAAATAATTAGCATGAGAAAGATTTTCTTAATCTGTAACACTTGACCTCAATAGCGGCAGTTGGCACTCTGCAGGCGTGGAAAGACTCTTTAGGCCCCTTTACTCATTACTGATCCGTCCCGTGTGAAAGGGGCCTTACACGTCTGATGCCGCGTACACACGACCGTTTTTCCCGTCGAGAAAAATTTCATTTTTTCCTTTGGACGAGAAAAGCGATCGTCTGTGGGCTTTTTGTCGTTTTTCTCGACGGGAAAAACGACATTAATCACGACGAGAAAAATTAGAACATGCTCTAATTTTTCTAGTCGTGATTCCCGTCGTTTTTTTCCGCGGCAGTTTTCCCATAGGGAAACACTGCCGCGGAGCCCACACATGGTCGTTTTTTTCGACCAAAAAAAAAAAAATGTAATTTAAAACAGCCGTGTGTGTGGGGAACAAGCTGTTCCTCGTTTTTCACGTCGATTTTCTCGACGGTGTTTTCACCGTCGAAAAAATTGATCGTGTGTACGCGGCATTAGAGTTATATTTACTAGCATCAGAGGATTACTCCTTGGTCCTCCTCCAGATCCCACAGTGAGGCAGAGAGGGATTTACAGATGTTATCTGAGTGCTGTATATAAACTGTGAGCTAGCTATGTACTGTAATATATGTTATTTTTTTTTAATGTGGGAACTGAGGAAGATCTACATGAAGTTGGTGCTCTGGGTTTATTAACACTTTATTATTTTATTAAAGAAAATTGAATTACTGTGGATGTCATTTTTTTTTTTGCCTGATTAATAACTGTAGCGGCCTCCTCTCTCCCCTCTCTTCTATCAGCTCATCTGTCTCTTATCTAGGGGTACTTTAGAGGAGAGAGAGCGGGGTCACCACGCCAAGCCTTCACCGCAGATGTTTGTGTGGTGGAAGCAAAGTTCTGGTTTTACCTTCGGGTCAGTGTTCTGCACCTGGAGCCTCCAATGAGAGTTACCTCGAACAATGTCTGCCAAAAAATGAGCCCCACACCATTAAAGTCCACTCCTTTATTCTTCTTGAATGAACACAATCAGTTAGACTCCCTTGTAGAACAGAACAGAAAAGGAGGTGTGGATGCGAGTAGGCCCAGACACAATGAACTCTCCACTTTCCTTCCTGAAAGTGGGTTGCGGTCTCCGAGCGAGGGGGAATTTCCTTCCAGGCGGTCTCCGATGGGAGGCTCACCTGTCACTGGCAATATGCTGCACCGGGTCTTCAAGTAAGTATCTCCCACCGGTCCATTACGCCTTCTGGATTCGGGTACCCACTCCCGGGGTTCCCTAGGACCTCCTTCCCTCGCGGAACTCAGTGGTGGGCACTGAGCTCCAGACCTCCTCTCGAGTACCTCACCCCAGGCTAAAGGTGCCTGGGATGGAACACGACCTCCGAACGTCCTCTAGGCCTAGACCCACCTAGGGGACCGACATGAACCACCGCCCTCAGGCTGAAGGTGCCCGGGCTCGACCCCCGCAACCGAAAATGGCCGCCCCCTTTATACCCCCTCCCAGCAAGCACGGCGGGTTCCCCGTCCCACCATTCAACCGCTGAGAGAGACCAAAAGAGGTACGCTACCGCAACGATGACTCAACCCCGGGCCCAAAGCAACAGTGCCACCTGGTGGGCTCCAGGGAACCATACATCACAGTTTTCCCCACCAGATTCAAAAATAGAAAGCATATACCCGCTACATAAGAATAACAATAGATTATATCATGTAAAAGTAAAACTTAATCTCTGCAAAGTGATTTCAATTAATCACCATGAAAAAAAAGTGTAAAAGTTTACTGCATGATAATGCATCCCCTTCAAGTTAGTACAGTATTCAGTATATGTCCTTTGGCAGCATTTACAGCCATGAGTTTGCAAGAATAGGTCTTTATCAGCTTTACACATCTGAAAACGTCACTTTTTCTCCATTTCTCTTTGCAAATCTACTCCATCTCTGTTAAGTTGTATGGGGATCGTGAACCACAATTTAGAGTCAGATTTCCTGACGGCTCTATGTCAGCACACCTGGGTGAGGCCCCGCCCACCCCCTACGTAATTAGGACTTAACTATAAATTTTTCACTCACCTCAGCGTTCTACTCTTTTCCTCCTATGTGCAGGACGTAGGTGTGCTCCTGTACCTGGCTGGTCTAAAGGGCTGGCCGCCCGTCCATACGCATGGATTAAGATGGACGCATTCCCTGGTGTCTCGTCTAAATGACCCATAATCCAGGGAGCCCCGCTGCTGGTCCTCAGGGAGGCTTTATCATGGCTAATAGCCATGTCTGGGGTCTGCAAGGTCCATATAAAGTGGACAGAGGTCATGGCAGAGTGCTCCCCTATGCACGCGCACCCACGCTGTGCCAGTGTCGACGGTCGGATGACGGAGGTTGGGTGAGCTAAAATGCTTTGTATCCAAATGTATGCTGCCTTACTGGGTATTGTCGTGCCTTGCCCCCTGCAGCCACTATGCATAGCCTGAACTCCTCCACTGGGGGTACTCTGCATAACAGGTACACAAAGTAATACTTTGTTTACTCATGGCAATAATCTGTTAGTGGCTTCTCATGTTTGCTTTACTGTTGTGCCATTATGCCAAACCCCCTCCAAAGACCAGCATTTCCAGAGAAGGTAGACGAGTCACCTGTGATGTCTATTGGAGCCAGCCAAGGCTTGTTGAGATATGGGATATCCTTTTGTTTTTCTATGTGATCTTTGGATTTCCTCAAAAAAAAATTGTTACAAATTCCTATCTTTTTGTTGCTGTTCTGAACAAACTTTTCATCATGTCCTGATTCCTTCCAGGACTAGAGTTTAGCTAATTAACCTCCACCTGGTTGATCAGGGCTGTAGATGTAAGCTTCTGTCTCCCTCTAGCTGTGGTTAACCCCTCAGGATTTGTTACTAAGCAATTTATTTACTGCATTTAACCTTTTTTTCCCTTGTCCAGGGTTGCACTGGGTTGCGAGAATGAGGCTGTGCAATTCAGTTTTTTCTCCCGCTGGTCAGTCTCGATTCTGGTCGCGATTTTCAGAGACATCTGTGCAAGTCTCTGTGCGGATGTCAATATTGGTCGCGGCCTGAAATCAGAAAGTTAGTACGAAACTACCTTTTTGAAGTTGGGGCGGCGCCGCAGATGCTGCGTTGCACCGATTAGGGCGGTGCGCTTGCCTCCTATTTTACATGTGATTTGGCTGGTCGGGTCGCATGTCAAAAATGCACCAGTGTGATCCGGGGCTATGGGTTGGTTTGCTGAATAGTGCGCAAACCCTGTGGAGAGGTTATCTATTAGTGTTTACCAATTCTCAGAGCGAACATGTTTCAGGCCCTTCAATAAGACATGGATGAACATGACTATGTGAATCTTGCTTTGATTAAGCAACCAGAGATGAGGATGGTGATACCTGACAGGTTGTCTTATTTATTTAACAAGTAGCCAATACACTAAAAAGAGTTATTTCCACTTACCCTCGGAAGGGTTTTAAATTCTCTGGCAAGGAGCAGTCTCATAGTTTTCCCAAGCAGACATCCCTCTTCAGGCTCCATAAGAGGAATACACGGATGGGCATGACAGTATGTATCCCACTGGCTCAAGCAGCCAGGGAGAAGAGTGACACCTAAAAGGTTGTTACATCCAAGAAACACATTGCCTATACACTCTAAAAGGAGTGTTTTCTGCTCACCCTGTGAGAGTGTTATCTGCTCTGGCAGTAAGAAGCTTCCTAACCATACCAGGTGAAGCAGCCCATTTTCCAAATTTCCGGATGGACATGACTGCATACATTCTTCTTTGTTCAAGCAACCAAGGATAAGGATGATGACATTCATTAAACATGTGGTCAATACACTCTAAATGAGTGTTTTCCACTCACCATGTGAAGTCTCCAAGCCTTCCCAAGCAAACAATCCGCTTCAGATCCTTCCAAAGAGAAACAGACGAATATGACTGCATGGATGTTGCCTAGGTCAAGCAACTTAGGATAAAGATGACGATGACACCTAACCAGTTGTCATAATTAGGCAGATGGTCAAGACGCTCTAAAGGAATGACTAGATTTGTCTCGTGCGAGGACCGTCTGTTTGGCAATGTCCAGCCTTCTTTCAGGGCCTTCTCATGCCAATCAATTCTCTCCTAAAACAGAAAGATGAGGACAACCTGTGTCCAGATTGGTAAGGTTGGTGAAATGCCTTTTATATAGAAGTGAAGCTTTGGAAGTATTTTACGTACTTCCAGAAGACAGCTGCATGTGGAATGGATCAAGTGCTTGTTCGTCAAGATTAGAGAATATCATCACAGCAGGATATCAAAGTTATGCTCTTTTGAACGAATAGAGGTCCAGGGGTTGGGATCACCCCTTTGGTCAGTATGTGTTCCTTGTGAGATTGGCCATATACATGACCTTACCATCAGAAGATGTGACCTTCAAGGACAAACGTCATCACTGCATTTTTTCTTAATCGCAGAAGGTCAAGCCTAAATTTAATAGTGGCCAGTTTGGCTTCCTGCCTCAAGATGAAGGTCTACTGAATTAAAGAAAACCGAAAACTCAAGTCAGTTTCCACGTTCACTCTCACGCCAGAGAACTTAGCTTCTGAGTTTTCTGGCTGGGAGTCCAGAAAAGACAGGGATGCATAAACCAATGCATAAACCAAGAAGTCAGTGAAACTTCCACGTCAGGATGCTTTCTGTTATTTTGGGATTGTGCCACCCATACATGCCCTAGGGGCACTATGTGGTTCCTCTGTGGACATAGGTACGGCTTTGGTGATTGACACGTGGTCCCCTAAGGCAAGCATTTTGGGCCATATTTGGAGATCTTTCATCCTTCATCTCTCAGATTAAGCCATAGAAATCGCGTTGCTCCAGCAGCTCAGACGACCTGGTGGTGCAGTCAGACACCAGCCAGTTTAGGGGAGCCCTACTTCAAGAACGATGAGCTCAGGGCCAATGGCCTTGTGTCAAGGATCCAAGACTCCGTCCTGGAGTTGAGGGCAGCCTTTTCAGGCTCTTAGCCTTCAGTCACCTCATCCAGGGTAAGCCTGTCCTGGGAAAGTTGGACAGCACAACGACTGTGGTCTACATCTGGAAACAAGGCTCAGTCTCTCACTTCTGAAGTTTTCTCTAATTCTAGAATTCACCCAAGTCAATCCTCCCAATGATCTGTGACCTATGTGCCTGGCCGGAAGAATCTTCAGGCGAACTACTTGTCCAGGACAAGTCTGGACGACAATGGATGATCCAGGCTACTGCGAGTCTTCCGAGAACTAACAGAGCTTGGTGTTTCTTCTGTCAGAGGTAGACCGCTTACATTCCCAGTCGGCACTAAGTTTCTGAAGTTCCATTCCAGGGCCCAGGATCCACAAGCTCTCGAAGTGGAGGTGCTGACTGCAGAATGGATCGCCAAGACGGCTTATGCCTTTTTCTGCTGCTCCCTCTGATTCTCAGCTTCCAGCTAAGGCAGGGGCAAGGGAAGGTGACAGTTCTGGTACCCACTACTCATCCTTATGAGTGTCAAGGAGTGACTCCCTCTGCCTGGTAGATCAAATCTTCTCCAGTCCCATTCATTCGGCATCCAACAGGCTCAGGCTGATGGCCGGGGGCTAGAGAGGCAGAGGCTAATGGATGTCGAATGCTCTGTGAAGATTTGAATAATCTTACGAGACAACAAAGGACATAGTGGAACATGGCATATATACCCAGTATATTCGCTGATCAAGATTTTACGCTGGACTCTTCAGAAGCCTGCTCCGAATGCCTACAGGTGAGGCTTGACTTAGCTCTATGCGCAAGCATGCTATAGGCATGCATTTTGGCTATCTCTGTCTTCACCGGCATACAGCAGGCTTCCAACGATTAATTATACAGTTTTTCAAGATGCAATTTGGTTGAAACCTCAAATTGTTTCCAGAATGAGATATCCCAATGCTGATGGATGTTATTTCATCAGATGCCTTCAATCAACCTGTGGTACCTCTCTCTGAAACTGATTTACTGGTGGCAATTACATCAGCATTGGTGTCCTTGGGGTTTAGAGAACCCACCCATACTCACGTACTTCCCAGACAGGATGGTGCTCATGCCAATGCTCGAATTTGTGCCTGAACTGACCTTCAGAGTTCATATCACACAAGAGGTTTTCCTCCTACTTTCCCTTTGGGGAGTACTCAAGAATTTTACCCATCGGATGTGGGCTAAGCTCTAAAATATTTAACAAGGCGACTCCTGCTATCTGGAAGTCTGTGCATCTGTTTGTCATTTTCAGGTTGAACACATAATGATTTTACGGCTTCCAGCAAGATTATTGTCTCTTGGTTGGTAAACTCATCTCCTTGGCCTGCAGGTTGTAGGGCTGGCTGTGCCAGGAGAATCACGACACTCTCTCTAGAAGGGTCCGGACCTTGAGAGTGACAGCAGGCCGGGTGTCTCAAACTATCTGCAATGCAGCTATGTGGACACCAAAATATTAATATTCATGGGTTAATGACAATTGAGTTTGTCAGAGGCATCATGGCTTCTGTTACTGTTTTAGTCAGAATTGTGGAGTGTGTAGCATTATCCCTCCCCTGTTTTGGCTAGTTAATTCCCAGCTGTGCTGACATGGAGCCGTCAGGAAAACTGAAAATTTAATTCAAATACTTACCGTAATTTTACTTTCCTGACGAGCTCCATGTCAGTACAGTACCCACACAGTTAAGTAGTAATAGTTACGAAACGCTGAGGCTGAGGTGAGTGAAAAAATTATAATTAAGTCCTGATTACGTAGGGGGTGGGTGGGGCCTCACCCAGCTGTGCTGACATTGAGCTCGTCAGGAAAGGAAAATTACGGTAAGTATTTGAATTCAATTTTCCGTTTTCATGCAGTCTGCATCAGGTTTTCCAATATTTTCCTATATTTTTCATTCTACTCTCTGCCCTTGCATGTCTTCCAGGCCCTGTTGCAGAGTAAAATCCCTCAATATGTGGCTGCCACTGCCATGCTTCAGGGTTGGTTTACAAACACATTTAAACGCAGTGCAAATGCATATGCACAAAAAATGAATGTACAGCCTAATTTACACCATTGCACTGCTTTTATGTTTGATTTTGACATGTAGTTGCATGTAGCTGCAACTCATTAAAAAAAAAAAAATCAAAAAAAACACACTGCAAATGCACCACATTTGCACGTAAACACATACAAGCCCTCAAGGAGAATTAATACTCTTCTTTTTTCATTGCTATTATTTGGGGCATTTTAAATTTAGTATGTTGTTGATTTGAAGGCAGTGGTTACTTTAAAATTTTAGCTGCTGTCCTGTCAGTAGTGCAAGGTGTTTGTTAAGAAAAAAAAGGTTAATTTATTTTAGTGGTATATTTGATTTGATTTGATTTTATGTTGATATGCTGACAGGATCTTTTTTTAAATATAGGGCACTCAAACACAGCATTCATTTGTGGCTGAAAAGCATTAAAAGGCATGTTTATTTCCTTGCAAAATGTACATAGTAGAGTTCAGCACTCCACGTTGGAGAAAGTGGGCAAGCTGGGATCCTTTCTTTAAACCCAATGGCGCCGCTGCTGTGTCTCAGCCAATCAGGTGGGAGAGTCCCGAAAGGATGAGGCACTCGTGCACATCGCTGGATCGAGATGGGGCTCAGGTATAGGGATGAGCTCGGTGTTCGAGTCGAACATAAGTTCGACTCGAACATCGGCTGTTCGACGAACATCGAACGATTTGGGCTGTTCGCGCCAAATTCGAGTGACGCGAACGGCCCACAATACACTGCGCCATCGCAGTGCAATCCCGGCGCTGTGATTGGCCAAGCATGCACTGTGACCCCGCATGCTTGGCCAATCACAGCGCCGGCAGCTAGGAGAGCCATAATTGGCCACAGGCAGGTTGCCTGTGGCCAATTATAGCTCAGGGGGTTTAGCACACGCCCCACACTATAAAAGGACGCCAGCACGGCGGCCTTGTGTAGTGTGTTCCGGCGCAGGGAAAGAGTTACATAGGCAGGGACAGTGTCAGTGCTATTTGTACCTCAAACTTGTGTGTAGGGAGAGAGAAGGATAGGCAGGGAGAGTGTCAGTGTCATATTCTTTGCTAAACCTTGTGCAGGGAGAGAGGATAGGCAGGGGACAGTGTCAGTGTCATATACTTTGATAAACCTTGTGTGCAGGGAGAGAGAAGGATAGGCAGGGGACAGTGTCAGTGTCATTCTTTGCTAAACCTTGTGTGCAGGGAGAGAGAAGGATAGGCAGGGAGAGTGTCAGTGTCATATACTTTGATAAACCTTATGTGCAGGGAGAGAGAAGGATAGGCAGGGGACAGTGTCAGTGTCATTGTTGCTAAGCCTCCTGCACCTTATACACCTGAAGTTAGCCTGTATTGCTGCGTTTTCCTGGTGTGTTACACCAACAGGCAATTGCAGCACTTACAGCGGGCGGAGTGTGCCTCCTGATCATATTACACCTGAAGTTAGCCTGTATTGCTGCTTTTTCCTGGTGTGTTACACCAACAGGCATTTGCAGCACTTACAGCGGGCGGAGTGTGCCTCCTGATCATATTACACCTGAAGTTAGCCTGTATTGCTGCTTTTTCCTGGTGTGTTACACCAACAGGCATTTGCAGCACTTACAGCGGGCGGAGTGTGCCTCCTGATCATATTACACCTGAAGTTAGCCTGTATTGCTGCTTTTTCCTGGTGTGTTACACCAACAGGCATTTGCAGCACTTACAGCGGGTGGAGTGTGCCTCCTGATCATATTACACCTGAAGTTAGCCTGTATTGCTGCTTTTTCCTGGTGTCATCATGCCGAAGACTTGGTAGAGTGGATGACCAAGCCCTCCTCATCCTCCTCATCCTCTCTCACCCAGGCTCAGGGTACTGGCAAAGCAGCTGCCAAAGCGTCCTCTTCCCTGGTATCAATGTCATCATCAGTCACTCCTTCCCTAGACCAACCATGTCCTCCTGAGGAGTCCCCCGAACTGTTTGAGCACAGTTTTGGGTACATGCTCCAGGAGGATGCCCAGCGTTTCGAAGGGTCTGATGATGATACCTAGCTAGAGGAAGGCAGTAGCGTGAGAGCAGAAGGAGGGGATGCTCAAGAAGGACACCAAACTGGCAGTCATGTTCCAGCAGCTGCAGCATACTGCCAGATTGGCTCCAGTGATGAGGAGGGAGGGAATGATGAGGTCACTGACTCCACGTGGGTGCCTCATAGGAGAGAGGAGGAGGAGGAGGAGGAGGATGAGGAGGATGAGGAGGAGGCAAATCTCCAACGAGGCAGGATGCCCTCGGGGAGCCAGCGTAAGGGCAGCACACCGACGGAATCACACCGCAGAGCTCCGCCTGTGCAGGGCGCTGCCTCTGCCCGTTATTCAAAAAGTTCTTTGGTGTGGGCCTTTTTTGAGTCGAGTGCATCAGATCGCACAGCTGCTGTTTGCAACATATGTCTCAAGCGTATATCGCGTGGCCAAAACATCACCCGCTTGGGCACCACATGCTTGACCAGACATATGTTGACCTGCCATGCAGCTCGTTGGCAAGCCTACCTTAAAGACCCACACCAAAGAACAAAGCGGACCTCTCCTTGCACCGCATCAGCTGGGATCTCCAACCCCACTATACCTTCAGTCCTCTCTGAAACCTGCACTGAGAGGAATGAAGGTGTAGAATTAGGTGTGTCACAGCCAAGTACTTGCGGGCACTCTGCTAGCAATACACCGACGTCCGATTCTAGCAGGCAAATTTCCCTGCCCCAGCTGCTGGACCGTCGAAAGAAGTTCACTCCCCGCCATCCACATGCCCAGCGGTTGAATGCTAGCTTGGCTAAATTGCTAGCGCTTCAACTGCTGCCTTTTCAGTTGGTAGACTCGGCCCCCTTCCGTGAGTTTGTGCAATGTGCGGTTCCTCAGTGGCAGGTTCCCAAACACCACTTTTTCTCACGGAAGGCGATTCCGGCTCTCTACCGGCATGTGGAAGGCAATGTCTTGGCCTCGCTGGACAGGGTGGTCAGCGGTAAGGTGCATATTACCGCTGACTCATGGTCCAGCAGGCATGGACAGGGACGTTACCTTTCTTTCACGGCCCATTGGGTCACTCTTTTGGCAGCTGGGAAGGATGCAGGACAAGGTGCAGTAGTGTTGGAGGTTGTTCCACCGCCACGCCTCCAAAATGCTACTACTGGTTGTGACACGCCTCTCTCCTCCACCCCCTCCTCTTCTTCTTCCTCCATGGCCTCTTCCTGTGCTTTGTCCTCGGAACCAGCGGTGCTCCGTAGGCGTTCAAGGGGCTACGCAAGTACGCAGGCAAAAAGATGCCATGCCGTGCTTGCGCTGGTGTGTTTGGGGGACAGGAGCCACACTGGGGCAGAGGTTCTGTCTGCTCTGCAGGGGCAGGCCGAGAGGTGGTTGACGCCACGCCAGCTTAAGCCAGGAATGGTAGTTTGCGAAAATGGCACCAACCTCCTCTCCGCTCTCCGACAGGGACAACTGACCCATGTGCCCTGTGTGGCTCACGTCCTTAACCTGGTGGTGCAGCGGTTCTTGGGCAGGTACCCAGGCTTACAGGATGTCCTGAGGCAGGCCAGGAAAGTCTGTGTGCATTTCCGCAGATCTTATAATGCCAGTGCTCGCCTGGCTGAGCTGCAAAAGGAGTTGAACCTGCCCAAGAACCGCCTTATATGTGACATGCCCACCAGGTGGAACTCAACGTTGGCCATGCTGCAGCGGCTGTACACGCAGCAGAGGACCATCAATGAGTACCTGTGCGACTACGGCTCCAGGACAGGGTCAGGGGAGCTCGGTTTTTTTTCACCATGCCAGTGGGGCATGATCAGGGATGCATGCACTGTCCTGGCACCATTTGAGGAGGCCACGAGGATGGTGAGCAGTGACAGTGCATGCATCAGTGACACTGTACCTCTTGTCCACCTGTTGGAACATACGCTGCATGGAATAATGGACAGGGCACTTGAGGCAGAACAGAGGCAGGAAGAGGAGGACTTCCTTGCCTCTCAAGGCCCCCTTTACCCAGACAGTGTTCCTTCTGTCTCACCCATCACACAGGAAGAGGAGGAGGAGGAGGAGGATTGTGTCAGCATGGAGGTGGAGCCTGGCACTCAGCATCATCAGCAGCAGTCTTTTAGGGATGATTTACAGTCCCAAGAAACCAGTAGACTTGTACGTGGCTGGGAGGAGGTGGCTGTGGATCATGTCATCCTTAGTGACCCAGAGGACTCCGGACCGAATGCCTCAGCTAACCTATGCTGCATGGCCTCCCTGATCCTGCAAAGTCTGCGGAAGGATCCTCGTATTCTTTGGATCAAGGAGAGGGACCATTACTGGCTGGCCACTCTCCTTGATCCACGGTACAAGGGTCAGGTTGCGGACCTTATCTTACCGTCGCAGAGGGAGCAGAGGATGAGACAACTCCGGGAGGCCTTGCAGAAAGGTCTGTGCAACGCGTTCCCAGAGACTGGGAGGTTACAAACTCCTGGTCCTGGACAACGAGTTGCTGAGGCTTCGGTCAGTCAAAGAAGGAGCGGTGGGGAAGGTGGCCGTCTGACCGATGCGTTCAGACAATTCTTTCGTCCGCAGCCCCAAGGTATGATCGGTTCCAGCAACCATCGCCAGCGTCTGATATACATGGTGCAGGAATACCTAGGGGCAAGGTCAGACTTGGACACCTTTCCCACCGAAAATCCTCTGGCTTACTGGGTCTTGAGGATGGATCACTGGCCAGAGCTTGCACAGTATGCAATTGAGCTACTGGCCTGTCCTGCATCCAGCGTTCTTTCAGAACGCACATTCAGTGCTGCTGGAGGATTTGTCACGGATCACAGGGTGCGCCTGTCCACCGACTCGGTTGATCGACTGACCTTCATAAAGATGAACCAGTCTTGGATCACCACCAGCTACCAAACACCTGAAGCTGATATAACAGACTAATTTATTTTCAAATGTCACATCCCTTCAAGACTGATGCTGATGCTGAGAGACTGTCCTGTTATGTTGACTGACTATCCTCCTCCTCCTCCTCCTCAATGATCCAATTGATGATGATAGCTTGGAAGAACATTTTTGTTTCTGGGTGCCGCCACCAGTGCCTAAGGCCCAATTTTTCAGCCCCTGTTTAACAGGGGCATGTAATTACAATTTTTTATGCAATGCTTTGCAGCAGGGCTCATTCCTGCACTCCAACTAGAGTATCTGGGAGAGGTTGCAGTGTCGTGGCACCAGCACCAGTGGCTAAGGCCCAATTTTTCAGCCCCTGTTTAACAGGGGCGTGTAATTAAATTTTTTGATGCAATACTTTGCAACAGGACTCATTGCTGTGCTCCAAGTACAGTGAGTGAGTGAGTGAGTGAAAAACTTGTATAGCGCTAACAAATGCGAACTAAATCGCCTCAAGGCGCTTTGCATCCAGTAGCTTCCTGATCCATCAGAAGAGGTGGGTCTTAAGTTTTTTCCTAAAGGCCCGATGGTTTTCTTCCATACGGATATCCGTGGGTAGTGCGTTCCATAGCCGTGGTCCTTGGACTGCAAATCTTCGCTCTCCCTTTGATTTGTAACGAAATTTGGGGATGTGGAGGAGGTTTTGGTTTGTTGATCGGAGACTGCGTTTGGGGTTGTAATGCTTTATCTTCTCGCATAAATATTGCGGAGCGATTCCTTGTGTGCACTTGTGGGTGAGGCAGAGGGTCTTGAATGTGACCCGATCTTTTACGGCTAACCAATGAAGGGTCCTCAGTGCAGGGGTGATGGATTCCCAGGGTTTTTTTCCTGTTATCAGTCTGGCTGCCGTGTTCTGGACGACTTGTAGGCGTGACATTTGGTATTTGGGTAGTCCGAGGTAGAGGGAGTTTGCGTAGTCGAGTCGGGAGTTGATAATTGATCCAACTACTACTGCTGTGTCCTCTTCTGGGATGAAGGGAATGAGTCTACGCAGCAGGCGGAGGAGATAATGAGATCCGCTGATTACTGATCCTATTTGAGCGTCCATCGACATCTCCGAGTCAAAGATGACTCCGAGACTTTTGACTTTGGTGCTCGGGGTGATGGTCTGTCCGAGAATGGTGGGTGGTGTCCAAGAGGTTTTAGTTTTTGTCTTTCGGTTAGCGTGGAGGAGAAGCAGTTCTGTTTTGGATCCGTTGAGTTTGAGGGAACTCTCAGTCATCCAATCATCGATCAATGTGAGGCACTTTTCCAATCCGTGATATTGGTCTTTTTTTCCAGTGATACGAAAGTAGAGTTGGGTGTCGTCCGCGTATGAGTGGTAGCATAAGTCCTGTTTGCTAATGATTTTTAGGAGTGGGCGGAGGTAGATGTTAAAGAGAAGGGGTGACAGTGGTGAACCTTGAGGGACTCCGCAAGAAATTGCGCGAGTTTCAGAGGTGAAGGCACCTAATTTCACTGTCTGAGAACGATTCTCAAGAAAGGAAGCGAACCAAGGAAGGTCAGGGTCTGCGACTCCTGCTACTTCTTTAAGCCGAATAAGTAGAGTTTTGTGGTCTACTGTGTCGAACGCTGCACTGAGGTCCAGCAGCACCAGGAGACATGACTCTCCGTCATCTGCGGCTTCGAGGAAGTCATCCCATATTTTGAGAAGTGCCGTTTCTGTGCCATGGCCTGGGCGGAAGCCTGATTGTAGTGGATCCAAGAGTTTGTAAGTGTCCAAATGGCCTTGTAGCTGTTTTACTACCGCTTTCTCCATGATCTTGGAAATGGGTGTTGAGGCTTGTTACCGGTCTGCGGTAATTTGGGTCCTTAGGGTCAAGATTGGGTTTCTTTAGGAGGGGTTTGATTATACCTTGCTTGAGGGAGTTCGGAACCAACCTTCTTTGAATGATAGATTTACGATGTGTGTAATGGTAGGAGCTAAAATGTCGGTACATTCTTTCAGGAGTTTTGTGGGAATTATGTCATTTGACGATGTAGTGTCTCTGAGGCTTCTGATGATGTTTTTGGTGGTGTCAATGGTGATCGGGACCAACGAAAATTTTGCTAGTTGTATAATGTTCGTATTGATTTTCTCTGTTTGCTTTGCTGTGTGAAGTTGGTTGTTTTTTTCTGTTGAATTATTTCCCGAATATTTTCGATTTTGTCAATAAAAAAATCCGATAGCTCATTGCAGAACTCTTGGGTTTCGTTTGCTGGAGGCTCTAGACAGGTAGGATTCATGGTCCGAGTGACTAGTTTGAAGAGTTCACGAGGCCGGTTTAGGGCTTTTTTTATGGTGTTTGAGAAATGTTCCTTTTTTGCTTTAAAAATTGCTTTGTGATATTTCTTAGTGAGTGCTTTGTAGTTTGTGTGGTTTTCCTCCGTTGGGTTTCTTCTCCAGGCTCCTTCAGCTCTTCTGCGTTCTCAGTATCTGTGAGGGGTTGTAGTGTTGTGGCACCAGTGCCTAAGGCCCAATTTTTCTGCCCCTGTTTAACAGGGGCATGTAATTACAATTCTTGATCTAATAATTCACAGCAGGGCCCATTCATGCGCCCACCAAGAGTAACTGTGAGGGCTCACAGTGTTGTGGCAACACCAACATGTAAGGGGCAAATTTCAGCTGAGTATATACGGCAGGCCCCTACTTTCAAACATCCAACTTACAAACGACTCCTCCTTGCAAACGGAAGGATACAACAGGAAGTGAGAGGAAATCTACCTCTAGGAAGGCAAATTCTCTCCTGTGAGAGTTAATATGGGAAAAAAAGTATCTCCTCTCCACTGATGCTTTATCACCAATTCTTGTTTCAATAAAAACCCCAAATTTTCAAAAAACATTTGTCATTAAGACGGAAAGTGAGGTGAACTGTTCTGAACAGGTGCACACTGCACAGACAGCAAAACAAATGTTACAGGGGTGATAACCCTTCCCAATAACTTTCATAATAGTCATTATAATTAGCACTTTAGATTTCGAACGTTCGCATCCATTGTATTTAATAGGGTTCTAAA
Organism: Rana muscosa; assembly: GCA_029206835.1. Taxonomy (NCBI): domain Eukaryota; kingdom Metazoa; phylum Chordata; class Amphibia; order Anura; family Ranidae; genus Rana; species Rana muscosa. Next base: position 190,661,748 of record CM055120.1, on the reverse strand, counting down.
GTTTGTGCGAACTTTCGGTCCGTTCGCGGGTTCTGGTGCGAACCGAACCCGGGGGTGTTCGGCTCATCACTACTCAGGTACGTATTAGGAGGGCTGCTGCACACTGCGGGTTTCTTATCTTAATGCGTAGAATGCATTAGTATAAAAAAAACCTTCTGCCTTTAGAATCACTTTAAACAACTAGATTCACTCTTTGCGATTCCTGAGGGTCCCATAGGGGACATTCTACTTTCTTATCCACTATTGTCAAGTAGATTAGACAAGTCATCATTTGAGTCAATAGTCTAAAGGATAAAATTCCACACTTCTTTGTATAAGCATGCTCAACCAAATCCAACAGTGTTTCGTGGGCTTTTCAGCATCAGCCATATCTTTTCCAGATTTTTAGGACTGTTGCCTGTTCTTTTGTTCACACATTGGTTACACGTTTTACCAGGAATATGTTCATGCACTCATCTGATGCCAGTTTTGACTGTAAGGTACTTCAGTTTGCTGTTTAAGTTGTCAAGCCCTCTTTTGACCCATGATTATGTGGAACTGTTATGCCCCGTACACGGCCGGTTTTCCCGTCGTTAAAAGTTCGATGAGAGCTTTTGGCCGGGAATCCCGACCGTGTGTATGCTCCATCTGACTTTTTCAGATGGGAAAACTGCCAAAAACGGCCGGCAAAAGATAGAGAACTGGTTCTCTATTTTCCCGTCGGGATTCCCGACTGACTTTTTCCCGTCGGAAATCCTGACCGTGTGTACGGGGCATTAGCGTTTGTTTACTATGTTGCCAACCCCTCAGTTGGATTGCTTTTGGACATCCCATGGTCTAAGGCTGATTCTATGTCTTGTAATGTACAATTACCAAAATTGTATATTTTACTAACCCGTAAAGTCTTTTTTCTTGGAGTACATTAGAAGACACAAGCCATTCCCTCTGCTCTGTCTGAGACTTGAAAACTGATGATTGATAGGCATGGGAGGCATCATATTAGGGTTTTGTTTGCTAGTGTCCAATCACCTGAAGGCAGCTATATAACCCATGATCTGAGGCCTCGTACACACGACCGATTTTCTCGGCAAGAACCAGCAAGAAACTTGCTGGCAGAGAGGTCTTGCCGAGTAAATCGGTCGTGTGTATGCTGCTATCGGGTTTCTCGTCGAGAAAACCGACAAGAAACCGACGAGAAAATAGAGAACCTGCTCTCTATTTTCTCGTCGAGATTCTCGTCGGCATGTTTCTCGACGAGAAAAGTGAGTGTGTGTACACTTACCTGTCCTCCCGGAAGCCCGCGCATGTTCTAAATGAATTTGACGCATGCACGGTAGCTTCCTATGCATACGTAGGGTATACCAAGATGGCGGCGACGGCATCGAATGTGACGAGCGCATGCTCGACGTAGTCGATGACGTCACCGCGTACGCTCCTTTCAAAGAACCGCGGGTTCTTTGAAACGAGCGTGTCTACACTCGGCCGGGACAAGTTTCTTGTCCAAGAATCTCGTCGAAAAAAACAACATGTTTTTTTCAACGAGAATCTCGGCCGTGTGTACGAGGCCTGAGACTCTAAACATGTGTCTTGCATTGTACCCCAAGAAAAGGATATTACAAGTAAGTCAACATCCTATTTTTATAGTCAATGTACACTATATTACAAAAGTATTGGTACGCCTGCCTTTACACACACATGAACTTAATGGCATCCCAGTCTTAGTCCGTAGAGTTCAATATTGAGTGAGTCAATATTGGCCCACCCTTTGCAGCTATAACAGCTTCAACTCTTCTAGGAAGGCTGTCCACAAGGTTTAGGAGTGTGTCAATGAGAATGTTTGACCATTCTTCCAGAAGTGCATTGTGAGGTCAGGCACTGATGTGGATGAGAAGGCCTGGCTTGCAGTCTCCGCACTAAGTCATACCAAAGGTGTTCTATCGGGTTAAGGTTAGGACCTGGTTAGCAGAAGCAAACAATCTCTGTTTTCTCTTGTCACAGAATGGCAATCTGCCTTGTTTACATGGGCAGACCGCCGTTCTGCCTCTCTCGGGAACAATCGGTGGGTACCGGCGGACATTGGGTTTATTGGCTCCTGCTGTGTCCAATCACAGCAGGAGCTGTTTGTCGGCAGGGCATATTCGTGCCACAGACCCATAAAACTGAAATCACGTACAGTTATGGGATTTCGCGCAGGAGAGCTTCCACCCTGCAGTATATGTACGTGGGGCAGTCGGCAAGTGGTTAAACTGGCCAGCGGAGATACTGAACCTTACGGACTAAGACTGGGATGCCATTAAAGTTCATGTGTGTGTAAAGGCAGGCATCCCAATACTTTTGGTAATATAGTGTATGTGTGTATTACCAGTAAGTATATTTTGTATGTCACGTATTAATCACTTTATCTCAGCTGGCCAGTTTAAGCACTTGCCGACTGCCACCGGGACCCACCGATCGTTCCACAGAGAATCAGAAGGGCGGTCTGCCTATGTAAACAAGGCAGATTGCCGTTCTGTGACAAGGGAAGACAGAGATCTTGTATTTCTGCTAAGCAGGGACACGGATCTCTGTCTTCCCACAGTTAAAGGGTTGTAAAGGTGCGTTTTTTATTTTCTAAATAGGTTCCTTTAAGCTAGTGCATTGTTGGTTCACTAACCTTTTTCTTCGATTTCCCTTCTAAATGTTTTTTTTCTTTATCTAAATTTCTCACTTCCTGTTTCTACTCAGTAAGCTTGCCCCCCTGATCCGAGCTGTTTTAGCTGGGGGTTAGTCAGCCAGAACAGTTTACTGAGAAGGAACAGGAAGTGAGAAATTCAGACAAATAAAACAAAGAATAAAAACATTTAGAAGGGAAATCGAAGGAAAAGGTTAGTGAACCAACAATGCACTAGCTTAAAGGAACCTATTTAGAAAATAAAAAATGAACCTTTACAACCCCTTTAAAGCATCCCCTACATAGTTAGAAAGCACTCCCTAGGAGCACATTTAACCATTGGATCGCCCCTGATGTTAACCTCTTCCCTGCCAGGGAAGTACAGCATATTTTTTAGCACTGATTACTGTATTAGTGTCACTGGTCCCCATCTGTCCGATTTGTCGCCGCAATGTCGCAGTCCCACTATAAATCCGCTGATCACTGCCAGTACTATTAAAAAAAAAAAATTCCATAAAAATATCCCATAGTTTGTAGATGCCATAACTTTTGTGCAAACCAATCAATGTATGCAAAAATATGTAGCAGTATACATATTGGCCTAAATTGATAAAGAAATATGATATTTAAAAAAATGTATTGGATGTTTTTTATAGCCGAAAGTAAAAAATCTTTAGTTTTTTCAAAATTTCGGTCTTTCTTTGTTTATGGCGCAAAAAATAAAAAGCGCAGAGGTGATCAAATACCACCAAAAGAAAGCTCTATTTTGAAGCGGTTAAACTAATATGACTGCATTTTAACATAATTTTTATTTAACCATGTAATTAATTTAAAGGAAACACAGTTGCATAAATACATGCATACCTATTCATTTAATTATTTGTTTGTTTATTTGTCCTCAGTTAAAGAATATTTGTTCATGTGTTTTCATTGCTATTCATACATGCTACTGAATGTCAAATTGCTTTCGCTACATGAGTCAGAGAGCAGTATTGATTGCTCTCACCATCACAAGAATAAGGCTCTAATCCTGTAGCAATTAACATTATGTCAGGGTCAGAAGGGGTCATTGCCTTTTCTTGTCCCCACAGAGCCTGACTGTGATTCTTGTCTCTATAGCTCTTTCATGGACTGCCCACCTGTGTATATCTTTCTTGTAGTCCAAATAAACCAGTATGGAGAAAAAGATTAAAAAGAAAACTCCTATGAAAGCAAAAAAGCAACATGTTAAAGCATATGTTAATAGGGTTACTCACAATATCCTTGTACCCTTTTTAGACAGTCAAAGCCAGAAGCAGTTAAAAAATGTAAATTCAAAATAAAACAAAATATACAGTTGCACATAAAAAATAAATATTTTACCTGCCTTTGCCTTTTGTGTTACAAGGTTGCATAGGAGGATTTCAACACTATTTAAAGAATAAGTTACATATTTTCCACTCCCTGTATGTCTACTGCATACTTACAGGAAAAGGGTAGATGGCGCAAAGGATTATTCTGGCATAGTCTGAGAAAGTCCAATATAGTAAGCAGGGCTGGCGGTATAGTCAATATAATTAAGCACATGGCGGCAGCTACCATAAAAAGCAGAAGCAGGCTCTGGAAGATAAAATGGAAAAAAGGAAGGTGCGCCAACCTAAGTGCAGTATTAAAAATATTTATTATAGCAGCATTATACAGCAACAGCACAAAACAGCCAAATGGCTACTCGCAAGGTGGTGGTAATGATGGGCATATATAAATGGATAGGTGGTCCGGTGTCACATGGCAGTCCGTTGGATAGATAGATGGTAAATGCTGGAGGATGAAGCGGCAATCCAGTGTCTGCAATCATGCTGGCCGTGTAGAATAAGCAACCTCCTGAGAGACGGGACCAGAACAGGAAATACGCCTCTGTTTGCGATTCAGCGTGGAGCGCAGCGTCGGACAGGAAGTGACGCAGGAAAGAGACGGACCAATGGGATGACGCGTTTCACAGCATCCGCTGTTTCATCAGAGCCATACAGTCTATGCGGAGAGTAAGCAATTTATGGAAGAGAGAAGTGCTTTGATAGGCCGACAGCACACATGCATATGTTTGAAAGACTCAATTGGTAAAAATGACAGTGCATAAAACAATACACAGTATGATGGATAAAGGACAACATGTAATAACAGTGTCTAGTGCAAATATAGGAATATGAACATATACAAAATTTATAAAAAGGCATATGTGTATTAAAGCGCAAGGCGATGGTATACATATATACACACGCATGTATATCTGATAGAGAGACTTAACGAGATACCTATTTAGGAAATGAAATTATGTAAATGCTCTATGCAAGGGATAGATCAGTGGATGAGATATGGGTAATATAAATATATAAGTTATTAAAAAACTAATCAATTAATTAATTATTTAATAAATAATACTCAATATAATTTAATTTAAAAAACACCTGATTGATTTACTGCAACCCTACACTTGGGAACCGTCATATCTGTGGGTCTCCCTAGATGTGTGTTCATTAGGATGAGCTTCGTGTTCGAGTCGAACATACGTTCGACTCGAACATTGGCTGTTCGATCGTTCGACGAAGATCGAACGATTTGGGCCGTTCGCGCCAAATTCGAGTGACGCGAACGGCCCACAATGCACTACGCCATCGCAGTGTCATCCAGGCGCTGTGATTGGCCAAGCATGCACTGTGACCCCGCATGCTTGGCCAATCACAGCGCCTGGCAGCGAGGAGAGCAATGATTGGCCACAGGCAGGATGCCTGTGGCCAATTATTGCTGAGGGTGTTTAGTACACGCCCCACACTATAAAAGGCCGCCAGCACGGCGGCCTAGTGTAGTGTGTTCCGGAGCAGGGATAGAGTAGCATAGGCAGGGACAGTGACTGTTATTTCTTTCTTGCTTAACCTGGATTCCTTTAGTTTAGGGAAAGAGAAGGATAGGTAGGGAGAGTGTCAGTGTGTTTTGTGCTTCTGCTATAGTGTGCTTAAAAAAAAAACATTTATTCTAGGGACAGAAAACTCTAGGTAGGGACAGTGTCAGTTTCTTTCACTCTGCAAGTCCTTGTTTCCAGGGACCTGGAAGGACAGTGAGTGAATTGTCCTTTTGCTATATTGTGATTAAAAAAAACATTTATTCTAGGGACAGAAAACTCTAGGTAGGGACAGTGTCAGTTTCTTTCACTCTGCAAGTCCTTGTTTCCAGGGACCTGGAAGGACAGTGAGTGAATTGTCCTTTTGCTATATTGTGATTAAAAAAAACATTTATTCTAGGGACAGAAAACTCTAGGTAGGGACAGTGTCAGTTTCTTTCACTCTGCAAGTCCTTGTTTCCAGGGACCTGGAAGGACAGTGAGTGAATTGTCCTTTTGCTATATTGTGATTAAAAAAAACATTTATTCTAGGGACAGAAAACTCTAGGTAGGGACAGTGTCAGTTTCTTTCACTCTGCAAGTCCTTGTTTCCAGGGACCTGGAAGGACAGTGAGTGAATTGTCCTTTTGCTATATTGTGATTAAAAAAAACATTTATTCTAGGGACAGAAAACTCTAGGTAGGGACAGTGTCAGTTTCTTTCACTCTGCAAGTCCTTGTTCCAGGGACCTGGAAGGACAGTGAGTGAATTGTCCTTTTGCTATATTGTGATTAAAAAAAACATTTATTCTAGGGACAGAAAACTCTAGGTAGGGACAGTGTCAGTTTCTTTCACTCTGCAAGTCCTTGTTTCCAGGGACCTGGAAGGACAGTGAGTGAATTGTCCTTTTGCTATATTGTGATTAAAAAAAACATTTATTCTAGGGACAGAAAACTCTAGGTAGGGACAGTGTCAGTTTCTTTCACTCTGCAAGTCCTTGTTTCCAGGGACCTGGAAGGACAGTGAGTGAATTGTCCTTTTGCTATATTGTGATTAAAAAAAAACATTTATTCTAGGGACAGAAAACTCTAGGTAGGGACAGTGTCAGTTTCTTTCACTCTGCAAGTCCTTGTTTCCAGGGACCTGGAAGGACAGTGAGTGAATTGTCCTTTTGCTATATTGTGATTAAAAAAAACATTTATTCTAGGGACAGAAACTCTAGGTTAGGGACAGTGTCAGTTTCTTTCACTCTGCAAGTCCTTGTTTCCAGGGACCTGGAAGGACAGTGAGTGAATTGTCCTTTTGCTATATTGTGATTAAAAAAAACATTTATTCTAGGGACAGAAAACTCTAGGTAGGGACAGTGTCAGTTTCTTTCACTCTGCAAGTCCTTGTTTCCAGGGACCTGGAAGGACAGTGAGTGAATTGTCCTTTTGCTATATTGTGATTAAAAAAAACATTTATTCTAGGGACAGAAAACTCTAGGTAGGGACAGTGTCAGTTTCTTTCACTCTGCAAGTCCTTGTTTCCAGGGACCTGGAAGGACAGTGAGTGAATTGTCCTTTTGCTATATTGTGATTAAAAAAAACATTTATTCTAGGGACAGAAAACTCTAGGTAGGGACAGTGTCAGTTTCTTTCACTCTGCAAGTCCTTGTTTCCAGGGACCTGGAAGGACAGTGAGTGAATTGTCCTTTTGCTATATTGTGATTAAAAAAACATTTATTCTAGGGACAGAAAACTCTAGGTAGGGACAGTGTCAGTTTCTTTCACTCTGCAAGTCCTTGTTTCCAGGGACCTGGAAGGACAGTGAGTGAATTGTCCTTTTGCTATATTGTGATTAAAAAAAACATTTATTCTAGGGACAGAAAACTCTAGGTAGGGACAGTGTCAGTTTCTTTCACTCTGCAAGTCCTTGTTTCCAGGGACCTGGAAGGACAGTGAGTGAATTGTCCTTTTGCTATATTGTGATTAAAAAAAACATTATTCTAGGGACAGAAAACTCTAGGTAGGGACAGTGTCAGTTTCTTTCACTCTGCAAGTCCTTGTTTCCAGGGACCTGGAAGGACAGTGAGTGAATTGTCCTTTTGCTATATTGTGATTAAAAAAAACATTTATTCTAGGGACAGAAAACTCTAGGTAGGGACAGTGTCAGTTTCTTTCACTCTGCAAGTCCTTGTTTCCAGGGACCTGGAAGGACAGTGAGTGAATTGTCCTTTTGCTATATTGTGATTAAAAAAAACATTTATTCTAGGGACAGAAAACTCTAGGTAGGGACAGTGTCAGTTTCTTTCACTCTGCAAGTCCTTGTTTCCAGGGACCTGGAAGGACAGTGAGTGAATTGTCCTTTTGCTATATTGTGATTAAAAAAAACATTTATTCTAGGGACAGAAAACTCTAGGTAGGGACAGTGTCAGTTTCTTTCACTCTGCAAGTCCTTGTTTCCAGGGACCTGGAAGGACAGTGAGTGAATTGTCCTTTTGCTATATTGTGATTAAAAAAAACATTTATTCTAGGGACAGAAAACTCTAGGTAGGGACAGTGTCAGTTTCTTTCACTCTGCAAGTCCTTGTTTCCAGGGACCTGGAAGGACAGTGAGTGAATTGTCCTTTTGCTATATTGTGATTAAAAAAAACATTTATTCTAGGGACAGAAAACTCTAGGTAGGGACAGTGTCAGTTTCTTTCACTCTGCAAGTCCTTGTTTCCAGGGACCTGGAAGGACAGTGAGTGAATTGTCCTTTTGCTATATTGTGATTAAAAAAAACATTTATTCTAGGGACAGAAAACTCTAGGTAGGGACAGTGTCAGTTTCTTTCACTCTGCAAGTCCTTGTTTCCAGGGACCTGGAAGGACAGTGAGTGAATTGTCCTTTTGCTATATTGTGATTAAAAAAACAATTTATTCTAGGGACAGAAAACTCTAGGTAGGGACAGTGTCAGTTTCTTTCACTCTGCAAGTCCTTGTTTCCAGGGACCTGGAAGGACAGTGAGTGAATTGGTCCTTTTGCTATATTGTGATTAAAAAAAACATTTATTCTAGGGACAGAAAACTCTAGGTAGGGACAGTGTCAGTTTCTTTCACTCTGCAAGTCCTTGTTTCCAGGGACCTGGAAGGACAGTGAGTGAATTGTCCTTTTGCTATATTGTGATTAAAAAAAACATTTATTCTAGGGACAGAAAACTCTAGGTAGGGACAGTGTCAGTTTCTTTCACTCTGCAAGTCCTTGTTTCCAGGGACCTGGAAGGACAGTGAGTGAATTGTCCTTTTGCTATATTGTGATTAAAAAACATTTATTCTAGGGACAGAAAACTCTAGGTAGGGACAGTGTCAGTTTCTTTCACTCTGCAAGTCCTTGTTTCCAGGGACCTGGAAGGACAGTGAGTGAATTGTCCTTTTGCTATATTGTGATTAAAAAAAACATTTATTCTAGGGACAGAAAACTCTAGGTAGGGACAGTGTCAGTTTCTTTCACTCTGCAAGTCCTTGTTTCCAGGGACCTGGAAGGACAGTGAGTGAATTGTCCTTTTGCTATATTGTGATTAAAAAAAACATTATTCTAGGGACAGAAAACTCTAGGTAGGGACAGTGTCAGTTTCTTTCACTCTGCAAGTCCTTGTTTCCAGGGACCTGGAAGGACAGTGAGTGAATTGTCCTTTTGCTATATTGTGATTAAAAAAAACATTTATTCTAGGGACAGAAAACTCTAGGTAGGGACAGTGTCAGTTTCTTTCACTCTGCAAGTCCTTGTTTCCAGGGACCTGGAAGGACAGTGAGTGAATTGTCCTTTTGCTATATTGTGATTAAAAAAAAACATTTATTCTAGGGACAGAAAACTCTAGGTAGGGACAGTGTCAGTTTCTTTCACTCTGCAAGTCCTTGTTTCCAGGGACCTGGAAGGACAGTGAGTGAATTGTCCTTTTGCTATATTGTGATTAAAAAAAACATTTATTCTAGGGACAGAAAACTCTAGGTAGGGACAGTGTCAGTTTCTTTCACTCTGCAAGTCCTTGTTTCCAGGGACCTGGAAGGACAGTGAGTGAATTGTCCTTTTGCTATATTGTGATTAAAAAAAACATTTATTCTAGGGACAGAAAACTCTAGGTAGGGACAGTGTCAGTTTCTTTCACTCTGCAAGTCCTTGTTTCCAGGGACCTGTAAGGACAGTGAGTTAATTTTCCTTGTGCTATATTGTGATTAAAAAAAAACATTTTTTCTAGGGACAGAAAACTGTAGGTAGGGAGAGTGTTTTTTTTCTTTCACTCTGCAAGTCCTTGTTTCCAGGGACAGAGAAGGACACCTGAAGGTAGCCCTTATTGCTTTTTTCCCATCTCCCTGCAGGCCATCTATTAGAATGTCTGGAAGGCAAACAAGGAGAGGCAGACAGTCAGGAGGCAATAAAAGAGGGCAAGCAGGCTCTGTGTCTGGGGGCAACAGTGCTGGTCGTGGACGCGGTACATTGTCATCAGCACATGGCCATGGGACACGCTTGTCCTTCTTTTCCGGCACATGTTGAGCCACATCATGCCGAAGACTTGGTAGAGTGGATGACCAAGCCCTCCTCCTCCTCCTCATCCTCTCTCACCCAGGCTCAGGGTACTGGAAAAGCAGCTGCCAAAGCGTCGTCTTCCCTGGTATCAATGTCAGACAAATCATCAGTCACTCCTTCCCTAGACCCACCATGTCCTCCTCCTGAGGAGTCCCCCGAACTGTTTCAGCACAGTGTTGGGTACATGCTCCAGGAGGATGCCCAGCGTTTCGAAGGGTCTGATGATGAAACCCAGCTAGAGGAAGGCAGTAGCGTGAGAGCAGACAGAGGGGATGCTCAAGAAGGACACCAATCTGGCAGTCATGTTCCAGCAGCTGCAGCATACTGCCAGATTGGCTCCAGTGATGAGGAGGGAGGGGATGATGAGGTCAATGACTCCACGTGGGTGCCTAATAGGAGAGAGGAGGAGGAGGAGGATGAGGAGGAGGCACATCTCCAACGAGGCAGGATGCCCTTTGGTGGCCAGCGTAAGGGCAGTACACCGACGGAATCACACCGCAGAGCTCCGCCTGTGCAGGGCGCTGCCTCTGCCCGTCATTCAAAAAGTTCTTTGGTGTGGGCCTTTTTTGAGGCTAGTGCATCAGATCGCACAGCTGCTGTTTGCAACATATGTCTCAAGCGTATATCGCGTGGCCAAAACATCAGCCGCTTGGGTACCACATGCCTGACCAGACATATGTTGACCTGCCATGCAGCTCGTTGGCAAGCCTACCTCAAAGACCCACACCAAAGAACAAAGCGGACCTCTCCTTGCACCGCATCAGCTGGGATCTCCAACCCCACTATAACTTCAGTCCTCTCTGAAACATGCACTGAGAGGAATGAAGGTGTAGAATTAGGTGTGTCACAGCCAAGTACTTGCGCCCACTCTGCTAGCAGTACACCGACGTCCGATTCTAGCAGGCAAATTTCCCTGCCCCAGCTGCTGGACCGTCGAAAGAAGTTCACTCCCAGCCATCCACATGCCCAGCGGTTGAATGCTAGCTTGGCTAAATTGCTAGCGCTTCAACTGCTGCCTTTTCAGTTGGTAGACTCGGCCCCCTTCCGTGAGTTTGTGCAATGTGCGGTTCCTCAGTGGCAGGTTCCCAAACGCCACTTTTTCTCACGGAAGGCTATTCCGGCTCTCTACCGGCATGTGGAAGGCAATGTCTTGGCCTCGCTGGACAGGGCGGTCAGCGGTAAGGTGCATATTACCGCTGACTCATGGTCCAGCAGGCATGGACAGGGACGTTACCTTTCTTTCACGGCCCATTGGGTCACTCTTTTGGCAGCTGGGAAGGATTCAGGACAAGGTGCAGTAGTGTTGGAGGTTGTCCCACCGCCACGCCTCCAAAATGCTACTACTGGTTGTGACACACCTCTCTCCTCCACCCCCTCCTCTTCTTCTTCCTCCATGGCCTCTTCCTGTGGTTTGTCCTATGAACCAGCGGTGCTCCGTAGCCGTTCACGGGGCTACGCAAGTACGCAGGCAAAAAGATGCCATGCCGTGCTTGCGCTGGTGTGTTTGGGGGACAGAAGCCACACTGGGGCAGAGGTCCTGTCTGCTCTGCAGGGCCAGGCCGAGAGGTGGTTGACGCCACGCCAGCTTAAGCCAGGAATGGTGGTTTGCGACAATGGCACCAACCTCCTCTCCGCCCTCCGACAGGGACAACTGACCCATGTGCCCTGTGTGGCTCACGTCCTTAACCTGGTGGTGCAGCGGTTCTTGGGCAGGTACCCGGGCTTACAGGATGTCCTGAGGCAGGCCAGGAAAGTCTGTGTGCATTTCCGCAGATCTTATAATGCCAGTGCTCGCCTGGCTGAGCTGCAAAAGGAGTTGAACCTGCCCAAGAACCGCCTTATATGTGACATGCCCACCAGGTGGAACTCAACGTTGGCCATGCTGCAGCGGCTGCACACGCAGCAGAGGGCCATCAATGAGTACCTGTGCGACTACGGCACCAGGACAGGGTCAGGGGAGCTTGGTTTTTTTTCTCCACGCCAGTGGGGCATGATCAGGGATGCATGCACTGTCCTGGCACCATTTGAGGAGGCCACGAGGATGGTGAGCAGTGACAGTGCATGCATCAGTGACACTGTACCTCTTGTCCACCTGTTGGAGCACACGCTGCGTGGAATAATGGACAGGGCACTTGAGGCAGAACAGAGGCAGGAAGAGGAGGACTTCCTTGCCTCTCAAGGCCCCCTTTACCCAGACAGTGTTCCTTCTGTCCCACCCATCGCACAGGAAGAGGAGGAGGAGGAGGAGGAGGAGGAGGAGGATTGTGTCAGCATGGAGGTGGAGGCTGGCACTCAGCATCATCAGCAGCAGTCTTTTAGGGATGATTTACAGTCCCAAGAAACCAGTGGACTTGTACGTGGCTGGGAGGAGGTGGCTGCGGATCATGTCGTCCTTAGTGACCCAGAGGACTCCGGAGCGAATGCCTCAGCAAACCTACGCTGCATGGCCTCCCTGATCCTGCAAAGTCTGCGGAAGGATCCTCGTATTCTTCGGATCAAGGAGAGGGACCATTACTGGCTTGGCCACTCTCCTTGATCCACGGTACAAGGGTAAGGTTGCGGACCTTATGTTACCGTCGCAGAGGGAGCAGAGGATGAGACAACTCCGGGAGGCCTTGCAGAAAGGTCTGTGCAACGCGTTCCCAGAGACTGGGAGGTTGCAAACTCCTGGTCCTGGACAACGAGTTGCTGAGGCTTCGGCCAGTCAAAGAAGGAGCGGTGGGGAAGGTGGCCGTCTGACCGATGCGTTCAGACAATTCTTTAGTCCGCAGCCCCAAAGTATGATTGGTTCCAGCAACCATCGCCAGCGTCTGATAAACATGGTGCAGGAATATCTAGGGGCAAGGTCAGACTTGGACACCTTCCCCACCGAAAATCCTCTGGCTTACTGGGTCTTGAGGATGGATCACTGGCCAGAGCTTGCACAGTATGCAATTGAGCTACTGGCCTGTCCTGCATCCAGCGTTCTTTCGGAACGCACATTCAGTGCTGCTGGAGGATTTGTCACGGATCACAGGGTGCGCCTGTCCACCGACTCGGTTGATCGACTGACTTTCATCAAGATGAACCAGTCTTGGATCACCACCAGCTACCACACACCTGATGCTGATATAACAGACTAATTGATTTTAAAATGTCACATCCCTTCAAGACTGATGCTGATGCTGAGTGCCTGTGCTGTTATGTTGACTGGCTATCCTCCTCCTCCGAGTCCTCAATGATACGATTGATGATGATAGCTTGGAAGATCATTTTTGTTTATGGGTGCCGCCACCAGTGCCTAACGCCCAATTTTTCAGCCCCTGTTTAACAGGGGCGTGTAATTACAATTTTTGAAGCAATACTTTGCAACAGGGCTCATTGCTGTGCTCCAAGTACAGTATCTGTGAGGAGTTGCAGTGTTGTGCCACCAGTGCCTAAGGCCCAATTTTTCAGCCCCTGTTTAACAGGGGCGTGTCATTACAATTTTGAAGCAATACTTTGCAACAGGGCTCATTGCTGTGCTCCAAGTACAGTATCTGTGAGGGGTTGCAGTGTTGTGCCACCAGTGCCTAAGGCCCAATTTTTCAGCCCCTGTTCAACAGGGGCATGTAATTACAATTCTTGATCTAATAATTCACAGCAGGGCCCATTGCTGCACCCACCAAGAGTAACTGTCAGGGCTTACAGTGTTGTGGCACCAGCACCACCATCAAAGGCCCAATTTTTACTACCACTGTTCAACAATTATATGTAATTAAAATTCCTGATATAATAGTTGACAGCAGGGCGTTCCAGCACCAACCAAGAGTAACTGTGAGTGCTTACAGTGTTGTGCCAACACCAACAACTAAGGGGCCTATTTCTGCAGAGTATATACGGCAGGTCCCTACTTTCAAACATCCAACTTACAAACGACTCCTACTTGCAAACGCAAGAAGACAACAGGAAGTGAGAGGAAATCTACCACTAGGAAGGAAAATTCTCTCCTGTAAGAATAAATATGGGAGAAAGGTGTCTCCTCTGTACTGATGCTTTATCAGCAATCCTTGTTTCAAGAAAACACCACATTTCAAAAACAGTTGTCATTGGGACGGAAAGTGAGGTGAAATGTTCTGAACAGGGGCACAGACAGCAAAACAAATGTTACAGGGGTGATAACCCTTACCTATGTTTTCCAAAAAGTTTAAAAATAGATTTTTGGGCTGGAGCTACACTTCAACAATGTACCTGTTCAAAATTACAAACAGATTCTACATAAGAACAAACCTACAGTCCCTGTCTTGTATGCACCGCCTGTATACGGCTGTTCAGAGTATATAGGGCCTTTTTTATTTTATGTGCGGGGTTCCCCTTAATATCCATACAAGACCCAAAGGGGCTGGTAATGGGCTGGGGTAGGGGGGGGGGTCATGGGGTAGCTATGCCATTTTTCTTAAAGAATTTCATCCATATTACCGGGACCAGACATTACATTAAAGCCGCAAGCAGTTTTAAATGGCTTTTTTTTCCTTTAGAAGTGTCATTTTGTGCAGGGACAGTTCTAAACACGGGAAACACGTGGCACTTCACAGGCATACTTTAGACACCCCCCAGGTACGATATTTAAAGGAATATTTGACTTTTTTTTTTTCACTTTATGCATCATTAAAATGACTGCTCCCGAAAAACGACCGTTTTTAAAACTTCTTTTTGCATTGATACATGTCCCCTGGTGCAGAACCCGGGTTCCCAAACCCTTTTTAGGACAATAACATGCATAATAGTTGTTATAATTAGCACTTTAGAATTCGAACGTTCGCATCCATTGTATTTAATAGGGTTCTAATGTTCGTTCGAACTTCCGGTCCGTTCGCGGGTTCTGGTGCGAACCGAACCCGGGGGTGTTCGGCTCATCACTAGTGTTCATTATATACGTCCATACCACACCAAGTGGGACTTCAGGCAGTAGCCCATTTTCTTAAAGATGATTCCCTTCTGGATATACAACAAATAGAATTTATTCTTCTGGCCACTCGTTTTTGTCTTGAACATAATTATTTTCAGTTTGCTGGAGATTTCTATCTACAAAAACAGGGAATTGCGATGGGGGCAAATTTTGCACCCAGTTATGCCAACCTGACCATGGGGCTGTGGGAGGCCAGGTGTGTCGGAGCCAACAATCCTTTTTCGGCACACCTGGTCTTCTATGGCCGCTACTTAGATGATATTATTATTATCTGGGATGGGCCAGCTAGTTCTGTTACTGAATTTATGAATTATTGTAATACTAATAACTTTGGTTTAACTTTCACCTCAGTTATGGCCCCCGATTCCATATGTTTCTTGGATCTAGAGCTATTTCACAATGACAATGTTATCACAGCTAAAAATTTCACCAAACCGACAGCGGGCAATTCCTTCTTACATTACTCCAGTTGCCAACACCCTAGGCGGGTCAATAATGTACCCAAAAGTCAATTTCATCGACTTAGACGTAACTGTACCAATTTAGAGGACTATATATCACAAAGCACCACGCTAAAGAAGAAATTCCCGGATAAGGGGTATCCTCCCAATCTTATTGAAGAAGCTTGTATCACTTACTAACAAGATCCCCTGCCCATGTCCAAGAAACAAAGCTCGGAACCCATCACCTGTTTTATCACACAGTATCATGTTAGACCTAAACAAATGGAAAATATTTTTAAAAAACATTGGTCCATCCTCATCTCTCAAAATCCCTATCTGTTTTACCTAAGTTTCCCTATCGCAGAGCGCCTTACATCAAGAGCAAGATTGCTCCCAGCAAAAATAAATCCCTAGGGAACCACATAAATTACATGCTGAAACAGCTCACATTAATCCCTCTTGTAGGGATGTTCCAATGCAAAAAAGCATTGTGTCTCACTTGCTCAAATGTTACCCATGGGAAAAAAACTTTCATAGCCAATGGCAAGACTTTTAACTTAAGTTATTTTTACAATTGCACTACTACTTATGTAGTTTACTGTATCTCCTGCCCATGTGGCCTCTTATATGTAGGTAGAACGATCAGAGCCTTACGTGCTAGATTTGGCGAACACCGTCGTGCAGTCCAAGGGGGCAACCCAAAATATAGCGTTGCACGCCATTTTGCGGCACACCATCACAAAGATATAATTGACCTTCAGGTCTGGAATATTGAATCCATACTAGAAACACCCACTGCAGCTGAGAAATTCCAACGTCTTTGTAGACAGGAAACTTTTTGGATATACCCTTTGAACACTATGTTGCCTCATGGCTTAAATGAAGAAATAGAAATTAATACTGTAGTCTAAAGTTTTTTCTTGCATTTTATCCTTACTCATAATTTCATAATTCTGCTATGCATTTTTGTATTTTTGTAATAATTTTTTAAATAATTTTCTTAATACTTTTTAATATATTTCTAGATATCAAGTCCCATTTTGATGCGCAGTAGAATATACACATGTGCGCCCCGTATATATATATATATATATATATATATATATATATATATATATATATATATATATATCAAGAAGGTGCAACGAAAAGGCCTCTATTGCACTTTCCGGCGCCGCAGTGGTAAAATACCAGTTCTGAGTCTTCCTTTAATAGCCGTGAAGCTACAAAGGGTACTAATTAAGTGTAATTATTAAATATATATATATATATATACACACAAAGGAACAGAAAAACAGGATTGGTGAATCAAATAAATATATAAATAACATAGGCTAGTATTACACTGGATCAGAGCAATAAAAGCAAAGCAGCTGCTGTTTAAAACTCAAACGAGAAAACTTGTAAAAAGTACATAAATAAATAAAAGTTATCAAAAAAATCCTGAAACATAAAAGTCCAAATGATAAAACAGCGCTATAGTTGGATAAATGTCCACTTGCATAAAAACATTCGGGTGATGACACAGTAGTAAGTCTTAAATCCGTGAGTGCTTCTAAACAGTGGATCAAAAGTGGATCAAAAGTGCAGAGGGTGGCAGAAGAGGGGCAGAGGTTGGAACAACCACAGAGGGAGACCCTCATCGTACCCACAACAGACACCTCAGTCCAGAGGACCACAACAAGGACCTACCCAGAGAGCCCCGCCGTGGAAGGATCCACCACATTGGGAACGGGTAAGAACACAACAACCTCTACTAAGGAGAGAAGAATCAGAGGCTGTAGGGCTGGACGAAAGGTCCAAAAAAAGAGGAAGGAAAGAATACGAGAAGGAGTACGACTAAGTGGGATTTTTAATTTAAGCAATGTAACTCTAACTGATAAAGAAACCAATATCTTACATTTGGGATTAAAATGTGGTTTACATCGTCCAATAAATAAATTTAATGTGTTTATCGACGTGCATAAGTATACAAGAAAATTAAATATGAAAAAATATTTCCTAAATAAGAATTCAAATCCAGTGACAAAAGCATTGTCAGTACCCACTGATAGTGGCCTTCGCAACAAATCCTTATTTAACCCTTTATTGGGAACTAACCAACCTCTGGATGTCTTTAAGGGGTTAGTGTTACGTGATTTGGAGCATATTATACCTAAAAAAAAACATCAATCCACGACATATAAAAGAAGGTATTGAATTTCTGAAAAAAAGGAAGGATATAGTGGTGAGACCGGCAGATAAAGGTGGTGGAGTGGTCATTTTAACAAAGGAATTTTACCACGACCAACTGTCAAACATGCTGGATAAAGGGACTTACCACAAGTTGGATAAAGACCCAACGCCACAATATGGTGAAAATTTTAAAGTTCTAGTGGAAATGGGTTACCAAACAAGAGCTCTTTCCATGAAAGAAAGTAGGTATTTGGTGCCAAGTAGTAGTAGAATACCTACTATTTACACCTTGCCTAAAATCCACAAAAATCTAAAATTCCCTCCAGCAAGGCCTATTGTAAATGGTATTGGATCAGTGACATCCCGGATGGGCCAATATCTAGACCATTACCTTCAGAAGTGTGTCACACTTACACACGCATACCTAAAAGATACCAAAGACCTGCTCCTACTATTGCAAGGTGTAGCTCTATCAGGGAAGGAAGAAGTGTTACTTGTGACGGCAGATGTGCCATCACTTTATACGGTGATCCAGCACGACGATGCCCTACTGGCTCTTAATTGGGCATTAAGCCAGAGAGATGATATTTCATATGCCCAAAAAATCTTTTTACGTAATGCACTAGATTTTTGTTTAGGGCACAATTATTTTGGTACGATGGGTCTTTTTACTCCCAGAGAAGAGGCGTGGCAATGGGAGCCAAGTTCGCTCCCAGTATAGCGAATCTCTTTATGGCCGAATGGGAGGATGAGACAATTTTTATTAAAAAAAGAGATTAACTATTCCTCTATCAGAGATAGATCGATGATCTATTTTTCATCTGGGCAGGATCAGCAGGATCAACAGCCTCATTAGAAACTTTTCTAGAGGAGTGAAATAATAATACGCAGAATATTAACCTCACTTCTGAATATAATCATGCAAGTATTCACTTCCTGGACCTTAACATATATTGGAATGGTGACAAAATAGGAACAAAAGTTTATTTTAAACCCACTGACGCTAACAGTTACCTTCCCACACAAAGTGGGCACCATCCAACATGGCTAAGGAATATACCCAAAGGACAGATTATGAGAGTAAGACGTAATTGCTCAACAGACGCTGATTATATATCTCAAGCGTGTATCTTGAAAAATAAATTCATCAAGAAAGGTTACCATGAGAATCAACTCGACAAGATCATTGAAGAACTACTAATAGTACCAAGAATCCAATATCCTGATGGCATTGCCCCATGTCAATTATTCCATTTTAAATTTCCCCCTTTTTTATATGGATTATATAGGATTTTATAATCTTATAATACAATTGTTATAACCTTACATGTTCATGAAAATAAGGATTAACCTTATAACACTAACAGGTAATGCTGAGTACTTTAGTGCAATGTATATTTTAAACTGCATTAGGTTTTCTGTCTGTTTCACTCTGCATTTATTTAATCGGTGCCAGGGGACAGGTCTGTCATGGCTGCAGTGGCAGTATACTAGATAGGATACCTGGTGCAGCGCAAGTTAATATGGTTTAAAACTCATGAAATTATTCCTGATATGTACATTTAGCTTTATTAAGATAGCTTCTGCCTTTTTTCCCAAGTTGGCTGCTGTTTTGGCTAAGTTTATTGGCCATGACATGGCCCTTTGAATGCTGGCAGCGTGCGGTATCCTATAATGTGCATTGCTGACTCTCTTCCCCTTGTCTCTGATTGGGTCTTTGGTGTGCCTGTCATCCGCTCTGGGACACACCAATCGGAGCGGGTGTACGGCGCAACTCTGACCAATGGGCAGAGAAGAGTGAGTATTTAGATCAGCATGTCAGCGCCGTGTAGCCACGCCCTCTGTTGAAGTCGATTGGACGAAACCGGTCAGGGCGTGGCTACAACCACGTTTCTGTAACTAGGACCTAATGGATGCTGTTCCCTGCTAACTGGCCACAATAAGGAAGGAATTCCCCCAGCAATACAGGCGCTGCTGTGGTCGGTGTAAATCGGTGAATACATAAGCCCCGTACACACGATCGGTTTGACTGATGAAAACTGTCCGATGGATGGTTTTCATCAGACCAACCGATCGTGTATGGTACCCATCGGTCTTTTTTCCATTGGTTTTAAAAAATAGAACTTGTTTTAAAATTTTCCGATGGATAAAAAACCGATCGAAAACTCCGATCGTCTATGGGCAAGTCCATCGGATAAAAAACCCACGCATGCTCAGAATCAAGTCGACGCATGCTCAGAAGCATTGAACTTCATTTTTCTCGGCTCATCGAAGTGTTTTACGTCACCGCGTTTGGAACGGTCGGTTTTTTGACTGATGGTGTGTGGGTAAGACTGATGGAAAACAGTTTCATCGGATATCCGATGGACAAATCCATCGGATGAAAATCCATAGGTTAACCGATCGTGTGTACGGGGCTATACACACATATGCTGTTTTGACTGTTATTTTTGTACGTGCATTTGTAGCAGGGGTTTGCTGCATGGGGGTATTTTTCATTCATTAAAATGGGATTACACTATGTCAGTGTCTTTTGTGTTCTATATGAATATTATATGGAGTTAACCCTTGCTGTCCCCTGCTTGGTGATAACGGATGGTCAAGTGAGAGAGCCCACCAGTACTAATATCTAAGGCCCATTTGTTTCATCATTGTGTTGAGTTTGCACCCTGACGGGTGAGAGTGCCTCACGTGTGGTGAAGTCTGGGAACAGGTGTAGGATACACTTTTGATCCACTGTTTAGAAGCACTCACGGATTTAAGACTTACTACTGTGTCATCGCCCGAATGTTTTTTATGCAAGTGGACATTTATCCAACTATAGCACTGTTTTATCATTTGGACTTATATGTTTCAGGATTTTTTTGATAACTTTTATATATATATACACATATACATATACATATATACACACACACACACACACACACACACACACACACATACACATATACATATACATATACACACACACACACATATATATATATATATATATATATATATATATATATTTATACTTCCATATACCTAGTGATATACCATTTTACTCCACTTGGCTGGTGCTCCAAAAAATATTCAGTATACTTTAGACCTTTGCCTAGGAACCACAGGCTCCCTTGACTAATATTCCCCCCTTGCCCAATCATTTCTTGTCGGATATCTTTTTCATTACATTATCCTCCATATGCATATATTTTTCCAAATGCAATTTCTCATATGTATGTGCGTCCCTTATATGCGGGTCCTTTGCACATGTTTTTTTTTTAATTAAATTATATTGAGTATTATTTATTAATTAATTAATTGATTCATTTTTTTAATAACTTATATATTTATATTACCCATATCTCATCCACTGATCTATCCCTTGCATGTAGCGTTTACATAATTCAATTTCCTAAATAGGTATCTCGTTCAGTCTCTCTATCAGATATACATGTGTGTGTGGGTGTATATATACCATCGCCTTGCACTTTATAAACATATGCTATTTTATAAATTGTGTATATGTTCATATTCCTATATTTGCACTAGACACTGTTATTACATGTTGTCCTTTATCTATCATGCCGTGTATTGTTTATGCACTGTCATTTTTACCGATTACACCTGATGTAAGGAGAGACTCTGCTGGGGACACCTGATGTAAGGAGAGACTCTGCTGGGGACACCTGATGTAAGGAGGGACTCTGCTGGGGACACCTGATGTAAGAATGAACTCCGCTGGGGGCACCTGATGTAAGGAGGGACTCCGCTGGGGGCCCCTGATGTAAGGAGAGACTCCGCTGGGGCACCTGATGTAAGGAGGGATTCCGCTGGTGGCACCTGGTGTAAGAAGGGACTCCGCTGGTGGCACCTAATGTAAGGAGAGACTCCGCTGGGGCACCTGATGTAAGGAGAGACTCTGCTGGTGGCACCTGATGTAAGGTGGGACGCCACTGGGGACACATGGTGTAAGAAGTGTCTCCGCTGGGGGCCCCTGATGTAAAGAGAGACTCTGCTGGGGCACCTGATGTAAGAAGGGACTATGCTGGTGGCACCTGATTTAATGAGAGACTGCTGGGGACACCTGATGTAAGGAGAGACTCTGCTGGGGACACCTGGTGTATGGAGGGACACTGCGGGTGGGGCTCCTGATGTAAGGAGGGACTCTGCTAGGGGCACCTGATGTAAGGAGGGATTCTGCTGGTGGCACCTGATGTAAGAAGGGACTCCGCTGGTGGCACCTAATGTAAGGAGAGACTCCACTGGGGCACCTGATGTAAGGAGAGACTCTGCTGTGGGGGGACCTGATGTAAGGAGAGACTCTATTGGGGGCACCTGATGTAAGGGGAGACTCTGCTGGGGGCAACTGATGTAAGGAGAGACTCCGCTGGGGACACCTGATGTAAGGAGAGACTCTGCTGGTGGCACCTGATGTAAGGTGGGATTCCACTGGGGACACATGGTGTAAGAAGTGTCTCCGCTGGGGGCCCCTGATGTAAAGAGAGACTCTGCTGGGGCACCTGATGTAAGAAGGGACTATGCTGGTGGCACCTGATTTAATGAGAGACTCTGCTGGGGACACCTGATGTAAAGAGAGACTGCTGGGGACACCTGATGTAAGGAGAGACTCTGCTGGGGACACCTGGTGTATGGAGGGACACTGCGGGTGGGGCTCCTGATGTAAGGAGGGACTCTGCTAGGGGCACCTAATGTAAGGAGGGACTCCGCTGGGGGGACCTGATGTAAGGATGGACTCCGTTGGGGGCATCTGATGTAAGGACGGACTCTACTGGGGACACGATGTAGGAATGGACTCTGCTGGGGGCACCTGATGTAAGGAGGGACTCCGCTGGGGGCCCATGATGTAAGGAGAGACTCTGCTGGGACACCTGATGTAAGGAGGGACTCCGCTGGTGGCACCTGGTGCAAGAAGGGACTCCGCTGGTGGCACCAAATGTAAGGAGAGACTCCGCTGGGGCAACTGATGTAAGAAGAGACTCTGCTGTGGGGGGACCTGATGTAAGGAGAGACTCTGTTGGGGGCACCTGATGTAAGCGGAGACTCTGCTGGGGGCAACTGATGTAAGGAGAGACTCCGCTGGGGATACCTGATGTAAGGAGAGACTCTGCTGGGGGCACCTGATGTAAGGTGGGACTCCACTAGGGACACATGGTGTAAGGAGAGTCTCCGCTGGGGGCCCCTGATGTAAAGAGAGACTCTGCTGGGGTACCTTATGTAAGGAGGGACTACGCTGGTGGCACCTGATGCAAAGAGGGACTCTGCTGGGGACACCTAATGTAAGGAGAGCCTCTGCTGGGAGCACCTGATATAAGGAGAGACTCTGCTGGGGCACCTGATGTAAAGAGGGACTCTACTGTGGACACGATGTAAGAAGGGACTCTGCTAGGGGCACCTGATGTAAGGAGGGACTCTGCTGGGGGCACCTGATGTAAGGAGGGACACTACTGGAAATGCCTGGTGTAAGGAGGGGCTCTGCTGGGAATGCCTGGTGTAAGGAGGGACTCTATTGGGGACACCTGATGGTATCTGGTGGCAAGTGACGGTGGCAAGTGATACGCTCAGGGCTCCCACTGATCCTGCAATATGGTAAGTTTAAATATTTCATTTTATATTACAAAGTAATAATAGAAATAATGCGCTTCAATTACCCTGACACTATACCAACCATGGTGCCGTGATGATTGAAGTGCTAGCACCAGGTGTTTGGAGTATCTTTATCTGCTGATTGTTAAACTTTCTGGCATACACATATTTATATTGTGGTGTAGGATCTGGACCTGCTGTCCCTCCATCCCTCTTTCTTTCCTTCTTTCTCTCTCCTTCCCTCCCTGTTTCTTTCTTTCTCTCTCACTTACTTTCTCCCTCAATCACTCGTTCATCTCAGACTCTAACCACACCCCATTTGATCCATGCCCCCTTTAAGTCACATCCATTTTCGGTTAAACCACGCCCATTTTTCAGCATATTTTTCTTCCCTCTATATGTCCCGCCTTCAAACGAATGCCCCACCCCCTAATTATAGCAAGACTCCGCTTACAGACAAAAAAGTGTCCCTATACATTTTTTTGCAATGTTGCCAACTAGGCTACTGTGTGTGTACATTGCTACTCTGTGATACTCACCTGCCTTTGGGCTTTTAGAGCATGGCTCCAAGAAGCCAGGTCTCCTCTTCACAGCTGGTTGGGGCTTGAACTTATTATGTAGAATGATTTATATAATCACACTACCTTATATGAAAAATGTAAAGCCTTACTTTGCATTTAATGTCCCTTTTAAATAGTTAATTTGGGCTAAGGAGGACCAAACAAACTATTTTGTCTACTAACAGGTACGATTGCTGGGTTCACCATATTAGCTGTGTGTAGCCTCAGCTACATAGAGTATACTGCTCTATGTTTCGGCAGTGGGACAGATACTTCCCGTCCCAATCCCGGAACAAAATAGAGTTGGGCTTAGTTTTGCTCAGCCATTCACTGAAAGCTTTATATTCTATGAATGAATACAAAGCTTCCTTTGATTGGCTGAGGAAGAAAGGCAGGCTGGCAATGTCACAATCTCTAAATTGGCAAATCAGAGGAAGCTTTGTATTTATTTACAGACTTCAAAGATTCTCAAGAATGTCTGAGCATTCCAGTAGCTGGACTGGAAGTCTTCTCTCTCCCACTGCCAGAACATAGCAATGTATACTATAAGTAGCTGCAGCTACATACAGGTAATAGAGCACACCCAGTAAGCAGTAAACGGTTTCTTTGAGCCAGCTTGGCCCAAATGAACTAGGGACATCAAATGTGGAGTTAGGCTTTTACACAAACTTGAGTTGAAGGTTTGCATTTGCTGTCCCAGAGCTCACATAAATCCAATATTTACATGCTTTCATTGCACCACACAGCCTCTTCTCAAAATCTTCTTCATACATAACTATCTGATATTTATGCCACAAAATTATTGCCAGATTAGTGACAGCAAGTAACCTTTCCCAAGGCTAATGCCCCATACACACGATCATTTTTCATGCCGTTAAAAATGCCATTAAAAAAAATGGCCATTAAAAATGATCGTGTGTATGCTCCAGAGCATTTTTAATGACGTGAAAAACGGCCATTAAAAATTTCGAACATGCTCTCTTTTTTCACGTCGTTTTTTTTAACGACGTGAAAAACGATAGTGTGTATGCTTTAACGACGTGAAAAAAAATGCGCATGCTCAGAATCAAGTATGAGACGGAGCGCTCGTTCTGGTAAAACTAGCGTTCGTAATGGAGATAGCACATTCGTCATGCTGTAACGGACTGAAAAGCACTAGACTGAAAAGAGCGAATCGTCTCTCAACAAACTTTACTAACATGAAGGGTGGCGCCATTCGAACGGAACTTCCCCTTTATAGTGCCGTCGTACGTGGTGTACGTCACTGCGCTTTTCTTGAACATTTTTTAAAATGGTGTGTACGCAAGACAGGCTTGAGAGGAAACAAGAAAAAAATGACGAGAAAAACGTCAGTTTTAAAAATGACATTAAAAATGATCGTGTGTATGGGGCATTAAGATTGTGCCATCTCCAAATGCAAAGCATAGGAGGGGTTGGTTTCACTTTAAACCAAGGTAAGTCATTGGTTTTACATAGTTACCAGGCAACATGGGAAAACTCCAGGTCAATATATAAAGCCCACTTTAAAGTGTAACTGCATTCTCAGTGCGGTTACATTTATTGGGTTAACATGCAGATTTTTATTTTTTATATTTGTGTGTGTGGGGTCCCCCGTTAACATCTATACCAGACCCCCATCTAGGATAAGAGTCTGGTACAGATGAAGATAATCCTTGGCTACTTTGTTTACAAACAGGAGTCAGACCCGGTTCACACAGGGGCGGCACGACTTTGGGGGCGGCTCGGCAAGGCGATCCCAAGACGACTTCAGAGGCGACTTGCAAAATGACTTCTGTATTGAAGTCAATGCGAGTCGCCCCCAAAGTCGTACAAGAACCTTTTTCTAAGTCGGAGCGACTTGAGTCGCTCCTTTAAGAAAGGTTCCATTGAACAGAGCGGAGCACGACTTGTCAGGCGGCTGAGTTGCCTGATGAGTCGCCCCTGTGTGAACCGGCTCTAAGAGACTGGGAGCTGTCATTTGCCGCTAATTTAAACAGCATTTTTTTTTATATTTGTACATGTTCCCTAGGGCAGTGCCAGACTCCCATGCTTTTTGTTTGACAATTTCTTTACTTCAGTGGCGTTCAGATTCAGCAACCGCACTTTGGTAATATTCGCTGAACCAGCCTCAAACTAAACCAAGGTACATTTGGCTCATCCCTTGTGGCTAGTACAGTATGAATGAGCATCTTTACCATCAAAAGGACCAGTGCCTTACTGCTTACAAAAATGGGTGTAGTACGCACCAAATACTGTACATATCTGTGTATACAGTATTGCAGTGGCGGTGCGTCCATAGAGGGTGCAGGAGCGCCGCCCCCTCTCGCTCCTGCACCGACACTGAAAAACAATACATAGATTCATGCATTGCATGAATCTATGTATTGTCGCCGCTGCCGGCCACTATTCAGATGGCCAGCCCCCTGGCGAGTGCCGGCCATCTGAATAACGGCAGCTGGTTGGCTGTGGAAGTGTCTATCAGAGCCGTTGGCTCTGATAGGCTTTCCAATTACAGCCTGAGGGCTGTAATCGGCTTCCAAATAGTTAACCAGGGGACGCACGGGGGGTGCATTCCTTGGTTAACACTGACACGCATCTCAGCCAATCAGGTTCACCGGATCTGGTTACCGGTAACCTTATTGGCTGAAGCGACATCGAGGGCAGGACTACATCGAGGGATCGTGGAGGAGGATCCGAGGATGGCTGACCAAGAAAGGCAAGTGCCAGGCGGGGGGGCAATCTGGCGGCATTTTAGGGGCAAACTGGCGGTAATTGATGGGCACAGTGGCAACAATGGCATGACACAGTGGCTGCATTTGGCATGGCACAGTGGTGACAATTGATGGGCACAGTGGCGACAATGGCATGGCACAGTGGCTGTGTTTGGCATGGCACAGTGGCAACAATTGATGGGCACAGTGGCGACAATGGCACGGCACAGTGGCTGCGTTTGGCATTGCACAGTGGCGACAATTGATGGGCACAGTGGCGACAATGGCATGGCACAATGGCTGCGTTTGGCATGGCACAGTGGCAACAATTGATGGGCACAGTGGCGACAATGGCATGGCACAGTGGCTGCGTTTGGCATGGCACAGTGGCGACAATTGATGGCACAGTGGCTGCGTTTGGCATGGCACAGTGGCGACAATTGATGGGCACAGTGGCGACAATGGCATGGCACAGTGGCGACAATTGATGGCATGGCACAGTGGCGACAATTGATGGCATGGCACAGTGGCGACAATTGATGGGCACAGTGGCGACAATTGATGGGCACAGTGGCTGCATTTGATGGCATGGCACAGTGGCTGCGTTTGATGGCATGGCACAGTGGCGACAATTTTATGGCACTGTGGCTGTGTTTGATGGGCACAGTAGCTGCGTTTGATGGGCACAGTGGCGGCAATTGATGGGCACAGTGAGGCTGCAATTGATGTTTTGTTTTTTTTTCGTCTGTTTGCACCCCCACAAAAGTTTTGAGCACCAGCCGCCACTGGTATTGTCATTTACAGAGAAATTCAAGCATTTCCTTTGCCCATTTAGGGGTTTGCTTTACTGTCCTATATACAGTACTGTATACTCACCGTTCATTTTCCCCCTCATAACTTTTCTAAGCCACTCAAAGCAAATAAAATACATTTCTGGGTATGAAGGAGCATTTGACTCATTCTATGTCAAGTATATACTGGAGACAAAGATGCTAAGGTGGCTTCTCTTGCACCTTCATATCAAGTGTGCCTGCATCACTTACCTGATAGCAGAGCCTGATATGATGAGGAAGGCCTCTCTTACACCTCTGATTTAGGGCCCCTGATAGTTTGAACAGAAGGCACAAGAGTGAAAAGTGGCACAAGTGCTTGTAGGTCCTACTAACAGCAATGCAGGTGTCCACGACAGGTAGGGGTAGTCGTCAGTGGTCTTCAGTAAAGCAAACAGGCTGGATGTTAGCTAGTAGACAGCAGGCTGAAGCAGACTGGTACTGGTGACAGCAGGTAGGTGATGAATATAATGCCAGCATACAATAGACAAGCAAACACAGCTGGATGGTAGACAGGTACCGGTGATAGCAGAGTCAGGAAAGCCAGGTCATACACTGTCAAGACAGATCAGGTACAGGGGCACAGGCAAGAGATTGGCCACAGTACAAGCTGGGTCAGGAATCGATCAGTGGAGCAGTAGCAAATGGAGCAGGCAGAAGCGGTGGTCAGAAGACAAGTTGAGGTCAGTACAGGCAGAGTTCAGGGAGTAGTCAGGATACAGGATTACAGGGTCTCTGGACTCACAGAAGGTTGTAGACAAAGCAGCACTTGAACCTTAACACTAGATCACAATGTTATTCTTTTGATTAATTATTTACAGTTATATTCTCGTTGTCATACTCCCCTCCATTCCTTCTTTTTTATATCAACTTTTTTACCGCTTTCTTGCCCAATATTTATTTATTGGGGTTTTTTCTTTTCATACATATTTTTCTCACTACTTTTCAATTCATTTTATATTTTTTTTATTTTTATCTATTTAATCTACCAATATTATTCATTCCACCTAGTGCCTATATCAGTTTGATCCTGAATCCCGTGTGATTTGACCCTCGGGGTTGAGTTTGGTGGTGTCCCGCTGTCCCTGTTCTCTACTTCCGGGGTTGCGATCAGCTCAGCTCCGTTCCCCCCACCCGCCTTTATGACGGGGGGGCGGGGTCGGATCTCGGCTCTTCTGTGTCATGTTCAGCGCGCCTGGTATCCGGCGTGGTTTGACGCCGCTTCACCATGGCGCGCTGGTTCCATCTCTCGCCTTGCAGGGGATTGGATGGACCCCAGCATTTGCGAGATAACACATGACGTTGGCGGGGTTCCGCCCAGGCCCGGGGGGCTGTATATAACAGTGGGTGGTGCACCGCTCTCTCTCTGCCGGCCACCATTCCAGAGTGACACCATCTGCTTGCTCAGCCTCTGGAAGCTCAGGTAAATGGGGCATTTGACATCGTCCCCGTCATATATTTTCAACCCAGCAATGCATCTAGTTAACTCTATGGATCCTTACATACACACATTGTACATTTGTTTATGCACATACATCCATATATACTGACATACATTTAAACTTACATTTATACTTTCACACACATACACTTGTTTACTTTCATTCTACAAAACTTTCTATTTTCCCTTATTCACTTATATACCATCTTTGTATGGCTATGCTCCTTCATGTGCATTTGATATGCAGATGCATCAAATTACACTCACTCTCACCATGTCAGCACCTTATTATTTATTTATCATGCAACAGCTTTCTTTCACTTTTTTCACGCATTCACATCGTTTTTCACTTTCACCACACTTCATTATATCTTCACATTGACATATTTCTCATACCTTCATTTTTTCCATCTTCATACAGACTTATCCAATCAGTACACAAGCGTTCTATCCTGGCATGGTGGCTTGCGGCGAGCGATGGGTCTGCCCCCCACGACCCCCCCATACACCCTGGCTAGCGGATCTCCCGCCTCAACCCCGGGTGAGATATCGTATGCGGTATCACCTCCCAGGCCTTTCTCCAACTAAGGTCTCAGTACATGGGCTGTTTAGCAAGGTATAATATTGCTACATTTTTTATTCCCCTTTTTTTCTTACCCCTTTTTTTACTGCATTGAGTTTGTCCATGGGGACTAGTGGATCCCCAGAAACTACCACAACAAATATTTCCATTTTTTTCATTTTAGACTACTTTCATGCATCCAAACTCCTGATGAGTGGTAGGCGACCATGAAACGCGTAGAGTTCACATCCTCGGATGCTCTACATCAGCCCATATCATTATTTATCAATTACATACGTGTTGATCATGTTGTTATTATTTACATATTTATTATTCATTGATTTATTTATTACTATGTTTTGTATGTCATTAATCATGTTCCCCAATTAATCATGTGTTATTAAATTAATGATGATTATGAATTGTTCCTTTGTGATTACATTTCTGGATCATAAACGTATTGTGATTACTGGTTTACCTATACCTTATGCCAATTTAGAGGGAACCATGACATCCAAGTTATTAATCTTATTTCATTTATTATACCTCAATTAAAGTCCCAACTCCACTACCTTCCTGCATTTTTACTTAACACTAGATCAGTTTTAATGGCCCATTTGACACCACCATCTGTCACGAGTGCACATGACCATGTCAAAACCTACTTCCATGAGAAGGAATGTGGATTAGCCTGTGAAGATTCCAAGAAGAGCCATATTGCCTACTGGCATGCCCTTCCTGACAGCCTGGTAGTGGGAACAGGAGACACAAGGGCAGTAAAGTGATGTGAGTTGTTTATGTGATGATAGCATCAGTGTAGTGGTGAACAGCCTCATCAACAGATGAGCAATAGCAGTACCAGGCACAAGACAGGTACAGGATAAGTAAAATTCCAAATTTGTCAACAGGCAGGCAGTGGCATGACCAGATGAAAGACATGTTCTTTCGGAAAGACATGATAAAAACACTTAATTTCAAGAGAACAAATTTTCCAAGGATGAGGGCTGCTCTCCAGGACTGATGCCGCGTACACGATCATTTTAGCCCTTCGGGAAAAATGAAATTTTTTCCTTTGGACGAGAAAAACGATCGTCTGTGGGCTTTTTGCCGTTTTTCCCGACGGGAAAAACGGCATTAATCACGGTGAGAAAAATTAGAACATGTTCTAATTTTTCTCGTAGTTTTTCCTGACATTTTTTCCGCGGCAGTGTTTCCCATAGGGAAACACTGCCGCGGAGCCCATAGACCAGTGGTTCTCAACTCCAGTCCTCGGGACCCACTAACAGGCCGGATTTTAAGTATTACTTTGGGGAGATGCAGACTAGAAAACTGCAATCACCGAGCAGCAAATTATATCACCTGTGATGTATTTCAGTTATCTTGCAAACCTGGCCTGTTAGTGGGCCCTGAGGACAGGAGTTGAGAACCACTGCCATAGACGATCGTTTTTCTCGTCATTTTAAAAAATGACGAGAAAAATGACCGTGTGTGGGGAACAAGCTGTTCCCTCGTTTAAAATGTCATTATTCACGGCGGTTTTTAAACCGCCGTGAATAATGATCGTGTGTACGCGGCATTAGACTGGGAGGGAATATTGGCATCAATGGGCACAGAACAGAAATGGGAATTCTTCAAAAAGACTGTTTGTGAACTCACTGCAAAGTATATTCCCATGGGCAATAAGTTTAAAAAGCTAAAAATAAAACCTATGTGGCTCACGGCCAAAGTTAAAAAAGCTATAAACTATAAGAAAAGTAAAGCATAAATAGGTTAAAAAATATAAAAATGAGGGAACACTAGTGTCATTTAAATGTTACAAAGAATATAACAGGATATGTAAAAAGGAAATCAAGGATGCAAAAATTCAAAATGAACGACAGATTGCAAAAGATATTAGGACAAACCCCCAAAAATTCTTCAAATATATTAATAATAAAAAGGTCAAGTCTGAGCATGTAGGCCCTTTACAAAATAATCTAGAGTGGGTGACTGGGGACAAAGAGAAGGCTAATTTATTAAATACTTTCTTCAGCTCTGTGTATACAAAGGAGCATGGGGGAGCTCATGTCCAAAATGGGGGTGGTAGTGACACAGCCCCAAATCCACAATGGCTCAAAGGTGATATGGTCCAGAAATATTTAGACAGAATAAAGGTGGATAAAGCACCTGGACCAGATGGTATACACCCACGGATCCTAAAAGAATTGAGCTCTGTAATTTCAAAGCCATTGTATTTAACTTTTAGGGACTCATTAATGACGGGAATAGTACCACTGGATTGGCGCAGGGCCAATGTGGTGCCTATATTTAAAAAGGAAACAAAGTCTTTACCAAGTAACTATAGACCTGTTAGTTTAACTTCTATAGTTGGGAAGATATTGGAGAGATTAATAAAAGACCACATAGATGAGTTCTTGCTGGAAAAAAATTATTTTAAGCAACAGACAGCATGGATTCATGAAAGACAGAAGTTGGAGGTGCATGCGCGAGGCTGACTGGTAGGTTATGGCTGCTTGAAGCTCCGCATCCGTGACTATAAAACGAGTCACCACCTCAAAAACCGTTAACAAGGTAACTAACAGCTACCGGAAACTTCAGTGATCAAAAAGATACTATGTATAGCGGGAGGAAATCTAAACTAAAAGCAACAAAGGGTCAGGACGTTCTGACTAGAACCACAGCTAAGATGACAGCAGCACTATCATCCTTCTCAGTTTTACCTCAGCTAAAAAAAAAAAGAATAAGAACTCACCTCAGTATCTTCTTAATGAGCCAGCGGCCTCGTACACACGGCTGAGAATCTCGTCAGGAAAAAACTTGTCGTTTTTCTTGACGAGATTCTTGGACAAGAAAATTGTCCCGGCCGAGTGTACACATGCTCGATTCAAAGAACCCGCGGTTCTTTGAATGGAGCGAACGTGGTGACGACTACGATGAGCGTGCGCTCGTCACATTCGATGCCGTCGCCACCATCTTGCTACACCCTACCTTTGCCTAGGAAGCTACCGCGCATGCGTCAGTCATTTCGAGCATGCGCGGGTTTCCACGGCGACAGTGTACAAGTGTACACACACTCGGGTTTCTCGTAGAGAAACAGGCCGACGAGAAACAGGCCGATGAGAAAATGGAGAATCCTGACGAGAAAATAGAGAGCAGGTTCTCTATTTTTCTCGTCGAGATTCTTGTCGGTTTTCTTGACGTACACACTACCGATTTACTCGGCAAGAAAGCTCTGCCAGCAAGTTTCTTGCTGGTTCTTGCCGAGAAACTCGGTCGTGTGTACGAGGCTAGCAGGTTATCTATTTTTCTCGTCGAGATTCCCGGCAGTTTTCTCAACGAAAAACCATACACACGAACGGTTTTCTCGGCAAGAAAGCTCTCTCGGCAGTTTTCTTGTCATTTTTTGACGAGAAACTCGGTCGTGTGTACGAGGCATGACTCTGACTGTGAACTTAGAATGACCCCATATATTATACAAAACATTTCACCAGGAACTGACCTTTTGACACAATTTGAAAGGGTCTTACAAAAAGCACTTCAAACCACCTCAGACAGCATTACAGACAAATTGATGCGGGAAATTCGTGAGGTGGGCCGCAGAACATCTGTTCTAGAACAAAGGATGGATGAGCTGGATGGCATTTCTACTGATAATGCTGATGAATTAGAAGCACTTAAAGAGGAGAATACCTCGCTCAACAACCGTCTCGAAGAATTTGAGAATAGAGCAAGAAGATCCAACATGCGTATCCGCGGCATCCCAGAATCCATAATTGATTTAAACCCCACTGTAACAGCCCTTCTTCAAGAACTCACTCCATCAATTCCAGTAGGGCTCTTGGAGATGGGTAAGATCCACAGATCATTAGCCCCTCGCAAAGATGAAGGACCACCCAGAGACATTGTAATCAAATTCCACTACTTTCGCTCCAGGGTCACCGTTACCAGATTTTCCAAGACCTTTCACAGCAGACCCTAATCAAAAGGAAAATGATGAAACCACAGCTGCAGATTCTCCAATTCCATCGCATCACATATCTTTGGTATTTCCCTTTTGCCCTTCGATTCTCCTACAAAGAAACTACATATACCTGCAAATCAATGGATGACCTTCTCACCACACTACAAGATCTTCATCTTTCAATGCCGGAAAATTCAGCAGAAGGAGCCAAACGCAGAGCCTCTTCAGGCTCCCCAGCAAACCAACATGAAGATTCATCTCCTCAAGCCCACTCCAGTACCCACAAAAGGAGTCGCCATGACTCACCCCCGTCAACTGACACTGATCATATGGACTGAAACTGTCAATATTGTGATTAGTGTTGAGCGAACCCGAACTGTAAAGTTCGGGTCCGTACCGAACTTTAGCTTTTTCCCGAACCCGGACTTTGCCCAAAAGTCCGGGTTCGGGTTCGGCAATCTAATTACGCATTTAGAAATGCTTCAGGGGCCAGCCAATCACCTTTTGATTAGCTGGTGTGCCCTTAGAGGCCATCATAGCCATGCCTGCTAATGGCATGGCTGTGATTGGTCAGTGCAACATGTGACCCAGCTTCTATATAAGCTAGAGGCACACAGCACACATGTCACTCTGCTTCAGAATAGATAGGGAGAGGATCTAGTCTGCTGCTGCTGCTTTTAGGGAGAGATAGAAAAATAGATGAGGTAGTCCTGATTCTACAATCTGAGGGAAAAGATAGAGAGATAGTGTAGTGTAGGGCCAGGTTCCTGTGTTGGTGCTTTCAGGGAGAGAGAATATTATATAGGAGTCCAGATTCAGAGATTAAAATCAGCGATCTGCATAGGTTTACCTGTTTTGTGTTGCAGTGCAGTCTTTTTACACTGCCATGAGCCCAGTGTCAGAGAAAATCTAACTTTTAGGGGGAAAAAAAAGGCACTTTATTGTGCTCTTTTCCAAAAGACCCATAGGGCAAAAAAAAAAAGCATTTTATTTTGCTCGTGCAAAAAAAAGACCCGTTTAGGGCAAAAAAGAAAAAAAAATTGGCACTTTAATGTACGCTTGCAAAAAGAGCCATTCAGGGGCACAAAAAATAGTTTGCAGTGTGTTATACATATTTGGAGGTGTGTGAAATAAACAATTTCTATATAGTTTTCTCCTACTGTGCTATACTAAAAAAACTAATTTTTTTTGAATAGCATTTTCTGCAGTTCTGTAGCTGTGCGATTCAGCGGTTACGTACTGTGGGTGTGTTCTGCTCTTCCAAAAACACCCATTTAGGGCAAGATCCTAAATTTGGAAAATATGAGGAGAAGGTCAAAGGGACGTGGTGGCCCCGGTCGTGGTGCTGCTGGTGGAGCTCCTGTTGCAGGGAGAGGACGTGGTGGATCTGTGCCAGATACACGCACAAGTGAAACACCTTCCTCAGGTGCGAGTAGGCGACCGAGCCTGCGGCGGTATTTTGTCGCGCCTAATGAGGCTGTACGAATGTTTAGGCCAGGACAAGTACAGGCGATAGTAGATTGGGTTTCTGACAGTGCCTCGGGTTCCTTCACATTGTCTCCCACCCACTCTTCTGATGAAAGAACAGAGTTGGCACCTGAAACCCATGTCCATCAGTCTTTCACCTCACCCCCTTGCAAATCAGCCAAGCAGTCTGAGCCCCAAATCATGCAGCAGTCTCTTCTGCTTTTCGATGACTCTGTTAGCAGGGTTTCCCAGGGCCATCCACCTAGCCCTGCCCCAGAAGTGGAAGAGATTGAGTGCACCGATGCCCAACCACTTATGTTTCATGATGAGTACATGGGAGGACCATCGCAGTACGTCTCGGATGATGACGAAACACAGGTGCCAACTGCTGCTGCTTTCGCAATTGTGCAGACAGACAAGGAGGGCAGGGGTGAAGACTGGGTGGAAGATGATGTGGAGGACGATGAGGTCCTCGACCCCACATGGAATGAACGTTATGCAGGTGACCAGTGTAGTTTGGAGGAAGAGGCGGTGGTCGCACAGAGCCACCAGCACAGCAGAAGAGGGAGCAGGGTGCAAAAGCGGAGCGTCCGTCCGCTAGACAGTATGTCTGCTACTGCCCAACACAGCAAGGGACCGAGCACACCAAAGCCAGGTCCAAGGAGTTCCCTAGCGTGGCAGTTCTTCACACAATGTGCTGATGACAACACACGAGTGGTTTGCAGGCTGTGCAATCAGAGGCTGAAGCGAGGCATAAACGTTCTCAACCTGAGCACAACCTGCATGACCAGGCATCTAAGTGCAAAGCACGAGCTGCAGTGGAGTAGACACCTCAAAAACCAAGAAAGGTCTCTGGCTCCTCCTGCTTCCTCTTCTGCTGCAGTCTCGGCCTCTTAATCCACCTCTGTAGTGACAGTGGCACCTGCCACCCCGCAAACAGAGGATCTGCCAGCAACACTACCACCTGGGTCACCAACCATCTCCACAATGTCCCATGGAAGCGTTCAGCTCTCTATCTCCCAAACATTGGAGCGGAAGAGGAAGTACCCCCCTAGCCACCCGCGATCCCTGGCCCTGAATGCCAGCATTTCAAAACTCCTGGCCTTTGAAATGCTGTCATTCCATCTGGTGGAGACGCAGAGTTTTAAAAGCCTGATGGCATTGGCTGTCCCACAGTACGTCGTGCCCAGCTGCCACTATTTTTCCAGGAGAGCCATCCCTTCCCTGCACAACCAAGTGGGGGACAAAATCAGGTGTGCACTGCGCAACGCCATCTGTGGCAAGGTCCACCTAACTACGGATGTGTGGACCAGTAAGCACGGTCAGGGACGTTATATCTCCCTAACAGCACACTGGGTAAATGCAGTGGCGGCTGGGCCTGAGGCAGATAGCAGTTTGGCGCATGTCCTTCCACCACCGAGGATTGCAGGGCGCTTCAGTTTGCCTCCTGTTGCTAACTCCTCCTACTCCGCTTCCTCATCCTCTACCGCCTCCTCATCCGATCAGCGTAACACCTTCACCACCAACTTCAGCACAGCCAGGGGTAAACGACAGCAGGCAGTTTTAAAACTTTCCTGTTTGGGGGAAAAACCCCACACCGCGCAGGAGTTGTGGAGGGACATGGAACAACAGACCAATGAGTGGTTGCTGTCAGTGAGCCTCAAGCCCGGCCTGGTGGTGTGCGATAATAAGCGAAATCTCGTAGCCGCTCTGGGCCTAGCCGGTTTGACGCACATCCCTTGCCTGGCGCATGTGCTGAACTTGGTGGTCCAGAGGTTCCTTAAAAATTACCCCAATATGCCAGAGCTGCTGCAGAAAGTGCGGGCTGTCTGTGCGCACTTTCGGCGTTCTCACCCTGCTGCTGCTCGCCTGTCAGCGCTGCAGCGTAACTTCGGCCTTCCCGCTCACCGCCTCATATGTGACGTGCCAACAAGGTGGAACTCCACCTTGCACATGCTGGCCAGACTGTGCGAGCAGCAGCAGGCGATAGTGGAGTTTCAGCTGCAGCAATCACGCGTGAGTCGCTCTGCGGAACAGCACCACTTCACCACCAATAACTGGGCCTCCATGCGAGACCTGTGTGCCTTGTTGCGCTGTTTCGAGTACTCCACCAACATGTCCAGTGCCAATGACGCCGTTCTTAGCGTTACTATCCCAGTTCTATGCCTCCTTGAAAAAACGCTTCGGGCGATGATGGAAGAGGATGTGGCACAGGAGGATGAGGAGGAGGAGGAGGAAGCGGGATCATTTCAAAGGCTTTCAGGGCAGTCTTTCACAAGTGGCTACGAGGGTGGGTTCCTGCACCAACAAACGCCAGGTACACAATTGTCTGGCAGAAAGGGCACAGTTCTGGAGGATGACGAGGTGGAGGAGGAGATGGAGGAGGAGGAGGAGGAGCCATTTTCACAGCAGGGTGGCACCCAGACCAGCTTGTGGCCATCACTGGTGCATGGCTGGGGGGATACAGAGGACACAGACGATACACCTCCCACAGAGGACAGCTTTTCTTTGCCTCTGGGCAGCCTGGCACACATGAGCGATTACATGCTGCAGTGTTTCCGCAATGACCGCCGAGTTGCCCACATTTTAACTGGTGCTGATTACTGGGTGGCCACCCTGCTGGATCCCCGTTACAAGGACAACGTACCGTCCTTAATTCCTTTACTGGAGCGGGATCGTAAAATGCGCGAGTACTAGCGCACGCTGGTAGACGCGCTGCTGGTGGCATTCCCACCTGACAGCGGGCGTACGGTGGAAGCACAAGGCGAAGGCAGAGGAGGAGGAAGAGGTCGCCAACGCAGCCGGGGCACCGGCAGCACCTCAGAAGGCAGGGTTAGCATGGCTGAAATGTGGAAAAGCTTTGTCAGCACGCCACAACAACCAGCACCACCAGCTGAGATGGAACGTCTTAGCAGGAGGCAGCATTTCACCAACATGGTTGAGCAGTATGTGTCCACAGGCCTACACGTACTGGATGACGGGTCTTCCCCCTTTAACTTCTGGGTCTCCAAATTGGGCACATGGCCTGAGCTTGCCCTTTATGCCTTGGAGGTGCTGGCCTGCCCTGCAGCCAGTGTATTATCTGAACGTGTATTTAGCACGGCAGGGGGCGTTATCACAGACAAGCGCAGCCGCCTGTCCAGAGCCAATGTGGACAAGCTCACGTTCATTAAAATGAACCAGGCATGGATCCCACAGGACTTGTCCGTACCTTGTGCAAAATAGACATGTATACCGGTGTTGTGACAAAAACTGTCCGGCCATCGGATTGTGTCCGGCCCATACTGCGAAGGCGCAGCGCTTGCGCAGTACAGAGGACAAGGAGATTCACAAAATCTCTGAAGATGAACGGCGCCTGCGCTGTGAGTGCAGGTTCAAGCCCCACCATCCAAGTGGACATACGGTAGCACATAGTAACAGGGCCCCTCACGGGCTCGGTTCGATCGCCACGCTTCGGGCACGGCCTCACTTGGCTCGGCTTGAACCACGGATGGTGTGGCCTTCACCTGAACTCACCACGCAGGCGCCGTTCGTCTTGGGAGATTTTCGAAATCCCCTTGTCCTACATACTGAGCAAGCGCAGTACAGGGTGGACACTATTTGACGGGGGACAGAATTCGACACATCACCGGCCTTACCCAGCCATTGTTGTATTTTTGAATCAGTGTTGGCTACCTCGTCCTCCTCCACCGCCGCTTCCACCTACACAGCCACATCCACCGCCACCTCAACCTCCTACTCCATATGGACCTCGTCCTCCTAGGTCAAGATTATTATATATACTATAACTGATTCTCTATTTTGATAGAACAGATAACAGATAGTAATGTTGTTTAAACAACAATGAATAGTTTCACAGCAAGTTTTATTTTTATGTTCATTCCAAAATAATTTAAGTTTTCCTGCCTATGGGCTAGATTATTCACTATATTCAATTTCTCTGTCTACTATCATATAACTTTCCCTTTTTTGGAATAACTCCCTCTATGCTTCTTCCTTCTCTAGCTCGTATGCAGGACATTGAACTTATGTCTCAAACAAGGACAACCCGGTAGAATATATACCAGAATTGTTTTACTCATTATTTTATTTAAATAGTGACTTAATAAGTTTATGTGTTTTAAAGTTTATATTGGCTGATATTGTCTCGGAGACTGCTCACTGCACCTCCAACTTAATCCTTAAGTGCCTGGAGAGTCTACCAGACACTCTTTGGATAAATTGTACCCACTGGCTGGTAATTTCTTGCCACCCACTGGATACTAGCTCCAGTTAGGAGCCATTTATTTAACACCGTTATAAAAGCTTCTCTTTTTTTTTTATTTTTTTATCTTTGTAACACTTTTCCAACTTTACCCCCCCTCCCTTTTCCCATCTTCCTTCTCTTTACTTCTTCCTCCCTTATTTGATTTATTTTCCTTTTCCTCCTCCATACTACGATCACATATATATCTAATAACAAAGTTTATAATTTTTTGATTATTAATAGATATTGATATGACGTCGCTCAATATACTTACTCTCATTGTACAAGGTCTTAATTCCCCTCCTAAACGCACAAAAGCTTTCCACTTTTTCTCATCTATCCCAGCTCATGTGGTTTGTCAACAAGAGACACAATTTTCTACTAAATTCTCCCCTAAGTTTTGCAGCCGCCAATATCCTCAAGTATACAAAGCCTCAGCCTCCACCAAACAGAGCTGAGTTTTGATTGCTTTCCACCACACTACACCTTTTACCCTACACTCAGAGATTAATGACCCTGAAGGTCGCTATATAATACTAAATGGTTTATTACTTGACAACGAAATCATGGTTGTATCATATGATGCCCCCGACAAAAATCCATTATCTTTACTCTCTCACTGATTCAGTGTAATAGACTCTCACAAAAAGGGTACTCTTATAATATGCGGAGACTCTAACCAGGTAATATACCCAATTTTAGACAAATCCCCAACACTCGCAACTATTCACCGCCCTAAATACCAATAACTTTTAAACCAACATTCCCTTATTGATACATGGCATGAACAACATCCTAGGAAAAAACAATATACTCACTACTCTCATCCCCATAAACAATTTTCTCAAATAGACCATTTATTAGTAAATATGAATTCTTCTCCACTAAATACTCAATTCACAAATCATCCCTTGTGCATGGTCTGACCACAATGCAGTACTGAGTTCCTTTTCTTCTCTTATTCCAAAACTTAATCTGCGTACATGGTACATAAATGACAGCTTGCTAGCGATCCCTAAATACCGACAAGATATAGAAAAAGCCATTCAAGATTAAATAGCAGAAAATAAACCATCAGAGACAAATCCCCTAACTTATTGGGAAGCCCTGAAACCAGTCATCAGAGGAATCTGTATAAGTAAAGCATCTTACCTACGCAAACAAAATAAACTAATACAAAAGCAACTAGATGAAGCATTTTATAAGGCTTCAGAAAACTTTCAAAGCAACCCTTCTCCCTCTAACAAACTAGTCTATGATAACGCCAAACTAGAACTCAACCTTTTTCTAACAGATTCAGCAGAACAGATTCTCTGCAAAACTAAACACACTCTCTATATGAAAGCCAACAAACCTACAACCTTGTTAGCCCTTTCTCTCCGTAAATCAGACCACTCACGGAAGCCAATTAGATTAAAAATATCAAAAAACACCTTCTGCAGTAACCCTCAAAAAATAGTGAATGAATTTGGTAGAAAATTATCCCATTTATACCAAGAGACTCAAACTTTTGAACAATCACGCCTCGATTCGCTATTAGCTGATATTAAACTTCCCTCCCTTTCTGCAACCCAATTAGAAACCCTTGGAAAAACTATTACATCTCTTGAAATTCAAACAGCAATCAAAACTTTAAAGCCACACAAACGCCCAGGACCCAATGGTTTTTCAGCCACATACTATAAACACTTCCAAACACTACTTTCTCCTTTATTAATGGAAGCCTTCAATTCACTTCTAACTAAACATTCCTTCTGTCCAGAATCCCTTTTAGCTTCCATTTCTATGATCCCCAAACCAAATTCAGACGACACTTCATGGTCTAACTATAGACCAATCTCTATTCCTAATTTAGATATCAAGCTACTAGCTAAAATCCTCTCCAATCGACTAAATCCAATCATAGGCAACCTTATACATAAAAATCAGACAGGCTTCATGCCATCCAGACAAACTGGGGATAACATTCGTCGAGCACTTCTCCTTGCTCATATGGCATGAACACGTCGCATCCCTACCTGCTTGCTGTCTATTGATATATACGGAAAGCATTTGATTCCTTATCTTGGCATTATCTTCACTCTATCCTCGGTAGATGGGGAAACAACTTTCTACAGTGGATAACTTCTCTATATGACAAACCGAAAGCGTATATAACTTACTCAGGTTACAGATCTGACCCATTTATTATTGAAAGAGGAACCAGGCAGGGGTGCCCATTATTCCCCCTACTCTTTGCTCTAGCAATAGAACCCCTGGCCCAATTAATTCGCTCTAATATTAATATTAAAGGTCTTGAACACGGGGGCCATCAACACAAGCTATGTCTGTTCGCAGAAGATGTCTTAGTTTTTCTCACTTCACCTTTAACATCAGCACCAAATCTTATATCCACCCTTAAGCCGTGTACACACGATCGGTTTTACCGATGAAAACAGTCCGATGGACTGTTTTCATCGGACGAACCGATCGTGTATGGGCCCCATCGGTCTTTTTTCCATCGATGTGAAAAAATAGAACATGTTTTAAATTTATCCGATGGGAAAAAAAACGATAGCAAAATCTGATCGTCTGTGTGGAAATCCATTG
Source organism: Rana muscosa (assembly GCA_029206835.1). Classification (NCBI taxonomy): domain Eukaryota; kingdom Metazoa; phylum Chordata; class Amphibia; order Anura; family Ranidae; genus Rana; species Rana muscosa. The sequence continues at coordinate 190,620,217 of CM055120.1, read as the reverse complement.
GATAAAAAACCCACGCATGCTCAGAATCAAGTCGACGCATGCTCAGAAGCATTGAACTTAATTTTTCTCGGCTCATCGGAGTGTTTTACGTCACCGCGTTTGAAACGGTCCGTTTTTTGACTGATTGTGTGTGGGCAAGACTGATGGAAGACAGCTTCATCGGATTTCTGATGGAAAAAAACATCGGATTAGAATCCATAGGATATCCGATCATGTGTACAGGGCTTTACTAAATTTGGAGCTATATCTGGTCTTAAAATAAACTCTCAAAAATCTGAAGCACTAAACATCTCTCTCCCATTGGAATTGCAAACACATTTACAGGACTCCCTCTCCTTTAGCTGGTTTACTCTACATATATCGCATACCTAGGTATCTCTCTAACAGCAAACCCAGCAGAACTATATAAGGCAAATTACCTACCATTGATGAAACAATTAAACGCACTAATGAAAAATTGGTCCTCTCTACCGTTGGCATGGATGGGTAGAATTACAGTCATCAAGATGTCAATTTTACCCAAAATCCTATATCTCTTCCGAGTACTCCCAATTCAAGTCCCAGCATACTTCCTTTGTATTCTCCAACGCAAAACTCTACAATTCATATGGGGAAGCTTAAACCCTGTTTACCACAGGCTACTCTATATACCCCCTAAGTGTTCCAGATTTCACTAAATATTATTATGCTGCCCAATTGGCTCAACTCCCTAAATATCACGCTACCAAAGAGATTCCCCTCTGGGTCGCGATTGAATCAGTTGATTGCGATCCACTTTCTTTAGCAAATCTTCTGTGGCTCATTCCAACTTTACGCCGTCCGATTTCTAATCCTATTACTAGACATAATTTATCCATTTGGGATAGGCTTAGAACACGATTTGGACTTCAATCTCTACATAATCCTTTCCTCTCCTTCCTTAACAACCCCTCCTTTTACCCAGCTTGGGCTTCCCATTCTTCCTTCTCAGCATGGTCAAAAGCAGATCTAACTAGAACATACCATTTATTTGAATCCAACACCATCACGCCCTTTCCCAAACTCTGTGATACAAAAGAAATTCCACAAACAGAAACATTCAGGTATCTACAAATCAAACAATTCCTACAGCAGAATGATTCCCCGAATTCTACAATGCCTAATCGTACAACATTTGAACAAACCTGCATCTCTGACCCACACAAATGTGGTCTAATCTCGGAAATATACAATCAATTATTGTCTCATACAACTTCAACTCCCCCAACCTACACTACGAAATGGGAGACAGACCTGAATCTCCAATCAGATGATATAAATTGGACTTAAATTTGGCAAGCCACAACATCAGCTACCCCAAATATTGCTGCATTAGAAACTAACTACAAGGTACTCACCAGATGGTACCTTGTGCCAGCAAGAATATCCAAATTTCTCCCTCAATACCCTGCTCAATGCTTCAGATGTATAGATATAGGTACGCATCTACACATATGGTGGACCTGCCCTAAAGTTAAGACTTTCTGGAAGCAAATATTTAACCCACTATCCATCATATTCAATACCATTGTTGTACCTGACCCAACTGTAGTACTCCTAAATAACAAACCACAAAATATCTCACAACATCAATTCCAACTTCTACTATTTGTCACTACGGCTGCCAAACAAACAATAGCTCAAGCTTGGAAAACATCTACTTTATGTATAATTTCAACTAAACCCCGGGTAACGCAGGCGATGATTCATGCCAAAACTGAAGCCATATATTTAAATAAAATTCCAAAATTCGAAGCCCTCTGGCTTCCTTGGATAAATCATCACCTAGCGCCAGGGTTTGACAACTCCTTTGTACTATCCTAAAATATCCTACTACTGTGTTTATTATTCATTTTGCTATATCAGAATCTCATGAACCTCCTGATCCCCTCTGGAGATTCCCTTCTCCCTCCCCCCCTTTACTCCCTTTATTGTTATACACATTACTACTATACACATAGTTATTCTCTCTATAAGCTGATTTTAGGAGTAATAAGATTATTTTTATGTCTGGTTCCATTTTTTTTTTCCCCTATCGACAGGACACGCCAAGCCACAAAGCAGGATCTTGGCCCCTGTTAGAAATATATAATTTAACAACAATATGAACACCGCTTATGTTACCTTTTATTTGCCCCAAACTTTTAATCCATGCTTATTGAAAAATCAGATGTTACTTTTGCTAAATTTTTGTGAAATTTTTGAGAAGCTCTTAGATGTCTTATGTTCATCTTATTTTATTCCAGAATTAAAAACGTAATATACGATATATCACTATTAATACATATTTTATACATAAATTTTTTGTATATCTACAATAAAATATTTGAAAAAGAAAGAAAGACAGAAGTTGTCAAACAAACCTGATTTCTTTTTATGAAGAGTTAAGTAAAACCTTGGACAGAGGGGTGGCTGTGGACGTGGTATACTTGGATTTTGCAAAAGCGTTCGATACAGTTCCCCACACACGGCTCATGTGTAAGGTAAAGTCTACAGGATTGGAAATATCAGTTTGTAAATGGATAGAAAACTGTCTAAAAGACAGAATTCAGAGAGTAGTGGTTAATGATTCTTACTCTGAATGGTCCAAGGTTATCAGTGGTGTACCCCAAGGTTCCGTGTTGGGACCCTTACTTTTTAATATCTTTATAAATGATATTGGGTCTGAGATCAAAAGTAACATTTCTGTCTTTGCAGATGACACTAAGCTATGCAGTGGAATAACGTTCTTACAGGATGTCGCCAATTTACAAGCCGACCTCAATGCTCTGTCTAATTGGGTGACTATGTGGCAGATGAGGTTTAATGTTGATAAATGTAAAATTATGCACTTGGAGGCTAAGAATATGAATGCATCATACATACTAGGGGGAATACAACTGGAGGGATCCATAGTGGAGAAGGATCTGGGGGTTTTGGTAGATCATAAGCTCAATAATGGCATGCAATGCCAAGCTGCGGTTTCCAAAGCGAGCAAAGTCCTTTCTTGTATTAAGAGAGGTATGGACTTCAGAGAGAGAGATATATCATTTTGCCCCTGTACAAATCATTAGTAAGACCTGATTTGGAATATGCAGTTCAGTTTTAGGCCCCAGTTCTCAAAAAGGATATTGGGGAACTGGAGAAAGTGCAGAGAAGGGCAACCAAACTGATAAGAGGCATGGAGGAGCTCAGCTATGAGGAAAGATTAGAGGAACTGAATTTATTCACTCTTGAGAAGAGGAGATTAAGGGGTGATATGATCAACTTGTACAAATATATAAGGGGTCCATATTGTGAACTTGGTGTTAAGTTATTCACTTTACGGTCAACACAAAGGACAATGGGGCACTCTTTGCGTCTAGAGGAAAAGAGATTTCACCTCCAAATACGGAAAGGTTTCTTCACAGTAAGAGCTGTGAAAATGTAGAATAGACTCCCTGCAGAGGTTGTTCTGGCCAGCTCAGTAGATTGCTTTAAGAAGGGCCTGGATTCTTTCTTAAATGTACATAATATAACTGGGTGCTGACATTTATAGGTAAAGTTCATCTGGGGAATATCCGATTGCCTCTTGGGGGATCAGGAAGGAATTTTTTCCCCTGCTGTAGCAAATTGGATCATGCTCTGCTGGGGTTTTTTGCCTTCCTCTGGATCAACTGTGGGTATAGAATTGGGTATATGGGATTGTACGATATTTTTATTTATTTTTATGGTTGAACTGGATGGACTTGTGTCTTTTTTCAACCTGACTAACTATGTAACTATGTGCTCCCTGTTTGATCCTTTGCACAATCTTGGTGTCAGGAAAGGTTCCATCCGCTGGTAATATCTATCATTTGGCGTGCAGTACTGATGTCCACCAGCAGGTGTCTCCTGGCAGTTTGGAACTGTCAGGGGAGCTTCTCCCTGCTGGTGTTATGTTATCTTTGGGCCGCAGTACTGGCGTCCACCAGCGGATGGATCCTGGCAGTGTGGAGCAGATTTTACCTTCTGCAGTCAGGCATCACCTGAGCTTGTTAGCAGGTAATAGAAAAAAATACCCGGCAAGTGCACACACACCTTGCCCTGGTATTGTCCTCGTGCCCTGACCTGCAGCCTGTTTACCTGTTATCCTGAACCCTGATTCCTGTATCCTGTACCTGTTTGTATCTGTTCCTGTATCCCTGGATCCTTGCCCTGCAGCCTGATTCCTTCCATCTTGTCCCTGTCTGTTTACTCCTGGCCCCCCATCTGCTGATCTCCTCTTTATGATCCTGGCCTGGCTTGACTACGATTCTGGTACTCCCTTTTACTATATATGCTGGTTGGTTTACTATCACTGTTTGGTTGTTTGGTTTGTTCTCTCTGTTTGTATTGGTGATGTATTCACATTTCTATGCATTTACCTTAATAAACGTACTTACTTTCACCTATTTATGTTTGGGTTTCCTCTGTTGCAGTCCACACAGTTCTGGTCTTATCTGATACGTGACAGAATACCAGGGCCATCCCTGACCGGAAGTGGCTGCATAGGGGAACTATTTTGATTCAGTTTGTTTACAAACATGAATGCCAATGAGGTTATTTATTTTTCTCTGCTGGCATCTGAAAGTGGTGATTATTGCCACCAGGCTTTGAATGGATGGTCTAGTGACCAGTTGTTTGCAGCTATCCATTTGGCTCACTCCCTGGTCGGTCAGGGTTATATACTGTTTGGGGAGGTGCAGCCTTTGATCAAGATCTGTACTGAGCTGGCCCTGCCCTGTATTCCAGAGGGCCATGATGATTTCTCTCCTCCTTTTAATGTGAATCAGGTTGTATCCCTAGTATGGCTTTTTGAAGATGATCCCGCGGATTTTTATGAGCACTACTCAGCCTGTTCCCCACAGGTGATTGCTGGGTGCATTGTGTCGGCTCAGTCTTTTGTTAGACAGGGAGATTTAAAACTACAGTTTGTACAACCTATACTCTCGGCATGGTCTGCGTGGTGCAATCAGCCCCAGACAAACAAACCACCTCTGCCATCAGACACCAGCCTACCCAAATGTATGTTTCTCCATCACCCATGTCAACCTCAGTTGCAGTCCAGTATACGCTGCTCCCAACCAAATACTCATATCCAGTCTTTGGTCCCTGTACCTATCCTGCATTCTACCCACCTGTCTCTTCTCAGCTACCTACAAACCCACAAGAACTTCCCCCAGCTACTGTTACCTCTTCTCTGCCATATGCCAATCCTCCTTTCCAGTCTGCTGCACCCCTTACCTACAGAGCTTCGGTGGCTAAGCCCAAAAAAATCTCGCTGCCTGCCTTCCAGTCTGACGTCTCGCTGCCTGCCTTCCAGTCTGACGTCTCGCTGCCTGCCTTCCAGTCTGACGTCTCGCTGCCTGCCTTCCAGTCTGACGTCTCGCTGCCTGCCTTCCAGTCTGACGTCTCGCTGCCTGCCTTCTAGTCTGATGTCTCGGTGCCTGCCTTCCAGTCTGATGTCTTGGTGCCTGCCTTCCAGTCTGATGTCTTGGTGCCTGTGTCCCCGCTTTAAGTTCCGGTGCCTGTGTCCCCGTCTGAAGTCCCGGTGTCCCAGTCTGAAGTGCCAGTGTTCCAGCCAGAAGTGCCAGTGTTCCAGCCAGAAGTGCCAGTGTTCCAGCCAGAAGTGCCAGTGTTCCAGCCAGAAGTGCCAGTGTTCCAGCCAGAAGTGCCAGTGTTCCAGCCAGAAGTGCCAGCGTTCCAGCCTGAAGAGCCAGCGTTCCAGCCTGAAGAGCCAGCGTTCCAGCCTGAAGAGCCAGAGCTCCAGCCTGAAGAGCCAGAGCTCCAGCCTGAAGAGCCAGAGCTCCAGCCTGAAGAGCCGGAGCCAGCGTTCCAGCCTGAAGAGCCGGAGCCAGCGTTCCAGCCTGAAGAGCCGGAGCCAGCGTTCCAGCCTGAAGAGCCGGAGCCAGCGTTCCAGCCTGAAGAGCCGGAGCCAGCGTTCCAGCCTGAAGAGCCGGAGCCAGCGTTCCAGCCTGAAGAGCCGGAGCCAGCGTTCCAGCCTGAAGAGCCGGAGCCAGCGTTCCAGCCTGAAGAGCCGGAGCCAGCGTTCCAGCCTGAAGAGCCGGAGCCAGCGTTCCAGCCTGAAGAGCCGGAGCCAGCGTTCCAGCCTGAAGAGCCGGAGCCAGCGTTCCAGCCTGAAGAGCCAGAGCCAGCGTTCCTGCCTGAAGAGCCAGAGCCAGCGTTCCTGCCTGAAGTTCCGGTGCCTGTTTCCCGGTCTGAGGTTCTGGTGCCTGTTTCCTGGTCTGAGGTTCCGGTGCCCGTTTCCTGGTCTGAGGTTCCGTTTCCCGGTCTGAGCTTCCGGTGCCCATTTCCCGGTCTGAGGTTGTGGTGCCGATTCCCGGTCTGAGGGTGGATTGCCCATTTCCCGGCCTGCAGCAGCCTGATGTGTTCCTGTCTACTGCCCAGCCTGATGTTCTCCTGTCTGCTTCCCAGCCTTATGTGTTCCTGTCCGCTGCCCAGCCTGATGTGCCACTGTCTGCTGCTCAGCCTGATGTGCCACTGTATGCTGCCCAGCCTGATGTGCCCCTGTCTGCTACCCAGTTTGATGTGCCCATACCTGCTGCCCCGCTTGATGTGCCCATGCCTGCTGCCCAGCCTGTTGTGCCCGTACATGCTGCCCAGCCTGTTGTGCCCGTACATGCTGCCCAACCTGATGTGCCCGTGCCTGCTGCCCAGCTTGATGTGCCCGTGCCTGCTGCCCAGCTTGATGTGCCGTGCCTGCTGCCCAGCTTGACGTTTCTGTGCCTGCTGCCCAGCTTGATGTGCCTATTGCCCAGTCAGGCATCACCTGAGCTTGTTAGCAGGTAATAGTATAAATACCCGGCAAGTGCACACACACCTTGCCCTGGTATTGTCCTCGTACCCTGACCTGCAGCCTGCTTACCTGTTATCCTGATCCTGAACCCTGAACCCTGATTCCTGTATCCTGTACCTGTTTGTATCTGTTCCTGTATCCCTGGATCCTTGCCCTGCAGCCTGATTCCTTCCATCTTGTCCCTGTCTGTTTACTCCTGGCCCCCATCTGCTGATCTCCTGTTTATGATCCTGGCCTGGCTTGACTACGATTCTGATACTCCCTTTTGCTATATATGCTGGCTGGTTTACTATCAATGTTTAGTTGTTTGGTTTGTTCACTCTGTATTGGTGGTGTATTCACATTTATATGCATTTACGTTAATAAACTTACTTACTTTCACCTATTTATGTTCGGGTTTCCTCTGTTGCAGTCCACACAGTTCTGGTCTTATCTGATACGTGACACTTGGCTTGTCTCTTGTTTTTGGTGAACCTTGAACTCTGTGCTCCTCTTATAAACTTTCCGATTTTAGTCATGTCTCTGTGTCAAGGTCTAGCCTGCAGATTTCTGTTTGTTAAATTCTTACCTCCTTGCTGCAGTGTTCTGCTACATCTGTGACTCCATTTCACATGTGGTGTTTGGCTTCTCTGTTCGCCTATGGGTGTCTCCTTCTTCACTATAGGTTTATATCATTTTTCCTTCTATTACTTCCTGGGTCACCTCCCTGTTTGATTCCCTATATATACACACATGCTCAGTGCAGCGCTCCTTGCCTGAGCAACTTCACAGTTCTCTGAGCTCCTGTTTGTTACTTCCCGTATATCCTGCGTCTGACTACCCATGTACCGATCCCGGATTTATTTACAGTTGTTCTTGTCTGCTGCCCGCCCTGACCTCGGCTTGTGTCTTGGATTCCCTTCCGTCTCCTCGTTTTTATTCTGCACGCAAGTGGTCTCCACATTTTCAGCTGGGTGTATCGGGGGGCCACGACCTAGTTCCAGCTTGCTGCACTTTCATCCCCACCATCCAGGGTTCTGGTGAAGAAGCAGGCTGGAGCTTAGACTCCGTACCCTGGGGAACCTGAGTTGGCAATCTACAAGGGCCCACTACCATTAAAACCTGACACTCTGCACTTCCTGTATGCCAGATTATTATGCTTTCTCTAGCGAATATCATGCTCCTTTGTGTGCTGCAGCTGTCCTTCTCTCAACTACCACTTGTTACCAATATTTGGCTTGTTCCTTGACTATGCTTTCACTTGATCATAACCTGCAACCATTTGTTATCACATTTGGCTTGTTTCTTCACTATGCTTCCACTTGATCCTAACCTGCAACAAGTTGTTACCGACCTTTAACTTGTTTACTGACTATGCTTCTACTTGCTCTACCTGCTTTATATGCTACTGGACCCCAGCTTGCTCACATCCTGGTGGGGCAATCCTGAGGACCGCAATCTGGTTCTAACATGCAGCAAAACTGATCTCCACCATCAGAAGCTCTGGTGAATCAGTTAGTGCCTAGACCCCGCGCATAAGTCTGCATCATCTGCCAGGGTTACCTGCTTGTGGACTTATCCCGTTGGTTGGTGGGAGCCCCTCTACTCCTATAGCCACTGGTCTCCGTACCTGACCATGACAAGAGACAGGTGCAGGGCCAGAAACTAAACAAGACATTGCTAGATGGGCAGCAGTACTAGACAAAAGACAAGGGCATTGTCAGGAACAAACAGAAGGCATTAATAAGCAAGAAGCAGTACCAGGCAGAAGACAGGTGCAGGGTCAGGAATTATCTGTAGACATCAGTAGATGGGCAGCAGTAAGGCCAGGCAGAAGACAGGTTCAGTCAGGAACACCACATTTTGTCAATAGGCAGACAGCAGCGCTTCCAGACAGAAGATAAGTGCAGGAGAAAACTTAAGTTGTCAACAGGCAGGCATCAGCTGTATCAGGTGGAAGACCGGTGCTCTGCATGGGCAAAACACAAGTTCACTTTAAGAATGGACAATATTCCTTGAAAAGTGAGTCTTTGGGTTCATCATAAAAGTACCATACCCAATAAAAAAGAATATGATATAGTGTGTATAACAAGAACACAAAGTAAGAAATGGGGAGTAAAAACCTGCACATTTTAATATATGGCAGTATAAATATGTAATATTTAAATACCAAATCTGGTGTTTTAGTTGAAGATTCAAATCACATACAGTACTTAATGTTTTTGTGGGGAAAAGTAAATTCTGTTTAAGTAGGAGGAGTGAGACTAAGGTAGGAAGGAAAAAGAATGAAAATTATGGTGGGGTGATCTTATCACTGGAGTGCAAAATGCTATACTAAGCCAGTGGGCAACTCAGCCCACTAGACCCTACGTATAATTGAAATATCACTGTGGGCGGGCTGATCCTTTAAATATAAAAAGCAGATAGACCAGGGTTAGCAATAATGATAATATGGTCATGTTTCCTGTGCCCTTTGGTTCGTTGACATTTTAGTCGTTGCCTTTTAGAGAATGAGCTGCCATGGTACATTCAGCGAACGGCTTGTGAAAATGTGAACATGGAAAAGCTTTGCAGAATATTGATTTACTGCATCACTTCAACGGCAAAACCTCTCAGTCTGGCATTAGCCACGCTCTAGTTCCTGGAGCTCGGGGCTTTCCTCAGCTCCCTCTCAGGAATAACTTCTCATCTTTATGTGGTCCATGTAAAAACTATTACAGGGACACATTACTGGCATAATGAAAAAGCAGTCTAGCTGTTCTAAAGCCATCTCACTTTTATAGGTAGTCTCATTTTTATTTGAAGGTAATGTCTGTCATGTAAAACATGCATCAATGAAGTCAGAGCAACAGGAGGAAAAATTTCTTGTCCTGTTCTTGTGCAAAAAATGGTCCCTTTTATTAGCCTTATTATTTTACTTTTTTTCTTTTAGTGAAAAAAACAAACAAAAACAAAGTACATAAAAAGTAAAATAAAAAATAAATAAAAAAAAGTACACAATTAGCAATTATAAAAAAAAAAAAACCTCCACAAATATACACATTAAAGGAACACTATATTTTTAAGCCCCCCCCCCCCTCAAAAAACACTATCTATAAAAGTAGATTAGTAATTTCATCAATGGTAAAACTGATATGACCAAAATCACTCTGCTCATCCCTAGCAGTTCCAGGAAGCAGGTGATAGCATTCAATAATCTACTAATGCTCATAAGCCTAGGTTCACATTGGAGCGATTTGTCATGCGATTTGAAAGATCAAATTGCATGACAAGTCGCAGCCTATTGGATTCAATGGCACTGTTCCAATCGGTGCAATACCGATTTTGTGGCGCTGCACCGATTTGCACTACTTTTGCGGATTTCAGGTGCGACTTCAATAGACATCTGTGCATGAAGTCACACAGATGTCTATCAAGCAGCCCCTAAAATCGCGCTACTTCAAGTAAAGGAAAAGGTTTCCCCTGGGTGGACTTTTTAGGCACTAATTGTATTAATTTTCAAATATACAAAATATTAAAGTAAAAAAGTTTTATTCATAATTAAACATATTTGACAAAAATGAAATATTGAGTTTAAAATGTACAAATCCAATGAATATCACCAAGAAAATACATGTAGAACCTTCTTAACACCCAACGCGTTTCGAAATAAACTTCTTCAGGGGTGTATAGAAGAAGGAAGATGGTTCATCTAAGCATAAAAAATACACATAATCAAGTACATGCATTTAGATAGTTATCAAAAACATATACAAGATAATATAATACAAATGTATACAACATATTGCAGTTATTTACTTACCTATTGTAAATATAGCAAAAAGGTTGTCAATATTTCATTGGATATAGTTTAAAAGAATTTGAAGATAAACAGCATGCTGGATTTTGTCAATAGGGCCGCCAATCAGACAAGCAAGGGCATAAAAGTGGACAATCAATACGAGTCTGGGTAGAACATTTTTATGGAATATTTATTCATCCCCTTGAGGAAAGAGTTATTCCCAGATCCAGAGAGAAAGCGGATCAACGATAGCAATATACTGAGACTAAAGTGGAGATCCCTATGAATACATAAAAGTAGTAAATTATATGTTGTACCATATTATAACTCACTAGTGTAAAACTAAAAAATGATCCAATGTGCAGATATGTATTTGGGAGAGATATTAAAATACCTGGAAATATTGGATCAGTAAAGGACCCAGTAATGTCCACTGTTAGACGATAAATCATCACTATAGGAATTAATTTAGATTATTTTAGATTTAAATAAACAATTAATAATAAATTTAAAATGAAAACCAAAATTTAATATATATATATACCTTTATTATCCTATCCATCATTGTACTTGTTATCTCATTCTATTTTGATTTTATAATCATAAGGGTCAGATGTATTCCATGGTGTGTATATATATATATATATATATATATATATATATATATTGTGACAGCAGGAAGGTAAAGTCACCTGGTTGCATCCAGGGGGGTAGATATATTTCGCCCAGATTCAGGCTTTACGCCGACTTATACAACTAGGTGGAGAGTTGTATAAGCCCAGCTGAGGCTAGTGGGCTCATGGATGACTCATACCTCTAGGGAGAGTGTGGGGCGTCGTGCAGACAGGGAGTTGATGAGACCAGCTGAAGCTTGTCAGCTCATTTAGGCCTCTATAAGAACTCCCAGATTCATTAGGTGTTAGCTCATGCCTGGAACCAGACCTGTGTGGACTGTCTAGGGAGAGTGAACCCCTGTGCGGTGAGACAAAGCCTGTGTGGCTATTTGCTTGGACATTTAAAACCAGGGACTTAGGGACTAGGACAGCACTAGGCTGATCCCAGTTGTTAGTTAGGAAACCTGTATGTTTAGTCAGAGGTCAAGTTGACCAGGATTTATTTTATTTATGTTTCTTTTGCTTTGCTGTGTTTTGTCACTGTAAATAGAAAATAAACCGCACCTTTTTGATTTTGAAAACCACAACCTCCGTTTGCTGGGCCTGTTTTTGTGTGGGGAGCCCATCCCGGGGGTCACACACACCCGCTGCCGAGCTAACCCCCTCACAGTATATATATATATATATATATATATATATATATATATTTATTTATATATTTATAATAAGTAAATTAAATTTGATAATTTTCATCAAAATAGACCAATAAATGATTAAATTAATAATTGTATCATTTTTTTTTATATAATAACAAAATAATTATGTTATCTTAATTCATATAAGTGATAATATAAATATTGAAATTATGCTAGTTTAATAGTAAGCTTTAAAGCAGAGGTGCCGCGGATTTTTTTTTAATTAAAAGCCAGCAGCTGCAAATACAGCAGCTGCTGACTTTTAATATATGGACACTTACCTGTCCTGGAGTCCAGCGACGTCCGCAGCAGAGGACGAGCAATCGCTCGTCACTCTGTTCCCCCACCGCCATGCTCGGTGAGGAAACCCAGTTCCCTACGGCGCATGGGCGAGTCGCGCTGCGCCGTTCTGAATGGTCCCCTGTGTTCTGGGAGCCGTGTGTCTCCCAGAACACAACAAGGAATCTGCAGGAAGTGACGTGCTTCCCGCAGAGAGGACTCACGGAAGTGGGTGCAAATACCTCTTAGACAGGTATCTGCACCCCCCTCCCCCCTGAAAGGTGTCAATTTTGACACCGGAGGGGGGAGGGTTCCAATCAGAGGAAGTTCCACTTTAGGGTGGAGCTCCGCTTTAAGGTAAGCTAAAAACATATAAATAATAAGCATATAATGGGTTATCCTGTCAACATTGACTGGTAATCCACTAGTAAAAAGGGCCAAAAACGGGCTCCCAAATAACATTAGAGAGAGGGGATCTGATAGAGAAAACTAATGCAGGTGTGCCATATCCCAATGGATATAGAATCAAGAAATGGGGGAACCCCTGGGGGTGGGACTTTGAAGGCACTACCAACAGAGTACAGAGAATGTATGAAAGTATAACAAAGTTACTTTTAATAACAAGTAATAAATAGAACACATACAAAATAGGATACAATAAAAATGTAATTGAAAAATATATTAATGTCCTGAACCGACGCGTTTCGAAAAACTCTCCTTCATCTGGGTTTTATCGGAACAATTAATCTAAAGGGTTACAAAAATACACGAAAGTTAACAATTCATATAAATATAACCATTTCCAAACAGAACTGGCCAAAAATGATGTTCACTTACATAGTGTTCTTTGACCATGGCAGTATCCATAAATTTTAAATTGAGAGCTGAGCACCCATACGCCCTGACCCACATGTGCATCAAAATGTCGATCGACTAGGAATGTAGAGCTGGTTGAAAGGACATGCTGACAGGGGATAATATTCCCAGTGGTGCACAGATTACTGTGTCCTGGAATCAGACACAGCACCTATGTATGTGCTGGGGTCCAAGGAAAAGAAAACCTAGAGAGAAGAGGCACACCAATAAACGGACTGAAAAAATTGAGGTAATATTGGACCACATATTAGTAATACCTACCTAGCATGGGGACACAGCTTGCATACCGGTGGGTAGGTAGAAGGAGGTGGGTGGTCTGAATTGTACAAAAGGCGTCTCAATTGGAGAGGACTGTACTATCACAGTGGCAGGTGGAAAGGCCCACAGGGGTGGTGTGCAGAAAATAAAAAGCAAAAGGAGAAACAAGAAAAGATATTTCAATGGTTTTGCACTTATCCAAAAGTCTAATACTGGGAAGACAAGGTGGATCCAAAATAGTGCATCCATTGTCATAAGTAAATAAAGTGTCAAAACAAAAGCACTTACTTTGCAAAAAATTCAGCACACTCATCACCAGGCCTTCCTGATCCCTGCCATACCGCTCAAGTAATGAGCTGGGCTTGATATAGCCCAGCTAAACCCATCTTTGCTGATTTCCAATAGGAATCAGCTGGTGTGAGTCAGCCTCTCCAGGATCCCTTAATGGATGGAGTATACCATCACATAAAAAAAGAGAGGTAGATTGTAGTATCAGTGGCAGGTGGAAGGGCCCACAGGAGTAATGTGCAGAAAATAAAAAGCAAAAAGAGAAAAAAGTAAAAGAAAAGATATTTCAATGGTTTTGCCCTTATCCAAAAGTCTAAAAGTGGATCCAAAATAGTGCATCCACGGTCATAAGTAAATAAGGTGTCAAAAACAAAGACACTTACTTTGCAACAAATTCAGCACACTCCTCACCAGGCCTTAATGATCCCTGCCATACCTCAAGAAATTAGCTGGGCTTGATATAGCCCAACTAATCTCGTCCTTGCTGGTTTCCACTAGGAATCAGCTGTTGTGAGTCAGCCTCACCAGGATCCCTTGATGGACCCCCTGAGCGTCAAATGCGGTCCGTCTCCCCGATGAGCATGCGTCGCGCGCGCACATGCGCCCCATGATCCCATCCCGCAGATGCGCACCTGCAAAGATGGCGTGCACGGCCGCGGGGACGTCACTCAGATGCACCCGGAGTCATGTTCTGCAATCGATTCCCACCAGCACGGGGACACCCACAATCAAAGAGATTGGCCCAGTGAGGGCGAAAAAAAAAGAAGGGGGGGAGGGAGCGCCAGTGTGGAATCGGTGACTACCTCCCTTGGCAACCATAAGGTGTGCCAGACACCGTGCCGGGCACACATAGATTTGTGCATCAAACCAGTCTATTGGTCAAATGGACAGAAATATCCAATGAAACCACTCATTTCACATGGAGTAAAGAGACATATGGTTTCAGCAGCGCTGCTGATCAAAAAAGGGAGAGGCCCCCCCAAAAAGGAGGTAAAAATTAAGAGGGGGCGATCATACATTGGCTGCAAAAAATGCATACGTCAAGTCAGAGAGTGGTATGAAAGTCTGTTGGACTGGAAGTAGTCAGGTCCCGGGTGTAAACAGACACAAGTCTGTTTACACCCACCTGTCCATAGGGCCAAATGGAGGGTCGGATCAGGTCCACAAATAAAAATGCAAGCATAAAATACCCAAGCTCAACTGCACGATTGGAAAATACTTGCTGAGATTTGGTGCTCAGGCTGGGGGATCCCCACTCCCCCTGTTCAAACATCCAAAGCAGAAATTGAGCTGGCAACTCAATAGCTCCTTGGTATTATCCTTTTATTTGGCTACATCATACACACAGGATTAGAGTTGAGCGGACACCTGGATGTTCGGGTTCGACCGGTTCGGCCGAACTTCGGAAAAAAGTTCGGGTTCGGGACCGAACTTTAACCCGAACCCGAACCCCATTAAAGTCAATGGGGACCCGGACTTCTAAGGACTAAAAAGGCTCTAAAAAAGTAATGGAAGGGCTAGAGGGCTGCAAATGGCAGCAAAATGTTGTTAAGAGCATGGCAAGTGCTCTGCAAACAAATGTGGATAGGGGAATAACTTAAAATAACATAAAAAAAAGAAAAAAATAAAATATGCTGGAGGCCCCCTTTTCAGCAGAAGAGGTACAGGAAGTCATTAAGAACCTCAGAAACTCAACGGCACGATGCCACACTTATGGTGGGAATGCCCCAGAATACGCCCTTTCTGGAATAAATTATTCAATTTAATGGATAAGCTAGTGGGAAAATAAAATACTTTGAAATAAAAATGTAGCGGGGTGCTAAATTTAAGGGAAGTGTTTGAGTGGTAAATAGGCTCAAACACCCTAATTCTGTAGGATTCATGGACCATTTTGTCCTCGGGGGACAGTATTGGTGTGCAGTTCCCTGCGGCCTACAGGTGGCGCTGCCATGGTAGGCTAGGGTTGAACCACCGATACAATGCTGTGCCTTTTGTGTCCCCTCTTGGTAGTAGTACAGCGGGGCGGGGAACCTGCTGTGCATGCCGGGAGAGCATATAAAAGGGGCAGACCTTTGTCCTGGGGGCTGATGTCCAGTGGGGTCCGCGCCCAGGTGCCTTCGGCCTGGGTGCATGTGTTCCTGTTCCATCTTGGGCACCTTTAGCCTGGGGTGAGGTACTATCCGGGAGTTCCTGCTGCCCTGGGTATGGAGGCCTAGGGGCGGGAGTAAAGCCTGAAGTCCAGAGCCTTCGTCTGGAGTCCGCTAAGGGTCGAGGAGTCTTAGGGTGCCGCCTCGTGTAGGGGACCCTGTTCCAGGGAAGGGAGGATCATTCTGATGGACCGATACGGGATTCACGGTGAAGGAAGGGTCTGTTGACTCCCTGGAGAGATGTCTTCCCCTTGATATGGGCTAGGTTCGTAGAAGGAGAAGCTCAAGGTCATCTTGACTGTATCAGAGGCCTTATTCACCCGGCCCGTGGCAGGGGCCTTATACACCCTGGTCTGTGGCAGAGACCAAAGTTCTCCAGGTCCTGTGGCAGGGGCCTTGTACACCCGGTCTGTGGCAGAGACCAACCTCAAGGTCTGTGGCAGAGACCGTGCACCTAAAACTGTTTGAGAAACCTAAGCAGTGAAGTGAATGTGCTACGTTTGTGCCTGGACCTCCTCCACACCTTAAGCTGTCCTGTTTCTTTGCTCTAACCTTTTCTATCCGAGTAGAGTTTATTTTGCCATGAGAGAATAAGAATTGTAGTTTCAGCTGGTGTGGACATTGACTTTACCGGGAATTAAAGGACTTGCCTCTACCTACAGTAGAGGTGAGAATCATCCTCTGGAGGAGTTTTGACTCCGGCTGTGGACACGTCCCGTCAAGTACACCGCTCAACCTCTTTGTATAGGAGGGTACGGGCTGGTAGTGCGGTGTGCCTTTCTCCCTCCTGCGAGGAGCCAACGACATAAAGGCAGGTAAGGGGGAAAGGATCTGTGCGCTACAAAAAAATAAAATAAAAATTATAATCTTGACCTAGGAGGACGAGGTCCATATGGAGTAGGAGGTTGAGGTGGCGGTGGATGTGGCTGTGTAGGTTGAAGCGGCGGTGGAGGAGGACGAGGTAGCCAACACTGGTTCAAAAATACAACAATGGCTGGGTAAGGCCGGTGATGTGTCGAATTCTGTCCCCCGTCGAATAGTGTCCACCCTGTACTGCGCTTGCTCAGTATGTAGGACAAGGGGATTTCGAAAATCTCCCAAGACGAACGGCGCCTGCGTGGTGAGTTCAGGTGAAGGCCACACCATCCGTGGTTCAAGCCGAGCCAAGTGAGGCCGTGCCCGAAGCGTGGTGATCGAAGCGAGCCCGTGAGGGGCCCTGTTACTATGTGCTACCGTATGTCCACTTGGATGGTGGGGCTTGAACCTGCACTCACGGCGCAGGCGCCGTTCATCTTCGGAGATTTTGTGAATCTCCTTGTCCTCTGTACTGCGCAAGCACTGCGCCTTCACAGTACGGGCCGGACAAAATCCGATGGCCGGGCTGTTTTTGTCACAACACCGGTATACATGTCTATTCTGCAGAAGGTACGGACAAGTCCTGTGGGATCCATGCCTGGTTCATTTTAATGAACGTGAGCTTGTCCACATTGGCTCTGGACAGGCGGCTGCGCTTGTCTGTGATAACGCCCCCTGCCGTGCTAAATACACGTTCAGATAATACACTGGCTGCAGGGCAGGCCAGCACCTCCAAGGCATAAAGGGCAAGCTCAGGCCATGTGCCCAATTTGGAGACCCAGAAGTTAAAGGGGGCAGACCCGTCATCCAGTACGTGTAGGCCTGTGGACACATACTGCTCAACCAAGTTGGTGAAATGCTGCCTCCTGCTAAGACGTTCCATCTCAGCTGGTGGTGCTGGTTGTTGTGGCGTGCTGATAAAGCTTTTCCACATTTCGGCCATGCTAACCCTGCCTTCTGAGGTGCTGCCGGTGCCCCGGCTGTGTTGGCGACCTCTTCCTCCTCCTCTGCCTTCGCCTTGTGCTTCCACCGTACGCCCGCTGTCAGGTGGGAGTGCCACCAGCAGTGCGTCTACCAGCATGCGCTGGTAGTCGCGCATCTTACGATCCCGCTCCAGTGAGGTAATTAAGGACGGTACGTTGTCCTTGTAACGGGGATCCAGCAGGGTGGCCACCCAGTAATCAGCACCAGTTAAAATGTGGGCAACTCGGCGGTCATTGCGGAAACACTGCAGCATGTAATCGCTCATGTGTGCCAGGCTGCCCAGAGGCAAAGAAAAGCTGTCCTCTGTGGGAGGTGTATCGTCTGTGTCCTCTGTATCCCCCCAGCCACGCACCAGTGATGGCCACGAGCTGGTCTGGGTGCCACCCTGCTGTGAACATGGCTCCTCCTCTTCCTCCTCCATCTCCTCCTCCACCTCGTCATCCTCCAGAACTGTGCCCTTTCTGCTGGACAATTGTGTACCTGGCGTTTGTTGGTGCAGGAACCCACCCTTAGGAGCCACTTGTGAAAGACTGCCCTG
Source organism: Rana muscosa (assembly GCA_029206835.1). Taxonomy (NCBI): domain Eukaryota; kingdom Metazoa; phylum Chordata; class Amphibia; order Anura; family Ranidae; genus Rana; species Rana muscosa. The sequence continues at coordinate 190,602,109 of CM055120.1, read as the reverse complement.
AAAGCCTTTGAAATGATCCCGCTTCCTCCTCCTCCTCCTCCTCATCCTCCTGTGCCACATCCTCTTCCATCATCGCCCGAAGCGTTTTTTCAAGGAGGCATAGAACTGGGATAGTAACGCTGAGAACGGCGTCATTGGCACTGGCCATGTTGGTGGAGACAGCTATGAGTAAGCGTCAATTCGTGACGTGAAACGCGTTAGCCACCCTTCCCTGCATGCACACCATCTGCATTTGTTGTTTTGGATTTATGGATTTATTTTGAATTTGGATTTTTTACCTGAAATTTTGGAATAAATAACTGTCTATACAGAGTGCGGCAGTCCAGGGTTTCTTTTTCTCCCATGTTGGTGGAGTACTCGAAACAGCGCAACAAGGCACACAGGTCTCGCATGGAGGCCCAGTTATTGGTGGTGAAGTGGTGCTGTTCCGCAGAGCGACTCACGCGTGATTGCTGCAGCTGAAACTCCACTATCGCCTGCTGCTGCTCGCACAGTCTGGCCAGCATGTGCAAGGTGGAGTTCCACCTTGTGGGCACGTCACATATGAGGCGGTGAGCGGGAAGGCCGAAGTTGCGCTGCAGCGCTGACAGGCGAGCAGCAGCAGGGTGAGAACGCCGAAAGTGCGCACAGACAGCCCGCACTTTCTGCAGCAGCTCTGGCATATTGGGGTAATTTTTAAGGAACCTCTGGACCACCAAGTTCAGCACATGCACCAGGCAAGGGATGTGCATCAAACCGGCTAGGCCCAGAGCTGCTACGAGATTTCGCCCATTATCGCACATCACCAGGCCGGGCTTGAGGCTCACTGACAGCAACCACTCATTGGTCTGTTGTTCCATGTCCTTCCACAACTCCTGCGCGGTTTGGGGTTTTACCCCCAAACAGGAACATTTTAAAACTGCCTGCTGTCGTTTACCCCTGGCTCTGCTGAAGTTGGTGGTGAAGGTGTTACGCTGACCGGATGAGGAGGCGGTAGAGGATGAGGAAGCGGAGTAGGAGGAGTTAGCAACAGGAGGCAAACTGAAGCGCCCTGCAATCCTTGGTGGTGGAAGGACATGCGCCAAACTGCTATCTGCCTCAGGCCCAGCCGCCACTGCATTTACCCAGTGTGCTGTTAGGGAGATATAACGTCCCTGACCGTGCTTACTGGTCCCCACGTCTGTAGTTAGGTGGACCTTGCCACAAATGGCGTTGCGCAGTGCACACCTGATTTTGTCCCCCACTTGGTTGTGCAGGGAAGGGATGGCTCGCCTGGAAAAGTAGTGGCGGCTGGGCACGACGTACTGTGGGATAGCCAATGCCATCAGGCTTTTAAAACTCTGCGTCTCCACCAGACGGAATGACAGCATTTCAAAGGCCAGGAGTTTTGAAATGCTGGCATTCAGGGCCAGGGATCGCGGGTGGCTAGGGGGGTACTTCCTCTTCCGCTCCAATGTTTCGGAGATAGAGATCTGAACGCTTCCATGGGACATTGTGGAGATGGTTGGTGACCCAGGTGGTAGTGTTGCTGGCAGATCCTCTCTTTGCGGGGTGGCAGGTGCCACTGTCACTACAGAGGTGGATGAAGAGGCCGAGAATGCAGCAGAAGAGGAAGCAGGAGGAGCCAGAGACCTTTCTTGTTTTTTGAGGTGTCTACTCCACTGCAGCTCGTGCTTTGCACTTAGATGCCTGGTCATGCAGGTTGTGCTCAGGTTGAGAACGTTTATGCCTCGCTTCAGGCTCTGATTGCACAGCGTGCAAACCACTCGTGTCTTGTCATCAGCACATTGTGTGAAGAACTGCCACGCTAGGGAATTCCTTGGACCTGGCTTTGGTGTGCTTGGTCCCTTGCTGCGTTGGGCAGTAGCAGATGTACTGTCTAGGGGACGGACGCTCCGCTTTTGCACCCTGCTCCCTCTTCTGCTGTGCTGGTGGCTCTGTGCGACCACCGCCTCTTCCTCCAAACTACACTGGTCACCTGCATAACGTTGATTCCATGTGGGGTCGAGGACCTCATCGTCCTCCACATCATCTTCCACCCAGTCTTCACCCCTGCCCTCCTTGTCTGTCTGCACAATTGCGAAAGCAGCAGCAGTTGGCACCTGTGTTTCGTCATCATCCGAGACGTGCTGCGATGGTCCTCCCATGTACTCATCATGAAACATAAGTGGTTGGGCATCGGTGCACTCAATCTCTTCTACTTCTGGGGCAGGGCTAGGTGGATGGCCCTGGGAAACCCTGCTAACAGAGTCATCGAAAACCAGAAGAGACTGCTGCATGATTTGGGGCTCAGACTGCTTGGCTGATTTGCAAGGGGGTGAGGTGAAAGACTGATGGACATGAGTTTCAGGTGCCAACTCTGATCTTTCATCAGAAGAGTGGGTGGGAGACAATGTGAAGGAACCCGAGGCACTGTCAGCAACCCAATCTACTATCGCCTGTACTTGTCCTGGCCTAAACATTCGTAAAGCCTCATTAGGCGCGACAAAATACCGCCGCAGGCTCAGTCGCCTACTCGCACCTGAGGAAGGTGTTTCACTTGTGCGTGTAGTTGGCACAGATCCACCACGTCCTCTCCCTGCAACAGGAGCTCCACCAGCAGCACCACGACCAGGGCCACCACGTCCCTTTGACCTTCTCCTCATATTTTCCAAATTTAGGATCTTGCCCTAAATGGGTGTTTTTGGAAGACCACAACACACCCACAGTACGTAACCGCTGAATCGCACAGCTACAGAACTGCAGAAAATGCTATTCAAAAATGTTTTTGTTTTTTTAGTATAGCACAGTAGAAGACAAATATATAGAAATTGTTTATTTCACACACCTCCACATATGTATAACACACTGCAAAATATTTTTTGTGGCCCTAAATGGCGTTTTTTGGAAGACCACAACACACCCACAGTACGTAACCACTGAATCGCAGAGCTACAGAACTGCAGAAAATGCTATTCAAAAAAAATGTTTTTTTTTTTAGTATAGCACAGTAGAAGACAAATATATAGAAATTGTTTATTTCACACGCCTCCACATATGTATAACACACTGCAAAATATTTTTTGTGGCCCTAAATGGGTCTTTTTGCAAGAGTACATTAAAGTGCAAATTTTTATTTATTTTTTTGCCCTAAATGTGTCTTTTTTTGCACGAGCAAAATAAAATGCAATTTTTTTTTTTTTGCCTTAAATGGGTCTTTTGGAAAAGAGCACAATAAAGTGCTTTTTTTTGCCCTAAATGGGTCTTTTTCCAAGAGCAGAATACACCCACAGTATGGAAACGGTGTATCTCTCAATGTAATATATGCAGTGCTGGTGCACTGAGCTTGCAGATAAAAGTTAGATTTTCTCTGACACTGGGCTCATGGCAGTGTAAAAAGACTGTGCACTGCAACACAAACAGGTAAACCTATGCAGATCGCTGAGTTATATCTCTGAATCTGGACTCCTATTCCTATATAATAAATCTCTCTCCCTGAAAGCACCAACAGGAACCTGGCCCTACACTACACTGTCGCTCTATCTTTTCCCTCAGATTCCAGAATCAGGACTAACTCATGTATTTTTAATCTCTCCCAATAAGCAACAGCAGCAGACAAGATCCTCTCCCTATCTATTCTGAAGCAGAGTGACGTGTGTGCTGTGTGCCTCTAGCTTATATAGAAGCTGGGTCACATGTTGCACTGACCAATCACAGCTATGCCATTAGTAGGCATGGCTATGATGGCTTCTAAGGGCACACCAGCTGATCAAAAGGTGATTGGCTGGCCCCTGAAGCATTTCTAACTGTTCCATTAGATTGCCGAACCCGAACTCGAACACGGACGTTCACGCAAAGTCCGGGTTCGGTTTTGGGAAAAAGCTAAAGTTCGGTACGGACCCGAACTTTACAGTTCGGGTTCGCTCAACCCTACACAGGATCAATGCTAACATGTTTCGGCCATTAAAGCCTTACTCATAGCATAATTAACATTAAAATGCCATTGCTTATATATTGTAAAAACCCACCCCCCCAACTAATGGAGGGGGCAGGACTGAACATAATTACAATTAAAACCAATTAACAGCAAATGGTTACACATGGAGGGTGCACACCAGATGACAAAGCATCAGAAAACCAATAGTATGTAAATAACTGTAGACATTTCAAAGAAAGTTTTTAGTTGTTCAAATACGTCAGAAATATCCAAAAATTAAAGTGTCAAATGAACCTGATTGGACCCTTTGTGTGAAAAGAGCCTTATACATTTTCTTAAGGAGGGCAAGGGGAGTGCAATTTCTGTAGACCATGCTTTGTAACTTATTATCGCTTTGCTTTTTGTACCATAGATCACATTTAAACTTCCAAGAAAGGTTTGGTTGTATTGGCGGCTGGGAGTCTGTAAATATTGTGTGTATTTTAGGAGCAGTAGATTGCTCAATATGGGAATATGGTAAACTGGTGCATTACAGCAATGTCTGCATTAAAAAAAAAAATAAACTGCCTCCTGGGAAGGCTATGCTCTTTGTATGTATCACAAGGTATGCATTTTAATTTTAATTGAAGTGCTTTCTTTAAATGTATTCAAATCCAAAACGTTTAATTTTGGAAAGCTTGGGGAAGGGTTAGAACCCCGACCAGGTTTTTTTTTTCTGTCCCTACTATGAAGATTTGCACCCTCTATTTGTCCTGGTGACAACTGTCACTGAGACTACAAGTAAGGGATAATCCAACAGTTTGAATTGCCACCAGATTAAAGGGCAGAAAATATTTCAATGGAGACCCAGATTTTTGGAATACCTGCCTTTAGAGAGATTTTCTTTCACCAAATATTCTGTCTGAAGGACAGTTAATGAAGGAAAATCACTCTAAATGCACACAGATGGTGAAAAGTAAACTGACCTGGGATTTTTTTTTTTTTTTTGCTTTAAGATTCAAAGGTTTGAAGACGGCTGTATCTTTGAGGTCACATACGTTCCATAACTATTTTATATATTTGTGGTTTATTTACTCAAGGGTGGGCTCGATACAAGCCAATATAATTTATTAGAATTATTCAATATCTTGTGAACTAAAAAATATTGAATTCATGAGCATGTAATAGACGCAGATATGCAGAATGTCTAGTACCCTATAGCCAGCATACTATCTCATCTAAAGCACCCTATTTATTTTCCTAATAAAAATTGTTCTTCAAAGACATACTTTTGGAAAGATGCCTAACATCAATATAGAGTGTATTTGCACATTTACTAGACAAATCACTAGATAGAAACACAATGTGTAATTACATGTGTTTTCCACTGTTCCACGATGGGTTAAAGCAAAGTAACAATATTAAAAGCACAGTAATGTACTTTCTGCATCCACTGCTAACACATTCCCCAAACATCCATTATTAACACTGCACTAATCAATTTAAAGTTTTATAACATACTGGATAAAGATGCACTTTTAAGGCACGAACTGTAAGTGCCCCTCTTAACTGAAAAACACTATTAAATTCAGGGATGGGAGGTGGGGTGGGAGAACAGAAAATAAATGAAATATATTTTTAAATCAAATAAACCATCCAGTTCAAGTATGTTAAAGTTGTAAAAATAAAATCAAACACTAAACGGGCACATTAGGAATAGTAATACATAGAGCTAAAACACATAATTGGAAAGAGTAGCTGTAACACCCTTCTAGTTTATTTAATCAAGGGCATGGAACTCCATATTCACTGCTAGATACTGCTGTAGAGAGGTGCCAATAGCTTTGTTATTCCCTTTTCTGACCCTCAACTGGCATATTTTTTTCACATTTTCTCCACATTTGTGTGATCATTTACAGTGCAATGTACTGCTAGGATAACTGGCCAAGTCTATATTTATAATATCTTTCCAGAATTCTCTGCATAGCGGAAATGAGACCCTTTAAGTGGAAGATTATGCACTGTGAGTCAATCTGATGGTTAGGGTGTTTAGGCAGCTTATAGAAGGATGAGAACATAGGGAGGTCCTCAATGGTGTATTAACTCTTTTTCATAGCCCAGTGAGCAGACAGGTGACACAAGCTAAGTCTTTTGAGCAGGCAGTCACACAACCAGACGAGTCAGTTGAAAAGGTGGGTGACACAACAAGCTGACTCCAATGAGAAGGTGGATGACACAAAAGGCAAATCCAATTAGCAGGCGGGTGACACAAAGAGCAAAGTCCAATGAGCAGGCAAATGATACATCAAGCTAAATCTAATTTGCAGGCGGTTGACACAACAAGCTGAGTCCAATGAGCAGGCAAGTGACACAACAAACTAAATTCAATGAGCAGGAGGGTGACACAACAAGCAAGTCTAATGAGTAGGCTGGTGACACAAAAAGCTGAATCTAGTAAGCAGGCGGTTAACACAACAAGCTGAGCCCAATGAGCAGACAAGTGACACAACAAATGGAATCCAATGAGCAGGTGGATGACACAACAAGTGAGTCCAGTGAGCAGGCAGGTAAGACAACAAGCTGAGTCCAATGAGCAGGCAAGTGACACAACTGGTGAAACTAGCTGAAAAAATGCAGTAGTGTTGGTAGGATGTTTTGGCAGCTTATATGAAGAGGAGAACATAGGGAGATCCTCAGTGGTGTGTTAATGCTTTTCCATAGTCCAATGGGCAGGCAGATGACAAAGTCCATTGAGTAGGTGGGAGAGGCAACAAGCCAAGGCCAATTAGCAGGCAGGTGGCACAAAAAAAAGCATTAGTGAATACTAGTGTCATCTCAATGATTTTCCAGTGTTGTAAGGGCTTTTTGAATCGCAATGTTTAAAATGGTTAACATATAACATATAAGAATTTCAACTATGTGCTTAACTGTTTGGTGGGGGGCACCACATTTATTAACAGCAGCCTTCAGGTACACAATACCAGGGCCAACGCAGAGACATAAGCTCTCCTCCAAGGCACTCTGAGTCCTATGAGCAGTAGACATGTGCGATTAGTTTCGAACGAATCGAAAATTCGTACGAATTTTTCGAAATTCGTACATTTGTACGAATCCAAATTACGAATTTTTACGGATACGAATTCTGTACGAAATACGAAGTTTTGTTTACAAAGTTTCGTTTACGAATTTTGGCTCCAAATTTAAAAGATTTGACATTATAGAGAGAAAAGATTTGACATTATAGAGAGAAGATTACTGCTGGAATTGGGTGGGGGAAATACATTTCCGGTCGAATCATTCTTTCGTTCCGGTCGAATCGCTCGTTATACGCGTCGTACGAAATTCGTATTTCGTACGAATCCGAATTGAATTCCGTACACGAATTACGATTACGATTTTTTTTAATACAAAACGGAACGGAACGAAACAAATTTTTGGACGGCTCCCATGTCTAATGAGCAGGTGGGTGATACAACAAGGAGAAGGAGGAAAACATAGGAAGGTCCTCAATGGTGTATAAATGTTTTTTCATAGTCCACTGAGCAGGTGGGTGACACAAGAATCTGAGTCCATTGAGCAGGCGGGTGACACAACAAGCTGAGTCTAATGAGCAGGCAAGTAACACAGCAAGCTGAATCTAATGAGCAGGCAGGTGACACAAGAAATGGAATCCAATGAGCAGGCGGGTGACACAAGGAAGTCCAATGATCAGGCCGGTAAAACAAGCTGAAAAAAAAAAAAAGCAGCATTGTGGATAGGGTGTTTGGGCAGCTTATACAAAGAGGTGAACATAGAGAGATCCTCAATGGTAATGCTTTTTCATAGTCCAATGAGCAGACAGGTGACACAACAAACTTAGTCCATTGAAAAGGCATGTGACGCAACAAGCTAAGTCCGCTGATCCAGAGGGTTGCACAAAAAAAAAAGCATTAGTGAATACTAGTGCCTTCTCAATGATTTTGCAGTGTTTTTGTATTGCAATGTTTAAAATAGCTAACATAAGAATCTTAACTTTATACTTAACTGTTTGGTGGGGGCTCCACATGTATAAAGTGCAGCCTTCAGGTACACAATACCAGGGCCAATGCATAGACATGATAGGCTCTTATCTAGGGCACTGTGGGATGCGGTCACTGCCAGAAGAAGATTTCTCTTCACTGTCAGACTGACATCCCAACCCTGCAGATTACACGGGGATAGCAGCTCTCCCAAGTGACAATAGTGTTGTTACAGAGCTGGTTACACAAGAAAATACTGTGAGGCCTCGTACACACGGCCGAGATTCTCGTCGAACAAAACATGTCGTTTTTTTCGACGAGATTCTTGGACAAGAAACTTGTCCCGGCCGAGTGTACACATGCTCGATTCAAAGAACCCGCGGTTCTTTGAATCGAGCGAACGCGGTGACGTCATCGACTATGACGAGCATGCGCTCGTCACATTCGATGCCGTCGCCGCCATCTTGGTATACCCTACCTATGCCTAGGAAGCTACCGCGCATGCGTCGAATTCATTTCGAACATGCGCGGGCTTCCCGGAGGACAGGTAAGTGTACACACACTCACTTTTCTCGTCGAGAAACATGCCGACGAGAATCTCGACGAGAAAATAGAGAGCAGGTTCTCTATTTTCTCGTCGAGGTTACTTGACGAGAAACCCGATAGCCGCGTACACACGACCGATTTACTCGGCAAGACATCTCTGCCAGCAAGTTTCTTGCTGGTTCTTGCCGAGAAAATCGGTCGTGTGTACGAGGCCTCACAGTAAAATATGCAGGGATGGGTTGTCGCTTAAGAACACAAAGGGCTCCACTGTTAGTTCATAGACACGTTGTTTGCATGCCAATCAAAACGCACACTTGCTCTTTAAGTAAAAGCCTGGCCAAGGATTGCCCAAGTTGCTGGGGGCTACCGATTGGCTCACGTCAGTGGCCTCATACAGGGGCGAAAACCAGGTGCTAGAGCATAGAACAGGTGAGTGTGATAGAGAAGTTCATTGTCAGGATTTGCATATTCCAAAGGCCCATACACACGATCGGACTTTTTGACAACAAACGTCCGACGAACCTGTTTTAGCGGACCATCCGACCGTGTGTACACTCCATCGGACAAACTTTTTCGCTTTTTCATCGGACAAATGTTCGCTGTGCAAACAGACAAACTTTCCGGCAACAATTGTCCGATGGAGAAAAATCTGATCGTGTGTACACAAGTCCATCGGACTAAAGTCCAAAGTACAAACACGCTTGCTCAGAACCAATGCTAAAGTTCAGACAACAATAGTGAAGTTGCCCAAAAGGTGGCGCTAAAGAGCAGAAAAACCACGTAGTACATCCTGCCGTGTGTATGCATACCAAGTTCACGGACAGTGCCCTTCGGACAGAAATCCACGGAAAAGTCAGATGGAAGTCCGAACCTGTGTATGAGGCTTTAAAGTGTTGTCACACCTCAACCTAGTATATTAATGCCTAAATTAGCATATACTGTTTGTGGCTCCACCTCAAGCCATTTACATGTCTTTATGTTTACATATACAGCTGGTAACACATGCCTTATTCATCCACATTAGTGCCTAGCGCCTTGGCAAATGCTGTCACTTTATATAGCCTCCCAGTGCTAGCTGTAGATTTGACAATAAATTATCACTCAAATAGATTTAATGATTTGAAACAATCAATCTACATCAAGACAAGAGAATGATTTGATTGAATTCAAACCCATTTTCGCAAGAACTGAATCCCTCTCATTGCACAATGAAATCCTAAGAAATATAATTATTTTATATAAGAGTTTGTTGTAGTCATAGGTGTGCGCATTGGGTGTGCCTGGGCACACCATAATCATCCTGTGTGCACAGGGTGCCACCGTGCCAGTGATGTGCTTGCCACTCACTATCTTCACTTATAAACACAAAAGCCTGGCATCTGTATTTAGAAGTGACAGCTGATCTCTAAATGGCTGCACAGATTCCTTCATGCCATCCCTGAGCTTAGCTACTGTAATATTCAGGAAGGGCAGGGGGTAGAGGAGGGGGGGTCGCCAAAAAAAAATCACTAGTGCCGGGCCTTATTGCCATGCAATGATTGCCGACACCCGCAGCATCTCTCCCCACCACCTGTGTAACAGAGCCAACAGCCGAGTAAGCTTCCACTAGGCTCCTTCTCGGCTCTGGAAGGAAGGCATGGAGCCATGCTGTATCTGAGGTCTGTGTTTAGATTGGTACCTTACGGAGTGTCAGGTACCTTACGGAGGCCGAAATGCTGAGAGCGGCTGCCCTTGCGGCTAAGTGCACTAGATCCCTGGAAGTGGTACAGAAGGAATAGGGCACAAAGAAGCACGAGTCAGCAGCAGGTTTTAGCAGGACTTGAGTGATGATCACTGGGAAGCCACTTGAAGATGAGTCTTGGGAGATCTGTAACTCCGTGCAGTGGTTAGACTTATAACCAGTTTGAGTAAGAAGCCCGGCTGAGGGTCTAACCCGGGTGAGTAGGCAAGTGATTGCTGTAGAGGAGTCTGTGGAGAGAGCCAGGTTCAAGCACAGGTAATGAGGTAAGAGAAGCAGAAGCAAGTCCGTATTACTAACCGGGGTCATGCACAGGTAATCAGGTAAGAGAGGCAGTGGAAAGTCCTTAGTACAAGCCGGGGTCAAACACAGGGAGCAGGCAGGGTAAGCGGAGTCTTTAAAGCACTGGAGAGAGATCAGAGTAGGTCAAGATCAATCCGGGTCACAACAGGTAAACACTAGATAACAGGATGCTGAGGCAGGAACACAGGACGCTGAAAGACAATCCAGCAATTAGCATGGGGCTGAGCAGCCTTTTATAGACCAGCGAAGGGGATTCATGATATACGCGCACCACCGCGCAATGTGCCCGCGCCGCCCCGTTGTGTCGCACACCCACATGCGCCAAACCGCCATTCTCACGCGCATGTGTGCGGAAAATGCTGATAACAGCAACTCAGGCTTCTGGAGTTTCCCTGACAGGCAGAGGGAATTGTAATGACAGGGGAAGAGGCTTTACACAGGAGGGGGTCATAGGTGAGCTTGTGCTAGAATTGGGATGTCAATCCTGTCGAAGATGAGGATATGGTGGTTGAAGAAGAACTTTGTACTGGGGGAGATTTGGGGAAAAAGGGGGAGCCATTTTTGGTTTAAAGAGGCCAGTGAGATAAGCAGCGAGTAGCACACTCCTGAATGCTGTACATAGCACACTCCTGAACCATGCACCCTGTGCATAGCGCACCCATGAATGCTGAACTCTGTACATAACTGTATGTAGCGTATTCCTGAACTCTGCACTCTGCATGTAGCGCACTCCTGAACCCTGCACTCTGTACTTAGCGTACTCCTGAACCCTGCACTCTGTACTTAGCGTACTCCTGAACTCTGCACTCTGTACTTAGCGTACTCCTGAACCCTGCACTCTGTGTGTAGGGTACTTCTGAACTCTGCTCTCTGTACTTAGCACTCTTCTGAACTCTGCACTCGGTACATAACGTACTCCTGAACCCTGCACTCTGTGTGTAGCGTACTTCTGAACCCTGCACACCTGAACCCTGCACTCTGTATGTAGCACATTCCCGAACCCTGCACTCTGTACATAGCACATCCCTGAACATTGTACATAGTGCACTCCAGAACGCTGTACATAGCACACTCCTGAACTCTGTACTCTACTGTATATAGCACACTCCTGAACTCTGAACTCTGTATGCAGCGCACTCCTGAACTCTGCACCCTGTGCATAACTGTATGTAGCACATTCCCAAACTCTGAACTCTGTATATAGCGTACTCCTGAACTCGGCACCCTGTAAGTAACTGTATGTAGCACACTCCTGAACTCTGCACTCTGTATGTAGCACACTCCTGGTATTTAATGCCCCTTTAACCTCCCTGGCGGTATGATTTTGTCTGATTTTAGGTGCTGAAAGTGGTACAATTATTTTGCATGGAAATTTGGTGTTTTATTTTGTAGGCCTGCAATTCTTAGGAATAACTCACTTAAATCAGTCCAAACCAGAGTCTAGTAGACATCCCGGGTATGATAAAGTTTGAAACACAAACTCATAAATTATATTATAATAAATGTGGCGCCCTGCTCCTAATGAGTGGGTACTATTTCTTGAATAGTGATGAGCCGAACACCTTCGGGTTCGGTTCGCACCAGAACCCGCGAATGGACCGAAAGTTCTCACGAACGTTAGAACCCTATTAAATACAATGGATGCGAACGTTCAAAATCTAAAGTGCTAATTATAACGACTATTATGCATGTTATTGTCCTAAAAAGGGTTTGGGAACCCGGGTTCTGCACCAGGGGACATGTATCAATGCAAAAAGAAGTTTTAAAAATGGACGTTTTTCTGGAACAGTCATTTTAATGATGCATAAAGTGAAAAAAAAAAAGTCAAATATTCCTTTAAATATCGTACCTGGGGGGTGTCTAAAGTATGCCTGTGAAGTGCCACGTGTTTCCTGTCTTTAGAACTGTCCCTGCACAAAATTACATTTCTAAAGGAAAACAAGTCATTTAAAACTGCTTGCGGCTTTAATGTAATGTCTGGTCCCGGTAATATGGATGAAAATCTTTAAGAAAAATGGCATAGCTACCCCATGACCCCCCCCCCTTTACCCCAGCCCATTACCAGCCCCTTTGGGTCTTGTATGGATATTAGGGGGAACCCCGCACACAAAAGAAAAAAGGCCCTATATACTCTGAACAGCCCGTATACAGGTGGTGCATACAAGACAGGGACTGTAGGTTTGTTCTTATGTAGAATCTGTCTGTAATTTTGAACAGGTACATTGTTTAAGTGTAGCTCCAGCCAAAAAATCAATTTTTAAGCTTTTTGGAAAACATAGGCAAGGGTTATCACCCCTGTAACATTTGTTTTGCTGTCTGTGCAGTGTGCACCTGTTCAGAACAGTTCACCTCACTTTCCGTCCTAATGACAAATGTTTTTTGAAAATTTTGGGTTTTTATTGAAACAAGAATTGGTGATAAAGCATCAGTGGAGAGGAGACACTTTTTTTCCCATATTAACTCTTACAGGAGAGAATTTGCCTTCCTAGGGGTAGATTTCCTCTCACTTCCTGTTGTATCCTTCCGTTTGCAAGGAGGATTTGTTTGTAAGTTGGATGTTTGAAAGTAGGGGCCTGCCGTATATACTCTGCTGAAATTTGCCCCTTACATGCTGGTGTTGCCACAACACTGTGAGCCCTCACAGTTACTCTTGGTGGGAGCATGAATGGGCCCTGCTGTGAATTATTAGATCAAGAATTGTAATTGCATGCCCCTGTTAAACAGGGGCAGAAAAATTGGGCCTTTGGTGGTGGTGGTGGTGGTGTTGACACAACACTGTGAGCCCTCACAGTTACTCTTGGTGGGCGCAGGAATGGGCCCTGCTGTGAATTATTAGATCAAGAATTGTAATTACATGCCCCTGTTAAACAGGGGCAGAAAAATTGGGCCTTAGGCACTGGTGCCACAACACTGCAACCCCTCACAGATACTGTACTTGGAGCACAGCAATGAGCCCTGTTGCAAAGTATTGCATCAAAAATTGTAATTACACGCCCCTGTTAAACAGGGGCTGAAAAATTGGGCCTTAGGCACTGGTGCTGGTGCCACGACACTGCAATCTCTCCCAGATACTCTAGTTGGAGTGCAGGAATGAGCCCTGCTGCAAAGCATTGCATAAAAAATTGTAATTACATGCCCCTGTTAAACAGGGGCTGAAAAATTGGGCCTTAGCCACTGGTGCTGGTGCCATGACACTGCAACCTCTCCCAGATACTCTAGTTGGAGTGCATAAAAAATTGTAATTACATGCCCCTGTTAAACAGGGGCTGAAAAATTGGGCCTTAGCCACTGGTGCCACGACACTGCAACCTCTCCCAGATACTCTAGTTGGAGTGCAGGAATGAGCCCTGCTGCAAAGCATTGCATAAAAAATTGTAATTACATGCCCCTGTTAAACAGGGGCTGAAAAATTGGGCCTTAGCCACTGGTGGCGGCACCCAGAAACAAAAATGTTCTTCCAAGCTATTATCATCAATCGGATCTTTGAGGAGGAGGAGGATAGTCAGTCAACATAACAGGACAGTCACTCAACATCAGCATCAGTCTTGAAGGGATGTGACATTTGAAAATAAATTAGTCTGTTATATCAGCTTCAGGTGTTTGGTAGCTGGTGGTGATCCAAGACTGGTTCATCTTTATGAAGGTCAGTCGATCAACCGAGTCGGTGGACAGGCGCACCCTGTGATCCGTGACAAATCCTCCAGCAGCACTGAATGTGCGTTCTGAAAGAACGCTGGATGCAGGACAGGCCAGTAGCTCAATTGCATACTGTGCAAGCTCTGGCCAGTGATCCATCCTCAAGACCCAGTAAGCCAGAGGATTTTCGGTGGGGAAGGTGTCCAAGTCTGACCTTGCCCCTAGGTATTCCTGCACCATGTATATCAGACGCTGGCGATGGTTGCTGGAACCGATCATACCTTGGGGCTGCGGACTAAAGAATTGTCGGTCAGACGACCACCTTCCCCACCGCTCCTTCTTTGACTGACCGAAGCCTCAGCAACTCGTTGTCCAGGACCAGGAGTTTGTAACCTCCCAGTCTCTGGGAACGCGTTGCACAGACCTTTCTGCAAGGCCTCCCGGAGTTGTCTCATCCTCTGCTCCCTCTGCGATGGTAAGATAAGGTCCGCAACCTTACCCTTGTACCGTGAATCAAGGAGAGTGGCCAGCCAGTAATGGTCCCTCTCCTTGATCCGAAGAATACGAGGATCCTTCCACAGACTTTTCAGGATCAGGGAGGCCATGCAGCGTAGGTTAGCTGAGGCATTCGGTCCGGAGTCCTCTGGGTCACTAAGGACGACATGATCCGCAGCCACCTCCTCCCAGCCACGTACAAGTCCACGGGTTTCTTGGGACTGTAAATCATCCCTAAAAGACTGCTGCTGATGATGCTGAGTGCCAGGCTCCACCTCCATGCTGACACAATCCTCCTCCTCCTCCTCCTCTTCCTGTGCGATGGGTGGGACAGAAGGAACACTGTCTGGGTAAAGGGGGCCTTGAGAGGCAAGGAAGTCCTCCTCTTCCTGCCTCTGTTCTGCCTCAAGTGCCCTGTCTATTATTCCACGCAGCGTATGTTCCAACAGGTGGACAAGAGGTACAGTGTCACTGATGCATGCACTGTCACTGCTCACCATCCTCGTGGCCTCCTCAAATGATGCCAGGACAGTGCATGCATCCCTGATCATGCCCCACTGGCGGGGTGAAAAAAACCCGAGCTCCCCTGACCCTGTCTTGGTGCCGTAGTCACACAGGTACTCAATGATGGCCCTCTGCTGCGTGTGCAGCCGCTGCAGCATGGCCAACGTTGAGTTCCACCTGGTGGGCATGTCACATATAAGGCGGTTCTTGGGCAGGTTCAACTCCTTTTGCAGCTCAGCCAGGCGAGGCCAAGACATTGCTTTCCACATGCCGGTAGAGAGCCGTAATCTCCTTCTGTGAGAAAAAGTGGCGTTTGGGAACCTGCCACTGAGGAACCGCACATTGCACAAACTCACGGAAGGGGGCCGAGTCTACCAACTGAAAAGGCAGCAGTTGAAGCGCTAGCAATTTAGCCAAGCTAGCATTCAACCGCTGGGCATGTGGATGGCTGGGAGTGAATTTCTTTTGACGGTCCAGCAGCTGGGGCAGGGAAATTTGCCTGCTAGAATTGGACGTCGGTGTACTGCTAGCAGAGTGCCCGCAAGTACTTGACTGTGACACACCTAATTCTACACCTTCATTCCTCTCAGTGCAGGTTTCAGAGAGGACTGAAGATATAGTGGGGTTGGAGATCCCAGCTGATGCGGTGCAAGGAGAGGTCCGCTTTGTTCTTTGGTGTGGGTCTTTAAGGTAGGCTTGCCAACGAGCTGCATGGCAGGTCAACATATGTCTGGTCAAGCATGTGGTGCCCAAGCGGGTGATGTTTTGGCCACGCTATATACGCTTGAGACATATGTTGCAAACAGCAGCTGTGCGATCTGATGCACTCGACTCAAAAAAGGCCCACACCAAAGAACTTTTTGAATAACGGGCAGAGGCAGCGCCCTGCACAGGCGGAGCTCGGCGGTGTGATTCAGTCGGTGTGCTGCACTTACGCTGGCCTCCCGAGGGAATCCTGCCTCGTTGGAGATGTGCCTCCTCCTCATCCTCCTCCTCCTCCTCCTCTCTCCTATTAGGCACCCACGTGGAGTCAGTGACCTCATCATCCCCTCCCTCCTCATCACTGGAGCCAATCTGGCAGTATGCTGCAGCTGCTGGAACATGACTGCCAGATTGGTGTCCTTCTTGAGCATCCCCTCTCTCTGCTCTCACGTTACTGCCTTCCTCTAGCTGGGTATCATCATCAGACCCTTCGAAACACTGGGCATCCTCCTGGAACATGTACCCAACACTGTGCTCAAACAGTTCGGGGGACTCCTCAGGAGGACATGGTGGGTCTAGGGAAGGAGTGACTGATGATGACATTGATACTAGGGAAGAGGACGCTTTGGCAGCTGCTTTGCCAGTACCCTGAGCCTGGGTGAGAGAGGATGAGGAGGATGAGGAGGATGAGGAGGGCTTGGTCATCCACTCTACCAAGTCTTCGGCATGATGTGGCTCAACACGTCCAGCTGCCGAAAAGAAGGACAAGCGTGTCCCATGGCCACGTGCTGATGGCGATGCACCGTGTCCATGACCAGCACTGTTGTCTCTAGACACAGAGCCTGCTTGCCCTCTTTTATTGGCTCCTGACTGTCTGCCTCTCCTTGTTTGCCTTCCAGACATTCTAATGGCCTGCAGGGAGATGGGAAAACCAGCAATAAGGCCTAGCTTCAGGAGTATATTTTGCAGGAAGCACACTACGCCCGCTGTAAGTGCTGCAAATGCCCGTTGGTGTAACACACCAGGAAAACACAGCAATACGGGCTAGCTTCAGGTGTATAATGTGCAGGAGGCACACTTAGCCCGCTGTAAGTGCTGCAAATGCCTGTTAGTGTAACACACCAGGAAAACACAGCAATACGGGCTAGCTTCAGAAGTATATTTTGCAGGAATCACACTACGCTTGCTGTAAGTGCTGCAAATGCCTGTTGGTGTAACACACCAGGAAAACACAGCAATACGGGCTAGCTTCAGGAGTATATTTTGCAGGAATCACACTACGCCTGCTGTAAGTGCTGCAAATGCCTGTTGGTGTAACACACTAGGAAAACACAGCAATAAGGCCTAGCTTTAGGAGTATATTTTGCAGGAATCACACTACGCCTGCTGTAAGTGCTGCAAATGCCTGTTGGTGTAACACACCAGGAAAACACAGCAATACGGGCTAGCTTCAGAAGTATATTTTGCAGGAATCACACTACGCTTGCTGTAAGTGCTGCAAATGCCTGTTGGTGTAACACACTAGGAAAACACAGCAATAAGGCCTAGCTTCAGGAGTATATTTTACAGGAATCACACTATGCCTGCTGTAAGTGCTGCAAACGCCTGTTGATGTAACACACCAGGAAAACACAGCAATACGGGCTAGCTTCAGGTGTATAATGTGCAGGAGGCACACTCCGCCCGCTGTAAGTGCTGCAAATGCCTGTTAGTGTAACACACCAGGAAAACACAGCAATAAGGCCTAGCTTCAGGTGTATACTGTGCAGGAGGCTTAGCAACAATGACACTGACACTGTCCCCTGCCTATCCTTCTCTCTCCCTGCACACAAGGTTTATCAAAGAATATGACACTGACACTCTCCCTGCCTATCCTCTCTCCCTGCACACAAGGTTTAGTAAAGAATATGACATTGACACTGTCCCCTGCCTATTCTTCTCTCTCCCTGCACACAAGGTTTAGCAAAGAATATGACACTGACACTCTCCCTGCCTATCCTTCTCTCTCCCTGCACACAAGAATAGCACAAAGAATATCAACAC
The DNA here is from genome assembly GCA_029206835.1 of Rana muscosa. Classification (NCBI taxonomy): domain Eukaryota; kingdom Metazoa; phylum Chordata; class Amphibia; order Anura; family Ranidae; genus Rana; species Rana muscosa. The sequence continues at coordinate 190,584,270 of CM055120.1, read as the reverse complement.
TGTCCCTGCCTATCCTTCTCTTTCCCTGCGCCGTAACACACTACACAAGGCCGCCGCACTGGCAGCCTTTTATAGTGTGGGGCGTGTGCTAAACCCCCTGAGCTATAATTGGCCACAGGCAACCTGCCTGTGGCCAATTATGGCTCTCCTAGCTGCCGGTGCTGTGATTGGCCAAGCATGCGGGGTCACAGTGCATGCTTGGCCAATCACAGCGCCTGGATTGCACTGCGATGGCGCAGTGTATTGTGGGCCATTCGCGTCACTCGAATTTGGCGCGAACGGCCCAAATCGTTCGATGTTCGCCGAACGATCTAACAGCCGATGTTCGAGTCGAACGTATGTTCGACTCGAACACCGAGCTCATCCCTAATCTTGAAATTTAGTTGTCTGGGCATTTGTTTAGCCCAGAGAGATTGTTATTCAAATTGTGGCACTGTTTCAGTACAGTTGGTTGCATGATTCCCCCACCAGTGTGTGTCGATGTCACCGCTGGTCCGGGTTGGAAAGGCAACAGGCTGGACGTATTGGGTACCTCTTTCCCAGCAGCAGCCCAGGGGGCGTGGTGAACCCGCTGTGCATTCTGGGAGAAGGTATTTAAGTGACAGACGCCATTAGGGTGGAGGAGAATTGGGGGTCGTGTTCCCTCCTGGCTTCAGGGATGTGTTGGCAGTTCCCGCCTCGGGGCCACGTTGGCCCGAGGCCTCGCAACTGAGATGTAGGCCCAGGAGTTGCTGGGGCCTACTGATCCAGGGATGATCCTGTGTCGCCTTGCTTGATGGAAGGGACCGAGCAATTGAGGACTCAATTGGAGAATGCATCCGGATCATAATCTACCTCACAGTGCTGCTGGATCGGCTGAAAGATTCTTGCACTGAGAACTGTGTTCTTTCTGAGGGAGCTATCCCAGTGAGGGGATATGCAAGTCTGTGGCAGAGACTATTCTATTGAACAAATTCCAATACCAAGTCTGTGGCAGAGACTATTCTATTGATTGAGCTTCGCACCGGCTGCTTAGTCCAGCGTGGAGACAGTCACTCCTCTGGACCTAGGACATTTCCGTGATTGACAAGTAAGATACCTGAGTCTTCCCCGTTCCTCTACCCTTCTGTTGGAACGTTTTATTCAAATAAAACCCTTGAAAGAGATTCTGTGTTGGTGCAGACATTTCTTATGGATAGCCTCTTCAAGGAGAAACCCTGAGCCGAACACTTGGAACAGTAAGGTAACGTGCAAAGACCCACAACTAAACCAGCAGCTCCTACGGCGGACACCGCTACACTTGGGGGCTCGTCTGGGATATTTGCCGTTACCCTTAGCAACTAAAAAGACTGTTCATTGGGACCTATCCACAGAGGGAGAAGGACTGTGCTTAAAACGGGGAGAAACTTGCGATCACTTCTGAACCGCGTGGGCTGTGGGCGGAGTCCAGGAAAAGAAAAAGCCTGCGAGCTATGTGCTAAAGAGAGCAAGTGGGAGGAGTTCCCGCTTGTTTGCCGTGTGGGACGCCACATGTGTGTCCAACACCCTGAGAGACGGAGCATCGCCATGTCTTCAATGCTGTCGGTACAGTCTATTTCTGGGCCCAGGATGATTCCGATGGGTACCGCTACAAGAACCATGCTGCCCGGAACCGTACTCACGGACACTGGCATCCGATTGAAGCCGCATGGGCGGTTAATGCTCTATACAGTCGGTGATGTGAAAGCGCTGGGTATGCTGTGTAACAGGTGCAATGGACTGGCTATGAATCCCCGTCCTTTTGTCCGATGCCTACGATGCAGGGAGTACCTGTTCTCAGTGGAGCAACCAATTGTGCCACCCTGCGCTTACAAAGTGGACTGGGTCACAGGCAATGTGACAGAAGAAGCTGCTGCCTTTGACCAGATTGTCCGGTCTATGCCTACCACATCCGCTACAACAGCCATTCCGGAGGGAGCTGGCACTGTTATCACTGTGAGTGAGTCATCGGCAGACACCGCTACTATCGTTACTTCAACGGTATCCCCTTTCGCTGCACCTATCTTCACATACCTGTCCAGAAGAAGGTGGGATACGTAAAGGCCTCCCAACCCCAGAAACTGCTGGAACCGGACCCCGAGAGAAGTGATACCCCCGCCAGGTCCACGTCAGGAACCGGTAAGACATCTGGGGAAAAAGTGCCTGGGACTGTACATACATATTTACCGGCAGAAGAGTGGGAGGACTCTGAATTAGACTCTGTCGGATATCGGGGATGACGACTTATTTGAGACCAGGTCTCACAAGTTGTTGTGGAACAAATGGAGGATGTTGCCTCCGTACATAGTTTTTCGGAATTGACAGCCATGGATTCCGTGGAAACAACACCTAGTGTGGAAACCCAGCTTGTTACAAGTGAGATCCTGCCCAAAGTTACCAATGCATATGGGTCAGGAAAACTGTCTGCGAATTCCATGATACTCAAGTCTCCGGCCTCTTGCATACCTCCAGGATATGGAAGTTATCATTCATTGCCTAGGCTTGCCCGATCACAGAGACTACTTAATAAATGGGTGGCTACTGAGTATGAACTCGAGTTCCCTTATGTTCCTAGGGAAATTATGCAGGAGATTGAGGCTCACAGAGAGGAATGGTACTAGACATGTGCACACTGAAATATTTTGTTTTAGGATTTCGTTTTCGTCCGAAAAATAAATTTATTTAGTTACTCCCGAAATTAGTTTTTATTTATTTAGTTTTTCGTTAAAAATTGCATTCGTCCGAAAATCTGAATTAATTACGGTTGAATCTGTCATTGAAGGCTTATGTTGTCTGTCGAATGTTCAAAGAAGATTTGACGGAGCAGCGAAACTGTACGACACCGCAATCGTACATTTCCGGTCGTATGTTCCACCTACAAGCTAGCTATAGTAGAATTCTAATGTTGTATGACTAGTAATAATTATATTTTTTAATTATTATTACTAGTCAACCAACATTAGAATTTTTCTATAGCCTATGGGTGGATGCATTTGACCGGAAATGTACGATTGCAGCGTCGTACAGTTTAGCTGCTACGTCGAATCTTCTTAGAACTTTCGACAGACACCATAAGCCTTCAATGACAGATTCGACGTTTGTATGTTTTTCGATGCTTTGTCGAATCTTCGTCGTTCATGTTGAATTGTCAAGTTAGTTCTACCTTTTTTCCTGCTTCTCCTCTTTGGTTACAATCAGCCAATAATATTCATCATCATCATTTTTATTTTACTTTCCCCACGCAATTCCAGCAGCGATCATTTCTCTCTAGGTCGAATCTTTTCTCTCTATAATGTCAAATCTTTTCTCTCTATGTAGAATAATCTTGGACTAATAGAGTTAAGGTTAGGCACATTCGAACACAGGTTCGATAGACATAGATTGTTATTGTCAGCGTCATGTCGAATCTCCTATCTATATCGAACTGTTGTTGCAACGAAAACAAAAATAAAGCGTTCATTTATGTCGGATCTTTCGGTTTTCGGATTCTGCGCTTTAGTTTTCGTTTGTTAAAACAATAACGAAAATACCTGAAATTCGGCTGAAAATGCATTCGGACGAAAACGAATGCACATGTCTAAATGGTACCATGAAGCTGTGTGGAACTATCTAGAGGTGCCTAAACCCTTTCGGAAGATGGGCCATTCTTTCATTATGGATGAACATTTTAAAGGATGTCTGCTATACTGGAGCTATGGTCGGCCCATCTATGCGGACAAAGTGGTTACCTGCCGACCTGGAAGGGATGACTGCGTTTATTTCATTACTACTGTGGACAAGCAGGGAAAATCCCTGACTCTGCCGGATCCTCACTTTTACTGGTGATCCATTATAGTCACCGTTCCAGTTTGTCATTTTACAAAGAGAAAAAAAAAGAAGATTTTGTTTTATTTCTTTTTCTTCTTTGAAGGACTTGGGGTAACTAGCTAGTTATTGCTAGGGTGTTAGAGACGTTGAGTCAAGATTTCTTTACCCGGTCCACTACCTCAAATGGAACTCTGTGTGTTGCTCTTCGACCACTAGGTGCCGGAGGTTTGCTTAGTCAGCAGAAACAAAACTTTTCTACATGGAACTTTTTTGCACTTAGTTGCTTAGAGAAAAAAAAGTAATACATTTTATTTATATATATATATATATATATATATATATATATATATATATATATATATCAAAAAATTAAGAACAGAGTCTATTTGATAAAACAGCGCTTAGTATTGGATAATGTCCAACTTCAAAAAATGTATGCGGTATGGTGGAAAAGAAATAAAATCACAAAGGATGCAGTAAAGTCACAGTTCTTAGTGTGGTAGGTGTTTCTAAAAGATGGATGAATCGTGCACCCTACACCAGCTCCCAATCTTCACCACAGATGTGATATACGGTCCCCCGCTGGGGTTCAAACTCACCAGAACAGTAAATCAAATGAGCCTTGCAAGATATATTCCTCCTAATTCAAACTTCCATCACCACCTCAGGAATCGGTATGGGTTAAAACTCCATTCGAGGTACATATAAAACACAAATTCACTGACATAGTGTAATCCTGCTTTATTTTAAATTAACCCATATAAAAAACATATCCCCGCTTCCAATACACGTACAATAGTTCAACTTGTAAATGACATATAGGAATGAAACATAATCACCGCTCTCCTCCGAACACAGGGGCCGCACTCGTGCTGCAAGCGCAAAACTACAGATGCTTCCTGGTTAGGTTCTGGTTAGCGGTGGAACGCACACTCCTCACTTCCTGGATACGCCGTTGTAGCCACGCCCTGACGCGTTTCGTCACTTCCGACTTCAACAGAAGTCGGAAGTGACGAAACGCGTCAGGGCGTGGCTACAACGGCGTATCCAGGAAGTGAGGAGTGTGCGTTCCACCGCTAACCAGAACCTAACCAGGAAGCATCTGTAGTTTTGCGCTTGCAGCACGAGTGCGGCCCCTGTGTTCGGAGGAGAGCGGTGATTATGTTTCATTCCTATATGTCATTTACAAGTTGAACTATTGTACGTGTATTGGAAGCGGGGATATGTTTTTTATATGGGTTAATTTAAAATAAAGCAGGATTACACTATGTCAGTGAATTTGTGTTTTATATGTACCTCGAATGGAGTTTTAACCCATACCGATTCCTGAGGTGGTGATGGAAGTTTGAATTAGGAGGAATATATCTTGCAAGGCTCATTTGATTTACTGTTCTGGTGAGTTTGAACCCCAGCGGGGGACCGTATATCACATCTGTGGTGAAGATTGGGAGCTGGTGTAGGGTGCACGATAGACTTGTGCACAACGGAAAAATTCGTTCCGTTTCAGTTCGTTTCTTTCCGGTCCTGTTGATTCGTAATCATTCGTAATTTTGCTAGACGGGATTTTTCGTGTTCGGACTCATTCGTATTTTTGCAAGCGACATTTTTCGTTGAATTTTTTGTTGCTTCATAATTCGTACTTTCGGTAGAGTACGTTGTTTTTCGTTGATTCTGGACACAACTCCTACTTTCGTAACTTTTTTTGGGTTCGTACTTTCGGTAGAGTACGTTGTTTTTCGTTGATTCTGGACACAACTCCTACTTTCGTAACTTTTTTTGGGTTCGTTGATTCGTAATTTTCCGTGTCTCTCTCACAACGACGCTGCCTATTATGCCTAATGTGCTTCGAATGGATTTGTACTTTTCTAAATACATTGCGGTTATTTGTAACGATTCGAAATCTCGTATTTTACTTTCGTTTTTAACATGCGGCTATAGGCTCCGCCCCTGTACACCATTTTGAGAGGGTTCAGCACGGTGAGGGAGAAGCAGAGAGCAGAGCAGAGTGTTATTGTGCTTCGAATGGATTCGAAATCTCGTATTTTACTTTCGTTTTTTACATGCGGCTATAACCTCCGCCCCTGTACACCATTTTGAGAGGGAGTTCAGCACGGTGTGGGAGAAGCAGAGAGCAGAGCAGAGTGAGTGTTATTGTGCTTCTTATGGATTCGTACATTCGTAACTTTTTCATAACGAATTATGCCGAAGACATTCGGGCATTCGCTATTTGCGGTATAATTTATTTCGGATTCGGTCTTATTCGTAATTGCTTTGTTCGGAAATTCGAATGCTTCCGAATGTCCGAAAGTTGCTAAATTCGGACGAATTTCAATTCGTTACGAAACGAATTGCACAAGCCTAGTGCACGATTCATCCATCTTTTAGAAACACCTACCACACTAAGAACTGTGACTTTACTGCATCCTTTGTGATTTTATTTCTTTTCCACCATACCGCATACATTTTTTGAAGTTGGACATTATCCAATACTAAGCGCTGTTTTATCAAATAGACTCTGTTCTTAATTTTTTGATACATTTTATTTATTTACTGTTTTATGGGTGTCAGTTTCTTTCATCTATAATTTTAAACAGCTGCTGCTATTCCTTATAAGAACACCTTTTATCATTAATGTGATATTGGTTATATCTAATTTTATATATATATATCTGTATGATATCTTTTTACTCTATCATCACTCTGATCTCAGAATAAGTTAATTGGTAAACCGTTCCTCTTGGCGCCGAGAAGTGCACTTGTGGGCCCCTATAGTTTATGTGCACCTTTTTTAGATATATATATATATATATATATATATATATGGGAAAGAAAGTTTTATTTCTCCAGGAAGTAAGGTTTTGCTTCCATTGTACAGAAATGTTTTAGAATATTTACCTGTGTGTGCTGTTTGTTTTTCAGGTGTCCTGGATCTCCTTCCAAGCTACTGTAAAGTTGGGTGGGTTAGATAGGGAGATAGGAATACTGTAGTGTGTAATAATATGATTATTACATGTCTGTATAAAATGTGTATTGTGTATTTCTTGTTATCTTACCCTTCCCTCCCTATCCAAGTTTTGGGACTCAGGTAGCTGACCCTCAAGATTGAGGGTCAAACTTTCCTCGACAATGAGGACATCGTCTGTTGTGGAGGGGGAAGTATGTAGCGCCCTGCTCCCAATGAGTGGGCGCTATATGTTGAAATTTTATTGTCTGGGCATTAGTTTAGCCCAGAGAGATTGTTATTCAAATTGTGGCACTGTTTCAGTACAGTTCAGCATGATTTTCCCCCGACCAGTGGGTGTCACTGTCACCGCTGGTCCGTGTTGGAAAGGCAACAGGCTGGACGTATTGGGTACCCCTTTCCCAGCAGCAGCCCAGGGGGCGTTGTGAACCCGCTGTGCATGCTGGGAGAGGGTATTTAAGTGACAGACGCCATTAGGGTGGAGGAGAATTGGGGGTCGTGTTTTTCGATCCTCACCTGAGGGCCCTCCTGGCCTCAGGGATGTGTTGGCAGTTCCCGCCTCGGGGCCACGTTGGCCCGAGGCCTCGCAACTGAGATGTAGGCCCAGGAGTTGCTGGGGCCTACTGATCCAGGGATGATTCTGTGTCGCCTTGCTTGATGGAAGGGACCGAGCAATTGAGGACTCAATTGGAGGATGCATCCGGATCATAATCTACCTCACAGTGCTGCCGGAGCGGCTGAAAAATTCTGGCACTGAGAGCTGTGTTCTTTCTGAGGGAGCTATCCCAGTGAGGGGATATGCAAGTCTGTGGCAGAGACTGTTCAATTGAACAAATTCCAATACCAAGTCTGTGGCAGAGACTATTCTATTGATTGAGCTTCGCACCGGCTGCTAGGCCAGTGAGATTGGGCCTGTCCGGTGGTGGCGTGGAGACAGTCGCTCCTCTGGACCTAGGAAGTTTCTGTGATTGACAAGTAAGATACCTGAGTCCTCCCCGTTCCTCTACCCTTCTGTTGGAACGTTTTATTCAAATAAAACCCTTGAAAGAGACTCTGTGTTGGTGCAGACATTTCTTATGGATAGACTCTTCAAGGAGAACCCCTGAGCCGAACATTTGGAACAGTAAGGTAACGTGCAAAGACCCACAACTAAACCAGCAATAACAAATAATAATATAAAAATAATAAAAATTATTCAATAATGTAATCAAATCAAAAACACTGAAATTTGCTCAGTTGCAGAATTGTCGCTGTCATTACTTTCATTGTTTGATGACGAATTTCCCCACAAATTGCTTTCACTCAATTCTGCAAGTGATTCTAATTTATTATCGCTGTTTTCTAGCTGGTCTAAAACCACTTTTGACATAGAGGGACACTTTTTGGTTGCTATGGACAATCTCCAAATTCCAGGCAGAATTTTTTTTATTTATAATATAAAAGTGCATGCAGGGCACTGGACAGAGGGGATGTGTAATTTTTTTATACAGTACTGTAATCTGTAAGATTATAGTGTACTGTATGTGTATTGTGTTTTTACTTTTTTGAATTTGGCGCCGATCTCCGCCCCCGTGCGCCGCAACGTCGCAGGGAACGGAGCTCGGCGGCACTGTGTGTGAATCGAGCGAGGAGACAGCTCGCACACACTGCGGGGAGACATCGCAGGATCCAGGGGACAAGGTAAGTAATTCTCCCTGTATCCTGTGATTCAGCCCGAGTCTGGCTTGGGGTTACCGCTTATGGTACTGAAATCTTACCCCGAGCCAGACTCGGGAATACCGCCAGGGAGGTTAAGACCCTACCACTCTTACTGCAATTCAGGCCACACCCACCATTTGCTGTGGTGTGCTCTACCACCCCACGTGTTTCAGGTGCACACCCTAATGCAATTGGCTGCACACACCTATGATTGTATTTGTGAAAACTAAAATCTCTGGAACGTATACACAAAAAGGCAAGTAGAGGGCATGGGACTATCATCATTGCCTGTTGGTGATCTTGTCCAGATTATTGACTTACCATATCTTGTTCTGTATTGTGTGGAGGAGGGGGTCTTAGGCCTCGTACACACGACCGATTTTCTCGGCAAGAACCAGCAAGAAACTTGCTGGCAGAGAGGTCTTGCCGAGTAAATCGGTCGTGTGTACGCTGCTATCGGGTTTCTCGTCGAGAAAACCGACAAGAAACCTTGACGAGAAAATAGAGAACCTGCTCTCTATTTTCTCGTCGAGATTCTCCTCGGCATGTTTCTCGACGAGAAAAGTGAGTGTGTGTACACTTACCTGTCCTCCCGGAAGCCCGCGCATGTTCGAAATGAATTCGACGCATGCGCGGTAGCTTCCTAGGCATACGTAGGGTATACCAAGATGGTGGCGACGGCATCGAATGTGACGAGCGCATGCTCGACGTAGTCGATGACGTCACCGCGTACACTCCTTTCAAAGAACCGCGGGTTCTTTGAAACGAGCGTGTGTACACTCGGCCGGGACAAGTTTCTTGTCCAAGAATCTCGTCGAAAAAAACGACATGTTTTTTTCAACGAGAATCTCGGCCGTGTGTACGAGGCCTCAGTCTGATGTCTTGTGTTCCTTTAAAACAGAAAAAAGAAGCTGCCACACATTGGACAATAGCTCTCCACTGGAAGGAGACCTTTGTACCATTTCCGCAGATCTTAACAGGAATTTAAGAGATTAAGCTTATGGGAAACATCTATCACTCAATAAATAACACAAAGAGACTTTTTGATCCTAAATTGGAATTATGGTTTATTTACAAAAATACACTAAATGCATAGATTACATGCTTATATTCAATTCTGCAGTACCCTAGTTTGGTTCCCTTACATCTTTATTTACTTTAGTTTATTTCACTTTTTTCTTTTTCTTTTATGTTTCTTTTTCTTATTATCTTCTTACGGTTAACCACTTCAATACAGGGCTTTTTGTACCTATTCAATACCGGGCCTATTTTGGCACTTCTCTCCTACATGTACAAATCATCATTCTTTTGCTAGAAAATTACTCAGAACCCCCAAACATTATATATGTTTTTTTAGCAGACACCCTAGGGAATAAAATGACGGTCATTGCAACATTTTTTCTTGCACAATATTTGCGCAATAATTTTTCAAACGCCTTTTTTAAAAAAAAAAATGGTTTCATGAATTAAAAAATAACAAAACAGTAAAGTTAGCCCAATTTTTTGGGAACATATGAAAGATAATGTTACGCTGAGTAAATAGATACCTAACATGTCACGCTTTAAAATTACGCACACTCATGGAATGGCGCCAAACTTCGGTACTTAAAAATCTCCATAGGCGACGCTTTAATTTTTTTTACAGGTTACCAGGTTAGAATTACAGAGGAGGTCTAGTACTAGAATTGTTGCACGTGCTCTAACGCACGCGGCGATACCTCACATGCGTGGTTTGAACGGCGTTTACATATGTGGGCGACTTGCGTGTGCATTCGCTTCTGATCGCGAGCTACCGGGGACAGGGGCGTTTTAATTTTTTTTTTTTATTATTTATTTATTTTACTTATTTATTTATTTTTTTACAATGATTTTACTTTTTTTTTTTTTTTGATCACTTTTATTCCTATTACAAGGAATGTAAACATCCCTTGTAATAGGAATGTGTGTGACAGGTTCTCTTTATTGAGAGATGCGGGGGGTCAATAAGACCCCACATCTCTCCTCCAGGCTGGAAAGCATGAGATCAGTGAAATTTTTTTAACTGATTTCATACTTACAGCTGCAATGGCGGCTTTGTTTACATTTGAGGACCCGGGCGTGACGTCATCACATCGCGCCCGGGCCTCCGACGATCATAGAGATGACTGGTGACCATCTGGTCACCAGTCATCTCTATGCTCATCACATGACTCCACCAACGATGCCGGAAGATTCACTCCGGGTCCCCGATCGCACGGGGGAGCCCGGAGAAGCACCGGATGGCGGCGGGAGGGGGGGTGTCCCCTCCTGCCACCTATAAGAACGATCAAGCGGCGGAACCGCCGTTATGATCATTCTTATGGTGCACAGAATCGCCGGCACTTTAAAAGGATATCTGAATGATGCCTCTAGCTGCAGGCATCATTCAGATATCCCCCTACAAAGCCGAGGACGTCATATGACGTCCACCCAGGATGGGAGATCCCATCTGTGGACGTCATTTGTCTATGGCTGTGTAGGGAAGTGGTTAAAATTCATGATAAACTACTAGCGATAGTTTTTGCGATACAGCACTGTGTTGCTTTAACTGACAATTGCACGATCGTGCGACGCTGTACCCAAACAAAATTTACGTCATTTTTTTCGCCCTACAAATAGAGCTTTCTTTTGGTGGTAATTGATCACCTCTGCGGTTTTTATTTTTTGCACTATAAACAAAAAACAATATATTTTACTTTTTGCTATAATAAATATCAGTTTTTTTTTTTTTAGGCCAGTATGTATTTTTCAACATATTTTTTGCAAACAAAATCGCAATAAGCGTATATTAATTGGTTTGTGCGAAAGTTATAGCGTCTACAAAATAGGGGATACATTTATGGCATTTTTATTATAATTTTTTTTTACTAGTAATGGCGGTGATCAGCGATTTTTAGCGGGACTGAGACATTGCGACGGAGAAATCGGACACTTTTGAAAGTTTTTTGGGACCAGTGATATTTATACAGCGATCAGTGCTATAAAAATGCACTGATTACTGTATAAATTATACTGGCAGAGAAGGGGTTAACACTAGGGGGCGATCAAGGGGTTAAATGTGTTCCCAGGGAGGTGTTTAAAACTGTGGGGGGAGTGGACTGACTGGGAGTACAGAGAGATCGCTGTTCCTAATCACTAGGAACAAACGATCACTCAGTACTCCCCTGACAGAACAGGGATCTGTTTGTTTACATTGACAGATCCCCATTCTGGCTCTCTGTGGAGTGATCACGGGTGGCCACGCGCATCAGCTCCCAACCGTGCAGCGGGCGCACATGTGTGCCTCCGGCTGCGCATATGTACGCCTGCTATAGCTATTAAAGAGACCGACGTACAGATATGGCGATTCGTGGGATCAAGCCAACCTGCCGCAGTATAATGATGACGGCTGGTCGGCAAGCGGTTAAAGCCATGCATATATATGATTCCTTTTGAGTCTGGTATGGATTTTAAGGGAAACCCAATGCCAAAATAAAAAAAACATTGTGGGGGCCCTCCCTAAAATCCATACCAGACCCTTATCTGAGCATGCAGCCTGGCAGGCCAGAAAAGGGTGGGATGAGTGAGTTTCCCCTCTTCCCGAACCATACCACATGCCCTTAATATGGGGGGGGGGGTGCTTTGGGGCGGGGGGGGGGGGGGGTCTGTGGGCAGCGGGCTTATCGGAATCTGGAATCTGGCCCTCAGATCCCGCCCCGTCATGTGAATGGGGTACCCCACTGATTCACCAAAAAAAGTGTCAAAAATAAATAAAAACACACACAGTTTTTGACAATTCCTTTAAAAAAAAAATGCCCCCCAATGTAGATCCTAAAGTAGAAAAAAAACTCCACCCACAACAAAGGCTAACCTCCAACTGCCTGCTCTGTTATCTGACAGTTCTTAAATAGGTAAGGGGCGGAGCCACCTGGCGACTTCACCTGGTAGCATCGTCCTGTGTGTCGTCACCGATCGGTGCATGCTGGGGCGGTGATGTCGCATGAGGGCGGTGCCACCATGTGACGTTGCCAGGTGGTCCCACCCCTTACCTTTTTAAGAACTGTCAAAAGACGGAGCAGCCAGCCAGCGGTTAGCCTTTGCTGCGGGTGGAGCTTTTCTTCTGGGTCCGACGATGCAGCAGGCATCATGATTGACAATGGATCTGCATCGGGGTCCTCAGCCTGAGAGGTTTAACCAAACTTTGTTGAATATGTTGGGGACTCTGCCCTCAGAGAAGAAACAGAACTGGGGAAATCATATTGCAGCTGTCGTACATGCCTACAACAGTACCGTGAGTGATGCCACTGGCTATTCTCCATATCAAGTTATGTTTCGAAGAGAAGCTCGCCTTCCTATTGACGTCGTTTTTGGCACTTCCATTGATAACACCTCTTTGACTTCTCACAGAGGTTATGTTGAAAGGCTACGAAAGAACCTGCGGCAAGCGTATGAGAAGGCCATGGAGCATAATTAAGCCAGAGAATTACAGAACAAAAGGAACTTTGATCTAAATGTGAGAGTGCATGACTTGCAGCCTGGAGATCGTGTGTTGCTAAAGAACCTAGGGGTACCAGGGAAACATAAGCTGGCTGATCGATGGCGACCACAACCATGCGTCATTTGTAAACAGCTTCCTGGGCTACAAGTCTACCAAAGCAGACCTGAAGGAAAGCAAAGGCCCTTGAAGATGTGGCATCAAAACCATCTGCTTTCATTGTCTGATGCAGTCAGGGTGCCTCAAGTGTCCCCTTCACCTCCTCCAAAGCCAACTTCACCCAAGACTTGCACACAGAGACAAGCTCTTACTCCCACTGTATTACCAAAGGAAGAAGAGGATTATGAGGAAGAAAAAGATGGTGAGGAAAAAGAAGATGATATGGAAATAGTGCCTTACTGGATGTGGCTTACAGAAACTGAGACTGATGCAGTAACTACGGATGTGAGAGGAGGATTAGAGCCAACTAAAACAATACAAAGATCACTCATTCCTGAAGTTAAAACTGTACTATCGTTTTGCATTGCATACTAGCACATTATGAAATACTCACCTTGGTACAAAGCCCTCCAGCACTGTAATATCACCACTAAGATGGCTGACATGTACCCCCTGTCTTTTTTCCGGGTTTGCGCATTCTGACTATGTGATTGGCCGGAGCTGCGATGACGTCATTCCTGAACATGCACACGAGAGCCCTCAGTTCCGGCACGAAGATCTGAAGTACCGGCAAGGTATGCCGAACCTTCAGAGCGAATGCGCCAGTGATGTCACTGGCTGCATGCAGGGTGAACATCTCCAAAACGGTGCATGTTTAGGAGATATTCATTTTACTTACAGGCAAGCCTTATTATAGGTTTACTACCACTTTAACCCTTGCAGTGTGTGGTGGGGGGAACTAGAAGGGTATTTTTTTCTTGTGCCCAGATTTGGGCTTTAAGTTATAAATAAACAAGAGATCACAAATGACCCGTCAAGCCATTTACGCTTTCAACTTAAGGCTGGGTTCACACTAGTGCGACACGACATCTGTCCTACTTTGGATCCGACTTTGCCCTGCGACATGAAGCCGACATATGTCCGACTTTCAATGAACGGGGATCTGACTTGGATCCCCGCCAATATCAGGCACTGTGTTTGGTATGAATCTTGAAGGGGAACTCCAGGCCAAATTTTTAATTAAAAAAACGGCGCGGGTTCCCCTCCAGGGGCATACCAGGCCCTTGGGTCGGGTCTGGTTTGGTCTGGATTTGAACAGGCGCCCCTACGCTGAAAAATGGCGTGGGGGTCCCCCCAGAATCCAAAACAGACCCTTACCCGAGCACACAACCTGGCCGGCCGCAGGGGAAGAGGGGGGGGGACGAGAGAGCGGCCCCCCCTCCTGAACCGTACCAGGCCGCATGCCCTCAACATGGGGGGTTTGGTGCTCTGGGGCAGGGGGGCGACCTGCGGCCCCCCACCCCAGAGCACCCTGCCCCCATGTTGATGAGGACAGGGCCTCTTCCCGACAACCCTGGCCGTTGGTTGTCGGGGTCTGCGGGCGGGGGGCTTATCGGAATCCGGGAGCCCCCTTCAATAAGGGGGCCCCCGGATCCCGGCCCCCCACCCTATGTGAATGAGTATGGGGTACATCGTACCCCTACCCATTCACCTGGTGGAAAAAAATTGCAATAAAAAAACACTACACAGGTTTTCAAAGTAATTTATTGCACAGCTCTGGGGGTCTTCTTCCGACTTCCGGGGGTCTTTTCCGACTTCGAGGGTCTCCGGTGTCGTCTCCCGCTCTCCGGTTCTTTCTTCCGCCGGGCCTCCACTAACTTCTTTTTAGCTCTCTTGCTAACAGAGGCCCGGTCTTCCCGTTGTCTCGTCCGGCTCTCCGTTGTCTTTCTGCCGGCCCCTCCACTAACTTCTTTTTAGCTCTTTCGCTAGTGGAGGGGCCGGGCTTCCCGTCGCTGTCGCCGTCGGCTTCTTCTTCCCTCTTCTCCTTCTCGATGTTGACGCGTCGCTTCCTCCCGCTGTAATACTGGCTCTCCGCTCCGCTCCGCATTAATATAGGCTTCTCATGACGTCACAGTCACATGTTCCCATGACGTCACAGTCACATGCTCCGGGGCCATGTGCCCTGGAACATGTGACTGTGACGTCATGAGAAGCCTATATTAATGCGGAGCGGAGCGGAGAGCCAGTATTACAGCGGGAAGAAGCGACGCGTCAACATCGAGGAGGAGAAGAGGGAAGAAGAAGCCGACGGCGACGGGAAGCCCGGCCCCTCCACTAGCGAAAGAGCTACCAAGAAGTTAGTGGAGGGGCCGGCAGAAGGACAACGGAGAGCCGGACGAGACAATGGGAAGACCGGGCCTCTGTTAGCAAGAGAGCTAAAAAGAAGTTAGCGGAGACCCGGCGGAAGAAAGAACCGGAGAGCGGGAGACGACACCGGAGACCCTCGAAGTCGGAAAAGACCCCCGGAAGTCGGAAAAAGAGCGCCGGAGTCGGAAGAAGACCCCTGGAGCTGTGCAATAAATTACTTTAAAAACCTGTGTAGTGTTTTTTTATTGCAATTTTTTTCCACCAGGTGAATGGGTAGGGGTACGATGTACCCCATACTCATTCACATAGGGTGGGGGGCCGGGATCCGGGGGCCCCCTTATTGAAGGGGGCTCCCGGATTCCGATAAGCCCCCCGCCCGCAGACCCCGACAACCAAAGGCCAGGGTTGTCGGGAAGAGGCCCTGTCCTCATCAACATGGGGGCAGGGTGCTCTGGGGTGGGGGGGCCGCAGGTCGCCCCCCTGCCCCAGAGCACCAAACCCCCCATGTTGAGGGCATGCGGCCTGGTACGGTTCAGGAGGGAGGGGGGCCGCTCTCTCGCCCCCCCCCCTCTTCCCCTGCGGCCTGCCAGGTTGCGTGCTCGGATAAGGGTCTGGTTTGGATTTTGGGGGGACCCCCACGCCGTTTTTTCGGCGTAGGGGCGCCCCTTCAAATCCAGACCAGACCCAAGGGCCTGGTATGCCTCTGGAGGGGGAACCCACGCCGGTTTTTTATTTAAAATTTGGCCTGGAGTTCCCCCTCAAGAGCAGTACAACACAAGTCGCATGCCAAAGTCGGATCATGCAAGACTGCGGTCCGACTTTGATCTGACTTCAATGATAGTCAATGGGCTGAAGTCGGATCAAAGTCGGACCAAAGTAGTACAGGGAGCATTTTCAAAGTCGGACCGACATGTGTCGGACCAGTTAGGACGGCTCCCATAGGGAAACATTGATTTTCACACGTCATGCGACATGAGCTCCCAATGTCGGAGCGTTTGTCGCCCCAGTGTGAACCAGGCCTAAATGTGTTCACCTTTAATATTGATGGACAGCTGCTTGTAGAAACAATCAATCATGTAGGTTATAAAACATAAAATGGTATTTCTATCCCACCCTGAGAAGCTACGTGAGCAGTCTTTCAGTCCCTCCCTTCTGATTTGACATACTATATCAGGAGAAGCAACCATTGACATTTTTAGAGCACTCCATCTCAACTTTTGTATTCTTTATTCTAAATTGGATTGAATTGTACCCAGTAGTGTATTTAGGTTTTGTGCTGCCCTAGGCCTGACTAAACTCGTTCACCCCCTAATTTAAATATGACCCACCCATTTATGTCAAGGCCACACCCCTTGCTGTTTAAGACCCGCCCTGAGATTTTCGAGTGGGGACACTAGTTCTTTGGGCCTGGGGGGGGCAATGAATTCCCTTAATTTGCATAGATTTCCTCTCACTTCCTGTTTGGCTATAGGGGAGGAAGTGAAGGGAAATCTCTGCAATGGGACAGGGATAATAAAAAATAAACTGACAGGGGCTATAACCCTCCCTTACTCTATCCAAAATGAAAACAAAAAGTGTTACCTATAGTTTTAATTTAAGCACAAATTCTGATAATTTTATGGAGAGGACTAAGAAGATATAACCATCCCAATGGTGCAGCAGAAAACATATAGCACAGTGAGAAAGGTTTGTGGTCAAGAATGATAGGACAGTCAAAATTAGAAGCAGCGCCCCCCCCCCCCCCCACAGTTGCGGAATGCCTGCCACCCGCATACTGGAAGCAGTGCGGCCGCTTTATGGGGGCGCTAGACTAATTTGCCTCTCAGCCCAGTCCGCCCCATAAGACTGACGCTACACTAACAGTGTAGCACTATCCGGTGGGGACTCTTTCCGTGCTGCCCCCCTGCAAAGTGCTGCCATAGGCTTGGGCCTTGTTAGCCTAGGCCAGGATACAGCGTTGATTGTACCTGTACATCTGACAAAGCCTCTAGAGCAGGGGTCTTAAACTGGTGGCCCTCCAGCTGTTGCAAGGGATTGTTTCTCTTGAAATGCAATTATTTTCTATTTGTCACTTTTCTATTGCCTGCCTAATATAAATCCAATAATCGGATTGGTTAAATTAGGCAGGTAACGTGAACTTTTTTTTTTTTTTTCTTAAGAGGCCAGCTTTAATTTTAATTCTTATCGAGAAAACCAAAAAATGCTTATCCTATCTCAGAGTTGTTATAGCACACTGAATTTTTTGGGACTGACACAGTTGTTCATGACCCATGCATTACCATATAATCAGGCTACCTGATTAGTGATAGCTATTGGGGTTTGAATCAGAACAATCATAAATCTTGACTGGATCCAATATTAGCATGCAATTCAGAAATCTAAGCAATTGCAATTCATGAGTTTTATGTTTCTCCGCATTTGCTTTCATAATTTCAGGCAAATCAAAAAATACAAAATTTGCCATTGTGCCCTTTTTTTGAACCAATTTTCCCATCACTAGCAATGCTCATATCAGTCATAAGTAGTATGTGGCCACACAGATAATATGTTTCAGTCCCAACTTTTAGATCTGATGTATAAATCACTGGAAATAAACTTTGCAATGTTCCTTCTAAAGTGTTTGCTGACCCTTGCACATGAATATGTATGAACAGAATTGTTTTCAATCATATTGTAAGCCACGCTGGTCACAAGAAATGCCAACATGTGAAAATGATTACAATAAATATATTTTTTTACAAATGCATTCTCTTTAATCATAAAAAAACAAAACGATCTCTATAAATCACCAGTATGAAATTAGATTTTGTGTCCAGATATATCACACTATAGCAATGAATAAAGATTGACTGGGATCTTCCTTCAGCCAGATGGAATTTTGTGCTTCAGAACAAAAAAGGGAGTTATTGATGTAAGGTCATGTTGCATGCTGAGGATTTGAGGAGGGGGTGTGCAGTCACTCTTTGGATGGCTAAAACCCTCCCTTTTTCCTTGTCCTGCAAGTCAGAGGTCATGGGAAAGGATCAGATATTAGGTAACACCTCACACCCACTGGAGGTTCCCTATCAGACTTAGTTCATATCCTGCTGATCACTACAAGTCTGATTTTTGTTGGAGAAAGCACATCTTTCTTATTTGCAGAGCTGATTTATGAACTAACACAGCAAAATATGTATTGTGTCTGCAAACCATCACATAAAAAGATGGGAAATCAAAATAAAGCACATTCTATGTGAAAATTTTCCTATTCATTTCAAGCGGAACTTTCCCCCTTTTTCTACATGTCACATCAGTATCCATCAATGCAAGCTATTGTGAAATCCTCTAAAGCCTCGTACACACGGTCGGACTTCCATCGGACTTTTCCGTGGTTTTTTGTCCGAACGGAGTTGGTTGGGAACACCCATAGCATACACACGCTCCGACTTTTCTGCAAACTTTCTTAAAACTTCTTACAACATCGCGTGTTTTTTCTGCTCTTTTCTGCTCTTTACTGCCACCCTTTGGTCAACTTCTGCTATTGTTGGTTGATTTTAACATTCGTTGTTTTGTCCATCGGACTAAAGTCTGATGGTTTTCTGTACACACGGTCGGACTTTGCTCCATCTGACTTTTGTTGGCCAAAAGTTTGTCCGTTTGCAGACCCAACTTTTGTCCGATGAAATCCAAAACCAAACGAAAAAAGTTTGTCCGATGGAGCGTACACACGGTCGGATTGTTGGTCCAACTTGCTCAAAACGAAGTTTGTTGGGCAAAAGTCCGACCGTGTGTACGGGGCTTAACACTGATTTAAAAAAAATAATAATAATTTTTTTTTGATTTATTTAGCTTTTTTTCTTTTTTTTTTTTTTTTGCGTCCATGATCCTGTCTAAATTGCCACTAGTATTTGTACGTATAAATGTGAGTTAGGGACCTTAGATTGTAAGCTCCTTGAGGGTAGGGACTGATGTGAATGTACAATGTACAGGTGATACTCGAAAAATTAGAATATCGTGCAAAAGTTCATTTATTTCACTAATGCAACTTAACTGCTTGCCGACCAGCGCACGACTATATACGTCGACAGCATGGCTCGGACAGGCAGAAGGACGTACCTGTACGTCCCCTTTTTTTTTTTTTTTTAAATAGATTTTATTGAAGGCATAAGTCATACAGATTACTACAGCAATAGAAGTAATTCTATTTTAACATATCAATAGTTGTGTCAAACCAGTAAATATGGTAAAAGAAGACAATAATGCATAGAGAACAATACGCATCCTAGGAGATAAAAGAGATAAAAGAATAAGGTCCCATGCAAGGGATGCATAAACAGTGTAGGAGGTAAGAGCTTTCAAAGCTAAACATCCATATGTAAGGGGGGGAAGATAAATGAATGGATCCTGGAACTGGGGAGGACCCTAGGAAAACTGGAGAGCAGAGAACAGAACAAAAACAAAAACCTAGGGAGAAAGAATGGGAGATGATGGGGGGGGGGGGAGGGGGGGGTGGAAGTAGACACCAAGCTACCATTATGAGAGGTAACAAGGAGGTAGACATCAAATTACACTGGAAATATCTAGAGTGCATCACACCATAAAGATTCAGATCCAGATTTAGAATTAGAATTAGAATTTGTCCCATCAAGATAGGTCACCTGGGGGGGGGGGAGAGCAGAGTCACTGGAGGTGATGGGAGGGGTGTCCCGTAATAGGAGAATGAAAACAGCTTGAGGTTTGCCCGGTCTTCAGGGGAGTGCGCATAGACCAAGTATGCTTGCCATCTGTGGTAGAAACGATGCTTAGCAGTGTCAAGCGAGAAGTCTGTATTTAGTCTGTCTTTGAAAAGAAGCAGCAGAAGTTCCTTTTTGACTTGTGATGTATTCGGGGGTATATTGGATATCCAATTTTTCAAGATGGCTCTCCTGGCGAGTAGTAGGCATATCAAAGACCAATCTTTATGTGAAGGGGGGGCCTTCGGGGACCATGGCAGCAACAACGGGTCCCAATAACCAAAGATGAGGAGGAGTGGGTCCTTAGGTAGTTTCATCAGGGTCACTTTGAAGATGTAAGCCAGGACTTTATCCCAGAAGACGGATATGTGGGGGCACGACCAGAAGCGATGCGTCAGGGAAGGTTTGAGTTGACGGCAGAGAGGGCATGAAGAGGAGGTTTGTGATTGATTAGCATAGAGAAAGGGAATGTGAGCACGATGCATAATTTTCAGCTGAGTTTCCCTCCAAATTTCATTGGGGATCAGTTTATGTATAGTATTAAGACCCTGTAATAGTTTGTTGACCAGATCTGTGTCTGGGAAGTCTTTGGTCCAGTTGGCCACTGATGAGGAGGCTAGGGATGACGTTGTTTTTAGTAGAAGAGGGCGATATATATCTGAGATCTTATATGAACCTTCCGAAAGAAGGACTTCCGTTATAGAATTTTTGAACCGTGTGTTATCGTGTCTACATGCATTCTTTAGGAAACTGACACATTGTCCATAGTGAAAAGCTTGGGAATGTGGAAGTGAGAATGTGTCGGCTAGGGATTTGAAATTTATGGGATGACCTGTCTCCGGGTCACAGAGTTGTGAAAATTTCGTGAGACCTTTCCGATGCCAGGAGGCAAAGGGATGTTGCTCTAGGCCTGGGGTGAAACTCGGGTGGCCTTGAATTGGAAGGTGGCCGGATATGAAGGGCGAAAGATGTAGGCTTTTTCTGACTTCTCTCCAAGCAATGGCCGTGTCTCTTAGTAAAAGGTTATGTTGGAATGGTATTGGAACTGATTTCCACTTGCAGTGGAGGAGAGCTACTAGGGAGTATGGATATGCCATTTGAGTTTCCAAGGCATAATTGGAGTAGCGGGACGCTTGGGTTATCCAGTCTAGACCTGTCCGTAGTAGGCAGGCTAGGTTATAGGTTCTAATATTGGGAAGACTAATACCCCCTTCGCGCCTGGGAAGATATAGTTTCTGGAGGGCTATACGCGGTCGCCTACTTTTCCAAAGGAATTTAGAGATAGCTGCATTGAGAGCTTTTGTATGCTTATGGTGTAGAAGCAGTGGTATAGTTTGGAGTGGGTAAAGTAAACGAGCAAAGCTGACCATTTTCACCAGGTGACATCTTCCCAAGAGCGAGAGAGGCAGATCTATCCAATTATCAAGTTCCTGAGTTATTTTCGTGAGTAGAGGGGGATAGTTGAGATGATAGAGAGAGGCAGGTGTTTTCCCTATTTTGATCCCTAGGTATGTGATATGTGAATGTGCTACCTTGAAGATAGAGTGATGCATCCATGGAGGGTCAGGGCGTGAGCCTATGGGAAGGATTTCACTTTTGCTATAATTTATACGAAGGCCCGAACATGTTCTGAATTCATCGAATACTGATTTGATCGTGGGCATATCCAAAGATGGGTTAGAAGAGAAAATAAGGACATCGTCGGCAAAGAGGGAAGTACGTAGTTCGTGATCACCAATGTGAATGCCATGTAGTGGGGCCGTTTGGTTTAAAAATCGCGATAAGGGTTCTAATGCTATATTGAACAGGAGCGGGGACAAAGGACATCCCTGCCTGGTGCCTTTATGAAGACGAAATTCCTCTGAAAGAAGGCCCGCTGCCACCAGTCTAGCTGCTGGAGCAGTATACATGGACTCTATGAGGCGGTAGAAGGGGCCGGTGAATCCCATTGAGGACATTACTAAAGAAAGCCATTCGAAACTAACGTTATCGAAGGCTTTCTCCGCATCTAGAGTAATGATTGCAAAATCACCCCTCAGATTATTTTTGGCATGATCCAGGGCCAGCATCACTTTCCTGATATTTAGAGTGGCAGTCCTGCCTTTAACAAAACCCGATTGAGCGGAGTGGATCAAAGAAGGAATGATGGATGCTAACCTGGTGGCAATAATTTTTGAGAGAATCTTGACATCTAGATTTAGAAGTGAGATAGGCCGATATGAACCTGGGTCTAGGGGGTCTTTGCCTTTTTTGGACAGCAATTTTATGGTGGCTTGGTTCCCTGTGGGTAAGTACGGGCCACCAGACCATATATGTTGATATACCTTACATAGGGTGGGTTCCAATAGTGATCTTAGGGACTTGTAAAATTCGCCTGTGAAACCATCAGGGCCAGGGGCTTTAGAAGGGGCTAGGTTCCGGATGGCCAACGATATCTCAGAGAGGGATATGGGCAGGTTCAGGCTTTCCAATTGTGAGGTAGTGATTTTGGTGAGGGATATTTTTTCAAGGAATGAGAGTGCCAATGGTTTATCTATGGGATCGGCAGCGTATAGGGATGAGTAGTATTGGAGCATAGCTTAGTTGATGTCTCGCTGTGAGGTTCTGATAGAACCTGTAGCGTCTCGGAGGGAGGAGATACATGTCGGGCGTTGAGGACCCCTGCAAAGTCTGGACAGTAGTTTCCCTGCTTTGTTCCCGAATTTATGTAGGGAGGCGTCAATGTGCGCTTTTTTCGTCAGTTCAAGGGTGTCTGCCCATGATTCAAAGGCTCGTTTAGCTACCTGCCAAGCCTTCCTATTTTCAGGGGAGTCCTTTAAGTACAGGGATCGTTGGGTGTGGTGTAGCCGGGAGCTGGCCAATTTGTAATTTGCCACGGCATTCCTTTTGAAAGAGGCGGCATAGGATATGATCCGACCTCTCAGGAAGGATTTTCCAGCTTCCCAAAACAAATTAGGGTTATCTAGGTGCAGAGCATTGGCCGAGGCGTATTCGGACCATGATTTTTCTATGTACTGTAAAAAATCAGAGTTATTATGTAGGTATGTGGGGAATCGCCATAGTCTGGGGTTTGGGTGAAGGTCGGGGATGTCGAGTGATACCGAAACAGGAGCATGGTCTGAGATGACAATGTCATGAATGTCAGATTCCGATATCATGGGGACTATGTCGTCAGAGCAGAAAATGTAGTCAATCCTGGTGAAAACGTTGTGGGGGTTGGAGTAGAAAGTGAATTCTCTGTCAGCTGGGTGCCTGAGACGCCAAACGTCATGAAGTTGAAGGGAGTCAATCATGGAGGCAAAGAGGGTCGCGTCTCTGGGGACAACTAGAGATCGGGGGCTTCTGGAGCAAGACCTGTCGTCAATAGGGTGAAGGATAGTGTTAAAGTCTCCGCCAATAATATGTGGGATAAGCGGATCTCGAAGGAGCCAAGTAGACAGTTCGCTAAAAAAAAGTTTGGGGGGGTTATTAGGGGCGTAAATGTTAGAGATGATGAAGTCTTTTACCCCTAACTGAACATGAATCGATAGGAGACGTCCTTGTGTATCTGAGTGGGTAGAGACCACCGTGCATGGAAGATTTTTGTGAATGAGTATTAGGACCCCTGCCCTGCGCCCCTGAGATCCGGAGCCGAGGACTGAGCCCACCCATAGTTTTTTCATGCGTGGGAAATCTGAAGTGGAGAGGTGGGATTCCTGAAGGAGGGCAATGTCTGTTTTGAGTCTTTTTAGATGACGGAGAGTCTTCAGTCTCTTATTAGGGGAGCGAAGGCCTTTAACATTCCAGGAGACTATTCTCATAATAAGGGGTCAATCGAGAGGAGTTGGGCCGGTATGACAGGATTGGATTGGCGTAGGTAACGGAAGCGAGCTATGAGAGTAGTATGGGACAGTGAGGTGTCTACGGTATAGGGAGGTGGTGATGAAGTGATCAGTGTTGGAAGCATAACTTGGCTTGGGTGAGGTAGAAGAAAAGAAGGATAGCGGGGGAGGGGTTGTGAAAATAAGAACAAAAAAAAAATATATCGTATGGACTTCACTTTTTTCCGCATGGAGTCGCTGTGTAGTCCAGCTCCCATTGCAAGACCCGAATAATGCAGCCTTGACAAAAGGAAAACCCACGTTTACAGGGGTGGTCAATGGAGCAGATTCAGATCGTGTACGGAGAGATATAAAGGCTCTACGCAGAGAGGCCAGAGGGAACAAACATTTATACCAGCAATTTAAAGGCGAGAGAGAGAAAAAAAAGATTTTCATAAACGTGTAGAGAGCAAGGAGAGAAAAGGGAAAAAAAAAAGGAAAGGATTGGCCTACCATCAAAATGCAAGTCTGGTTTTCAAAGTCTGTAGGAGAGACCGGTGAGGTACCTCGCCTCAGGGGTAGGGCTGATCAGTTCAGTTGGGTCAGGCGTGGCTATAGCCGAGAAGATGGAAGAAGAGTATTAGTCGATTCAGCTGAGCATGGGTTGGTGTAGGTCTGGTTTCGAGGGCCTGAATCTTTTTGGAGAGTCCTTACGCGGGCTTCTTTGGTCGAGACCACGGTTGATTGGAGGCGTCCTGGGTGAGGGGCTGATGTGAGGTCCCGAGTGAAGAGAGCGTAGGAAGGCTTCTGCTTCAGATGGGTTTTGGAATGATAGCTGGTCGCCATTGGGAGCTTTGAGCCGCAGGGTGGCGGGGAAGGCCAAGGTGAATTTTATTTGTTGGCGGTGTAGTTCCGTGCAGACTTGCTGGAAAGCCTTCCTTTTTTTTGACACTTCTATGGAGTAGTCCGCAAAAATTAAGATCTGCATTCCATCTATCTGGAGAGATCTGGATTGCCGGAAGTTTTGCAGAATGGAGGCTTTGTCTGCGTAGTTTAGATATTTGGCGATAATCGGTCTGAGTTAAAAAGACCCATGCGGTGTGCCCTTTCCACTGTGCAGGGGCCGGGGAGGCCTAAGGACTCTGGAATACATCTTGCACATAGATCCGTGAGGGCTGATGGTTGCAGAGATTCTGGTATACCAATAAAGCGCAGATTGCACCTCCTGGACCTATTTTCCAAATCGTCCAGCTTGTCTAATATGAACTGATTGGTTTTATCCTGAGCATGTTCCAGGGCCTGGGTTTGGTACAATTCATCCTCCAAGGTAGATATGCGGTGTTCTGCCTCATTGAGCCTAGTGGAGTGTTCTCCTAATTGAGCCTTGAGCTGTTGCATGCCTGCACTGACAGCTTTCTCCACAGAGGCAGCTATCATGGGGGTGAGTAGGGCTGCTACAGCCTGTGCAATCCTTTCTGTGGTGTCGTCCCCAGCAGGAGGTGTAGGAGGAGAAGGCTGTGGTGGGGAGGTGAGCGAATCACTGCTTACCTCCATTGCAGGCACCGTTTCCGAGAAGGGAGCCGAGTAGGCCGAAGCCGCGGACTCGATTTGCGGGTGCGCTTGTGGAGCCGCCGCGGTCGCGTGCGGGCGAATGCCGTTTTTTTCGACGAAACGGTCCATGGCGTGGCCGTGAATGACCAGGGGGGTGGGAGGGTGATAAGGGTAGGCGTCCTGCTGATTTATATGCCGATTTCTTGGGGTCGAGCTGCGGAGCTAGTGAGGGAGGCAGCTACTCCATACGGCGCCGGAACCGGAAGTCTGTACGTCCCCTTTAAGATCGCGGCATTGTGGACGCGCGTGGATTTGCTTTAAAGGGGTTGTAAAGGTACAATTTTTTTTTCCTAAATAGCTCCCTTTACCTTAGTGCAGTCCTCCTTCACTTACCTCATCCTTCGATCTTGCTTTTAAATGTCCTTATTTCTTCTGATAAATCCTCACTTCCTGTTCTTCTGTCTGTAACTCCACACAGTAATGCAAGGCTTTCTTCCTGGTGTGGAGTGTCGTGCTCGCCCCCTCCCTTGGACTACAGGAAAGTCAGGATGCTCACTAACACACAGCTCCTTTCTCTATCTGCAACGTAGAGAGCGTCCTGACTCTCCTGTATTCCAAGGGAGGGGGCGAGCACAACACTCCACACCAGGGAAAAAGGCTTGCATTACTGTGTGGAGTTACAGACAGAAGAACAGGAAGTGAGGATTTCTCAGAAGAAATAAGGACATTTAAAAGCAAGATCGAAGGATGAGGTAAGTGAAGGAGGACTGCACTAAGGTAAAGGGAGCTATTTAGGAAAATAAAATTGTACCTTTACAACCCCTTTAAGGGTTTGCTCACATGCTCAGTGGATCATTGTAAGAATTCTTAAAATTATTCTATGTGCTACTTGATAGATTATTCAGGAGGCACTGTACTTTATGTGTTTTTACTTTTAGGGCTTATTTACAATTGTGGTGGGGAAAGGGGGGTGTAAAAACATGTGGCTGAGCCATGTTTGTACTGCCTCCCAACCACTTCCCTTAACCACTTCTCTACTGTGCACGAAAACCCCCTTCCTGCCCAAGCCATTTTTCAGCTTTCAGCGCTGTCACACTTTGAATGACAATTGCGCGGTCGTGCGACGTGGCTCCCAAACGAAATTTGCGTCCTTTTTTTCCCACAAATAGAGCTTTCTTTTGGTGGTATTTGATCACCTCTGCGGTTTTTATTTTTTGCGCTATAAACAAAAGAAGAGTGTCCAGTTTGGAAAAAAAACACTATTTTTTACTTTTTGCTATAATAAATACCCATTTTTTTTTTTAAATAAAATTTTCCTCAGTTTAGGCCGATACGTATTCTTCTACATATTTTTGGTAAAAAAAAAAAAAAAATCGCAATAAGCGCGTATTGATTGGTTTGCGCAAAAGTTATAGCGTCTACAAAATAGGGGATAGATTTATAGCATTTTTTTTTACATTTTTTTTTTATTAGTAATGGCGGCGATCTGCGATTTTTTATTGTGACTGCGATATTGCGGCGGACACATCGGACACTTTTGACACATTTTTGGGACCATTCACATTTATACAGCGATCCCTGCTATAAAAATGCATTGATTACTGTATAAATGTGATTGGCAGGGAAGGGGTTAACCACTAGGGGGCGGGAAGGGGTTAAATATGTTCCCTCAATGTGTTCTAACTGTGGGGGGAGGGGACTGACTGGGGGAGGTGACCGATGGTTGTCCCTATGTACAAGGGACACACCATCAGTCTCCTCTCCCTCACAGGACGTGGATCTCTGTGTTTACACACAGAGATCCACTTTCCTGCTCGTTTCCCGGGCAATCGTGGGTGCCCGGCGGCAATCGCGGCCGCCGGGGCACGCGCATCGGGGCCTTGTGAACGCGCGCGCACCTCCTAGCTCGTTTTAAAGGGAGGACGTCATATGACGTCCTCCCAGAACGAGAGTATCCTCCGCCCGCCGTCTATTGACAGTGGGCGGGGGACAAGTGGTTAAAATGATTGTAAAGGTATTAAAAAAAAAAATAACAAACTGTCTATACTTACCTGCTCTTCGTAATGAAATTGCACAGAGCGGCCGCAAACCTCCTCTATTCAGGTCCCCTGCCAGCGCTCCTGGCCCCTCCCCTCTATCCAGTTCCCCCATAGAAAAAGCGACTTCCCATGTGGGGGCGAGCCCCACTGCTGCATCCATTGACACAGACAGCGAGACTCAGCGGGGGGCAAACTGAGTCTCTGCCCCGGGTAAAAGAATGTCTAGCTTTGCCACTGGTGCCATACATGCTAGGAAATTGGACACTTTAAAAAAAATCTGTCGTACTTCTACTGCTGGACAGTTCATGAAGTTCCTGCTATATAGACACCTGTCCTGTAGACAAATATGATGTTTCTATTCCAGATAACCCTCTGTGCCCTGTAACTATTATTACTGCTTCCGCTAACAAGGGCTACTCCATTGTCCTGATGCTTGACACAGGATCTGCTGCCCCCACACTGCCTGAGGAAATCTACCAGAAATACCTGGAAAATTAGCCAATTACTACACCTCTGAAACTGACTAGCTATCTTAGGGACCCTATTCCTGTGCTTTGTTATCTACCACTGACAGATACATTTCACTATATCATTTAGCAAGCTGAATTCTACATTGTAAAGGACTAAATCTACAATTAGTGGACTGTCTCATTACAACAGCTTCAGTTGCCTCTATGCTACTAGTGTCCAAAGTTTCACCACTCAGTGATAACTCTCTGGGCTGTGCAAAGCACTTTGTACACAAAATGAAAGTGCAATCAAATGTAAAACTGAATGTAAGAAGTTGGGATGCTTACCCTTCCTTGTGAGTGAAGTTATTTCCCAAGAACTGCACATGTTTTATGGATGCTGTACTTAAAGTGATTGTAAAGTATTGTTTAAAAAAATAAAAAAAATAACAGACATGTTATACTTACCTCCTCTGTGCAGTGGATTTGCACAGAGCAGCCTGGATCCTCCTCTTCTCGGGTCCCACTTCACTACTCCTGGCCCCTCCCTCATGTCAAGTAGGGATGAGCTGTGAGTTCGAGTTGAACTCATGTTCGACTCGAACATTGCCTGTTCGCCCGTTTGCCGAACAGCGAACGATTTGGGGTGTTCGCGGCAAATTCGAAAAGCCACGGAACACCCTGTAAAAGTCTATGGAAGAAATCTAAAGTGCTAATTTGAAAGGCTTATACTGTATGCAAGTTATTGTCATTAAAAGTGTTTGGGGACCCAGGGGACATGTATCAATGCAAAAAAAAGTTTTAAAAACTGAAGTTTTTTTGGGAGCAGTGATTTTAATAATGCTTAAAGTGAAACAATAAAAGTGAAATATTCCTTTAAATTTCATACCTGGGGGTGAGGTGGTGTATAGTATGCCTGTGAAGCAGCGCTTGGTACCCGTGCTTAGAATTGTCCCTGCACAAAGTGTAATTTCCGAAGGAAAAAAAGTCATTTAAAAGCACTTGCGGCTATAATTAATTGTCGGCTCCCGGCAATACAGAGAAAAGTCATTAATAAAAAAAAAATGCGTGGGGGTCCCTCCAAATTCAATTACCAGGCCCTTCAGGTCTGGTATGGATATTAAGGGGAACCCTGCGTCAAATTAAAAAAAAAGGACGTGGGGTTCCCCCCAAATATCCATACCAGACCCTTCAGGTCTGGTATGGATTTTAAGGGGAACTCCATGCAAAATTTAAACAAAAAATGGCGTGGAGTTCCCCCCAAAAATCCATACCAGACCCTTTATCTGAGCATGCAACCTGGAAGGCCGCAGGAAATGAGGGGGGGACGAGAGAGCGCCCCCCCTCTTGAACCGTACCAGGCCACATGCCCTCAACATGCGGAGGATGCTTTGGGGGTCTGTGACCCCTCAAAGCACCATGTCCCCATGTTGATGGGGACAAGGGCACCCTCAGCTACATAAGAGACCTGTCAGGCTCCTGGGATTCCCGGGGGTGTCTCCGGTGGAGACAGAATGTGCTGCACTGGACAGGAGAGGAGAGCATCCATGCAGGATTTTTTCTTTTAATTTGGCGTGGAGTTCTCCTTAAAATTCATACCAGACCTGAAGGGTCTGGTATGGATATTTGGGGGGAACTCCACGTCATTTTTTTTAAAAAATTTGACGCAGGGTTCCCCTTAATATCCATACCAGACCTGAAGGGCCTGGTAATTGAATTTGGGGCGACCCCCACGCATTTTTTTTTTATTTTTATCAATGACTTTTCTCTGTATTGCCGGGAGCAGAACAATTCATTATAGCTACGAGTGCTTTTAAATGACTTTTTTTTCCCTTCAGAAATGACACTTTGTGCAGGGACAGTTCTAAGCACAGGAAACAAGCGCTACTTTACAGGCATACTATACACCCCCCCAGGTATGAAATTTAAAGGAATATTTCACTTTTATTGTTTCACTTTAAGCATTATTAAAATCACTGCTCCCGAAAAAATGTCAGTTTAAAAAAAAAAAATTGCATTGATACATGTCCCCTGGGGCAGGACCCGGGTCCCCAAACACTTTTCATGACAATAGCTTGCATATAAGCCTTTAAAATTAGCACTTTAGATTTTTCCTGTTCGAGTCCCATAGACTTTAACGGTGTTCGGATGTTCGAACAAATTTATTGCCTGTTCGCAAGTTCTGGTGCAAACCGAACTGGGTGGTGTTCGGCTCATCCCTAATGTCAAGTGCCCCAAAAGCAAGCAGGTTGTTATGGGGGCACCGGAGCCGAGTCACAACTTCCTGTGTCCATTCAGACATGGAGCCCCATCCGGGCCCTCTCCCATCTCTCCCCTGATTGGTTAGCTGACTTTTATTGACAGCCGCGGGAGCCTGCTCTGTCTCAGCCAGTCAGGAGGAGAGTCCCGGATGGCTAAGACACTCGTGGACATTGCTGGAGAGAGATGGGGCTCAGGTAAGTAATTAGGGGTGCTGGGGAGGCTGCCACACACAGAAGGTTTTTTATCTTAATGCACACACACACACAGCCCAGCGTTTAAGTGAGCGCTTTAGATGAGAGCAGAGAGACATTACTCACAGCTCTCTGCTCAGAGCAGAGGGGGAGAACTGAGCAATCAGCAGTCTGTGATCGCTCAGTTCTCACTACAGAGCCAGCGGGGGGGGGGGGGCAGATGCAGCATCGGATCAATGCTGCATTCACCTAGGTGAGTATATGTTTTTTATTTTTATTTTACAATTTCATACTTCTCTTTTAATAGGAAAGCAGAGGGACTGGTAGGAACTTCAGGTATTTCACATAAAGGAAGCAATACAAACTGAACAGGTTGCTTTTTAATACAAGTACATGGTATAGGCACATATCAGGAATATGAAATGTTGGGGTAATATGTTCTTTAAAAAGAAAAAATGCAGTGTCAGGTGCTTCCCTATCTGGCTCTGTACCCCTCAGGCTCACCAACTAAATTTCCAAAAGAAGTGGCACCCAGTGTTATTCTGTAAATCCAAGGCATTGTGGCTCTGCTCCCCATTATAGACTCACAGGAGAATGCTGCAGAGAGAGGTTGCATAATGGAAACATAGAAAAGTGATGGCAGACAAAAGACCGAGTAGTCCATCGAGTCTGCACATTTTTTTTTCCATTAACTTTTATTTTTCGGACTATAGATCTATGTTTGTCTTGGGCATGTTTGAAGCCATTTACTGTTGACTCCCTCACTACCTCTGCTGGAAGTTTATTCCAAGCATCAACTACCCTTTCAGTAAAATAATAATTTCTAAAATTAGTTTTGAACTTTCCTCCAGTTAGTTTGAGGTCATGCCCTCGTGTTATTAATTTTGGATTCATATAAAAAAAAACTGCGTTCCTGAACCTTATTCACCCCCGTGATGTATTAAAAGGTTTCAATCATGTCTCCCCTTTCCCTTCTTTCCTCCAGACTGTACATATGAAAGTGTTACTAAACCCACAACAGTAAAATCAATCTATATATGCAGTAAAGCATGCTTGTTATACTCCCTGTAGAACCTAAGGGGTTAATCCTCTGCATTGTGTAAAAAGTCTGTTTGATCCTGTCTTCTCTGATCATCCCCTTCTTCCACAGTCCCCAGTGTATCTGCTGATAGAACAGAGCCTTGGGGACAAGCTGAACATGCTCAGTTTGGTGTGTATTGCTAGAGAGTTTTTTTTTCTTGGGAGAGTGCATGTGATTAGCTTGGGGCCAATCAGCACTGTGCAGGCAGAGGGTCAGGGGTCCTGCAGGGGAGAATGAAAACTCCTCCTACAAGCTTTAACCAGTGCTCTGCTGGACACTTATAGAAGTCACAGGACTGCTATATACTGCTGATGAGAAAAGGTATTTAGCAGTTTGTATTTACTAAAATAATTGCAATTCCATGTTCTGTGTACTGTGGGAGACCAGATATAGTGAATGAATGCACGGTCCTGGGTTTATCCCCCAGACCTTTCACAATTTTTGGTACCCATCTCTGGACTCGTTCTATCTTATCAATATCTTTTTGTAAGTGAGGTCTCCAGAACTGAACACAGTATTCTAATGCCCCGTACACACGATCGGTTTTCCTGTTGGAAAAAGTGTGATGAGAGTTTTTGGTCGGGAATCCCAACCGTGTGTATGCTCCATCAGACTTTTTCCAACCGAAAAACTGCTGGAAAAAGATAGAGAGCAGGTTCTCTATTTTCCCGTCAGGAAAAAAACTGATTTGAATTTCCGATCGTGTGTACAAATCCCGACGCGCTAAATTCCGACGCATGCCTGGAAGCATAGAAATGTAATTTTCTCGGCTCGTCGTAGTCTTTTACGTCACCGCGTTCTTGGCAGTCAATAGTTCACCGAACTTTTGTGTGACCGTGTGTATGCAAGGCAGGCTTGAGAGGAATTCCGTCGGAAAAACCATCCAACTTTTTTCCTGACGGGAAAACCGATCGTGTGTACGGGGCATAAATGAGGTCTCACTAAAGATCTATATAGGTGAATCAGAACCTCCCTTCTTTGGCTGGTGATCCCTCAAGGGATGCATCCTAGAATGCTATTTGCTTTTCCCACTGCCTGGTCACACTGTTTGCTCATTTTGCGATCATCTGAAATAAGTACCCCCTAATCTTTTTCTTCTCTAGTGCTGGCTAATACTGTACCCCCAATGTTGTACTCTCTCAAGGAATTATTTTTCCCTAGGTGCATTATTTTACATTTAAAAACATTGAACTGCAGTTTCCACTGCTTTGACCAATTTTCCAGCAATGCCAAATCATGTTCCATGTTACATATACCTCCAGGGATATCAACTCTATTACACACCTTTGTATCATAAGCAAAAAAAACATACCTTGCCCAACAAACCTTTAATTATATCACTTACATAGAGATTATAGAGAACAGAACCTAGTACAGAGCCTTGTGGTACACCACTAGTGACTGGTCTCTGTTCTGAGTGAACCCCATTTACAACTACACTCTGGTATCTTGGTATCTATCCTTTAGCCAACTGCATGTCCACTGAACCACCCAAGGGTTAAGTCCTAGCTTGCACAACTTTTGTATTAGATCATTATGTGGAACT
The DNA here is from genome assembly GCA_029206835.1 of Rana muscosa. Classification (NCBI taxonomy): domain Eukaryota; kingdom Metazoa; phylum Chordata; class Amphibia; order Anura; family Ranidae; genus Rana; species Rana muscosa. The sequence goes on along the minus strand of CM055120.1, from coordinate 190,551,376 downwards.
GTATCAAATGCCTTGCTGAAATCAAGATATGCTATGTCCACAGCACCACCCTGGTCCAAAACATTGGTAATATAGTCAAAAAATGCAATCAGATTAGTCTGGCATGATCTGCCCTCAGTAAAGCCATGCTGCTTTGGGTCCAGCGAGTTGTGTATTTTTAAGTGATCAATGATCCTTCTTTACAAGAGTGATTCCATTAACTTGTCTACAACTGATTTTAAACTCACAGGCCTGTAATTGCCAGCTTCTACCTTGCTGCCCTTCTTGTGGATAAGTACAATATTAGCTGTCCTACAGACATGGGGAACTTCTCCTGTTAGAAGAGATTGTTTAAAAAGATCAGTTAATGGTCCAACAACTATATCTCAAAGCCATGGAGCCACTCTCTGCAGCATTTAGGATCTGCCTATTGTAGGAGAAAGAGGAGAGCAAGGAGGACCCATGACAAAACCAGATACCGGTACTTACTTTTCTTGCTCTTTACCACCGACATATTTTTCCACAGGAACCCCAAGGAAAAGTTCTGTGTAAGTTCTGGTTTGTATCTTACACTGAGCTAAGGACTTCCACCCTCAGGTAGCAGTGCCTGTGCTTGGATTTTGGCTGTTCAGGCACACAGGGAAGGAACATGGGAGGCATAATCTACCATACCTAAATATACAGGATAATAGGGGAGCAAGGGGACGATAAGTATCTTCATATAAAGGAATATGCTATTAAGTACAGTAACTCTATTACTTGGCCCTGAATTGGAAAAGTATAGGTTTACTTAAAAGTAAAACTGTGCCCTAGCTATTCTTGATGTAGCAAAGTCTTTAGCCTCTTCCAGTCTAATGAGAACCTCTAAGGCCAAAGAAGCTGACATCGTTCTGTAAGTAGTTGGTTGTGAGGCATAGTGGGTGCAAGGTGTAAGTTATTGGGTGCCAGACACTTTTTGAATGCAAAAAAGATATTTATTTATTTTACAGTGTTTCTTTATGAGGGAAAGAGGGTTAGGGCCAGGACACCCTTAAGCAGTGGCAATTTCTAATGGCAGACTCAGAGACTTCAATAGGAGGACAGCCGTGCAGGGAAAGGCCCCAGCAAGATGCCACATCTGCATGTGCAGAATTGCTGTCCCCTATGGTAACAGTCTTTAACAGTTCCTAACACACATCGTAACAGTCTTCTCAGCTTCACTACAACACCACTTGTAGTTCTTCAGCCCCTTGAGCTCTTGGTCTATCACTGGACCCTCTGATTCACTGACTCTGAATCCCTGGAGCTCCTCAAAGCTTTGCGGTGGTATCTCTCTCAAACGTCACCCACACTTCCCTGCTGGGTCCCTAGCTTGGCACTCCAGATACTTCTTAAGCTTCACCCCTGCTAACTGACTCAGTCCCTGGCTTGACTCACAAGGCTGCTCTGCAAGCGTCACCTCCTCTGGCCGGGTCCCTGACTTGATCACCGCCTGAAGTTTTCCCAATTCTCCACCGTGCCCATTCAGTGAGAATGCTGCTCTGGTACTTGCTTCAGTTAATCACTGTGGTCCCTGGTAAAGGTGGTTGGTCCCTCAGTGTCAACAGCTTCCCTTCTACCTCCAACCACGACAGGTTCTCCCACCAGCAGAACCCGCACTTCTGGTTGGGCTGAAAGACGCAATCCCAACCCTGCGCTGCCCTCTTACTTCTGGATAGGGCCTCACACAGCCTGGCAGCCAGATACGACACACGTCCACCCAGATAGCCGTCCAGGTGGCACAGAACCTAGATCACCTGACTCCACCCAAATATATCGGATCTCCCAGCAGGCCAAGGGATCCAAGAAAACCCCTGCCCATTGGCTGAGATACCCCATATACCCATAACCTGACCTTGAGTTTTCCTTCTCATATCTAGTACCACCTAGTGCCTGGCCACCTAGTGGTAGAAGAGAAAAGTACATGGTCAAACTTAGGGAGAAATTAATGGATCTCTAACAATTGACTAAGGTAACTACTCCTGGCAAGTAAATCTGTGAGGAGCATCCCTGACTAAACCCCAGGGTGCTACATTGACAAACAGTAAAATGAGATTTAGGGCCCATTCACACACCAATGGACAGCTGTCACAGGTTTACTGTCCAGCAGCTGTCAGTTCCGGCTGCAGGGAACTTTCGGTAGGAGGCAGTTTGGTGAGTGATTCAGCACATTACACAGCTCCTTTTGTTTTTCTTTTTTTCTTCAAACTAACTTTATTTTAAGTGTACAAAAGAGACACTTCATTTGTGTCATCGTACAACAGTGCGGTGCGTTGCACTATTGTACAGTGACATGTGATCCTGTCCAGTGCACTGTGACACAATGCAGCATGTTTGTATTTTATCACAGATCACTGCAGTACAACTCCGGGCTGTATTTCAGTGTGAATAGGACACATAGAAAACAATTGTCTTCTGTGTGTCCTAGCATAGAAAAATGCTGGTCACCGCACTAGTGTAAATTGTCCCTTAAAATAAGTTATCCCTGTCAACTGTTGCTGCAGGCACTGTGGAGAAATGTATCCCCAAGGTGCACAAGAGAAGCAGTCCTCCCAACAGCTGCTTCCCCTTCTAGAGTGCCTGATCACTGTCTACTCTACATTAGTGAAAAGAAGGCTGGATGGCTGCTGAAAATAAAAGTGTTTCTGTTGAAAAAACAGCCAAGCAACATGGCTGTAATCCAAAAGAATATAGTTCAATGCATATAACTTTCATTATTTTATTTAAAAAACGCAGCAAAAGTTCATAACATTTAAAAGCTGTCTGGTCTTACAACCATTTCACGCGTAACATATGTGCTTTCTTAGAGGCAAATGGCCGTAAAGAGAGTTGTATGGTGCAAGTGCCCTTGAAGTACCTTCTTTTGGATTACATTGAAAACAAGGATTGGGGAAAGTGAGCACCAAGACCCATGCTACATTATGAAGAGTGACAACACAGTGGGATCTCTTCTATGTTACTTTCCAATGAAACAAGAGTGAGTGACACATTTCTATTAAGCAACCTAACTGTGCTGCCTGGCAAGGCCTTGTAAATCTCAGTAATTACTCATCCTTTGGCAGGTAAAATATATCTCATATACATCTATTTCAACTGTGCATTTGGTTGTTTGCCTGGAAATCAGCTGGAAAAGAGTAATACACCTCATGTTTTTTTTTTTTAAATGTATCATGGAAGGAATGACTAGGGATGATCGGATTTGCCACACGGTGGGATTGTTGCTAACACAGGCAAAACTGTCCTTTGCAGCATGTCGCCACATACTTGTAAAAATAGTAAAATATGGTATGCACCCAAACATCACATATTTATATCGTCTACTGCCATAGCTTTCATTCAGTTTAGGCAATTCCCCCCTCTAAAAAAAAAAATGTCAGGCAGGCCCAAAGTGAGAGGCAGAGGTTTTGAATATGGAGATAGTAGAGGGTGAGCAGGTTCTGCAGGACAAAGTGGTAGTCAGGCCACACCATCTAAACGCAGGGCACTTCTGCCCTTTCTATATCAAAATGCGCCTGTGCTATGAAGCCACAGCATGCACAGGTTTTCTGTTCCTACTCCTCCCAGGCACACAGCAGAGCAGGGATACTACGTACCCTTCATGCACTAGGTCAATCTTCTGGTATCTGGAAATATTGCAGGATGGAGTGGACCACTGGAGCTGGTGGTACTGCCACATGTCTTGTCCAATAGTGACAGTGCAGTCGTCTGTACCTCCTCCTCCTTATTGGCTTCATCCTCCAACTTCTCAGCTGAAGAAGTCCCTTCCTAGTGTGCCAGGGCTTTTGTCACTTCCCCAGCTAAATGCTGTGTTGCAGCTCATATGCTTGGAGGACAGGAGCCACACTGGGTCTGAGCTGATGGCAGCTCTCCAGGCACAGGCTGAGAGGTAGCTGAGCTCACACTATCTTTAGCCAGGCAAGAGTGTGTGTGACAATGGAACCTACCTGCTGGCCACCTTTCATCTGGGAAAAAATCATGCATCTACCTTTTTCTGGCACATAACCTCAAGTTGGGGGTTCAGGAGCTTATTATGAAGTACCTAGGCAGCTGATGATACATACTAAGTTTTGAAGTGTTATCCAGCCCAAAAAAAAACAACTTGATAATCTTCACCTCTTGAAGCCTATTCTGGTTGTCCAGCACTGTAAAGGTGCCACACATTGTTTCTGAAGCTTAATCAGAGCTGCTTTTTGCTGGATAAAACCTGCATTGTGTAGCTGCCTATTCTAAGATAAAAATTAGAATAGAAAAAGATTGAAAAATATTTCAAGATAAAACCTGTCTCGTCTCCCTTTTATAATATGGCCTAACCAAGCTGCTTACATGCTGTCCACTCACTGTACAATTTGTGGCTATTGTCTCTGAGACACTACATTATAATGTTTACTTTAAGATAAAATATGCCTTGTCTGTCCGGTGGCATAATTAGGGGAGTTCGGGGTGCTTTCCCCACCAAGGGGTGGGGTTATACTAAAGAGTCTGGCTGGAAAGGGGATCTGTAATGGGGAGTCTGTACTGAAGAGATAGGCAGGTAGATGGGATCTGTACTGCGGGAGTCTGGATGGGGGGGAGTCTGTACTGAGGGGTTCGTCTGAGAGGTGGGGTCTGTACTGAGGTGGTGGACTGGGAGGGGGTATTCAGAGCTGTAAGGTCAGATTTGTACTGCTGGTTGAGTTCTGTACTGTAGGGGATATAGACTGGGGGGATTTGGACTGGCAGAAGGGGTAATTTTTGTTTGCATTCTGTACAGTGGCCTGCATGTTATGCATTTCTGAGCATTGCTTATTTTATATAGTTATATCAAGACAATTTTTCAAGTGCTTGCATACTGACCTGATCTTGGCAAATTTCTAGCAACCACATACCTAAAGTCTATATTTCAAATCTTTTGGGAATAAATGTGGATAAGGGGATAGGAGGATGTGCAGGGAATGTAGGTGTGTGGTTTAGACAGTTCATTTGTGCACTCTGTTGTGACATTTTAATAAATCTTTAAGACAATGCAGTACGCTACTGCATAAAAAACAATCTCACAAACTAAAGTATTAATCTGCTGTTGTAAGTTGTACAGCTGAGGGGCTTTAGTTAATTTTTTGTGTGGTGTTTTTTGTTTTGTTTTTTAAAGTGGAAGTAAACCCTCCTATCGTTTTCTGCCAAGGAAGCTTGGCCTCTGTTTAATCTTTAACTGCCATGGTGCTGCACAGTGATCAGTTATGGCACCAGCGATTGGATGGTTTGACAGTTTGGTTGAGAGCACAACCAATGTGTCAGTTAGCATTTACGGCATGTTGGGAATGTAACTGTTTTTTGAAATTGTTAAATTGATGGGTTTACTTCCACTTTAATAGGAAAGCTTGGATTCACCCTCCATTAGCAATAACATGTAAATTCTTCACAGCGTTATAATGGAGAGCTTCTTGCCTTCTGTTGGCCTTCTTGGCCAATTTGACTGTCCCAAAAAACTGTTTATTTTATAGGAACTAGGATAAGGCAAACAGCTCATCTTCCTTTTAGGAACGTATTAGTTGAACAATAGTTTTGACAGGGTAGTGATTTGCATGGAAATTAGGGATGAGCTTCGAGTTCGAGTCAAACTCATGTTCGACTCGAACATTGCCTGTTCGCCCGTTCGCCGAACAGTGAACAAATTGGGGTGTTCGCGGCAAATTCGAAAAGTCTATGGGAGAAATCTAAAGTGCTAATTATAAAGGCTTATATGCAAGTTATTGTCATAAAAAGTGTTTGGGGACCCGGGTCCTGCCCGAGGGGACATGTATCAATGCAATTTTTTTTTTTTAAAACTGCCGTTTTTTTGGGAGCAGTGATTTTAATAATGCTTAAAGTGAAACAATAAAAGTGAAATATTCCTTTAAATTTCGTACCTAGGGGGTGTGTATGATATGCATGTAAAGTGGCGCATGTTTCCCGTGCTTAGAACTGTCCCTGCACAAAGTGTCATTTTTGAAGGAAAAAAAGTAATTTAAAACTCACTCGCGGCTATTAATGAATTGTCGGCTCCCGGCAATACATAGAAAAGTCATTGATAAAAAAAAAAACGTGGGGGTCCCCCAGAATTCAATTACCAGGCCCTTCAGGTCTGGAATGGATATTAAGGGGAACCCCGCCACAAATTTTAAAAAAAAATGCGTGGAGTTCCCCCAAATATCCATACCAGGCCCTTCAGATCTGGCATGGATTTTAAGGGGAACTCCACCCAAAATGTAAAAAAAAATGTCATAGAGTCCCCCCAAAAATCCATACCAGACCCTTATCCGAGCACGCAACCTGGCCGGCCGCAGGGGAAAAGGGGGGGACGAGAGAGCCGCCCCCCCCTCCCTCCTGAACCGTACCAGGCCACATGCCCTCAACATGGGGAGGATGTCCCCATGTTGATGGGGACAAGGGCCTCATCCCCACAACCCTTGCCCGGTGGTTGTGGGGGTCTGCGGGCGGGGGGCTTATCGGAATCTGGAAGACCCCTTTAACAAAAGGGACCCCCAGATCCCGGCCCCCCCTATGTGAATTGGTAAGGGGTACATTGTACCCCTACCATTTCACAAAGAAAGTGTCAAAAAATGTAAAAAAAAACACACAAACACCTTGAAAAAGTCCTTTATTAAAAAAAAATATTAAAAAAAAAAAAAAAACAATGTCCAGCGCTGTCCATCATTGGCTGAGCCTGAGCGGACCTGATGGGGAACTTCCTCCGCAGTCTATTACATGTATAGACCCGCCCCTTCTAAAGTTCCCCATCAGGTCCGCTCAGCCAATGACTCAGTGTAAGGCTGAGGACCTGATGCGGAACATGAGAAGGGGCGGGTCTATACATGTATTACAAAGTGAGAGAAGTTCCCTATCAGGTCCGCCCCCTCGGTATGTCGGACCCCGCCTACGTCATTGGCCTGAGTGGGGAACATGTTGAGGGCATGTGGCCTGGTACGGTTCAGGAGGGAGGGGGGGCCGCTCTCTCGTCCTCCCCTTTTCCCCTGCGGCGGGCCAGGTTGCGTGCTCCGATAAGGGTCTGGTATGGATTTTTGGGGGGACTCCACGCCATTTTTTTTTACATTTGGGGTGGAGTTCCTCTTAAAATCCTTGCCAGATCTGACGGGCCTGGTATGGATATTTGGGGGAACTCCACGCATTTTTTTTTTTAAATTTGCGGCGGGGTTCCCCTTAATATCCATTCCAGACCTGAAGGGCCTGGTAATTGAATTCTGGGGGACCCCCACGCTTTTTTTTTTTTATCAATGACTTTTCTATGTATTGCTGGGAGCCGACAATTCATTAAGTGAGCGAGTGAGTTTTAAATTACTTTTTTTCCTTCAAAAATGAAATTTTTTGCAGGGACAGTTCTAAGCACGGGAAACATGCGCCACTTTACATGCATATCATACACACCCCCAGGTACGAAATTTAAAGGAATATTTCACTTTTATTTTTTCATTTTAAGCATTATTAAAATCACTGCCTCCGAAAAAACGTTTGTTTTTAAAACTTCTTTTTGCATTGATACATGTCCCCTGGGGCAGGACCCGGGTCCCCAAACACTTTTTAGGACAATAACTTGCATATAAGCCTTTATAATTAGCACTTTAGATTTCGAACGTTCGAGTCCATTGTATTTAATAGGGTTCTAAAGTTCACACGAACATTTTGTCTGTTCGCAGGTTCTGGTGCGAACCGAACAGGGGGGTGTTCGGCTCATCCCTGATGGAAATCAGACAATGGCTTCACATTCTGGAAGCACTGTAGAGCCCTGATGTAAAAAGCTGGCATCTTCAGGGTTCCCTCTTGTACCAACTTAACAGGCACCCTTTACCTCCCATTAATGTCAGTTCTTCCCATGGATTGCAAGGCTGCAGTGTCCTCAGAAAACCTTTTCTTTAAACTGTTACACTGCTTTGGTAAAAATAACCCAGATCAGTGTATATTATTTGGTCTGTGTGAAAGTTGCAAGCTATGGTACCAATCACTGAAAATTGATCACACCTGATGTACTGACGACCTATCTAATTTCTTGATACACTAAAGGCCCGTACACACGATCTGAAAATCATACAAAAAATACAGTTTTCAAAGTGATTGTACGATAATCGCATCGTTAGTACAAAGGTTTTGAGAGCCGATCACGAGAGTTCATCAGATATAATTTGATCGGAGAAGCACGAAAAATTTTCTCTTTCGATATCAGATCATATTATTTTCATTTAACCAGTACAGTTGTCATTTGAAAATACAATACAAATACTTTACAACACATGACATCACTTTTATTCTGTCGTATGAAATTTTTCATAACTTTAGTAAACTCTTCATGTTCGATATGCGACTAGCATGCAAAAAAAAGATCGAACTGTCGCCCGATTTTCAGATCATGTGTACGGGGCTTAACAAGCCAGGACAGTACAAATACCCCCCAGGCAGCAGGCATGAATATTGTCCATAGTTAGTACAGGCAGCAGGCAAAGATTGTCAGCACAGCCAAATCATTGGTCCATTGGAGATGTGGTCAGCAACAGTCAAAGGAACTGTCCAGGCAGAGACATGGTCAGCAGAGCCAAAATATTGGCCCTGGCAGTAGGTAGGAACATGATCCATAGTACAGATAGCAGGCATTTTAGTTCTCCATTTGGAAAAACTATTCTGGAGCCCCTCACATATGTGAGACCCCTGTGTTATCATGAATCCCACTGCTACAGTAGCAGGGTAAATGATCAGTCCAAGCAGCAGGCAAAAGACATGGTCGAGGTCAGTTCAGGTGGAAGACAGAAACGTGGTGGATAAACAATGCAGATGGCAGGCAGAGGCATAGTCGATAAACAGGCCAGGGGCAGTTAAGGTGGAGGGCAGTGGCATGGTTGGTTGAGGCAGCAGGAAAATGGTCAGCACAGATATTGAAAATTGAGAAATGTAAGGCTATTAGAAATATGGGCTTATATTTTAGTGATGTGTGAAAACATTGGACGCAGTCTCCGATGCATAGGCTGGGTTTGGAGGGACACTGGGGACAATGATAACTGGTGTCTCTTGTAACTTCCCCTCTGCTGCATTCGCAACATCTTTTGGTGGAACGCTCTCAGAGAAATGGTGCTCATGAAGTCTGCTAACAGCATCAGAGCAAAGGTTTTCTGGGGGGATCTTTGCTGGTAGATGAGATGTGACGATTTCTTCTATGAATTTGAGGAAGGCGGTGGGTCTTTCTGTAGGTGACATAAGCTTTATGAATGGCCAAATGAATAAGATAAATTGCAACTTTTTTATGCCAGAAACAGGACCTCCTTGTTGCTAAATAGGGCTGTAGCATTTGATCATTGAAATCCACCCCCCCCCATGTAGAGATTATAATCTTGGGCGCATGCAGTCTTTTAAATGGGACCGCGTCTTCTGGGAATCTCTACTGAGGTGTCATTGTAGATGGTGGACAAGACATACACCTCTCTCTAATCATTCCACTTCACGGCCAATACTTTGTCGTTTCTCAGACTTGCTGATTCCCCTTTACAGCCTTGTGTTCACTAAAGTTTGTGGGAAGCCCTTCCTGTTTTTTCTAGTGGTACTGCAGGCCAAGGTTTTTTAAGGTGCAGGTGGCGGAAAAGGGGCAGACTGGTAGAGAAATAATCTAGGTAGATGTGATAACCTTTTTGGAAAAGTGGGTATGCCAGGTCCCATGCAATTTTTCCACTTGTCCTAATGTAGGTTAGGGCACTCAGGGGGCTGGAGCTGGGAATCTTTTATTTTATACATGTGAAATGCATACAAATATCCTGTGGCTTTTTCACAAAGCTTGTAGAGCTTTACTCTATATCTGACCCTTTTGCTTGGAATGTATTGTTTCATTCCCAGCTGACCAGGGAAGTGGACAAGGGAGTCATCCACACATATGTTTTGGTCGGGGACATAAAGTTTAGCAAATCTTTGTGAAAAAAAAATTATAAGTAGGTTTTGTATAATTTGTCATAGCTGGGATGATCTTGGGGAAGGCACTGGGTATCGTCACTAAAATGAAGGAAGCACATGGTCATCTCATAGCTTGACCTGGGCATTACAAAAGAATAAATGGACATGTGATGGATGTATCCTTTCCTCCTCTGATTTGGTTGCCGATCTACTGCCTCAATGGGTTCATACACCGATTTTGACTGTGAGAGCTTCCTGTTGCTCTCATGCTGAGGATTTGAAAAACCTCCTCACTGGTGTAAACTTTTTTGGACATGGATGGCTCTGGTGACACTGGGATAGGTAGACTGCTGATGGTGGCAGTGTGACAGGTACTCTGCTGTTGGGAGACTGTGTGATGGGTACTCTTCTGATGGGCAACTGTAGGACAGGTACTCTGCTGATGGTGGCTGTGTGATGGGTACTCTGGTAATGGGTGTCTGTGTGACAGGTACTCTGCTGATGGGTACTCTGGTGATGGACAGCTGTGTGACGGGTACTCTGGTGATGGGCGGCTGTGTGATGGGTTCTCTGGTGATGGACGACTGTGTGACGGGTATACTGTGCATGGCAGCACTGGTGAACAATGTGCGACAGGTACTGGTTGGCGACAGGTGCACTGATAGATGACAGTTACACTGCTGATGGGTGACAGGTGCTCTTATGGGCACTGATGGGTGACAGTAATACTGCTAATGGGTGACAGGTGCACTTATCGGTACTGATGGGTGACAGGTGCACTGGTGGGCAACAGTAACACTGATGATGGGCACTGATGAGGACTGTAACACTGCTGATGGGAGATGTGATCTCTATTTGGGCTGTGTATGGCACACTGAAAAGACACAGATCAGTAACTCACTGTTACAGCGAGTTACCAGTCTTTGTTTACATTTGTGATCAACTGTGATTGGACACAGCCGTTCACCTGGTAAAGAGCCGCTGTCATTGGCTCTTTGCCATGATCGGTGATGTGTCTGAAGGACATGCCGCACCACAGATCACCACGCTGTGCGCCAAGAGTAGGGGAGCGTCATATGATGTCCCCCTGGAACAAGAGCGGTCCTGTTCACCCGTCGATTTACTATATGGCAGATGGGAGCCGGTTAAATTAAATCTATGCCTCAGTGTTCTGCATGTGAGCTGTGTCCCTGCTGTGTCCTGATCCAGTGCCCTGTTTTCTGCTTCTAGTACCTTAAACCTTGCTCTGGCCCCTTTATTTCCAGTCCCAGTCTTAATCCTGCCCTGTTATTGTGATTTCCCTACATTTTTCTACATAGCATTTGTTAGTTAGGTTGTTCTGGGTTTTCTGCACTGCCACGGTTATTTCTCACTTTTACAATGCTTACAGTTTGCTGGTGTTATAAAGTTGTTGTTTACGTTAATAAACTTTATTTGATCATACTTGGTCTGATTCCTGATTTCCTTAAGTGCAGCCCACTGGTCTGTTTCCTGCTGGATACATGCATTTGGTATCCCTTATACTCCCTTACAACTGACTACAGAGAAACTGAAACCCACTCAGTTATAATCGGTAAGGCCAGTACTGGATAAATAGTAAGAGGTTGTCAGGGCTTGGCTCAGTCCTTCCTTCTCAGAGCAGGCTGCTCAGCTGTCGGTTAATAGCCAGCTCTAATCTTTCCACAGTGACTCACCTGGTGATGATATCCTGCTCGTTAGTACTGCTGGCTACTTAAGCTGCTCAGTTCAGATCCTCTGTGCCTTGCGATGGTCAACACATCAAGAGACTCTCTGCTGTGTTCCTGTTTAAAGACTTGCTTGGCTTTGCATCCCTTCTGGTTCGTGAACCTGTTTGCTGTTTAACTACGCTGATCTCTGGTTTCCTGATTTCCTGGCTTGTTCAGAAGTACGCTGATCTCTGGCTCCCTGATGTCCTGGCTTGTCTGACTATTCGGTACGGTTACCGAACTCTGGCTATGTTTTGACTACGTTTGCTCTGTCTATAACTTTTTACCATTATTATTAAATAGTGTGATTTTTACTGCACTTCTGTCTCAGTCTGATTCATGGTTCCTGACAGAGGTGTTCTCACAGATGGACCATGACCTGGGCTGAAGCACTGGGCTCTAACACAAGATACCAACAGGAGAGAACCCTCACATCCAGGAGAGATGAAGAAGCATACCTCCACATCTCTACCAGCAAAAAAAGCAGGTGCTAAAACAGATAATGCAACAAATGGTGATGGAAGACTGTAAGAGCCCATGGGCAACTCCAATAATCTTGGTGAGGAAAGAGGATAGTACCCTCTACTTTTGTGTGGATTATAAGTATTTAAATTCTATTACCAGTGTCAGTAATAACGGATTCTATGGCATGAGTACTCTATTTTCCGATGGAGTGGCTCCACTGTGTACTTGGGCCATGAATCCCTCCAACTTTTTTCCTGTGTTACCAGAGGTGCCCTGGATTTCACCGAGAGAAATTCTGGTTAAGAAGATAGCTGAATAAGCTGAAGAATGTATCTGTTTGTGTTCCAAACTGTTTTAATGAAGTAGTGTTTCTCAACCAAACTCTCTGTTGCTGTATATTCTTATAGAGACTATGCTATGCAGCCACATGTTACCCTGATTGAGCAACAAAGACACTGCTGCTCATGTTTCTAAAGCTTCCAAAACCTGCTTTGTATTATTATGCAGTGTAAGAATGTGCTTTGCCATGAGGGGTCGAGGGAACAGGGTGGAGATCTGAACGAGCATGCACAAGTGCCCCCATAACAAGTGGCTTGCTATGGGGGCACTCGGCGGGGGAGGGGTGAAGCCCAGACTGCCTGCAGGGGCCCCCAAGAAGGGGAGGATCTGGGCTGCTCTGTTGCACAGAGCAGGTAAGTATAACGTTTATTATTTTAATTTTAAAAAAAGCCAAGCTTTACAATCACTTTAAACCTTTTGAATGACTACACATCTGCCAACCAAACCTAGCCTTCTCCCCCTGCACAACACAAATGGCATGACCGATTTAATCCTAAAGCATCTGTCTTATCTTTAGTGTCCCAATTTACTGATCAAATCACTAACCTCTAGTCTACGAATGCACCCATAAGCAAATGATTTCCAGTAAAGGATACTCATGGGCATAAACAGATGGCATAGAGACCAATGCTGTATTTGCGTTCCTGTAGTTCTTATTCAATTTAACAAACCGGTGCAACGTTGAGCAGAGGAGCCGAGTAGCATAATTTTGTGTAGTCCTTTGGATACAGTCAGAGAGCTGTCAGCTAGCAACGACCCTCATTGAGCTTTAACAAGTACTGAACTCTTATTACCATAGGTGGCTTATGTTTTTTCAGCCCATGAGATAGAGAGAGGGAATCAATTGATACCTCCATCCGTGATAACAGTGTGGTTAAATGCATCTTCACTGCTAGTTATTGTATTCAGGTAGCTGCAGCAACCTTCACCTTGACTGCATCTCATAAGATGCAATCACTATTTGGCCAATAATTTTCCATCTGGCTCTGTAAGTTTTTTAAATAGATATGTGTTTGTCCGGGTGTTGCTTGTAGGGCCACCCATTGCTCGAACTTCAGCTGATTCAACATATCATGGACCGGTATATATTTTTTTCTCAATCAAGGTTTTTATTGAAAGTTAACATGGCAAACAATTGACTTTGACAATTATGAAAAGAAAAGCACAAATGCAGAAATGTCAGTTGACAAAGTATGAATTGCACAATTTACAGCTGAGGATATACAGGTATATTGGTGAACATTGAATGTACTTAAGTGGGGGGTAGGAGTTAAGGTATAGGAAAAAGGTGAGGGGAGAGGGGGGAGGGGGAGGAGTGGATAAATGATAAAAAATTATAAATACAAAATGCATAAACATACATACATATGTACCTGGAAAAGGATTTAAGGTTTTAGTAGAACTATAGTTTTCATTTCAGATAGAGTAAGGCAGGGTTATAACCCCTGTAAGTTTGTTTTGCCAACTGTGTCCCATTGTGGAGAGTTTCCTTTACTTCCTATCCCATAATGAAAATAGGAAGTGAAAATTAAAAGTATCCCTTGGGGACCGCCAGTTCACCATACGAAACAAAAAGTCATTTCTAGTGGGACTTTAAAGGCAAACAATGAAGTAAAATTTTATTATGAAAGTAGTTAAAAAATTGGTCCATACATCACCAATAAAAACATTGATATAAGAACAAATATACATTGACTGTAGTCAATACTGTAGAGTAGTCCTAGAAGCCCCAGGTCACCAGGACTAATGTCTCCATTGGAAAATGTCCCCTCTATTACTTTTTTAGGGACAACCCAATTGTTGGTATTTTCTTTTACTGTCACTTTCAATAAGAATGGTAAACAGGACAAATGCAGAGGGTGAATCTTCCTAACGGGAGCACAGGCAGCAATAAAAACTGAGTTGTAATCAATCTCCACTCTATCCAAAACTAAAAAAAAAGTTTTGCCTTTAGTCATACTTTAAGGTAAAACAGCAAAACAACAGAGCCCAAAATATATTTATATATGATTATACCATCTTCAGTACTATAGTGAAACGAATCATTAGACATACTGTATGTAAACATTTAAAGACCTGTCCCTTCCGCAATTCACAAGTGCTTGAATCCAGGAGATTTGGCTCATTCCCAATGATCATAGTTGCCTCAATTTTTCTTCCAAGTCTTTTTTTTTTTCCAAAAAAGAATGGAGTTCTAAAAAAGCAAGCTGACTTTTTTTCACATTTCATTTTGTGACATGTTTTATTTTGGAATCTTACAAGACAGTCTAACTACATATGAAAAATAAATATCAGTTAATGTATTAGGGGTAGCAATATTCAGAAGATATGATGACCTTTTTGTTATAGTTGAAATCGAGCAATATCACTTATTAAGTTAACCACTTAAGCCCAGCACCATTTCGCTGGCCAAAGTCCAGAGCACTTTTTGCGATTCGGCACTGCGTCGCTTGAACTGACAATTGCGCGGTCATGCAACGTGGCTCCCAAACAAAATTGACGTCCTTTTTTCCCCACAATTAGAGCTTTCTTTTGGCGGTATTTGATCACCTCTGTTGTGTTTATTTTTTGCGATTCAAACAAAAATAGAGTGACAATTTTTAAAAAAAATGCAATATTTTTAACTTTTTGCTATCATAAATATCCCCAAAAAATCTATAAAAAAACAAATTTTTGCCACAGTTTAGGCTGATACGTATTCTTCTACATATTTTTGGTAAAAAAATCGCAATAAGCGTTTATTGATTGGTTTGCACAAAAGTTATAGCGTCTACAAAATAGGAGATAGTTTTATGGCATTTTTATTATTTATTTTTTACTAGTAATGGCTGCGATCTTATGATTTTTATTGTGACTGCGACTTTATGGCGGACACATCGGACACTTTTGACACATTTTTGGGACCATTGTCATTTTTGCAGCGATCAGTGCTATAAATATAAAAGTGACGTACAGTATATATACGTTACTTTGCCCAGCCGTGCCATTCTGCCGACGTAAATGTACAGGAGCCGGTCCTTAACCGGTTAATTATTTATCTCAATGTACATGTTGTTACGCATACAGTTTACATAGTATTTGGAGTTTGTTTATAAAGCAGCATTATGGCCTTAGCAAAACTATAAGCATAGGTGTGCGCACAGGGTGTACTGGATGTGCCTGGGCACACCCTACTCACCCTGTGCGACACAGATTCCTCTGCTGCTACAGAGAAAGGGACTGGGGAATCTCTGTACTCAGTCCCTTGCCCTGCTATTTCCCCAAAGCCCCTCAATGTGGCTCCTAACAAATTGTAAAAAAAAAGAATAAAAAAAGAATATTATAAAAAATAATAATAAATTGTAACAAATAATAACAAAATAAAATAATAAAAACAAAAACTGCTGAAACCAATCTTATCCCTACTGACACCATCCTCTGCTCTACTGCGCGTGCGTTTGACCTCTGGGGTGCACTCCCTAATGCAATAGGCTGTGCACACCTATGACTATAAGGCTGCTTGAAAAATTGACACGCCCATTTCTAAAACACAGCAGTATGCTTAACAAATGTGCCCCTCACTTTGCTTACTACTTGATTCTGAAGCAAACACTCCCCCCCCCCCTTCAGTTCTGTGTGATATAAAATGTAAGGAGATCCGGACCCAGAGAGAGATATGGTGCGGAGGGAACTAAGGGGAAAGAGAAGAAGGAGTTCAGTTTTGGCCTGGTCCACTTTGCCAGGCCTGCCTAATTCCGTTAATGGAGTCTGGATGGGCAATAACATGCCAAAGTTGGAGCTAGATTCCAGACATGGACACCACCAGTATTGGACCCTTTTGTAAGCAGGTATGCTGGGTCAGCCACAAGCCTGAAGTTAGGTACTAGGGATGTTATGAAATGTTGGCACTTTACCTTGGACTGTCGATTGTCTCTGTCATGTTAATTTACTCAAGTAAAATGTTTGAAGCTTTGCATTTTCCTGCACACATAAGGCCTGAACACACGATCGGATTTTCCAACGGGAATTGTGTGATGGCAGGCTTTTGTCGGAAAATCGGACCGTTTGTATGCTCCATCGAACAATTGTTGGATAGCATGCTTTAAAAATTTCAGACAACAAATGTGTGCTGTTGGATTATCCGATCGTGTGTACAGAAGTCCTTCGGAAAAAAATCCAAAGTACAAACACGCATACTCAGAAGCAATGCTAACCATAACACAACGTTAGCAGAAGTTGCCCAAAGGGTGGTGCTAAAGAGGTGAAAAAACACGTAATTTTGCGTTTGTTGGCCAACAATTCTTTGCAGTTTGTATGGAAGACAAGTTCATGGCTAACGCCCTTTGGACAAAAGTCATACGCTTTGTCCGCAGAAAATCCGATTGTGTGTACTAGGCTTAAGTCTACAGCATGGATTAATAGACACACTGGGGTATGAAGACAGAGGTACAAAGAATTCATACAGTGTGTAAGAGAACCATTCGTTTTCGTCCAATGCGCATGCGCGTGCGCAACGGACTGCGCGCACACGCAGGAGCGCGTCCCTAGCGCCAATTGGCGCCAGACGGCCTATTTAAGGAAGTGCCCTCACCCCAGACCCTTGCTCACTGGTCTTCAGCTGTTACCCGATATCCTGAATCCTGTTGTGATCCTGCTTGATACCTGTTGCTGAACTTGGCTTGCCTTGACCCTGCTTCTGGACTCTGCTCTGTTCTGATTACTGGCTCCTGATCATGGCTACCCATTTGACCCTGCTTCTGCCTGCTGCCTTGTATTTTGCTGCCCGCCTGTTACCTGACCCGGCTACCCTTGTGACCTTGCATCTGCTTCCTGTGTCGCTCCTCTTCAACCTCCGAGTGTCTGCGAATTCAGTCCTGCGATTCTCTGCAACTTCCTGCTGCAAGTCTTCCAGGGACTTAACATCATCTGACGTCCCAGTGCCACTGTTCCAGCAGAGTGCCTCTTTAACCCCGGCTGATCCTTGGTGCACAGCTACCTTCCGTGATCTGATGGTCCTCCTGCACGTCCAGGCTCGCACCCCCTGCTACTGGTTTCCGGGTCTACATCTGCAGGTACTCGTGTTCCTCCTGTCCCTCAGTTCCCTCTGTTCCACCTCCAGCAGGACCAGGGCTGGAGATACAAGAGAGGCCGACATTGTCACTTCAGTCTCCCTTCAGGTACGTGACACAGTGTGAAGATACAAGTGGTTACTGAGGGTAAAAAAGGTTTCTATTGCAGCCTGTCATTAAATGTGTACATGTGGCAGGGAGGAAGATGTTGTTGTCACTCTTTCCACAGTGATCTATTTCCCATAGCAAAGGGAGCATATTTGCACCACGGGGGGGCCTCATCCTGTACACAGGTACGGAAGAGAAAGAGTTAAGTGAAGTACACATATGGAGTTCACGCTATGTGCATGGTGGGACCCCATACCTTTACTGGAAGTGAGATAGCAGGGATATGCTGGACAGGTGGAAGGGGCATTGGCTCTGCGCGTCCCTCCTAAATGCGCAAGTAACCGTGGTGATGTTTAGTACATCGAGAGGGTTTAATCAAGGCAGTGACCCTATTCAAAGTGCCTAGCATAGCCCAGAAGAACCCATCCCGGGGCAAGCCTCTCATGTGACCCTTGAATGACGCCCAATGAGGAGAGAAAAAATGGAGGACGTGACAACTACACCCACCACCCTGCATTACACATGCAGCGGTCCTTTCTTGTTACATTGAGTCTATAAGCAGGAATGACTTGGCTTTGTCCTCAGCAACTGGAGTTTGAGTGATGTGGGAAAGAGCTGCTCAAAGTGGAGTGCTGTTTGTTCACTGTCATCTAACCATTTTTCTGAAATGGGGGGGGGGAATGGACTGGGAGAAAGAGAGTTCAGTCACATGACCTGACAAAATCACGTGACCCAGCTCTCCTCCTATCACAAAATATTCTCTGCAGTGCTATGCAGAAAACATTCTCAGGGACACCACAGACTCCATACTGTTTCCTGCAATTTTTTTAATAACCTGAAAAATGCATGCACTGTGGGTAGTAAATGTCATCTGCTTAGATACTTACACAGTCCCACAGTGTAACTCTCTCTCCAATGTTCTGCAGTCAAGTGCTGTAGATTGCTCAGAGTCCCTGAGTATACAGTAATAGTCACAGATGGAAAGAAATGAATGCCTTTCATTGGTTTACTCAACAATGAGGCCAGTAACCAAATGTCACCAAACTGTCTTACAGTCAAATCACATTGACAACATGTTTGCTCCCCAGGGTGCTGCTCCCTCATGGAGAAGAACAGCTTTGTGAGGCCTACTGATTTAAGTCTAAATCACCCAAGAGGTTACAGTACAGTCTGGCTCTCCATAGCTCATCTTTTTTTGGCAACTGCTCAGAGTACAGAGACTCATAGCTACGGGGAGAAGAGTCTCTGTGACACATTGCTTATAATTAACCCAGCCACAGCTGATTCTCTGACAATCATCTCACATGTCTTCATGTCAAGCAGACTATTAGCCTTAGAGAAAATATAAAAAAAGTAGTCACTCAATCAATGTAAAGCCAATATGAGAAGTGTACATAGAGAGGATCAATCAATGAACACAAAAAAACATAGTTTCCCAGCATTTAGTAGCATCAAATACAACCGAGGTAGGGATGAGCCTGATGATTGAGTCGAACGTGAGTTTGACTCGAACATCGGGTGTTCGCCGAATAGCAAACAATTTGCGGTGTTCACGGCAAATTGGAATGTCGCGGAACACTGTTTAAAAGTATATGGGAGATTAACATGAAAAATCAAAAGTGCTCATTTTAAAGGCTTATATGCATGGTATTGTCATAAAAAAGTGTTTGGTGACCTGGGTCCTGCCCCAGGGGACATGTATCAATGCAAAACAAAGTTTTAGAAATGGACATTTTTACGGGAGAAGTGATTTTGATAATGCTTAAAGTGAAACAATAAAAGTAAAATATTTATTTAAATTTCATACTTGGGGGGTGTCTATAGTATGCCTGTAAAGTGGCACATTTTTCCCGTGTTTAGAACAGTCCCGCAGCAAAATTACATTTCTAAAGGAAAAAAAGTCATTTAAAACTGTTTGCGGCTGTAATGAATTGTCGGGTCCCTTCAGGTCTGGTATGGATTTTAAGGGGAACCCTGCGCCAAAATAAAAAAAAGTGGCGTAGGGGTCCCCCAAAAATCTATACCAGACCCTTATCCGAGCACGCAACCTGGCAGGCCGCAGGAAAAGAGGGGGACGAGAGAGCGGCCCCTCCTGAACTGTACCAGGCCACATGCCCTCAACATGGGGGGATGGATGCTTTGGGGCAGGGGGGGCTCTGCACTCCCCCACCCCAAAGCACCTTGTCCCCATGTTGATGGGGACAAGGGCCTCATCCCCACAACCCTTGCCTGATGGTCGGCTTATCGGAATCTGGAAGCCCCCTTTAACAAGGAGACCCCAGATCCCAGCCTCCCCTATGTGAATTGATAACAGGTACATTGTACCCCTACCATTTCACCCAAAAAAGTGTAAAAAATTTGAAAAAAGACAGGAGACACTTCGGGACAAGTCCTTTATTAAAAAAAAAAGTCCAGCGATGTCCATTTAACTTGTGCTGCCGAAAAAAAAATATCTGTTATATAGCTGAGGGCGGGTCCACCCAGTGATGTAACCAGGTGACCCGCCCCCTCTGACGGGTCACACTAATACGTCACTGGGTGGCCCCGCTGCGCTTACCCGTGGCATCATAGGTGGGCGGGGTCACCTGGTTACGTCACCGGATGACCCCGCCCTCAGCTATATAACAGCTGTCGCAGCGGGAGACGCGTCACTGGGCGGTAGCCTCCCATGGAGGCAGAGCTGTTGCAGCGTTTTTTTTTGGGGCTTTTTTCCAGCAGCGCAAGTTGAATGGACATCGCTGGACTTTTTTTTTTTTTTTTTAATAAAGGACTTGTCCCGAAGTGTCTCCTGTCGTTTTACCATTTTTTTTTTTAAATCAAATCATTTTTTTATTTATTTTTACATACAAACAACAAAAAGACCAAATACAACATACAACCCAAGCTTGCATTGAGAGGGTTAATGAGAAGAAAAAAAAAACCCCCACAACAAATCACATCCCCCTTACCCCTGGCCCCCATAATCTCCCCCCCCTTCCATCTCTACTCACCCGTCCCCCCTCCCCTCTCTCGTCATGCCTTCAAATAATCACACCACTTTCTCCATATTTTTTCAAATTTCCCTAGACAGCCTCTGCGTAAGAAAGTATACCTTTCCTTAATTACAGTTTCTCTTACTTGTATTTTCCATTCTTCTACAGTTGGTGGATATGGTGATAGCCACTTTTGTGCAATGAGCTTACGAGCCTGGAATAAACTTCTATTTATTGAAACAATATACTCCCCTGGGATTCTTGATTCATCCAGTATACCCAGAAGACACCCCCCGGGCTCCATAAGCATCCCACTCACAAATACACTATTAATCATAGATACCACCACAGACCAATAACGATGAAGTTTAGGGCATCTCCATAACATGTGTATTAGATTGGCTACTCTTCCTTTACATCTGGGACATTGATCTGTATCTCTACATTTCCGTTTGAATAATTTCTCTGGTGTGTAATGTGCCCTATGTAGAATAAATAGTTGTGTTAAATTTTGCACTGGAGATAGGGAGGCCTGAGGTATCACTGATAATGCCTGTGCCCACTGTTCATCTGAAATTGGCCCCATATCACCTGACCAGGCTAATCTTGCTGGAATATCCACAGTTTTTTTTTAAATTTATCAAATAATATATCATATAATTGTGATATCAGACCATTTTTTATTTGCCCTGTCTTTTCCAACAAGGCTATTACCACTGACTTATTAAACTTCAATTCCTGCGAACGACCCTGTATTTTTAATGTGTGCCTAAGCTGAAGGAATTGAAAAAATCTTTGATTTGGAATATTATATTCTTTACTTAATTCACTAAAGGTTTTCATCACGTCTTCCTCAAATAGCTGTGACATATACCTTAGTCCCTTCTGCCTACATTACCATTTACCATTTTTGACACTTTTTTCACATACGGGGCGGCAGGATCTGGGGGTCTCCTTGTTAAAGGGGGCTTCCACATTCTGATAAGCCCCCGCCCACAGACCCCCACAACCACCGGGCAAGGGTTGTGGAGATGAGGCCCTTGTCCACATCAATATGGGGACAAGGTGCTTTGGTGTGGGGGGGATGCAGAGCCCCCCTGCCCCAAAGCACTCATCCCCCATGTTGAGGGCATGTGGCCTGGTGCGGTTCAGGAGGGGGGGCGCTCTCTCATCCCCCTCTTTTCCTGCGGCCTGCCAGGTTGTGTGCTCGGATAGGGTATGGATTTTTGAGGGGACCCTACACCATTTTCTTTTAATTTTGGCGCAGGGTTCCCCTTAAAATCCATACCAGACCTGAAGGGTCTGGTATGGGTTTTGAGGGGGACCCCTATGCCATTTTTTTTTAAATTGGCGCAGGATTCCCCTTAATGTCCATACCAGAACTGAAGGGCCTGGTATGGAATTTGGGGGGACCCCAATTTTTTTAAATTTTGGTTTGGGGTTCCCTTTTAATATTCATACCAGACCCAAAGGGCCTGGTAATGGACTGGGGGGGGAACCCATGCCGTTTTTTTCAATTACTTTTTTCTGTATTGCCGAGACCCGACAATTTATTTCAGCCGCGAGTAGATTTAAATTACTTTTTTACCTTTAGAAATGTCATTTTGCTGCGGAACTGTTCTAAACACAGGAAAAATATGCCACTTTACAGGCATACTATAGACACCCACCAGGTATGAAATTTAAAGGAATATTTCACTTTTATTGTTTCACTTTAAGCATTATTAAAATCACTGCTCCCGAAAAAAACGTTAGTTTTTAAAAAAAATGTTTGCATTGATACATGTCCCCTGGGGCAGGACCCGGGTCCCCAAACACTTTTTATGACAATACCATGCATATAATCCTTTAAAATTAGCACTTTTGGTTTTTCATGTTTGTGTCCCATGGACTTTAACGGTATTCGCGTGTTCAAACAAATTTTTAGCCCTGTTCGCAAGTTCTGGTGCGAACCGAACCGGGGGGTGTTCGGCTCATCCTTAAACTGAGAAGACGAAAGTCACTAATTTAAATAAAAGCACACACTTTGAGAAATGTGCACACAACCCAAAATTCCACCGTGCTACACCCTTTTATCAAAGAGAAACTTTTTACCTCAGGTGGACAAACAATGCACAGCCTTAAAAGAATTCAAAATACCCCCAATCTTTCATGTCATATGTTTCCTAAAGGACAGGGCCTAAAGAATTTAAAAAAATAATTCTTTCAATCAACCCATGATAGTTCTACAAAAGTTTATGAATATTTTCAAAAAAAAACAAAACAAAAAAAAACACTAGGTTGTTATAAAAATATACGAACACAACATAAGCTCAAATATTCCTACTAAGTTGAAAGTATACCAGTATACCATGTTATCATCAAAGACAGTATGTGTACATTTGAAATTGTGAAAAAATGTGAAAACTGATGGTGCACAAAGCTATGTATAAGCGCATTGCACTTAAATTCTTTTACTTCTTCAGTTATTCAATATTAACACAGTGCCTCGGAAATTATTCTTAAACCTATACCATGTCAGTGGATGCCTAATTGTTGTAGTGAAATACGGAACTTATGAGTGTCCTAATTTTGCATATACGTACAGTCCGTGTATGTGTGTGTTTCTTGTATTTTTCTAAATGATTTTCTTATATTTTCCTTAACATTTAATTTTTTTCCATTTGACTTTTCCAATTTACAGTTTATGGTTTAATACTGTTACCACAGGGATTGCATCATACACAATATATGACAGGTGCACTTTAAAAAGAGATCAAAGGGTCTTGATGACTCCCCTTTGCCCAACAGAAGTAGACCGAAGTCCTGCGCACCTCCAAGTTTATTCCAAGGGAACTTTTGAACGTAAGACTCATGTTGAATGATCTCCTTTACCATCTTTCTGGCATTTTTGTAATTCCTTCTAAAAATGATAGGTATCTGGTTTTGAGTCACTGACCTGGACCAAGTATAGTATGAGTTGTGAAGTCACAACTACTTATCTACATCCTTTTTCCAGATCAGTTACCCAAAGAGTATTTAAGCCAGAGAGAATAATGCGGCAAGCATTTTCTTAAAGTGACCCTGTGAGAAAACTATTAGCCAAGATGCTCTTCCTGAAAAAGAGAGATAATACCTCTTCCGCCAACCTCGTTGCCGTACAATCAGGGCTTGGGCTACCGCTAGGGAACTAAGCAGCCACCTAGGGTGCATTGCCTTTTCCTCAGTGCCGGGACAGGGAGGGGGGGCAGGGGTAGAGGCGAATTGTAAAAAGTAAAGGACAATTGCGACAATTTATTAATTAAAAGATGTATAAATTATACTCACAAACTAATAATTATGTCAGGTAAAATATAAAGTCCACCAGATGCTCTACCCAGCATGTTCCGCTGGCCAGTATCTATTGTGGAATGAAGAGTCCAAAAAAGCAGACACGTTTCGAGTGATGTCTCCTATTCTTCAGAGCTCTTCTTCAGAGGCGGACTGGGCTGGGTGGCAGGATGGCAATTGTCCCTGGGCCACTCTGATGCTCAAAAAAAAAAAAAACGGCCACAGCTCTGATTCACTTACAATATTAGTGTCTGCTTGTTCTACGCTGGCCACTACTGCTCACTGCCTGGTTGCTAGGACCACATGGTGTCTAACAACCAGTGATGTCACCTAATGCAGGCTCCAGCATTCAGCTTGGAGGTCGGAGAAGGATGTAACTTCCACGTCTTCTTCCTAGTGCTTAGATCCCCTCACCTCCTACAGCCTCTGCGGCGGCGGCCCCCCTGCTCAGAGGGAAGGGAACTGCATTTTAGAGTCTCAGTCTACTCGGTCTAAGGTGAGGACGGGCGCGCCGGGGATGGAACCACATGTCACGAGGTAGCAAGGCAGAGACCCATAAAGAAAGGATGGCAGCTTTGCTGCTGCTGGAGGAGGATAGATGACACGCACAGAGGGATGGGGGGAGCAGGTCACATTCTAAGATCTCAGGGGTTCATGCTGGGACATATTGTCCTTCACTTAAGGGGGATGTGACCCCCCAAAGGTGAAAGACTGCAAGACCCAGCATGAACCCCTCAGAGCTGAGGATGTGACACACACCCCCACCCCCCAACTAGTGAAGGATTACATGTCCTAGCATGAACCCCTGAGATCTAAGGATGTACCTCCCCCCAAAAGTTATCAGTAGTTGGATTTCAACTGCAAATCATATACATTTTTAATATAATACTGTCTTTAAACATTTTGAAGTGGGGAGGGGAAGGGTGCAAGCAGCTGGTCTTGCCTAGGGTGCAAAATAATCTAGCACCAGCCCTACGTACACTACTATGCGTAAGAGAAATCTTCAATAAAAATCTTTGTGAAACCAATACTTCTGACACAATCAGTCCCCTGATCCCTCGCTATTCTGACCTCCATATTACTAACGTGGAAACTGGCTGGAGGAACCACAGAGCACAGTGAAGGTCCAAGAGACGCACTAGAAGTATTAGTTTCTCTGCATATTTTAGAGGTTGATTCAATGGCCTTTGACAGTGGGGTCAGCAGGAATGGTAAGAATTTACTATCTTCTTTTTCAGGGGAGCTTTTTGACAATTTTAGAACTTTAAAGAGGGATCAGCAATCGCAGACTGTATATCTCTCCAAACTCAACTTTCCTATAAGAACAAAGGACTATATGTGAATGCATCATAAGCAATTTCCATTTTTTATTGTTGTAATATATCTTTGTTTGTCGTCCTTTTTTTCAATTTCAGTGATGCTGCTCTTCTCCAGCCTCTTTCCGACACATCCTGTCTACATCTAGTTGCATAATTACATAGTTGGAACTTATTTACTGTACACTCTCTGCTCACGCCACCAACTGTCGAAGGGAGTTGTTCCTTAACAGTAAAGAACCCCTCAAGCAGTTTAAATCAGGATCCTGTAGCTGCTGACTTTTCTAATAAAAGGACACTTTTATTGATTCTTCAATCAGCTTCAGGTCCAGGCACCGGCATCCTAACTTAGGGCAGCTGCGCATGAGCGAGCCACGCTGTGCTCTGTGAATGGTCCTTCAGTCTTATGGGACCTGTGATGTGTCCCAGAGGATTGCGGGGAGGGAGGAGAGGGGGAGAACTTTTGCTCAGACCAGAAGTGGGAGAAGGTACCTGTCAAAATTAGGTACACGCCCCCCCAAATGATATGTGAAAAATGGCAGAGGGGGGAGGGGGAGGACTTAAAGAGTTCTGCTTCTCATTCAACTTCATTGTGTGACCATGTGTCTTTTGAAATACTGTAGTTCCCTCCCAAGAATAAAGTCACCATTTAAAGATTTGTATATCATGATAATATTCCCACTTGAGCACATCTTCTCCACAGAGAATAAGTTAATTGTTTGTAGTCGTTCCTCATAACTGTGACCAGAATCCAACCACATATTCAAGATGTGGCCGAGCCAGAGTTTTGTAAAGTGGTAGAATAATAGTTTTATCTCTTGAGTAAATACCCTTTTTTTTTCCAACAGAATTTATTGAAAAAGATATTATTACAAAGACATAGTATAAGCGATCGAACAATGACCAAGCCGCAGAGTAAAAAAATTTTTTTGTAGTGTTTACAAAGAAGAAAACAATAATAATACCTTTCTATCCGCTTGCGTACCAGCGCCCTTAGAGAGTACAGGGTGTAGTACATTTAAAAAGAGTAAAGGCATAGGCGGATTCAATGTACCCTGGTCTCCAGTAACTGGGGGAGGAGGTATAAAGAACGCATGTAAAAAACATAGCATACAGAAATGGAACATGAGCAGTTGAAAAGAACTGGATGGATCCTCCTTACAGGATTATCATAACATATGGGGGGGGGGGGTACACCAGCTTCTTTAAGATAAGGCACCTGGGCCTATATTAGTGCTCGAGGGTCAAGGTAGTTGAAGTAGACAGGTGAGTCAATCTTTAATTTGTTTTATGTCCATATCCCTGGAAAATTAATGAAAGAGGGAGGATTCTTATGAAGTGTCCTCCTTTACATAGAGCATGATGAGTTCCTTGTAGTAGGAGAAAGATCTGTCGAAAGTCTCAAGTTCCCCCTGGGACAACATTGAGTTCATAAAGGCTTGCCACCTTAGATAGAGGTGCTTCCTTGAAGTATTGTATATAAAAAGTAGTGCTGAGCTGTTGTGAATGACTCTAGGGTCATTCACAACAGCTCAGCACTACTTTTTCTATACATGTCTTAATTAGGTTAGGGTTTTGCCTTTTTCCAGTGCTTGGTATCAGTTGAATCACCATTAGAATACCTCATAGTAGCGCGGAAATACCTTTTTTACACATCCCTTGAAGTATTGTGGTTGAAATCGGTAAGGATTTTTTCCTTGTAGAGTAGTGATAGTATTTGACTTGTGAAATTTTTGGGCACGAGGAAGAGGTCAAGTTTTTTACAATAGCTCTCCTAGCCGCTAGGAGAGAAGTTAGTATCCAGTCCTTGTGTCGAGTATTGTCATTTGAGGACCATGTCAGGAGTTGTTGGTCCCAGTAGCCGAAGATTTGAAGGAGAGGGTCTTTTGGGAGTTGAAGCAGAGAAATCCCATAGATAAAAGAAATTACTTGATCCCAAAAGATGGAGATGTATTTAAACGATGGGTTAAAGAGGGTCTTGACTGGTGACAGAGAGGACATAAAGCAGACTAGGGATTGTTTTTTCCGGAAAGGAAAAGTATATGGGCCTGATGTAATAATTTAATTTGTGTTTCTCTCCAAGATTCACTGGGAATTAGCTGGAGAACTTTTTTGTAGCCATGCCCTGAATCTCTTCCTTCCCTCCCCACACGAGGCGCGGAAAAAGCTGAGACATTGCCAATAGCAGAAGACATGGGATTTTGGTGTGGAGAGGTTTTCTGCTATATCTGGAAAGAGGAGTGGCGCACCCGATTCTAGATCACATAGGGAAGAGAATTCCGTAAGACCTTTTAGTTTCCATAGTGAAAAGATTTTGTGTACCATCCCTGAGGGGAACATAGGGTTGCCTTGTATTGGTAAGTGCCTGCAGATGAAAGGGGAGAGGTTCAATCTCTTTTGTATCTCTCTCCAAGCTATCACTGTGTCCCGCAGGAGACGATTGTGTTGCAGGTCTGCGCTGAAGGATTTCCATTTGCAGTGTAGTAGAGCCACCAAAGAGTATGGGTGTGTCATCGCTGATTCCATAGGGTAGTTAAAGTAAAGCCTTTGAATTTCAGTTCAGGCCTATTCGAAGTAGACAGGCAAGATTCTTGATGATACCAATACCTGCATCCCCTTATTGAAGGATCCCACTAAAGTACTTAAAAGCGATCTGTTGCAATTAGTAGACAAGGGGTTCCAACTTGGCATTTTGGATAGAAAGGAAAAGGATTATTTGGTTCCTGTGGCACCAAGGATTCCAGTTATGTACTATCTTCCTAAGGTCCACAAAAGTGTCACACAGCCTCCTGGTAGACCTATAGTCAGCGGAATCGACTCGGTGACGTCCCGTATTGGGCATTACATAGATTTCCATCTGCAACCGTTGGTTCAATCCACCCCATCTTTTTTAAAAGACACTGGGGCTACTATACGTCTACTAGACACTGTTGATTGTCGAGAAGAGTGCATACTGGTCACGGCCGATGTTACGGCCTTATACACTTGTATTCCACACAGATTGGGATTACATGCCGTAGAACATTTCATGTCTAAGAGTAGCTTGTTACCCCAGGTTCAACAACATTATATCATGGAGTTGCTTCAATTTGCCACTCAGTCGAATTATTTCTGGTATCACAACCAGTTCTATCTACAGAAAAGGGGTGTCGCGATGGGGGGCCAAATTTGCCCCCAGTCTCATAAACCTCTTTATGGCCCTGTGGGAGGAGGATGTTGTCTATGCCTTTCAACGCCCAGAGCTTGCCTTGTGGGCGAGGTACATAGACGACATCCTCCTCTTGTGGAGGGGCGATGAGGAATCTCTCCATGACTTTATGGCCACTCTCAATGATAATGATATGGGTTTCATGCTTACTTATGAGATGAGTTATAATACCATCCATTTTCTAGATCTTGAGATCTCAATTGTTGATCAGCGTTTGGAGACTAAAACTTTTTTCAAGCCGACTGATCGCAATGGGTATATCCCAATCAATAGCTGCCACTACAGTCTGTGTCTTATAGTCAATTACTCCGTATCAGGAGGAATTGTACAAATCTCAGTGACTTTCATATACAGGCGGACACTCTTAAGTCCAGGTTTGTCAAAAAGGGTTATCATTCAGCTGCTATCGATGAGGAGATCAGTAGGGTTGCCTTATTGGATCGACATTCACTTATTGTGGAACGACCCAAACGGGTACCCGACCTGAAATTCAAATGGTCTTTTACCACACAGTTTTCAGTACAACATAGACAAATTAAGAACATTTTCAATCGCCACTGGAAAATACTCAAAAAAACAATCCACTTTTGGGCCCTGTACTCCCTGATAAAGCAGGAGTTATATATAGAGGTGCCCCACTGCTCCATAACCAGATTGCTCCTAATGTAGTTGATCCTCCATGAAAACTGCCTCATTCCCTTTTTCCTGCAATGAAGGGATACTACCCCTGTAGGAGGTGCAATGTGTGCATTCATAATGTGATTGGTCAGAAGAAAACTGACAGCTTCACATCCTCTACTACATCCATTGTCAGTGTCTATCACATGAAACAGTTTGTTACATGCACGACACGATACATCATGTATCTTATTACATGTCCATGTAACAAGCAGTATGTGGGACGTACGATTAGACATTTTTCAATCAGAGTGAATGAACACATTGCATGTATCAAAAAGGGTCGTACCAATCACAGCGTACCAAGGCATTACTTGCATTTTC
This sequence comes from Rana muscosa, assembly GCA_029206835.1. Taxonomy (NCBI): domain Eukaryota; kingdom Metazoa; phylum Chordata; class Amphibia; order Anura; family Ranidae; genus Rana; species Rana muscosa. Next base: position 190,521,988 of record CM055120.1, on the reverse strand, counting down.
ACAATAAGAATCTTGCAGGAACTAAGTTCCAAGTGATAGATCAGTTCATCCGTCATTGGATGGGTGAATCTCGTATCAGGGGGGTTTCTCAATTAGAAACTTTTTGGATATACTAGCTTCGATGTTATTCGCCCTTCGGGCTAAACATTGACTGGGATATTAATTCATTCATCAACAAAGCATAGGCTCAATGTTTACATCTTTCTTGTGCCCTTATTTTCAATATGGGGCATGTATGTTTATGTTTTTATATTCTCTTTTTTATATATTACATGGGTCTAACATAATGATAGCTTTTTTAGCGTATGGCTATTATTCTACCTATTACACCACTGTTTTCCACGCTGGTTGTGTGAGAATGTGCTATGGTGTATTTTTATTATGTGTATACAATTGTGTAATCATACCCCTATTGTAAGTTTTGATCTATTTATATATAATTTATGACGCCAGTTGTTTTTTATTTCATTGCCCTGATTTTTTATGAATGTATGTCATATTTGTATGCTTATATGGGCTCTGATTTGCCATGACGTTCATTGTCTGCCCTTCCGGTCTGTGACTCTTCTTCCCCCATACACACTAGTGGCACTGCGTTGTTTTCATTAATGACCAGTGCTCTTGCGGAGCGATGCGCCGCCACGTTCCTACTATGCCAAATGTCATGTGACGTTAGGCGAAACTGAGGCTTGGAACGCAAATATCTTTGCAGGGACGGTGTGACGACGCTCGTTAGCGGTGACGTGATGACGCGTTACCATGCTGATTGGATGTCTGGAATACCGGTATCTCTGCTTTGATTCAGCGTGATGACGCACTCGTGTGGCATCGCGATGAGGCGCTACAAGCTTTAATGTAGTGGGATGTGATATTATCACCTTGTATATGGGATGAGTCAGGAAGTGGCTATTTCAATACTCTGATTGGAGTTTCTAGCACCAGCTGTGATGGTTCTAATCAGGTAAAGTGTCTACTATATAATGGCGTGGTGTGTTATATGCAGGTTGATGCCCCAGTTGAAGCACACTGCTGCGAAACATGTCAGGTATATGAACCTGCTTCAAGCCTTACTACGCCATACATGAACATTTTGTGATCACTACCTTACAGGCTGCCTCAGGATGCCTGTACATTTTTTTATTGTTCTTTTTATTTGATGTGTTCGTTTTTGGAATAAACAAGCTTTTTTACCATACACCACTCGACTGATCTATACTATGTGGAGGCTTCTCTTGTTCCTTTCCATGCTGGATATCGATTTCTGGAGGTTTGGATCTTGGGGATACTGAGACAGGAGAATTCCAATCTTCTGTGGATGCCTTGTTGGTTGCTGGTGCAGGACCCCGTGTATCCGAGTGGACCATCTTTTTTTTTTTTGTTTAAATATTTTTATTGAAATTTTTGGTGATACAGAAGAATCTCCAATAATAATAAGTCTGAACAGTACATCAATGCAGCGAACGACCATAGCAACTTATGGTCCAATATAATAAACAAAGATTACACTTGCGCTGTGCTGTGAGCAACATTGTCCTAGCATTATCCTCCCGCATCCTGTAATGAACATCCATACCCCGAAGGGTAAAAAGCCTATACCATCCCAACCTTGAGTCTCCGACTCCCGAGATGCCCACAAGGGCTCATACTGCATCCCAGAGAGAGGAGAATCCAGTACCTAGGAAGTGTCCATCAGTTTGGTATGGCAGTGTAGGTGAAGAACTGAAGTATTTCCACTACGTAATCTCACATTAGTAAGTTTTGGAACAGGAGGACAATACTCCGAACAAGTATTAAGTAATTCATAAGCAAACAAACTCAATTGTGTAACATACATTAAGTGAATATGAAATTAGCTCAAACATAACTGTTGTAATAACCCCAGGATGCCAAGGGAGGCTAGAGAGAGGAGAAGAAATAGAAACATGTGAAAGAAAGAAGGAGGTGTAGTTATTCCCAGACTAAGAAGGTGGAATGTGGGAACTCAGAAAACCAGGTTGTACTCTGGGTATCAGAGAGACATTGCATGAGGTGGCCCAAGGTTCCCAGGTGGTTATGAATTTTTCACTCTTATCAGTAAGTTTAGCGACTATTTGTTCTTGGGTCATGATCCAGGAAACCTTTCTTCTGAATGCCAGAAACGATACTGTGGGGTTCTTCCAGGCCTTGGCTATGGTCAATTTGGCTCCTAACAACATATAAAATGAGAGCTTCTGGGAGAGTTTTGGTAAATTGGGGATTGGGTGGTTCAGAAGAGCTATATTGGGACGTGGGGAGATCTGTGTGCCCGTCAGGGAGCTGAGTGTGCGAAAAACCTTGCGCCAGTAAGATCTGATGCGCGGACAGGACCACCATGTGTGGAGCATAGTGCCCTCCAGTTCACAACCCCTGAAGCATACTGGTGATGTGCCTGCATACATTATGGCCAGCTTGGAAGGAACGTAGTACCACCGCACTAAGACTTTCAGACTAGCTTCTATCAAAGATACATTGAGTATACCTTTAAAAGCTCGTTGCGATGCTCGAAACCAAATCTCAGCGTCCCAAGAGCCGTCCACATCCTCCTCCCATCTCAGAGCATAGGAGAGTTTGGTCAACTTAGTCGACAGAGCTGTGTAAATGAGAGAGATACCTCCCCTCTGATCCATAGAGTTCGAGCACCAGTGTTCATAGGGTGTAATTGTATGAGGAACTGTCTTATTAGGCCAGATGGAGTGCAAGAAATGTGTAATTTGGGAGAAATGGAAATGCTCAAAATCGGGCATATCCAGTTTCTTTTTGCAGTGTGATAGAGTTATAGGGCCCGCAGGAGAGAGAAAGTGCCCAATCCGGTACAATCCCTTATCAGTCCACCACTTAAAAGCTCTAATGTTCAATCCCGGTGGGAAGGCAGAGTTGTGAAACAGATGAGCTAGAGGTTTCAATGGAGAGGTCAGAGAAGAGTAACTGTATATTCGGGAGCATAAAGAGACCGAGTGAGATAGCGTAGGAGACAGTATTGCAGGTCTGATTTTGGGGTTACAGCATAACAAATAGTCATAGTCAATGGTGTTCAAGGGGACAGCTTGTCTTTCTATAGAGAGCCAGTCTGGCTTCTGTCCCCTCGAGAATACCATTGAGATTTGTGCTAATTGAGCAGCCTGGTAATAATTCCATAAATTCGGGAGGCCCATACCTCCCTGTGATTTTAGGCGGAATAAGATTCCCGAGGGGCATCTGTATCCTTTGTTGCCCCATACAAAGCGGACAATGTCCGATTGCAATTTATCCAGTTCCTGTTTCTTGATCGGGATAGGGAGGGATCGAAATAAGTACAATAAACGTGGGAGGAGAGTCATCTTAATGGTGTGAATTCTGCCAATCCAAGATAAGCCGCTTCTCAACCAGTTTTTCAGATCCGACCTACATTTCTGCATAATAGGGGGGTAATTTGCCTTAAAGAGGTAGCTTATGTCAGCAGTTAATTTAATGCCTAAGTATGGTATTGCCCCGGAAGCCCAAACAAATTCAAAGTTCTTAGATAGTAGTGAAAGCATGTCCTGTGGGACAGTAATATTTAGGGCCGTCGATTTACTCATATTAACTTTCAAACCGGAGGCCCCACTAAAGGCCTTCAGTGTTTTAAGAATAACCGGGGTAGATGTTAGTGGGGATATCACAAAGAGGAGTAGGTCATCTGCGTATAGCGCGCATTTATGTTCTTGTGGTCCACAATTGACTCCCTTAAAGTCAGGGTTCGATCGGAGCGCGATGGCTAACGTTTCAATTGCTATTGCAAATAGGAGGGGGGAGAGGGGGCATCCCTGTCTGGTACCCCTGCCAATAGGGAAGGAGTCCGAGTATCTCCCCATCAAACGTATCTGAGCAGTTGGTTTAGAATAAAGGGAGCGTATAAGATTGAGGAAATATGGACCAAATCCCCATCTCGCAAGGGCACCAGACAGATAAGCCCAATCTATGGAATCAAAGGCTTTGTGTAGATCAATTGAGAGCAAGTAACCTTTTTGTTGTCCGCCCCCATCCCACTGTGACTGCAAAAGAGAGATAATGTCAATCGATCTTCTGATCTGGTCCGGGCCCTGCCTCCCGGGGATGAAACCCACTTGGTCCTTGTGGATGTAGGAGGAGATGAATCCAGACAATCTATTAGCTAAAATTTTGGTCATAAGTTTGACATTGTTATTAATAAGTGAGATTGGTCTGTAATTGCTCACCTCACACGGGTCTTTATCAGGTTTCGGTATGACCGAGATATAAGCCGCGTTTAGGTCTGGTCCTAGCTGAGCTCCATCCCTGAGAGAGTTAAAGAACCGAGATAAATGCGGGGTCAGTGTTGGACCAAATTTTTTATAATACCCGGTGGAAAATCCACCCGGACCCGGGGAAGATCCCAATTTAAGTGATTTAATGGTATCCAAGATTTCCTCTTGTGTAAACGGGCCTTCTAACATGTCTCTATGATCATCCGTCAAGGAGGGTAACTGCAGGCCTGCTAAAAAGTCTTCGTCTGGCCTGTTTGGGGCCATTCGGTTCTGTTTGTATAGGTCCGAGTAAAATTGTAAAAAGGTGTCCATAACTTTAGACGGGTTCTGTGTCAAGTCACCCCCCGTAGTCCGGATTTTAGGGAAGGCTAGAGGGCGGTGTTTAGGAGTAAGTTTCACTGCCAATTTAGAGCCTATCCTGTCTTTATGGGAATAAAATTTAGCACCTGTCCATCTCAGATGTTGTTCTGCTACTGTAGTTAAGTGTAGGTTAAGAAGTATCCTGGCTTTGTCTAAATTTGCTAAGGAAGCGGGCGTTGGGTTACGTTTGTGCGCTTTGGCTAGGGAGTGAAATTCTTCCGTGAGCCTGCGTGTATCTGCTTTTCGTTCCGCTTTGAGCTTTGAGGATAACTGAATGATTTTCCCCCTAATAACAGATTTGTGTGCTGCCCAAACCGTTTGAGGGGAGACCTCCCCCGTAGCGTTTATCAGGAAATATTCCTTAATGGCGGTCTCCACCAAAGAACATTGTATTGGGTCACTCAAGAGGGATTCTTGTAATCGCCATCTGGGCGTGCTTCTCTCTCCTGAGGACCTATGCAAGGTCACAGTGACCATTGAATGATCAGACAGCGGAGATTCTACAATTTTGGAACTCTGGATTAGTGGGATCATGTAGGAATTAGTGAATACATGATCTATCCTTGCATAAGAGTTGTGTGGGGCAGAGTAGTGTGTGTAGTCTTTTGTATGTGGATTGACCTCCCTCCAGATATCCACGAGACCCGCTTCATGGAGTATTTTGGCTATGTGTGTGCTCTGTTTGGCCGGGCGTTTGGGCTTGGTTGTGCCGTCCGTCCGTTTATCTAGCGTAAGATCGAAGGCGATATTGGAGTCACCTCCGATGAAAACAGTCCCCTTGAGATGTGGTTTCAGTGTCCGTATAAGAGTGTCAAAGAAACGCCTTTGACCCTTATTCGGGGAATAATAGGACAAAAAGGTATATAGTTCTCCATCTATGTGTCCGGAGACTAAAACGTAACGTCCCATGGGGTCCAGAACAGTTTCCGGCTGGGAGAGACTGATGTGCTTGGAGAAGCATACTGCCACCCCTTTAGTCTTATTTTCTGCTGATGCTAGGAAAAATTGGGGGTAGCGTTGATATAGGAAAGAAGGTTTGAATGTGGAAGGGAAATGGGTCTCTTGTAATAAGAGAACATCTGCATGCATGGAATGGTATTGCTGAAAGGCCTTCCTACGTTTGACAGGGGAATTAAGGCCCTGGGTGTTATGTTAAACTATTTTGAGGGTGGGTATGTGCTGGTCAGCGTTAGGCATGGATCAGAGGGGGTGATTCCGTGAGAAAGTGCAGGCGCTTACCTTTTACCAGGCCTAAGGGTACCCAGGAATGTTGTGTGAGGAGGCTGCGTGAAAGGCCGTCATCTGAGATGGGAGGAAGAATGGAGTCCCGGGTCGCGTGAGACTTCCCTCGAGCATGAGAAAGAAGAAGAGAAAGGGTGAAAAAAGAGAGAAAGAAGAAGAAAGGGGTTATACGCTTGCAATACAAATTTAAACATTCGTCCTTCAAGGACCATTTAACCAAAAACTGAGGTGGGGGGTCCCCCGACCCCCCTCCTCCCCCCGGAGGCGGATGGTCTAACCATTCCACACTCCTATAACCAGAGATGTCTGGAATTCCCCAGATATGGGGGTTCCAGAACGGAGCCTAGGAGCACTGATAGTGTCCCTGGGTCCTAGTGAAGGTGCACTGAGTCCACCACAGCCCAGACACCAGGTAAAACTTTAAACTGAAGGCTATAAGTAGCCCATAATCGTAACTTAAACAGAGCGCCCCAATTAGTAGAGCGAACAAGGCGGGAGACATCCCCCTAAATTAAAAAGGAACAATTTCCGATTAACCCTATCCCTAAGCAAACTAGAAAGAAAGGGGGTGTGATAAACCCCGGCGTCAAGTAGGCCGTACTCCCAAGACCAGCGGGAGGGAAACCGCCCGTCCGCTGGAGGAAGGAGCACCGTTGCCTGCACCATAGAAACATCTTTCTATCCATAAAATGCCGACCATACCAGAAATTTTTTAGGTATAAGGGAATAACTAAGGAGGTTGACCATATAACAGAATAGTTATTGCGTGTGCTAGAGAAAATAACCCCCCCCCCTCCCCCAACATTCCGGCAACCCGTACTCATAGTACTGCAGTGGCTTTCTGCAGAAGTGAGTAAATGAAACTTAACTGTTCAAATTATGTGATGAGTCCCAGCTCGCTGAGGGTAACAGTAGTGAGGAGGGGGTAGAAGTCTAAGGTACTCAGGGAGGTTGAAGTTTTCTCAGATCAGGGCCCTGATCTATGACGACGGGTTTTCTTTCACGGTGGCAGATTTTCTTTAGATCTTTTGGAGCTTTGAGTCAGCCAGTTGTGTTGCAGTGGGCTAGCAGGCGGTGGTCTTTTAGATGAAGCCGGTGTGTTTCTGGAAATCTGCATGGGCGAAGGTTCCTGCGAGAGGATCCCCAGGTGCAGGAGAAGGCGTTCTCTCTCCACTAATGAGGAGAATCCATAGCTCCTATTCCTGTATGAAAAGTTCAAGCGGAGGGGGAATGACCACCTGTATGTGATCTCTTTGTCCGTAAGGACCTGTAGTAAAGGCTTTAAGGAACGTCTTTTTTGAATAGTGAAAGGTGACAAGTCTGCAAAGATCTGTATTTTGTGTCCCTGAAAAGTGAGGCTATCCGAGCTCCTGGATTTCTTCATCACCTCTTCTTTGATTGAATAATAGTGAGGCTTTACTATGATGTCCCTGGGGAGACCATCAGAGCGGGGGGGGGGGGTTGGAGGGCTCTGTGAGCTCTATCCAGCTCCAGGTGGGCCTCAGAGATATCGGGGACAAGGCTTCTAATGAGAGCTTTTACAGTACTTTGTACCTCCTTTTCAGTTTCAGGGATCCCCCGTACCCTAAAATTATATCTTATGGATCTATTCTCGAGATCATCAATCTTTGCGAACGCTGTTTCTAATTGATCCTGAACCTCTTGCAGTCTATCAGTATTTTGGTTAATGCGGGAAATAGCCTGGTCAGCTTTCTGTTCAATAATGTCCATTCTCACTCCAATTTGCTGCAGGTCAGCATGAATGGAAGCTGTGATCTGTGCAGCGTTCTGAGCAAGCCCTGTGGAGAGCATTTGTGCAAACGCCTCCATCATGGATGATAGGTCCGGGTGGTTAGGAAAAAGGCCTGTGTTATTAGTGCCAGTCAATAGGAGGCCTGTGTTCGGATCCATCATGGGGGTCGAGGGGTTGCCTGTTGTCATTCTGCTCAGCAGCGACTCAGTGGAGGCAGGGGATGCGGCCAGGTTCAGGGGAGGAAAGTCTGTACCTGTAGGGGATCGCGGTGTCACATCCAGGTCAGATATAATGACCTCCGGGAGCTCCGTGCTCTGAGGGCCTTGTGCTGCCGCCGCCATCTTGGCATAGCTGAGGGGACCGGGACTCGCGGTCATTTGTCCAGTCAGATTTCTCCGCACCTGAACCGCGGACATCAGGGTGATCAGGGGGGTTTCCCCCGCTCGAATATCCCGGAGGGGGTTCTGTGGGGGCGCTCTGTGGGCTCTGGCGTCGGTTAGTGAGCCGTGGTGGAGCGGAGCTCTAGAAGCCGGTGGCCATCTTGGGAGCTGCCGCGCATGCGCCTACGAGTTGACCATCTTTATGCCTGCTTGACCCACCACTGCTGGCGCGTGAGTCCATACTTAGGGGTAAGAGTATTTTATTCTCCCCCCCTTCTCCCCTGGTGTTGGAAGTCACATCCTTGGGTGTCGTGCATCTTCAATATCTACCAACAACATAGCCAATTCATATGGGCTACTGTGGACATTGCTTTTTGATGTAGAGTTACACTGACTCCTCCTTTTCCAGCATATCCTATATTGAATCTTTATATATGGACTTCACACACCCATCTAATGTATTGACACATTTTTTCTTTTCACAGTATCACATCTATATAATATCACCATATTGACTATATGCTTGTTGATTAATATATGTGTATTTTGGTCTTTATGTACTGTATATTAGTTTGATTCATGGTGTTTACGGCTTCATAGGCCACATCTTATATTGGGTCACATTCATCTGTCCCCATTTTTCACAGGTCACGTTTGCACATTTGGTATGTGTGGACAATTTTTATGTATTTTTTTAGAATTGGTATACATATAAATTTTCACAGCGCCGCATTTTTTCTTGTTTACAATACATCTGATTGTTAATGCTGGCAGCCCGTTACATTAGTTTCATATTTGGTAGCGCAACTTTTTTCTTCATACTTTAGGCAAGATATAAACCCTGATATTTAGGAGACTGATACCCCCTTCTCTTTTGGGGAGATAGAGTTTTATTATTGCTATGTGTGGTCGCCTTTTCCACCAGACAAATTTGGTGATAGCTCTATTTAACTGCTGGATATCTTTGTGTCTTAGAAGTAGTGGTATAGTTTGGAGTGGGTATAGTTGGCAGGCAGAGCTGACCATTTGAAATAAATGGCATCTCCGCAAAAGCGAAAGAGGCAGATCAATTTAGTTTTCCAATTCTTGACAAACAAATTTTAATAAAGGGGGATAGTTTGGTGTGTATAAGTTAGATGGGATTTTGCCTGTTTGGTTACCCAAGTAGGCTATGTGTGATTTGGCCAATGTAAAAGGAGAGTGAGATGTCCAGGGGGGGTTTGGTGATGAGCCTAGCGGGAGAATTTCACTCTTATTATGGTTGATGCGAAGGCCGGGACATAGTCTAAACTCATCAAAGGTTTGTTTTATGGTGATCGTGTCAAGAGTGGGGTTAGCTGAGAATATAAGCACATCGTCAGCGAATAGCACTGTGTGCAATTCTAATTTCCCTATATGTATCCTGTGTAATGGGGCCCTTTTCGGTTAGATATCTGGAGAGGGGTTCTAGCGTTAGATTAAAGAGCAACACAGAGAGATGGGCACCCCTGTTTCGTTCCTTTATAGAGGCAGAATTCTTCAGTAAGAAGACCTGCCACCACCAGTCTGGCTGCAGGGGAGGTATACATTGAACTGACGAGGTGATTGAAGGGACCAGTAAAGCCCATTTTAGTTAGGACCATCGAAAGCCAGTCAAAGCTGACATTATCAAATGCTTTTTCAGCGTCCAGAGTGATAGTGGCAAAGTCTTTCCCTGGGTTAATTTTGGCATGTTCCAAAACCAATCATGACTTTCCTAATATTTAGTGTGGCTGTTCTTCCTTTTGACAAAGCTTGATTCAGCGGGATGTATCGGGGAGGGTATTATATTTGTAAGTCTGGTGGCCGCAATTTTTGAAAGAATTTTGATATCTAGATTCAAGAGTGATATAGGCCTGTAGGATCCCAGCTCAAGGGTTTTTTTTTGAGAGTAGCTTAATGATGGCTTGGTTCTAAGTGGGTAAGTATGGGTCACCAGTTCATATGCCATTATATACACTTAGCAGGGTATGTTTGATTGTTTTGCGAAGAGTTTTGTAAAATTCTCCTGTGAACCCATCAGGACTGGGGGCTTTGTTAGGAGCCAGGAGACATATAGTTTTGGAGATCTCAAATGTAGATATAGGAGCATTTAGGGTTTTGAGTTGAGAGGGGATGACTGACAGTAGATATTTTTTATCAAGGAATGTTTGAGCAATAACTCTTTTGGATAGTGTCAGGAGCGTATAGGGAGGAATACAATTTAATATAACTTCATTGACCTCCTTTGGTGTGGTTTAATGGTGCTGGAACCATCTCATAAAAAGTTAATATATGTGGGACGATTTGGGCCTTTGCAGAGCCTCGTTAGAAGCTTACCCGTTGTGTTAACGTATTTACGCAGTGTGGCGTCCATATGTGCGTGTTTGGTCAGCTCTAGGGTGTCTGCCCATGTATCAAAAGCACGCTTGGCTGCCTGCCATTCAGATTTATTTTCAGGAGAGTCTTAGGTAGAAAGGGCACGCTGAGCAAGGTTTAGACGTGAACTTGCTTCCCTGCAGCTAGCCAGGGCATATTTAATATAGGATGCAGCATGCAAGATACCCCTGCCCCGGAGATAGGCCTTTCCTTCTTCCCAGTACAGGTTGGGGTTGTCTGCATGGGTCGAGTTGCTTGATGAAATTTCTTCCCATGCCGAGTCGATATATGTTTTAACCACTTAAGGACCAAGCCTGTTTTTCAGACTCTGTGTTTACAAGTTTAAAACAGTTTTTTTTGCTAGAAAATTTCTTAGAACCCCCAAACATTATATATTGTTTTTTTTTTCTAACACCCTAGAGAATAAAATGGCGGTCATTGCAATACTTTTTGTCACACCGTATTTGCGCAGCGGTCTTACAAGCGCACTTTTTTTGGAAAAAAATTCACTTTTTTTTTTATTAAAAAATAAGACAACAGTAAAGTTAGCCCAATTTTTTTTATATTGTGAAATATAATGTTAGGCTGAGTAAATTGATATCAAAATGTCATGCCGCAAAATTGCGCCCGCTCGGGGAATGGCGTCAAACTTTTACCCTTAAAAATCTCCATAGGCGACGTTTAAAAAATTCTATAGGTTGCATATTTTGAGTTACAGAGGAGGTCCAGGGCTAGAATTATTGCTCTCACTCTAACGATTGCGGCGATACCTCACTTGTGTGGTTTGAACACCGTTTCCATACGCGAGCGCTACTCACTTATGCGTTCGCTTATGCGCCCGAGCTCGTCGGGACGGGGCGCTTTAAATTTTTTTTTTTCTTATTTATTTTACTTTATTTTATTTATTTTTACACTGTTTTAAAAAAAAAAAAATGGGTCACTTTTATTCCTATTACAAGGAATGTAAACATCCCTCGTAATAGAAAAAAGCCTGACAGGTCCTCTTAAATATGAGATCTGGGGTCAAAAAGACCTCAGAACTCATATTTAGACTAAAATGCAATAAAAAAAAAAAAATTGTCATTTGAAAAAATTACAACAAAAAAATGTGCCTTTAAGGCGTATGTGCGGAAGTGACGTTTTGACGTCGCTTCCGCCCTGCTATGGTATGGAGACAGGTGGGGGCCATCTTCCCCTCACTCGTATCCATTCCACAGGGGGGGAAGGACCGTATCGCATCCGCCGCTACTGATGGCTCCGGTAAGCGGCGGAGGGCGCGGAAGAGCGGCGGGAGCCCTTTCCCACCGCCGATAAGGGTGATCTCGCTGCAAATCCACTGCAGAGACCACCATTATCGTTTACAGGACCACTCACAGAAAAGATGGTTATCTCGGTTGTGGCAGCGGCTGCTGCCGTTACCGAGATATCTATCTTTAAAGTGCCGACGTATATGTACATGAGCGGGTCCTTAAGTGGTTGGATGCTGTTGTGTAGGTATGATGGAAAATACCCATTGCATTGCACTGCATGCAGAGGCAGTGCTGTAGTACTAGCAAGATATCCTCTGCAGCACTGCTTCTGCCTATATCACAGTGACTGTTTAGAGCCAAGGGAAGGCTCCTCCATGGCTCCGGTCACATGACATATACAAGGAGAGGAATTCCCTGACTCTTAGCTACTTGCATCTGTAAGTAAATCTGCACTAAAACGGAGCCTGTTCTGGGAGGGTCTATATTGGGACTACCTGTACTGGGGGTGTCAGGAGTCAGGACCTGGGCTTGAACCTGGGACCTCGTCCGTGTCTGGCGTAGACTCTTTCCACTGAGCTATCTGGGATGCTGGACAGCTCCCTTCCTGATCTGCTGGTCAAACCTATCTGATCCAATGGTCAACCCTGCCTTGAGTCTTGATTACTGTTGAACCTTGAACTCCTTGCTCCTCCCATGAACTTCCTATATAAGCCTTGTCTCAACACTTCCTCTTTGTCAGGTTATTGTGCCTTCTCAGCCAGTGCCTAGCTTTTGACGTCCCTGCTGCCATCTGTATTTTGCTACCACTCATGATTGACCCTTGGCTTGTTCTTTGACTACTCTGCTGCCTGATCCCAACCTGCAACCACTCGTGATTGACCTTTTGGCTTGTTACTGACCACGCTGCTGTTTAATCCTTATCTGCTTATCCGGCCCTGGACCCCGGCCTGCTCACACCCTGGTGGGGCAAACCTGAGGACCGCAACCTGGTACTAGCTTGCAGCCAAATCCATTGCCACCATCTGGAGCTCAGGGGAAAACCAGCTAGTACTTAGACTCCGCACCTCAAGTGAGCCTGTGTCATCTGCCAGAAGTGACTGTCTTTTACCTGTCCTGCAACTGCTATAGCAACTGGTCTTCAAGCTCGACACCTGATCGTGACAGAATAACCTGGCCTAAAACATGAAGGCCGCTATAGCAAATGCTGTGGCTCCTTTCAGGCAGCAAATTGCGTAGCTGCAGGAGTTTGGTGTCACCTACCAAGAAAAATTTGCCGAACTGGAAAGTGTGGTGAAAGGGCAACGTGAAGAGATCCATGCCCTGCAAAAACAATTGCTGGACCTACGTTCCCAAGATGATGCTAATGCACATCACCCAAGTTTAATGGAGATCGCCACCATTACAGAGGTTATTTTAACCAGTGTCGCATATATTTCCAAATGCGACCCGCTGCATTTACTTCTGAAAAACAGAAGGTAATGTTTGTTATCAACCTCCTGACTGGGGAAGCATTAGCCTGGGCCTCCCCTTGTATAGAACAAGAGAGTGCCACGCTGAATAGTTTCCAGACTTTTGAGGCTGCGATGAATCAGGTTTTTGATGATCCCAATCGCTGTGCTACTGCTGAAGCAAAGTTGCATAGTTTACGGCAGAGTAAACGTTCTGTTGCTGAGTACACAGCTGAATTCAAACGTTGGATCACAGATACCACTTGGAACCCAGCAGCGCAAAAAAGTCAGTACCGCCAAGGGCTTTCTGAACAGGTAAAAGATGAGCTTGCCAGAGTGGAGACTCCTAATGATCTTGAGGCCTTCATCCAACTATGTATCTGAATTGATCAAAGACTTACAGAAAGGAGGAAGGAGAGACTGGGAATGTTTGGAAGCAATGGCTGCATGTGTTTCTCTGCTAGTCAATTTGTTCAGAAGGATCCAAGAGTTTCTTCAAATTCTGACACAGCTGAACCTATGCAGGTTGATGCAATTAAGAGATCCATTTCTACTCAGGAGAAAGAGAGAAGACGTTCAGAAAACCTGTGTTTATATTGCGGGGACTCTGGGCATTACGCAGTTAACTGTCCGAACAAGGTTAGAAGAACAATTGCGGCGACTGATGTGATTTTGCCTGAACAAATAAACTCTATTACCCAGTCAATCTCCCCATTGATTCATGAAGAGAATAAAGTAAATTCTGTACTATCCCATTTTATCATCCCTATTAAACTCATCTTTGATGGTATTGAAATTCCTTGCTCTGCTATGCTGGACTCTGGGGCTGGGGGGAACTTTATGGATATAGACTTTGCCCACAGTAATAATATCCAAACAAGAAATAAGTCTGCTCCTATCGATATGGAGATGGTCGATAGTTCACCCTTAACTTCAGGACCTGTTACCCATGAGTCAGTCCCTTTGGTATGCAATTTGAGGCTAATCATCATGAGACCATCAGTTTTCAGCTGATTACATCACCCAAATTTCCCGTCATCCTGGGCATTCCTTGGTTTTCCACCCATAATCCCTCCATCAACTGGGAAGCACGGATTATAAACTTTACATCCCCCATTGCGAGGAATTCTGTAGAGAACCTTGTCAAACCAGTTCTTTGCCAGTCAAGGAATCACAGGTGGATGTTGTTACTACGCAGTCATATGACAACCTGCCTCCACAATATCATGAGTTCTGGGATGTCTGTGATAAGAATGCCGATCAGTTACTGTACCTCCTCATCGCCCATATGATTGTCCGATTGAACTGCTGGTCGCCTTTTCAATCTTTCAGAACCTGAATTAAAAGTTCTCAGGGAATGGATTGATGAGAATTTAGAAAAGGGCTTCATTAGACCCTCAACGTCTCCTGCAGGGTTAGCCCTGTTCTTTGTTGCAAAGAAAAATTCCACCTTGCGTCCATGCATTGACTACCGTGACCTTAATAAAATCACTATTAAAAACCGCTATCCACTTCCTTTAATTTCTGAAATGTTGGAAAGACTCCGCTCTGCCAAAGTCTTCACAAAACTAGACTTACGGGGGGCATATAACCTCATCCGCATGCGTCAAGGAGACGAATGGAAAACCACCTTTAGAACCAGATATGGCCATTTTGAGTCCCTGGTTATGCCTTTTGGCCTCTGCAATGCCCCTGCCACTTTCAAACACTTCATCAATGATGCTTTTCGAGACCTATTGGACCAGTTTGTGATTGCTTATCTGGATGATATTCTCATCTTTTCTAATAACCTGGAGGAACATCGCAAACATGTTTGCACTGTCTTTGATAGGCTAAGGAAGAACCAACTTTATAATAAATTGGAGAAATGCGAGTTTGAACGAACCCAGATGTAGTTCTTGGGATATATTATTTCTCCTAAAGGAGTAAGCATGTATCCTGAGAAGATCAAAGCAGTGGTGGATTGGCCTGCTCCTAGTAATGTTAAAGAGATACAACGATTTGTTGGTTTTGCCAACTTCTACAGAAATTCATAAGAAACTTCTCTAAAGTGATAGCACCAATTACACAGCTGACAAAGAAAGGGATGCCCTTTGTGTGGTCAGCTGAGGCACAGACTGCTTTTATTAAGCTAAAGACTCTTTTTACTTCTGCACCAATATTGGTACATCCCAATCCTGAAGTTCCTTTTATAGTGGAAGTGGATGCCTCAGACTCTGTTGTGGGAGCTATCCTTTCTCAGAGAAAAGGAGAAAAGATGCAGCTTCATCCTTGTGCGCATTTCTCTCGCTTAATGTCATCAGTCGAAAGAAATTATGACATTGGGAATAAGGAATTGCTGGCAATTAAGGAAGCCTTTTCTAATGCTGGAAGGGGCTAAGCATCCAGTAACTGTTCTCACTGATCATAAAAATCTAGAATTCATTCGCTCTGCCAAGAGGATGTCTTCTAGACAAGCACGTTGGTCACTGTTCTTTTCCCGGTTTAATTTTATCATCTCGTATCGACCTGGGTCAAGGAATGGTAAGGCCGATGCATTATCAAGAATGTTGACTGAACCATGCCAGGAAGACAACCCTGAATGTATGATTCTGCCTCATGTTACAAGAAGGCTGCTGATAGACATCGCAGATCACTTCCTACATTTCATGTGGGTGACAAAGTTTGGTTATCAACCAAAAATTTGAAGGTCCATGTTCCGTCTGCAAAGCTGGGCCAGAAGTTTGTAGGACCGTTCAAGATTACCTTTCGCTTAAAACTTCCTGATAGTATGAAAATTCACCCTGTTTTTCACATATCACTACTTAAACAATTTAATGAAAATGCCTTTTCTGGGAGAATTCTTCCACCTCCTCCACCTGTTGAGGTACAGGGTGAAGTAGAATTTGTGGTGGAGAAAATTCTTGATTCCAGGATCTTTAGAAACAAACTACAATATCTAGTCCAATGGGAAGGATATGGGCCAAAAGAAAATTCTTGGGAGCCCGAGGAGAACGTTCTTGCCCCTAGATTAACAAGAGAATTCCACCAGGGGTTTCCTCACAAACCCAGCCCTAAGACATCCAGAGGATGTCCTGAGAGGAGGGGAGTACTGTCAGGACCTGGGCTTGAACCTGGGACCTCGTCGGTGTCTGGCGTTGACTCTTCCCACTGAGCTATCTGAGATGTTGGACAGCTCCCTGCCTGATCTGCTGGACAAACCTATCTGATCCAATGGACAACCCTGCTTTGAGTCTTTATTACTGTTGAACCTTGAACTTCTTGCTCCTCCCATGAACTTCCTATATAAGCCTTGTCTCAGCACTTCCTCTTTGCCAGGTTATTGTGCCTTCTCAGCCAGTGCCTAGCTCTTGACGTCCCTGCTGCCATCTGTATTTTGCTACCACTCGTGATTGACCCTTGGCTTGTTCTTTGACTACTCTATTGCCTGATCCCAACCTGCAACCACTTGTGATTGACCTTTTGGCTTGTTACTGACCACGCTGCTGTTTAATCCTTATCTGCTTATCTGCCACTGGACCCCGGCCTGCTCACACCCTGGTGGAGCAAACCTGAGGACCGCGACCTGGTACTAGCTTGCAGCCAAATCCATCTCCACCATCCGGAGCTCTGGGGAAAACCAACTAGTACTTAGAATCTGCACCTCAAGTGAGCCTGTGTCATCTGCCAGAAGTGACTGTCTTTTACCTGTCCTGCAACTGCTATAGCAACTGGTCTTCAAGCCCGACGCCTGATCGTGACAGGGGGGCTGCCTGTACTAGGGGTGTAAATGGACACATATTACGCTAAGCGATTTGACTTTAAACGGCACATGGGTACTTCATGTAAAAATCTAAGGGTTTTTTATTGTAGAAATACATAAAAACAATAGTACATTAAAGACTGTTTGTATTGTTACTATTAGTACAAGGCTCAGAATAATGCTTTCATATCACTGCCAACAACTACAGTTATTTTGGTAAACTCAATTGAGTAAGGTACATATCTAAAAAACAGTAACAGTTGAACAATACAAATGGGTTCTTGCTCTACAAGAACGTTTTTTCTGCAATTGGACCCATTCTAATGCTATTCACTTCACATTTGTATTGTTCAACTGTTACTGTTTTTTGGATATGTACCTTACTCAATTGAGTTTACATAAAATAACTGTATTTGGGAGTGATATGAAAGCATTATTCTGAGCCTTGAACTAATATTAACAATACAAACAGTCTTTAATGTACTATTGTTTTTGTCATGGATATGCATTAATGTCTGTCTGCCATCTTACCTTCCTCCTCATGTGTTCATCTAGAGACCAGACCTCCTTCACCTGGCTTCCTTTATAATCTCCTCCCAGCCTGACTCCACCCCAGGCCCTATCACTGAACACTATATTAACCTGTGCACTGCAAGCCTGCTTTGCTGATCAACGTGTTTGTTAGGCATTGTGTGTTTGGGTTCCTGCCTGCCGTGTGCTACGTCTGTCTCTCTGTTACGTTATTGGCTTGTCCCCGACTATCCCTGTCTGCTCGTGACCCTTGACCTTCGGCTCGTTCTTCGTTATCCTTGTCTGCTTGTGGCCCCTGACCTTCAGCTTGTTATTCGGTTCTCTCTATCGTGTGCTGCTGCTTCCCCTCTTTTCCCCTTATCCTACGGGGCGTGAGCTAGGAAACTCCAGGGGCCGCGACCTGGTCCCAGCCTGCAGCGTAACATCCTCACCACTAGAGGCCCTGGAGAAGACCAGCTGGGTCTTAGACTCCGCGCCCTGGGGAATCTTGGCTCTCGCTTCCGTTGGGATCCCGGTTGTGCTCCTCTGGTCCCGCTTTCCACAACCACCCAGTTTCCTATCCGCAGAAGCCAGTCATAGGGTTCACTACCTCGCGGTGCACTCCTGTCCCCCTACGGTGTGCATCTGTCACCTGGCCACAGGTGACCCTGACAGTTTGATCAGCCATGAACCCGGCTGACATCCCGCTTCCCGCGGATGATCCATTGCAGGGCATAGTTCGCAGACTTGAGACCCAGGAATCAAATCAGACCCAGGTGATGCGATTCCTCCAGGATCTGGCTTCTCGATTCGAGCAGCTTCAGGTCTCCTTGGGAACCCCGAATCCGCAACCCCAAGTACAACCAGCGGCTGTACCTATCGCACCAGTCGCAGCCTCACACTCACTAAGATTGCCAGCTCCGTTCCGTTTCTCTGGGGACTCCAAGGCCTGCAGGGGGTTTCTCAGCCAATGCACTATTCATTTTGAGCTTCAGCCTCAAAGCTTCCTGTCTGACCGGGCTAAGGTAGCCTATATCATTTCCCTCCTCTCCGGTGAAGCTTTGGCCTGGGCTGCCCCCCTGTGGGAGAGGAACGATCCGGTGGTTTCCAGTCTGTCCGAATTCTTGAAGCTCTTTCGTAATATCTTCGAAGAGCCGGCTCGGGCTTCTTCAGCGGCTAGTGCTGTCTTACGTCTTCGCCAAGAATCTAGTTCAGTGGGGCAATATGCTCTTCAGTTCCGTATCCACACAGCTGAATTGAGCTGGAATAATGAGGCCCTGGTCGCTACCTTTTTACATGGCCTCTCTGACCGAGTGAAAGACGAATTAGCGGGAAGAGCCATTCCCGTCGGTCTGGACGATGTAATTTCATTATGCAACCAGATCGACATTCGTTTTCAAGAGAGGTCCTTAGAAAAAAGACGCCAGCACTCTCTGGGTCCTAGCCAGTCTGAGCTCCCCTCCCTTCATTCCGTGGAGCATCCTCTACCTGCTGAAGAACCTATGCAGCTGGGCCGGACCAGACTAACCCCCGAAGAACGTGCTAGGCGCAGAACTCTGGGCTTGTGCCTCTATTGTGGGGGCAAGGGTCATTTTCGTGACTCCTGCTCGCTTCGTCCGGGAAACGCTCGGGTCTAATACATTTGGAAGGTGGAGTATTGGACCCAGAAACATCACCTTCTCGCCTGCTCTTGCCGGTGTTCCTTCATGTAGGCACTTCTCCTCAGTCAACCCTTGCATACCTGGATTTCGGGGCTGCCGGCAATTTCATGGATTGGAGAACTGCTTCTTCTATGAAGCTTACCCTTTCACCTCTCACTACCCCATTGGTAGTCTCGGCAATTGATGGCACTGTTCTCCCAGGGGGCCCTATTCGCTTCCAGACGCTACCCATTAGGATGTCGGTAGGGATTCTCCACCAGGAGTGGATATCCTTTCTTATTCTACCCAAGGCCTCTACCCCAGATGTATTGGGCCTCCCTTGGCTACAGCTCCACTCTCCACATGTGGACTGGGTCTCTGGGCAGATCCTGGCCTGGGGTTCCTCATGTTTCTCGTCGTGTCTTCTCAAGGTGACCCCCAAGGAGAGTCTTCCGGTTGCTGCCACTTCTGTTTCTTCTAAACTTCCCGCCGCATACAGCGATTACCGGGATGTGTTCTGTAAAAAATCAGCTGAGGTGCTTCCTCCCCACAGGTCTTTTGACTGTGCTATTGATCTTGTCCCCGGAGCAACTCTACCCAGGGGTCGTACCTACCCTCTGTCCATCCCAGAGACCCAGGCCATGTCGGAGTATGTAGCAGAGAATCTGGAGAGAGGTTTCATCCGGAAATCCTCATCGCCTGCAGGGGCAGGGTTCTTTTTTGTTGCCAAAAAGGATGGTACCTTAAGACCCTGCATCGATTATCGGGGTTTAAATGCGGTTACTATTAAAAATCGATACCCCTTACCCTTAATATCTGAGCTATTCGATAGGTTGAAGGGTGCCTCCATTTTCACCAAGTTGGATCTCAGAGGCGCGTACAATCTCATTCGAATACGGGAGGGTGACGAATGGAAGACTGCATTCAACACTAGAGACGGGCATTATGAATATCTGGTGATGCCTTTTGGTCTGTGTAATGCTCCAGCCGTGTTTCAAAACTTTGTCAATGAAATCTTCAGAGATCTGCTGTACCAGTTTGTTGTCATCTATCTGGATGACATTCTGATCTTTTCTGAAAATCTGCTCGTCCACAGTAACCATGTCCGCACTGTACTTCAACGTCTTAGAGAGAACAATCTCTATGCCAAGCTGGAGAAATGTTCCTTTGAATGTTCTGAGGTCCTATTTTTGGGGTGCTTCGTCTCATGTTCGGGGCTTCGTATGGACCCTGGGAAGGTCTTGGCTATCACCAACTGGCCTCTTCCTGCTAGCCTCAAGGCCACACAGCGCTTTCTTGGCTTCACTAATTATTATAGGCAGTTCATAAGGAATTACTCTTCCATTGCTGCGCCTATTATCGCTTTGACCAAGAAGGGTGTGAATGCCAGAGACTGGCCTCCCGAAGCTGTCTCTGCATTTCACAACCTGAAACAGGCCTTTGTTTCTGGCCCCCTCTTGAGGAGACCAAATCCTGGGAATGCATTTTTTATTGAAGTGGACGCTTCCTCAATGGGGGTGGGAGCTGTGCTTCTTCAAATCTTTGAGAAGAGACGCCAACCATGTGCGTTCTTCTCCAAAAAAAATTCTCAGGCAGAGAGGAATTATGCCATCGGTGATCGGGAACTTCTCGCAATTAAATTGGCGTTAGAGGAGTGGCGTCATCTCTTGGAGGATTCCCCTCACTCCATAACGATCTTTACCGATCACAAGAATTTACAGTATCTACAGAATGCTAAACGTCTGAATCCTAGACAGGCCAGGTGGAGTCTCTTCTTTGCCCGTTTTAATTTCACGATTACCTACAAACCTGGTTCCTGCAACGGTCGGGCTGATGCGCTCTCTAGGTCATTTGACACTTTGGACGAGGAGTCCGCCCCTGAACCTGAGCCGATCATTCCCACCTCATGCATTGTTGCCCACTCTACCACCCTGAAGTCTAAAATTCCGCCTGGTAAGACCTTTGTCCCCACTGAGCTAAGAGCTAAGATCCTTCGTTGGGGACATGATTCCAAGGTGGCAGGGCATTCTGGATTCCTCCGATCCTTCCTACTCATCAGTCGTCACTACTGGTGGCCTAATCTCCGCTCAGACGTCAAAGACTACGTTAAAGCTTGTCATGTCTGTGCTCAGTCCAAATCCTCCACACAAGCTCCTGCTGGTCTCCTCATGCCCTTGCCCATTCCTAAGGAACCCTGGGTCCATATTGCCATGGATTTTATCAGCGATCTCCCACTGTCTGAGAATAATACAGTCATTTGGGTGGTAATCGATCGATTCTCCAAGATGGCTCATTTTGTTCCTCTTCCTGGTCTTCCTTCTGCCCCTGCCTTGGTTCCCATTTTCATTCGGGAAATTCTCCGCCTACATGGGGTCCCTTCTCATATTGTTTCCGACAGGGGAGTCCAATTCACGTCTCGTTTTTGGAGAGCCTTTTGCAAATCCCTCAATATTGTCTTGGATTTTTCTTCTTCTTACCATCCCCAATCCAATGGACAGACTGAGAGGGTTAATCAGGAGTTAGAGGTCTTTCTTCGCACCTTTGTGTCTTCTCACCATGACGATTGGTCCTCTCTACTCCCGTGGGCAGAATTCTCCCATAACAATCATGTGAATACCAGTTCGCAGAAGACACCCTTTTTCACAGTTTATGGAAAACACCCTCAACTTCCTCTTCCCATGATCTGTTCTCCAGACATTCCAGCTTTGGCTTCGGTTCAGGAGTCTCTCAATTCCGTTTGGGGTCACGTTCATGATTCCCTCCGGGCAGCTGCTGAAAAATTCAAAGGCTTTGCCGACCGCCGCAGGCGTAAACCGCCTTCTCTTCAGCCAGGGGACAAAGTCTGGCTCTCTACCAGGAACATCAAGCTCCGAGTTCCTTCTCTGAAGTTTGCTCCACGATTCATCGGTCCATACACGGTAACTGCTAAACTGAATCCGGTTTGTTTCAAACTCCAGATTCCTAAGAGCCTTAAAATCACTAACTCCTTTCATGTTGCTCTTCTAAAGCCTTTAGTCCTCAATAAATTCTCTCGTCCTCTCCCTACCGTGGCGCCTGTCTCTGAGGATAATCAGGAGTACGAGATCAGTCAAATTCTGGACTCCCGACTCTGTAAGGGCGTTCTTCAGTACCTCGTTCATTGGAAAGGGTTTGGTCCTGAGGAGAGGTCTTGGATCACTGCATCTGAGGTCTTTGCACCTCGTCTGTTAAAGGAGTTTCATCTGAAGTTTCCCTCTAAACCTGGGCCCAGGCGGGGAAGGGGGAGGCCTCGTAAGAGGGAGGGTACTGTCATGGATATGCATTAATGTCTGTCTGCCATCTTACCTTCCTCCTCATGTGTTCATCTAGAGACCAGACCTCCTTCACCTGGCTTCCTTTATAATCTCCTCCCAGCCTGACTCCACCCCAGGCCCTATCACTGAACACTATATTAACCTGTGCACTGCAAGCCTGCTTTGCTGATCAACGTGTTTGTTAGGCATTGTGTGTTTGGGTTCCTGCCTGCCGTGTGCTACGTCTGTCTCTCTGTTACGTTATTGGCTTGTCCCCGACTATCCCTGTCTGCTCGTGACCCTTGACCTTCGGCTCGTTCTTCGTTATCCTTGTCTGCTTGTGGCCCCTGACCTTCAGCTTGTTATTCGGTTCTCTCTATCGTGTGCTGCTGCTTCCCCTCTTTTCCCCTTATCCTACGGGGCGTGAGCTAGGAAACTCCAGGGGCCGCGACCTGGTCCCAGCCTGCAGCGTAACATCCTCACCACTAGAGGCCCTGGAGAAGACCAGCTGGGTCTTAGACTCCGCGCCCTGGGGAATCTTGGCTCTCGCTTCCGTTGGGATCCCGGTTGTGCTCCTCTGGTCCCGCTTTCCACAACCACCCAGTTTCCTGTCCGCAGAAGCCAGCCATAGGGTTCACTACCTCGCGGTGCACTCCTGTCCCCCTACGGTGTGCATCTGTCACCTGGCCACAGGTGACCCTGACAGTTTTTATGTATTTCTACAATAAAAAAACCCTTAGATTTTTACATGAAGTACCCATGTGCCATTTAAAGTCCAATCTCTTAGCGTAATAAGTGTCCGTTTACAAATTATCGGGACTTTGGCACATTCTTACCTGTGTGTCCACAGTGTCGCCCTGTGGGGATACACATTTAAGCAATTTTGTTGAATGTACTAGGGGTGTGTCTGTACTGGGTGGCTTTTACTGAGGGGTGTTTGTGCTGGGGGTCTGTACTAGGGTTGCCACCTTTTCTTCAAGCCAAACCCGAACACTTCAGCTGCGCATATCAATTTTTTTGTAGTATACATTATAGTATTGCAAAAGACCTGGGACATCTTTTGGTGGCCCAAGATGAGCAACAATGTGGCAAACCTACTGTGGGTTTGGACAAATTGTGTTAACAGTGGGAGGGGCCTAAAAGGGCATGGCTCCACAAACTTGCCTAGCATGGGCACCCGGGGCAATTGCCCTGCATTTATGCAGGGTGCCCAGTGTTCCAGATGCCACGTTCATCCCCTCTGTGACAGCTGGCCTCTCTTCGATTTGGGGGGAGGGGGGGTAAGAGGATATGTGCTAAGGGGCGCTTTGGAAGGGGAGAGGACTTGCACCAGCAGAGGGTGAGGGAGGCGAAAGGACTTGTGCTGGTAGGGAGATGGGTGGATCCATTATGTGCTGGGGGGCACTTGGGTGGGGAGAGGACTTCTGCTAGCAGGGAGGTAGGGAGGTCCATTATGTGCTGGGGGGCACTTTGGGAGGGGAGAGGACTTGTGCTTATACGAAGGTAGGGGGTCTGTTATGTGCTGGGGGCACTCCTCCCAAAGTGCCCCCCAGCACATATCCTCCTAACCCCCCCACACACACACACACCTCCTTAGTGTGTGTGTGCGTGTGTGTGTGTGGGTGTGGGGGGGGTTAGGAGGATATGTGCTGGGGGCACTCCTCCCAAAGTGCCCCCCAGCACATATCCTCCTAACCCCCCCCCCACACACACACACTCACACACTAAGGAGGTATGTATTGCATGCCAGATATGCTAGGTGCACCATTGTTTGGTGCCTGTTTCAGGTTGTGACTGCTTTCTGTCTCCCAATTGGGGGTACACTTTTTGTCCTTAAAGACACCACGGAAGTAGGTGTAAATCTTCCCAAATTGAGGAGGAATCCCACCTGTAATGGTTGGGGAGATTAAGGTTTATAACTTATATTTGGTTTTTATTACTGCCTGTATCCATGCTCTGGAGAGCTAACAGCACTACTTGTACTAGGTACCACAGAAGACCAGGAGTAAATGGAACATTATATTTCTCCTCATTTTGGGAACATTTCTACTTCCTTTGATGTCCCTGAGGACAATGATAATGCGTATAAACTGCATGTAAATGAGCTTACATATCTAAAAGACACTGTACCTTTCACAAAAAGTTATGAAATGGCTCTAATGCTTTGTGATCCACCAGTATGCATTCCCACAATTGTAATTTGTTTACTCCTCAGATAGTGACTTCCTAAAGTTGAACTATGGTCAAAATAAAATGTGTGTAGTCAACCTAAGACAGGACGTGTGTTACTGCATAGATTACTAGGTAAAAATTAAGAAAAAAAAGAAAACTAAAGCAGCTACCACATCTAATGCCGCGTACACACGATCATTATTCACGGCGGTTAAAAAACCGCCGTGAATAATGACATTAAAAACGAGGGAACGGCTTGTTCCCCACACACGGTCATTTTTCACGTTGTTTTTTCTCTTGTCGAGAAAAACGACCATCTGTGGGCTCCGTGGCAGTGTTTCCCTATGGGAAAACTGCCGCGGAAAACATGTCGAAAAAAAACGACGAGAAAAATTAGAACATGTTCTAATTTTTCTCGTAGTTTTTAATGCCGTTTTTCTCGTCGAAAAAAACGGCAAAAAGCCCACAGACGATCATTTTTCTCGTCGAAAGGAAAAAATTTCATTTTTCTCGACGAGAAAAACGGCCGTGTGTACGCGGCATAAGAAATGGTAAGCTGCAATATCATAACTTTTTTTTTTGGGTTAGATACACTTTAAGCTCCTAAAGTAGAACTAAAGTCTCCTTTTTAAAAATTGTGAGCAGTCTGGCCTTTTTGGCGAAAGAGACATGCAATCTACCTGCCTGCGTCTTCTTTAGAATGTTGTGAAACTCAGTTTACCTTTAGGCACAGATCCTGTGTGCCAGGATGACTGAACTTCAGTACATGATCAGGAGTGACGTCATCCTATATTGGCCAATGACGATAGCCACATCCAGGAGAAGCCAGATAGAAGATGACGGTGAGTGACATCAGACCGCTGAAGGAAAATTAACTATTGTGGACTTTTGTTCTGCTGCAATTAAAGGTTCTTTTAAATGGTAATGGTATGGTTTTACTGTGGTCATTTTGCTGCTTAAATTTTTTTCATAAAAAAGACAATTATAATGATAGACAGTGCCATAGTGTGTAATTCCTCAAATGACCACCAAGAAACCATGACAGCCTTTTATTTCTGCTTCTAACATTTTTACAGTAGCTTGTATACATGATATAAGGTTTTTGTTCATTTATTCAGCAGGGTTGATTTACTTAAAGCAGACCATCACCCTGGCTCCTTCTGCCTCCCAAAGTTCTCTAATCTTTATAACAAAGACCTTCAGTACATCTGTACCTGTGCAGGTTGGGGTTCCTGGGCATGCGCACAGGTTTCAAGGTCTGATTCGAGAATAGTGCGCATGTGCAGGAAACCCCCCAAGCGGTCATGCAACACTGTACCCACACAATTTTTTTTATCATTTTGTTCCCACAAATAGAGCTTTCTTTTGGTGGTATTTGATCACCGCTGGAGTTTTTATTTTTTTCAAATAAAAAAAAAGACAAAAAAAATTGAAAAAATTATTTGATTCTGTTATAAAATGTTGTAAATAGGTATGTTTTCTCCTTCACTGATGGGCATGAGGATGCTGCACTGATGGGCACTGATAATGCTGCACTGATGGGCACTGATGAATTGGCACTAATGAGGTGGCACTGATGAGGTGGCAATGATGGGCACTGATGATGAGGCACTAATATGCAGCACTCATGGGCACTGATAGGCAGCACTGATGGCACTGATATGCAGCACTGGTAGACAATGATAGGCAGCACTGATGGGCGCTGATAGGCTACACTGATGGGCACTGAAAGGCCGCACTGATGGACAATTATAGGTGTAACTGGTGGGCACTTATAGGCGGCACTGATGGACACTGATATGTGGCACTGATGAGCACTGATGGGCACTTATAGGTGGCACTGATGGGTGGCACTGATGGGCACTGATGGATGGCTCTGATAGGCAGCACTGATGAGGAGGCACTGGCAGGCATTACTGATGGGCACTGACTAGCACCTCTAATGGGCATTGATTGGCACCTTTAATGGGCACTGATTGGCAACCTTGGTGGTGATGGGTGGGCATACCTGGTGGTCCTGGGTGGGCATCCCTGGTGGGCACGGGTAAGCATCCTCGGGGAGGGGGGCTGCTCTGATAATCAATAAGCAGACCCCCCTGTCAGAAGAGCAGCCGATCGGCTCTCCTCTACTCGTGTCTGTCAGAACGAGTAGAGGAAAAGCTGATACACGGCTCTACCTGTTTACGCTGTGATCAGCTGTGATTGGACACAGCTGATCACGTGGTAAAGAGCCTACGTTAGAGGCTCTTTACCAAGATTGGTGATGCGGTGTGTCAGACTGACACACCACACCAACGATTTCCGCGCTGCACGCCCCTGTGGGCACGCAATCGCGGCTTATCCTGCTTAACATCATATGACATCCAGTCAGGATAACCACTTTGCGCATGTCATTCTGCTATATGCGGGCGGGAAGTTGTCAAAAAATTATTCCAGGCATCAGCTTGTTATAAATAGTTACAGCACTGTGTTCTGGCAGAAGGACAAATGATTTCCCCTCTACTGCCAGATATAAAGCAAGTCAGTCTTAGTGCAACCAACCCCCGCGCTGCTGGAACATAGCACTGCTTAGTATATTTAGCTATGTAATCACAGTCAATTACAGCAGCCCCAGTGGCCAGATCATTCTGGCATGGAAATAATTATTTTTTGCCAGCTTGGTCCAAATGACCAATTTAGAGCAAAAGCAAATGTGGAATTCTCTTTTAGGGCTCATTCAGGTGATGAGTTCTGTCATCATTGCAGGACCTCTTTTTGCTGCTCCTGCATCCACCTAGGAGCTGCATGCAAGGCAGCCCAGAGATGTGAATGCAGACACAGTCACATGTCAAAATTTAACACATACCTCCCAACTTTTGAACTTAAGAATGGGGGACAGTTAAGGGAGGCAGTAACTTGCGGTGCGCTCCGCGTGCCATGGCAAAAAGTGGGTGTTAACAGTGGGAGCTTAACCATGGTTAACCACTTAAGGACTGGGCCTATTTTTCAGACTCTGTGTTTACAAGTTAAAATCATTAATTTTTTTGCTCTAAAATTACTTAGAACCCCAAACATTATATATATATCTTTTTTCTAACACCCTAGAGAATTAAATGGGGGTCGTTGCAATACTTTCTGTCACGCAGTATTTGCGCAGCGGTCTTACAAGCGCACTTTTTTTGGAAAAAATACACTTTTTTTAATAAAAAAAATAAGACAGCATTAAAGTTAGCCCAATTTTTGTTTATATTGTGAAAGATAATTTTACGCCGAGTAAATTGATGCCCTGCTTCGAAATTGCGCCAGCTCGTGGAATGGAGACAAACTTTTACCCTTAAAAATCTCCATAGGCAAAGTTAATTTTTTTTTACAGGTTACCAGTTTTGAGTTACAGAGGATGTCTAAGGCTATAATTATTGCTCTCGCTCTAACAATCACGGCGATACCTCACATGTGTGGTTTGAAAACCGTTTTCGTATGCGGGCGCTACTCACGTATGCGTTTGTTTCTGCGTGTGAGCTCATCGGGACAGGGCGCTTAAAAAAAAAAATGTCTTATTTATTTTACTTTTTATTTTTTATTTTGACACTGTCCTTTTAAAAATGAACATTTGGGTCACTTTTATTCCTATTACAAAGAATGTAAACATCACTTGTAATTGATAAAAAGCATGACAGGACCTCTTAAATATGAGATCTGGGGTCAAAAAGACCTCAGATCTCATATTTACACTAAAATGCAATAATAAAAAATAAAAAAATCATTTGAAAAAAAAAAAAAAAATTCCCCTTTAAGAGCATTGGGCGGAAGTGACGTTTGACATCGCTTCCGCCAGTCAATGCTATGGAGCCGAGTAGGGGCCATCTTCCCCTCACTCGGCATCCAGGAGTCAAGGGGAGAGGGCGTGATTGTCTCCACTGCTACCGGCGGCTGCGGTAAGTGGCGGAGACCACCGGAGTGCAGCGGGAGAGGGGCCCCTCTCCCTCCCCCCGATAAGAGTGATCTTGCTGCGAATCCGCTGCAGGGACCACTTTTATCTAAAAGCGGACCGCCCGCTGAAGAAGAAGATACCGGGTCATGGCAGCTAGCTTCTGCCATAACAACGACATTCCTCTTCAAACAGCCGACGTAATGACGGCAGGGGGTCCGCAAGTGGTGAAACAAAACCCAGGCTTTCTTGTGCCCATAAAATATGCTTTAATTGCTGTGCCACAAGCAGGATTCTCACAGACACATATAAACTCCAGCACAATTATATAAAAAAAAACATTTCCATTATATACAGTTTTGCATATGTAGCACACATATCCCTTCCTTGCTTACCTCTGCTAGCAGGTCGGACACACCATGCCACATGCCCAGTATCCTCCTTGTTGCAAAGGGTGAGCGGTGTTATCTGATTTGGGTCCTGCAGCGAGTTACCTCCTTCCGTTGGATTCTTCACCATAGAGTGTAGAAAGAAGTCTATTCTCTCTCTTTACTTCAAGAAGGCCATTGTCCAGACAGTATTGAAACCCAATAAAAGGTTTATTTTGGTTGCTTAAGAACTCAATAGAAAAGTTGGAGATAGAGAGAAATGAAACTCAATTATCAATCGTCGCCACTCAGGCCTGAGTGGGTTTTTGCTCACCCGGATAGTCCCTTTAAGAGCGGTCCTAGCAGCCGTTTTGGAGCATGAAACGTTTACTTGTAGTTTCCTAGGGATATACGATCAGGAGATAATCTCTAAGTCCTAAACTTTCCAGCCTAGTAACAACTAGAACGTAGGTGCCAATGGGGCACGTTACCAGGATTTTGGCGGATAGGAATCCTTCCCTTTGACAGGTAGCCAGGCCTCTCCAGAGACAGCAAATTTTTCACCAATCTCCTTGGGACCGATCCTCCCCTGGTTTCCTCTCCTTCAGAGCGGGTCACCCCTCACTTGGGTACCCTGGGATTCCTCTACGGATGTAGGCCTCAGCTAAAGGTGCTGGGCTGACTTACAGCGATGAAGTCTCAGGCTAAAGGTGCCTGGGGCTAGTACACAAACACGCACCCCTGGCCTGGAGGGACGGGAGGCGCGAACTGCTTCCCCCCCGAATAATGGCATCTGCCTCTTTTGTACCCTCTCCCAGCATGCACAGTGGGTAGACCACGCTCACTGCAAGCTGCCGAGAGAGGACACCCAATGGTGCTGTAACGCTAAATAAGACACTGTCCCAGGGGCTGGAAAAAATCAAAGACCCCCTCAATCCTGAGTAGGTGTTGATTTATTCGCAAACTATATACACAAGAATTCGAAATGGTGCCTGAACCAAATATTTTGGGAAAAGAGGAGGGGAAGAAGAAAAAGAAAGACATAGAGTAACATATAAATTGACATCCCATTCTCAATGTCACATTTCCTTAACGGGAATACAGAGCAATGCACACAAAACATATTACACATCCCACCCTCTCCTAAATAACTACCCCACCCCATTCTCTGGTGGAGTTGACAGCAGATCACACACACCTGCAGAGGGAGAGAGAGAGAGAAAAAAAAAACACAACATGCATCATAATAAACATCCTATCTACCAACTGTACAAAGAAGTGAACCATCTCTTCGAAAATAAATGATTTCCTTCTTCAAGTAAAGTACGCTAAGCCTAGCATTACTTTGTTATATATTATATTTATATTATTTTTTTTCCTGCAGACCGCTGTCACCTAGCGTTAGCACAAAATCAGCACATCCACAGTAGTTGCACATGGGACTGAATTACGGACTACTCATCTTGACCATGATGTCCCTTTCACTTTGGCCCTGACTAGTCTACCCCAAAGTTCAACTCAGAAGAACCTGTCTCTTTTTTTTTAAAGAGCAGAGGAGAGAAGAAAAAAAAAACAACAGCTCTCCATTTTTTTCTTCGTGTCCCTGGGCCTTGGTTTCGGCCTGTCTGTCTTTATCACAAGGCATTGCCTTCTTACCGTCACCTGGCTTGGATTTCCCGGAGATCCCTCCGCTTCGAAGATCCGGTTCAGGCAGGCGCTGGGGTAGGCTTCTACCGCGGCCGCGGGAGGCCTTAACATATCCCACTTTCCGTTTGGCGGGTGGGATGGAGGTTTCTGTGGTGACGGAAATAGCATCCGTTGCGGTATCTGTCGTTGGCTCCATGGTGGCTGGAACCTCATCCTTGGCATCCGTTGCAGCCGCGGTTTACTTGTAGTTTCCTAGGGATATACGATCAGGAGATAATCTCTAAGTCCTAAACTTTCCAGCCTAGTAACAACTAGAACGTAGGTGCCAATGGGGCACGTTACCAGGCTTTTGGCGGATAGGAATTCTTCCCTCTGACAAGTAGCCAGGCCTCTCCCGAGACAGCAAATTTTTCACCAATCTCCTTGGGACCGATCCTCCCCTGGCTTCCTCTCCTTCAGAGCGGGTCACTCCTCACTTGGGTACCCTGGGATTCCTCTTCGGGTGTAGGCCTCAGCTAAAGGTGCTGGGCCTACTTACAGCGATGCAGCCTCAGGCTAAAGGTGCCTGGGGCTGGTACACACAAACGCACCCCTGGCCTGGAGGGCCGGGAGGTGCGAACTGCTCCCCGAATAATGGCGTCTGCCCCTTTTGTACCCTCTCCCAGCATGCACCGCAGGTAGACCACGCCCTCTGCACAGCTGCTGAGAGAGGACACCCAATGGTGCTGTAACGCTACCTGTGGTTCAACCTGGGACTGAGGCGACAGTGCCACCCACAGGCCACATGGAACTGTACTGCCAGGCAGCATCACACCCAGGCAGAAGCAAATTTGTATATAATCAACAGGTCTGAGCTAAACTACCAGCTCAGACCACCCCTAAATTTCTGTACACAGCGCCCCAGAATTGGGATGGGCGCTACCCACATCCCCTCCTAAATAAGACACTGTCCCAGGGGCTGGAAAAAATCAAAGACCCCCTCAATCCTGAGTAGGTGTTGATTTATTCGCAAACTATATACACAAGAATTTGAAATGGTGCCTGAACCAAATATTTTGGGAAAAGTGGAGGGGAAGAAGAAAAAGAAAGACATAGAGTAACATATAAATTGACATCCCATTCTCAATGTCACATTTCCTTAACGGGAATACAGAGCAATGCACACAAAACATATTACACATCCCACCCTCTCCTAAATAACTACCCCACCCCATTCTCCGGTGGAGTTGACAGCAGATCACACACACCTGCAGAGGGAGAGAGAGAGAGAAAAAAAAAACACAACATGCATCATAATAAACATCCTATCTACCAACTGTACAAAGAAGTGAACCATCTCTTTGAAAATAAATGATTTCCTTCTTCAAGTAAAGTACGCTAAGCCTAGCATTACTTTGTTATATATTATATTTATATTATTTTTTTTTCCTGCAGACCGCTGTCACCTAGCGTTAGCACAAAATCAGCACATCCACAGTAGTTGCACATGGGACTGAATTACGGACTACTCATCTTGACCACGATGTCCCTTTCACTTTGGCCCTGACTAGTCTACCCCAAAGTTCAACTCAGAAGAACCTGTCTCTTTTTTTTTAAAAGAGCAGAGGAGAGAAGAAAAAAAAACAACAGCTCTCCATTTTTTTCTTCGTGTCCCTGGGCCTTGGTTTCGGCCTGTCTGTCTTTATCACAAGGCATTGCCTTCTTACCGTCACCTGGCTTGGATTTCCCGGAGATCCCTCCACTTCGAAGACCTGGTTCAGGCAGGCGCTGGGGTAGGCTTCTACCGCGGCCACGGGAGGCCTTAACATATCCCACTTTCCGTTTGGCGGGTGGGATGGAGGTTTCTGTGGTGACGGAAAAAGCATCCGTGTCGGTATCCGTCGTTGGCTCCGTGGTGGCTGGAACCTCATCCTTGGCATCCGTTGCAGCCGCGGTTTACTTGTAGTTTCCTAGGGATATACGATCAGGAGATAATCTCTAAGTCCTAAACTTTCCAGCCTAGTAACAACTAGAACGTAGGTGCCAATGGGGCACATTACCAGGCTTTTGGCGGATAGGAATTCTTCCCTCTGACAAGTAGCCAGGCCTCTCCCGAGACAGCAAATTTTTCACCAATCTCCTTGGGACCGATCCTCCCCTGGCTTCCTCTCCTTCAGAGCGGGTCACTCCTCACTTGGGTACCCAGGGATTCCTCTTCGGGTGTAGGCCTCAGCTAAAGGTGCTGGACCTACTTACAGCGATGCAGCCTCAGGCTAAAGGTGCCTGGGGCTGGTACACACAAACGCACCCCTGGCCTGGAGGGCCGGGAGGTGCGAACTGCTCCCCGAATAATGGCGTCTGCCCCTTTTGTACCCTCTCCCAGTACGCACAGCAGGTAGACCACGCCCACTGCACAGCTGCTGAGAGAGGACACCCAATGGTGCTGTAACGCTACCTGTGGTTCAACCTGGGACTGAGGTGACAGTGCCACCCACAGGCCACAGGGAACTGTACTGCCAGGCAGCATCACACCCAGGCAGAAGCAAATTTGTATATAATCAACAGGTCTGAGCTAAACTATCAGCTCAGACCACCCCTAAATTTCTGTACACAGCGTCCCAGAATTGGGGTGGGCGCTACACATACATTGAAAATTGAGAGAGAGCTAACATTTGTCTGAGCCGACCTTACAGAATAACTTCATTAACTTCAGGGACTGCTTAGCAACCATTAACTATTGAGACAATGAACACTTTGGTGAGAAGTATGTAACGTATAATACAGTTTATCCCCCACTTTACCCTTTCAGCAAAAATTCTCACTCCCTCCCACCAAAAAAATAAATAAATAACATGCTCACTCCTCCCAGAGTAAATCCTTGTCACCCCCAACATAAATCCTCTCTCCCCCTCACAGACCAAATAATTCCTCTCCCAACAAAAACCCTCAGCACAAATCCTACACCACCCCTCAAATCCCCCTTACAGCACAATTCCCCTTCTTCCCCATCCCAGCACAAATACCCACCCCCTTCAAGTCCCCCGTCCCAACATAAATACTCTTCCCTCCAATCGCCCCTTACAAAATAAATCTTCTTCCACCCCCAAATCTTCTCTCCCAGCAAAACACCCATTCCAGTACAAATCCTGCCCCACCCAATTCACCTCTTCAAATCCCCCCAGCATCCTCCTGACCCCCTTATACCCCCTCCCAGAACCAAAAATCACCCCCCCCCCCCAAATTCCTCTCTCCAGCAAAAATTATCATCAAATTGGTCTGCATGGCTGTCATCCCAGAAGGAAGCCTTTTCTAAAGAAGATGCACAAGAAAGCCTGCAAACAGTTTGCTGAAGACAAGCAGACTAAGGATATGGATTTCTAGAACCAAGTCCTGTGGTCTGAAGTGACCAAGATAAACTTATTTGGTTCAGAGGGTGTCAAGCGTGTGTGGCGGCAACCAGGTGAGGACTACAAAGGCAAGTGTATCTTGCCTACAGTCAAGCATGGTGATGGGAGTGTCATGGTCTGGGACTGCATGAATGCTGCCGGCACTGGAGAGCTACAGTTCATTGAGGGAACCATGAATGCCAACATGTACTGTGACATACTAAATCAGAGCATTATCCCCTCCCTTCGGAGACTGGGCCGCAGGGCAGTATTCCAACATGATAACAACCCCAAACACACCTCCAAGACAACCACCGCCTTGCTAAATAAGATGAGAGTAAAGGTGATGGACTAGCCAAGCATGTCTCCAGACCTAAATCCTATTGAGCATCTGTGGGGTATCCTCAAGCGGAAGGTGGAGGAGCGCAATGTCTCCAACATCCACCAGCTCCGTAATGTCGTCATAAAGGAGTGGAATAGGACTCCAGTGGCAACCTGTATAACTCTGGTGAACTCCATGCCCAAGAGGATTAAGGCAGGGCTGGAAAATAATGATGGCTACACCAAAATATTGACACTTTGGGCCCAATTTGGACATTTTCACTTAGGGGTGTACTCACTTTTGTTGCCAGCTGTTTAGACATTAATGACTGTGTGAGTTATTTTGAGGGGACAACAAATTTACACTGTAGCTGTACACTTACTACTTTACATTGTAGCAAAGTAGTGAAATTTCTTCAGTGTTGTTACATGTAAAGATATAATAAAATATTTACAAAAATGTGAGGGGTGTACTCACTTTTGTGAGATACTGTATATACTGTATATCAATACCTGTATATTTATACACTATATTAACAAAAGTATTGGGACGCCTGCCTTTACAGGAAAATGGACTTTAATAACATTCCAGTCTTAGTCTGTAGGGTTCAATATTGAGTTTGCCCACCCTTTACAGCTACAGTGGGGATCGAAAGTTTGGGCACCCCAGGTAAAAATGTGTATTAATGTGCATAGCGAAGCCAAGGAAAGATGGAAAAATCTCCAAATGGCATCAAATTACAAATTAGACATTCTTATAATATGTCAAAAAAAGTTAGATTTTATTTCCATCATTTACACTTTCAAAATTATAGAAAACAAAAAAATGGCGTCTGCAAAAGTTTGGGCACCCTGCAGAGTTAATATCTTGTACTGCCCCCTTTGGCAAGTATCACAGCTTGTAAATGCTTTTTGTAGCCAGCCAAGAGTCTTTCAATTCTTGTTTGAGGTATCTTTGCCCATTCTTCCTTACAAAAGTCTTCCAGTTCTTTGAGATTTCTGGGCTGTCTGTCACGCACTGCTCTTTTAAGGTCTATCCATAGGTTTTCAATAATGTTGAGGTCAGGAGATTGTGAAGGCCATGGCAAAACCTTCAGTTTACGCCTCTTGATGTAATCTCCCGTGGATTTTGAGGTGTGTTTAGTATCATTATCCATTTGTAGAAGCCATCCTCTCTTTAACTTCAGCTTTTTCACAGATGGCATCAAGTTACCATCCAAAATTTGCTGAAATTTTATTGAATCCATTTTTCCTTCTACTCGTGAAATGTTTCCTGTGCCACTGGCTGCAATACAACCCCAAAGCATGATTGATCCACCCCCATGCTTAACAGTTGGACACAGGTTATTTTCATTAAATTCTGTGCCCTTTCTTCTCCAAACGTACCTTTGCTCATTCCGGCCAAAAAGTTCTATTTTAACCTCATCGGTCCACAGAACTTGTTTCCAAAATGCCTCAGGCTTGTCTATATGTTCATTTGCAAAGTTCAAACGCTGATTTTTGTGTTAAGGACGTAGAAGAGGTTTTCTTCTGATGACTCTTCCATGAAGACCATATTTGTACAAGTATCTCTTTATAGTGGAATAGTGTACCACAACTCCAGTGTCTGCCAGATCTTTCTGGAGGGATCGTGCAGTCAAACGTGGGTTTTGAATTGCTTTTCTCACAATCCTGCAAGCTGTTCTGTCTGATATTTTTCTTGGTCTTCCAGATCTTGCTTTAACTTCCACTGTTCCTGATGAATGCCATTTCTTAATTACATTCCGAACAGAGGATATTGACATCTGAAAACGCTTTGCTATCTTCTTATAGCCTTCTCCAGCTTTGTGAGCGTCAACTATTTTCAGTTTCAGTTTTCTAGACAACTGCTTAGAAGAACCCATGGTGCTGATTGTTGGGGCAAGGTCAGATGAGTCTGGCCATTTAAAACCTTTGAGATTGACATCACCTGGTCTTCCCAGATGATGATTGAGAACAATCCATGACACTGGCAGGTCTCAGCTTTGCAAAGGGGGCAGTGCATGCTATAAATTCTGCAGGGTGCCCAAACTTTTGCAGACGCCATTTTTTTGTTTTCTGTAATTTTGAAAGTGTAAATGATGGAAATAAAATCTAACTTTTTTTGACATATTATAAGAATGTCTAATCTGTAATTTGATGCCATTTGGAGATTTTTCCATCTTTCCTTGGCTTCGTTATGCACATTAATACACATTTTTACCTGGGGTGCCCAAACTTTCAATCCCCACTGTATACCAGCTCTTCTGGGAAGGCTGTCCACAAGGTTTAGGAATGTGTCTATGGGAATGATTGACCATTATTCAAGAAGCGCATTTGTGAGATCAGCTACCGATCTGGACGAAAAGGCCTAGCACGCAGTCTCCGCTTTAATTCATCCCAAAGGTGTTCTATCGGGTTGAGGTCAGGGCTCTGTGCAGGCCAGTCAAGTATATGTGGTGTGGTGTGTGTATATATATATATATATATATATATATACTCACCTGCCATTTTATTAGGTACATCTTGCTAGTACCAGGTCGGACCCTTCTTTTTGCCTTCAGAACTGCCTAGTAACGGCTTCTTGTTTTACCGCTTCAGCCCCGGAAGATTTTACCCCCTTCCTGACCAGAGCACTTTTTAGAATTTGGCACTGCATCGTTTTAACTGACAATTGCACAGTAGTTTCAACGCTGTATCCAAACAAAATTTGCTTCCTTTTTTTCCCACAAATAGAGCTTTCTTTTGGTGGTATTTGATCACCTCAGCGGTTTTTATTTTTTGCGCTATAAACAAAAAAAGAGCAACAGTTTTGAAAAAAATATATATATTTTTAACTTTTTGCTATTATAAATATCCCCAAAAGTAAAAAAAAAAACAAAACAAATTTCTTCATCAGTTTAGGCCAATATATATTCTTCTACATATTTATGATAAAAAATCAAAATAAGCGTATATTGATTGGTTTGCGCATTTGGGAAAGATTTTTGGCATCTTTATGACTTTTTTTTTTTTTACTACTGCGACATTGAGATGGACAGCTTGGAGACTTTTGACACTTTTTTGGGACCATTGGCATTTATACAGCGATCATTGCTATAAAAATGCACTGATTACTGTGTAAATGTCACTGGCAGGGAAGGGGTGAACACTATGGGGACGATCAAGGGGTTAAAGGTGTGTTCCCTCACTGTGTTCTAACTGTGTGAGGATGTGAGTGACTAGGAGAGAAGCCATATTGTTTTTCGTACACACACAAATCCCCGTGCTGGCGCTCGTGCACGCAATCTTTTGTGGCCGGCGGTGATCGTGCCCGCCGGCCACATACATCGAGTCAACCGCTGAGCAGCGGGCACGCGCTCTGGTGGCCGAAAACAGGTACGACGTTCCCGGATGGGATTTCACCCAGGAGAGCCATTGTGCCGCAGTATATCTGCGTGACACAGTCGGCAAGTGGTTAATTGTACCTGCAGGTAAGCCTATAATAAATATTTCCTAAACTTGCACCGTTTAGGAGATATTTACTATGTACGCCGCCGATGACCTCATCGGCGCATGCATTCTGAAGGAACGACCACCAATTCCGTTTCTTTAGGGCCCTCTGCCGTGACCAGCGGCTCCTGTGCGCATTCGCGGGAGTGATGTCTGCTCAGCTCTGGCCAATCACAGCACTGGATCCCACAAACCTGGAAGACACACTGGGGAAGATGTCAGCCGTCTCAGCGGCGTGTGCAGGCACCGCTGCAGGGCTTCCTTCTAAGGTAGGTATTTCAAAATGAGCTAGTATGTGATGCATACTGTCTCATTATGCCTTTGTCTTACAGGTTGTTTTTTTCTTCCTTGAGTTTGCAACCACTTTAATTCTTTGTGGCATAGATTCAACAAGTTGTTGGAAACATTATTCAGAGATTTTGGTCCATATTGACATGATAGCATTACGCAGTTGCTGCAGATTCATCGGCACATCCATGATGCAGTATTCTCACCGGCCACTTTATTAGGTACACCTGTTCAATTGCTTGGTAACACAAATTGCTAATCAGCCAATCCCATGGCAGCAACTCAATGCATTTAGATATCTGGTCGCGGTGAAGGTACCTAATAAAGTGGTCACCTAATGCCCTGTACACACAATCAGATTTCCGATGGAATAAAATCCAGTGGAATTTTCTGTCGGAATTCCGATGAAGCTGACTTCCACCAGTCTTGCATACACACTGTCAGACTAAATTCTGACCGTCCAAAACGTGGTGACGTAAAACACTACGACGAGCTGAGAAAAAAGTTCAATGCTTCTGAGCATGCGTCGACTTGATTCTGAGCATGCGTGGATTTTTCTTCAATGGAATTCCACACAGACAATCGGAATTTCCCATCTGTTTTTTTTCCTTCGGAAAAATTTAAAACATGTTCTATTTTTTTACTCCGATGGAAAAAAGTCAGATGGGGCCCACACACAATCGGAATTTCCAATGAAACAAGTCCATCGGATTTTATTCCATCGGAAATCCGATCGTGTGTACAAGGCATTAGAGTGTAAGCACTTAAGAAAGCTCTTAAGTAAGCTCTTATGTTGCTGTGTTGTTGTTTTTTTTTTTGTTTTTTTTTTTGTTGTATGTTTTTTTTTTTTTTTTCTCTCTTGATAGAATAGATATCTATTATAATGTTGAATTGAATTAATATCTACATACTTGCTTTTGTAGAATGTAAATGAAAAGCTTCTTATTATTATAGTTACTACCAAGCTCTCATGCCGTGCACACACGATCGGGTTTCACGGCGATGAAAACACCGCCGTGAAACCCGACGGGAAAAACGAGGATTTTTCACAACATGTTTTCTCTTGGTCGAGAAAACCGGCCGTGTGTAGGCTCCCTAGCAGTGTTTCCCTATGGGAAAACTGCAGAGGGAAAAAATGCTGTGATTCGCGACGAGAAAAATTAGAGCATGTTCTAATTTTTCTCGTCGTGATTCTTGCCGTTTTTCTCGTCGGGAAAAATGCTGGAGAGCCTACACACGGGCGTTTTTCTCATCCAAGAGAAAAAAATGAAATTTTTCCCGACGAGAAAAGTGATCATGTGTACGCGGCATCAAACTTTTGTATGTAATAAGCAATGACAAAAACAAAATAAAAATTATTTGATTAAAAAAAAAGAGTGTAAGCTTCCTAAAGGCAGGGACTGTGTAATAATATATGTAAAGCGCTGCATAAATTGACAGCGCTATATAAGTACCTGTAATAAATGATAATAAATAAAGTGGCCGGAGAGTGTGTATATATATATATATACTATATATACGTATGGAGCAGACTATGCACTATGCAGACCACTTGTTTTTTTTTTTTTCTGCCATCACCCTTCTTTGTTTCTATATCAGTGCTCTTATAATCTCTTGATACTTTAACATTTGACACATTGGAGTGTTGAACCCATTTTTCGAAAGCAGCAGTAAAAATGCGGTCATTTTGGTACACAGCACATATTCTCCACCTCACTTCCTAATGGTAGCTCTGGGGTTACAATGCACACAAAGAACTGTAGACAACAAGAGCAATTAAAGGACTCCAGCTTACAACAAGAAAAGAAGGGCCACAGCAGGAAGTGATGTTTGTAAATAACAAAGTCAAAGTTTCTATTTGCTGTGGAGATGTGACAAATCTCACCCAATCAGCCCACAAAGCCTTATGTAAAGCAGATGCCCCTTCTCCAGACAACCTTGGAGCAGGTAGACCATTGCAGCCTGTTATCCTCCCTCCTTCTGCTGTAAATCACCAAGCAGACGATTGTTGTGACAATTTTATTGAGAGAGGAAACAGCTTTACAAGAACATTTTCTCAGTCTCAGTCACTTGCTTCAGTGTGATCTCTACAACCTGCAAATATCCTCAGCTCTCTGTCACCTAGACAGAAGAAATAGCATTGATAGAAGCCTTTAACCCTTTTTTTTTTATCCAGGCAGCCATCTGTTAAACTGTTGCAATTTTTTTTTTTTTGCAAGTGGAACTTCCACATTGAGAAAATTCCTTCAGTCATTCTTCAACACAGAGAAAAAAAAAAAGCCAAATAGGAGGATCTCCTGAGGCACAGAGTTTTTAACTTGGCCAATCCTGCTGGCCTAACGTCTGCAACCTCAGCCAGTGTTGAAGCTGGGAGTACGTCACATGATCACCTCCACCCCTCCTTTCCCTCTGCTGCCTTTTCAGAAGACAGGAAAAAAAAATCCCCAGTTCATGTAAGGTCTGCAGCTCTAGGAGATGCACAATCTCAGTCTCCTACAGACTGTGTGTTTTCATCTGCCTCTCTAGAGCCTCTGAAGATCAGGAATGTCTGGACAGAAACGTGCCCATATCCTGTAAGTGTGCCCTTTATTGTCTTCTGTTTAGAAATAATAGGAATGCATGATATATTTATTGCCTTTCTTTCATGTGATATCATTAGAAAATGAGTTACCTAAATGACACGGTTGTGCCAAGTCATCTCCTCTACAGAAGGAAAATGTCAATAAAGCAAATGGAATGTCTGGCGTATTAACCGCTTTGCTGCCAAGCCGACCGGTTATACAAAACCTAAATACCCAAATGCTTAATAGTTATTATTGCAATTTATTATTTCATGATACAATTAATAGGATAATGATTTTACCTGTGTTCTGTAAGTCAGTGGATTTAGTTATTGTGTTATTAAGTCTCATTGTTTATGCTCTGCTTATTTTTATCGCCCTTGTGCAGTATTACACGATACTTTTATATAATGGGTAGAATCTGTTTGCACTTTTAGCTAAATCAGATTTCTTGATATTCGGTTCAATAGGAAAATCTCTTGTGTTTGTTAAATACTCTGTTTATTTAAAGAAGAAAAAAAAACTTTCTGTATCTCCTGATTAAGTGAACTGTTCATTTTCCACTCCCAATTAAACATGCTGTCTATGAGCAATGTACATGCTAGTACTTCTCAATGAATGAAGTTGATTATACACCAGAGAGAACAGAACAAGAGAATGGTGTGTCTTTTAGGATGAGGATCAGTGTCATCTAAGGTAATGTTTTATATAAAGGAGTGATGTTCACCGTCACGATATACTACTGACATTATCATCAATGCAATAATTGTAATATATATTTTATAATGTAATCAGTTGCAGAATTGTAAAGTGTCTTTCACATAAGCAGTATAAGGAAGAAAGGAAGGAAAGAAAAAAAAAGAAGGAAGGAGAGAGAGAGGAAGAAAAGAAGGAGAGAGAGAAAAGAAGGGGGGAGAGAGAAGGAGAGACAGATAAGAAAGAAGGAGAGAGAGAGAGAGAAAATAGAAGGAAGGAGATAAGAAAAAAAGAAGGAAGGAGAGAAGAAAGAAAGAAGGAAGGGGAGAAGAAAGAAGGAAGGAAGGACAGAGAAGAAAGAAAGAAGGAAAGAGAGAAAAGGAAGAAAGAAGGAAGGAGAGAGAGAAGAAGGAATGAGAGAGAGAAGAAAGAAAGAAGGAAGGAGAGAGAGAGAAGAAAGAAAGAAGGAAGGAGAGAGAAGAAAGAAAGAAGGAGAGAGAGAAGAAAGAAAGAAGGAAGGAGAGAGAGAGAGAGAAGAAAGAAAGAAGGAAGAAAAGAGAGAGAGAGAGAAGAAAGAAAGAAGGAAGAAGAGAAAGAGTAGAAAGAAATAAGGAAGGAGAGCGCAAAGAAAGAAAGAAGGATTGAGAGAGAGAAGAAAGAAAGAAAGAAGAGAAAGAGAAAAAATAAGAAAGGAGAGAAGAAAGAAGGAGAGAAAGAGAAAAAAGAAGGAAGGAGAGAAGAAAGAAAAAAAGGAAGGAGAATAAGAAGAAAGAAACAAGGAGAGGGAGAGAGAAGAAAAAAAAGGAAAGAGAGAGAGAAGAAAGAAGGAGAGAGAGAGAGAAGAAAGGAGGGAGAGAGAAGAAATAAGGAGGGAGAGATAAGAAAGAAGGAAGGAGAGAGAGAAGAAAGAAAGAAAGAATCTATACTCAGCTTCAGTAAAGGTAAAGGTTGAAAATGTGGGCCTCAGAACAGTAGTAGTAGTGTAGTTTAGTGTAGTGTATTTGGTCATTGATGGGTTAAAAACAGTATATCCCAGCTCTTTAACACCCCATCTCTTTAACCTATTACGAGGCGTGATATCATAAATGATTATTACTTTTCACACACTATTTGCAGAATGCTTCTATTAACTTTCGAAGAATGTTAGTTGACGCATACATTTTGAGGTATGAAATGTACATACAATGCAGTGCAACACGAGTGGGGCAATGTTAATTATATGTCAGAGCACATGTATGCAATTGTATGATGAAATTTAGGGAGTGGCTGCATTGAGCAATAATTGAAATTATCATCATAGAAATAAATATTGAAGTGTATGTAGAGTAGTGTAGAAATGTAGAGTAAAGGAGTGGACTATATGATGTAATATATAGAGTTGTTCTGGTGTTGTGTAGAGTTTTCCCTGTTCCAGCATATGGGTGCTCAGTTTGTGAGAATGCATCTAATATGAATTTATGCATGATATATATATATATATATATATATATATATATATATATATATATATATACTGTATATATATATATAAGTAATTTAATATAATAGTTTCATATTATATACCCAGATTAAAAAAAAACCTGTATGGGTATATTATATGCATGCACATACAGTATCGTATACATTATACATACAAAATGTGTGCATATCAGCGTTTATGTGTATGTATTTATATATATTTGTCTGTGTGATGTTTCTTTATACACGCCTTTGTGGGGCGTATGAACTGAGAAGGCAAAAATGCTTGTGTATCTAGTGTAAAAAAATGTGTCATTTAAGCGCTTGCTGTTTCAGGAAAAAGAATGGATACTTCCATCCATATAGTCTAGCTCCCTCCTGTTTCTTTGTCTGTTTAGTGTTACCGTCTGCCATCACCCCACCCCCCTTCCATCACCCAGTATGTTGGAGACACCTGAATGCCGACAGAGTGATCCGCAGAGGTTCAGACTGTCTGGAATTCAGCCATGTACCCAGACTTAATTTTTAGCCATAAAGCAGACAGCACTCTGTGTACTCCTGACTGTGAATCACTGCAAGCTCATTAGATATGAAAATTAGTTGAAACTGTATTTTGGAAGCCTTAACTGATTTATCTTATTTCCTGAAGTTAGCATATCAGCCAATATAGAATAGTTTTCAGGCTGCTCTGGTTGTTCTACAAATTTTAGGTTGCTTGTCGCCAACTTTTCTTCTGTGTGGGCCTTTATAATTCAGCTGGTTATAAGCTTTGCTTAACAATGAACTTGGAAGATATTGAGATGTTCTCATTGTTCTCATTGTTCTCAGTACCATAAATTGCAGAAAACTCATCATACAAACCATATTGTCAAAGATAACTTGTTAAGAGTTCTACAGCCAAGTATATAGAAATACTATATTTTGGTGCATTTGATGATCAGTATGTCGTACCAGCTAGTAGTGTTTATCCTGCATTCAGCAAGACAGCTCACAACAAATAAGGTTCTACCAGCTGCTGACTGGAAGCCTTTACAGTGTCAATTTAAATGCACAATCCTTTCATCCCCCATCTTTTGTAAGTGCCTCCTTTATCAGATGATTACATCCACTGTGCTATAAAGGCTTTCTGAAAATTATAGCTGCTTAAGCACAGAACAAGTCAAAATAGAGCCAGATGACATTTTCTCACTGCTGTGATCTCATTACCCTATGTCTACTAGGTAGAATTTAGAATCCAGGCAGACAAGGAGATGATTTCAGAGGAGAGTGTATATCAATGATGAAAAACAATTTACAGAACTCCCAGTGTATCAACAATGCATAACTGTTAACCAAAGTTCCGCCCTCGTTCATTGACCTTTTATTTTGTGAACTGGATATTTCCTCTTTCCCTGAAATCAACCAAAAGCAATAGTCATCACTATACCTTTGTCTACAAATACTATGTAGCATGGGCTTATCTAATATATTGCAAATCTAAACTCTAGATCCATGTATATAATCAAGAACACTTGTGGTCTCTGACTACGGTATCTAGACAAGTACCAAAAAATACTACGTTGTTTTACACCAGTATTGCAGCATTCATTTTATAGTTCACCAAATAAATTTTAAAACATAATGCTCTTACTTTATTATTGGTGGAAGGCACAGGGATTGGTGTTGGTGATAACATATATATAAAAAAGAGGGGAACAATCAGCGCAAACAACCTCTAATATAACCTAAAAATGGCAGCTAAACACAACTTTTATGTTACTTTTGGGCTTGTGATTACCTTTCTGTGTTCAGTTGGTGATAACATACTAGCGCTTTTGATTGAATCAGAATTTTTGGCAAAATTTTTATTGTCTACGTACCTTGAAAATTACTACAATTGAGTACAATGTAT
Source organism: Rana muscosa (assembly GCA_029206835.1). NCBI lineage: Eukaryota > Metazoa > Chordata > Amphibia > Anura > Ranidae > Rana > Rana muscosa. Next base: position 190,477,593 of record CM055120.1, on the reverse strand, counting down.
TGGCAGGTACACTTCTGACAATGCTTCTAAAAAAAAGTGTGCAACTAAAGCATTGCACGGTTTTGGACCAAATTTCACTGTTTTGAAATATCTTTAGAAACAATCTTCAATTGTCTATAGAACCACAAATGGGTTAAGGAAGCTTCACTATAAAAATATGGAAATATGTACAAAATAAACTGGCTTACTCTTTAGATTAAGCCATACTAGGACAATTTCATTTGTTTTCAAATATTTAATGAATTGTGAAATGCACTGTTCTCATATGAAATAAAGGTTACCATAGCTGACAGTCTCCCAATCTGGCTCTGTTGGACATATCAGATGGTGACCCAGTTTCTGTTGTACAGAGTGCAACAGCCCTGAACATGCGTTCTCAATGATCAAACAGGTTAAAAAAAAAAAAACATCTGATGCTTTTGTTTTGCCTGGAATCAGAATTCTGCACCCATCTCCCCTTCTTCTCCATTACCCTATACAGGAGCAATTCTGTGACAAGAACCCTCCTGTTTTTAATATAAACTGTTTGTGGTCAGTTTAGGTAATTTACTGATATTTGCAAAGTATCAAAAGCATATAATTCATGAACGCTTTGCTTATTTTTTATGGAGCCTAGGGGAGTATCCCCATTATGAAAATTAGTCCGGAGTGTGAACTTTTATTAATTATTCTTTCAGTGTACTAAAGATAATTTTGGTGCTGTATACTAACCAGCAAAATCCACATGTGTATTTAAAATTTCTCTTTGTCAAAGATCTTATTTATGGATGTCCCGAGAATCCTAAAGTACCTTCCTGCCAGTTAATAGAATGTGCTAATCCATATGAATAAGAACAACTTTGAAAATGCCATTTCATAACCTTATATTTCTTTCATTTGTAAAATACCCAGTGTTAGGTTGACTTTGTTCCTTTTATTCAAAAGATATGCTTATTCTTACCTTATTTATGTTTTCAATGAATTATGAGATGAGTGGGCTGCCCCAATTACTTTTACTGCCGGTACTTTTGTTTTGCATGCCTCTTAAAAATAAGCAGAACCTTGCACAACACATCTGAATATGTCCAAACTGGCTACAGGCATTAGTGAATGGTGAGATGTACAGGCATATGCCAAGCACCACATGGCATTCTCTCAGTAAGATTAGAACCAGGAGCACCTTAGTCTCCCTAGATCTAAAAAAGGCCACATTGGCAAACTATCTTGTCTATGATCACCTTTGGCTAAGTCTGGTGGACAAGGTCTACATAGAAACAGCATTGACTACTTATTGTCATTGTTGCCAAATATCAAAATATCTGTTTATGTTGTAGTTAACTTAGCTTAGCCATATTTCTATTTGGGGTAGTTTGTTTGTGTTAAATTTCTCACTGATGTCCAAAATCCCACGCCCCCTCTTTGGTAAGTTTTCCCCCTGTGGATTTTCCCAGTTCTGTTCTTCACTTTAGCTGTTACAGATCAAATGCAGTCTAAGCCCCTCTGCTGTATTCTCTATAATTTGAGAAGATGCAGGGAACTATAGTAGCCATAAACATTAGGTGACAGTGATCTGATCCAGCTGTTTTATGGCCAGAGTGATGATTGGCCAGGCCAGTGTGCAATGGACACCTGCTCCTAGGCTAGGAAATCTGTCTCTATTGTCTCTCGTGATTTAGCATTGCTTGTCACATCTGGCCACTCCTTACTGTTTCCAAATATTACAGAGATAAGCATAAGCACTACAAAAAATCTGTTAATTTGTATGTGTGCACTATAAGACAGCGTTTTAGACCAGTCAGATAATGTTCACTTGGCTAACCACCCTCTTTAATCCATTGATTTCAAAAGAATACTTTCCAAAAATGGCATCAACTACATGCATCTGGGTGGCGATAATCAAATTAGGAGCCCCACTTATTCAATGATTTTTTATTTGCTTGAATGTTTGTGTAGTACTTTCTGACTTGTGAAAATTCACATTGTCAATCATTGTTCATGAATTATGAAATGCAATGCAGCATGGGCAAATCTAATGCATATATTCAAGAGAGTCATAAATGTAGAACTTGCTGATTTGTCTTGTTTTTGGACCAGTGTGCTCAACACTAGAGTTTGGAATTTCAGCGTACTGATCTTGAGATATCAGAAGCTAACAGGCGATTGCTTTTAGTTTTAGTTGCCCTAGACTTTTAAAATGGAGCTAATGGAAGCTCAATAACTCACGTACAAAACCAGCTTCATAATCTCTTACCTAACTGCTCAATGTTAGGTCGACATATGTCTTCTATTGTATCTGCAGTTATGTGAAATTAAATAAAAGTACTGGAAGTGGGAGCAAAGTTTAGAACAAAGCTACTTTTCTTTAAATCTGGGCTGATGGCTAGAGAAAAAGTTACCTGTGCAGTGGGGCTTCTTCAGTCAAATGCTTGTTTTGTCTTAGGGATTATAAATAAGGCTGAATACTTTATTCCTCACTCCCCTAGAAGACAGCTTACTCTTTTGCTCTCCTGGAATATGGGCGGAACCTCAGCATCCTCGCATACAATACAGGACCAATGGTCCTGCATTGTGCATAATGATGTCAGAGAGCTGCAACTGGTCAGGCAGAGAGGAGAAGAATCGGTCTTCCGAGGAGGAGGAAGCCTGAAAAGGAGGACACATTTTTCCAATTCCTCTAAACAAAACACGCAGGGGGTCTGACTACAAGGGTTACTTTTTCTCCAGCTTGGAGTTCAGCTTTTAGAGCACATGTAATTTTATACTTTTATTGGAGGTGCAAAACTGCAACATAGGATCTCAGCATTTATAGCACAATAGCTGGTTTCACTTGTTGAAGAAAAATACAAAGATCGTAAAGTACAAATGAATAAAGTACAAATGAATATCACTAAATACTTTTGAGAGTGATGCCGCGTACACACGACTGTTTTTAATGTCATTGAAAAAAACTACGTTTTTCTCGACGTGATTCTTCTCAAGCCTGCCTTGCCTACACACGATCATGAAAAAAAATGCTTGAGCAAAGCGCGGTGACGTACGAAATATACGACGGCACTATAAAGGGGAAGTTCCATTCGGATGGCGCCACCCTTTGGGCTGCTTTTGCTGATCTTCGTGTTAGTAAAGTTTGGTGAGAGACGATTCGCGCTTTTTAGCCTCGTGCTCTTCAGTCTGTTACAGCGTGATGAATGTGCTATCTCCATTACGAACGCTAGTTTTACCAGAACGAGAGCTCCCGTCTCATCACTTGCTTCTGAGCGTGCGTGTTTTTTTTCACGTCGTTAAAGCCTACACACGGCCATTTTTCATGACGAGAAAAATGACAACGTGAAAAACGACGAGAAAAATTAGAGCATGTTCCAAATTTTTAATGCCCATTTTTCAAAAATGCTCTCTAGCCCACACACGATCGTTTTTAATGACCAAATTAAAAAATTGAATTTTTCTCGCCATGAAAAATGGTCGTGTGTACGCGGCATAAGTAGTACGATGAGGTAATAAGGGAGATGTACAGTTACCCAAGGCAACCAATCAGATTTCAGCTTTCTTTTACTGAATATGGATGACTTTTTCAAACAATCTATGTACTTTGTACATTGCTCTATGCCTTATTAAGAGAAAGCATGACTACATTTAAACTGTTAATATAAGTGTCTTTCAATAAACTGGTTGACCATAAACAAAGAGTAGAATCCAGTTCTTTTGGCAGTGTGTGTGCCTCAAAGAAAAGACAACTGTAAGGATATGTACAGTACATCTAGAGAGGCAATGAAACAAGTGTATATAGACACTGGAACTTTTTATACATCAGTATAGGCTAGACAAGTGAAAATGCTAATTTGTGTGTTTTTACATACACAGAATTATATACATGAAATGCAATTTAAATTGCAATTTGAAATGCAATATCATGCAAGTTGCTAAATTGAATATGTAAAACCAGAATGAAAAATAAAGGTAAACAATGAACAGATGTAGGCATCTGACTTTATATAGAAATCTTGCCACACATACAATTCTTTCCTATTGGTGATAGGCTAGGGAGAGTGGCAAGGCCAAATGTGATGTTAAAATTTACAAATACATTCTAAAGCTTATATCTTTTTATGCATGTATTTATAGTATGCTTAGTTTGGGTTACCAGATCTGTGAAAGGTATACTATGAGATATGCTTTATATATTTATGTTTTACCTTGAACTGTGGTGTTGTCCTATAAAATGAACTTCTTACTGCACAGTTTAATGTCATCGCAATATTCACTTTATCTAGAATATGTAATATAATATGTATATGCCTGTATAATGTGGCTGTAGTACAGCGATCCTTCAATATGTACATTTGTATGACAATCAATTTTGTTAGAAGCCACTTACTTTCTGCAGTGAAAATTAAAATATTGGACAGCAAGTGTATAAAATATACTTGTCACATGTAAGAACTACTCTCAGATTAAATTTATACTAACAACTGAAATGCGCACATGGAGACATATTTTATATCTTGGATGGCACATCAGTGATTTTACAGTGTCAGAGTCTTCTTGGTAAATACTTAGAGGTGCCATACTTCCATTTATGTAACGCCTTAACAATCTGTAAAAACAATTTTTTTACTATTTGCAGTAGTGCAAACCTAACTCCAGGCAACCTGCTAAATACACTGAAGAAATACATATAAGGTAAGGGAGTTGTTTTACTTGCCAACTGGACTTGTCCAGTTCTGAGATATACATAGCTGCCCCATTGCATAGCACAGGCAAGTGAATGGGGTCACTATTATTTATGGCAAGCAGAGTTAGCTCTTCACACCCAACCTGACTGGATGGCAAAAGAACAGTGGAAGGCTGATGGGGTCATTGTTCTGCTCTACTCCTATCAGCATAGTCCTTGTCAGTACATTTGCATGCAGCACACCTAATTGGCCACCAGTACTCTCTTGATGTGAGAGTGCTGCTGTATAGGGGACAGCAAGGCCAAGTCAAATTTAGGCACTTACACTCGTTGCATTAAAAAAATATATATTTGATGATTTATTACTTACTACCTAAATGAAATATTTTGTATATTATATATCTGTTTGGAGTTTCGTTTTCAGCTTCCTATTAGTAGTATTTTTTTTTTTTTATGTTTATTCTATGTTTGATCATTAGGAAAAATTCTAAAAGACCAAATGTGTGATAAAGGGATGCATTCCTTTGTGCATTCATGCCTGTACTCATTTCATCTAATACTCTTTAAATGCTTTTAATAAATGACTTTACAGGTGATCTTGCGACATAAATTACCAATATTTTGAGATATTATTATTTTAAAGAATATAAGTACAAGGCTGCAGAACTAAGGAGATGTGCTTATGTACCTCTAATAACTGGGAAAAAGTTATGAGGTGCGTATATGGAGCGATAGGAAGAGGTAAAAACATGACCATGATTCAGAGCTCTAAGCAGTCAGGGATTGAGAGAATAATAGAGAGCTTGTTCTTTTGGTGTATTACGCGCACAAAATGAATTCGGTAAAGTTTATTTCCAGTGGGCCATAAAAGATTAAAATGAACTCTTTCTGCTGGCTCAGCAGTCTTGCTTCTCGCTGTCTGTGTGAGGGAGACTTATTCTGAACAGATTTTTTTTTTTCCTCTTTTTGTATGACTGGTGAAAGAAACACAAGGGTTTTGGAGTCTTCTTGAAAAGCAAGCTTTTTTTTTTTCATTACAAAGTTTGTTTTATTCCACATGATGTTTGAGCATATGAACTTCTGCAGGGTGTTGCAGGGCATAAACGCTTACTGCACACGATGACAACACATGTTTCTAATGTGTTGCTTTGAAAAACACTTGTGCTAAAAGCTGCTGGTTGCTTTAAAGTGAACCTGTGCTTTGCCCGTACAGAACAAAGAAACAAGTTCACATGGGTACAGAGAACACACAAAACGCAGTCATCGCATTTGTGCTCCCAGGAGGTACATATGTTCTATACAGCAGTGGCCAGCAGCCTGATAAAAATCGATCACAGGCTGACAGATGTAGCGGCTCTACAGATCTTCCTACAAATCTGAGAGTTTCTGCATTTATGTGGAAGCATTCATCCTTGAGCGCATGGCCGGGAAAGGTGTAGGCAGGAGGGGCGGCTGCCCTGGGTGCAATGGATTATTGGATGGGGGCTCCCTGTGCCATTTGCTTCTATTACAAGGCTGACAGGAGTAGGGACAGTGACATCACTGCTAACCTTAACCCTAAGGGTAGGGGGGGCGCAGTTTTGGCATTTTTGCCCTGAGCGCTGGATGACCCTGTCCCGGAACTGCTTATACAGATGTAAATGCTCAGATGTGCAGGAAGATCCATAAGACCACTGCGTTTACCATTGACTTTCAATAGGTTGCTGGTCGTAGCTGCGTGAAACACACTCCCAAGAGCATGAGCACATTCAGTTCTGCACACTATTTGGACCATATCTCCCAACTTTTTGATATAGTAACGAGGGACACCTATTAGCAAAATGTAGGCATAGGACACACCCCTTCCACGCCCCCTTAAAAGAGAATTATACAGAACAAAATATTAATTAAACCTACAAATGCTTTTTTTTACCACCACTATTCCGTATATTGGCTTTTGCAATTTACAAATGCGGAAATTTAGAAATTGGATGAAAGGTTTACCACTAATAAACACTTTTTGAAAGGTAAAAAGTGCATTTTATATACAACCATATAGATCAGACCAAAATGAAGGCCAAATGAGGAGGAAATAGGAACAGAGGGACTTTGTTCCAAATTAGAGAAAGTCCCTCAAAATCAGGGACAGTTGAGAGCTATGTATGGGCATCTCCACCCATATGAATGAGCCCCAATCTCCCCCCTTCCTTCCAATCAGTATGTTATCGCTGTTCTTTCTCTGCCTCAAACACTCTGAGTATTGATAACAGGGGTAATCTACTTAGTATACTACTAATACCTAGCATACTCAGCGCTGTAGACTTTCTCATTATGACAGTGCTTGATCAATGATCTAGCACAGTCCCTTAGAGTAGGTCACATGTTCCTTGATAGTTAGAAGTAGTGCATATATCCTTTGCTCTCCTGACAGCTGAATAAAGCACGATAAATTCTTTTGAGCAAGATTTTTTAAACATAAGAAAAAGACATACAAATAGAAGAAACAGTTATCTTTAAGGGCTTGTTTACAACAGATGCAATCAAGTGCATATGCAAGAAAAATGAATGTATGCCAATGGGCCTAGTTGATACCATTGCACTGCTTTAACGTGCATTTAAAAAAAGTACACCATGCTGCATTCTTCCGCACTAAAACGAACCACAAATGCATGTAAACACGTGCAAACGCACTGCAAACAGGCATGAATGTGCTCAAATGAACAAAAAATGCGTGTAAATAAAACTTGGTAATTTTTTTTTACTGAATCAAAAAATAATCCCAAAAAAGCAGTGCAGACTCACTGACAATGCATGTAAATGCACTGAAAACGCATGTAAATGCATATTCAGATACTCACAGTGATAATGGAGGTTGTGTATGAAATAGTGGTAGTAAGTCACTGGAGTTGATATTAAAACTGGAGCGCAAAATCTGGTGCAGCTGTGTATAGAAACCAATCAGCTTCCATGTTTTTTGTCAAAGCTTAATTGAACAAGCTGAAGTTAGAAGCTGATTGGCCACCATGCAGAGCTGCACCAGTATTTGCACTCGCCAGTTTTAGTAAATCAACCCCATTGTGTTTTTTTTTATTAAGGACCATTTTTTTTAAATGAGATCAATCAGATTAGTTTACCTATCCTACTACTGAATCATTAGGATAAAAGGGTAAATACACACAGGAGTTTTTTAATCCTAGTTTACATAGTAGTATGAAGGGCATTACGTTTAGCGTTCATCTACTAAGCATTTAGTAAGGGACCGGGTATGCAGTGCTAAGCCCAGTACATTAGTTTACATTACTGTAACCTGGCACTGTTAGTTTTGGCACAAGTTGTGTGCTGCTAAAATGAGTGAAAATAGTGAAGTATTGATTCTGTCCATAAGGAAAAACTTTCTCTACATTAAAGCACCCATCTCATATGTTAAATCCTAACTTGAAAGCACTTTTTATTTAACTAATCATTTATTTGCATATTAAAGCGGAGGTCCGCCTAAAAAAAATAATATTAAAAGCCAGCAGCTACAAATACTGCAGCTGCTGACTTTTAATAAATGGACACTTACCTCTCCAGGGTGCCCGCGGTGTCGGCACCCAAAGCCGATCAATCGCTCGGCTCTCGGCTGCCCCCATCGCCATCCTCGGTGAGCGAATCAAGAAATGAAGCCTTGCGGCTTCACTTCCCGGTTCCCTACTGCGCATGCGTGAGTCGCGCTGCACGTCCTCACTGGTCCTCGCTATCTTCTGGGACCTGTGTGTTTCCCAGAAGACAGCGGGGGAGGACAGTGTAGGCGCCGGACATGACGTAGGTCACCACGATCACCGCAGTGATCTATGTCAGGAAGTGGGAGCAAATACCTGTATTAGACAGGTATCTGCTCCCCCATCCCCCTGAAAGGTACCAACTGTCCCCCCACACGGGGGAGGGATCCAAAAAGTGGAAGTTACATTTTGGGTGGAACTCCACTTTAAATCTTCATAGTCTGCGTAACTTGGGGTGTGGCAGGTCTACATACTTTGTATAAAAGGTGCTCTTTCTTCTATTTCAGAAATTTGGAAGGTATGCTAAACAATGACCTTAAACTCCTAGTGTCAAATGAGATATATAGCAGCATACTGCAGAACTTACCATGTTTGCTCTTTGCTTGCTGTCAGCAGCTTGTCACATGTTTACAATCTGCTTTTGATGTTTTTGGCTTCTCCTTTTCCATCTAGTGGGTGGCTCCATTATCTTGCAGGGTTGCATGGAGCCAAGTGCTTCAGCAACCCTGGCATTGTTTTATCGAAAGGGCGACAAAAGTGTAGGCCTAGGATGGGGCGAGTGTGATGAGCGAAGGTATGTTTAGCTGACATGGGGGGCCTGGGGTGGGGCCAACATTCACTACATTCACTATGCTATTAGTATATCAGGGACCAAGTATTGTGACGTGAGTGCTCATGTGACCTTTTAGTGTGCACCCCCTTCCCCCCTGTTCCCTGTCCTTCCCAACTGGAAGTTCAGTCTAGCAGCAAAGATCAGTAAGATGTGAGTGACAAAATAAGGAAGATATTGGGGATATATTCAACAAAACAAGTTGATGCCGTAGGTTGCTTTAGTGTAAGTGGGTACATTAAGACCTTCACTTGAGTGACTTAAGTGTCCTTTCACTCCCCCTCCCCAAAAAAAAAACAAAATAGAAATCTTTTTTATTTTATTTCTTGTCTCTTTTTATTGCAATATACATTGTCCCTGTTCCTGCAACCCCTTGGTACATCCCCATCATATATCCCAGAGAGCTGCAAGAGTAAGGACTCTTGGTGGTCAGTGAGTGGAGCTGGTGCACATGTCAACATCATCATAGGCTGGCTGCCTGAACCTGGAAGAGGCATCTGGCTCACAATGACTGAGAAGTTTCAAGATGGCGGCAAGGGACTCAGGCTGTGCAATGTATCACAGCAGGACAAAGCTGGATCCATTGTGCAGGTGAGGATGTGAATCAAAGACAAGGAACCTCCACCATGCTTCACTGTTGCTATTGTACTGCTCCTCAGCCCTTCACAAAAGAACTGTCTTTTGCTAAAGCTACATATTTAAAATTTTGACTCATCAGTCCAGAGCACCTGCTGCCAAACATAGGAACTGGGGTGCAGAGAAATTGCAGCAGGTGCTCCGGATAGATGAGTTACAATTTGAAATATGTGGTGGTAGACAAAGGCAGTTTGTTCACAAAGGGCTGAAGAGCGGAAAAATAATTAGTCTGCAGGCAACAGTGAAGCATGGTGGAGGTTCTTTGCAAGTCTGAGGCTTCATTTCTGCAAATAGAGTTGGAGATTTGAGCAGGATTTGAGCAGGATGAATGGTGTCATCAATGCTGAGAAATTCAGGCAGATACTAATCCATCATGGTATACCATCAAGGAGGCATGTGATTGGTCCCAAATGTATTTGCATTAGGACAATGACCCCAAACATTCAACCAATGTCAATAAGAACTATCTTCAGTGTAAAGAAGAACAAGGAATACTAGAAGTGATTATTTGGCCCCCACAGAACCCGGATCTCAACATTGTCGAGTCTGTTTGGGATTACATGAAGGGAAAGAAGAATTTGAGGCATCAAATAGAATATCTGTGGTTAGTTCTCTAAGATGTTTGGAACAACCTACCTGCCTTGAAGAATTGATGCTGTTTTGAAAGCAAAGGGTGCTCACACCCCAAATATTGATTTGATTTGATTTGGATTTCTCTTCTGTTCATTTACTTTCTATTTTGATAATTGATAAAAAAACAACTATTAACACTTCTATTTCTGAAAGCATTCTTGAGGCATAATGGGATCTGTACTAAAGATTAGTGAATTAGAAATCGTAACATCTCAGATTCAGTAGTTATTTTTTTCATTTATTATTTCCTAGAACACCAGGTGTCAAGCAAGCAAAAGATTTTGCACAGTATAATCAGACAATGCCTGGCATATACTTTTATCAGGACTTTTATCATAATGGTATACGATACATAAAATTAAGAGTTTTCTTCATTTTATGTGTAAAACTTCCTGAGATGTCACACAGCTTCAAAACAGTTGAACAAAATTCCTTTCTACAAAGAACTTAGCGGCGGCTGGTGTTTTTTTTGAGGGGGTGGCTAATAACCACCACCCCGTCCCGCTGTCAGTCGGTTGGATCAAGTCACCTGCACTAAACCACCCCCCCGCGCGGGCGGTGTCGGTTTGTCAGTCAGTCTACCAGCCCCGCACTTACCCCATCAAGGTTGCGGGCTGACAACACCCCCTACACGCAGCGGGTCTTCTCCTCCTCTGCATCACAGCGGCTTCTGCCATGCATCTCCTCCTCCTACGCGTCCAATAGGATCACCTGTCCTTTCTGCCAATCGGGTGACGGGTCTCAGGACTTGCTTCCTGATTGGCCGCGAGGAGGATCAGTGTGGCAATAGCGAATATTAATTCGCTATTGTCTCACAACTGGGTGGCCTCAGTGCGCAGTGCTCTGCACCCCGAGCCCACCCTTTTTTTGGAAGCCTATTAGAGCCTCTGGCTCTAATCACATGCTTAAAAGAAAACACCCCCCATTGGATAACATGCATCCGGTGCCTCGAATCTAGATTAGGGTGCTGGACGCATGGATGGGGGGGTGGCGCTAATGGAGGGGCCATTGCTGCTGTGAGGGTTACTTTAGTGTTTATACTGGATCACCTTTCGATCAAGTCATCTGCCAACTGGCTTGTTGAATAGGAATGGTGCCTATTTTGTGGCCTATTCACATGGTAATATGGAGACATTTGTATTGGCAGACTCAATATTCCACAAACTAAAAAGTCTAAAACTGTTAGCTTTTAAATAAAAAAAAATATCTGTCATTTTAAAACAATTTGCGGACTTAAAATACAATGAATAGTGCAAATTTGAATATAGACGGGTACCTCATGGTTCTCAAAACCTTGGCATCTCTTCTGGCACAATTTGCCCTCTCAATTGGGGATGGCTACTAACTTCATCCCCAATCACATGTACTAAATTAATGGCTAGCCTGATACAGGCCACACATACCCATTGAAAAAGAAAAAATACTAGAATAAAAAAATACTGCAGCAGCACCACACTGAATTAGCAGCATTCTGTAGCACTTTAGTAAAATTAAGATACACAACTAAATTAACTATTTGACTGTACTCAGTAAGCATGCAACTTATAACAATAATCATATCAAAAAGCAACCTTTTTACCATTAAAATGAAGCCCTTATTGAATTTCAGTCAAGTGACTGTGCCTACTGTAGGCCAGAGAGAAGCAGCAGGGAAATTATCTGCTGTAGGCAGGAGAGAGGCATTTCTTAGTCTCCCCATACCCAGAAAAGATTCACTGGGACTGTTCAAACAATATAACTTTCTGGCAGCTCAGAAAATGAGAACATGCTAAGGCAATGCAAAAATTTCTTTCACATTATAAATTCTGACTGTCATAGCTGAGTAATCAGCAGAAAAAAAATTGCAGAAAGGATCCTAGATGTCAATACTGCTCTATGGGTATTCCAAGAAATCTACCAGACCACATCAAGAATAAATGTATTATTATGCTGTAACTTTAACCTGGACTTGGTGAAAATATGTAACTTTTTCCAATTAGTGACCTGTTGTAAGTAAAGGTGTTTTTGAAAGTGAGAAATACCTTTTACAAATAAAATGTAAATAAAATATATGAGTGAATTGAAAGCATCTATAATTTATATTTTAGGGGATACAAGTGTGAAGTTTATCACTAAAAACAAAACATTATGCAGTTGGATTTGTTCTTATTCCATATACACATTTATTCATTACTAATTCCTTTTTTTGGGGGGGGGGGGGGTTGTTAACAAAATTTAAAGTATTACATCTCACCAGTAAAACATGACCTCTTGACAATTTTCATTAAAATGTTATATTTTGCTTTATATGACTTACCAACAGACATATACCATAATGGTCATACTGTCATTCCATATATTCATTTATGCCAAAATATTTATTACTCTTATTTCTACTTTTTGTTTGGAAGAGAATACATTCTCCTTTTGTATAATTATTTTTGTGTTTATTAGTGACATTATTTTCTGTTTGAAATGACGTCTACAAAAGACAGCTCATATCTCATTCATTTCAGATTCAATGACATCTTTCTTACTAAACTTATTATAAATTCAAGAACATTAAATCAGCTCCACATTTCCAATTCTAATTGGGCTTGTGTGGAGGGTGAGAGAAAGAAAATAAGTGAGTCCTTTGTAGGCTGTTTGTCCCTAGTCAATCTTTCCTTTGTTTTTCTTTTCAGTTGTACCCATATTTGATGCAAATGATTGAAGAATAAGATAGCAAAAAAAAAAAAAAAAAAACCTTTAGAATCAAACATGGTAGAGCTGAATATACCAAAAAAACATTTTGAATATTTTGGTGTAAAGAAGGTCACTTGACAATGCTACATTGTAGACCAATGAAAAAACTAGTTCACGGTTGACCATGGGAACATAATAAATGTTTGAGTGAATAAAAGTTCATACCCATTGCAAATTTATAATACAAGAGGATTTTTTTATTTTTTTTTAAAGACATTGATGAATACTTGTAGAAGAGTTTAGTTGTAGTAATGTACTTGTGTAATCAAGTTTTGTTCTTTTTTTGCACAATTTACTAGCATTTAAGCATGCTTTGTACATTACTGTAGCTTAATACTTTATTAACATTGTTGCAGTGTTGGGTTCTGGGTTTGATTTCCACTAGGAACACTATTTGCACAGTCTGGGGGAGATTTACTAAAACCGGAGCATTCAGAATTTGATGCAGCTGTGCATAGTAGCCAATCCGCTTCTAGCTTGTTCAATTAAGCTCCTGCAATAAAACATGGAAGCTGATTGGATTCTGAGCAGAGTTGCACAGTAAATAACTTCCAGTTTGTATGTTGTGCTGGAGTTTGTCTGTTAAAAACCAAGCAAATTGCAAATGGTTCATTCCCTTGAATATAGTAATGCCATTTTCTGCAGACTGCTGATAATTATGGAAATGGGATTATCTGTATTCCGAAATTGCATGATTCTCTACAGAATTATTTAGATGAAGAAAAAAGTTAATGAATTGGTGAGTCTGCTGATTGAGTCATCACTATTTGTATGATCTGTCATTGTTTTTTTATGACTGTCTCTGGGTGCTTCAGTTTCCTCCCACAATCCCAAAACATACAAGTACTCTTAACAGAGCTTGACTAAATTTGACCTAGTATACAATTTCTGTATGGAAGACAAGTGTGCACATTTCTTCCATAGTTTTACAAGAAAATCCAATGGATAGCAACAAAAAAACAACTATTCAAGGGCTCCATCAGTGAACCTCAATTCAAAGGCACAAGAGAGTCAAATGTGGGCCCACAGAATCAGTGTTTTTCTTTGTAGTTAAAGATTGGAGCTCATTATTTTTTGAGCTTAAGTCTCCTTAGTATACATACCGGTAAGTTAGTATTTTATGCAATCAGGTGCAGCCAGATTAAAGGAAGTGCAAACTTGCTTTTAGACAGGATGACACATGGTTTGAGAGTGAGTAAAGAGTCTCAAATGGTTGAAGATGGAAATAAATAGCCTGCACATTCAAGTGACTAGGCAACTGGTGTAACTAAGACAACAAATTACCAGCAACTAGGCCATTTAAGCTTAGAGTGGCCTGCGTACTACAGCCGTGCCTTTGAGTACAGAAGCTCAGCATGCATTTAAGGGCTTCATTTTCCAATATTAAGTGCTGCATAGCTTTAAAATATGCCATTAATTGGGTGAAAAAAGTTTTCTTTGTTCATCAAGAATGATGTGGTGTTGGAAGATCCTACCATCAGTAACATCATGTAACTGTTCCTAGTAACTAAAAAAAAAAATGGTTAACCTGCATTTGAAGCAATGGCTTCTTCACTCATATAACTTAATAAATGAGGATGAAAAGGTAGTAGGGTAGGACACAAGCAAATTTGGTTATGAAGAAGTTACTAAAGTTACGAAAATTCTCGTACGGCAGAATACATCTTTGGATGTGATGTCACTTAGTGATGTATTGTTTTGTATTGTAATGTATTCTTTTGTTTCCGAGCCTGCGTCGTCGTGGTCTTCTGATTTTTTTGGACAAATCCTTTCTTGATTAAATTAAAATAGTATATTCTGGTATTGTACGAGAACAGTTTTTGTGTTTATCCCTTGAACTGTCGTGATCGGCTCTCGAAAGCTGTGTACTAGTAATGATCAGATTATCGTATGATTGCTTCAAAAGCAGTATTTTGCATCAGATTTTCTGATCGTGTGTACTAGGCATTAGAAATATGCCAGTGAGAGCTAAACATAAATGTTACATAAGTCCCTGCCACTGACATAAGAGCCCAAACGCTTATGCCTCGTGCACAAGACTGGTTTTCCCGTCGGATAAAAAACCGATGGTTTTCCAGACAGAATTCCTCTCAAGTCTGCCTTGCATACACACGGTCCCACAAAAGTCCGTTGAACTTTTGACTGCCAAGAACGTGGTGACGTAAAAGACTACAACGAGCCGACAAAATGAAGCTCTATGCTTCCAAGCATGCATCGAATTGTTTCCGAGCATGCATGTTTTTTTCCCGTCAGAAAAGCATACAGACTAACGTTTTTTCCTGACAGGAAAAAAGAGATCCTGCTCTTTTTTTTTTTTTTCGGCAGTTTTCCCGTTGGAATAACTCCAATGGAGCATACACATGGCCGGGATTCCTGGGCAAAAGCTCTCAACACAGTATTTCAGACGGGAAAACTGGTCGTGTGTACAGGGCATTAGTGCCAATTTAAGTCTGCAGTTGGCTCGAGGAAACTTCTACAGAATTAAGTAAAGTTTCCAAATTGTTAAATTATTAACAACCTATCTACTGGCACACAGCATGTTGCGTATCAGTGAATGGGATGTTAAATACTTTTAAATTTTGAATATATATATATCATAGCACTTAGTTTGCTGACATTCTGATGTTACTCTTGGAATTAAACTTTTTCTGAATTACTCAAACTGTTTATCCATGAACATGTTCTCAGTCTGCTGGAATAGATTGTGCAAGACAAATGTAGCTATAGTTTGCCCATAACTATCAGATTCTACTACTTGGCTCCTCAAAAGTAATATTATCCAGAAAGTATTTTTATAAGAAGTGTATCATTTTATTGGCAGCTGAGCTGTGTTCAAGCAGTGACTGTCACACTGGGGTTATTTCAGGCAAATCTTTTTTATTTCTATCACTTCCTGCTCTTTCCAGCTTCATAAATCTACCACAGTGAAGTACATGTGGATTTGTCTATTCTACACATAACATTTCATGCATGTGGTGGCCAGACACCACCCATCCTGATACAAGATTTATTTTAAAGGGATCTAGGCTGGTGCGTGGCAAGACCTTCACATAGACTCTATAATACAGATGTTATATGACGGTTCTGAAGTACAATGTTTTATGTATATCCTCTGGTTTTGTTCTAATGATCTATACAGAGTTATAAGGGTCTATCCTTGAGTTTTGGTTTGAACAAATACGGTATACAGGCTTATATTATTACCACCTACACAATATAACATGATTACATCAAGCCTGATGGCATCACCATACTATGATGTGATTCTTACTGATCATTGGCCCTTTCATTAGCACATATTAGGACTTTGTTCATATTATGGACTTAATTATTAGAACTTAAATCATATTAACCCGGGAGAACAGGGTGGCAGGGAACAGGTGACAAAGACGTGGTGAACACTACAGCAAAAACTGCGTGTGACTAATAGGAAATTAATGACATGAAGAGTAAATAAGGAGTTGTTGAGCAAGCAAACATAGGAACTTAGATAAGGAGAAAGAACAGATACCAAGAATCACTTCCTGGATGCATGAGAAGAGGTGCTATGCAATGTCCATAAATACAGAATTAACTAAATAATAAATAAATTCCCTATACAAAACATGAAATTAGCTCAGCTTCCATCTTTATTGAACAATAACTGATACTGATACTGATAATCATTTCTAGGGTACAGACCAAGAGATGTTCAACTGTGCACTGTCCATACAATACATACCTGTCAGGGTCACCTGTGGCCAGGTGACAGATGCACACCGTAGGGGGACAGGAGTGCACCGCGAGGTAGTGAACCCTATGGCTGGCTTCTGTGGATAGGAAACTGGGTGGTTGTGGAAAGCGGGACCAGAGGAGCACAACCGGGATCCCAACGGAAGCGAGAGCCAAGATTCCCCAGGGCGCGGAGTCTAAGACCCAGCTGGTCTTCTCCAGGGCCTCTAGTGGTGAGGATGTTACGCTGCAGGCTGGGACCAGGTCGCGGCCCCTGGAGTTTCCTAGCTCACGCCCCGTAGGATAAGGGGAAGCAGCAGCACACGATAGAGAGAACCGAATAACAAGCCGAAGGTCAGGGGCCACAAGCAGACAAGGATAACGAAGAACGAGCCGAAGGTCAAGGGTCACGAGCAGACAGGGATGGTCGGGGACAAGCCAATAACGTAACAGAGAGACAGACGTAGCACACGGCAGGCAGGAACCCAAACACACAATGCCTAACAAACACGTTGATCAGCAAAGCAGGCTTGCAGTGCACAGGTTAATATAGTGTTCAGTGATAGGGCCTGGGGTGGAGTCAGGCTGGGAGGAGATTATAAAGGAAGCCAGGTGAAGGAGGTCTGGTCTCTAGATGAACACATGAGGAGGAAGGTAAGATGGCAGACAGACATTAATGCATATCCATGACAGTACCCTCCCTCTTACGAGGCCTCCCCCTTCCCCGCCTGGGCCCAGGTTTAGAGGGAAACTTCAGATGAAACTCCTTTAACAGACGAGGTGCAAAGACCTCAGATGCAGTGATCCAAGACCTCTCCTCAGGACCAAACCCTTTCCAATGAACGAGGTACTGAAGAACGCCTTTACAGAGTCGGGAGTCCAGAATTTGACTGATCTCGTACTCCTGATTATCCTCCGAGACAGGCGCCACGGTAGGAAGAGGACGAGAGAATTTATTGAGGACTAAAGGCTTTAGAAGAGCAACATGAAAGGAGTTAGTGATTTTAAGGCTCTTAGGAATCTGGAGTTTGAAACAAACCGGATTCAGTTTAGCAGTTACCGTGTATGGACCGATGAATCGTGGAGCAAACTTCAGAGAAGGAACTCGGAGCTTGATGTTCCTGGTAGAGAGCCAGACTTTGTCCCCTGGCTGAAGAGAAGGCGGTTTACGCCTGCGGCGGTCGGCAAAGCCTTTGAATTTTTCAGCAGCTGCCCGGAGGGAATCATGAACGTGACCCCAAACGGAATTGAGAGACTCCTGAACCGAAGCCAAAGCTGGAATGTCTGGAGAACAGATCATAGGAAGAGGAAGTTGAGGGTGTTTTCCATAAACTGTGAAAAAGGGTGTCTTCTGCGAACTGGTATTCACATGATTGTTATGGGAGAATTCTGCCCACGGGAGTAGAGAGGACCAATCGTCATGGTGAGAAGACACAAAGGTGCGAAGAAAGACCTCTAACTCCTGATTAACCCTCTCAGTCTGTCCATTGGATTGGGGATGGTAAGAAGAAGAAAAATCCAAGACAATATTGAGGGATTTGCAAAAGGCTCTCCAAAAACGAGACGTGAATTGGACTCCCCTGTCGGAAACAATATGAGAAGGGACCCCATGTAGGCGGAGAATTTCTCGAATGAAAATGGGAACCAAGGCAGGGGCAGAAGGAAGACCAGGAAGAGGAACAAAATGAGCCATCTTGGAGAATCGATCGATTACCACCCAAATGACTGTATTATTCTCAGACAGTGGGAGATCGGTGATAAAATCCATGGCAATATGGGCCCAGGGTTCCTTAGGAATAGGCAAGGGCATGAGGAGACCAGCAGGAGCTTGTGTGGAGGATTTGGACTGAGCACAGACATGACAAGCTTTAACGTAGTCTTTGACGTCTGAGCGGAGATTAGGCCACCAGTAGTGACGACTGATGAGTAGGAAGGATCGGAGGAATCCAGAATGCCCTGCCACCTTGGAATCATGTCCCCAACGAAGGATCTTAGCTCTTAGCTCAGTGGGGACAAAGGTCTTACCAGGCGGAATTTTAGACTTCAGGGTGGTAGAGTGGGCAACAATGCATGAGGTGGGAATGATCGGCTCAGGTTCAGGGGCGGACTCCTCGTCCAAAGTGTCAAATGACCTAGAGAGCGCATCAGCCCGACCGTTGCAGGAACCAGGTTTGTAGGTAATCGTGAAATTAAAACGGGCAAAGAAGAGACTCCACCTGGCCTGTCTAGGATTCAGACGTTTAGCATTCTGTAGATACTGTAAATTCTTGTGATCGGTAAAGATCGTTATGGAGTGAGGGGAACCCTCCAAGAGATGACGCCACTCCTCTAACGCCAATTTAATTGCGAGAAGTTCCCGATCACCGATGGCATAATTCCTCTCTGCCTGAGAATTTTTTTTGGAGAAGAACGCACATGGTTGGCGTCTCTTCTCAAAGATTTGAAGAAGCACAGCTCCCACCCCCATTGAGGAAGCGTCCACTTCAATAAAAAATGCATTCCCAGGATTTGGTCTCCTCAAGAGGGGGCCAGAAACAAAGGCCTGTTTCAGGTTGTGAAATGCAGAGACAGCTTCGGGAGGCCAGTCTCTGGCATTCACACCCTTCTTGGTCAAAGCGATAATAGGCGCGGCAATGGAAGAGTAATTCCTTATGAACTGCCTATAATAATTAGTGAAGCCAAGAAAGCGCTGTGTGGCCTTGAGGCTAGCAGGAAGAGGCCAGTTGGTGATAGCCAAGACCTTCCCAGGGTCCATACGAAGCCCCGAACATGAGACAAAGCACCCCAAAAACAGGACCTCAGAACATTCAAAGGAACATTTCTCCAGCTTGGCATAGAGATTGTTCTCTCTAAGACGTTGAAGTACAGTGCGGACATGGTTTCTGTGGACGAGCAGATTTTCAGAAAAGATCAGAATGTCATCCAGATAGATGACAACAAACTGGTACAGCAGATCTCTGAAGATTTCATTGACAAAGTTTTGAAACACGGCTGGAGCATTACACAGACCAAAAGGCATCACCAGATATTCGTAATGCCCGTCTCTAGTGTTAAATGCAGTCTTCCATTCGTCACCCTCCCGTATTCAAATGAGATTGTACGCGCCTCTGAGATCCAACTTGGTGAAAATGGAGGCACCCTTCAACCTATCGAATAGCTCAGATATTAAGGGTAAGGGGTATCGATTTTTAATAGTAACCGCATTTAAACCCCGATAATCGATGCAGGGTCTTAAGGTACCATCCTTTTTGGCAACAAAAAAGAACCCTGCCCCTGCAGGCGATGAGGATTTCCGGATGAACCCTCTCTCCAGATTCTCTGCTACATACTCCGACATGGCCTGGGTCTCTGGGATGGACAGAGGGTAGGTACGACCCCTGGGTAGAGTTGCTCCGGGGACAAGATCAATAGCACAGTCAAAAGACCTGTGGGGAGGAAGCACCTCAGCTGATTTTTTACAGAACACATCCCGGTAATCGCTGTATGCGGCGGGAAGATCAGAAGAAACAGAAGTGGCAGCAACCGGAAGACTCTCCTTGGGGGTCACCTTGAGAAGACACGACGAGAAACATGAGGAACCCCAGGCCAGGATCTGCCCAGAGACCCAGTCCACATGTGGAGAGTGGAGCTGTAGCCAAGGGAGGCCCAATACAACTGGGGTAGAGGCCTTGGGTAGAATAAGAAAGGATATCCACTCCTGGTGGAGAATCCCTACCGACATCCTAATGGGTAGCGTCTGGAAGCGAATAGGGCCCCCTGGGAGAACAGTGCCATCAATTGCCGAGACTACCAATGGGGTAGTGAGAGGTGAAAGGGTAAGCTTCATAGAAGAAGCAGTTCTCCAATCCATGAAATTGCCGGCAGCCCCGGAATCCAGGTATGCAAGGGTTGACTGAGGAGAAGTGCCTACATGAAGGGACACCGGCAAGAGCAGGCGAGAAGGTGATGTTTCTGGGTCCAATACTCCACCTTCCAAATGTATTAGACCCGAGCGTTTCCCGGACGAAGCGAGCAGGAGTCACGAAAATGACCCTTGCCCCCACAATAGAGGCACAAGCCCAGAGTTCTGCGCCTAGCACGTTCTTCGGGGGTTAGTCTGGTCCGGCCCAGCTGCATAGGTTCTTCAGCAGGTAGAGGATGCTCCACGGAATGAAGGGAGGGGAGCTCAGACTGGCTAGGACCCAGAGAGTGCTGGCGTCTTTTTTCTAAGGACCTCTCTTGAAAACGAATGTCGATCTGGTTGCATAATGAAATTACATCGTCCAGACCGACGGGAATGGCTCTTCCCGCTAATTCGTCTTTCACTCGGTCAGAGAGGCCATGTAAAAAGGTAGCGACCAGGGCCTCATTATTCCAGCTCAATTCAGCTGTGTGGATACGGAACTGAAGAGCATATTGCCCCACTGAACTAGATTCTTGGCGAAGACGTAAGACAGCACTAGCCGCTGAAGAAGCCCGAGCCGGCTCTTCGAAGATATTACGAAAGAGCTTCAAGAATTCGGACAGACTGGAAACCACCGGATCGTTCCTCTCCCACAGGGGGGCAGCCCAGGCCAAAGCTTCACCGGAGAGGAGGGAAATGATATAGGCTACCTTAGCCCGGTCAGATAGGAAGCTTTGAGGCTGAAGCTCAAAATGAATAGTGCATTGGCTGAGAAACCCCCTGCAGGCCTTGGAGTCCCCAGAGAAACGGAACGGAGCTGGCAATCTTAGTGAGTGTGAGGCTGCGACTGGTGCGATAGGTACAGCCGCTGGTTGTACTTGGGGTTGCGGATTCGGGGTTCCCAAGGAGACCTGAAGCTGCTCGAATCGAGAAGCCAGATCCTGGAGGAATCGCATCACCTGGGTCTGATTTGATTCCTGGGTCTCAAGTCTGCGAACTATGCCCTGCAATGGATCATCCGCGGGAAGCGGGATGTCAGCCGGGTTCATGGCTGATCAAACTGTCAGGGTCACCTGTGGCCAGGTGACAGATGCACACCGTAGGGGGACAGGAGTGCACCGCGAGGTAGTGAACCCTATGGCTGGCTTCTGTGGATAGGAAACTGGGTGGTTGTGGAAAGCGGGACCAGAGGAGCACAACCGGGATCCCAACGGAAGCGAGAGCCAAGATTCCCCAGGGCGCGGAGTCTAAGACCCAGCTGGTCTTCTCCAGGGCCTCTAGTGGTGAGGATGTTACGCTGCAGGCTGGGACCAGGTCGCGGCCCCTGGAGTTTCCTAGCTCACGCCCCGTAGGATAAGGGGAAGCAGCAGCACACGATAGAGAGAACCGAATAACAAGCCGAAGGTCAGGGGCCACAAGCAGACAAGGATAACGAAGAACGAGCCGAAGGTCAAGGGTCACGAGCAGACAGGGATGGTCGGGGACAAGCCAATAACGTAACAGAGAGACAGACGTAGCACACGGCAGGCAGGAACCCAAACACACAATGCCTAACAAACACGTTGATCAGCAAAGCAGGCTTGCAGTGCACAGGTTAATATAGTGTTCAGTGATAGGGCCTGGGGTGGAGTCAGGCTGGGAGGAGATTATAAAGGAAGCCAGGTGAAGGAGGTCTGGTCTCTAGATGAACACATGAGGAGGAAGGTAAGATGGCAGACAGACATTAATGCATATCCATGACAATACCAAAAGAGCATTAGAACAACATTAGAATTACACCCAGGCATTCAGACCAAGTGAAGGGCCACTGTGCAGGATCCATAGATACAAAATAAAAGCAGATAATGAGACTTACACCCAGCATACAGACCAAGTGAAGGGCCACTGTGCAGGGTCCATAGAAGTAAAATAAAAGCCATAGAAACAAAATAAAAATAGATACTTAGAATTAAATCCCAACCTACAGACCAAGTGAAGGGTCACTGTGCAGGATTTATATACATAGAATAAGGATAGATACGAGAATTACACCCAGCATACATACATACATGTGAAAGGTCCATACATATATAAGAGAATTGGTACTACAGATTACACCAAGCATACAGACCAAGTAAAGGGTCGCTGTGCAGGGTCCATAGATACAAAACAACAGCAGATTCTGAGAATTATACCCAACGTGCAGACCAAGTGAATGGTCACTGTGCAGGATTTATATACACAGAATAAGGATAGATACTGAGAATTACACCCACCATACATACATACATGTGAAAGGTCCATACATATATAGGAGAACTGGTGCTGAAGATTACACCAAGCATACAGACCAAGTGAATGGTCACTGTGCAGGGTCCATAGATACAAAACAAGAGCAGAGTCTGAGAATTATACCCAACGCACAGACCAAGTGAAGGGTCACTGTGCAGGGTCCATAGATACAAAACAAGAGCAGAGTCTGAGAATTATACCCAACGCACAGACCAAGTGAAGGATCACTGTGCAGGGTCCATACATATAGAATAAAAGCAGATACTGAGAATTATACACAGCATACAGACTAAATGAAAGGTCACTGTGCAGGGTCTAAAGATACAAAAGAAGAGCAGATCCTGAGAATTATCTCCAACATACAGACCACGTGAAGGCATACAAGAAAAGTGCCAGCGTGCAGCCTCCATATATACAGAACAGGCACAGATAGTGAGCTTTACACCCAACATATTATTTAAGGTACTTATATAGTGCTGTCAATTTACACAGTGCTTTACATATACATATTCACATCTGTCCCTACCCTCAAGGAGCCTACAATCTAAGGTCCCTAACTCACATTCATATACTGGGACCAATTTAGACAGAAGCCAATTAACATACCAGCATGTCTTTGGAGTGTTGGAGGAAACCCATGCAGGCACAGGGAGAACATGTAAACTCCAGGCAGGTAGTGTCGTGGTTAGAATTTGAACCAGCAACCCTTTTTACTGCTAGGCGAGAGTGCTGCCAATACACCACTGTGCTGCCAATACTGACTAAATGCACTGTGTACGGTCCATACATACTGTATAGAATAAGAAGAGATACTTAGAATTACTCCCAGCCAAACAGGAATTGATACTGTGTCACTGAACTTTAAAATAATAACAGACTAGTGTATCCAGCATATATAACAAAAGACATGAAATGCCCATATGCAAATGTTGTCAGCAGTTTGGGAACAGTAACCAAGACAACAGAATACACATTGCTGTTCCTAAACATATGAAAACAGTGGGACTGTTTTGCAAAAAAATGAAACACTGAGCAGAATCATATTATTCATCATACAGGGAAACCAGGTGAGAAAATAATAAAGTGTATTCCTCCTGATTTTAGATTTAGTTGTCAATGCATGGTGGGCAGCTTTGTTCACATAGTACATTTTAGCACAGTCATTTAATAGAGAAAAAAGGGGTGATTGAGGACAAGGGATAAAGGGGCAGTGGCTGATGCTGACCCTACAACGTTCCCTCCCCATAATTTGAAGGACTATCTCGGTACTGATAAACAATGACATACATATTGAAATAAAAACATTTATTGTATATAAAAATA
Source organism: Rana muscosa (assembly GCA_029206835.1). NCBI lineage: Eukaryota > Metazoa > Chordata > Amphibia > Anura > Ranidae > Rana > Rana muscosa. The sequence continues at coordinate 190,453,411 of CM055120.1, read as the reverse complement.
ATACATGGTGTACATTTTAAAATTGAAAAAAAAAAAAAGAAAATCAGAGTTCCCCCAAGAAAAATCTGTCATTAACGTATAGAATGGTCTGGGTCTCAACTAGTTTTGCAGTATAACCGCTTCCTCAGGAGGACCAATCTATGAGACAAAAATTACAGTAAGGCAAACATCATGGGTTCAATAATAGAAATACAACAGCATGTATGGAAAGTAAAGATAGTAAAGAGGAGAAAATAGCTTACCCAGTATTGAGGTGGTCATGTACGTCACCCAAACAGATTTCCCACGTGGCGGACCAGGGGGATTGTGCAGAACCTCTAAGTAAAGGCATAATGTTGGTAAGGGGCCAATTGGTTGACAATTGTGAGGGATATGAATCCCGCGGGGAGGGGGCACCAGGAAAAAAGGAGGACAAGGAGAGGAAGGGGAGGGGAGGAAGGGGGGAAGGGGGAGGGGGCCTGAGGGGAGAGAGGGAAAGGAAGGGGAAGGGGGAAGGAAGGGGGAAGGAAGGGGGTGGGGAGAGGGGGAAGGGGGAGGAGGGGGAAAAGGGGATGGGGAAGGAAAGGGGGGGAAGGGGAGGAATGGGAAGGGAGGAGGGGAAAGGGGAGAGAAAGGGGGAGGGGGTTTGAATGAGTCGCTACCTCACGGACAACAATCTTCTCGACCCTCTACAGTCTGGCTTCCGCCCACAACATTCTACTGAAACTGCCCTACTAAAACTCACCAATGACCTACTAACTGCTAAAACCAATGGCCATTACTCCATACTCATACTTTTAGACCTCTCTGCTACCTTTGACACAGTTGACCACCTGCTCCTCCTCAGCAAACTACACTCCCTTGGCCTCCGTGATTCTGCTTTATCCTGGTTCTCCTCCTACCTATCTCAGCGCACTTTCAGTGTCACTTACAAATCCATCTCCTCCGCTCTTCTTCCTCTTTCTGTTGGGGTACCCCAAGGCTCTGTCCTTGGGCCTCTCCTATTCTCACTCTATACCTCTTCCCTGGGCCAGTTGATAACCTCCCATGGCTTCCAATACCACCTCTATGCTGACGACACCCAGATCTATGTCTCCACTCCTCAACTCACCCCCTCGATCTCCTCACGGATCTCAAACTTACTGAATGACATATCGGTATGGATGTCGCACCACTTCCTCAAACTCAATCTTTCTAAAACTGAGCTTGTTATATTTCCTCCTTCACGGTCCCCCCCGTGTGACTTCACCATAAATATAAACAACACAACCATTGGTCCCTCCACACATACCAAGGTCCTGGGTGTAATCCTTGCCGCCTTAACCTCCACAACATCTCCAGAATTTGACCCTTCCTGACTAATGACACCACAAAGCAACTTATTCACGCCTTGATTATTTCCCGCCTTGACTACTGCAACTCTCTCCTTAATGGCATACCCTTAAGCAGGCTATCCCCCCTTCAGTCTATTATGAATTCTGCTGCTAGACTAATACACCTCACTAACCGATCCGTGACTGCTGCTCCTTTCTGCCAATCCCTTCACTGGCTTCCCCTACCCCACTGTGTAAAATTCAAAATGCTAACCATAACCTACAAGGCCATTCACAACATCGCCCCCATCTACATCACCAACCTTATCTGCAGATATCGTCAAAATAATCCCCTTTGCTCCTCCCAGGACCTCCTGCTCTCTATAACCCTTGCTCGCATTCAGGACTTCTCCAGAGCCTCTCCCATCCTCTGGAACTCCCTTCCCCAGTAGGTCCGATCAGCCCCTACCCTGTCCACCTTTAGGAGATCCCTGAAAACGAATTTATTCAGGGAAGCCTATCCCACACCCACCTAACAGCTATCCCCGAGCCACCCCCATCAAATTCTCTGCAGCTATTACCTTTTGTACCACCACCCCTCCCTTTAGAATGTAAGCTCTAAAGTTCTACGAGCAGGGCCCTCCTGTACCTTTTGCATTGAACTGTACTGTAATTGTGTTGTCCCCCTATACATTGTAAAGCGCTGCATAAACTGTTGGCGATATATACATCGTGTATAATAATAATAATCATCCTCATAGGCAAAATGAGCATTTAACCCTTGTAGTGCTTAAAGACCACCACGGCAAGAGCAAAGTTTTTTACTTCCTGGAGTTCAGCTGCAAAGCCCAACTTCAACTAAATCTTTTTTTTTTTTTAGTGTGTGCGTAGGATAGAACTTTTTTTAGGTTTTGATTGTTTTTTGTTAAGCTATTTTGTGAAAGTTTGTCATAACTTTGAACTCTGCAGCTTAGTTTTGATTTACCGCTACATAGGTGAGCGCCAGGATTTTTTTCCCTATTATTTAAATTCTGTCCCCATTGGGGTAATCTGCCCTCACCACCTTTGCAGTATGGGAAGGGTTAGAAGATCTATCAGGTACAAATCAATGACAGGCTGACAGGAGCCGCGGATGTCTGCTGCTGTAAGCATGTACTTGCATGTATCCACACATCAAGCGATTACATTATTATTATACAGGATTTATATAGTGCAGACAGGATTTATATAGTGCAGACAGTTTATGCAGCGATTACATGCAGTCAGGGACCGTCCCTGGATACAGAAATATTGCAGGACCAATCATCTGTGCCCAACTATTTGTAACCGTTTAATCTGGTGATACATGCTCACAGCGGTGGAGAGCCATGGATGCTGTTCAGCCTGACTTTTACAGACTACTAGGGTAGCACCTGTCCGAAAACACCTGGGCTTCTGGCCACGGATATCCACAGTATATTTGACCATGTGAATGAGTTCTAAGTCTGGATACAGACATTTTATTACTTTCAAGCAAAATACCCAATCTAATGTTGGTCATAGACAACTCATATTTCAGTTGATTCCTGCTAAGTCAGCCGTTGGTGGCCCTGCAAGCACCATCTGGCTCAAAAAAAAAAAAAATGGACTGAGCTGAGTGGAAAAATTATGGCCAAACAGCGACTGCATCCTATCAGATGCAGTCACTGTTCAGGTATTCAGGCAGCCGCGGGTGCTGCAAAAGTCTGAATACAATAGCTGGCAGTGGAGATTGCTTCATTCACACTGTTTAGCATGGATGAGGAATCCACAAGCTGAACAAGAGAACATCTGACTGTGTAGGGCTAGCTTAAGTATCAGTTATAATGATTGGGCCCTAGGCAGGGGTGACATACTCAATTCCATTGCGGGCCGTATCAGCATTATGGTTGCCCTCAAAGGGTCAGTTGTATCTGTAAAGCCTAGTACACACGGCCGAGAATCCCGTCAGGAAAAAAACGTAGTTTTTCCTGACGAGATTCCTGGCAAGCTTTTCTTGCCAAGCCGTGCATACAGATGGCCATTCAAAAGAACCGCCGTTCTTTTGAATGGCAAGAATGCAAGAACGCGGTGACGTCATCGACTACGGCGAGCATACGCTCGTCACATTCGATGCCGTCGCCGCCATCTTGCTTCACCCTACACTACCCTTGTAAGCTACAGCGCATGTGTCGAAGTCTCATCGAGCATGCGTGGGCTTACCAGAGGACAGGTAAGCTTGTAGCCGCATACACACACACACAGTTTTCTCGTCGGGAAACAGGCTGACGATAATCCCGATGAGAAAATAGAGAGCAGGTTCTCTATTTTTCTCGTCGAGATTCCCGGCAGTTTTCTCGACAAGAAAACATACACACGGCCGGTTTTCTCTGCAAAAAGCGCTGCCAGCAGTTTTCTTGATGGTTTCTTGCCGAGAAAACCGGTCGTGTGTACGAGGCCTAAGACTGCATAAAATGTATCTACTCTCTACCCCCACCATCAGAAGTCAAGAGTCACTTAACCCCCCCCCCCACATCACAGTGCACCCCCTTACCATATGCTGCCTGAAGGAAGAAGCTGGGGATGTAGTTGGGAAGAAGAAAGGTCTGGAGGAGGACCAGTGAAGTGCTGGAGTCAGTTGCCAGAGTCTCAAATGCTGAGAGTAGGGATGGTGGAGACAAGCAGCTGCACAGAGAGGTGCAGGATCTGTAGGAGGAGCTCTGACGTCCTCTCTGCTGCCGACTGCTGAGACAAGGTGGGGCAGAGACTAGGTGGTGTTGCAACTGCAGGAGAGGTGCGAGGGCCATATAAGATGGCCTGGAGGGCCAGAGGGCCTTGTGTGTGACACATGTGCTCTAAGGTGATAAGAGCATCTCAGGCAGTTGGAGTTGCTCATTATTGCAAGAAGACATTCCTCAACTTGTTGCAAAACTTCCATGTAAGTAAGGCTGATCCTTTACTCTTCTATGCAAATAAATGGCAGGTCCAAAGTCTCTTATGTGTTGCTGTTAGGGCAAGGTTTGGCTTTGAGCCCTGTTGCGATTTGTTCAAGGATGGGCAGATATTTCCCTGACGAACGTTTTTTTTTTTAGGAAATTTCCTGCCCTGCCCATGGCTAGTCTTACAGGTGAGTAAGACAGGAAATATATTGACAACCGGATCATTAAAGCAACCACAAGAGATGCTTTGATTCTTGCATGATAAATATACAGTAGATGCTGTCTTATATTTGGGTTTAGAGTAAAGCCTATAAATCTCCCAGATACTTTCTTTTTTTTTTTTTCTGCCAGTGTGAAAATACAGCTGTATCAGGCAGGCTAGAATTTGTAGTCAAGTACTATCCTAACAAGCTGGTCACCTGGGTAGTTTATACGGCGATTCAGAAGCTGTCATCAATCAGACAGATGAGCCGAAACAGTTGATATGCAGGTATGCACTGCTTCATGGAGAAAAACTAAACCCGTCATTAATTTTCCACTGAATTCAAATAAATCAGACAGTCAGTTTGCAAGGAACAAGGAGTACGAATATTTCAAAGCTGTACTTTGGACTCCTGTCCTTGCTCCCAGGAGGGTTAAGTGTAGGAGGCAGTGCATTGTGGGTAACACCCTGCTGAAAGAAGGGATAGACAAGGAACAAGGTAACACCCTGCAGGGTTTCTGTCTGGCAAAGAAAGGCCTGTTTATTCTATGTTTTAATGCCTAGGCTTGACCTCTGACCTTTTTGTCTTTGTGTAGCCAGGTGCAAGTTTCACTAGAGGTTCATGCACTGTTAACTGCCTACTTTCCAGAAACTTCTTTAAATGTCTGGATTTTTCTGTAGCTGTCAACATTCTTACCTTCCAAGTTATTCTCTAAATTCAAAATTTGTCTCCTCTTTTCTGTGAATATGTCTTTTTATGCTACAAAATATTAGATAAATATAATATGGCATGCAATACAAATTCCTGATTTAACTAGATCGATATCTGACAATCCATACAAATAAATCTTATTCCATTGTTAATAGTTAGCAGAGTCGCCATATGTAAATGAATGACTACATCGTCCCTGGACACAATTAAACAGAAAAATCAACTACCTATTTTGTCAAAATAAGTTAACTTTTTTTTTTTTTTTTTACTATATTTTTTCAACAATATTGTGCCTCTACAGTCCATAGACTGCAGGAAAATTCACACTTTCTTTGTGTGATGTCTATAAATATTATGGGATGGTGGAGTTTTTTTTTTTTTTTAATCACCTTTAAAATTACACGCTTTATACGTAACCACATCTTTTTTTTTTTTTTTTTTTTTTTTTTTTAACTGACCATGAGGACATTTGTCAAAATAATTTTTTTAGACTTTTTGAGAATTCTTGTAGAAGTACAATCAAATATCTTTCACTGATTGATGTTTTAACCAAAAATGTGTTACTATTAAAAAAAATGTGTCTATGCCCTGGTTCACACTGGTGCGATTTGACATGTCAAATCGCATGTCAAATCAGCGATATTTGCCGCAAATTGCGGGCAATGGCACCGTCCTAATCGGTGCGACGCCGCATTTGCGGCGCTGCACCGATTTCAAAAAGTAGTCTCTGTACTACTTTTTGCGATTTCGGCCGCGATTTACATTGACATCTGAGTCAGATGTCTTTGTAATCGCGGCTGAAATCGGGACTGCCAGCGGGAGTGAAATCGTGCGAGTTCAGCTCAACTCGCACGGCTTCACTCCCGCAGCCCAGTGTGAACCTGGGCTAACTGTTCATTTTTTTCTGTAGTTTTGCAGGGAGAAATGATTCTGCTGTTTAAACGTGAAACCATGAATATTGTTTTCACATGATCTAGACTTTGCGTATAGGCTCCGCACTCACTCAGGCCACACATGTAAGAGCCCAAACGAAATAATGTTAATGGTCAACACAATCCAAAACTGATATTTTGCCTCTGCATGGAGCTGACAAGCTAAATCAAATATTGGTTTCTTTTAACCCTTTTAACCCTTGGGAACTTCAGTACTGAAATATCACTAAGGGCCCATTTAGACATGCTTGCATACTGTATGTACTGTATGTGCATACGTGTTTTTTGTAGCGTTGGATAGGTGCATGGTCATGCATTAACGTGTGTGTATGCACATTTTTAACGCATTTTTGAATCTAGGATTTCTAGCACTTCAACAGCTATTTTGCATGCTTGCCACATTTTTAAAGGGACAAAACATGGGGGGGGGGGGGGGCATGCATATATTGGAGAGATCTACTACACATGTTTATTTCTTTTTTTAAAATATTTACACATCCTTTGGGCCTCATTTACACTTGCGTTTACTCCGCATTTAGATCACTCTTTAGAGAGCATTTGACATTCGGTGAGGAGGCATTGGGGTTGTTTTACTAAAGGTAAAACTGCACGAATTGTACTCTGCAAGTGCTGTTTGCTCCAGAGCTTAGTAGATGAGGTAAAGCTTCAATTTGCAAAGAATACCCAATGTCTATTTGTACTGTATACCATTATCACTGAAAGTGAAAGAAAATCCCAATTTTTTGTTGACCCCAGAACAGTAATAGAGGGAAAATCTTTCAATGGGGCCACTAGTTCTGGTGAACCTCGGGGGGGGGGGATGGATTCCCTTAATTTGCAGAGATTTTGTCTCATTTCCTGTTTTAGATATGGGAGAGGAGGTGAAGGTAAATCTCCCTAGAGAGAACATAGATTGAAAAAAAAGCTCACAGAGGTCATAAGCTTCCCTTACTTTATCCAACATGAAAAAAAAAAAAATGCTTATTAGTTTTAACTTAAAGTGTATGTCAGGATCTTTTTTTTTTTTTTTTTGGATAGAGTGGAGTAGATGAAGAGATTCACCTTCACATTCTGTCCGGCCAACAAAATTTTGCCTGACAGATAGTGCGGGGATCTCTCCAACAGCAACACGGACATACTTGAAAATTGTATTTTAAGTAGAAGAGCTGAAATCTAGAACCAATGTCAGTGTTTTATACCTGTCTGTTTTCCCTTAAGCTGGTCATACATGAATTGAAATTTGGCTGGCTCAGCAGGGACCAGACAAGTTTCAATCCATGCATGGGCAGGGTGGTTGTACAGAAGTCGATCCACTGATTTACTTATGTACAACCACCCAGTTGGAAAATTTTAACTCAATCAGCCCCACTGGCAGTGCTGATCCGTGTAGGCTGATGGAGGCCCCCACCCCGCTACTGTGAAAATACAAAAGTTCAGCAGGGGAAATTGAAAAAAAGTTGGTTGAATGAAAAAAAAAAAAGGAATCATCTATGGACTACCCTACTTCCTTTCTGTTCAAATTATTGTCACCAGGGCGGAAAGTGAGGCAAAACCTATATAACTGAGCCTTGGATAGAAGTAAAAATCAGACAGAGGTTTTAATCCTTTCCATCAAAAACTAAAATGAATGTTTTTAGCTTAACATACTGGGGGAGATTTACTAAAACTGGAGTACACAGAATCTGGTGCAGCTGTGCATGGTAGCCAATCAGCTTCTAACTTCAGCTTGTTCAATTAAAGGGTAAGTTCACCTTTACAGAAAATTCTGTACGGTGAACTTATACCGGTCCCCCTCCCCCTTCCCCCCCAGTCCCGCTGACCTGGACCGCGGCAATCCCTGGTTCTAAGCCTCCCCCTATATACCCCCGGGGCTTAGTGTCCAAAATGTCCCTCTTTAGGAGGGACATTTTGGAGCATTCTAATTGATCAGCGCCGTCATATGGGTGGCACTGAGCAATCAGCAGCCGCATAGCCCGTTCTGTCAGCTACAGAGAAGACGCATGCCTGCAGAGAGGATTTCTAAGCCCCAGGCTCCTGGCGTGGATATACCGGGGCTTGGAAACTGAGATTGCCATGGTCCAGGTCAGCGGGACGTGGGCACGAGGAGGAGAACCTGCGTAAGTTCACCTTACAGATTTTTCTGTAAAGGTGAACTTACATTTTAAGGTTTGATAATAAAGAAGCTCAGAATTTAAATGTGTGCTAAGTGCTTACACAAAAAAATCTAAATACAAATAAAGAATTGTGCACAAACTTACTGACACCAGGATACATAAATATCAGAAACTATATATATTTAAAAAAAAAAAGTGTTGCAATGTTTCTCTAACAAACAAAACTAATGATTAACCACTTAAGCCCCGGACCATTTCGGGCCATTAGGACCAGGCCTGTTTTTGGGATTCGGCACTGCGCTGCTTTAACTGTAAATTGTGCGGACATGCAATGTTGTACCCAAATGAAATTTGCGTCCTTTTCTTCCCACAAATAGAGCTTTCTTTTAATGGTATTTGATTGCCTCTGCGATTTTTATTTTTTGCGATATAAACGGAAAAAGACCGAAAATTTTGAAAAAAAATGATATTTTCTACTTTTTGTTATAAGAAAAATCGAATAAACTCAATTTTAGTCAGACATTTAGGCCAAAATGTATTCAGCCACATGTCTTTAGTAAAAAAAATGTCAATAAACGTATATTTATTGGTTTGCGCAAAAGTTATAGCGTTTACAAACTAGGGTACATTTTCTGAAATTTACACAGCTTTAAATTTATGACTGCCTATCTCATTTCTTGAGGTGCTAAAATGGCAGGGCAGTACAAAACCCCCCCAAATGACCCCATTTTGGAAAGTAGACACCCCAAGGAAATTGCTGAGAGGCATGTTGAGCCCATTGAATATTTTTTTTTTTTGTCCCAAGTGATTGAATAATGACAAAAAAAAAAAAAATTACAAAAAGTTGTCACTAAATGATATATTGCTCACACATGCCATGGTTATATGTGGAATTGCACCCCAAAATACATTTTGCTGCTTCTCCTGAGTACGGGGATACCACATGTGTGGGACTTTTTAGGAGCCTGGCCACGTACGGGACCCCGGAAACCAAGCACCGCCTTCAGGATTTCTAAGGGCGCAAATTTTTGATTTCATTCCTCACTACCTATCACAGTTTCGAAGGCCATAAAATGCCAAAATAGCACAAAACCCCCCCAAATGACCCCATTTTAGAAAGTAGACACCCCAAGGAAATTGCTGAGAGGCCTGTTGAGCCCGTTGAATATTTTTTTTTTTTGTCCCAAGTGATTGAATAATGACAAAAAATAAAAATAAAAAATAAATTACAAAAAGTTGTCACTAAATGATATATTGCTCACACATGCCATGGTTATATGTGGAATTGCACCCCAAAATACATTTTGCTGCTTCTCCTGAGTACAGGGATACCACATGTGTGGGACTTTTTAGGAGCCTAGCCGCGTACGGGACCCCGAAAACCAAGCACCGCCTTCAGGATTTCTAGGCACAAATTTTTGATTTCACTCCTCACTACCTATCACAGTTTCTAAGGCCATAAAATGCCAAAATAGCACAAAACCCCCCCAAATGACCCCATTTTGGAAAGTAGACACCCCAAGCTATTTGCTGAGGAGGCATGGTGAGTATTTTACAGCTCTCATTTGTTTTTGAAAATGAAGAAAGAAAATTTTTTTTTTTTTTTTTTTTTTCTTCAATTTTCAAAACTTTGTGACAAAAAGCGAGATCTGCAAAATACTCACAATACCTCTCAGCAAATAGCTTGGGGTGTCTACTTTCCAAAATGGGGTCATTTGGGGGGGTTTTGTGCCATCTGGGCATTCCATGGCCTCCGAAACTGTGATAGGCAGTGAGAAGTAAAATCAAAAATTTACACCCTTAGAAAGCCTGAAGGCGGTGCTTTGTTTTTGGGGTCCCGTACGCGGCTAGGCTCCCAAAAAGTCTCACACATGTGGTATCCCTGTACTCAGGAGAAGCAACAGAATTTATTTTGGGGTGTAATTCCACATATGCCCATGGCATGTTTGAGCAATATATCATTTAGTGACAACTTTGTGCAAAAAAAAAATTAAAAAAAAAAAATTGTCTTTTTTCCGCAACTTGTGTCAACATATAAAATATTCCATGGACTCGACATGCCTCTCAGTATATAGCTTGGGGTGTCTACTTTCCAAAATGGGGTCATTTGGGGGGGTTTTGAACTGTTCTGGCATTTTATACACAACATTAGGAAGCTTACATCCACTCTTCTAACCACTTGCAGACAAAGCCCTTTTTGACACTTTTTGTTTACATGAAAACATATTTTTTTTTTGCAAGAAAATTATGTTGAACCCCCAAACATTATATATATTTTTAAAGCAAAGGCCCTACAGATTAAAATGGTGGGTGTTGCATTTTTTTTTTCTACACAGTATTTGCGCAGCGATTTTTCAAACGCATTTTTTGGGGAAAAAATACACTTTTTTTAATTTTAATGCACTAAAACACACTATATTGCCCAAATGTTTGATGAAATAATAAAGATGATCTTAGGCCGAGTACATAGATACCAAACACGACATGCTTTAAAATTTCGCACAAACGCGCATTGGCGACAAACTACATACATTTTTAAAAGCCTTTAAAAGCCTTTACAGATTACCCCGTTAGATTTACAGAGGAGGTCTACTGCTAAAATGACTGCCCTCGATCTGACCTTCGCGGTGATACCTCACATGCATGGTGCAATTGCTGTTTACATATGACGCCAGACCGACGCTTGCGTTCGCCATTGGGCAAGAGCAGGGCAGGACAGGGGTGCTTTTTTTTTATTTTTATTTTTTTTTATTATTAATTTTGCTTTTTTATTTTATTTTTAAATTGTTCCTTACATATATTTTTTTTTTTATAATTTTTATTGTTATCTCAGGGAATGTAAATATCCCCTATGATAGCAATAGGTAGTGACAGGTACTCTTTTTTTGAAAAAACTGGGGTCTTCTAGACCCTAGATCTTTCCTCTGCCCTCAAAGCATCTGACCACACCAAGATCGGTGTGATAAAATGCTTTCCCAATTTCCCAATGGCGCTTTTTATATCCGGGGGGGGGACATTCCCTCCCACTGCTTGTAAAAGCAGTCCAGAGGCTAATTAGCCGCTGTGATTGCTTTTACATGAAAGCCGGCCGCTGGCTGAAAAGAATGATACCAAGATGATGCCTAAACCCGCAGGCATCAATCTGGTATAACCATTCAAAGTCCAGCAACATACCAGTACGTTGCTGGTCCTTGTTGGACATGTATTGTAATCTTTTTTTTTCATGCAGCCTGTTGGCTGAACGAAAAAAGAGATTGATTGGTGGGTATGCCCACCATTAGAATACCGCCCTTCATCCACCCACTTCTAATGATGGGCATACATGCACCATTTATATATGCCGAAGCATGGGGGCATCCTCCCGCAAAAAAGTTATGCCGCACACACATGGTCAAACGTTTCCACGGGCAAGCCTCCGTCGGAATTTCGACCGTATGTATGCGGCATTAGGAGCAAAATTGCTCCTCCGCCCTGCTGCCCCTGCTGCCCCCATGCTTCGGCATATATGCTTTTTTTTTTTTAACTGTGGTGGTGAAATCACCTCCTACAGCACTGGAGTCGCAGGGATCAGGCCTGTCTCTGCGAACGCTGCAGTTATGTGTGTTGTGTTTTGTAAGTGACAGTGATCGATCGATACTGCACTTGGGTGGCCTGGGCTGGACGGAGGGGCAAAACGCAGGTGCTAGCAGGTATCTGGGCTGATCCCGCTAACACTGCGTTTTTGGGAACCCTAAACCGCTGGTATAGATCTGATCAGATCAGATATTGATCTGTTCAGATACTATACCACTAAGGGGGGTGTATGCTTTACGCGTGGGTGTTAGCGTTACTGGCACTAACCTGACGCTGCCTGGGGTGTGACGCAGACCCTCTCTGACGCTAAAACCTAATTGATATCACCCACCGGGCGATCAGGGGGTTAAACCTTTATTGGGTTATATACGGCGGGTGCCCTGACACTATAAAAAGCAAACTAACTAACCAGCGTCACCCGTAACACTTATATGGTGATCACTGGTGAAAGGGTTAACTAGGGGCAATTAGGGGGTTAAAACCTTTATTAGATCATATTTGGGGGTACCTGACGCTATAAAAACCTGCGGCGAACCTAAAAAAAATGACTGGCTACCGATTGGCATCACCGACACGAAGACAGCGATCAGAAAAACGATCGCTTAGTGACAGTGGTGATAGGGGGTGAAAGGGTTACCTGGGGGGCGATCAAGGGGGTTAAACCTTTATTAGATAATATATTGGGGTACCCGACGCTATAAAAACCTGCGGCGAACCTAAAAAAATTACTGGCTACCGATCGCCATCACTGATGCTAAGACAGCCATCAGAAAAATGATCGCATAGCGACAGCGGTGATAGGGGGTGAAAGGGTTACCTGGGGGGCGATCAAGGGGGTTTAACCTTTATTAGATAATATATTGGGGTACCTGACGCTATAAAAACCTGCGGCGAACCTAAAAAAAATTACTGGCTACCGATCGCCATCACTGATGCTAAGACAGCATCAGAAAAACGATCGATTAGCGACAGCGGTGATAGGGGGTGAAAGGGTTACCTGGGGGGCGATCAAGGGGGTTAAACCTTTATTAGATAATATATTGGGGTACCCGACGCTATAAAAACCTGCGGCGAACCTAAAAAAAATTACTGGCTACCGATCGCCATCACTGATGCTAAGACAGCCATCAGAAAAATGATCGCATAGCGACAGCGGTGATAGGGGGTGAAAGGGTTACCTGGGGGGCGATCAAGGGGGTTTAACCTTTATTAGATAATATATTGGGGTACCTGACGCTATAAAAACCTGCGGCGAACCTAAAAAAAATTACTGGCTACCGATCGCCATCACTGATGCTAAGACAGCATCAGAAAAACGATCGATTAGCGACAGCGGTGATAGGGGGTGAAAGGGTTACCTGGGGGGCGATCAAGGGGGTTGAACCTTTATTAGATAATATATTGGGGTACCCGACGCTATAAAAACCTGCGGCGAACCTAAAAAAAATTACTGGCTACCGATCGCCATCACTGATGCTAAGACAGCCATCAGAAAAATGATCGCATAGCGACAGCGGTGATAGGGGGTGAAAGGGTTATCTGGGGGGTGATCAGGGGGTTAAACCTTTATTAGGGGGGGTTTGGGGGCTACACTGGACCTAAAACTAAACTTTAGTGACACTTTCACAGTCACAAATGTCACTGATTGCAGTGATCACTAAATAAATGGTCACTGCAATCAGTGACACTGTGACTGGGGGCTGGGGGGTGATCTGGGGGGTGATCTGGGGGGGTCCTGGGGGGGCGATTAGTGTTCCTATGTGTCCTGGTGTCAGTGTAGTGTTGTGCTCACTGACCTGATGTCTTCTCTTGTACGGCGCTCGGTATATGTGAGCGCCGCACAGGAGATGACATCACTTCCTCCTGCCTCCTCTGTCTGAAACAGACAGAGGAGGCATTTCCATTCGCCGGGAGCGATCGCGAGGGGGGGGCCGGAATCGAAAGGCCGCCCCCTCATCTGGGATCGCTCCCGGTGAAGTAACGACCGCTCACGGCACAGAAGGGGGGTCCGGATGGACCCCCCAACTGTACAAAGGCAGTCACGTAGATCTACGTGATTCTGCCTGTCCGTGCCATTCTGCCGACGTAAATCGGCGGTGGGCGGTCGTTAAGTGGTTAATCAATCAATAGATTGTAAGCTCTAACGAGCCCTCTGATTTCTCCTGTATTGAATTGTATTGTAATGCCCTGTACACGCGATCGGATTTCCGATGGAATAAAATCTGATGGATTTTTCCATCGGAATTCTGATAAAGCTGACTTTCATCAGTCTTGCCTACACACCATCAGACAAAAATCCGACCGTCCAAAACGCGGTGATGTAAAACACTCCGACGAGCCGAGAAAAATGAAGTTCAATGCTTCTGAGCATGCGTCGACTTGATTCTGAGCATGCGTGGGTTTTTCTCCGATGGAGTTCCCCACAGACGATTGGAATTTGCTATCGTTTTTTTTTTTCCATCGGTAAAATTTAAAACATGTTCTATTTTTTACACCGATGGAAAAAAGACCAATGGGGCCCACACACGATCATTTTTTCCGATGAAAAAAGTGCATCTGTCTTTTTTCATCAGAAAAACCGATCGTGTGTACGCGGCATAACTGTACTGTTTGCCCTCATGTTGTAATTTGTAAAGCACTGCACAAACTGTTGGCACTATATAAATCCTGTATTATAATAATAATAACACATAATAGGTATGATTACTCACATATACAATTTGTGCAATCCTAAAAAAGTAATAAATAACATAAAAGTGACAACAGTCCCCATCAAAAAAACTCAAGTGCTCCAACACCTCCACAAAAGACTGCTTACCATTAAATAGTAAAATCAGGTAGTCACAAACATCAGAGTCTGATGCCCCTGGACGATGTCTTTTGAGACGAAACGTGTCAACGGAAGCTTAAGTGATGATGTCATCACGTCCATTCGGACTAATGGAGGTATTACGATCTGTTTGAATCTTGCCAATGTTTGTGAATACAGATTTTACATTTTAATAAACACTGTCCAAGGTTATTATACTATGTGGTTCCTCTTGTGCTTATTATATGTGTGTCATTGAGCCATACTGCAAGCTATCATTGATATATGAGATGTATAATGTATAATGATGTGTTAGAAATCCATCCATACATTAGGGATCTGAACGTCTTTCCTCATAAAGTGCTGTTAGACCTCTTATGGAGTGAGGTCTAGGCTTCTGATAAGGGGCCTTGTGTGGAGGTGTTGAAGCACTGGAGTTTGTTTTGTCACTGTTGGAGCACAGAACCACTGGAGGTATTGTGACACTGACACGACACTTGGTTTTCACATGATTGGGACTTTTTAGGTCACTTTTGTGTTATTTAATATTTTATAAGATTGCATAATTTGTATGTGTGTGTGTGTGGTTATATCTACTATATCCTGGATTAATTATTTATTTGTTTTGTTTGTTATCCACTTCGCACCCGGGCCAATTCTGACACTTCGCTCCTACATGTAAAAAGCCTCATTTTTTTGCTAGAAAATTACATATAACCCCCAAATAATATATATGTTTTTTTTAGCAAAGACCCTAGAGAATACAATGGCGGTCATTGCAACTTTTTATCTCACACGGTATTTGCACAATAATTTTTCAAACGCATTTTTTGGGGAAAAAAAACGGTTTCATGAATTAAAAAATATTAAAACATTAAAGTTAGCCCAATTTTTTTGCATAATGTGAAAGATGAAGTTACGCTGAGTAAATAGATACCTAACATGTCACCCTTTAAAATTGCACACGCTTGTGGAATGGCGCCAAACTTCGGTACTTAAACATCCTCATGGGCGACGCTTTAATTTTTTTTACTGGTCACATGTTTTGAGTTACAGAGGAGGTCTAGGGCTAGAATTATTGCTCTCGCTCTAACGTTCACTGCGATACCTCACATGTGTGTGTTCTGAACACCGTTTTCATATGTGGGCGGGACTTACGTATGCGTTCGCTTCTGCGTATGAGCTACCGGGGACAGGGGCGCTTTACATTTTTTTCTTTTTTATTTATTGTTAATTTTACTTTAACCTTTTTAATTTGACACTTTAAAAAAAAAAGATCACTTTTATTCCTATTACAAGGAATGTAAACATCCCTTGTAATAGGAATAAGCATGACAGGTCCTCTTTACAGTGAGATATGGGGTCAATAAGACCCCACATCTCACCTCTAGGCTGAGAAGCCTGAAATAAAATAAAAAACCCAAAAAAACGATCACCGTTTCCTAGCTGAAGCGGCGCAGTTTTTTTGAATGCAGAGGCCAGGCGTGACGTCATAACATCGCGCCCGGCCTCCGAACGATCATAGAGACTCCGGCGACCATCTGGTCCGCCGGAAATCTCTATGGTAAGAAGCCGGGGCCGGCGGATCCTGTCACCGACTCACCGATCGCTCAGGTGAGTCGGTAGAAGCACCGGAGGGAGGCGGGAGGGGGGGCGCCCCTCTCGCCGCCTGTAAGAACAATCAAGCGGCGGAACAGCCGCTATGATCGTTCTTACGGTGCACAGAATCGCGGCTCTAAAAAACTATATCTGAATGATGCCTGTAGCTGCAGGCATCATTCAGATATCCCGGCTCAAACTCAAGGACGTCCATGGACGTCCTTGGGTCTGAAGTGGTTAAAGAAACAGTGCAACACATGTAAGAGCCACAATTAAGAGTAGTAAGCATGTTACTGCACTGCATAGCTGTTTTCCATCCCAACAAAATTATTATTATACATGATTTATATAGCACCAACAGTTTGCTCAGCGCTTTACAACATGAGGGCAGACAATGCAATTACAATATAACTCAATACAGAAGGAATCAGAGGACCCTGCTCGTTAGAGGGTACAATCTAGAAGGAAGGGTCAAGTGATACAAAAGGTAAGATTGATGGAATTGATAATCTTTATTAGGAGAGACAAGTACACGTGTAAGTGTAATATATATATCTATATATATATATATATAGATATATACATATATATATATAGATATATATAGATATATGTATATATCTATATACAGTATATATATATATATATATGTCTATCTATATCTATAGATATAGATAGATAGATATATATATATATATATATATGTATCTATATCTATAGATATAGATATAAATCTATATCTATAGATATATATCTATATATATATATATCTATATACATACATATATATATATATATGTACAGTATATAGAGATACATACATATATATATATTGTATGTGTGTGTATTTTTCAGCCTTGGATATACACATGGATTCACTTGGATTAAATAAATAAATATGTATTCAATGTCTTTTGTAGAATAAATGGAAGTCTGTCAGTAGCCACACAAATTGTAAGAGTACTTTCTTGTGGAAATGCTTACACTGCAAATTATTGTTGGCAATTAGAGGTTTGCATGCACAGTGTGCTGCAGAAAGATAAGCATCTGTTTGACGCCAGACAGTTGTAGCAGTAATGAGCCCACTGCTAAAAAAAAAAAAAAGTTCTCTGTCCATTTTGAAGTAGCAGCAGACATTTTCATCTGCACAATGTTATGACTTTTAAAACATATTATCTTACAAAAATGTATACATTGATAGTGAGCTTTTTCGTTTTATGACATTCATAAAACATCTAAACATAAATTAGCATCAGTTGCTTCTATTTTAAGTAGCATATAAAAAAAACTAGATAGTGAATATATAGGTTTCATGCTTTGGTAAATGCAGCCAATTATTTTTTAGTTTGTTCATTTGCTTTTTTTGGTTTTGTTTCCTGCTGCATCCCTAGAGTTTTTCTCTTGGACATCTTTCAGTAAAAGTGAATGCATTTATTAAAACCACATTTTATGCATTTAATATTGGTTCACCATAATATGTGAGATATTTCCATTTCTTTATTTCATTTAAATTGTATGTAAACACTAACAATTAACTTTTTTTATTTGCTCCCTTTTGGTCTGTTTAATATATAATTGAAATTGTTTAGTTATGTGTGTGTGATAAATGCAAAAAAATATCTGTTATGCCTGCCAGATATCTAGTGATGATATATTTCTGTGTCTTCAGTCTGTGCTCACTGTTAGCAGTTATAATTGACCCCAGTTCCCTCTGTGGACTACCCTAGGGCAGGATTCATATTAGTGGTGGGATCTCCATATTAAAATAAAGAAAAAAAGTCTGAGAAAAGTAATTCACCTCCCTATCTATGGTCTGTTAAACTTGGATACATTACATTTTTGTTTATGGATAAACTTCATCCATTACTAAAAAGAAGCACTTCAGGTGCAAGGTCCATTGACCAAAATCTTGTGATAGAAAGGCCTAACACCCTAAAGTATGTGTACAACATGGGCGTAGCAGAAGGGGCTGCAGGGGTCACAATTGCAACCCTGCCCCCAGCTCCAGGGGGCCCCTGCAGCCTCCTTGTCATATTATCATATCCTCCACAAAGTCCAGCTCCAATCTGCTCTAGAACCAGACAGCCACGCTCCAGTACTAGGCTTCCATTTTGCTTTCCACAGTCCACACCCCTCTGTTCTCATTGGATGGGGAAAAGCCGTGAGCCATTTCCTGAATGGAGAGAAGCATGGGGTGAGAACAGCCCAGGATGGGGAATTGTGTGTGCTGTGTGATGTCAACATTGAATGGTAACCGAGCGCAGCGAGTTAAGAGAAGGAGAGTGCCGTCCTGTAGCAACGATGGTACCAATGTCACTGGTGAGGTAAGACACTGCTCAGTGTCTCCTAGCCACTAGCCGGGATTCTCTTTAACCCCCCCTTCCCACCCGGGGTTGTCCGCTTACCCCATTTCCCTGACAACTGGGGAAAAGACACACACCTCCATGTAAATACTGACAGAGAAACCTTCAGAAATTGCTAAAACAGATCCCTTAACACCTCCTGAGGGGCTGCAGGCTCCAGATTTTGTGTCACATGGCTTTGCCCCCCCAGATCTAAGTTGCGCCGCCCCTCAAAGCACCCTGTCCACACCCTCCACCCTGGATGCTATGCCCAGTTGCTGAGCTCCTTTCCCATTACAGCACTCTATACTGCTCCTCCTCCATAGGGCTAAAATCACATTCCTTTTCAACACAGCCAGTCAGCCACGATCTGCACAGGGTGTATCTGCATACTGCAAATACACTGCCGTTCCGACCAGAGAAATTCACAGGTCAGAACGGCAACATAAAAGCCAGATACACCCTGTGATTTCTGACAGACTGTGTATAAAGGAATGTGATTTCAGCCCCGTGTAGTGTGTGTGTGGGGGGTGGAGCTGTATACAGTGCTGGGATGGGAAAGGAGCTTTGCCAAGTGATCTGCCAGGGGTCCCTGTCCTCTGATTCTCCAGCAGTGATTCCTGTCCTGTGATTCCTGTCCTCTGATTCTCCAGCGGTGATTCCTGTCCTCTGATTCTCCAGCGGTGATTCCTGTCCTCTGATTCTCCAGCGGTGATCCATGTCCTCTGATTCTCCAGCTGTGATCCCTGTCCTCTTATGTAAGGAGGAACTCTGGAACTCAAAACTCTTAAGCCACCTTGAGTATCTTGGCGTGCGGTGTGTGTATCTGCACGCATGGTGAAAGTGGTGAGTGGTATTGGAGGGGGGGGCCAGGTCAACTTTTGCTTCTGGGCCCACAAGCTTCAAGCTACGCCTCTGGTGTCCAAGTTTTGGATAGCGAAAAAGGTTTAGAAATGTCCTATCATTTTCTGTCCTACTGACAAGAGTTTTAGCAGACTGCAGGTGTTGGCAAAGGGCGTAGCATCAGGGGTCACAGGGGTCCCAATTGTGACCCCCTTCCATGCTCCAGGGGGCCCACGCCGCCTCCCGATCATATTAACATACTCCCAAACTCAACACAATCCCATTGTCCTGTTCAGATCCGTCTTCGCTGCTTGCCTTTCACACCCCTTCACTCTCATTGACTCGGGCTCTCCATTTAGCTACATTGCTAAGTTCTGCCCACGGCCACTACGGAGGGGGGTCTGTACTGAGGGAGGGGGTCTATACTTAATAGAGAGGGAGTTTGTACTGAGGGGGCCTATACTTTTTTAAGAGAGGGGTCTGTACTGAGAGGGGTCTATACTTAGTATAGATGGGTGTCTTTACTGAAGGAGGGGGGTCTGTACTAAGGGAGGGGGTCTATACTTAATAGAGAGGGGGGTTTGTACTGAGGGGCACTATATTTAGTAGAGAGGGGGTCTTTACTGAAGGAGGGGGGTCTGTACTAAGGGAGGGGGTTCTATCATTAGTGAAGGGGTGTCTATACTTCGGGAAGGGGCTATACTTAGTGGAGGAGGGTCTGTAATTAAGGAGGGGGTCTGTACTAAGAGGGAGGTGCACTAAGGGAGGGGGGTCTATACTTAGTGGAGAGGGGGTCTGTTCTGAGGGAGGGGGGTGTGTACTTAGGGAGGTGGTACTTAGTTGAGAGGGGGGTCTGTACTGAGGAGGGTCTATACTTTGTGGAGAGGGGGATCTGTACTGAGATGGTGACCTGGTAGGGTCTGTCCTAAGATGAATGGTCTATCCAGGAACCCATTTGGTGATCATGGGGCATTGTAGTGTTTCCTCACTAGGGACAAATTCTGCCTAAAGCTTAAAGTGTCTGCAAAGTTTCTGGCATGGGTTAGTCAACTTCCGGGTTACCTTGCCTTTGCTTTTTGTTTTTTGCACACAGGTCTGTTGGGCACACTGTTCTGTTCCTGTTTCCTGTCCTCTGTCATAGGTTTAATGCCTGGGCAGCATTTTTTGTTTTTCTTGTTCCCATGTCCAACGGCTTTTTCCTATTCCCAATGGTTCTTCATATCAATTGTCAAATTAAGGGAAAAGAGGCTACCTCTAGAACCTTAGCCAGATGGATTGTGAAGCTTATCCATAGGGCATACAGGGCTGTGGGTGTAGATTGACCAGCAGTGGTCATGGCACATTTGTCAGGGTCTGTCACAGCTTCCTGGGCAGCTTGTTCCATGGTCTCCAATTTGCAGGGTCGCCTCTTGGTCATTACATCATATCTTTCGGAGGCATTACAAAGTCAATCCAGGGATCTTGTCTATTGTGGATTTTGGGAAGAAAGCTTTCAGCGCCTCTGTTTCCTCCTCCCTGCAATAAAATGTTTCAGTTTTGGAAACTACCCACCCTGTCAGCTAGTTATTTATCACAGGTATGCTGCCATGTTGGCACCAGGAAAATTGAAAATTGTATCAACTTCTTACCATAATTTTCCTTTACTGGTGATAATCCATGGCAGCATACAAACCCATCCTCGGTATGTAGCTTATTACTGAGACTACCGGGGGCATTATCCATCTTTCTTTTGTGTTATTTACTGGTCCCAAGGGAGTGGCTAAAGTCGAAGCTCTAGCACAGGTATGCTGCCATGAAAATACATTTCTGTAATATTTACTACTACAGAATTATTGTAATAATTGATAACATTTTCTGTTTTCTGTCTGTGTTGCTTTTGGAGCATTTGCCTCACTTCCTGTCTAGGAAAATGCTTTCAGCAGGACAGGAGTGAGAGAAAATCTCTCTATCTGAGCCCCACATAAAACATTTTGAGTTAGTATTGTAACATTTTCCTGAAAGTGACAATTATTAAGTCAAGCAGGGCCTGGTCCTTCAGATATCCCTGCCTGTCATCCTTAGAGTGTTTGCCTATCTTTGGGAGTCCTTATGATGCTCATTATATAACCGTTTTTACACATCATCACCATACCAGGGATCTTTCTATAATTGGCTTGGCAATGCAAGAATTTTGAGAAGGTTGTGGAGTCTTTATTGGAATTGTTGCAACCCTTTAGAATCATTATCCCTAATGTACCCCACTTCCTACTCTGCCCCCAGTTTTAGGGATTCAAATTCCTAAAAAGTTTCCAGGTTTGGTCATCACTACTAATTACATTAGAATGTTAAAGTGTTACTAAACCCACAACAGTAATATCTGTCTGTATGTGCAGAATAGCATGTTTGTTATACTCATTGTGGAACTTAAGGAGTTAATCATTTGTATTGTGTAAAAAGTCTCTTTTATCCTGTATGGACAGATCCTCCCTCTCCTGCAGGGTCTCTCTTGGCAAGGCCAGATAAGACACAGTGAGGGTAGTACTGCTGCACATGCTCAGCTTGGTCTATATTGCTGGAGAGAATATTTCCTTCTTGATCAGAGCTAACCAGGTCAGATGATATTGACATCACACATGTGGGCGTGTATACAGATCATAAATGACAGCCCAGTCCCTCCCTCCTCCTCCATGCCCAGTAACTAAAAAAGAACACAGTGGGTGGGATGTCACAACTTAATTAATGGATAATCCGCCTCCCATAACCACATGAGGACACAGGCTATAATGGAAATTTCCTCCTACCTGGACACTCCGCATTTGGGTGGACCCTGCAGTTTGTCATGTGACCATGGTATACAGATCAGCCAAAAGGTATATAGTGGCAGTATTTTAATGTAAAAAGAAGACTTATAAGCTGTGGACGCTGTGGTGGGGGTGTGGGGGGGGGCAGATAAACCATTTTAATATTACTTGGTTTAGTAACACTTTAATAATTGGATTGTTTATGGTGTGTTGTATTTTTCTTCAGATTAAGGCTTCATTACAATCCTTAGCTAGTTAATTCTTAGAGCAGGACCTTGCCCTTAGAGCAGGACCTTGTTATTAGGTTGGTGGGTGAGGGTGTAACTACAGGAACAAAAGCCCAAATGTTTGCTATGCTCCACTGGTTACAGAACTACTATATTTCAGGAAGGAACTTTACCTATCCTGTTCTGAGATAGAAAACCATAAACGGTAATTCCCTGCTTACTTCAGTTGCCAAAAAGTTTGTAGCGCTGTCAGTAATCAGTCAGCCTCCATCGATGTGTGGGAAGAGATACATAATACAAAACTACTAAGGTGTGGCCTTTTTTACAGAATGGTGGTAATGAGAGAGTTGAAGCTCTGTTACTGTCTGTCAAATTATATGCTAAGGTTAATAGCAGATATGGTCAGAGCTATGAACGGAAAGATCACTGTAATGGCATGGGGCCCTGTGATATGCATATACACCTTTGTTTGTGTTCAATTACTCTATGGGACCTATTGCTAAGCGTTGACATTTCAGGTTTTTTTCTTTGCATGTTTAATGATATCATCTCTTTTTGGGTAATTTATAAAAAAAGCTGAACATATCAATTTGTTGTTTTTGAATGTTAAGAACATTTTTAGTTTGGGGAGTTTGGACGTGCTGTACTCCATTGTTTTTAAGATTCTGGAGAAGAAACTTCCCTTTGCTGGCGGGATTTGTGTTTCCCTTTTTCTACTGTTTTGAATCAAATTTTGCCTTTACCATTGATATGCATTTAATGATTTAACCTTTATACACTTTTAAAAAAAATGTGTTTAAATCAGTTCTGAACTGTCCAGCTAAAACTGTGTTATACTATCATCCCTGTTATGAAAAATGTAAGCGAGGAACCAAAAATACCATATTTCAAAGCAAATGTTTGGAAAAATACTTGAATTTTTTCCTAAAAGGTTATATCTCACCTTTGACAATTGTGATCTTTTACAACAGGGTTTGTGACAACTGGACATTTTTGGATAATTTCTTAGTTTCTGTCCCATTGAAAATAATTACTACTGTACAGTGGAAATACTGTATTTATTGGCGTATAACACTCACTTTTTTACCCTGAAAATAGAGGGTAAACTGTGCCTGCGTGTTATACGCAGGGTGCTGTGGAAAGTTTTTTTCCTGAAACTTCCTTCTTAAAGTTAGGGTGCGTGTTATACGCCTGTGCGTGTTATACGCCGATAAATACGGTAGTTACTACAAATAGTGAATAAAAATCTCCACAATGGAGATATAGACATAGACTTCTGAGATAGGCCCTAATCATCCACAAAAAGAGGTTTTGTCTGGAGCTCTACTTTAAAGTGTATGTAATTCCTAACAATGAACATTTCTTACTGTTACAGCATTCTCCATGTGCCCCTCCAATCTCTACTTAGCCTCCCCAGTACTGGGTGAACAAAATGCTGGCCTTAGCCTGTCCTTGTTTAAACGTATCACAAATCCATACAAGAGAGGTCTCTCTTGTATGAATGAGCCTCTCTTATTTGCTCCCATTTGGTCTGTTACATATACCACAGAAAGCACTTTGTTGCATCTGCTTTATCATTGCAAAAAATGCCTATTTATCTTGCCAGAAATTCAGATCTGCTCTGTGTTTTCTGTGTTACCTCAAAGAGCCCTCCTAGTTCTTATCAACTAGAGAATGATTAGCTTTTATTTTGTAGAGATCTGAGAGTGGAAGTGTCTGACTAGTTTGGCAAAGGGTACTAGATTGAGTTGACACCTCTCACTCCATAAAAATGTGGTGTGTTGTCAGCTCACAACAGAAATGAAAGTGATTGTACAGGCAAATGTATTTTTTTATTAAAATAAAAAAGATGATATACTTACCTGCTCTGTGCAGTGGTATTGCACAGAGTGGTCCCTTACCTTCTCTTCTGGAGTCCCCCACTGGTGCTGTCCGCTCCTCCTTTGCTGCAGGTGCCTCCATAGCAAGCCAAATGCTGAGGGGGCGCCCATCCGGGCTCACTCCCAAGTCAGACTGTGTGCGTTGTTAGACACACACACACACACACACACACAACTCCAGCAAGCCCTGTTCCCTCTGTTTACAAGTTTTATTTAGAAGGAAAGTATAATGCCTATTGGTACAAGTTTACAAACTTAATGTTTAGCTGATTTAAAAATAAAATAAAAAAAAACATTTAAAGCCCAGACAAAAATATTTTTTGTATGTATAGTGTGACTAAATTGCTGTGCTCAATGATGATGCTTGCAAAGACCTTCCTTACCCATCCTGCTTTCTATTCAGTATAAGTCACATTCTGCTGTGTTCAGAGTCATTATTTCTGGCCCTGGAGACCTGGCAATTTTCTCTGCATTCTTATGCACAGGTGGCACTGCACATGTTGAGCCAGACACAAGACTTGATCTTTTTTAACCTTTACTGTTCTCAGCAACTTGTATCAATTTCAGCCTGAACAAAGGGAAAAGTACAATAATGTTTGTCAATGCTATTTACCCCAGTCTTGCATAGAGCACCCAGTTATAGTGTCCCACTTGAAAGAGTGGTACATTGCTGAGCCCTGTAGTGCAACTGCCTTTTGAGAACACAAACTAACTCTTCAAAGTACATGAACTCCGATGATTTCCCCAAGATGGCTCTTTAAATTGCCCTCCATACATCAAATAGAACAATGTCTGTCAACTTATGAACTAAAGGGGACCACTAAGGCAGCTCTTGACATCACCAAATGGCCGGCACATAACGTTCAATATATGTAATGCTTGAAAGGATATTCAGAAAGTGCAGACCTAATAGAGGAAAGGATGTTCAGAGAGTGTGGACGTGCTCCATTTTTGGGCTGCGAATATGTTACAGGAGACAATATGAAGCTATTACCCTAATTGATGTTACCACTACAAACTCCTGAGGTCTGAAGAGCGCACATCATAAACCAAAGGGCCACATGCGGCTCTCTGGCCGCAGGTTGGGCACCAGGTAAATAGAAAGTATATTCCGATAACGTGATCATTTTCGTTGGCTTCACACAAATGACTCATAGGGGTGGATTTATTAAAGTAAAGACTGTTCACTTTGCAAAGTAAGTGTTCACTGAGATTTGTTAATAAGATGAGGTAGCGTCCACTTCAATCAGTTAATTCTGTGCTAAAAAATCCATTTTTTTTATAATTACCTTCACAAATGATTGGCTATTTAAAGTGAACATAGGTTCACCTTGTCTACTAACATTTACTTTGCCATCTAAACATACTGCTGTAGTAAACCAACACTATGGAGTTTTTCCACCACACTGCTTCTCCCAAGCATTTGTGACAGAGTAACGGGTGATCCTAATTCCCCCAATAATGATACAAAATTTTTGGCAAAAAAAAACCAACATGTTGGATCAGTCACTTTCGACTGTCATGCAAAAATCGCGTTTCACACCTACCACACTAATAATACGAAAAACAAACCATCTCGCTTTCAATGTGTATCTTCGTTAGGAATTTGCATCGTGTATGGCCTGCCTTATTCCCCGTACACACAACCCGAAAATTGGACGACAGATCATCCGACTTTTTTCGTTTGCTAGTTGCAAGTAGAAATCGAATAGGGTACTAAATTCTCGTACGACAGAATGAAAAATTTGGAAGTGATGTAATGTATTGTGGTGTATTTGTATTTTATTTTCAGATGACAACTCTACTGATTAAAAGAAAATCATACAATCTGGTAGTATCGGATGAACTGTTGTGATTGGCTATTGAAAGCTGTGTATTAACAATCAGATTATCATACAATTGTTTCAAAAACTGTATTTTTGGTACGTTTTCGGATCATTAGACTGCGCACTGACCCACACTCTAACTTCAAGCAGATAGCTCTCCTCACTTCTGCTTGCTGATAGCTAGCAAACCTCTAATGAGCCATGAATGTTCACCCACTGTTCACAGAGTGTAGGGCACCTAGTTTTACAGTCAGTTTCCTTAAAATGATTGTTAAGCCACTACACTATAAACATACAATCCCCTTTGTAAAATAACATTATGGGCCCCAGTGTCTGTGTTATATAAAAAAGATGCAAATCTGTACCTTATATCAGAGCATCTCCGAGTGCTCACGTGACTCCTCTGCTCTCTCCTCTCCCCGGCTGACAGCTATATCGGGAGGGGCCGAGAACTCCCGATGACATCAGCCAAGGAGGAGGGGAGGAGAATATTTATTTATATCATTTTATATAGACTAGACACTGGGGCACATAATGTTATTTTACAGAGGGGATGGTATGTTTATAGTGTAGTTACGATAGTAGCAGGAGGGGAGGGCTGGAGAGTGAACAAAGCTGACAGGCAGGGGGAAAGGGTGGGTAGGATGAGGGAGAGCAGGGAGGAGAGCTGCGGATGACAGAGGCACGTAAACTGACCACGGTGTCAGGGCTCAGCAGCCATGATAAACCGTAGTCAGTTTACAAGTGGGAGGGGAGAACCAGGTGGAATCAGCTAGGTTTTTTAGATGATAGAAGGGGCCAAATTACACAGCACAAATATTTTGCTGTTACTCATGCTTAAAGGGAACAGGATCATTTTTTTTTGTTTTTTTTAAGATAACAAACGTGGTGTCCTATGGTCCCCCACATGGAGCCAGGAGATCATATGCAAAAACAATAACACATCTAAATACTGTTTCCCCCTCTTTGGTGAAACTGTACCTTGAATAACTAGGACACATCCAGGATCCCCTTGCACCAATGACCAGGAAAGATTCCTGAGTTCCTGGGAAGCTACCCTGACTAACCACTGCAATCTGCCTTGTTTACATTGTTCTGTCTTGTTCTGGCATTCTGTCTGCCTCGGGAACGATCGGCGGGTTCTGGTGGACATCCGGTCCACCGGACCCGCTGATTAGCTCCTGCTGTGTCCAGTCACAGTGGTAGCAGGTCTCCGGCGGTGCGCCCGCGTGCCCGAGACTCGCAGAAAGAAATTATGTACAAGTACGTGATTTTGCTCTTAAGGACCGCCCTGCGGCAGTATATATGTACCTGGGGCGGTCCTTGAGCAGTTAAAGGACTAGTTGTCGGCACCAATATATATATATATATATATATTAATTTATATACACAGGTGTTTTATATATTATTTATATAGATTAAGAATATGTTAGTTTGTATAGAATATTTTCACAGACAGCGCTGGGTTCACATAGTTTATATTCCTTGAATAGCCTATGCCTGGTTTCAACATACTACTAGTTTTACAATCTTTTGTAGAAGTGTTGTGCCTGCAAATCTTTTAACACACAATTCTTCGCTCATTTGTCAGCTGATCAACCTGAACAAGTAACATCCCGAATGTGTTTGCCTTTGCAAATGTGAGTGCACTGGGATTCTTCTGAGAGTGAGCAATATTTAACCTGTGAGGGAGGATTCTACAGTGTTAGAAAATGAAAGAAAATTAGCAGACTGGTTATTAAGGCGGTATTAAACCCAAAACTAAAAAAGGTACTATATTGCAGCTTTCCAATCATTAGATGTGGTGGCTGCATCCGTTTTTACCTCCTGTATTAGTGAGACACCACTCTGGATAAATCAACACAGGAGACACAGCAGACAGCAGCATTGTCAGTCTGGGGAGTAGTATTAAATGTATTAGCAGATTTAATGACTAACAAATTGAAGCCAAACTCCAGCTCACACTTTATATTCAGTTGCAGCAAACATTTGTTTTTCCTTTTTTGGTAAAGGTTTTACATGAACAAACAAAAGTTGATAATTTTAAGCACCCCTGCTAGGGTTTATCCATGTAAACTGATACATTCTACTGGAGAGTTTGCTCTTTTGAAAAACAACAGAATTGCTGGCTGGATCACCAGATAAAAATGGAAGGAGGAAAGCCTAAAAAAAAAAAAGAAGGGAACTCAGCCATCCCATGTAAGAATTGGCAAGCTGCAATATAATTATTTTTTTTGCATTTTGGGTTTTAAGGCCTCATGCCCACTGGGTGTTTTTACAGCTACTGTTTTGGGCGTCAGGCATTTTTTTCTACAGTGCAGCCAGTAAACTCCCCAGCATGTTATCCTATGTGTTCATGCACATGTGTTATCAGCCTTTTTGGCATGGGCATTTTCAGGCTGGAAACCCCCCCCCCCCCCCCAGAACTACTACGTTTTAAGAATAGTTTTTCGGCTGTAAAAATGCTCTAACTCTGAAAAATGCAGAAGAATGCTAAAAAAAACTTGGAAAAACCCTAATGGAATAAAATCCGATGGAATTTTCCGTCGGAATTCCGATGAAGCTGACTTTCATCAGTCT
Source organism: Rana muscosa (assembly GCA_029206835.1). Classification (NCBI taxonomy): domain Eukaryota; kingdom Metazoa; phylum Chordata; class Amphibia; order Anura; family Ranidae; genus Rana; species Rana muscosa. The sequence goes on along the minus strand of CM055120.1, from coordinate 190,424,764 downwards.
TGCATACACACTGCATACACACTGTCAGACTAAATTCCGACCGTCCAAAATGCGGTGACGTAAAACACTACGACAAGCTGAGAAAAATTAAGTTCAATGCTTCCGAGCATGCGTCGACTTGATTCTGAGCATGCGTGGATTTTTCTCTGATGGAATTCCACACAGACGATCGGAATTTCCCATCTTTTTTTGTAAACATGTTCGATTTTTTTACACCGATGGAAAAAAGCCCAATGGGGCCCATACACGATCGTTTTTTTCGATGAAAAAAAGTCCATCGGACTTTTTTCATCGGAAAAAAACTATCGTGTGTACAGGGCATAAAAAGAATGCAAAAACGCTGGAATATGCAGCAAAACTCAAGTTTTTTACGTGCCATTCTAGAGCTAAAGCTAATGGAGTTTTTAGAATTTACTTAAATTCTTTACTTTATGGTGGTTTATTTCTAGAGATTTTGTTGTTCAATTTGCAAAAATTGCCTGATTTTCTGGGCAGACCAGTTCACTCCCTTTTCTTAATTTTTATGAGCAAAGTTGTTCTTTGAACATTTAGCCAGTCTCATGCTCTAAAAATGCACCAACTTGTTCTTTCCCTTATAAGAATGTACCCTACCTTACTGGGTAAATGACATAAAGGCTGTGTCGTCATGTCGTCACATCATGTGTGTAAAAACATAAACTTCATGTGTCACCATCCATGTCCAAGAGGAGATAAAAGATTTTCCTTTTTGTATAAATTGCACATTTACATCCATCACTTAATTAAGTCACTGTAAACTATTAATCACATCATTAAGGAATCCCTGTTGTTTTCTGTGTCTTATTGGGTGATTTAAAGGTATGGGGGTGAACCCATAAAAACATAAGGACCAGTTTGGCAGTTTAGCTCACAGGGCCTTTTACTTTTACAAGTAAAAGGATTGAGCTGGCAACTCCGTAGTCCATATAACGTTTTTTAAGGTTGGTTACAAAAAGTGACAAGCAAAACAGCTAACGCGTTTCGGCAACAGCCTTAGTCGTAGCCTTTTACTTTTACCTTTTTCTTTAAAAATATTAAAGAATTTCAATTCTCAAAGAAGATGAGCTACAATAAGATCCACTTCCTATGCAGTAAATGAAACATCTACAGGTTCAGTGATAATAACAGTAAATTCTTCAGTCTGCCCGTGAAAGCAAATAATAGCAGATTCAGATAATTGTGAGAATGTACATCATGTATTATTTTGTTGTGTGTCTTGACTACAGAAGAAAGAAGGAATATCATTGATTAGAAGAAGCACTATTCTCATATATACATTTCTTTGTGTGTTACCTTTTCAGCAGGTTGGACTAGAATGGCCTGTAGTCAATCTGTGTACCATTTCTATATATGTTCTAAAAATAGTGTTAATTGCATAACTAAACTAGCTTTGTCTTTGTAGGTAACACTCTGGTCTATCCACTTATGAAAGGTCTCACAACTTACTCTACCGGAGGTGAGTAAAAAATATTAATTGTCAAAGCTTTTTAAAGATATGAAAGACTTTTAAACGGAAGCAATAGAAATTTTAGCACTGTCCGTGATACAATTGCACTAATACGGCTACAATCACGTCAAACTGAAGCAACAAACATACTATACATTTTCTGCAGGCTAGGTGTAAATATTTCAGATTCTTTCACCAATGTTGACATGTACAGTTGTATCTAGGAATAGTCATCTTCACAGCACGACCCTGGCAGACATGCACTGGTTCACTCAGGCAACATACTGTTATCTTCAAACTCTTAAATTCACGGATTAAATAGCAATGCAAAGCCAGCCATAGATGGTTCGTATTGTGGCCCGTTCAGCAGGGACCCGCTGAGATTTGATCCATATATGAGCAGACTTAGGCCGGCCATAAACGGTGTGAATTTCTTTCCTGCAACCACAGGTTGCAGGAAAGAGATTTGCACAATTCCCCCATCAACACAGGCATTGCTGACAGGGGAATCAGCCATTTTCTCCTCCCGGCAGGCGAGGGCAGGGGAAGCCTTCCTCGCTGGGAGAAGACAGTGATTATTACGAATCTGGCAGGCTGGTTGTATCCAAGTTGATTGATCGACCTGATACATTCAGCCTGCCCATTAACGGTTAGAATCTTGACCTGTTCCTGCTAAACCAGCCGAGATTCTAACCGTGTATCAATCGAGTTGGGTACAACCAGCATGTTGGATTTCTAGCATGTGGTAGTCACCAGCGGCCATGGCAACTGGTATGGACAGCTCCCTGCGCCCTCTGCCGGGAGAACACAATAGATCCATGGGAGGGATCCCCTCATGAACATTGACTGTGTCTATAGGGAAATTGAGCAATTTTCTTTCATGCAACCCGTGTTTGCAGGAAAGGAAATTACATCATCTATGGCCTGCCTAAGTCAATGAAATGTAAGGCCAATTGAAAATGATCAATAAAATATTCACTTTATCGTTGCACTACTCTGCGCCCTATTTACCTCCAGTGTTTTTGTCTAATTTATGAACCCTTAAAATGAAAAGTTGTGATTTCAAATAGAAGGAAACAAAATGATAAAAATGAAACAGATTGTGGAAAAAAAGTGTAGAAATAGAAAAAAAAAATATATATATATATTTCCCATTTTAAAACAGTTTTCTAGTATTTCACCATTACAAATAAAATAAACACATGCACTAGATAAAACAAATTGTGTTGTCTAATAAAAAATAGCAACTACTGTACTCAGAAATCAGTTTATAAGTAAACACGCTAAGGAAGTTTGTTTTCTAATGGATAAAAGTACCGGTATGCTTATTCTGAACACGGAGAATTAGGCAAATATCTACCGTAAATCCTAACTGGATGTGTCAGTATCATTCTAAACTTGATAACATATAAATTATGGCCATGTTTATATATATATACATATATATATTTTTTTTTTTTTTTACTGCCGTGAAAGGAATATTTTGTGAAAGAGTGTAGTGTTACTAATATGAACAAAATCCATCTATCACTATATAAAATAAATCTATACATCAAAATGAATAAATGAATTACCTACATTCATGAACCCCATGGTGTACTGTAAAAATAATCCCAATCCCCACTTCGTAAAATAATCAGTATCTACATTAAAAATATAAACTATGCCTAAGGCCCCTTTCACACTGAGGCGTTGAAAAAACGCTAAAAAAATCATACGTTTTTTTACCGCGATTTTACCGCATATGCGTTTTTACGGTAAAAGGATTATTTGGTATCCCACAATCCTCCACTCTACTGCGGTCATGTGACCTTCTGGGTGTTTTTTACCGCATTTTTACCGCGTTTTTACAGCGGTACTCATTCATTTCAATGGGGATAGGCGTTTTTACAGCGCTATTTTATGCGCCCCAAAGATGCTCCAAAGAAGCTGTTTGCAGGATTTTTTCCAACGCACAGCCAGAAAAACGCCTCAGTGTGAAAGCCTTCAGGGCTTTCACATTGAGAATGCTGGGGCAGGATTATTTCAGGCATGTTTACAGCGCTATTTTTAACGCGAAAACGCTGTAAAAACGCCTCAGTGTGAAAGGGGCCATAATCTCCACAGTGCATAAATGATCTCAGTCCACACAGTGGCAATACAAATTCTCTGCTAATCTCTGACACATATCAGTGTGCAAAATTCTTTTTCAACACAGTGCTTGAACTCCCAATGATGTCAGGGTACACTCACAGCCTGTGTTCCTCAAGCTGAATGCCACTCACGTTTTTGTTAATTATACACAATAGAAAGGATAATGTTCATAAATCTCCCATAGAAACATCTCTTCACAATCTGAATCCCACGTCAGGTCCAGGTACAGAGGAGAAAACAGGAATCACTCATAGCATACTGGAATAGACATATTGGGGTTGATTTACTAAAGGCAAATCCACTTTGCACTACAAGTGCACTGAAAGTGCACTTGGAAGTGCAGTCGCTGTTGATCTGAGGGGAAGATCTGAAATGAGGGGAAGCTCTGCTGATTTTATCATCCAATCATGTGCAAGTTAAAATGCTGTTTTTTTATTTTCCTTGCATGTCCCTCAGATCTACAGCGACTGCACTTCCAAGTGCACTTTCATTGCACTTGTAGTGCACAGTGGATTTGCCTTTAGTAAATAAACCGCATAGTGCCAACAATGGGGAATCTGACACCCGTAGAGACAAACTACAGACTGAGGTCTAGTCACTGACATGCTTCCTGCAATAGAATTGACAGAATATCAGTATGTAGCCTTGTATGTATATGGACTAAAAGTAGCATTACACCCCAAAACTAAAAATAATATATTGCATCTTACCAGTCCTTAAATATGGCAGCTACATTTGTTTTTGTTTTTTGTTTTTATGATTTTTTTACCTTTTTTTTTTGGTGATATGGCCAGTAACACACTTCCTGTCTAAGGGTGTCTCCACTCTGGATGGAGAAGCAACTTAGAAACCTTTGGAAAGCAGCATTGCCAAAAAATATTTAATAGATTTCTCCATTCATGCTATATGTGCGCATGGACAAATCTCTCCCTGCTCTTATTGTATTATGACGCTAGCCCTGTCAGCTGTCAGAATACTTAAACGTGCAACTGCTCAGAATTTCCTGATCAGCTGCTTCGATTCTTCAATTGAGTGGATGTTGAGCGGGACATGGTGACAAGGGCACCCAAAGATTGAATTTCTGTCAGTTTATCAGGAATCAGCTGAAATTTGATTGGCGTATGGTGACAAATGAAAGTCTAACTGCAGCTAACACTTTTTAGGCAACTACAAAAGCCAAAGCATCTGCCACATATAATAATTGGTAAGCTACAATTTAATACATACCGTATTTGTTTTTGGGGTTAATACCACTTTAAAGTGCTTATTAAGCCACTATAATCTATTCATGCCATCCCCTCTGTTATATAATATGTGTCCCTGTGTCTGATCTATATTAAAAAAAATGCTGATTATACCTTATATCAGAGTGTCTACCACCGCTCATGTGACTCCTTGGCTCTCTCCTCTCCCTGACAGCTATAGCGAGCGGGGCCGAGCACTCCCGCTGACATCAACCAGGGAGAAGGGGAGTAGAGAAAGCGGAGGCGTCACGTGAGCGCTGGGAGACGCTTTAATATAAGGTATAATCTGCATTTTTTTTATATAGATCAGACACTGGGACACATATTGTTATATAACAAAGGGGATGGCATGAATATATTATAGTTTTTAAAGCAGCAGGAGGGGAAGGGGCGGGCACTGTCATGAGCAGACAGTTAGGGAGGGGAGAGGAGGACAGGAGAGCTGCGGATGATGGAGGCACAGAAACTGACCACGGTGTCAGTGCTCAGCAGTCATGATAAACCGTAGTCAGTTTACAGGGGGAGGGCAGAACCAGGCAGGATCAGCCAGGTTTTTTAGGTGATACAGGGGACCAAATTACACAGCACAAGGGAACAGGATCAATTTTTTTTTTTTTTAGGATAACAAACACTTTAGGGACTTTTTTCAGGATTCATTAGAAGTGTAGTATAGTACAATATGCATAACATCATTGTTAAAAAAAGCGGGAAAGGTTTGATTGTGTTGCCACTTTACTTTATAGGCAATATATATAAACTAAGTCTTCATAAAGTGAATCCAGCATGTTTTCCTTTGACCTGGTGAAAAAGAATCCATGTACTCTAGTGATAATGAAACTAAATAGGTCCTGCTATCTGCCTGTAGGGAAAGTCAAAAAAGAGTCTTGGTATATTAGAACAAAACAACCGAGTATCTCACACTTAATAATCAGCAAAATATACAAATATAATATTGCTAAAGGTGAAATAAACCAAATAAAATGTGTACAGCTTAGTGTGAATTCCCCAATCATTATTTTTAAATGACTGTTACAGAATTGCAGATGGTTTAACTAAGTGGTATAGCTAGGAACTATTAAATATTTCCCTTGGAAATTGTACACTGAACATAAAAATGTAATTTCTGTACAGGCAGTATTCTTCCCAATAGCTAACATTTGTATCCGTAATTCCAGTGCCAGCTGTGAGAGAAAAGTGGGTCACAGAGCACTTGAGCTGAGCCCCCATCCTCATTGTTCACTGCATATGTGACCGCTCCAGAAACGGTTACATTAATCCACCACATTACAGTATTTCACATCCTTCCTGTCCTGAACTGCCCCATCTGTGCCATTTAAGTATTTAATTCTGTTTGTTAAAAAAAAATACTTAAACCCTGCCTGTCCTTTTACTCCCTTCTTTAAACATTCACTCTTCACATTCCGAACAAGTTCATGCTTATGACTGCTAAGAACATCATGATGAAGCAATAAACTTTACAGTTACGCTAAATTAAATGGATTACGGTATAGCTTTAATCTTTATATCGTTTTGTTAGATGCGTCTTCTTAATGGCCAGTAGGTCATTGCTTACATCATACACTCATTTAGTGTGGGTCTCCTCTGGATCCTCTCTATTAATTAAATGTGACTTTGAGTCCATCTGTGCAGACACTAAGCATCTAATGTGTCCTATATTACTGCCCTGGCTATTATTTTTACGCAAATTTAACACAAGCAAAGCACTATTAATGATCTTTAACTCATGAAGCAAATACAGCTATTTCCACCCTACAGCACACAATTCTTACCAGATTTATTTGCCTGCTACCTCCTTTATTAGATCTGATAGCATGCATGTAGAATATAGCTTCTGAATGTCACCTGTGGTTCTTTACAAGGCTGGGATCATATGTATAATTCCAAGGTGGCTGTTTATATAAACTGTAGAAAAATACTTCTCCACAAAAAGGGGGCCACTTGCCCATAGCAACAATCCAGGCGTTATCTTTTATTTTCTGAGACAAAGAAAGAAGAAGCCGATAGTGGGTATAGGCACGTATTCCATTTTTCTGGAGAACGTTCTCGTCTCCGATTTTTATGAAGTAGTCTGTAATTTGAAGGTTTTAAATTGTCATCCAACCCTCTCTGACCTAGCAGAGATTTTTGTGAACTGAGCATACTCATATAAAAATAGATGTAAAGCAAACCAAACTACTAATTTTAAAATGAAACACAAATAATGTGTTTCAAAGTTCATGACCAGCGGTATCAACATTTTCATGCCAGTTTCTCAGATCAAATCAACCAGGAAAAGGTACACAGGCAGGTCCCTGCCCTTCCCTGTCTACAAAATAAAAATAGATAAATGGTGTCTTTGATCACAGAATAAAAAAAAAATCCTTTAGTAAGGTATAGAGAAAGTAATATGACAGAAACCAATTATAATTATCCACTGCTTTCATTGGTTGGACTAATCTAAAATAATGAAATCTGATTTGCTGCTGAGGCTTATTTTCAGTTATTGTTACATAATTACATAGTATTTACTATGCAATATCACTTTTTTTTTAGCTTTAAATGATGGAAGTCAAAGCTTTTGGTGATATTAACCAATCAAAAAAAAAAAAAAATAATTGTGCAATAGAAATGGAGTAATAAATTTCCTGTACAATTATCAGATTATTTAGTATAATACATCTACAGTTATCACAATAAATTGAATTTAATTTTAAAAAACATTAGCTTTGTATACATTTTTATTCATTTAGTAACATGTACCAGAAATAAAGAGGATTTTCTTGAAAATAGTACGAGTTGTCATGCAAGCATTGACAGTTTACAATATTTTATCTTAAATTAATTCATTTTTATTTACATCTTCTGTTAGTGATTTGCAGGAAACATCTTAAAGACTGGTAACACAAATAGCTACACAACACAATATTAAAACTGCATAATGTTACATAATGTTAAAATCCTGCGTATCCCTTACCGTTATATGAAACAGGCAGCCAAAACATATTTTATTATTTCTAATAACGGCAGACAAAGTGTATTGTTTTGTATAGCATGAGAAATAGGTATAATTTCTTTCTGTAACCCCGCTGGGGAGATTTTCCCTAATTTCCCGTCCCTGTGACATTCCTAGGAGAAATGCGGTCAAGGATTTTCACAGGGACCAGAAGATATGCACAGCAATTAAAGCATTGCCAGTTCTGCTTCTACCCCACTCTACTATAAATATATTTTGTCTGTTTGCCTATTGGAGATTTCCATAAGAGGGACATTTAAAAACTATAAAAAATAACACATATTCTAATTCTCCATACTGTATCCAAATTAATAATTTAGGCTGGAGTTGGGCTTTAAATATATACATTCTTACTACAGTTACTATCATAATAATAATACATCAAATAAGGTCTGTAGCAATGCTTTCATTACCCTGCTTACAAATATCTGTTGAATTTGACAGTTTCTAAATGAGTCCAGTTTTGGTAGTTGTTGCTGCATGCTGATCCGGAGATACATAATAGATCAGAATGCATTTTGCAATCGACAGACCGGGGGGTGATTTACTAAAAAGAATAGAGACTGTTAAGTGACTGTTCACTGAATTTTGTAAATTATTAAACTCTGTGTTCAATTAATAAACTAACCATGTGCTAGCAAACATCCATAATTTCATGTCTTTGGTATATGATTGAGAGTTCACAGCTGAACACAGCTTTACCCTATTTAATAATACCAGCTTTACTAATGGGACAGCCCCTGGTATTTTACCAAATTTTCCCCACGTGTACATGTCTCCAAGGAATATGTGTAATACCACACAGACCATGATGTAAAAGTATCGGACCCTGCCTCTTATGCCCTGTACACACGGTCGGTTTTTCTGATGAAAAAAGTCTGATGGACTTTTTTCATCGGAAAAAAACGATCATGTGTGGGCCCCGTCTGACTTTTTTCCATCGGTGTTAAAAAATAGAACATGTTTTAAATTTTTCCGATGGAAAAAAAAACAATGGGAAATTCTGATCTTCTGTGTGGAACTCCAACGTAGAAAAAACCCATGCATGCTCAGAATCAAGTCGACGCATGCTCAGAAGCATTGAACTTAATTTTTCTCGGCTCGTCGGAGTGTTTTACGTCACAGCGTTTTGGACGGTCGGAATTTTGTCTGATGGTGTGTAGGCAAGACTGATAAAAGTCAGCTTCATTGGAATTCTGACGGAAAATTCCATCAGAAATCCGATCGTGTGTACAGGGCATTAGAAAAATTACAAAATTTAAAGTGCATGTAAAGCCAACCGTTTTTTTTTTTTTTCCGTTCTAGATAGAGTAGAAAATAGTTAAAACCCCTCTCGATTTTTTTTTTCTTTGTGTGCCCAGCTGGGGAGATTTCCCTTTACTACACTGGAGGCACGATAGAAAATGAAGGAACACCTCTCCAAAGTGAACAGAATTCCCATCTTAAGCCCTGTACACACGATCGGATTTTTAACCGATGGATTTTTCCATTGGAAATCCGATGAAGCTGACTTCCATCAGTCATGCCTACACACCATCAGTCAAAAAACCGACCATTCCAAATGCTGTGAAGTAAAACACTCCGACAAGCCGAGAAAAATGAAGTTCAATGCTTCTGAGCATGCGTCGACTTGATTCTGAGCATGCGTGGGTTTTTCATCCGATGGAGTTCCCCACAGACGATAGTAGATCGCTATCGTTTTTTTTTCCATTGGATAAATTTAAAACATGTTCTATTTTTTTTACACCGATGGGGGAAAAAAACGATGGGGCCCATACACGATCGGTTTGTAAAACCGATCGTGTGTACAGGGCTTTAGAGATCTGTAACAGGAACAGGTGTCTCCAGTGGAGGATTTTCCCTGGCCTCTTCCACTGTTTGGATTTCCTCTCAGTTTTCGTATCGTGACAATGGTCTCCAAGAAAATGATAGGGGTGAAACTCCCAAGCTTGGACACAAACAGCAGTTTTGCAAGTGATCCAGTCTTCACCTACTCTGTGCAAAAATAAAAAATAAAATATTGTCTTTACATATACTTGAACCAAAATAAGTGAGAAAAAAAAATATTATATTAGACAGATGTTTATGCTTTTTTTTTTCCCCTTATAAAATGAAGTAGCCTCGTGGCTTTGCAGTTTCATCCAATTCAAATATTATGGAAGACAATGTTCTTTTTATGAAGCAGTCCATGACCCCAGTGGCTTTCCAACAATACGTTCCTAAGTATGCATGCGGTGGTGATGTTTTACCATTTATCTGTCTTGCAGTCTGTCATGTATACTTCGAACGTGTTGTGAGTGCGCATTATGAAAGTTTTTTTGAGCATGACCTCCTTTTATCAATTCTTGTCTGAAATTCACACATTCCTCCTACTGTCCCTCTGTCCCCCAAACATACTGTGTTAATTCCAGGGACACACAATAATCTGCTCATTTAAAAAAACAGAAAATATTCCAGCAGCTTCGTTAGCGATTGAAATCCTTCCTTCCTTTGATATATTGTGGAAAGTGGTTTTCTGATGTTCCCGACATGCTGTACGAAAGCCTTCTATAATGAACTGATCTTATCACCCTGTCAGACTGGCCTGTCTGCTCAGCACCCTTCTCTTCACTATCCCTGATCCTCTTCCCAATTAATCCCATATGCCCCTCTCAGAACATTATCTGCCTGCTTGCAGCAAGGAAGCTGGTTTTATCTCATAAATGCAGTTCTTCATAATATATTCACTGGGAAAAAGAGGCATGTGGAATTTTCAAGAGGAGGTGCTTTGTTCATTAAACAAAAAATACATTGTATGAATAGTCTGCGGTAAGAAAACAAGCATTAGCTTGTACAGTTTTGTAAGATTTATTCAAATGAATTCAGGGCTGGTCTGTGATAAGGTATAAGAAAATGTTTATGTAGAGGATATACTCATGCACTATCATGTGTTTCTCTACTGTAAAACAGTACAGTTTGGCATTTTTGAAGACGCATAAACAATTTTCAAGTGCCATGTTACAGTTTAAAAGGTGTGAACAGGCAAAGAATCACGACTGCAAATTTTTCTATTAACCACCTAAGCCCCGGACCATTTGGCTGGCCAAAGACTAGAGCACTTTTTGCGATTCGGCACTGCGTCGCTTTAACTGACAATTGCGCGGCCGTGCGACGTGGCTCCCAAACAAAATTGACGTCCTTTTTTTCCCACAAATAGACATTTCTTTTGGTGGTATTTGATCACCTCTGCCGTTTTTATTTTTTGCGCTATAAACAAAAATAGAGCGACAATTTTGAAACAAAATTCAATATTTTTTACATTTTGCTATAATAAATATCACCAAAAAATATATAAAAAAACAAATTTTTTCCTCAGTTTAGGCCGAAATGTATTCTTCTACATATTTTTGGTAAAAAAATTAGCAATAAGCGTTTATTGATAGTTTTATGGCATTTTTATTAATATTTTATTTTTACTAATAATTGTGGCGATCAGCCATTTTTATCATGACTGCGACATTATGGCTGACACATCGGACACTTTTGGCGCTATTTTGGGACATTCACATTTATACAGCGACCAGTGCTATAAAAATGCACTGATTACTGTGTAAATGTGACTGGCAGTGAAAGGGTAAACCACTAGGGGGCTAGGAATGGGTTAGGTGTGTCCTAGGGAGTGAATCTAACTGTTAGGGGGTGTGGCTACGAGTGACACGTCACTGATCGCTGCTCCCGATGAGAGGGAGCAGACGATCAGTGACATGTCACTAGGAAGAACGGGAAGATGTTGTGTTTACACTGACATCTCCCCATTCTTCAGCTCCGTGACACGATCGCAGGACACTGGCAGACATCAAGTCCACGGGTCTCATGGGCATGGTCACGGAGCTTGCGGCAGGGTCGCGATCAAATTTAAAGGGACGTACCTGTACGCCCATTTGCCTGTCAGTGCCATTCTGTCGACGTATAAGTTTGTGTGGCCGTCGGCAAGTGGTTAAAGTGTTACTAAACCCAGGAGCCTGCATTCACTATATCTGGTCTCCGACAGTACACAGAACATGGAAATGCAATTATTTTTGTAAATATAAACTGTTAAATATCTATATCTCATCAGCAGTATAAAGCAGTCTTGTGACTTCTATCAGTGTCTGGTTAAAGCTTGTAGGAGTAGTTTTCATTCTCCTCTGACTGTTCTATGAGGCTGCATGACTCCTGACCCTCTGTCTGGACAGTGCTGATTGGCCCTGTGCTGATCACATGCATCCTACCAAAAAATCACATGCACCCAACCAAAAAAAAAAAAACTCTTGTAATAGACCCCAAACTGAGCATGTGCAGAGTGCCTCCAAGGCTCTGTACTATCAGCAGATGGATTGGGGACAGTAAAAGAAGAGGAGGATCAGAGAAAACAGGATCATGCAGCCTTTTTACACAATGTGGAGGATTAACCTATTAGGTTCTACAGTATAACAAGCATGCTTTACTGAGTATACAGACTCATTTTAATGTTGTGGGTTTTGTAACACTTTAATCTCTGAAACCATTGCCTTTCAGAGCACTGGAATGGAAATGTGTGCATGTGATATATATATATATATATATATACAGTCTATACAGTCTTCCTAAGATTAGGAAGAGGGACACGTTTTAGTATGAAGGCAAAGGACACACCGTTGTCAACTCCATAGTTACAGGGACCATGATGAATAATTTCCAAAAATTTACTGGTTAAACCCACAAGTGCTTTTTGTCATTGCTAGGTTTCATTTATACTGGCTTGTTAAAGTAAATTCAGTAATTTAGGGGATGGATGAAAGGTTTAGTGCAGTATAACATTTTTGAAACTCAAAAGGTGCATTTTTTTTTTTTTAGATGTCTGTACACTAGACTAAAAAATAGGGACGACCAAGAAGAAAAGTAGAAAAGAGTGTTTTGGCTTTAAAAGAGGGACAGTCCCTCCAAATGAGGAACAGTGGAATAATAAAAAAAAAAACGCGAAATGAGAAGTTCCAACGTAATAATAAAAAAATATAAAAGGAAGTACCGGATTTATCGGCATATAAAACACACACTTTTTCCCCCTGACAAATGTGTGCATGTTATAAGCCGATTCCTGGCTGCCTCTGAGTGGAAGGAGGGGGCAAGCACCACCGGATTACACAGAGCCACGATCTCCTGTGTACACAGCGCTCAGTCACACACAGTCCTGCCTCCTGGCTCGGCATTGAACCACTGTTCTGTTTATCATAGGGGCCGGGCCAGGAGGCGGGAGTGTGTGTGACTAAGCACTGGGTACACAGGAGATTGTGGCTCTGTGTAATCCAGCACTGGTGAGGCTGAAATGGTCGGCAAAAGCGAGGCTGCAGATGGGCACCAAGCAGGCTGCATAGATGGGCAATGGAGAGGCTGCAGATGGGTACTGAGCAGGTTGCATATATGGGCAATGGGGAGGCTGCAGATGGGCACTGAGCAGGCTGCAATGGAGAGGCTGCAGATGGGCATGGATCAGGCTGCAATGGAGAGGCTGCAGATGGGCACTGAGCAGGCTGCAATGGAGAGGCTGCAGATGGGCACTGATCAGGCTGCAATGGAAAATTAAGGTGCGTGTTATACGCCTGTGCAGTATATTTGTTTTATACGATTATACTGTACGTACCTATGACTGCATTTATGCTCAAAGCATATCAGGACATACTGGGGTTGATTTACTAAAACTGGAGAGTGCAAAATCTGGTGCAGCTGTGCATGTTAGCCAATTAGCTTCTAACTTCAGCTTGTCTAAATAAAAGATGGAAGCTGATTGGTTTCTCTACAGAGCTGCACCAGATTTTGCACTCTCCAGCTTTAGTAAATCAACCCCACTATATGTATAATCAAGATATGAGGACAGGGTTTAGGAACCTGGTGGGCATTTTATGTTGCCACCTAACTAAAGTAACTCAAATGTAGACACCAACAAAATCGTGGTACACTGCCTAACAAATTTCCAATCTATGTTTATGTTACGTATATCCAAGCTCATGAAAGAAAGAAATATGCATAGCACATTACATCTTTTGAGGGTTTTAACCACTTCAATACAGGGCACTTTCACCCCCTTCCTGCCCAAGCCATTTTTCAGCTTTCAGCGCTGTCACACTTTGAATTACAATTGCGCAGTCATGCAACACTGTACCCAAATTAAATTTTTATCATTTTTTTCCCACAAATAGAGCTTTCTTTTGGTGGTATTTGATCACCTCTGCGGTTTTTACTTCTTGCGCTATAAACAAAAGAAGAGGGACAAGTTTAAAAAAAACACAATATTTTTTACTTTTTGCTATAATAAATATCCATTTTTTTTTTAAACAAATTTTTTCCTCAGTTTAGGCCGATACGTATTCTTCTACATATTTTTGGTAAAATAAATCGCAATAAGCGTATATTGATTGGTTTGTGCAAAAGTTATAGCGGCTACAAAATAGGGGATAGATTTATAGCATTTTTATTTTACTAGTAATGGCGGCGATCAGCGATTTTTTATCGTGACTGCGATATTGCGGTGGACACATCGGACACTTTTGACACATTTTTGGGACCATTCACATTTATACAGCGATCCATGCTATATGCTGTATAAATATGACTGGCATGGAAGAGGTTAACACTAGAGGGCGATCAAGGGGTTAAATGTGTTCCCTAAGGAGCGATTCTTACTGTGGGGGGAGGGGACTGACTGGGGGAGGTGACCGATCGGTGTCCCTATGTACAAAGGACACACCATCGGTCTCTTCTCCCTGACAGGACGTGGATCTGTGTGTTTACACACACAGATCCACGGTCCTGCTCAGTAACTGGGCAATTGCGGGTGCCTGGCGGCCATCGCGGCCCGCCGGGCACGCGTATCGGGTCCCCAGTGACGCGCGCCCCCTAGTGGCTCGGGAAGGCGCAACGCCATATGACGTCCGCCCAGAACGAGAGGCTCTACGTTCCGCCGTCGGGCGGAGGGTAGAGTAATGGTTAAATTAACGTATTTATCGGTGTATAACACACACTTTTTTCCCCTGAAAATCGGGGACAAAGCAGGGGTGCGCGTTGTACGCCGACAGGGTACCTCACCGAGCTGTCATCTCCTCTCCACTCGTCACACACACACAGTCCCGCCTGCACCACTGACATTAGACCAGTGTTCTGCCTATCACAGTAGCTGGTCCAATGCCGATGGCGGAGGCGGGTCTGTGTGTGTGTAACGTGAGAGCCGAGTGGAGAGGAGATGACGGCTCAGTGATTTCCTGATTCAGACTGCTGGTGAGGGAGATGGTGAGACTGCAAATGACGGTAGTTTAAAAACAGACAATAATCAGGCTGCATTGAGGACAATAATCAGGCTGCATTTATGCATTGATCAGGCTACATTGAGGACTTTGTTTGGGCTGCAGATGGACATTGATGGGCACTGACCCTTAATTTGCTTCAAAGTTGTTTATTTTAAAAATATGTTTTTTCCTGAATTAGCACACACTTGTTGATGGTCCACCTTTTTAAAGTTCAATTTTCCATATGAACCCAACAATTACATTAAATCCTCTTAAATGTCCATGTTTAAATCACCTGACATTTATTAAAAAATCTTTTAGGTACACTTCTGGTGTGCTTGAATTTCTGGATCTGCACAACTGCTCTGGCCATTACAAGGAGCAGACACTCGCATAACTAGATTTTTAAATGATTTTCGAATACAGTAAAACCTTGGATTCCGAGCATAAGTAGTTCCAGAAACATGCTTGAATCCAAAGCACTCTTATATCAAAGCGAATTTCCCCATAAGAAATAATGGAAACTCAAATTATTCATTCCACAACCATTTATTCATAAGCCCTTCAGTTTATTATAGTCCATATGAAAAGATTATAGCAATGTGACCAGGTTATGTAACCATAAAATGTCCATCCACAAATGGAAACCTCCACAAGGGGATTAGAAGCAAAATCCAGCAGGAGCTACAGAGTATACAAGAGAAGAGAGTCACCTCTAAGTGTAGCAATATGTTGCTAAATATTGTACCTTCATTAAATGTAACCATATTGCTACACTTAGAGGTTCATCTCTTCTCTTTTATACTCAGTTGTGACATGACGCTACTTGTATATCAAGACATCGCTTGTATATTAAGTCAAAATGTTTTGCTTGTCTTGGAAAACGCTCTCAAACCAAGTTACTCTCAAACCAAGGTTTTACTGTATATGGGTAATGCAACAGTAGACAGGAACACCCAAAGATAGGCGGAGCACACATTGGTAGACGGAGCACTCAAAGGCAGGCAGAAACACCCATAACTCCAAGGTGGCCAAGATCAGGGTTGAGAATTATAGCAGCCAGATGTCTAATGGAGTCCCCAAGACATATCGAATAAGAATCCAGAGGGAGTCTGGTTCCTTTGGGTGCCTGTATGACTTGTGAATCTATCAGTCATTTCCCCCAGTATAATGTTATAAGCTATTCAGTTGTGTATATATGCTCCTTTTTAGCTACTCATTATATATTATTAGCAGTGTGAGATTTGGCATGTTCAAGCTAAAAAATCCTCAGCACGCAAAAATATTAACACAGCTCTATAAGCAAAGTGATTCTTTGAAAATGCACATTTTCATACTGGAGCAAGAAAGGGGGTATTCATTGCATACATGTTGGTTTTAGATAATTAAACTAATGCTGCGTACACATGATCGGATTTTCCGTCGGAAAAACCTTGGATGTTTTTTACAGCGGAATTCCGCTCAAGCTTAGCTTGCATACACACGGTCACACAAAAGTTCTCTGAACTTTCGACGGTCAAGAACGCGGTGACGTACAACACAACGACGAGCCGAGAAAATTAAGTTCAATGCTTCCAAACATGCGTCGAATTGTTTCCGAGCATGCGTCGGAATTTTGCTACAGACGATTGGAATTTCCGATTGGATTTTTTTCCGTCCGAAAATTTGAGAACCAGCTCTCAAATTTTTGTTGACGGAGATTCCCACAGGAAAAGTCAGATGGAGCCTACACACAGTTGGAATTTCCGACCAAAAGCTCACTTTGGACTTTTCTTGTCGGAATTTCCGATCGTGTATACGCGGCATTAGTGCTGCAATACTTTGCATGGGTGTAATTACATCATAAGTACTGCACTAAATACTAATGGATTTATCTGTGCACTGGCCAGGAGTATGCACAAGTTAGTCATATGACATTTGTTTGTAAAGCATCTATAAAGTTCATGCTCTCTCTGAGGCAAAGTAAGATCTAAGCAGAATCTGTTATTTCTAGAATATACATGATGCAATAGGCAATATGCTTTTCAGTCTTATACCTGCAAAGTCCAATATGAAGTATGTTTAAGAAGCATTGGTGTATGTAACATTAGCACTTATCATTGTTTTTTTTAAAACCGCTTCTTCGTGAGCAATGCATTTCTTCCATTTGGTTAAGGGAATACTCTAAATAATTTAAAGGGAAGCTTAGAGTGGTAATAAACCCCCAGGGAGCACAATGAAATAATCATTCCCCAGCATTTGTTAAAATTCCTACCCCAGCACTTACAATTTGCAACTTTCAATGCTGCTGGCTTCTTCTCTGTCAGTGCTGCTTCCATTAACTTTTTCTCACATTGGACAGTGAGGTCCTGACTCCTGAGCCAGTGCTTAAAAAATGGAGGGTTTAATATCACTTTAATATTTTTGGGTTAATACATTTTTTTTTAATTTTTGGACAGAAATGGCTTGTGAAGCTGTTGAAGAGTTTATAGAAAGTATAGGCACAAAAATCCATTTGTTTCACATAAATGTTTGATGCACGTCACACTGAAAAGTGCTGCATATTTATGGACCATTTCTTTCTTCCTCATTTTTCAAAAATAAAAGTCTTTAAACTTAAATAATATATATATATATATATATATATATATATATATATATACCGTATAAGCCGATTTTTTCAGCACTTTTTTTGTGCTAAAATAGCCCCCCTCAGCTTATACTTGAGTCACCTTTTTGCGCCTGATCTTCCGGACTTTGCCGACTTTCCCCTGGACCCCAAGTTTGTTGTCCGGGGGACCTATGGCCTGGGAGCACCGATTTTTCAAAGCCGGGCACCCCTTCCATAGACTCCCATGTTAAACGGTAATTTCTCTGGTGACTTTGGGGACCCGGTACTGGCCAGTTGTAGGTCCCCTGGACCCGGAACTTGGCACACATGTAGTCCCATTTCTCCTCTACAAGTGTGCAAAGTCTTTTTGTCTGGGGGACCTACGGCCGGGGAGCACCAATTTTTCAAATCCGGGCACTCCTTCCATAGACTCCCATGTTAAATGTTAGTCTAGGCATGGACACAGTGAGGCATGGACACAGTGAGGCAGTTTGAGCTTGTAATCTGGGGTTTTACAAGAGATAGTATGGAAATACTGGAATACTTGTGAAAAGAGCTAAGGGATGCTTAACAAATACAAAATAATTCTATGCAATATTTCTTATTACTCTAACTAAAAAATATATATTTTTAGATCGTACTAAAAAGCAAGCTGAAAACATATCTGCAAAACCATTATACATTCCCATATGTTGCCAAGGGTTTAGCAACCAGCAAAATACATATTAGCATTTCTAGCTATTTTGAAACATAAGTACGGTAATTATTTGAAAAGATTTGATAAAGGTTAGAGAGTAATTTTTAGAAATTGGGTTTTTAAAAAAAAAAAAATTGGGTTTTTCAAATTTTTTAAATTGGGTTTTTTTAAATGAAAAAATACTTTTTAAAGTTGTATAGGAAACACTGCAGCACGTGGTGGATTATGGAAGCATCTCTGTCGCTAGATTAAAATTTTAAAATTAGGTCTCCCTGTAAAGAAAAAACTTCATATTTATCTGCCCCGCTCCTCCAATGCCACCGGTCTTCACTGTCTTGAAGAGCTAAAGCTTACTTGAGGTAATTTTCTCTGTTTCTTTTTCTCCCTTTTTCTTTCCTTCCCTGCCTAATTAATGTCCTCTCACCTCACACTACCCTCCCCCACACCCTGATACACACCACTTTTTCACATACAGATACACACAGCTTTTAGTGTTACAACATTTTTTCAGTGTGACAGTTTTTAATGTTTTTCTTTTTTTCACAGAGGTCCCCACATTTGGGGTTACCCTACATAGCTTACAACCACTTTGAATTTTATTTTTCCACCCTCACGGGGCGTTGTCAGTATGGGTCGTTGTCGCTCTGCCATGCCTCCCCAGCTCCCGGTTGTGACGCCCTCTGGCTGGTCCGTGACTCTCGTGGACGCACCACCCCCATGCAGACGCATCCGTAAGTTCTGTGGGTTAAATGTATGGGTGGGGGATTTTTCTCCTATTCTATGTTTGCCCACCAGCTCTGTAGCATTCTTTTAGATCATTAAAATGTATCTGTCTTTTTCATCCCCAGATGATCACTTCGGTTTTTGCTCCTGATGAGCGGCCCGCAAGGCCCGAAATGCATAGAGCTAATATCTACCGATAAGTGTATATACCCATCAACCTTTATGGACGTTCCTTCCAATATATACCAAATCCCCCCCCCTGCTTATGTCTCCTTTTTTAAAAAAAAATGTTTTAGTGGATTACCAAGTTGCATAGGTAGCGACTGCAATGTCTGGAAGATATGTACTGTGTATCTGCAAATATATGAAATATCCTTGATGGAATATTTATTAACTATTTACTATTGTGCAATATTTGGTTCGGATGAAATATAAAAAAGTATTGATATATAGCAAAGTGCATAAAATTTAAATATGAAATTGTATTGCAATTTGAACCAATTAAAAGCTGTCCTCCATCAAAGTTATCTCTTTGTGTCCGTGTGCCTCATACAAAGTCCCGCCCTCTACTTTCCTTTTTGAATACTAAACCCGGGATGGAGGAGGGGATCTGAACGGCCCCTGAACCTCATTTAAAGTCCCAAAAAACACCTTCTTTTTTTTTCCCCCTTTTTTATCATATCTGCAAAACCATTATACATTCCCATATGTTGCCAAGGGTTTAGCAACCAGCAAAATACATATTAGCATTTCTAGCTATTTTGAAACATAAGTACGGTAATTATTTGAAAAGATTTGATAAAGGTTAGAGAGTAATTTTTAGAAATTGGGTTTTTAAAAATAAAAAATTGGGTTTTTTTAATTTTTAAAATTGGGTTTTTTTAAATGAAAAAATACTTTTTAAACTTGTATAGGAAACACTGCAGCACATGGTGGATTATGGAAGCATCTCTGTCGCTAGATTAAAATTTTTAAATTAGGTCTCCCTGTAAAGAAAAAACTTCATATTTATCTGCCCCGCTCCTCCAATGCCACCGGTCTTCACTGTCTTGAAGAGCTAAAGCTTACTTGAGGTAATTTTAGATTTGTGCAATAAGTGTCAACGGGCAAAACCAATATTAGTAATAATAATGCAAGGTTTGCTGCAGCTACAATTTCCCCACTAGATGTGGTAAAAAGAGGAATACTTATATAAATAGGTAATCAATGGATAAATTGATTATTAATTTTACACTTTAAAAAAATTATGAATTGGGGTTGGTGCAGCTACCTTTTTATATAGGTAATTTTAGATGCCTAGTCCCCTATTGCATTCTGTGGTTTAATCCACCACCACTAAAGGACAAAGTAGTGATGTAGGGGCCAACAAACCACGGTGCTCAGTAGGCATCCAACCTACCCACAATAGGGTCAGATGCTGACAATTCATCTTGCTGTCAGTGTTTCTGTTAAGAATCCAGAGGGCTTGATGACAGATGTAGAGATGAGGTTTGGGTTTGCTCTGAATCCTGTATGTTTGAGATTCACAGACCCAGCAAAATAATGTGTGATTTCACCATAGTAACCATAATGCACTGCTTGGTCCTTGAACCTATCTCACCTGGCTTAGAAGGGCAAATAGAAGGCTTTTAAATAAGCCAGTCCCCTTACTAAAAAAGTGAGGTCACAGCAGCCATGTTGACAATGTGCTTTAACAATAATAAGAAAAGCATAGGAAGGGCTGCCGACAAGGTACATATGGAGAGAATAGTATAAGGCTTGTAGGCACTGGCAGATCTGGTAAAGTAGATGAAACTCTTACTGAATAACCTGTAGGTAAGGAGAATTCTGTGCATCTTGGAGAATTAGGGGATGGGGGTTGGGGGAATGATATTTATCTTTTTCATCATTAGTTACATCCTAATGCTGTGATTTCATGCAGCCCCTGTACCGTTTTTGTCTGTCCACATGCACTACGGTGACAACAGGCTGCATGTGTTTTTTTTTTCTTGTTTAATATTTTTATTAGATTTTACAAGTACATAGCAAATATACTGAACATTACATTCTGATCAAGAATAGAATTGTAAATAAATACAGTAGTCACTAAAAATACATATTGAAAGAAAGGCAGTAGAGGATAAACCTCAGTAACAATTATATCAATACAAATAGAGGTATAAAAGATTAGAGCAATGAAGATAAGCAATATTTAGGATAGAATATCACGTCTCCAGACCAACCACTCACCCCCGAAGGGAGCAAGCTGTGAGCAGATGGGGGCTTGATTAAGTATGAGAGAATATGTTGGGCTATCCAGAAGGATACACCAGATGAACGTTGTCATACCTCAATTGTTTAGTGGAGACTTTCCTAACAAATCTTTAAGACACAAAGATATTAGTGATTGATAAAGTGAAACTTTAAAGTTATATATATATAAGTCATGTAATGAACATCACATGTGTAAAAAATCTGTATTACACAAGTAACAAAACTAACCAAAACAGAAAGACAGAAGAAGTAAGAGAGAAGAAGAAGAAATATGGGAGAAAAGTAAAATTTATAGAAAAGAAGGTATGGGTGTAGGAAAATAGAGAAAAAGGTGAAGGTTGTCTCTCCGGGTGGCGGTCCAGTCAGATCAAGGCCCCGTTTAAATATTATATTAATAGATAAATATTAAAGTATTTCAAAGAGGCATCAACAATAGTTGATCAAAATCTGGGGGTAAGAAGTGTTTAATCCATGGTTTCCATATTTTATTATATGTTGCAATGTTGTCATCTTCAATAGCAGACATTTTGGAAAAGATAAGGGCTCTGTTAATTCTATGTTTAGTTTCAGCCACAACCAAAGTTTGGGTTTTCCAGGCCTTAGCTATAGATTGTTTAGCCGCCGTGGTGAGATGTAGTAGTAATTTGAATTGTGACTTATTCAAATTAGGAGGTTTGAGGTTGAGGAGAGCCAGTGCCGGGTCTGGCGGGATTGGTATTTCCAAGGCCGTAGAGGCCATGTGAAATATTTTACTCCAGAAGGATTGAACGATTGGACATTGCCACCAAATATGGAACTGCGTGCCCGGTTCAGAACAGCCTCTGAAACATAGATTTGGGTACGAGGGGGCAAATTTGGCAATCCTGGCCGGAACCAGGTACCATCGAGAAAGGACCTTATAATTTGTTTCCAACGCAAAACAGTTTGGCGAGGAATGCTTAGTAGCTGACCATATAATATCCCAGTCACTTTTACTGAATGTTCTATCCATGTCGTGTGCCCATTTAGTCGTATAGGATGGTAAAGTATCGTCGGATGTGGAATTGATGCGTTTATACAAAAGTGATATTAATCCTCTAGCATGGGGATCACTGTTACAGATACGTTCAAATTGAGTCATTTGGGTGAGAGGGGATCCCGTATCAACGAGGGGTGTATAAAAGTTCTTAATTTGTAGATAGCGGAAGAGCTCCTTCATGGGGAGTTTGTATAAATCACATAATGTTGGGAACGTAAGAATATCATTGGAGGAAACTAGATTATGGAATTGAAGTAGGTTTCTTCTGGACCAAGCTGCAAATGATAGGGGAAATTTCCAGGCGGGGTAAAATGAGGGATTTCGAAGAAAAGAGAGTAGAGGGTTATGAGTGGATTGTAGGCTTTTTGTGGATCTATATTTGTCCCAGATAGCTATAGAATGTTTGGTTACAGGGTTAGATAAGTTTAGTCTATCTTTAGGAGCTAACCAGAGCAAATTATTCACAGAAATGGGGTCAATATCCACTGATTCAATCGCTACCCATAGAGGGGATTCTATTGTAGAATGGTATTTGGGGAGTTGTGCTAGCTGAGCAGCAAAGTAGTATGAGGAAAAGTTAGGAATTCCCAGACCACCTTTCAATTTATCAAGATAAAGAGTCGATCTAGGTATACGGGGCTTTGTAGAGCCCCATATAAAAGCCATCACTCTCTTTTGAGTGAGCCTCAGGAAGTAAGGAGGTATATGTATGGGGAGAACTCGGAATAGGTAAAGGAACTTTGGTAAGATTGACATCTTAGTAGCATTAATCCTCCCAATCCAAGATAAAGGAAGAGAAGACCATTGTTTCATCAGATTAGTAGTTGACTTCAATAAGGGTAAGTAGTTAGCTGAAAATAGGTCGGATATAGAAGAAGTGAGTTGGACTCCAAGATATGAAATATGATGCAATTCCCAATTGAAAGGTAAAGACGTTTGAGCTTGTTGTAACTCAGATGGCGAAAGGGAAATATTAAGGGCATTAGATTTGGCATGATTAACACACAAACCAGAAATCTTTGCAAACTTGTCTAAAGTATTTACTAGATTTGGGGCTGAGACGTGGGGATGGGATAAAAAAATCAGGATGTCATCTGCAAAAAGACTCAATTTGTGGTGATGTCCACCTAATTCTACACCTTTGATATTAGGATTATTTCTAATAATACATGCTAAGGGTTCAATAAGTAGGGCAAAAAGCAAAGGGGATAGGGGGCAACCCTGTCTAGTACCTATTCTAATATCTATCATAGCCGATTTATAGCCCATATATTTAATATAAGCTTTCGGAGTGCTGTATAGTGAGGAGACCCAAGTTAAGAAATTTTCCCCAAAACCCCATTTTTGAAGAGTATATTGTAGATATGGCCAGCTGATTGAGTCGAACGCCTTCCTAATATCTAATGATATAAGGCAAGTTGGGATACGTCTTTTTTTGGCGGCATGAATTAATAAAAGTGCTCTTCTGACATTATCCCCTGCTTGACGCAAGGGCATGAAGCCAGTTTGGTCACGATGGATACGTTTACCTATAATGCTATTCAATCTAGTTGCCAAGATCTTAGCTAGTAACTTAATGTCTAGATTTAAAAGAGATATGGGGCGGTAATTAGACCAAGAGGTAGTGTCAGATTTAGGTTTGGGAATCATTGCTATGATGGAAGTTAGTGTTTCGGTTTTAAACGAATGACCAGCTAACAAAGAATTGAAGGCTCTAGTCAATAGAGGCGTTAAAATCGAATCAAATTGTTTGTAGTATAGTGCAGAAAACCCATCGGGGCCCGGTCTCTTGTGAGGCTTCAATTCTTTAATAGCAGCTTTAACTTCCAAGGCCGTTATGGGACTCTCCAAATATTCACACTGTTCCGGTGTCATTGTGGGAAGTTTAACATCTGAGAACAAAGTGTCTGCTTTGTTTTTATCAAAGATTAAGCCAGAGTCATAGAGCTTAGCTAATTTAGATTGAAAGTTGTCCAAGATCTTTAATGGGTTACTAGTGTATGCATCTCTGGAGGTTCTAAGTCGGAATGCAGCTTGTGAACGATCAATAGACTTGAGGCTGCGGGCCATTGGGGTATCGGGCTTATTGGCTTTGCGGTATAGGGTATGTTGCCGCTTGCGTAAGAGTTTGTCTGCCGAATCTGTCAGAAAAAGATCCAACTCAAGCCGGGCCCTTTCCAATTTAGTGTTTGTGTGTGCATTCGGGGTAGCTTGATGAGCCAAATGACAAGCGTCAAAATTTGCTTCAAGTTTGGTAAACAGAATCTTGCGGACTCTTTTAATAGATCTCGCCTTTTGTATCAAGCTGCCCCGAATAACAGCTTTATGGGCTTCCCATAATGTAAGGGCAGAGACATCAGTAGTGTCATTAAATGAGATATAATCATTAAGAGCCAGTTCAATATCTGAACGGTGTGAGGGGTGAGTTAGGATGGAGTCGTTAATACACCAAGTGGTGTCATGTGACCTAGGTATAGGAGAGGTAATTGTAGCAGTGACCGCACAATGGTCTGTCCAAGGAAATGGGATTATATTAGAGGATATTACTTCAGGGAGCATACTAGAGGGGAGGAAAATATGGTCTATTCGTGAAAAAGATTTGTGTGGATAAGAATAATGTGTAAAACTTCTGGAAGTTGGGTTAAGTTCCCGCCAGGTATCAACAAAATTAAAAGAAGTAAGTAGAGATTGGAAGGACCGTTTATGGGTAGGAGATGACGGGGATTTATCCAAGAAAGGATAAATGGTAGTATTGGAGTCGCCACATAATATTATTGTTCCAAATTTATGTGATTCGATTAGTTGGAAAAGATGTGATAGAAAAGCTTCAGGACGTTTATTTGGGGCGTAATACGAAACTAATGTGACTTCAGTATCAGCAATAAAGCCTGTTAATAAAACATATCTACCCTCAGGGTCACATATTTGTGTATTAAGGGTAAATGGTGTAGAACGGTGGAATCCAATCAAGGACCCACGTTGCTTAGTTGTAGCTGAAGCTGCGTAGAATTGAGGGTAGGAGGAGGAAAGAAATTTAGGGGAGGCGTTATTGATAAAGTGCGTTTCTTGAAGGAAAATGATGTGAGCTTTTCTAGCTGAAAAGGAACGTAGAGCTTTAGTTCTTTTTTGTGGAACGTTGAAGCCTTGTACATTTAAGGACAAAATGTTTATGGGGGCCATGACATAGTAAGGGTAAGTTTTATATAAGGGTTAATGAAACCCATATTATGAGTTCGAACCGCCACCAAGGGAGACAGAAGAGGAGAAGAAAGGAAAGACAGAAAAGAAAGAATAAAGAAGAAACCAAATAAAAAAGAAGCCCTAATGACTGCAATTAGTGTCATAAAATAATGATGTACTAGTAGGGCGCAGGAACATCTCAGAGAGATAACAAAAAATCTCCGAGGGGTTCCATGGTCACCGACCGACTCCTGCATAATAGTAGCAGGAGTCAGGGGGTACGTAGGGGACCGCAAGAAGTTCCGGAGGGAAAAACAACGCCGGAGAACACTTAAGTATTATAGTAGAAAACATAAATAATTCTCTATCAAGAAGACTGGAGATGCAATAAACAAAAAAAGAGAGAGAAAGGAAGCATACCAACTTTGGGAAGTATGTTGAGTCAATTTCTAAATGAATGCGTCCATAAGGAGGCTGGAAAATATCAATCTTAACACTTGTGAAGCAAACCGTCAACGCAAGCGAAATAATTAATAAACAAGCTCGCAAATATAGAGGAAAGGGAAGGGAGAGAGGGAAAAAAAAAAAAAAATGGAAATGTAATATAGACCTACTGGCTGACTAAAACAATAAATAATTACCCAAATTTATATTTCATAGGTACAATCTAATATGCATTTAAATTACTAAGTAGACATATTTGTCTGAAAGGGGACAAACACACAAAAAAAAAAAAAAAAAAAAATAATGTAATATAGACCTTCTGGCTGACTAAAACAATAAATTAATGCCCAAATTCATATTTCAGAAGTATAATATAATATGCATATAAATTACTAAGTAGACATATTTGTCAGAAAGGGGACAAGACAACAAAAAAAAAAAAAAAAAAACACTTGTCTCAAAAATGTAAATGTAATATAGACCTTCTTGCTGACTGAAACAATAAGTAATTACCCAAATATATATTTCATAGGTACAATATAATATGCATTTAAATTACTAAGTAGACATATTTGTCAGGAAGGGGACAAACACAGAGAAAAAAAAAAAACCCCTTAAAAACACTTGACTCAAAAATGTCAATGAAAAATAAATATTTTGGCTGATTAAAACCCTAAATAGAAACCTAGATTCATATTTCATAAGTACAAATTAATATGGATATATTATGTGCATATAGATTAAAGAAATAGATATTTTTGACAGAAACAAAACACCACAAGAAAAAAAAAAAAAAATTGGAGAACAGGATTCTAGTTCTCCAAGCATAGATAGTGCAATGCTTTTCAGAATAAAGCAATGGGGCTAATACCCTACAAAAGGGGAGAAACATGGATAAGATTAATGAGAAGTGAATAATCAGTCCATTGAGTCGACATTTATCGGTGCCTGACTATCAAAACGTCCTCTTTTATGAAGATTCTGTCTAGTATAGCCAGAGGGGTTTGGGTCCAGGTCGGTTTCATTTGGAGGTGATCTAGAAGCCGCACGTCTACGAGGTTGCTCCTTAGAATTGGTGTGATCCATCAGGCCTAGATCAATTAAGGCTGACCGAAGTTCATCGGACGTGCGACAGGTATATCTGGTTTCCAAGTATGTAAAGCGGAGAGAGAATGGAAACCCCCAATGGTATATGATTTGGTGCTTTTGAAGTACTTGCAGCAGTGGTTTCATAGAACGCCTCTTAGTAACAGTTAGAGGGGAGAGGTCTGTAAAGAGCTGATAGATATTGCCCTGGAACTCAAGAGTGTTTTTACCTCTAGCAGCAGCAAGTATTTGCTCCTTTGTTTTATAGTAATGAAATTTAACTATAATATCTCTAGGGGGTCCATTGGGTTTGCGTTGAGTTAGGGCCCTGTGGACTCTGTCCATTTCCAATCTCTCAGGTGAAATACCTGGTAACAGTTCCTGAAACCGTGCACATATAGTTCCCTGTAAGTCTATGATTGATTCAGGGAGACCTCTGATTCTTAGGTTGGAGCGACGGTCCCTGTTCTCCTGGTCTTCCAAACGGTTTTGTAATAAAAAGTTCTCATCCTTAAGCTGTTCAATAGTAGTATTATAATGCTGTGTGGTAGTTTCTATATCATCTACCCGCATTTCCAATTCAGCTGTTCTATGCCCCAGCTCCCTAATCTCCCTTGTCAGCTTCTCTGTTATCTGGTCAGAAGTTTGTTTCAAAGCTTTTTGAAGCATTTTCTCAAATTGTCTGAACATGTTAGACTGAATAACATTTTCAGGTGTTTCATAGTCAGAATCAATCTCACCAGCTGTGTCCAGAGTTTTGACATTGTGTGACAGGGATTTAGGAACCCGCTGTGTGCGAGTCTGTGAGGTACCAGGCGCCGCCATCTTGGATGTCTGCCGGGCCGGTGTATCCTTAGAGATACCAATCTTATACTTTGTTTTTGGCCCCCTCGTGACCATCCTCAATAAGCCAAAGCGTACCTGTTATGAATTTGCGGGAGCTGGTGCCGTTTGTGGTGAAAACAGCGGTCGGTTCTCCGGTTTGTTTAACCCGGGAGCGGAGCTCTAAGGGGATGCGACTTCTCCCTCAGGCATCCGCGCAATACGCCCCCGGCTGCATGTGTTTTTATCATAGCACATATTTTTTTATTGTTTCTGGCTGCATTTTTTTTTCTTTTCACAGGCCTTTTTTTTAAAGTTGGCAAAAGTGGAATGTGTGTTGGCAATGTGTATCAGCACAGAGCCTTTAGGACAGGGTGTATTGTAGATAGGGGGTTGTGAGAGACAGGGGCAGATCATTGTCACCTAATAGCAAAAAGCGCCTTAACAAGCATCAACTAGCCAATAAAATAATAATAAGACTTCCAAGTGATCTTATTATGTTACAACTTATATGAGATTTAGTGTTTGGGGTTTTTTTATCCAATCATATGTTATTATTAAATCAACACATGTTTTTATCTCATTGAAAGTTTTAATTATTTGACTGTTTGTCCTTTCAAGACGGTCCCGATCAGCACTTTCAATTTTGGTTGCTCCTGAATGTTTTAACATCTACTTTAACACACTATGGTTGTGTTTTTTAAATTTCAGTGCTGGTGTACATTTTCTTATGTGCCCTGGCTGTGTGCACAAATCTGTACACCCACAAGTCCTTTTAAGGACCAAAATCTGTCAGCAAAAACTGATGGCTAGCTCTTCAACTAGGTACTCTGTTCTGTTAATTGGAGTACCGTAGTTTCCCTTTTTTAGATTACAACTTTTAGCTTGCTGTGATAAGAATGGATCAGTCAGTTGTTGCTGACTGTCTGTTCAAGAGCTGCCTTTCTTTACAGCACCTCACTGCATACTTTGAGAAACTGTGCACCCGAATCACTGCACATTGAAGACCCTTTCTGACATGGCACATGCTGCAGGACAAGATAGTACTTCATGCATGTATTGGGCCACCTCCATACAGTGGTACAAAGAGTATAAACTCTTGTAAATGTTTTATTTACAGCCTTACCTTCCCTGCCCCTTTTTGCTTGACCAGGGTAGGGACGGCCTTACGAGGAAAAAATAAAAATGAATAAAGAAGTTAAAGTGCCAAGTTGGCATACAGGTGCTGGGTATGTGGGATGTCTGGGGACATTTTTGACTTACCGTATATACTCGAGTATAAGCCGACCCGAGTATAAGCCGAGGTACCTAATGTTACCACAAAAAACTGAGAAAACTTACTGACTCGAGTATAAGCCGAGGGTCAACAATGCCCATTTGCACGCCTCACTGTGCCCATTGCAACTTCACTAAGCCAATTGTCACTGCCCATTGCCACCTTACTGTGCCCATCCTCACTGTGCCCATCCTCACTGTTCCCCTAAAATTTAAATTGAACATTGTACATTGTAAATTGTACCTGAAAAAAATTGAGAGGCTGCGGCGTCCATCGTTTAAAACTCACGGTCTCTTCCTGGTCCCTTCTGTGATAGGTGTTTTCTAAGCAGACACAGTTCCGCCTATCACGAACGTTCTCTCATCCTCAGTTTCCCAGGATGGGTGAGGATGAGAGAACGTTCGTGATAGGCGATTCTCAGCAGACACAGTTCCGCCTAGGACCAGGAAGAGACTGCGAGTTTTAAACGATGGACGCCGCAGCCTCTCAATTTTTTTCAGGTACAATTTACAATGTTCAATTTCACTGACTCGAGTATAAGCCGAGGGGGGGACTTTCAGCCCAAAAAAAAGGGCTGAAAATCTCGGCTTATACTTGAGTATATACGGTATTCTTAGTTATCCAAGTATACTACCTGTCCTGATCCCTGGCTTGGTCCTGGTTATCCATATCTGCTGCCTGTCCTGGCCTTAAGGTTTTTCTAGTTATCTAATTTTGCTGCCTGCCCTGACCGCTGGCTCATGCATGGGGTACCCAAATGCCTGGTACTTTTTTAAAGTTAAAATAAATCAGATTCGGGTGCTGCTGCTGTGTTTAAGCCAAGTTAAATGTAAAAGTGTGCAGCGATAAGTCCAGCTGATGTATCCATAGCTGTATTATTTATATGACATATATTAATTAGAACATCTAGATGTTAGGTGGGCAGTAATGCTTTTGAAATGTTCTTGCAAATATACAAACAAGTTCAGCTGGTGAATCTGAAGTAAAAATAAAGCAAAATACGTAGCAGTGACAAAATCTCTGGGAACTGATTATTTAACACTTTATAAATACTATTTCTAAAGTGTACCTGTGAGGTGGTGTAATGCTGCTTTACTGGCTTTTCTTCTGATAGCAGCTTCCAGCTTCCAGGTAGCCGCAAACTGAGGGACACTCAGCTTGACTTTATCCGGCCCTTGAGGAATTTCTCCTTCCACTAACACCAACTATGGGGCACTATTGCTTCCACTGACACCAACTATTTCTCCCCCTAATACCAAAGATCAGGCATTGTTTACTCCAACTGGGCACAGTCTGCCCCCCTAAAGTCTGAAGGACAGTAAACTTATCCTTTCTTCAGAAGGCTTGGAGACCTCTGCTGTAGAAGAAATGACTTTGGTCACCTTGTAGACCCATTGTCCCACTTCCCACACCTTTCTATGGGTCAGCAATGTGACAGGGGAAGTACTGACAAATAGAAAGTGCAGGCAGTGGCAAGGATGGGGCAAGGATGGGACTATATGCTAACCATGCAGGCTTTGGATGTAATATCTTGTATAAAGCACTCCGCTATTTAAGGTGCTCTGAAAAGGAAACTAAAAGCTCATTCAGACAGCCAAGGTGTCTGCTAACCAGAAGAGCGGAATGTTATCAGCATTAAACCACAATACAGGTTTTCTTTAATAGTAATAAGTGGATGAGAGATGAAGAGAGCAGTATCAGTGCCCATCTTCTGACCCCTTTAAGACATTACTTACATATTTTCTGTTAATAAAAGTTGGCAACGGTTTTTGCATATGTTCATTGTGGTTACTATGGCCGTAAGAATGGCATATGTGTATATAACTCCTCAGAGAATGACATAGAAAAGGTTAAATAACTGCTCAGTTAAAATCATTAGAAATTCCTAAAAAACCTTTCTGTGGGAAACTGGAATTTTAACGTTTGCTTTTTCTTTGGAAACAGAAAAAAATCTTCTCCTCGAGACCTGAAAATGCAATACAAAGAGCCTATTTACAGAGTCTTAAAATATACACCCAGGCTTCTGACCCGGTAGGGGAGCTTCCCCTGTAACTAGATTTTTGGCCTCTAAATGTAAATTCAAACAGGGGCAGGACACAGTTGTGAGACATTAGTAGCGCCTGTTTCTGCATAAAAATAACATTTAAAATATAACCTTAAACCACATAGTCATTTTGTGCAGCTGACATGGCACATTTAAAGATAAAACTGACATCTATTGCTTTTATTGAGGAAGACCAGAGGCATATGATCTTCTAGGCTCCTTGGTTATTTCATTACATTTGTAATATATGTGATTATGTTTCATTCTTTGAAAATATCGTTTATACATTTCAAGGCGCCAACATTTCACAGAGCTTGGAACAATGGCTAAGTTACGAGACTTGGCAAATCTCTTTAAGGTGTTACTAAACCCACAACAGTAAAATCAGTGTGTATATGCAGCATAGCATGCTTGTTATACTCACTGTGGAACTTAAGGGGTTAATCCTCTGCATTGTGTAAAAGGGCTGTTTTACCCTGTATGCATAGATCCTCCCCCTCCTGCACTGTCTATCTGGGGAAAGCCAGCTAACACAGGCAGGGTAGCCAACCTGCACATGCTCAGTTGTGTCTTTTATGCTGGAGAGAATAATTACTTGTTCTCAGAGCTAACCAGGTCACGTGATATTGGCATCACACATGTGGGTGTGTATACAGGCTGAAGTGGAAATCTACTCCTACCTGAACTCTCAGCACTGGAGAAACTGTGCAGTTTATCACTGACTGTGGTATACAGATCATCCAAAAAGGTATAGAGTGGCAGTATTTTAATGTAAAAAGGTGATTTATAAGCTGTGGGCACTGTGGGGGGGGGGGGGCAGATTAACTATTTTCATATTACTGGGTTTAGTAACACTTTAAATATACCATGATTTAATAAAAAATCCGATGTACATACACAAATATACAATCAAAATGTTCACCTATACTTAATTATGGGATTGTGGATTTAGTTCCATGAAGGGGCATTCTTACTTCTCTGAACCAGAATTTCTGCTTTAACCTATTTGCCAACAGAAACCAAAGAAATTCTCCACAGATGTAACTGAATGCAGGCTTCTTCTTTTGAAATTGAGAAGTTTTTAAAAGTGTGACCAAGTCTTGAACTCATCAATTTGCTTACAAATTCCAAACAAGTTACATTTCCAGCTTAACCGCTTGCCGACTGCCTCACGTAGATATACGTTGGCAGAATGGCATGGGCAGGCAAAGCAACGTACAGGTACGTTGCTTTGAATCTGCCGCCTAGCGGGCGGCGCGCCCGCCGCAGTCTCCGTGACCGTGCCCGCAGGACCTGCGGACTCAATGTCCGACGGTGTCCCGCGATGGTGTCATGGAGAGGCAGAACGGGGGGATGCCTTTGTAAACAAGGCATTTCCCTGTTCTGCCTAGTGACAGGACACTGATCTACAGCTCCCTGTAATCGGGAGCAGTGATCAGTGTCGTGTCACATGTAGCCCAGCCCCCACACAGTTAGAATCACTCCCTAGGACACACTTAACCCCTTCCTCGCCCCCTACTGGTTAACCCCTTCACTGCCAGTGTCATTTACACAGTAATCAGTGCATTTTTATAGCACTGATCGCTGTATAAATGACAATGGTCCCAAAATAGCGTCAAAAGTGTCCGATGAGTCCCCTGCAATATCGCAGTCACGATAAAAATCGCTGATCGTCGCCATTACTAGTAAAAAAAAAAAATGCCATAAAACTATCCCCTATTTTCTAGATGCTATAACTTTTGCGCCATCAAATAAATATACGCTTCTTGCGATTTTTTTTTACCAAAAATATGTAGAAGAATACATATCAGCCTAAACTGAGGAAAAAATTTGTTTTTTTATATATTTTTGGGGGATATTTATTATAGCAAATAGTAAAAAATATTGCTTTTTTTTCAAAATTGGCGCTCTGTTTTTGTTTATAGCGCAAAAAATAAAAACCGCAGAGATGATCAAATACCACCAAAAGAAAGCTCTATTTGTGGGAAAAAAAGGACATCAATTTTGTTCGGGTACCATGTCTCACGACCGCGCAATTGTCAGTTAAAGCGACGCAGTGCCGAATCGCAAAAAATGGCCTGGTCATTCAGCATCCAATTCTTCCGGGGCTGAAGTGGTTAAAGGAACCTGGGATCTCCTTTGCTATCCATTTGTTTACAGAAGGACACTAACCTAACTCATTACTTTTAGATTTTATACCAGTGGTGAGGCCGGTGGCTTTGGCATTAAACACATTTCTGGAAAAATACAGCAAGCTGGAATTTGTGCCAGTTAAACAGTGTCACCCTGTATTGCGTTTCCTTATTGGAACCCGAAACTAGCTAGTATTATACCAGAAAGTTCTGAAATATCTGTGATGACTCAGATAAGTAGGATCTCCCATTATTGAAAAGGGGGAATGTGATTGGGTGGAGCTTAGGACCAAATATCAGGTCTTAGCTACAAGGTGAGCAATATTAAACCTTCAGTAAAGCTGAACTCCGGAATAAGCAAACATTGTCTAAAAAGAAGAGGCATGTGTATAATATAATAATCTAATCTAATAATAATAATAATAAAATCCTGGTGTACTTTGTGTTTTTTTTTTTTCCAGATCTATGCTGTAATCCAGTGTAAAACATTTCCTATGTGCAGGAGATTTCTGTGATAATTCACTACTTCTCTCTCTTTGTTCAGGGTGACTGGTCTTGTTTCGGGCCCCTCTTGTAGTTTTCTGCAGTCAGCTTGTAGTAGATGGGGCCTGCTGGGTCCCTTCAACAGCTCTGATCCTTGCACATGCTATGTGCAGCACAGTGATGATGTCACTACTGCTTTTTCAAAGTAATAACTGAGTTTGCGTTGGCATTTGGAGCACATAAGTAGTTTCAATTTGAATTTCACATGAGTGGAATATGTCAAATTAAAAATGTTGGCACCCAATATTCAGCTTTAATAAAATTAAACCTGGGGTACAGCAGAAGAGGTTAACAAAGGTAATGTGGTTTTATTCAAGACATTTACTTTTAGAGGTTTAAAATAGCTTACAGGTTGAAATATGTGATGATTATAGGGTGGTCATTCCACTTCTCCTTCTGCATATCTTTTCCAGGCCAATGTCTTAGATGTTGTAGTTAGAAGGTCACAATGCTCACCAGCTATTTCTCATGACAGGTTTTCTTTAAAGGTAATTCAGTAACTCAGTAAGTCAGTACCAATAACTTCCTGATGTGTCACAGCATACAGCAAAAGTATAATTATTCATTCATTTTTTATCATTATTACAGAGTCCTTGAGGAACAGCCCAGTGACTTACTGAAGCAGAGATGCTCCAAATAGTCAGCTACAGGTAGGAGAAAGTTTTTGCCTAATCTCCTCTTTCCTAATTCTCACATTTGCACATTTAGGTGCTTAGATTGCAGTATTGTAACTTTGTAGCAGGCCACAGGATGAGACCCTCCAGTAGGCCACAGGATGAGACCCTCCAGTAGGCCACAGGATGAGAGCCTCCAGCAGGCCACAGGATGAGAGCCTCCAGCAGGCCACAGGATAAGAGCCTCCAGCAGGTCACAGGATGAGAGCCTCCAGCAGGCCACAGGATAAGAGCCTCCAGCAGGTCACAGGATGAGAGCCTCCAGCAGGTCACAGGATGAGAGCCTCCAGCAGGCCACAGGATGAGAGCCTCCAGCAGGCCACAGGATGAGAGCCTCCAGCAGGCCACAGGATGAGCATTTTTTTTTCTTTTGGGATAAATGTTTTACATAAAAGAATAAAAGCTGATCATTGTAAGTACCCATGTCAGTTGTAAATGATTTGTCGCAACAATCTAACTGCTACTTTGCTTGGACAGCTTGATGCTACTTTGCCAGGACAGCTTGAAAAATAACAGACTTACTGGCAGGATCAACAAGTGAAGTAAAGGAAAAAAGTCTAAATAAAATAAATGAAATAACCACATCTAAGAATTGGTGAGCTGCAATTGAATACATTTTTGTTTTTTGGGGTTTAATACTGCTTTAAAGTGGTATTAAACTCAAAAGCAAACATTTATCACATTGCAGCTTACAATTTCTTAGATGTTTTCTATTTTAGGCTTTCTTTCTATTTTCTGCTGCTGATCCAGCCAGTAACTGTTGTTTTTCACAAGCTCTCCAGCAGAATGTATCAATTACAGAGATGAGACAACACATTTAACACGAGCAGGAGTGCTTGCAATAGTCAGCTAAACTGTACTGCTCCTTCATCCAAAGTGGGGGCACTTTAATACGGGAGGAGTGTTACTGGGCAGATCACTGTGTGAAAACAAAGGGAAAAAAGCTTAAGAGAAGAAGCTGATGCAGCCACCACATCTAAGGATTGGTAATATATATAGATATAGATATATATATATATCTATATCTATATATCGATATATATATATAGATTTTTTGTTTTGAGTTTAATACCTCTTTAACATTATTTTTGCTCTCTGATTTTTTTCGAGAGGTAAGAGTGCAGGGGTAAAACATGGTGGACATATGCCTTTTTTCCAAGCATTAAAGCTCCAGTCATACCTTTTTTTGGATAGGTTTGTATAGGCTCAAGCCGTGTACACACGATCGGTTTTACCGATGAAAATAGTCCGATCGTGTATGGGCCCCATCGGTCTTTTTTCCATCAGTGATTAAAATTAGAACATGTTTTAAATGTATCCAATGGAAAAAAAAACAATAGAAAATTCCGATCGTCTGTGTGGAACTTCATCTGAGAAAAAACCCACGCATGCTCAGAATCAAGTCGACGCATGCTCAGAAGCATTGAACTTAATTTTTCTCGGTTCGTCGGAGTGTTTTACGTCGCAGCGTTTAGGACGGTCGGATTTTTGACTGATGGTGTGTAGGCAAGACTGATGGAAGTCAGCTTCATCGGAAATCCGATGGAAAAATCCAAGGGCAACAGACTGGTCAACAGTTTTGCCTGTGGTCACCTGTCAGCTGACTTTTTCCCTATTACTGACTTACCATGTCTTGTTCTGCATGGTGTTTCTTTGCATAGGCAGCCATCCTGGTAGAGGCAAGGCTTTACTTCTTTGTGTCATAGCCTCAAAATCTCAAAACAAGAAAACTCGTCGCTCCAGGTGATACAGGAAGCCTGATGATCTAGCGGGTGCCCGCCCCAGCTCGCCTTCCTTATGCAATCAAAATAGAAGAAATGGCTGCACTCCGCAATCGATCAAAATTCTTTATTGGAACATCCAAAGTGCTTACAAGAACAGTGAGCTGGTAAACGCATTTCACATACCTCAGGTGCGCTTAATCATGATTTTGAGCTTGGACTCTTTGCCAAGTTCGAAATCAGTCATTCAGCGGTTCCTTTGCGTTTTTAGCTGCGGACTTGCCGACCTGGGAAGCCTCGCCGCTGTTATCATGAGGGGGAACTCCACGCAAAATTTTAAATAAATAAAATAAATACATTTTAGGTCTGGTATGGACTTTAACGGGAACCCCTACGCCAAAAAAAATGGCGTGGGGGACCCCCCAAAATCCATAGCAGACCCTTATCCCAGCATGCAGCCCGGCCGGTCAGGAAAGGGGGTGGGGACGAGCGAGCGGGCCCCCCCATCCTGAACTGTACCAGGCCGCATGCCCTCAACATGGGGGGTAAGTGCTTTGGGGCAGGGGGGCACCCTGCGGCCCCCCACCCCAAAGCACCCTGCCCCCATGTTGATGAGGACAGGGCCTCTTCCCGACAACCCTGGCCGTTGATTGTCGGGGTATGCAGGCGGGGGCTTATCGGAATCGGAGAGAAGAACCGGAGAGCGCGGAGACGACACCGGAGACCCCCGAAGTCGGAAGAGACACCCGAAGTTGGAAGAAGACCCCCGAAGTTGGAAGAAGACCCCCGGAGCTGCCTAATAAATTACTTTAAAAACCTGTGTAGTGTTTTTATTGTCATTTTTTTTTCCACCAGGTGAATGGGTAGGGGTACGATGTACCCCATACTCATTCACATAGGTTGGGGGGCCGGGATCTGGGGGCCCCACCCGCATACCCCGACAACCAATGGCTAGGGTTGTCGGGAAGAGGCCCTGTCCTCATCAACAGGTCCGCACCCACCCCCCCATGTTGAGGGCATGCGGCCTGGTACGGTTCAGGGGGGGTGCTCGCTCGTCCCCACCCCCTTTCCTGACCGGTCGGGCTGCGTGCTCGGATAAGGGTCTGCTATGGATTTTGGGGGGACCCCCACAGCGTTTTTTTTTCAGCGTAGGGGTTCCGTTAAAGTCCATACCACGGCCTGGTATGCTCCTGGAGGGGAACCCGTTTTTTTATTTAAAATTTGGCGTGGAGTTCCCCCTCAAGATCCCTGTTCAGAACGCAACACATGTGCGAATCAGATGCGTGCCCATAGAACATAATGGGCCTGAATTCGCACCTGAGCCGCACCGCAATGCCTAGAGAATGCACACGTTTTTTTGGCAATGCGCAGTGCGAATGCATCGCACATATGTGAACCAGCCTCATTGAAATCAATGTATTTTATAATGTTATGCGAATTGGTTGCGGTGTAAGCCACAACCAATTCGCTTAGGTGTGAACCCGGCTTAATATTTGGATACTTACCTGTCCTGGGCGCCCGCGATGTCAGCACCCGAAGCCGATCTGTCCCTCGGCTCTCGGGTGGAGGCACCGCCATCTTCGGTAAGGGAATCAGGAAGTGAAGCCTTGCAGCTTCACTTCCTGGTTCCCTACTGCGCATGCGCGAGTCACGCTGTGCGATCCCACTGGTCCCTGCTGTATTCTGGGACCTGTGTGTCTCCCAGAAGACAGTGGGGGGACCGAGTAGGCGCAGGACGTGGTGTAGGTCGCCCCGGCGACCTATGCCCGGAAGTGGGAGCAAATACCTGAATTACACAGGTATCTGCTCCCTCCTTCCCCCTGAAAGGTGCCAAATGTGACACTGGAGGGGCGGAGGATTCCAAAAAGCGGAAGTTCCATTTTTGGGTGGAACTCCGCTTTAAGGGAAAAAAACACAAGGGTTTACAACAGTGGCGGCTGGTGCTCAAATTTTTTGGGGGGGCGCAAACAAACTGAAAAAAAAAATCATCAATTGCCGCCACTGTGCCCATTAAACGCAGCCACTGTGCCCAAACGCCACTAGTTTGTCCCCAAATGCAGCCAGTTTCCCCCCCATATGCAGCCAGTTTCTCCCCCATAATGCAGCCAGTTTCTCCCCCATAATGCAGCCAGTTTCTCCCCCATAATACAGCCAGTTTCTCCCCCATAATACAGCCAGTTTCTCCCCCATAATGCAGCCAGTTTCTCCCCCATAATGCAGCCAGTTAATCCCCCATAATGCAGCCAGTTAATCCCCCATAATGCAGCCAGTTTGTCCTCATAATACAGCCAGTTTGTCCCCTATATGCAGCCAGTTTCTCCCCCAAATGCAGCCAGTTTCTCCCCTATATGCAGCCAGTTTCTCCCCTATATGCAGCCAGTTTCTCCCCCAAATGCAGCCAGTTTCTCCCCTATATGCAGCCAGTATCTCCCCATAATGCAGCCAGTTTCTCCCCCAATATACAGCCAGTTTCTCCCCCATAATGCAGCCAGTTTCTCCCCCAATATGCAGCCAGTTTCTCCCCCAATATACAGCCAGTTTCTCCCCCATATTGCAGCCAGTTTCTCCCCAATATACAGCCAGTTTCTCCCCCATAATGCAGCCAGTTTCTCCCCCATATGCAGCCAGTTTCTCCCCCATAATACAGCCAGTTTCTCCCCTATATGCAGCCAGTTTCCCCCCCATATGCAGCCAGTTTCTCCCCCATAATGCAGCCAGTTTCTCCCCTATATGCAGCCAGTTTCTACCCCATATGCAGCCAGTTTCTCCCCCATAATGCAGCCAGTTTCTCCCCCATAATGCAGCCAGTTTCTCCCCTATATGCAGCCAGTTTCCCCCCCATATGCAGCCAGTTTCTCCCCCATAATGCAGCCAGTTTCTCCCCCATAATGCAGCCAGTTTCTCCCCCATAATACAGCCAGTTTCTCCCCCATATGCAGCCAGTTTCTCCCCCATAATGCAGCCAGTTTCTCCCCCATAATGCAGCCAGTTAATCCCCCATAATGCAGCCAGTTAATCCCCCATAATGCAGCCAGTTTGTCCTCATAATACAGCCAGTTTGTCCCCTATATGCAGCCAGTGTCTCCCCCAAATGCAGCCAGTTTCTCCCCTATATGCAGCCAGTTTGTCCCCTATATGCAGCCAGTTTCTCCCCCAAATGCAGCCAGTTTCTCCCCTATATGCAGCCAGTTTCTCCCCTATATGCAGCCAGTTTCTCCCCTATATGCAGCCAGTTTCTCCCCCATAATGCAGCCAGTTTCTCCCCCAATATACAGCCAGTTTCTCCCCCATAATGCAGCCAGTTTCTTCCCCTATATGCAGCCAGTTTCTCCCCCATAATGCAGCCAGTTTCTGCCCCATAATGCAGCCAGTTTCTCCCCCAATATGCAGCCAGTTTCTCCCCCAATATGCAGCCAGTTTCTCCCCCATAATGCAGCCAGTTTCTCCCCTATATGCAGCCAGTTTCTCCCCCATATGCAGCCAGTTTCTCCCCCACAATGCAGCCAGTTTCTTCCCCAATATACAGCCAGTTTCTCCCCCATATGCAACCAGTTTCTCCCCTATATGCAGCCAGTGTCTCCCCCATAATGCAGCCAGTTTCTCCCCCAATATACAGCCAGTTTCTCCCCCATAATGCAGCCAGTTTCTCCCCCATATGCAGCCAGTTTCTCCCCTATATGCAGCCAGTTTCTCCCCCATAATGCAGCCAGTTTCTCCCCCATAATGCAGCCAGTTTCTCCCCCAATATACAGCCAGTTTCTCCCCCATAATGCAGCCAGTTTCTCCCCCATATGCAGCCAGTTTGTCCTCATAATACAGCCAGTTTCTCCCCCCCAGCCCTGCACTTACCTTCCTTGAGTCAGCGGCGTCCTTCTTCCGTCCTCGATGTCTTCTCCCGCCCTTGATGTCACTTCAGCCAATCAGGTTACCGGTAACCAGACCCGGTGAACCTGATTGGCCAGGGAACGCACCCCTGTGCATCCTCTCATTAGGTATTTAGAAGCCGATTACAGCCCTCAGGCTGTAGTCGGGAAGCCTATCAGAGCCTGCTGGCTCTGATAGGCACTTCTAAAGGCCAATCAGACGCTGTGACTCAGATGGCCGGCGCTCAAGGGGCCGGCCATCTGAATAGTGGGCGGCAGCAATACATAGGTTCATGCAATGCATGAACCTATGTATTGTTGTGGTAAGTGACGGCCGGCCGCAGAAGCGAGCGGTAGCGGCGCTTCTGCGCCCACTATGGTCGCACTGCCATGTGTAAAAAAAAGACATTAAAAAAAAGAAAAAAACTCTTAAAGGGCCCGTTTTTTTGGGTTTTTTTTGGTGACCACAGGAGGGGGGAGGGGCCCGCGGCGCCCGGGTGCCCCCTATGGACGGGCCGCCACTGGTTTACAACCCCTTTAAGAATACAGAGCCGGCATGCCTGTACATTTTGTTACTGTGTTCAGGGATTACTGCTTACATACATTATGAGTTGTGGAGGGTCAGGGTTGCCTGGGATACCTAAATATTGTTGCTATGTGTGTTTTCAATTTACACATAATTCCTCTTGGCGGATTGTATTTAAAACAAGCTCTATCTGAATGTGATTATGAGAAAAAGCCAAGAAATTTACTCTGTTACCCCGACCACAAATTAAAGTGTTTTTAAACCTAAAAATAAAACAAATTGTACTGTCCCTTTAAAGCAAGATAATATAATGTGTACTAATGCAATATTATTTACATTATAATACCTAGTTGGTCCTGCCTATACCTCTCTTCCTGTCAGTAAACTGACCATGCTAATCACAGCTTCCGATCCATGGCAGCATGGGCAGTTTACGTCTTTTGTCATGCTGCAGACTATATAGGCACGCTGTGCAAGTACTTAGTGTGTCTGTAAGTTCCGTGGTCTATGGAAAACAGCACCCCTTGCCCATCCCTCCTACCCTTCTTGCCTCCAGCTGCTCCTCACCACCCATCCGCCCTGCCTTCAGCCGTTCCTCCCTGCTAATCCATCCTGCCTCCCGTCGCTCCTCCTTGCCCATACCTTCTGCCTTCAGCCTCTCAACCTCTTCTCTAGTAATAGAAAGGCGGCAATATTATTTCTGACAATGACCCAATTCTGACATGCCCACTAGAAGGGCGGGAAGGTATAGCGATCACATGACTTGCACTTTAAAAGCGGGAATTCAAAACAGGCAAGTTAGTTAAAAAAATTATTTGTGGTAGCCTTACATATAGAAAAAAGTTTTTTAACTTTATTTACCTTTACAACCATTTTAAGTCCTTGTACCACCTCTGTGTGCCCACGTGTTAGCAGCTATTTTAGGAGGCACAAGATTAGTAATAAAAAGGGATCACAGTTACATAAAGCTTAATTTTGTATCATAGCCAGACTTTATTGCTGAAATTACACTTTAGCTACCATGCAATTGAACCCTCTTCTTCTGCTTATTTTTCCTAGAAATTCCATTATAACAATCTGGGTGGGGAGGCTCTTCAGAAAGCCATTGCTATATTAAGTTGGGCTACCCCTCTATGCTTTTTATTAGCTTGGTTGCCCATCTCTTTTTTCCCTATTTCATTAAAGTGTTTGACCTGACCTTATCTGTCTCTCCAAATTAATCAGCTGCTTTGCCAGGATTTCTTCACCAACTCTCTACCCGCTCTGACAGGAACAGAATTTTGCCTAGAACCATTTATCGTTCAGTTCACTCATTTTATCTTGGAGGTTCAACGTGGAAACGTTCTCACTAATTAATTGTACAAAAATCAGACTTATGCCTGTCCATGACTATATTAATTTCACTCTCTACCACTTTATTATTATAAACCAAAACCGGCATCTATATGATTACCAAACAACACAATCTAATCGTTGGCACTCATGGCCAATCTCTACGTATTTTAAAGTGTATGTCAAACCCAAAATGTTTTTTTCTAGTTTTGGACAGAATGGGAAAGGATTAGAACCCCTGTTTTGTATTACCTACTATCCATAGCTCAAATTGGAGGCATTTTCCCTCACTTTCTATCCTGCTGCTATTTTTTTCACCAGACAGGAACTTAGGAACAATATACAACAATGAGAAATATCAAGGATTTTTAGACTTCACCTACTCTACTAAAGAAAAGGAGTTAATTTATATATGGGTTGCTCTTGGGAGAGTTCCATTCATAGTCATATAGTTAGTCAGGTTGAAAAAATCAACAGCCCATCAAGTTTAACTAACACAAAAAATAAATAAATAAATAAATTGAAGACTTTCATATACAGAAACCTATACCCACATTGATCTGAAGGAAGACAACAACTCTTAAAGCATGGTATAATTTATTCCAACAGGGGAATAAAAACCTTTACTGATCCCCTAGGGCAATCTGATATTTCCTGGATCAATAATCTCTGATGTTACATATGCTTATTCTATATGCTAATAGGCAGTTACAGTACAGTATGTTCTGTGCATTTGGGAATACATCCAGCTTATTTTTTCCAAGTTAAATCTCTTTTCTTCCAGTCGCAAGGAGTGCTCTCTTGCCCTTGGCAATGACTTTAAAGAAGAATCATTTTGCATCAAGTTTACTATATAGACCATTTATGTATTTATACATCCCCCTTACACACTTTTTCTC
The DNA here is from genome assembly GCA_029206835.1 of Rana muscosa. Lineage (NCBI taxonomy): Eukaryota > Metazoa > Chordata > Amphibia > Anura > Ranidae > Rana > Rana muscosa. Next base: position 190,381,809 of record CM055120.1, on the reverse strand, counting down.
AAGGGAAAATACATTCAGTTCTGCTAATATTTCCTCATAGCTGAGGTCCTCCTGGCTTATTATCAGTTTGATGACTGTGTTCTTTGTCAGTGTTGGGACCCTTGCCACTCCTACTGTGGACACAAGTACTGACTGTTGTTTATAACATCAGTCTGCTTATTAGCACCTTTGAGCCCATTTAACATTCTACCATTTCACCCAACACTGATGAAGAGGATTGTGTGGCCCCCAAAATTTTAAACTCTGGTGAATGTGCTCTCCTGGGGGATCCCAAACAGGCTCAATTAAGGACTTTGAGGTTGATTTACTAAAACTGGAGAGTGCAGAATCTGGTGCAGCTGTGCATGGTAGCCAATCAGCTTCTAATTTCAGCTTGTTCAATTAAGCTTTGACCAAAAAAAAACTGGAAGCTGATTGGTTTCTATGCAGAGCTGCACCAGATGTTTTACTCTCCAGTTTTAGTCAATCAACCCCACTGTCCACATTTTGATAAACTGGAAAAATCCATGCCCAACAACCCTCTGCCACTACCTGGTGACCATGGCTATCTACTTGGAAGTACCCCTATACATCCCCTCTATTTTTATTTTATTTTCATCTAAGGCTACATTCATACATCTGCATTTAAGTATGGAGCATTAATTCTTTTTACTATGCTGCATGCTGCACCTTCCTTAGGATTAAATGCTAATGCGTGTAAAATGTGTTTAACCACTTAAGCCCCGGACCATTTGGTAGCTAGAGGACCAGAGGTGAATTCAGAATTTTGCACTGCGCTGCTTTAACTGTAAATTGTGCGGATATGCAATGTTGTACCCAAACAAAATTTGCGTCCTTTTCTTCCCACAAATAGAGCTTTCTTTTAATGGTATTTGATTGCCTCTGCGATTTTTATTTTTTGCGATATAAACGGAAAAAGACCGAAAATTTAGAAAAAAAATGATATTTTCTACTTTTTGTTATAAGAAAAATCGAATAAACTCAATTTTAGTCATACATTTAGGCCAAAATGTATTCAGCCACATGTCTTTAGTTAAAAAAACATCAATAAGTGTATATTTATCGGTTTGCGCAAAAGTTATAGCGTTTACAACTAGGGTACATTTTCTGGAATTTACACAGCTTTAAATTTATGACTGCCTATCTCATTTCTTGAGGTGCTAAAATGGCAGGGCAGTACAAAACCCCCCCAAATGACCCCATTTTGGAAAGTAGACACCCCAAGGAAATTGCTGAGAGGCATGTTGAGCCCATTGAATATTTTTTTTTTTTGTCCCAAGTGATTGAATAATGACAAAAAAAAAAAAAAATTACAAAAAGTTGTCACTAAATGATATATTGCTCACACATGCCATGGTTATATGTGGAATTGCACCACAAAATACATTCTGCTGCTTCTCCTGAGTACGGGAATACCACATGTGTGGGACTTTTTAGGAGCCTAGCCACGTACGGGACCCCGGAAACCAAGCACCGCCTTCAGGATTTCTAAGGGCGCAAATTTTTGATTTCACTCCTCACTACCTATCACAGTTTTGAAGGCCATAAAATGCCAAAATAGCACAAAACCCCCCCCAAATGACCCCATTTTGGAAAGTAGACACCCCAAGGAAATTGCTGAGAGGCCTGTTGAGCCCATTGAATATTTTTTTTTTGTCCCAAGTGATTGAATAATGACAAAAAAAAAAATTACAAAAAGTTGTCACTAAATGATATATTGCTCACACATGCCATGGTTATATGTGGAATTGCACCCCAAAATACATTTTGCTGCTTCTCCTGAGTACGGGGATACCACATGTGTGGGACTTTTTAGGAGCCTAGCCGCGTACGGGACCCCGAAAACCAATCACCGCCTTCAGGATTTCTAGGCACAAATTTTTGATTTCACTCCTCACTACCTATCACAGTTTCGAAGGCCATAAAATGCCAAAATAGCACAAAACCCCCCCAAATGACCCCATTTTGGAAAGTAGACACCCCAAGCTGTTTGCTGAGAGGCATGGTGAGTATTTTACAGCTCTCATTTGTTTTTGAAAATGAAGAAAGAATTTTTTTTTTCTTTTTTTTTTTTCAATTTTCAAAACTTTGTGACAAAAAGCGAGATCTGCAAAATACTCACAATACCTCTCAGCAAATATCTTGGGGTGTCTACTTTCCAAAATGGGGTCATTTGGGGGGGTTTTGTGCCATCTGGGCATTCCATGGCCTCCGAAACTGTGATAGGCAGTGAGAAGTGAAATCAAAAATTTACACCCTTAGAAAGCCTGAAGGCGGTGATTGGATTTTGGGGTCCCGTACGCGGCTAGGCTCCCAAAAAGTCTCACACATGTGGTATCCCCGTACTCAGGAGAAGCAACAGAATGTATTTTGGGGTGTAATTCCACATATGCCCATGGCATGTTTGAGCAATATATCATTTAGTGACAACTTTGTGCAAAAAAAAAAAAAAATGTTCTTTTTTCCGCAACTTGTGTCAACATATAAAATATTCCATGGACTCGACATGCCTCTCAGTATATAGCTTGGGGTGTCTACTTTCCAAAATGGGGTCATTTGGGGGGGGTTTTGAGCTGTTCTGGCATTTTATACACAACATTAGGAAGCTTACATCCACTCTTCTAACCACTTGAAGACAAAGCCCTTTCTGACACTTTTTGTTTACATGAAAACATATTTTTTTTTGCAGGAAAATTATGTTGAACCCCCAAACATTATATATATTTTTAAAGCAAAGGCCCTACAGAATAAAATGGTGGGTGTTGCATTTTTTTTTCTACACAGTATTTGCGCAGCGATTTTTCAAACGCATTTTTTTGGGAAAAAATACACTTTTTTTTATTTTAATGCACTAAAACACACTATATTGCCCAAATGTTTGATGAAATAAAAAAGATGATCTTAGGCCGAGTACATAGATACCAAACACGACATGCTTTAAAATTTCGCACAAACGCGCATTGGCGACAAACTACATACATTTTTAAAAGCCTTTAAAAGCCTTTACAGGTTACCCCGTTAGATTTACAGAGGAGGTCTACTGCTAAAATTACTGCCCTCGATCTGACCTTCGCGGTGATACCTCACATGCATGGTGCAATTGCTGTTTACATATGACGCCAGACCGACGCTTGCGTTCGCCATTGGGCAAGAGCAGGGCAGGACAGGGGTGCTTTTTTTTTTTTTTATTATTAATTTTGCTTTTTTATTTTATTTTTAAATTGTTCCTTCCATGTTTTTTTTTTTTTTATCATTTTTATTGTTATCTCAGGGAATGTAAATATCCCCTATGATAGTAATAGGTAGTGACAGGTACTCTTTTTTTGAAAAAACTGGGGTCTAGACCCTAGATCTTTCCTCTGCCCTCAAAGCATCTGACCACACCAAGATCGGTGTGATAAAATGCTTTCCCAATTTCCCAATGGCGCTTTTTATATCCGGGGGGGGACATTCCCTCCCACTGCTTGTAAAAGCAGTCCAGAGGCTAATTAGCCACTAGGGTTGCTTTTACATTAAAGCCGGCCGCTGGCTGAAAAGAATGATACCAAGATGATACCTAAACCCGCAGGCATCAATCTGGTATAACCATTCAAAGTCCAGCAACATACCAGTACGTTGCTGGTCCTTGTTGGACATGTATTGTAATCTTTTTTTTTCATGCAGCCAGGTGGCTGAACGAAAAAAGAGATTGATCGTGGGTATGCCCACCATTAGAATACCGCCCTTCATCCACCCACTTCTAATGATGGGCATACATGCACCATTTATATATGCCGAAGCATGGGGGCATCCTCCCGCAAAAAAGTTATGCCGCACACACATGGTCGGACTTTTCCACGGGCAAGCCTCCGTCGGAATTTCGACCGTATGTACGCGGCATTAGGAGCAAAATCGCTCCTCCGCCCCTGCTGCCCCAATGCTTTGGCATATTTGCTTCTTTTTTTTTTTAACTGTGGTGGTGAAATCACCTCCTACAGCACTGGAGTCGCAGGGATCAGGCCTGTCTCTGCGAACGCTGCAGTTATGTGTGTTGTGTTTTGTAAGTGACAGTGATCGATCGATACTGCACTTCGGTGGCCTGGGCTGGACGGAGGGGCAAAACGCAGGTGCTAGCAGGTATCTGGGCTGATCCCGCTAACACTGCGTTTTTGGGAACCCTAAACTGCTGGGGACGCTAGTATAGATCTGATCAGATCAGATATTGATCTGTTCAGATACTATACCACTAAGGGGGGTGTATGCTTCACGCGTGGGTGTTAGCGTTACTGGCACTAACCTGACGCTGCCTGGGGTGTGACGCAGACCCTCTCTGACGCTAAAACCTAATTGATATCACCCGCCGGGCGATCAGGGGGTTAAACCTTTATTGGGTTATATACGGCGGGTGCCCTGACACTATAAAAAGCAAACTAACTAACCAGCGTCACCCGTAACACTTATATGGTGATCACTGGTGAAAGGGTTAACTAGGGGCAATTAGGGGGTTAAAACCTTTATTAGATAATATATGGGGGTACCTGACGCTATAAAAACCTGCGGCGAACCTAAAAAAAATTACTGGCTACCGATCTGCATCACCGACGCTAAGACATCGATCAGAAAAATGATCGCTTAGCGACAGTGGTGATAGGGGGTGAAAGGGTTACCTGGGGGGCAATCAAGGGGGTTAAACCTTTATTAGATAATTTATGGGGGGTACCCGACGCTATAAAAACCTGCGGCGAACCTAAAAAAATTACTGGGTACCGATCTGCATCACCGACGCCAAGACAGCGATCAGAAAAACAATTGCTTAGTGACAGTGGTGATAGGGGGTGAAAGGGTTACCTGGGGGGCGATCAAGGGGGTTAAACCTTTATTAGATAATTTATGGGGGTACCCGACGCTATAAAAACCTGCGGCGAACCTAAAAAAAAAATACTGGCTACCGATCAGCATCACCGACGCTAAGACATCGATCAGAAAAACGATCGCTTAGTGACAGTGGTGATAGGGGGTGAAAGGGTTACCTGGGGGGCGATCAAGGGGGTTAAACCTTTATTAGATAATTTATGGGGGTACCCGACGCTATAAAAACCTGCGGCGAACCTAAAAAAATTACTGGGTACCGATCTGCATCACCGACGCCAAGACAGCGATCAGAAAAACAATTGCTTAGTGACAGTGGTGATAGGGGTGAAAGGGTTACCTGGGGGGCGATCAAGGGGGTTAAACCTTTATTAGATAATTTATGGGGGTACCCGACGCTATAAAAACCTGCGGCGAACCTAAAAAAAAAATACTGGCTACCGATCAGCATCACCGACGCTAAGACATCGATCAGAAAAACGATCGCTTAGTGACAGTGGTGATAGGGGGTGAAAGGGTTACCTGGGGGGCGATCAAGGGGGTTAAACCTTTATTAGATAATTTATGGGGGTACCCGACGCTATAAAAACCTGCGGCGAACCTAAAAAAAATTACTGGGTACCGATCTGCATCACCGACGCCAAGACAGCGATCAGAAAAATGATCACCAAGCGACGGCGGTGCTAGGGGGTGAAAGGGTTATCTGGGGGGTGATCAAGGGGTTAAACCTTTATTAGGGGGGTTAGGGGGCTACACTGGACCTAAAACTAAATGTAGTGACACTTTTACAGTCACAAATGTCACTGATTGCAGTGATCAGTAAATAAATGGTCACTGCAATCAGTGACACTGTGACTGGGGGCTGGGGGGTGATCTGGGGGGGCTGGGGGTGATCTGGGGGGGCGATTTATGTGCCTATGTGTGCTGGTGTTAGTGTAGTGTTAGTGCACTGACCTGTGTGTCTTCTCTTGTACGACGCTCGGTATATGTGAGCGCCGCACAGGAGATGACATCACTTCCTCCTGCTTTCTCTATCTGTGTAAACAGTACACAGACAGAGGGGGCATTTCTATTCGCCGGGAGCGATCGCGGGGGGGTGGTCGGAATCGAACGGCCGCCCCCCCATCTCGGAACGCTCCCAGACGAATTCCGACCGCTCACTGTACAGAAGGGGGGTCCGATCGGACCCCCCAACTGTACAAAGGCAATCACGTATGCTCTACGTGATTGTGCCTGTCGGTGCCATTGTGCCGACGTATATATACAGTGAGCGGTCGTTAAGTGGTTAAAATACACTGCACTGCAACCACTTGGCAGGACAAATGCAAAGGTGTGAAAGTAGCCTTACAGACTTCCAATCGACAACAGCTGCAATGTGTAGTTAGTTCCCTTTATACTCTTTCCACAGCTTGCATCCGTACCCACAGCTGCCAAGTATTTTTCTGTTGCTAGATTCTGCTTATACTTCCTGAGCACTGTAAGCTCAGTAGAAGACCATCCATTGGCTCGCTGGCTAATATGCTTGTGGCACTGAGATGGAACACACCAACCCTGTCTTTCTAACTAAAGCCACTCAAATAACGGTGGCTTTAGTTAGGAAATAGTCTGGAAACTGAAATGGATTTGCATTCCAACCTCAGCATTTCATGGTGGTATGTACAAGTAGGATTCCATCCATCAACCTTGGATGGGATCCCACTGAGTTTGCAGCACATGGCTATAGAGCAGCGGGTGTTGCAATCCTTGGCTAGTTTGTACCAAGGGGGTTAAAAGAGGTAAGCTCAACTCTGCAACCACCAGTTAGAATTGTTGCTTTGCTGAAATAGGACATTTCTGTGCTAATTGTATGAATCAGTATAATGCAATTATATAGCAGTGGACCTCAGTGCTGTACAAGAAACACTGAGGCGTCATCTTGTATGTTTTAACCTTACATAAACTATTCATCAGGCTAAAGGCCAAGATCTGGCTGAAAAGGTCCCTTTTTTCTCTTTACATGAACAAAAACAGCTAGAAATTTCAACGTAAACCACAATCTTTGGCTGCCAAAATCAATTCAGCTAATTCAGGTTGCCTAAATGTATATTCAGTATTTATTGCCTAAAGTTTTTATGTGGATGGTAATTACGGTATGTTTTTTTTATACATGCTTATTTAAAACTGATATTCGCTCCAGGGTAAAGGAAGGGCTACATGTGGTCGCAATTGTTGTCTCTGGTCACCCAGAATGTGGTTTGCTGTAAGGTACTTACATCTTAAGTCATGTTCATATTCCATTTTGTTTTTTAAACTAAGTTCAAGGGTAGAGAAAGAAACTTTAGAAAACCACAGAAGAAAGTGGAAAACTAAAAGATGTATTGTTCTCCAAATGTAATTTTAGCAACATTCTGGACTACAGTGTAAATCACGTTAGCACATAAACTCTTTTAGAAATTGATATTAAATAGATATGCTGTATAGATTTACCATTGTTTTAATAAAACTTGATAATCACAACACCTATTTTCCAAGATACAGCCAGTGTGCACATAAATAAAATCAGTTATATAAAGTAGTTTGTTAAATTCAGTCATTGATGGCCACTAAGGCTCATGACACACAAGCAATCCTGTCCTTTGTGACAACCTACCAGCGAAAGAATCACCATAAAGTGCAGAGAATACTCATCTGTCTCCATGTGTAGTTCACTCACTTGCCAGAGAAGTGAACCATCACTGGTAAATGATTATCTGCAGCATTTCTATCAAAGAGGCACAGCTCCTTGTTCAACCTGCTAGCAAGGGATTTGTGGAAATAGGTGAGTATTTACTTTGCATATTTTAGTGATCCTGACACTAGCATGTTTTGCTAGTGGCAGGATTGCAAGTGTGGAGCAGGTGCATCTGAGCTACTACCTCCTATGCAATGCCCGGTGAGCCTCAAGAACAGAGCACTCATTCTGTGAAGTCTCTGTAAACCTCCAAGTAATCCATGCAAAAAAGGGAGAAAGGCTGGTGCCATGGAAGTTGGCTAAAACATAGTTTTAATATATTTTATTATATGTGAGCAACAGTCAAAAAACCAACGCGTTTCGGCCATCAGGTCTTGATCATGGCTCATAAGCCATGATTAAGGCCTGATGGCCGAAACGTGTTGGATTTTTTGACTGTTGTTCATATGCTATAATAAAACAATGTTTTAGCTGACTTCCATGACATCAGCCTTCCTCCCTAAGATTGCTAGTGTACCTTGGACTTTAGATTACATTTTCACAGCATTGCAGGTGATATGATTACCCACCTGTCCTGTACCTCACCTTGTAACTGAGTGCCTGTTGAGTTCTTTCAGACATGTTAGTTGTAGGCTGTATGAGTTGATGCTATTAATATTACGCATCTCAAAAAATTTGCAGATGATATTCACATATACTCAGCCATCTTTGTTTAGACTTTAAGTGCCACAGTGTCACTTACCCCACAGCTATAATATGGTTTCGGAGTGCTCTTTTTAGTGGCTGTAAACAAAACCCATTTATTATAGGGTCACTGAGGTTGATTTTCTAAAGGAGTCAAGAATGTTCACTTTGAAAAGTAAATGTTTACTTAGCAAATTAAATGATGTTCAATTTGAATGCCCAGTCTAGGAATTTTGTTTGCACATGATTAGATGATTGACATGAACACATCTTCACCATATTTGCTAAACTAAGTAATAGTTGTCTATACCTGCCCACCTCATCTGTTCTCAGTCAACCAGCTCCAGGACATGTAACGTGACCTGGTAATTTTTTTTGCTGACAATTCAGTAACACAATACAGGAGGCATATCTAGCACTATTTTGTGGTTCGCATGCACTTTTGTAACAGTGAAGATTTCAATGCAAACGTGTTAAAAAAAAGTCATTAATTGATGGAACTACACATTTTGTGGAACTACACTTTTTGCTCCAGCACAAATTTGTACTGGAAAAAAATGCTGAATGACTTTGCAATAGAGGTGTGGAATAGGGGTATTTTAGTTACTTAAAGTGTAATTTGACTTTTGTTGAGGAAAAAAACAATCCCTGATCTTTACCAATTGCAAGTATTTCCCAAAACTTTGTTGCATATTTCTACTTTTTTTCTGCTCTAAAGAAATACCGGTTTGCTTCACGATATCCTTTGCAGACTGATTTTGAATGGGAGGTTCTGGTTCATTATAATTACCTGCTGTACGCTCAGTCTTCTGATGATTCATATGATGATAGAATTATTTATCCTTGGGGAATATGTTGCCAAAACCAAATTTCCAACTAGGGGTGCCTAAAATTTGACTTGTATTTTAGCGCAGACTTCTGGGAAAATGTGTGAGCCAAGCTCAGAAGCAAAAAATATAATTTCTGGGTGTGTTCCATATGCCTGTGTTCCATATGCCAGTGATGTACAGAACACCTCCAGGTTGTCATATTTCATTGAATTTTTACAGAACATTACAGTGGCAGATTGAAAAGGAAAGATCATTTTTAATTAACAGTAAACTACAATGGGGTTGAATTACTAGATTTGGAGAGTGCAAAATCTGGTTCAGTTGTGCATGGTAGCCAATCAGCTTCCAGGTTTTTATTTTTTGTTAATTGAACAAGCTAAAGTTAGAAGCTGATTGGCTATCATGTAGAGCTGCACCAGATTTTGTACTTTCCAGTTTTAGTAGATCAATCCCAATATGCCTTGTCTATCAATTGTATAAGCTATATATTTTTTTTAATGATTTTTTCCCACAAAAGTACAGATAACTTTTAACGTATTCTTTGTTTTTTAATAGATTGTTTCATAGATTTTAACCTAGGTATAGGTATAAATACCAGTAATAAATAAATACATTATTTAAACAGTTCTTCTTGACTTGAGAGATTAAATTAGTTTGATCCATTGCCCACAACCACCGTTTTAGCAACATTTAATAGTGATCTTATAAAATACTCTTAACCAATAGCCCCGAGATGTTTCTAATGAAGTCAAAACCCCTATAGTCTGTGCATATTTAAAGATGATTACCTTATACTGTCATAAAGAAGCAGATTTTGTTTTAAACAACTATGAGATGTTTGAATTAAAAACAGGTCTGCTGATTATGTTAATTTAAATTGTAAAAGTTCATTTTCCAAAGATTACTTTTTTTTTTCAATGGACTGCATGCTTACAATTAGATTCATTAGAAATATGCAGCTGTTGTACTCATCAAGCTCTTACTTCTAATAACTGTACAACATTAATTGCTACGTGATGACATTTATTCTGCAAACAGCTCTTATTTATTGTCATTACTTTCATTCTGAATTCTTGAAACTGTCTAATAGTACCACTGAGACTTGGCTGCTCGTCCACTTCTAGTAAATGATAGGATATAGCATATTAACTTCTTCACTCTATTTTTCTAATTTATGACACACACACCAACTATTAAATCCTCTTGAGTTTCCTCATTCAGAGGCTTTTTGCCATGGTTTATGCTCTTTCATATTGTAAAATTGATTTTGTTACCAGTTCATCGCTCCTTGTTGCCTAACATAAAATTAACTTTATTCTTTATGTGTGCTAAAGCTTTGAAAACTATTACATTTTAGGCTGGATGTCTAAACAAATCACTCCTCACAAATATGGTTAGGCAGTTAGAATAGCTCTATATGTTATGTATGTGATCAGAGGATCCTTGCTGAATATTTGCCTTGAGTGTATTAATAGTCAATAAGCATCAAGTCCTAAAATATAATTGGTCTATAGAGTATCTGCCTACTTTATGCTTACATCAGAGCTGGCATCAAAAGTAAAAAATAAAATGTTTTTATTCATAAATCATGGTTCTGTCTTTATGTTTATAAGTGTATGTAAGCCCAAAATATTTTTTTCTGTATGTATGGCATCATGTCTTACTGTATGGAGTTTTTTTAACATCTTTATTTTTTATGAATCTGTGCAAATGTTCTTACCTAAAGATCTTTTAAGTAGCAGCACTTCCTTTTGCAGATTCACAATGCTAAGCAACTGTCTTGCGAGGAGAAGCAGTGTTGCCAGTTTGCATGTGTACTCCTTTAGTTGGTCATTGGACTGCCTATCTACTAGACTTAATAGGCAGTCCAAAGGCCAACTAAAGGAGCCTGTGCGTAAGATTACAATGCTGCTGCTAATTGGTAGGCAGTTGCCTAGCGCTGTCACCCTGAAACATGAAGGGCTGCTGCTGGCAGAAAAAAACTTTGCAAAAGATTCACAAAACAATTATTTCCCTATGAAATCTGTGTATTGTGTACCATACTGAGAATAGGGTTTGGGTTTACATGCACTTTAAGTGATAGGGTATTAAATAGCATTTGAAACATTGGACAGTAAAACCTTGGATTGCGAGCATAATTTGTTCCGGAAGTATGCTTGTAATCCAAAGCACTTGTATATCAAAGTGAATTTCCCCTTAAGAAATAATGGAAACTCAAATGATTCGTTCCACAACCATTTATTCATAAGTTTTTCAGTTTATAGTCCATATCCATTTTTTTTTTTAGCAATGTGATAGGTTGTGTAACCATAAAATGTCCATCCACAAATGGAAGCCTCCACAAGGAGATTAGAAGCTAAATCCAGCAGGAACTACAGAGTATAAAATAGAAGAGAGGCGCCTCTAAGTGTAGCAATATGGTTACATTTAATGAAGGTACAACATTTAGTAACTCACATGGTTGACGATTAAAACGGGCACATCTAAGTATGCAGGTATCCGTGGTAAAGCTGTCCACATAGACCAGCCTCCGCACCGCCGGGTGTCAGTCATTCAATCGGGGAGATGTATGTTTACCTCCTGTTCTGTAAATATAACAGGAAGTGAGAGGAAATCTCTTGCCTCTTGCCTACTTTGCAACAATGTCGCCATATATTCCTTTTATTCCTTTTATGCTGACAACTGAGAAGTTTGAATTTTCCTTGACTTTCATTCCCCTCTTCTTGGACATATCTTTTAATAGACACTGACATTATGTCAATCTCATGACCAATCTTAAAGAGATTAAAGTAATTGAATGAAATAATTTCACAAATAGGTGCACAATCAAAAAAATATAATGTCCCTGTTCTATGAGTGTGAATGACTGAGCAAAGATAAAGATGTAGTAAGCTCCCTATAAGTGTGACCAATAAACCTCAATTTGCATCAACAATTTGTTAAACTAAACATAGAAAAAACGACCCCAACTTGTTTTGTCAACGTAAAGTGTGGCTTTGGTGCAAAACCAAGAAAAAAGAAAAGTGCTGTGCTATGTGCTTTAATCGGAATTATGATGATACTTTTTGATTACATGATCTCTTTGATCCCAGTGGCTATGAATACCAAAGTAGCTTGAAGGGACTTTTTTTTATTTACACATTTCTGACAAAAAAAAAGTATTGATCTTTGGGTTATGTAGGGAAAGATATATTTGAGATAGCACTGTTTGGAAGCACTGTCCATATTCTTGAGTTGTAACTATACAGTCATAGACAGAAGAGGCTTAGATCCCAAACCGTATCATACTTAAAGTGGTTCTAAAGCCTAAACATGTTTTACCTTAATGCATTCCTTGCGTTACGATAAAAAATGTTTAGGCATCAGCATCCCCCCTTACCCCCCCCCTTTTACTTACCTATGCCCTCATGTGCACGTGTGCAGCTCTTCTCTCACCTCATTTCGCTGGCTTTGCTGGGGCACTGGGAGCCATTGGCCCCCAGTGCTGCCAATCAAAGACATTGATGAGGGAGCGCGGGGGGGCGAAGCCGAGTCCCACTGTCTTTGTCAATTGACGCAGCAGCAGGGCTCAAAAGCGAACACACACGAGTGCCCCCATGGGAAGTGATATTTCATGGGGGCACTGGACAGAGGGGAGGGGCCAGGAGCTTTGGCGGGCAATCCAATAAAAGGAGGTTTGTGGCCCTTCTGTGCAATTTCATTGCACAGAGCAGGTAAGTATAGACATGTTTGCTATTTTTTAAACCATTTTTGCCTTAAATGTATATATATATATATATATATATATATATATATATATATATATATATTGGAAATTCTCAATGATTAACATTTTTCCAGAATTTTATTTTTGAAGCTTGAGAGCCCTGCACTTAATTAATTGCATAGATACCAATAGTAATATTTAAATAAGAGCAGCTTTTAAATTATATGACTGCAAAATGAATATTTTTCTAAACTGAATATTTATTCTCTGCACACTGGCACATTTTCTCTGTATACAATATATACTAAAGTGCCTAAACCTTTTGACTGTCATTATGTTTCATGGGCCTTTAGCCAGCTCTGGCCTTCTACTGTCCTCAGCTGCCCTGCCAGTAGACATCTGTCTGATAATCTAGTTTGGAATGCAGCTGTTTATATGGAGTCCATATGTGTTTCTTTCACACGGTTCATGGCATTTTAACCGTTGCTCTAAATCTACTGAACTGAAGAGCAGATGTTTCCTGTCTAACGTCATAGCGTATTGCATATAGATGCAAAATCTGTCTGAATTCATTGCACAGATAACAATCAAATACATACAGGTGATATTCCAAAACAGTACAGTTTACTTATAAACCATGTGTATACACCAAGTACCAAGATACTTTATATGTCATAAGATGAATCCACTTCTGCTAGTTTCACTTAGCAGAAAAAAACAGCACAAAGAAGCATTAATTTCTGCAAATTTAACACATGCACATAACTGTTTTAAAGTGATACTGTAAATATTAGGAATTCAATAACTAGAAGTATAAAGGCTGACAACCTGAAGACATCTTCATTCATTCCTTCAACTACTGCCTGAGCCCCTCTGTAGAAAGTGTAAAGGCTGATAACCTAAAGATGAACATATCTTCATCCATTTGCTTCAATTACAGCCTGAGCCCCAATGTGGGTTGGAAGAAGCCAACTTTTGGACAGGGGGGCTTTCCAGCTTAATATATAATTGACATATCTGTGACCACATTCAGTAAGGCCAATAAATAATTAATTATCTTCAATCTCACTTGATAGACGTATGAAGGAAGGAAGGATGGATGGCAGGAAGGGAGAACAAAAACAAGAAAGAAAGAAAAAGAAAACAAAAGAAAACCATAAAAAAGAAATACAATTTGCTAACATGGGGCTCTGGTTCAGTCCTCCATTGTTCCCCATCCACTAATGATGCTTTATTTATGAAACTCAGGACAAGAGAGTGCATACAGTATGTTGACGGATGTTATAATTTTAGAGGATGATAACATTTTGTTCATATGAAGAAAAAATATACCTTATCACATAGTTACAGACAAAGGGTATTCAAGATATAAATGAAAGGTGCATATTAAATATGTTTTTCATGCAGAAACTCTAATTTGTTGTTCATAATGAGTCAGCTAAGCTATTATCGGGTTCTGGGTTGGGTTCCTACCAGAGCCATTTTATCATGATATTGGTATGTTGTCCCCATGTTAGTGTAGATTTTATACAAATGTTCCAGTTTCCTTTGACAACCCTAAAACATATTAGTAGGTAAATCAGCTTCTGCTCCTATAGCGCATGTTTCTGGGACTATGGTAGCAAAATTGAATTACAAACTCCTTAGACAACAAAGACGATTTTAAATAGCTCTCTGTAAAGCATCTCATAATCTGTTGACCCTATATATTGGATAAGATAAATAAAATGTTTTCATCTCTGTATAATGCGTGTTTATCTTCTGGTAAAAAGCGGATTTGTCCTTACACCAAAAGCATCAGCAAATTTAGGTCAGAGAAGAGAATTCCTGCAGAAACATCGCTTTTCTGCTCCAATTCCTCTGCTCGGCCACTGGATGCGTAGCTAACACCGTCACTTAAATTATGTCCTTTCCATCAGCGCTGGTACATAGGCCACTGGAGACAGGCCGCAGAGACAGCAAAAGTCCCCTCGGGTATGTGAGAGAGGGAGGGAAGCGCTTACTTGCCTCCTCATCCTGACAGTGTGCATTAGGATTCCTGGATCTGTAAAGAGAACTCTTGTGTACGTTTTCACCCCATCGCTTACGGCAAACAAATTGCTTGGTTTATTTATATCCAGAGCACCCCTCAGCTCGGCCCTCTTTGTGCCTCTAGCAGATGAAGGAAAAGTATTTAGCTACATAATTATTTTGTATATTTCCCTATATGTGCAATTGTATGCATGACTTGCTGAAGATTTTCAAAATTCTACTTAATAAGTCATATACTCAAGAAAAGGAGTAAAAAAGAGTAATGAGCAAAGTGCAGAATTGCATTATTAAAACAAAAAAGACAAAATCTGTGTGTACACATTTATTTCATTAGTAATTCAACTTCATCTAAATAACATGTAGATGCGATAGAACCCTAAGTAAAATATGACCCAAAGCTGCCAAACAACATATTTATGACTCCATTTCATACAGAAGGAATACAATGACCAGAGTTTTTTTCCTTTGTTAATCTAGGGCAATTTTTCTCAACGCCAGTCGTCAAGTACCCCCAACAGGTCATGTTTCTAGGAATTCCCTCAGATGAAATGGCTGTGGTAATTACTAAGGCAGTGAAACTGATCAAATCACCTGTGCACCAGGTGCGGATGGGCTAACTATACAATATTACAAAAGTTTTATTACACATCTGGGACCATATATGATCAAGGTGTTTAATGAAGTTGGACAAACAGTGATGCTACCACCCGAGGCTGTAACAGCGCACATCACAGTCATTCCAAAAGAGGGGAAGGATCCAGCGAGCTGTAGTAGCTATAGACCAATATCTCTGTTGAATGTGGACTTAAAAATCTTAACAAAGATTCTAGCATCGCGTATACAGTCTCAGCTTTCAGAAATAGTACATCTCGACCAGGTAGGATTTATCCCAACAAGAGAGGCAAGATAGTACTATAAAAGTGTTAAATTTGATTTATAGGGTAAATCATAAGAAGATACCGAGTGTTTTTTTAAACACGGATGCAGAAAAAGCATTCGACAGAGTAAATTGGAAATTTATGTTTGAGGTTTTTAAACAGATGGGTTTAGGTGAGCGGATGGTCCAATGGATAGCAGGTGTATATATGGGTCCTCAGGCAATGGTAAAAGTAAACGGGATATATTCTAAGCCCTTTACTATCACAAATGGAACCCGGCAGGGCTGCCCCCTGTTGCCTCTTTTATTTGCTTTGACATTAGAACCTCTTCTAAATAAGATTCAACAGAATCCGGATATATTGGGGGTATTGATGTGGGGGGGAAAGGAATATAAAGTATCGGCTTATGCGGATGATATGCTCTTCTCACTAGCAAGACCACAAATTTCGTTACCTAATCTAATGAAATTAGAATTATACGGGACTATGTCAAATTTAAAAATAAATTACAGTAAGTCAGAGGCGATGGGGGTGGCACTTCCGGATTCCATCAAAAGTGGACTGGAACATAGCTTCAGGTTTAGATGGACAACTAAAGCATTGAATTACTTAGGAACACGAATGCCCCTCAACTTAACAGATATTTTTTAGTTCAATTTTGTACCATTACTTAGCAAAGTCAGAACATTATTGGAAAGCTGGAGTAAAGGCACACACTCATGCCGCGTACACACGATAATTTTTCCCGTCGGGAAAAATTAAATTTTTTCCTTTGGACGAGAAAAACAATCGTCTGTGGGCTTTTTGCCATTTTTCCCGACGGGAAAAACGGCATTAATCACGATGAGAAAAATTAGAACATGTTCTAATTTTTCTCGTCGTTTTTCCTGACATTTCTTCCGCGGCAGTGTTTCCCATAGGGAAACACTGCCGCGGAGCCCATAGACGATCGTTTTTCTCGTCATTTTAAAAAATGACGAGAAAAATGACCGTGTGTGGGGAACAAGCTGTTCCCTCGTTTAAAATGTCATTATTCACGGCGGTTTTTAAACCGCCGTGAATAATGATCGTGTGTACGCGGCATCATGGTTTAGGAGATGTAATATTTTAAAAATGAGTGTGGTGCCAAAATTTCTTTATCTCTTTCAAGCACTGCCGGTTAGAATCCCCACGTCTTACTTCAATCAAGTTCGTGTCATATTTACTATATTTATTTGGCCAGTAAATGACCAAGGATAAGCAGAACATTGTTGACCTTACCTAAAAGGGCTGGAGGAATATCGGCACCAGACATGTATAAATACTATCAGGCGGCACAACTCGGCAAGATAGTGGATTGGAGTAGACATGGGGATTATAAACTGTGGATTACTATGGAGCAGCAAATGTGTCCAGTTCCTCTAAATAGGGCTTTATGGTGTTATACAACTTTACCATTACTAGTAAAAAACCATCCTACAATAGGTAAAACCTTAAGAATAGGAAACAAAATAAGCCAGAATCCCAAATTCTCCACTAAAAACTCTCCCCTGTTTCCGATTCTGGGAAACCCAGAATTTTCACCAGGTATGGACTCACAAATATTCAGGAAACTGAGGGAAAAAGGAAGTTTCCAAGCCTCACATTTTTTAGGAGATAGGGGATGGGTATCAATTGATAAGTTAACACAACGAGGAGGGCAATATGAAATCCCCATATGGCAGGCCCGACAGGTTAGACATTATTTAGAAACCCTGGGACCCACAGGAAGATACAGGTAAACACAAACTAAGTTTGAGGAGTATTGTGAGGGAGAGGAGCCACTACCTCACGTAATCTCTAAACTGTATATAATTCTGACTGCACCCTCAGAGGAGTTTAAAATGGATTGCTTTGTTAAATGGGAGCGAGATCTAGGCCAAACTTTCTCTCCAGCACAATGCCAGATTATTTTAGACCTGTCTTTAAAATCTTCAAGGTGTACGAAAATGCAGGAATCAAATTACAAAATATTAACACGTTGGTATTATACGCCATCGGCCTTGAATACATTTTTTCCAGAAACATCTGACAGGTGCTGGAGAGGATGTGATGAAAAAGGGACAATGATACACATTTTCTGGGCATGCCCAGTAATTAGACAATTTTGGCAAACGGTACAGAGAATTACTCAAATATTCACTGATGGCCAGATTGTAGAAGACCGAGCTATCTTCTTGCTACACCATACATAAATCCCACCGAAAATATATATAAACTCAGTCCTGTGTCACCTAATAAATGTGGCCAAAAGTTGTATTGCGATGAATTGGAAAGACCCCAGTGCCCCTACGATCTCAATGTGGTTAAACAAAGTCAGAAGGGTGGGAATAATGGAGAAACTCCTACCAATAACATTGGAGGAAAAAAAACAAATACAAGAAATATGGGTCCCATGGGAGCAATTTGCAAAATCAGAAGAAGGGAAGAGGTTATTAGGAGAGTAAAGATGAAAACTAGGTTGACAGGTAGAAAGAGTAAGTAGGGGATTTTTGAGAAGTTCCATATTTAAATCATTATTTTTTTTAATTTTATTTTTGTGTTGATGTCGGTTAAATGTTCCCCTGCGTAAGCAGAGGTAACGGAGGGAGGAAACTGGGGTCGAAGGGAGGGGATCGGGGGAGGATTAGGGAAATAGGAAAGGGAAATAGGGATTAAGGAAGAAGGAGATGTAGAGGGGAAAAAAAAGGGGGGTAATAGGAAGAAGAGCTTAGAAGATGATAGTAAAATAACGAAAGTGAAATAATATGGTTTAAATAAGGTTTTCTTTATTGATTTATGGATGGCGAAGTACCCGGCCTTTTTCTTTCCTAAATGGCAATGTTATATCTGTATACCCCGTTTTAAGAAAATAAAGAATTAAAAAAAAAAAAAAATCAGCTGTGCAAAATAATGGAAAGCCTGAAAACATGACCTGTTGGGGGTACTTGAGGACTGGAGTTGAGAAACACTGATCTAGGGTATGGGTGCTCAACCTGTAGCCCTCCCGCTATTGCAGAACTTCAAGTCCCATGAGGCATTGCAAGGCTGACTGTTGTGGCAGTTGTAAGAATGACTGCCAAAGGCAGAGGCATGATGGGACTTGTAGTTCTGCATCAGCTGGAGGGCCACAGGTTGAGCACCCATGGTCGAGGAGAAATATATTTAAGAATTACTTACGGTATATTCATTGTGCAGTCTATTAGTCATTGCTAATTGCTGTAACAAGCTTACTTTTTTGGAACTGTTTACGTCCATCTCCTCTCTGTATAGATTTTTGGTGTTGTCTAATAGTACTGTATCTCTGTATAAAAGACAGAGATTTAGTTTAGGGGAATTATTTATATTCATTGTGCAGTGTAATGTACACAGTTATCAGTCATTGCCAATTGCTGTAACAAGCTTGCTTTTCTGAAACTGTTTACATCCATCTCCTTTCTATACAGATTTTTGATTGATGGTGTCTACTAGTACCGTATCTCTGTATATAAAACAGAGAGATACATTTGCTTTGGATTTTTATGAAGTAAGATTAATGTAACATGGTTGTTGACCAAAGGGTGGAAACTTAGGAAAGGTCTAAGCATTCATTTGTACCCTAATATGCACGATCCCTTAAAACAGATTCGCTTTCTTATATGCGTACTAAATGAAACCGTAGGATAACAAATAAACAGTCTCAGCCTTAAAGTGTATAAAACACTAAACACAAGAATTTTTTTTTATATATTTCAATTTTCCAGTCCTAAGATGTGGTGGCTGCATTTGGCTTATTTTTCTAGGGCTTTTATTTTCATTTACATTTCTTGAGTAGATACACTTCTTGTCCTAGGATGACAGTTCTCACTCACTGTACTGTGTCTATAAAGGAACAGCGTTTTCACCCTAGCACAGTACTTCAGAACACCTCCCCATCTCCTCTCCTCTATAACATAGAGGGGAGGATTCTGCATTCCACAAGTTAAGGGGGGAACAGCTGTAAATTATATGAATGCTGTACAAGCAGAGAGAACAGGGAGTTATTAGCTCATAATAAATATTTCAGGATGAATGGGTATTACAAGCACTTATATAAAAAAACTCTATAGCCCCGTACACACGGTGGGAGTATTCTACGGCCAAAAGCACATCTGAATTCCGATGGAATTCCATCAGAGAAAAATAGAACATGTTCTATATTAAAACTCAGATGGAATTCATCGTAATTTCTCAGATGGGGCACACACACGGTAGGAATTTCCGATGGAAAAGGTCCGTCAAACTTTTTCCATCGGAAATTCCTATTGTGTTTACTAGGCATATCAGTGTTATATCTAACAGACCAAAAGGGAGCAAATAAAATAACTTTATCTGCTAGGGTTTACATACACTTTAATGGCTTCAGAAGACGTGGAAGGGTAGGACTGACCCTGATGCCGCGTACACACGACCGTTTTTAATGTCATTGAAAAAAACTATGTTTTTCTCGACGTGATTCTTCTCAAGCCTGCCTGGCCTACACACGATCATGAAAAAAATGCTAGAGCAAAGCGCGGTGACGTACGAAATGTACGACGGCACTATAAAGGGGAAGTTCCATTCGGATGGCGCCACCCTTTGGGCTGCTTTTGCTGAGCCTTGTGCTAGTAAAGTTTGGTGAGAGGATTCGCGCTTTTCAGCCTCATGCTCTTCAGTCCGTTACAGCGTGACGGATGTGCTATCTCCATTACGAACGCTAGTTTTACCAGAACGAGCGCTCCCGTCTCATCACTTGCTTCTGAGCATGCGCGTTTTTTCCACGTCGTTAAAGCCTACACACGGCCTTTTTTCATGAGGAGAAAAACGGCGACGTGAAAAACGACGAGAAAAATTAGAGCATGTTCCAAATTTTTAATGCCCAATTTTTACGTCGTGAAAAATGCTCTGGAGCCCACATACGATCGTTTTTAATGACCAAATAATTATTTTATTTTTTTCTCAAAGAAAAACGGTCCTGTGTATGCGGCATTAGACTGATAGTGTGTATCACAGCACTGAGTGTAAACAAGGATTTGAAACTGTTGATCTCTTGGATGGATAATGCAAGTCGTTTATTTTGTTGATGAATTTCCAGACCTTGCAAATGTAAGCAGTTTTCACATCTTCATCTGCAAGTCAGCAACTGATGCAATGTTTTACACCTAGACTTTACATCTTAATTGTAAGTGGCAGCTGTTAGATAAAGTAATAGTTATAATTTCAAGCTAAAATATAATTTTCTGCTCATGTAAATGTATGTGTAGGTAGCACTTATGCCTCTTGAGTTTCTATAGACAATATATTTTTCTCTTTCATTTTAGGAATCAGGCCAGTGTTAATCCCTGTCATGGTTTAGAGCTAAAAATCATGGTTTTAATCTAGGGATTAATGTTTTAAATTCTCATCCTTGAAAATGGTTTTATGTAGTACTTTATGGAGCTTCAATGTAACCTACATTAGGACACCCTTTAAAGTTCTATGTTTAATTAATTTGCCAATACAATTCTATCAGTTTGTCTGTCTTTTTTCTGTGTGTAATAAATTCTGATTACAAATCTATAGAAACACAATAATAATGTGGTGGTTCCAGGTCTTTATTGCTGATACAGAGAGTAAGCTTCTCTTGCCCCACCCACTTCACTCAAGGTAGTTTTGCTACAGACCAAAGATACAGTGGAACCTTGGATTATGAACATAATTCGTTACAGGAGAATGCTCTTAATCCAAAGCACTCGCATATCAAAGCGAGTTTCCCCATAGAGGTCAATGGAAACTAAAATAATTAGTTCCGCATTGACTTCAATGGCATGCAATACCGCATGTGGCCAGAGGTGGGGGGCACTGGAGAGCCTCTGTAAAACTCGGAAAGGCCCGAGGATGGCTCGGCTGAACTCAGAAAACCTCGGAAAGGCTCGGGAATTGAGTATTTCTGAGATTTTCTGAGCATTTACGAACAGCTCCAATCGGCTCCGCTCGGCTCTGGCGCCCCCCACCTCAGGTCAAATGCGATACTGCACACCGCAGTGGCTTGAATCCTGCTCGTTTTGCGAGACAACACGAGCAAACCGAGTCAGAATTTTTAAAAATACAGTGCTCGTATTGCGAAACGCTCGTTAACCACGTTACTCGCAATCCGAGGTTTCACTGTAATCAGTTATTCGGCATTAAAGTGTATCTAAACCAAAAAGTGAACATTTTATATAACGCAGTATACCAGTCCTTAGATGAGGTAGATGCATTTGGTTTTCTTTTTCAGTTATCACTCCCTTTAATTTCACCTAGTAATCCTGGACTTCAAGCATGTATGCCCTTGTTTATCTACATTACATTTGGGGGGCAGCGGGATATTATTAGTATACAGAAGATAAGCTCACAGGAAGTGTCAAGTATTTTCTGTAAAATGAGACCACATACAGTATAAGGACTGGTAAGCTGCGATTTATTACATTTGTTCCTAAGAGTTAGAGCACATACATATTCATCCTTTAAAACATCTATACACATTTTCATGAACCATTTTGGTTAAATTTTAAAAATATTTATTTTCAAAATATTTGATTATTGCTCGATTTATTTATTCCCATTTTCCAGCAAAATGATAGAATTCTGTCAAATCTCAGTAAGTGTTTTATACCAAAATAAATATTTTCCTCTCTTTTTTATTTTTCAGCACATTTATCTTGATGCCAGCTGTTCGTCGAGAACACTGATTAGTCTTCCATCTGCAATTACCTCAGCTGACTACAGGGTACCAATTAAATAAATATTGAAGCACCTCCCGGAAAAGGGTTAATTCTGGAGTTTCCACAAACGATCCACAACGAATAATACTTCTGATGAAACGACATGCTTGGATCATAATAAATGCTTATATGAGCCAAATTTAAAATGGCAGCCTGCTTTTATCAGGACACTATTCAAGCTGATAAACGCCATACTTATTTTAGGACTGTCTTGATGAACATTCAACGCTGTCGGTGAGTTTGGTATTAGAAGGCAAACCATCGATCGTTGACTGTACATCACGACAAGACCATTGTCTACAGAACTTCATACATGCCATTTTTTTTTATGCCTTATAATCCACTGGCTCCAACTTCAAACCAACATGGAATCTAAAATGTCTGTGTTTTATTAATAATGTTTTAGATATTGTTTTACATTACTTGATTCTCTCTACATTTTTTTGTGCCTGTTTGAAGCCACATGATGAGTATATCGTGGCTTCTGATGAACTTACAGTCTGCCTTTCATCGGATAAAAAGCTCAGTGTAACAGTAATTCATTCCAATATTCTATTTACTCTATCACTTTGGTATCCTGAAAACATTAAAATAAGGATTTATCTAAGTTTTAAATTAAATCTGTAAATACTGTCTGTAAAACATGGAATTTAGTTATATTTTAGATTGGTTTGTGTTCTCTTTATAATACAAATTTTATGTTGTACTGTACTGTGCATACTTCAAACTTCTTTTCTTGTTTTTACTTCCGTGTCCAAATATTCAAACTTCTTAACTTATTTTACTTTAGTGTCCAAATATTATAACCACCTATGTTGAGAATTCATTTTTAATTTTTTTGCAAGCCATCTGATATACCTGTCTTCTATCAAGTTGTTCCGATTCAGAATGGAGTGCTTTTTGAAGAAACTGAATGAAAGGTCACATTTAACATTCATTGCTGTCGGTGGGTTGAGTTAAGTGAATAAACTCGCTGAACAATGAATGCAACTGTGTCCCCACTTTAAACATGGGAAGAAACAGATATTTAGACCTTCACTGATAATCCGTATTCCGTAACAAACAAAAATAGGATTTTTATAACAGCTTACCTGTAAAATCCTTTTCTTGGAGTACATCACGGGACACAGAGCGACATAGTCATTACTAATGGGTTATATAGTTACCGTCAGGTGCTGGCACTGGCAACTTCCAAAACCGGAAGTACCCTCCCCTATATAAGCCCCTCCCATCCGGGAGCACCTCAGTTTTGTAGCAAAGCAATAAGTGTCCCCAAAGAGGGGCGGGAGCTCTGTGTCCCGTGATGTACTCCAAGAAAAGGATTTTACAGGTAAGCTGTTATAAAAATCCTATTTTCTTTTTCGTACATCACGGGACACAGAGCGACATAGTCATTACTAATGGGATGTCCTAAAGCAATGCCAAATGAGGGGGGGGGATACACCATATATAAGCTGAGCGCTATCAGACATGAGGATCTTTTGCGGCCTGCAACACACTGCGCCCAAAGGCGACATCCTCCTGACTTCTAACGTCCACCTGGTAGAACCTAGTAAACGTGTGTACCGAAGACCATGTTGCGGCCTTACAGATTTGAGCCAGGGAGGCCTGGTGATGCACTGCCCATGAAGTTCCAACTGCTCTCGTGGAGTGCGCCCTAACTTTGAACGGAGGCGGTCTACTTCTCAAGCTATAGGCTTGTATTATGACCTGTCGAATCCACTTGGCTAAAGTAGATTTTGACGCTGCCTGACCCTTTTTGGGGCCTTCCGGCAGAATGAACAAAGTATCCGTTCTGCGAATCTGAGCAGTGGCTTTTAGATAAGCTTTAACTGCTCTTACTACATCCAAAGAATGCAATAACTTTTCCTCTACCGAAGTAGGCTTGGGGAAAAAAGAAGGAAGAACCACATCTTGGTTCAAATGAAAACTCGATACCACCTTAGGAAGAAAGGATGGATGAGGACGTAACACTACTCTGTCCTTATGGATAACCAGATATGGCTCCTTACAGGACATGGCTGCTAATTCCGATACTCTTTTAGCCGAACAAATGGCTACTAGAAAAATCAATTTCCTGGTGAGAAGCACTAAGGAAATATGCTGTAATGGTTCAAATGGTTGTTTCTGTAAAACCGACAGAACCAAGTTTAGATCCCATGGACATATGGGAATATTAACCGGAGGACTAATACGCATCACTCCTTGTATAAAGGCTTTGACTAGTGAATGCGAAGCCATGGGCCTTAGAAAAAATATTGACAAGGCCGAAATCTGACCTTTGATAGTACTCAAGGCAAGCTTCCTATCTACAGCCCATTGTAGGAAGTCCAGAATTCTACCTATTACGTATTTACGTGGATGCCATTTCCTGGCCTCACACCAGGCGATGTACGCCTTCCAGATTCTATAGTAGATCTGCCTGGATACCGGTTTCCTGGCATTGATCATGGTAGACACCACAGCATTAGAGAGCCCTCTCCTTTTTAGAATGTGGGCTTCAATAGCCAGGCCGTCAAACCTAGGGCTGGTAAGGAAGGGTGGTATATCGGTCCCTGCGAAAGCAGGTCCGGACGATGTGGGAGGGTCCAAGGACTCCCCACAGACATTTTTACAATCTCCGCGTACCATGCTCTTCGGGGCCACGCTGGAGCCACCAGAATCACTGGTTTCTTTTCTACCCTGATTCTGCGGAGTAATCGAGGTAACAATTGTGGCGGTGGGAATGCATATATCAGCTTGAACTGATCCCAAGGGAACACTAGGGCATCCGAGCCGCACGCTAGGGGATCCCTTGTCCAAGAGACAAACCTGTCCACTTTCGTGTTGAACCTGGATGCTAGCAGATCTACATCCGGTGTTCCCCACCGCTGACATATTGTCCGGAAAACCTCGGGATGAAGGGACCATTCCCCTGGGCATAATTGTTGGCGACTTAGAAAGTCCGCCTTCCAATTCTCCACCCCTGGAATGAATACCGCAGATATGGCTGGGACATATCTTTCTGCCCATCTCAGGATGTAATTTACTTCCCTTTGGGCTGCACGACTCCTGGTGCCCCCCTGACGATTGATATATGCCACTGCTGTGGCATTGTCTGACTGAACTCTGACAGGGGACCCTTGGAGTTTGGATGTCCATGCTACTAGGGCATACCGGGCTGCTCGTATCTCTAAGAGATTGATGGGCAGGGCCTTTTCCGCATCCGACCATCTGCCCTGGAGAGACCATTGCTCCAGTACTGCTCCCCAGCCTAAAAGGCTGGCATCTGTAGTGACCACCTTCCAAGAAATCGGACTGAAGGATTTCCCTCTTTCCAGATTCCGGGGAACCAACCACCAACGGAGGCTTCTGCGAACGGAAGGGGACAAGGACATTGGTACGTCCAGAGCCTGAACTTTTTTGTTCCAGGCTGACAGTATGGCCCTTTGCAACTTCCTTGAATGGAATTGACCGTAGGGTACTGCTTCGAATGATGCCACCATTTTTCCCAGCAGCCTCATGCATAGGCGTATGGATGGCTGTCTTTTTGAACCCACTAAGTGGATCAAATCTCTCAAAGACGACCCCTTTTCTTGAGGCAAGAAAATTTTTCTCTGGTCTGAATCCAGCCTTAGCCCCAAGTATTCCAGACTTTTGACTGGTTTTAGGGCTGACTTGTCTCGGTTGATAATCCAACCGTGATATTCCAGATACTTGATTGTCTCGTGAACAACCACTTCTAGTTTTTCCACTGAGTGGTCTATCAGCAACAAGTCGTCTAGATATGCCATTATCGTTACACCTCGTGTTCTTAGATTGGCCAATAATGGGGCCAGAATTTTTGTGAACACTCTTGGTGCTGTGGCCAGACCGAAGGGTAAGGCTCTGAACTGAAAATGGCGCCCTTCTATCGCAAAGCGTAGAAATTTCTGGTGGGCTGGAAAGATGGGGATGTGTAAATACGCATCTTTGATGTCGATCGAGGCTAACCATTCCTCCCCTTGTAGGGCAGTGGCTACCGATCGGATCGACTCCATCCGGAAAGTCCTGATATGCAGGAATTTGTTTAGCCCTTTTAGATTTAATATGGGCCTCATGTCCCCGTTTGGCTTCGGAACTGTAAAGAGGTTTGAGTAAAACCCGAACCCCCATTCTTCCAGGGGGACCTCTATAATTACTGCTTGAAGCAATAATTGTTCCAGTGCCAACAGGAGGGATCCTCTCTTCTGGGGATCCCTTGGCACGTTCGACCTTATAAAGCGGGAAGGAGGGGAGTTTTTTAACTCCAATTTGTATCCCAGATTTACTGCGGAGAGCACCCATCTGTCTCGGATCGTGTCCCGCCAGGTCTCTGTGAACAACTGAAGTCTTCCCCCCACCCGATTGGGTGGGGGCAACCCTTCATGCATTTGACTTTGGGGGAGGTTTTGTACCTCTCCTGCTCCAGGGCTTCTTGTTACCCTGCAACTGTCCCTGATTTTTACCTCCGGGATTTGACCGGGGAGGCCGTCGGAACTGTTTCACAGCCGATGTCCTCGGGACTGGAGAAGCCGGCCTCTTAAAAGAGGGACCTCTAACTCTATTTTTGACCGGCAAGAGTGTACTTTTACCGCTGGAAATTCTCTGGATATACTTGTCCAGGTCTTCCCCGAATAAACGCTCCCCATGAAATGGGAAGCTGACCAGCAATTTTTTACAGGGAGCTTCAGCAGACCAGTTTTTGAGCCATAGAAGCCTGCGCATATGTACTATAGACAGCGTAAGGCGGGAGGCCTGATGGATTGAATCCTTTATAGCGTCCACCGCAAAGCATAAGGCTCTAGGTAGATCAGCTAGAGCAAGAGCCTGCTGATCTGGCACGTCCCTTAAGACCTGTTTCAACTGATCCTTCACTGCTTGGCAGACCCCTATAGCTGCCACTGCTGGTTGTGTCACCAATCCTGCTGTAGAAAAAGCAGATTTCAATAAGGACTCCAATTTTTTATCTATTGGGTCCTTGAACATTTGGACATTTTCCACCGGACATGTCAGTGATTTATTCACACAAGAGATGGCTGCGTCCACTGTAGGGACCTTCCATTTTCTGACGAACTTATCCTCCATAGGATAGACCACCGGAAATCTCTTGGGGGGAGTAAATATTTTGTCAGGATGCTCCCAATCCTGGTAAATGAGCCCCTCCAATAAAGGATGGATCGGGAAAGAACAAACAGTCTGGGGAGCTTTTAGCGACCCCAACGAGGAGACAGAAGAGGAGGATGGCTCCGCAAGTGGCATTTTAAATGCTGATCGGACCATATTAGTCAGGGACTGAACCCATAACCTCTCAGCATGTGATGCTGAGAACGGCTCCTCCACTGTTGATTCCTCTACAACCGAATCAACCTCATCCTGATCCCCCTCAGGTAGGTCGACCTCTGTATGGGACTGTTGCTCTGTTAACAGGCACTCTGAGGGAGGAGACGGAGATCGAGCGCTTTTCTCCTGTGACAGGGAAGCAGCAATTAGTGCTGACAATCTCTCTTCCAGCCCTCCCAGAGCTGAGGAAAAAACCTCCTCTGTTACATACACAGGAGCAGGTGAACTGGGGACAGCCACAGTACCAGGTACTCCTGGGGGTGCCCTACGGTCACTAACCTCTGATTCTTCAGGGGAGACTGGTGCAGCCAAAGCATGCCCAAGATCCTCAGAGCCCGATGGAGACCCCCTATTCCTCCTGGAATTTCTAGTCCCGGAGTTTTTAGACGGCATATTCCTAAGCCACAAAGCTGAGGTATTCCAGCCGAAAATACACCAGTTACTGATAATAGTCTAGCATAAATGCTGCTATAATAAACAGTTGGTGTCTACTAATGTGCCTTTCTAGGGGATGCCTGTATCAACCGCTTGCTGTATGCCTTTAAATGTTGTCAGCTCTGTCTCTGTACTTCATAGCCAGCTTACTGCAATAATGTGGCTTTTTAAAACCTGCTGGGACGCCCGCACATGCGCAGAAGCGCTGCGGCGCGCACAGAGCGTCATCCCCCAGGCCCCGCCCCTTTTTCCGGCCACCTCTATATATAGAGGCGCGTGCACGCGCACGCGCGCGGCCACGTGCGCCTCGGCGCTAATTTCAAACATGGAAACCAGGGACAGGAGCCAGGGCCCCCTTTGCCGCAGGCCGGGGGATAGACGAACACTGCAACATGGCAGAGGAAACAGTTTCCTGTAGGAGAACTCACCAGCTGCCTGGACTTTGCTCTCTGAGAAGAAACTAGTCCATATGACAAGAAAAACATTCTACAGCGGCCTCTAGTGGACAAACACAGGTACCGCAGTTTAATATACTAAACATATATAAAAAAACATTCTTTTTTTTTTTTTTTTCTTGACCACCATTAAAAATTATTACATTTTTTTAGTAGTTACAGGCATGCACAGATATTAGCGGGAATACCGTTAGGTAACAGACAGAAAGACAAATTAGGCTTGGGGGTCCCCCAATAGAACCAAGTTCCTGGGGGCCCCCACTTACCTGTTCCCCGCCGCAGGACTTTGTTTGGTCCACAAAAGCCCAAACTTCACCTATCACGGCAGGCATTGTAATCAAACCTTCAGGGACCGGGTTCCCAAGGATTCCACTCCCCTGGACCTGTATAGCACCCTGCACAGAAAACATCTTGGTCGTGGGTATGACCAGAGCTCTGGATCCCAGGGTCCAGCTCTCCTAAGAGAAGCATTACAGGCAGAACCTTGCTCTTCTCTGCAAGGCCCGGGTACCGACCGTTTAGCTATGAAGCTTTTTTGGTCGGATCCGGAATAGCTTACTGAGGCCCAAAAGAACCTGTACGCAAGCTCAGTGAAAAACACATGTTTCTTCTTGGCCAACACCTTAGACACTGGCAAAAAACTGAGGTGCTCCCGGATGGGAGGGGCTTATATAGGGGAGGGTACTTCCGGTTTTGGAAGTTGCCAGTGCCAGCACCTGACGGTAACTATATAACCCATTAGTAATGACTATGTCGCTCTGTGTCCCGTGATGTACGAAAAAGAAAGCCTAATTTTGGGACTCATAGCATTACTGTCAATAATGTCTGGAGTCATCTAACGCTGGTCATTGATTGTGACAAAACAACAAGACTCACCAATTGGTGCATTTTACATTGAAGTGTCAATTCTAAAGTGATATGTTGTTTGTGCTATGTAACATTGTTTCATTTTTTTCTGCTTCCTTTATTTTACTTTAACATTTGAGAATTTCATGGTTATCATCAGCTAGAGTAGACAAATAGACATGCAGGGTCATTTAAATGCTGGAGATGTGCAGTTTGCAGGACATACCTGGAATTTATGGATTCGTAGAAGAAACTTGACCCAGTCACACACACATGTCAAATAAAGGAAAAGAAAAGGAAACAAAGTTTAGTCTCATATTTTTCAATGTATATGCCAGGTGTGAAAATTAGTGGGTTCAGTAGGAGCATGGGCGACCCTTAATACATGGATGTGTGATATTTAAATAGCAACACTGCAAACCTTTGCCATGGTTCCAATATGATATTGGTGTTTTAATTAGTTTTTTGTTTTTTTAGGGTCAGTTCACACCAGACGCAGTTCCGTTCAGTTTCGTGCGCATTTTTTCTGCACTAAATATGCATGCACAGTGTTATCCATGTATTCCAATGGCTCTACTTGGATCTAGTTCACACCATGCAGTCAGTTTCCGGTGCAGAAACTGACTGCATGGTGTGAACTAGAGCCATTGGAATACATGGAAAATACTGTGCATGCATTTTTTGCAGAAAAAAAGTACACGGAACTGAACGGAACTGCGTCTGGTGTGAACTGGCCCTTAACCTCTGCAAATATGGAGGCAAAGGCTCACACATAATTTTTAAATGTTTTTAGCAAAAAAAAAATTGTGGAATTTTGAAAACGTTTTCTACATATTTTGTTAAGTAAAACATACCAACAAAGTTTCACTATATATACATATATATACACATATATATATATATATATATATATATATATATATATATATATATATATATATATATAAAATCTTGGAGAAACCAAATAGATTTTCTGTGTCATCACGCATAAAATGGGCTCCACCTGCTCTCCATCGACAGGAAATTATGTGTCTTGGAAAGTCTGATGAAGCGCGCTTGGCGGGACTTTCCAAGACAAGTCATTTCCAGGCTTTGGAGCGCAGGTGGAGTGCAAACTTTTCATTCAGTTTCCGTTTCCATTTTAAGCCTGTGTATAACTTTATGAATGTAAGTACAATTTTAATTGATTTTTAATAAAATTTGAATCTACTACACTATGAGAGGTTTCTTCACATCTTCCTTTTTGCGAGTGAGGTATATACAGCATCCCTTAAAGACACAGAAGCACTTTAAAGAAGATGGTGGCATTTAGTTGTCCAGATGTTCAGGATTGCGTTGGTGGATTAAGTATAGGATATCTGAATAGGGAAATCACCTGCTGGAGACCCCATGAATGATTCTGACTTTCTTTGAGAAAAGAGGTCATTGATTTCCAATGTGTGGTGTGTTTCTATTTGGGATAAGAGGATAAGCACTGTTTTTTTCCTGGGGGTCACTCCTTCATTTTTTTATCACTTCTGGATTTGTATTTGCATCAAGCACTTTGTTTGGACTATTTTTCATTAACTTTATTACATATCTGTTTATTTTTTATTATAGTATATTTGTTTTGTATGAGCGCGGTCCAGTATTTAAATATTTTCCATTACATCTTTTGTTTTTGTAAGCTTGAAGACATTCAGCTCTATTTTTCTCATTTTTTCTTGTTTTACTTTATTATTTACTTTATACGATGGTAGTAGGGGACAAACATTGATTCAGCAATTTAGTTTGTACTATATATATATTTTTTGCACAGGTGTATATTATTATTTTCATCTTTGCCCACATTCCTTCCAGGTTCACTCTCTCCAGCCACTTGAATAGCTTGGGGATGATGTTGTCACCCCCACTCATGCACACAGGAGTCACATCATCACGGCACAGAGTGGTGCTGTAAATGCATGCTCTGCTCAGTGTACATTAGAGCGGGCAGGCAGGAGGAAGCATTTATAACAGAATGGACCTCTTCTGTCACAAAAACCTTACCTGTCATCAATTTTTTGAAAGATTTGAGAGTTTAACATTTTAAAAGTTACCTTTCCTTTTCAATTTGCAGATGCTGTAAATGTCATTCCTTTCTTGTGTCTGCACTGAGATACAAGTCAGGTTTTAGGCCTCCTCTGCAACAAGGATTTAATTTTTGGTGAGATAAAACCCAAATGGGTTACTTTTTTAAAATGATGTAAAGTATTTAGACCCTGCAGCTTTCCTTATTAGAACTCTGCAAGTGCATCAGCTGATTAATTATGAAAAAGTCACTCCTATTCACTCACATTGAGAAAGAGCTATTCTTTAATCACTTAAGGACCGGAAGATTTTTCCCCTTAATGACCAGGCCATTTTTTTGCGATACGGCTCTGAGTCGCTTTAACTGACAATTGCGCGGTTGTGTGACGCTGTACCCAAACAAAATGGATGTCCTTTTTTCCCACAAATAGAGCTTTCTTTTGGTGGTATTTGATCACCTCTGTGGTTTTTATTTTTTGCGCTATAAACAAAAAAAGAGCATCAATTTTGAAAAAAAAAAACAATATTTTTTGCTATAATATATATCCCCCAAAAAATATAAAATAACTAATTTCTTCCTCAGTTTAGGCCAATATATATTTTTCTACATATTTTTGGTAAAAAAATCTCAATAAGTGTATATTGATTGGTTTGCGCAAAAGTGTCTACAAAAAAAGGAATAGATTTATGGCATTTTTTTAAATTAGTATTTTTTTTACTAGTAATGGTGATCTGCGATTTTTAGCGGGACGGCGACATTGCGGCGGACAGATCGGACACCTAACTGACATTTTTGACACTTTTTTGGGAACCAGTGACATAATTACAGTAATCAGTGATAAAAATATTCACTGTTATTGTACGAATGACACTGGCAGGGAGGGGTTAACACCAGGGACGATCAAGGGGTTAAATATGTTCCCTGCAGGTGTGTTCTAACTGTATGGGGGATGGGCTGCCTGGGGAAACACACAGATGCATCTTCCTGCATAGCAGAAAGACAGGATCTGTGTGATCTCCCCTGTCAGAATGGAGATTTGCCTTGTTTACACAGGCAGATCCCTGTTCTGTCACTGCAGGGAACAATTGCAGGTGGCTGGCGGACATCAAGTCCATCCCACCCGCTGATTGACTCCCCTGCTGGCCAGTGGGTGCACGCGCCTCCGACGGCACGCACGCGTCCACAAACTAGAGTTCCCGAGCCGACATACAATGACGGCGATTCGTGGGAATGAGCTAACCTGCCACAGTACAATGACGGCGGCTGGTCGGCAAGTGGTTAAGAGCAGAAAATCATTGCAATATACATTAATCGCCCAGAGGGGATTGTTTTTTCTCAACAAAAGTGGAGTTACTCTTTAAAGAGGTCACCGGGAAGAAGAAAAAGAAGGCAAAATCTCCTTCTGGGAAACCCTCTACTCCTGAGGCTAGGAAGAGTTTCTTTCGTTAATCCCAGGCCACTAAGTCCAAGGTAAAGCCAAGAATTCTGCAAAAAAATGAGTCCTTCAAATCCACGAGCAAGTCTCTGTCCTCCTTTCAATGAAGGGACAGAGACATTTGTTTTTCTTTTGCAGCCATCTGGCCGCTCACTCCCAAGTGTCATTCTGGTTTTGCCATTTGAACCTATTATGAATATTCATCTACTCTTACTTGCCTTTCCTTCCTAAGGTAGTTTCTTCCTCTCACCTTAGCCAGGACTCTGCTGACTTCCTTCATCCAATCATGTGCAAGCAAAAATGCAGTTCTTTTTTTCCTTGCATGTTACTGGGTATTCACCACGTTCATAGGGAAAATTGCAAAGTGAACAGTCTATGTGCCTTTAGTAAAACAACCTAATTGTTCTACCAACTCTCCATTCTACTCCAAAACAACCTAAAGACATGTATCTCCATTGTTTGGATATGGTGCAGGCTGTTCAGGCCAATGGGGTTAATTTACTAAAGGAAAATAGACTGCACTTTGCAAGTGCCATTGCTTCAGAGCTTAGTAAATGGGGTAAAGTTTCACTTTGCAAAGAATACCGAATCACTTGCAAGGAAAATTTTAAAAAACTGCATTTACAAAGCTCTATTTGTCTTCGGTAAATGTACCCCTATAGCTACAGCTCACTTTCAACAATCTGACTCTTTGTTTATCATTCCTAAAGTTCCCCGTAGGGAACAACCTGACTCACATTACATCATCACCAGATTCCACCTTTTCCTGTTAACCTCCCTGGCGGTATTCCCGAGACTGGCTCGGGGTGAGATTTCAGTACCATTAGCGGTAACCCAGAGCCAGACTCGGGCTGCATCGCAGTATCCAGGCAAAGATACTTACCTTGTCCCCTGGATCCTGCGATGTCTCCCCGCTGTGTGTGCGAGCTGTCATCTCACTCGATTCACACAGTGCCGAGTGCCGTCGAGCTCCGTTCCCTGCGATATTGTGCCGCACAGGGGCGGAGATCGGCGCCAAATTCAAAAAAGTAAAAACACAATACACATACAGTACACTGTAATCTTACAGATTACAGTACTGTATAAAAAAAATACACATCCCTTTTGTCCCTAGTGGTCTGCCCAGTGTACTGCATGCACTTTTATATTATAAATACAGTTTTTCCTGCCTGGAATTTGGAGATTGTCCATAGCAACAAAAAAGTGTCCCTTTATGTCAAAAGTGGTTTTAGACCAGCTAGAAAACAGCTATAATAATTTAGAATCACTTGCAGAATTAAGCGATAGCGATTTGTGGGGAAATTAGTCATCAAACACTAAATCTAATGACAGCGATAATTCTGCAACTGAGCAAATTTCTGTGTTTTTGATTTGAATAATTTTTATTATTATTATATTATTATTTGTTATAATTATTTATAGTTATTTATTATATTATAATTTATGATTTTGTGTTTCAAACTTTATCATAACTGGGATGTCTACTAGACTCTGGTTTGGACAGATTTCTTAAGAATTACAGGCCTACAATACATAACACCAAATTTCCATGCAAAATAATTGTACCACTTTCAGCACCTAAAATCTGACAGAATCATACCGCCAGGGAGATTAAATTGCACTCGAACAGATCAGCCTCTTGGGCTTTTCAGCACCAGTCATCTGTTTCTCAGATTTGCAAGGCTGCCATCTGATTTTCTGTGCACATGTTCATTAGGTTTTATCAGGTGAAGGCCTCAGCTAATGCCAGCTTCAGTTGTAAGGTTCTTCAGGCAGCTCTGTAGGCATTTGGAGCCTTCCTTTTTAACCTGTGTGATTTGTAGGCTATTAGCCTTTCATTTGGTGTATTGCCCATCCCTCATTTGAACTGCTTTTGGACATCCTAATGTACCTGAAGACTTCATCCTATGTCCCTTAATGAATGATTAAGAAAATAGGATCTTTGACTTACTGCAAAAATTCATTGAAGTACATTAAGTAGTATCGGCCCTTCCCGTCTGTTTTTATAATCCACTCCTACTATTGCTTGCAACAAATCTGTGGCATCCTGGGAGTGGGAATGGTTATACTGGGCTGTCCCTATAGTTTTGTTTATAGGATCCAATCTCCTGAAAGCAGCAGCATATCCCATATGTGCCTGAATACTTCATCCTGTGACCCTTAATGTACTTCAAATAATGGATTTCACTTTTTTTTTTACATCTACCAAATTTCATCTAATTGGTAATACATCAAACCCTAAGAGAGAAAGCTATGAAGTGCAGCCTTCCAGAAGCAGACCCACCCACAGCTCAACTATGATGCTGTCTGGAATCTTAGCAGATTTTATAGACACAGGAGATCACTGATTGCTTTTTTTTGTTGCCTGGAATTGTTCTTCTCTTCAATGGGAGTTTTATATGTTTTTTTTTTCAAAATTACTTTTAATAACCAAAACTATTCTTCAGTGACAAAGAAGCCATATTTCACAGATTAAAAAAAAAAGATGTAATGTAGCAATAATGATCTTTCAAATTAGAGTCTGTTTTATAGTACACACATATAACACAACCAAAATATTTCAGGCGATCAAAGAGCTGTAACAAGTATGGATGGCTGATGTGAAGTTGTAATAGAAGTCTTCAACTATGCTTTTGTTCAAACTGAGAACTGATGTCAGCTGCCCGAACCTAATTCCTACAGAATGTCAGTTCACAATTTGAAGTGATGTTGTTTCACTGAACGGGGAGTGACTGTACACATTATTACATGCAAAGGTCCAAAACCTACACATTCTTATCAGATTTGGGGAAGGGTGCAAGTTCAAACCCTAAACAATTTTCTTTACAATTATTTTTGCACATTATGCTTTGTAAACTTATTGTAAAGCTGATTTTTTGCTATCAATCAAACATTTCTTTCACTGCACACAAGGATCTTTTAATTGCATTTTTTTCAGACCGTGTAGCTGTGTGATATGTAGTAAAATCACACTTAAGCAAGATGATACATTTTGTTTTTATCAGTTTGTTCATTTAAAATAAAATAAATATGTATGTAAGTATGTAAGGTATTTTTTCAGTTAAAAAAAAAGAGTGCTAACTTCAACACAAGGCTTTGATTTCTCTATGGTTTGTTCCCCTTATGATACTGTATATGTAATATTTCTTGGAGACTGCTGGCTTTTCTATATGCTTTGTAGTAGACCCTTAAAAGCTGGTCTAATGCTGCAAACATTGTGGTAACACCTACTGCTTTCCTTATTGTAACTGCCCAGAGGCGCTGAGAGATGGAATCCGTTCCTTCTTTTTTAATTTTGTTCTTTGGTTTCATTTTTTTTTATACTATATGTCTCAACAAAACTTAACAAAAAAGATTGAAAAGAAAACCATGAAAGTCATAATAGACCTGAACAAATGTGCGCAAAAAAATTAAGGTAGGAAAACTATTAAATAGTTGAATAAATGTACTTTTTAAAATGCTGCCTAATTTTCCATTGCTATGTAAACATGGGAAATAAAAAAAGGTAGGAAAATACATTAGGGTTGCATTGGTAGAACTGTGGCCAAGCTATGGACAGTCAGATATTTACATATTCTTAACAAGCATTATTCTTTAAAAATAGCCCCCACTGACTTATTTAGTTACATTTATTGTGGTGCAATGCTTTCTCAAAGTTCAAAATAAAAGCAATGAAATCATTCAAGTTAAGTCTCAGTGTTCTGCTTTTCCAACTCTCTATGTAACTGCACTGTATTTACACAAGAAATGAAAAGACTGGAAAGCTGTCAACTTACTGTTGGAAAAGAGAAGCTAAGCTATCCAGAGAAAGTGGAACAAAAGGAAGATATTTCTGTTGGGAACTGATGTTGAATTCATGCACAGTGTCTGTACTACAAAGAGCAGTAAGGTCATGTTTTAAACTCTATTTACTTCTTTATAAGAATATGTAAATGTTTGAATGTCCATAGCCTGGCCATAGTAATACTGTAAAGTGTATCTAAAGCCAAAACCTTTTGATTGCTAGAGTCCGAGTGAACGGCCTGCTGTCTGCCCCCTTTGGTCTGACTAAGGGAACCAGGCAGGGGTGCCCTCTCTCCCCGGGGCTCTTCGCCCTGCAGATAGAGCCCCTGGTGTTAGAGCCCCTGGCGATCCTAATACATCAGGACCACAGGGTGAAGAGAATTCAAGTCGGGTGCTTCGGGAGAAAATGTCGCTCTATGCAGACGACACCTTGCTGTATCTGCTGATACAGGTGTCTCCTTACAGTCTGCCTTGGAGATTATAGACCGATTTGGGGGGTACGCAGGGATCTGCACTAATTGGGACAAGTTGGTCATTTTTTCCCTTCACCCCTCGGGTTCTGGGATAGACACTGGGACCCCGCTTCAGTGGGTAGAGGAGTTTAAATACCTGGGGATAAGAGTCTGAGGGTCCTTGCAGGCTTATATGGAAGACAACCTTTCTCCCTTAATTGTTCAATTTGGTAAGAAATGTCAGCTATGGAAAACTCTGCCACTGTCGCCGGTGGGTAGGGTGAATTTACTTAAAATGGTCTACCTCCCCAAAATTTTATACCTTTTCAGGAATACCCCGATCCCTATTCCCAAATAATTTTTTTGCAGATTAGATACCCTCATAACAGCTTTTGTTTGGGCAGGGAAAACCCAGAGGTTGGAGAGGCGGATGCTGCAACTCCCCCTCTCTCAGGGGGGTTTGGCAAGGCCTCTTTTCCAGCCCTATTACTGGGCCGCAGTACTAGTGATGGTTCGTTGGTGGTTTAGTCAGCCCAAACAAAACCCTGCAGTACTTTTGGAGGCAGCCATTTTGGGGTCATATGTGGCCCTGAGCAATCTAGTCTACAGAGGGCCTAGGGCTCATCTTGCAGTGACAGCCCCAATGCGAACTACCATCCGGGTGTGGCAGCAGGCGGGGCTGTTTATAAAACCGTCAATCTCCCCTCATACCCCCCTCTGGGGTAACCCAAGTCTCCCACATTTCTATACGTTACCAGACCCCCAACTATGGTCATCTAAGGGGATTATGGCCCTCAATCATATTTTTCTCTCTTCCCTCCTTTTTGGTACTAAGGGACAAATATGCTATTCTCGCCTCAATGACCTCAGCTTCGACACGCTGCGCATGCCCAATTCCCCGGTCCTCTGACTCTTCAGACTGACTCAGTGGAAGGACTGCTGATTTCCAGAATTCTAGACAATCTTCTCTCCTCCCTTTACTTTTACCTCTCCTAGGCCTACATGACATCTCTGATAAAAGTGTATGATAAATGGAAGGCTGATATCCCAGAATTGACTGAGGAGGATTGGGAGGACTCGTCAGTGGCTATAATAACACTATGATTTCTGCAAAGGACTGCTTCATCCAAATTACATTTCTTCACCGAGCTTACTATACCCCTGTGAGACCTTTGATATGTCCCTTTTGGGAGCGTGTAATTGAGGCCCTGGGTGCCTTTGGAGATTGGTCACTCGGCCTGAACCCGGCCTTGGCGCTACTTGGCAGTATGGATGATGTTGTGGCCTTTTGGCACGTGAAATTATTTCTCTTTTATGCCCTGTATTACGCTAGAAGAGAGATTCTTCTCAGGTGGAAGCAACCTACCCCGCCTACGCTTAACATGTGGAAAACAATGTTTAACTCTGTCTTACCACTGTATAAACTGACCTATGAGAGCAGAAACTGTCCTGAAAAATTTGATAAGGTCTGGTCGCAATGGATCGATGCACATGGCTCAGAGACTTAGGGTATATTGAGATGTCCTATATGATGCCCTCATGTTTTGCATCCTAACATTGTGATGTATTTTTTGATATCCTACAATTGATCCTTCTCCCTCTAACCTTCCCTCCCGTTCCCTCCCTCCCCCTCCCTTCCTTCCCCCCCCACCTTAGGGTATTATGGTGGATGTGATTGTCGTGATGCTCAATCTGCCTGTAGCTATGTATTAACTATGATGCTCATTACCAGATTCACTTGATGAAAAAAAAAAGGCAAAAACTTTATTTAGTTTTTGACAGGCTGGGGAAAAGCCTGATACACACCAAATGTCAGGAGGCATCGGCTGGTTAAAAAAAAAAAATGGACGACATTCGGCAAGCATGCTGGAAAACCACCAGCCAACCGACTCCCGATCAGCGCTCTTAGCCAATGGCAGAAAGTGCTGATTGGAGTGTTCTGGCGGGGGGCCGCCCCCTGTCAGAACAACAGATTCAGTATGCTGGTGCATGTAGCCCATGTGTAAGGGTAGATATGGCATCATGTTAAACCACTTTGTATAAGACAGGAGAGACAAAGGACCTCATACAACATGTTTCAACAAAAGTAAAAAATACTAGGTAGTTAGTGAAGACTAGAAATGTAGGAACTGAGAGGGAGAAGCAAAATGTCAGAGAGGAATGAGGGGAGTGAATTGCATTATTTAAGGAATAAGTCCACATCCCATCTGTAACTCATTCCAGCGGGGATCAGTGCCGGCTGGTGGTAATTTTCTTTTGGGGGGTGGCAAACAGTACCAGCCCCCCTCCCGTCTGTCCTTCCGTCGGTTGGTCTGTCCATAGGCGGGCAGGACTGGTGCACGTACCCCATCTATGTGTCACTGCTCTCGGCAGCGGTTGCTCTCCCATTCTCCTTCTCTCCACGGGCGACAGGTCTGGCTTCCGTTTCCTCCCTCCTTCACAGCGGCCATTCAGGAGTCTTCTCTTTTCAGCCAATCAGAGGGGATCAGTGTTACAACAGGGAATATTCATTCCCTGTTGTAACACCTGGGTGGGCTCATGGCGCAATGCTGTGCGCCACGGGCCCACATATTTTGAAGCCGATTAGAGCCTTGTCAGATGCTTCAAATAAAAAACCATGCCACTGTAATTCAGGTGCCTGGCATACTGAAAGGGGCCGGATGCCTGAATAGGGGGTGGCAGCAGCGGCCGCAATGCATAAATCTATCCATTAGTCATATAGGGGGTGGCTAGGAGAGAGGGGGCGGAACCCTGGGTGCCCCTAATGGACTGGCCACTGCTGGCAGGGATCTGTGTCCCCAGGGAAAGGATCCATCTCACTTCCTGTTCTAGAAGTCTTCTATGTGTATCCCCTCCACATGTACTGCACAGAATAAAAATTAGATCATATTGCCATCATGCATTGTTTTAAAATGTTTTGATACGTCAGACATCTTTTTTATTTTGCTTGAGTCAGTACCATTATAATGCTCACTTATCCTAGTGCGCAGAGATATTGTAAAGCATCCTACATCTGTGTTATGCCCCTGACGTGTTGGCCACGCCTGGCCATTCACGCATGCGCGGAAGTGACCCACCGAGTGTACAGGCTCCGGGTCCAGGTGCTTCCACCCAGCAAATATTGACTGGGGGGCGAATGCACCTAACCTCTGGGCTTCCATTCCAGTTGGTATACATAAGGCCCTATTAGGGAGGTATTTAGGCAGGCCACAGATGCATGGTGCCCGGAGCAGACACGTCCTACTATAAGACACGCTGAGATGAATCAAGGTTCCCTATGACTGCTACTTTGAAAGCTGGTATGTTAATCCTATATACTTCCAATGCAATTTTTTGATTTTTTTTATATATGTATTTACATAGACATTCTAGATTAAGCTGGTTGCTTTTGCTCCATTCTTTTTCCGACCAGTGTATGCTGGTTTATGGGTTCAAGTGCTGGTTACCTAATGAGTAGCTAACCTACGAGTTCCTGGTAGCTTGTGGGTATGCTATTTCATTGCTACAGTGTTTTGTTTAATTTTTAATGATATACAACTATCAGTTTGCTACATATGCATGTATGTGTGTGCATATAAATAAATATATATATATATATATATATATATATATATATACACACACATATACATATACATATATATATATATATATATATATGTGTGTGTGTGTGTATGTCTACACATATTCTCTTACTCTCCTCTTTTATTCTTATCTTCTTGTCCTATGATTTGAGGACATAAAGCTATTGAGTTACTGCTATACACTCGTGATCCGTGTGTCGGCTTATAAACTGATGTGAAATATCCTTTAAATCTATATTAGCTACTAAGAGAACAGGATACTGTACATACTTTGGACATTCCTAATCTTGGTCCTTATTGAAAATTGCATTTTACATGCATCAAATAGTTGGACTGAACCAACGCAAAAAAAATTCTGGCTACACTCTGAATTTTACAGGTAATATAAACATCCTTACTCATCTATCACTTATAAATATGGACATAAGCTATGATCCATATCTATATACAAACAAAGGAATTGTTCTCCCATTTCTCTCTTTTTTTGTTCACTCTCTCTTTAGAGATTCTAGACGTTGTGGAGTTATGCATACACCATAAGATGCTCTAAATCTAAACATCTTTAAGTAATCTTTTTTCTGTGATATTTTGGTGTGGCGCTCTCCGGTGTCCTGCTCCTTGGCCAGGGGCATGGGTGTTCTCCTTCCCGGCATTTGAATGTTCAGGTAATCAAGAGGGATCTGGACTTATACCCAGATCCTTGACAAAGACATTGTTTTTTTTTTCCTCACATTTGAAATAACAACAAAGTATTAACTTTTATGTGTGAATATATACAGTGTATATCTATTTTTTTCCTACCTAGTGTACTCATTTACGCTCCTCCAAAGAACTCCTGATAAAGTGGATTTTTATTCAAGAAATGCATGGAGGGTGTTGAAGCCTTCTGTAACCAGTTGTACTGCTGTCACTGTACAGTTATATTAGAGCATAAATTGATTATCCAACCATATAGCTCTGGGGAAGGTTTTTGTATAGTGCTTATATGTTTTTATATTGTTTGCTGTTTTTATGAATAATATTTTTTAATAAAATGTTGTATAATTTTTAAACATTGTGTAAGTTGTGCCTTAAAAATCCCACCATAGTTGGGGGTTCTACCCTCTATAGTCCTTTTTATCAGTTTAAAATCTGTGTAAATCAACAATAAATTCAGTCAAATAACACCTACATAAATAAGGCTACTTCTATACAAAGCTACAGGCCAACTTTGTTACATAGCTACTCAGAGTATTAGAATGTATCCCACACCAATGCAAGATGAAACCTATACATTTGACACTACTAAATAATGCTAAATAATTTTGTTTTATTTTCTAAAAAATGTTTAATGTAAGAAACCCCAAGTGGATCAGCATTGTGACATTGCATTTAAGCTTTGGACCCTTTAGAGTACCCTGTTACCTTTTTTATACTTGATTGCACTCTTTGATGTTATAAACATGGATGATAACCTGAAGCTGAAGCAGTTGAGGGTGAAAGCAGAAGAGAACTTGGCCTTTCTACTGTAATTTATTTCTTCAAGTAATCTCTCTTAGGAAATCCAAATGATCAAGAGAAGTCTTTAAACAAGTCACATTTTATAAATATTTCTGCATTTTTAGAATTATCTGTGCCTAAAAAACTCTGTAGAGAGCTGGGCTGAAAGAGCAGAAGAACTCAGCACTTATTTTGGAATACTAAACAACTGGTTAGTAGAGATGAGCAGAGTGAATTTGGCTAAATTGATGTCACAGCTAAATTACCAATTTCACTATTGGCAAATTTTTGCCGAAGCAGAAACTCTCAGAAGCTGCTCAGGTGAAATGTGTTGGAAAAAATCAATCTATTCTTGTTTCGTTAGTTTAGAGGATATGTTTTTGAGGGGTTGTATTTATAGAAGTTTTGTTTATTTATTTGGCGTTGTTTGTGTTTATTTCCTTTGGTATGTATTTGGTCATTATTTGTGCACTGCTGCTTTAAGATTTACATTTTCCACTTTTTTCCACTTTTATGGGGATAAAAAAGCCTAAAATAAAGAGGTTGTACTCATGCTCACTTGTACTGTGGAGCAAGGGGCCATGTCAGTTAGAATGCAGTGACAGTGTGGTCTAGCTCTGGTGGCTATTAGTCATATTTGGTCATATGGCCATATTTAGACACGCTGCACAACCGCTGCAACAGGAAAATGAAAAAAAGATCATAAAAATGATGGTTGCTAGTACCACCTCTCTGACTGAATATCTATTTCTGTTACTTCAACTGGGCTTGAAATATTTAACAATGCACCAAATTGTAATGACTCCACAGTCGCCTGTCAACTAGCTAAAAACCTATGTTGGCTAAAGGGGTTTGGCCTTAAAGGTAAGCATACTTACATTGCA
The DNA here is from genome assembly GCA_029206835.1 of Rana muscosa. Lineage (NCBI taxonomy): Eukaryota > Metazoa > Chordata > Amphibia > Anura > Ranidae > Rana > Rana muscosa. Next base: position 190,338,642 of record CM055120.1, on the reverse strand, counting down.
GATCATTTTGCTATTACAATTTTTAATGTCAAATTCCAACATTATTAATATAAAATAAAAAAACATAAAATAAAACAAAACATAGTACCTAGGCATTAAACTATAAAAAAATGTAATCTTTGCTGACTCTCAAACACCTTTGCCTTTTATGTTAGTTTGCTGACTTCTGAAAGAAAAGCAGTAGAAATTACATTTGCTTTTAAACACATCAGGCAACCATTGAAAGCAAAGACCCCTCTAAAAGTAAAAGATACAGTGCAAAATCTGGATGAAATTTTGACTGCACTGTAAGTAACTACAGTTTGATGCTGGTTGGAGACAGATAAATTTAGGTGGCTTACTTGATCTGATATAAAGGATCCAAATTCCCCTGTAGTGGATTGAGACTAAATGTGCCCCCAATCTCTGCATTTATTTATTCAAAGGGAGAATTAATTTATGTAAAGTACATAGTGGAGGAAAAGCTCCCGACTGCATGGAAATGAGATGTCAGGATTTAATCTCATAAAGAAGAAATGGGGTGGATTATAAAGCTTAGCACTGCAATATTATGTCTCACTTAGTAAAATACATTTCCAAGAGAGAACGAGATTGAACGGGAACTGTATGATGGAGAAACAGAACCAGGGCTTTAGTGTACTAATGGGAATGGCAGTTTTGCACAGTCAGCACCTCTTCCGGCTGGCGATCTCCAGAGCTGTAAAACAATTAAATGTCTACAATCAACTGCACCTGACTAGAGCATAGAAGTAGCACATATGGTGAGAAATGGAGGGTGAAAGCCTTTGTCTCAAGTGACTCCAAGTAATGTAAGGCAATAATATGGATCATTTCATTGGTTGAGGGTGTCTATTGAAGCAAAGTATTGTAGTAGCTTGGCAGGCTTTAGGCAGCCCTACCTCTTACCATTTTCAAGGGTTAAATGAGGTAATTATCCCTACCAGGACTCTTCATTATTCTCCATTTTATATATTAAATATCTATATTGTTGTTTTTTTAACATCTTCACCAGCACCACAATAGATATATCTTAACCTCCCTGGCGGTATGATTATTTCTGATTTTAGGTGCTGAAAGCAGTACAATTATTTTGCATGGAAATTTGGTGTTTTATATTGTAGGCCTGCAATTCTTAGGAATAACTCACTTAAATCTGTCCAAACCAGAGTCTAGTAGACATCACGGGTATGATAAAGTTTGAAACACAAAATCATAAATTATAATATAATAAATAACTATAAATAATTATAATAAATAATAATAAAAAATTATTCAATAATGTAATCAAATCAAAAACACTGAAATTTGCTCAGTTGCAGAATTGTCGCTGTCATTAGATTTAGTGTTTGATGATGAATTTCCCCACAAATCGCTATCGCTCAATTCTGAAAGTGATTCTAATTTATTATCGCTGTTTTCTAGCTGGTCTAAAACCACTTTTGACATAAAGGGACACTTTTTGGTTGCTATGGACAATCTCCAGTTTCCAGACAGAAAGAACAGTTTTTACTATATAAAACTGCATGCCGGACACTGGACAGACCACTAGGGACAAAGGGGATGTGAAATTATTTTATACAGTACGGTGTCAGGGTCACCTGTGGCCAGGTGACAGATGCACACCGTAGGGGGACAGGAGTGCACCGCGAGGTAGTGAACCCTATGGCTGGCTTCTGCGGATAGGAAACTGGGTGGTTGTGGAAAGCGGGACCAGAGGAGCACAACCGGGATCCCAACGGAAGCGAGAGCCAAGATTCCCCAGGGCGCGGAGTCTAAGACCCAGCTGGTCTTCTCCAGGGCCTCTAGTGGTGAGGATGTTACGCTGCAGGCTGGGACCAGGTCGCGGCCCCTGGAGTTTCCTAGCTCACGCCCCGTAGGATAAGGGGAAGCAGCAGCACACGATAGAGAGAACCGAATAACAAGCCGAAGGTCAGGGGCCACAAGCAGACAAGGATAACGAAGAACGAGCCGAAGGTCAAGGGTCACGAGCAGACAGGGATAGTCGGGGACAAGCCAATAACGTAACAGAGAGACAGACGTAGCACACGGCAGGCAGGAACCCAAACACACAATGCCTAACAAACACGTTGATCAGCAAAGCAGGCTTGCAGTGCACAGGTTAATATAGTGTTCAGTGATAGGGCCTGGGGTGGAGTCAGGCTGGGAGGAGATTATAAAGGAAGCCAGGTGAAGGAGGTCTGGTCTCTAGATGAACACATGAGGAGGAAGGTAAGATGGCAGACAGACATTAATGCATATCCATGACAGTACCCTCCCTCTTACGAGGCCTCCCCCTTCCCCGCCTGGGCCCAGGTTTAGAGGGAAACTTCAGATGAAACTCCTTTAACAGACGAGGTGCAAAGACCTCAGATGCAGTGATCCAAGACCTCTCCTCAGGACCAAACCCTTTCCAATGAACGAGGTACTGAAGAACGCCTTTACAGAGTCGGGAGTCCAGAATTTGACTGATCTCGTACTCCTGATTATCCTCAGAGACAGGCGCCACGGTAGGGAGAGGACGAGAGAATTTATTGAGAACTAAAGGCTTTAGAAGAGCAACATGAAAGGAGTTAGTGATTTTAAGGCTCTTAGGAATCTGGAGTTTGAAACAAACCGGATTCAGTTTAGCAGTTACCGTGTATGGACCGATGAATCGTGGAGCAAACTTCAGAGAAGGAACTCGGAGCTTGATGTTCCTGGTAGAGAGCCAGACTTTGTCCCCTGGCTGAAGAGAAGGCGGTTTACGCCTGCGGCGGTCGGCAAAGCCTTTGAATTTTTCAGCAGCTGCCCGGAGGGAATCATGAACGTGACCCCAAACGGAATTGAGAGACTCCTGAACCGAAGCCAAAGCTGGAATGTCTGGAGAACAGATCATGGGAAGAGGAAGTTGAGGGTGTTTTCCATAAACTGTGAAAAAGGGTGTCTTCTGCGAACTGGTATTCACATGATTGTTATGGGAGAATTCTGCCCACGGGAGTAGAGAGGACCAATCGTCATGGTGAGAAGACACAAAGGTGCGAAGAAAGACCTCTAACTCCTGATTAACCCTCTCAGTCTGTCCATTGGATTGGGGATGGTAAGAAGAAGAAAAATCCAAGACAATATTGAGGGATTTGCAAAAGGCTCTCCAAAAACGAGACGTGAATTGGACTCCCCTGTCGGAAACAATATGAGAAGGGACCCCATGTAGGCGGAGAATTTCCCGAATGAAAATGGGAACCAAGGCAGGGGCAGAAGGAAGACCAGGAAGAGGAACAAAATGAGCCATCTTGGAGAATCGATCGATTACCACCCAAATGACTGTATTATTCTCAGACAGTGGGAGATCGCTGATAAAATCCATGGCAATATGGACCCAGGGTTCCTTAGGAATGGGCAAGGGCATGAGGAGACCAGCAGGAGCTTGTGTGGAGGATTTGGACTGAGCACAGACATGACAAGCTTTAACGTAGTCTTTGACGTCTGAGCGGAGATTAGACCACCAGTAGTGACGACTAGTGATGAGCCGAACACCCCCGGGTTCGGTTCGCACCAGAACCCGCGAACGGACCGAAAGTTCGTATGAACATTAGAACCCTATTAAATACAATGGATGCGAACGTTCGAATTCTAAAGTGCTAATTATAACGACTATTATGCATGTTATTGTCCTAAAAAGGGTTTGGGAACCCGGGTTCTGCACCAGGGGACATGTATCAATGCAAAAAGAAGTTTTAAAAACGGTCGTTTTTCGGGAGCAGTCATTTTAATGATGCATAAAGTGAAAAAAAAAAGTCAAATATTCCTTTAAATATCGTACCTGGGGGGTGTCTAAAGTATGCCTGTGAAGTGCCACGTGTTTCCCGTGTTTAGAACTGTCCCTGCACAAAATGACACTTCTAAAGGAAAAAAAAGCCATTTAAAACTGCTTGCGGCTTTAATGTAATGTCTGGTCCCGGTAATATGGATGAAAATCTTTAGGAAAAATGGCATAGCTACCCCATGACCCCCCCCCCTACCCCAGCCCATTACCAGCCCCTTTGGGTCTTGTATGGATATTAAGGGGAACCCCGCACATAAAATAAAAAAGGCCCTATATACTCTGAACAGCCGTATACAGGCGGTGCATACAAGACAGGGACTGTAGGTTTGTTCTTATGTAGAATCTGTTTGTAATTTTGAACAGGTACATTGTTTAAGTGTAGCTCCAGCCCAAAAATCTATTTTTAAACTTTTTGGAAAACATAGGTAAGGGTTATCACCCCTGTAACATTTGTTTTGCTGTCTGTGCCCCTGTTCAGAACATTTCACCTCACTTTCCGTCCCAATGACAACTGTTTTTGAAATGTGGTGTTTTTCTTGAAACAAGGATTGCTGATAAAGCATCAGTACAGAGGAGACACCTTTCTCCCATATTAATTCTTACAGGAGAGAATTTTCCTTCCAAGGGGTAGATTTCCTCTCACTTCCTGTTGTCTTCTTGCGTTTGCAAGTAGGAGTCGTTTGTAAGTTGGATGTTTGAAAGTAGGGACCTGCCGTATATACTCTGCAGAAATAGGCCCCTTAGTTGTTGGTGTTGGCACAACACTGTAAGCACTCACAGTTACTCTTGGTTGGTGCTGGAACGCCCTGATGTCAACTATTATATCAGGAATTTTAATTACATATAATTGTTGAACAGTGGTAGTAAAAATTGGGCCTTTGATGGTGGTGCTGGTGCCACAACACTGTAAGCCCTGACAGTTACTCTTGGTGGGTGCAGCAATGGGCCCTGCTGTGAATTATTAGATCAAGAATTGTAATTGCATGCCCCTGTTGAACAGGGGCTGAAAAATTGGGCCTTTCGTGGTGGTGGTGGTGGTGTTGCCACAACACTGTAAGCCCTCAGAGTTACTCTTGGTGGGTGCAGGAATGGGCCCTGCTGTGAATTATTAGATCAAGAATTGTAATTACATGCCCCTTTTGAACAGGGGCTGAAAAATTGGGCCTTTCGTGGTGGTGGTGGTGGCGTTGCCACAACACTGTAAGCCCTCAGAGATACTCTTGGTGGGTGCAGCAATGGGCCCTGCTGTGAATTATTAGATCAAGAATTGTAATTACATGCCCCTGTTGAACAGGGGCTGAAAAATTGGGCCTTAGGCACTGGTGGCACAACACTACAACCCCTCACAGATACTGTACTTGGAGCACAGCAATGAGCCCTGTTGCAAAGTATTGCTTCAAAAGTTGTAATGACACGCCCCTGTTAAACAGGGGCTGAAAAATTGGGCCTTAGGCACTGGTGGCACAACACTCCAACCCCTCACAGATACTGTACTTGGAGCACAGCAATGAGCCCTATGGCAAATTATTGCTAAAAAAATTGTAATTACACGCCCCTGTAAAACAGGGGCTGAAAAATTGGGCCTTAGCCACTGGTGGCGGCACCCATAAACAAAAATGATCTTCCAAGCTATCATCATCAATCGTATCATTGAGGACTCGGAGGAGGAGGATAGCCAGTCAACATAACAGCACAGGCACTCAGCATCAGCATCAGTCTTGAAGGGATGTGACATGTTAAAATCAATTAGTCTGTTATATCAGCATCAGGTGTGTGGTAGCTGGTGGTGATCCAAGACTGGTTCATCTTGATGAAAGTCAGTCGATCAACCGAGTCGGTGGACAGGCGCACCCTGTGATCCGTGACAAATCCTCCAGCAGCACTGAATGTGCGTTCCGAAAGAACGCTGGATGCAGGACAGGCCAGTAGCTCAATTGCATACTGTGCAAGCTCTGGCCAGTGATCCATCCTCAAGACCCAGTAAGCCAGAGGATTTTCGGTGGGGAAGGTGTCCAAGTCTGACCTTGCCCCTAGATATTCCTGCACCATGTTTATCAGACGCTGGCGATGGTTGCTGGAACCGATCATACTTTGGGGCTGCGGACTAAAGAATTGTCTGAACGCATCGGTCAGACGGCCACCTTCCCCACCGCTCCTTCTTTGACTGGCCGAAGCCTCAGCAACTCGTTGTCCAGGACCAGGAGTTTGTAACCTCCCAGTCTCTGGGAACGCGTTGCACAGACCTTTCTGCAAGGCCTCCCGGAGTTGTCTCATCCTCTGCTCCCTCTGCAACGGTAACATAAGGTCCGCAATCTTACCCTTGTACCGTGGATCAAGGAGAGTGGCCAGCCAGTAATGGTCCCTCTCCTTGATCCGAAGAATACGAGGATCCTTCCGCAGACTTTGCAGGATCAGGGAGGCCATGCAGCGTAGGTTTACTGAGGCATTCGGTCCGGAGTCCTCTGGGTCACTAAGGACGACATGATCCGCAGCCACCTCCTCCCAGCCACGTACAAGTCCACTGGTTTCTTGGGACTGTAAATCATCCCTAAAAGACTGCTGCTGATGATGCTGAGTGCCAGCCTCCACCTCCATGCTGACACAATCCTCCTCCTCCTCCTCCTCCTCCTCTTCCTGTGCGATGGGTGGGACAGAAGGAACACTGTCTGGGTAAAGGGGGCCTTGAGAGGCAAGGAAGTCCTCCTCTTCCTGCCTCTGTTCTGCCTCAAGTGCCCTGTCCATTATTCCACGCAGCGTGTGCTCCAACAGGTGGACAAGAGGTACAGTGTCACTGATGCATGCACTGTCACTGCTCACCATCCTCGTGGCCTCCTCAAATGGTGCCAGGACAGTGCATGCATCCCTGATCATGCCCCACTGGCGTGGAGAAAAAAACCAAGCTCCCCTGACCCTGTCCTGGTGCCGTAGTCGCACAGGTACTCATTGATCGCCCTCTGCTGCGTGTGCAGCCGCTGCAGCATGGCCAACGTTGAGTTCCACCTGGTGGGCATGTCACATATAAGGCGGTTCTTGGGCAGGTTCAACTCCTTTTGCAGCTCAGCCAGGCGAGCACTGGCATTATAAGATCTGCGGAAATGCACACAGACTTTCCTGGCCTGCCTCAGGACATCCTGTAAGCCCGGGTACCTGCCCAAGAACCGCTGTACCACCAGGTTAAGGACGTGAGCCACACAGGGCACATGGGTCAGTTGTCCCTGTCGGAGGGCGGAGAGGAGGTTGGTGCCATTGTCGCAAACCACCATTCCTGGCTTAAGCTGGCGTGGCGTCAACCACCTCTCGGCCTGGCCCTGCAGAGCAGACAGGACCTCTGCCCCAGTGTGGCTTCTGTCCCCCAAACACACCAGCGCAAGCACGGCGTGGCATCTTTTTGCCTGCGTACTTGCGTAGCCCCTTGAACGGCTACGGAGCACCGCTGGTTCAGAGGACAAACCACAGGAAGAGGCCATGGAGGAAGAAGAAGAGGAGGGGGTGGAGGAGAGAGGTGTGTCACAACCAGTAGTAGCATTTTGGAGGCGTGGCGGTGGAACAACCTCCAACACTACTGCACCTTGTCCTGCATCCTTCCCAGCTGCCAAAAGAGTGACCCAATGGGCCGTGAAAGAAAGGTAACGTCCCTGTCCATGCCTGCTGGACCATGAGTCAGCGGTAATATGCACCTTACCGCTGACCGCCCTGTCCAGCGAGGCCAAGACATTGCCTTCCACATGCCGGTAGAGAGCCGGAATAGCCTTCCGTGAGAAAAAGTGGCGTTTGGGAACCTGCCACTGAGGAACCGCACATTGCACAAACTCACGGAAGGGGGCCGAGTCTACCAACTGAAAAGGCAGCAGTTGAAGCGCTAGCAATTTAGCCAAGCTAGCATTCAACCGCTGGGCATGTGGATGGCTGGGAGTGAACTTCTTTCGACGGTCCAGCAGCTGGGGCAGGGAAATTTGCCTGCTAGAATCGGACGTCGGTGTACTGCTAGCAGAGTGGCCGCAACTACTTGGCTGTGACACACCTAATTCTACACCTTCATTCCTCTCAGTGCATGTTTCAGACAGGACTGAAGTTATAGTGGGGTTGGAGATCCCAGCTGATGCGGTGCAAGGAGAGGTCCGCTTTGTTCTTTGGTGTGGGTCTTTGAGGTAGGCTTGCCAACGAGCTGCATGGCAGGTCAACATATGTCTGGTCAGGCATGTGGTACCCAAGCGGCTGATGTTTTGGCCACGCGATATACGCTTGAGACATATGTTGCAAACAGCAGCTGTGCGATCTGATGCACTAGCCTCAAAAAAGGCCCACACCAAAGAACTTTTTGAATGACGGGCAGAGGCAGCGCCCTGCACAGGCGGAGCTCTGCGGTGTGATTCCGTCGGTGTACTGCCCTTACGCTGGCCACCAAAGGGCATCCTGCCTCGTTGGAGATGTGCCTCCTCCTCATCCTCCTCCTCTCTCCTATTAGGCACCCACGTGGAGTCAGTGACCTCATCATCCCCTCCCTCCTCATCACTGGAGCCAATCTGGCAGTATGCTGCAGCTGCTGGAACATGACTGCCAGATTGGTGTCCTTCTTGAGCATCCCCTCTGTCTGCTCTCACGCTACTGCCTTCCTGTAGCTGGGTTTCATCATCAGACCCTTCGAAACGCTGGGCATCCTCCTGGAGCATGTACCCAACACTGTGCTCAAACAGTTCGGGGGACTCCTCAGGAGGAGGACATGGTGGGTCTAGGGAAGGAGTGACTGATGATGAGTCTGACATTGATACCAGGGAAGAGGATGCTTTGGCAGCTGCTTTGCCAGTACCCTGAGCCTGGGTGAGAGAGGATGAGGAGGAGGAGGAGGGCTTGGTCATCCACTCTACCAAGTCTTCGGCATGATGTGGCTCAACATGTCCAGCTGCCGAAAAGAAGGACAAGCGTGTCCCATGGCCATGTGCTGATGACAATGCACCACGTCCACGACCAGCACTGTTGCCCCCAGACACAGAGCCTGCTTGCCCTCTTTTATTGCCTCCTGACTGTCTGCCTCTCCTTGTTTGCCTTCCAGACATTCTAATAGATGGCCTGCAGGGAGATGGGAAAAAAGCAATAAGGGCTACCTTCAGGTGTCCTTCTCTGTCCCTTTACTTAAGGATTTCTAAATATGGTTGAGGATGATTGCTTTCGCACAGAATAGCACAACGACAATTTCCCCGACTGTCCAAAAAACAAGGATTTCAAAGATGGTTGATGAGGAATGCTTTAGCACAGTATAGCACAAGGAGAATTTCCCTCACTGTCCTTCCCTGTCCCTAGAAACAAGGATTATCACAGTGAAAGAAACTGACACTCTTCCTACCTATAGTTTTCTGTCCCTAGAAAAAATGTTTTTTTAAAGCTGATTGATGATCAATGCTTTAGCACACTATAGCACAAGTAGAATTTCCCTCACTGTCCTTCCCTGTCCCTAGAAACAAGGATTATCACAGTGAAAGAAACTGACACTCTTCCTACCTATAGTTTTCTGTCCCTAGAATTTTTTTTTTTTAAAGCTGATTGATGATCAATGCTTTAGCACACTATAGCACAAGGAGAATTTCCCTCACTGTCCTTCCCTGTCCCTAGAAACAAGGATTATCACAGTGAAAGAAACTGACACTCTTCCTACCTATAGTTTTCTGTCCCTAGAAAAAATGTTTTTTTAAAGCTGATTGATGATCAATGCTTTAGCACACTATAGCACAAGTAGAATTTCCCTCACTGTCCTTCCCTGTCCCTAGAAACAAGGATTATCACAGTGAAAGAAACTGACACTCTTCCTACCTATAGTTTTCTGTCCCTAGAAAAAATGTTTTTTTAAAGATGGTTGATGATCAATGCTTTAGCACACTATAGCACAAGGAGAATTTCCCTCACTGTCCTTCCCTGTCCCTAGAAACAAGGATTATCACAGTGAAAGAAACTGACACTCTTCCTACCTATAGTTTTCTGTCCCTAGAAAAAATGTTTTTTTAAAGACGGTTGATGATCAATGCTTTAGCACACTATAGCACAAGGAGAATTTCCCTCACTGTCCTTCCCTGTCCCTAGAAACAAGGATTATCACAGTGAAAGAAACTGACACTCTTCCTACCTATAGTTTTCTGTCCCTAGAAAAAATGTTTTTTTTAAAGATGGTTGATGATCAATGCTTTAGCACACTATAGCACAAGGAGAATTTCCCTCACTGTCCTTCCCTGTCCCTAGAAACAAGGATTATCACAGTAAAACACACTGACACTCTCCCTACCTATAGTTTTCTGTCCCTAGAAAAAATGATTTTTTAAAGATGGTTGATGATCAATGCTTTAGCACACTATAGCACAAGGAGAATTTCCCTCACTGTCCTTCCCTGTCCCTAGAAACAAGGATTATCACAGTGAAAGAAACTGACACTCTTCCTACCTATAGTTTTCTGTCCCTAGAAAAAATGTTTTTTTAAAGCTGATTGATGATCAATGCTTTAGCACACTATAGCACAAGGATAATTTCCCTCACTGTCCTTCCCTGTCCCTAGAAACAAGGATTATCACAGTGAAAGAAACTGACACTCTTCCTACCTATAGTTTTCTGTCCCTAGAAAAAATGTTTTTTTAAAGATGGTTGATGATCAATGCTTTAGCACACTATAGCACAAGGAAAATTTCCCTCACTGTCCTTCCCTGTCCCTAGAAACAAGGATTATCACAGTGAAAGAAACTGACACTCTTCCTACCTATAGTTTTCTGTCCCTAGAAAAAATGTTTTTTTAAAGCTGATTGATGATCAATGCTTTAGCACACTATAGCACAAGTAGAATTTCCCTCACTGTCCTTCCCTGTCCCTAGAAACAAGGATTATCACAGTGAAAGAAACTGACACTCTTCCTACCTATAGTTTTCTGTCCCTAGAAAAAAAGTTTTTTTAAAGATGGTTGATGATCAATGCTTTAGCACACTATAGCACAAGGAGAATTTCCCTCACTGTCCTTCCCTGTCCCTAGAAACAAGGATTATCACAGTAAAACACACTGACACTCTCCCTACCTATGGTTTTCTGTCCCTAGAAAAAATGATTTTTTAAAGATGGTTGATGATCAATGCTTTAGCACACTATAGCACAAGGAGAATTTCCCTCACTGTCCTTCCCTGTCCCTAGAAACAAGGATTATCACAGTGAAAGAAACTGACACTCTTCCTACCTATAGTTTTCTGTCCCTAGAAAAAATGTTTTTTTAAAGCTGATTGATGATCAATGCTTTAGCACACTATAGCACAAGGATAATTTCCCTCACTGTCCTTACCTGTCCCTAGAAACAAGGATTATCGCAGTGAAAGAAACTGACACTCTTCCTACCTATAGTTTTCTGTCCCTAGAAAAAATGTTTTTTTAAAGCTGATTGATGATCAATGCTTTAGCACACTATAGCACAAGTAGAATTTCCCTCACTGTCCTTCCCTGTCCCTAGAAACAAGGATTATCACAGTGAAAGAAACTGACACTCTTCCTACCTATAGTTTTCTGTCCCTAGAAAAAATGTTTTTTTAAAGACGGTTGATGATCAATGCTTTAGCACACTATAGCACAAGGAGAATTTCCCTCACTGTCCTTCCCTGTCCCTAGAAACAAGGATTATCACAGTGAAAGAAACTGACACTCTTCCTACCTATAGTTTTCTGTCCCTAGAAAAAATGTTTTTTTAAAGCTGATTGATGATCAATGCTTTAGCACACTATAGCACAAGGAGAATTTCCCTCACTGTCCTTCCCTGTCCCTAGAAACAAGGATTATCACAGTGAAAGAAACTGACACTCTTCCTACCTATAGTTTTCTGTCCCTAGAAAAAATGTTTTTTTAAAGCTGATTGATGATCAATGCTTTAGCACACTATAGCACAAGGAGAATTTCCCTCACTGTCCTTCCCTGTCCCTAGAAACAAGGATTATCACAGTGAAAGAAACTGACACTCTTCCTACCTATAGTTTTCTGTCCCTAGAAAAAATGTTTTTTTAAAGACGGTTGATGATCAATGCTTTAGCACACTATAGCACAAGGAGAATTTCCCTCACTGTCCTTCCCTGTCCCTAGAAACAAGGATTATCACAGTGAAAGAAACTGACACTCTTCCTACCTATAGTTTTCTGTCCCTAGAAAAAATGTTTTTTTAAAGACGGTTGATGATCAATGCTTTTGCACACTATAGCACAAGGAGAATTTCCCTCACTGTCCTTCCCTGTCCCTAGAAACAAGGATTATCACAGTGAAAGAAACTGACACTCTTCCTACCTATAGTTTTCTGTCCCTAGAAAAAATGTTTTTTTAAAGCTGATTGATGATCAATGCTTTAGCACACTATAGCACAAGTAGAATTTCCCTCACTGTCCTTCCCTGTCCCTAGAAACAAGGATTATCACAGTGAAAGAAACTGACACTCTTCCTACCTATAGTTTTCTGTCCCTAGAAAAAATGTTTTTTTAAAGATGGTTGATGATCAATGCTTTAACACACTATAGCACAAGGAGAATTTCCCTCACTGTCCTTCCCTGTCCCTAGAAACAAGGATTATCACAGTAAAACACACTGACACTCTCCCTACCTATAGTTTTCTGTCCCTAGAAAAAATGATTTTTTAAAGATGGTTGATGATCAATGCTTTAGCACACTATAGCACAAGGAGAATTTCCGTCACTGTCCTTCCCTGTCCCTAGAAACAAGGATTCGCACAGTAAAACACACTGACACTCTCCCTACCTATCCTTCTCTTTCCCTAAACTAAAGGAATCCAGGTTAAGCAAGAAAAAAAAAATGTCACTGTCCCTGCCTATGCTTCTCTTTCCCTGCTCCGGAACACACTACACTAGGCCGCCGTGCTGGCGGCCTTTTATAGTGTGGGGCGTGTACTAAACACCCTCAGCAATAATAGGCCACAGGCATCCTGCCTGTGGCCAATCATTGCTCTCCTCGCTGCCGGCGCTGTGATTGGCCAAGCATGCGGGGTCACAGTGCATGCTTGGCCAATCACAGCGCCTGGATGACACTGCGATGGCGTAGTGCATTGTGGGCCATTCGCGTCACTCGAATTAGGCGCGAACGGCCCAAATCGTTCGATCTTCGTCGAACGATCGAACAGCCGATGTTCGAGTCGAACGTATGTTCGACTCGAACACCGAGCTCATCCCTAGTGACGACTGATGAGTAGGAAGGATCGGAGGAATCCAGAATGCCCTGCCACCTTGGAATCATGTCCCCAACGAAGGATCTTAGCTCTTAGCTCAGTGGGGACAAAGGTCTTACCAGGCGGAATTTTAGACTTCAGGGTGGTAGAGTGGGCAACAATGCATGAGGTGGGAATGATCGGCTCAGGTTCAGGGGCGGACTCCTCGTCCAAAGTGTCAAATGACCTAGAGAGCGCATCAGCCCGACCGTTGCAGGAACCAGGTTTGTAGGTAATCGTGAAATTAAAACGGGCAAAGAAGAGACTCCACCTGGCCTGTCTAGGATTCAGACGTTTAGCATTCTGTAGATACTGTAAATTCTTGTGATCGGTAAAGATCGTTATGGAGTGAGGGGAACCCTCCAAGAGATGACGCCACTCCTCTAACGCCAATTTAATTGCGAGAAGTTCCCGATCACCAATGGCATAATTCCTCTCTGCCTGAGAACTTTTTTTGGAGAAGAACGCACATGGTTGGCGTCTCTTCTCAAAGATTTGAAGAAGCACAGCTCCCACCCCCATTGAGGAAGCGTCCACTTCAATAAAAAATGCATTCCCAGGATTTGGTCTCCTCAAGAGGGGGCCAGAAACAAAGGCCTGTTTCAGGTTGTGAAATGCAGAGACAGCTTCGGGAGGCCAGTCTCTGGCATTCACACCCTTCTTGGTCAAAGCGATAATAGGCGTGGCAATGGAAGAGTAATTCCTTATGAACTGCCTATAATAATTAGTGAAGCCAAGAAAGCGCTGTGTGGCCTTGAGGCTAGCAGGAAGAGGCCAGTTGGTGATAGCCAAGACCTTCCCAGGGTCCATACGAAGCCCCGAACATGAGACGAAGCACCCCAAAAACAGGACCTCAGAACATTCAAAGGAACATTTCTCCAGCTTGGCATAGAGATTGTTGTCTCTAAGACGTTGAAGTACAGTGCGGACATGGTTTCTGTGGACGAGCAGATTTTCAGAAAAGATCAGAATGTCATCCAGATAGATGACAACAAACTGGTACAGCAGATCTCTGAAGATTTCATTGACAAAGTTTTGAAACACGGCTGGAGCATTACACAGACCAAAAGGCATCACCAGATATTCGTAATGCCCGTCTCTAGTGTTGAATGCAGTCTTCCATTCGTCACCCTCCCGTATTCGAATGAGATTGTATGCGCCTCTGAGATCCAACTTGGTGAAAATGGAGGCACCCTTCAACCTATCGAATAGCTCAGATATTAAGGGTAAGGGGTATCGATTTTTAATAGTAACCGCATTTAAACCCCGATATTCGATGCAGGGTCTTAAGGTACCATCCTTTTTGGCAACAAAAAAGAACCCTGCCCCTGCAGGCGATGAGGATTTCCGGATGAAACCTCTCTCCAGATTCTCTGCTACATACTCCGACATGGCCTGGGTCTCTGGGATGGACAGAGGGTAGGTACGACCCCTGGGTAGAGTTGCTCCGGGGACAAGATCAATAGCACAGTCAAAAGACCTGTGGGGAGGAAGCACCTCAGCTGATTTTTTACAGAACACATCCCGGTAATCGCTGTATGCGGCGGGAAGATCAGAAGAAACAGAAGTGGCAGCAACCGGAAGACTCTCCTTGGGGGTCACCTTGAGAAGACACGACGAGAAACATGAGGAACCCCAGGCCAGGATCTGCCCAGAGACCCAGTCCACATGTGGAGAGTGGAGCTGTAGCCAAGGGAGGCCCAATACAACTGGGGTAGAGGCCTTGGGTAGAATAAGAAAGGATATCCACTCCTGGTGGAGAATCCCTACCGACATCCTAATGGGTAGCGTCTGGAAGCGAATAGGGCCCCCTGGGAGAACAGTGCCATCAATTGCCGAGACTACCAATGGGGTAGTGAGAGGTGAAAGGGTAAGCTTCATAGAAGAAGCAGTTCTCCAATCCATGAAATTGCCGGCAGCCCCGGAATCCAGGTATGCAAGGGTTGACTGAGGAGAAGTGCCTACATGAAGGAACACCGGCAAGAGCAGGCGAGAAGGTGATGTTTCTGGGTCCAATACTCCACCTTCCAAATGTATTAGACCCGAGCGTTTCCCGGACGAAGCGAGCAGGAGTCACGAAAATGACCCTTGCCCCCACAATAGAGGCACAAGCCCAGAGTTCTGCGCCTAGCACGTTCTTCGGGGGTTAGTCTGGTCCGGCCCAGCTGCATAGGTTCTTCAGCAGGTAGAGGATGCTCCACGGAATGAAGGGAGGGGAGCTCAGACTGGCTAGGACCCAGAGAGTGCTGGCGTCTTTTTTCTAAGGACCTCTCTTGAAAACGAATGTCGATCTGGTTGCATAATGAAATTACATCGTCCAGACCGACGGGAATGGCTCTTCCCGCTAATTCGTCTTTCACTCGGTCAGAGAGGCCATGTAAAAAGGTAGCGACCAGGGCCTCATTATTCCAGCTCAATTCAGCTGTGTGGATACGGAACTGAAGAGCATATTGCCCCACTGAACTAGATTCTTGGCGAAGACGTAAGACAGCACTAGCCGCTGAAGAAGCCCGAGCCGGCTCTTCGAAGATATTACGAAAGAGCTTCAAGAATTCGGACAGACTGGAAACCACCGGATCGTTCCTCTCCCACAGGGGGGCAGCCCAGGCCAAAGCTTCACCGGAGAGGAGGGAAATGATATAGGCTACCTTAGCCCGGTCAGATAGGAAGCTTTCAGGCTGAAGCTCAAAATGAATAGTGCATTGGCTGAGAAACCCCCTGCAGGCCTTGGAGTCCCCAGAGAAACGGAACGGAGCTGGCAATCTTAGTGAGTGTGAGGCTGCGACTGGTGCGATAGGTACAGCCGCTGGTTGTACTTGGGGTTGCGGATTTGGGGTTCCCAAGGAGACCTGAAGCTGCTCGAATCGAGAAGCCAGATCCTGGAGGAATCGCATCACCTGGGTCTGATTTGATTCCTGGGTCTCAAGTCTGCGAACTATGCCCTGCAATGGATCATCCGCGGGAAGCGGGATGTCAGCCGGGTTCATGGCTGATCAAACTGTCAGGGTCACCTGTGGCCAGGTGACAGATGCACACCGTAGGGGGACAGGAGTGCACCGCGAGGTAGTGAACCCTATGGCTGGCTTCTGCGGATAGGAAACTGGGTGGTTGTGGAAAGCGGGACCAGAGGAGCACAACCGGGATCCCAACGGAAGCGAGAGCCAAGATTCCCCAGGGCGCGGAGTCTAAGACCCAGCTGGTCTTCTCCAGGGCCTCTAGTGGTGAGGATGTTACGCTGCAGGCTGGGACCAGGTCGCGGCCCCTGGAGTTTCCTAGCTCACGCCCCGTAGGATAAGGGGAAGCAGCAGCACACGATAGAGAGAACCGAATAACAAGCCGAAGGTCAGGGGCCACAAGCAGACAAGGATAACGAAGAACGAGCCGAAGGTCAAGGGTCACGAGCAGACAGGGATAGTCGGGGACAAGCCAATAACGTAACAGAGAGACAGACGTAGCACACGGCAGGCAGGAACCCAAACACACAATGCCTAACAAACACGTTGATCAGCAAAGCAGGCTTGCAGTGCACAGGTTAATATAGTGTTCAGTGATAGGGCCTGGGGTGGAGTCAGGCTGGGAGGAGATTATAAAGGAAGCCAGGTGAAGGAGGTCTGGTCTCTAGATGAACACATGAGGAGGAAGGTAAGATGGCAGACAGACATTAATGCATATCCATGACATACGGTAATCTGTAAGATTACAGTATACTGTATGTATACTGTGTGTTTCACTTTTTGAATTTGGCGCCAAACTCCCTCCCCGTGCATCGCAACGCTCAGGAACGGAGCTCGGCAGTCGGCAGTGTGAATCGAGCGAGATGACAGCTCGCTCACACAGCGGGGACACATCGCAGGATCCAGGGAACAAGGTCCTTACAGGATGTCGCCAATTTACAAGCCGATCTCAATGCTCTGTCTAATTGGGCGACTATGTGGCAGATGAGGTTTAATGTTGATAAATGTAAAGTTATGCACTTGGAGGCTAAGAATATGAATGCATCATACATGCTAGGGGGAGTACAACTGGGGGGATCCGTAGTGGAGAAGGATCTGGGGGTTTTGGTAGATCATAACCTCAATAATGGCATGCAATGCCAAGCTGCGGTTTCCAAAGCGAGCAAAGTCCTTTCTTGTATTAAGAGAGGTATGGTCTCCAGAGAGAGAGATATCATTTTGCCCCTGTTCAAATCATTAGTAAGACCTCATCTGGAATATGCAGTTCAGTTTTGGGCCCCAGTTCTCAAAAAGGATATTGGGGAACTGGAGAAGGTGCAGAGAAGGGCAACCAAACTGGTAAGGAGGAGCTCAGCTATGAGGAAATATTATAGGAACTGAATTTATTCACTCTTGAGAAGAGGAGATAAAGGGGGGATATGATCAACATGTACAAATATATAAGGGGTCCATATAGTGAACTTGGTGTTGAGTTATTCACTTTACAGTCAACACAAAGGACAAGGGGGCACTCTTTGCATCTAGAGGAAAAGAGATTTCACCTCCAAATACGGAAAGCTTTCTTCACAGTAAGAGCTGTGAAAATGTGGAACAGACTCCCTCCAGAGGAGGTTCTGGCCAGCTCAGTAGATTGCTTTAAGAAGGGCCTGGATTCTTTCTTAAATGTACATAATATAACGGGGTACTGACATGTATAGGTAAAGTTGATCCGGGGAATATACGATTGCCTCTCGGGGGATCAGGAAGGAATTTTTTCCCCTGCTGTAGCAAATTGGATCATGCTCTGCTGGGGTTTTTTGCCTTCCTCTGGATCAACTGTGGGTATAGAATTGGGTATATGGGATTGTACGATATTTCTTTTTTTTTTCTTTTTTTTTTATGGTTGAACTGGATGGACTGGTGTCTTTTTTCAACCTGACTAACTATGTAACTAACTATGTAAATAACTTCCCCTGTATCCTGCAATGCAATTCCGAGTCTGGCTCAGGGTTACCGCTTTAGGTACTGAAATCTTACCCCGAGCCAGACTCGGGAATACCGCTAGGTGGGTTAACGAAATGTAAGCTTGCACCTGAGATTTGAATTTGAGGTGTCACAATCATTGTGGTTGCGGATGAGTGAAACAGCCACACATTTCCTAATCAAGCTACAGTTAAAGTGGTCAGAGTAAAAATTATTTGTAAAATCCATTTCCCACCACATTTTCATTCTCCTGACAAAATAATTCTGTAAAATAAAAATGCTTAATTTTGTTAAAATAGAACAATATTGGAAATATGGAAATATTATGTAATAGATTTGTAGGTGGAAATTGGTGAAAATTGTTTATGAAAGCTGCCCATCGTTTTGTGATAACAGACGACAATTCTGTCTAAATGAAAAGCATTTTTCATACTGTCAAACCAAGCACAGAGACACATCATAAACAGAGTTATCCCACTGGACTTATAGTGGTTAGGAATAGATCTCACACTACAGTGCTTATTCATCAGAATATATCCATAACCAGGGCTTTATTTTAGTGAGAACACGGTGATATGCAGTTCCAGCACTTCCAGCACTGAATATATATACATATATATATATATATATATATATATATATGTATATACAGGCAAGGGGTGCTTGGGCATGCTTAAGTGTCTATTGATGCTAGCTACTGTCACTGAATCTATTGTCACTATTGTCACTGAAAGGGAGTAGTGATGCTGGGGGGGTTTCTTTTTGCTGTGGGGGGTCCTTAGTTGCTGGGGGGTCCATTGATCTATTGTCATGAGGGGATCTATTGTTGCTAGCTGCTGGGGGATCTATTGTTACTGGTGGGGGCTATATTGTTGCTGGAGGGGAAGATATTGTTGCTGGAGGGGTCTACATTGCTGAAGGGAAATTCCATAGTTTTTAGGGAGGTATATTGTTACTGGCCTCTGGGGGATCTGATTTTGCTTGTGGTGGTCTATTGTTTCTAGTGAGGGATCTAGTGTTGTTTGTGGGTGTATTTTGTTGGTGGGGGGTCTATTGTTTCTGATGAGGATCTATTATTGCTGTGGTGGTTTATTGTCGTTGGGGGGACTATTGGTCCCGGGGAAGCTAATGGAATGAGGTTCAGGGGAAGAGACAATGGACAGTGGTGGGAAGTGGATTGGGGACAGGAACAATAGGTGACTCAGGAGAGGGTGGAGTACTTGTACCTATTCTCTGAGAAAAAAGCCCTGTCCAGAACAAATAAGATGGTCTCAAACACAAAAAAGAACCAGAAATAATGGTCAACAACAATAAATGTACACCCTATTATTGAGTATGCTGTCTAAATTGGCCTTAGTATGTGTATGTATGAACGTGAGTTAGGGACCTTGGAATGTAAGCTCCTTGAGGGTAGGGAATGATGTGAATGTACAATGTACAGTCATGCTCGAAATTGTTGGCACCCCAGAAATTTTTACAGAAAATCAAGTATTTCTCACAGAAAATATTGCAGTAACATGTTTTGCTATACACATGTTCATTCCCTTTGTGTGTATTGGAACAAATCAAAAAAAGGGAGGAAAAAAAGCAAATTGGACATAATGTCACACAAAACTTCAAAAATGGGCTGCTCAAAATTCTTGCCACCCTTAACTTAATATTTGGTTGCACACCCTTTGGAAAAAATAACTGAAATCAGTCGCTTCCTATAACCATCAATAAGCTTCTTACACCTCTCACTCGGAATTTTGGACCACTCTTCCTTTGCAAACTGCTCCAGGTCGCTATTATTGGAAGGGCGCCTTTTCCCAACAGCAATTTTAAGATCTCTCCACAAGTGTTCAATGGGATTTAGATCTGGACTCATTGCTGGCCACTTTAGAGCTCTCCATCGCTTTGTTGCCATCCATTTCTGGGTGCTTTTTTGACGTATGTTTGGGGTCATTGTCCTGCTGGAAGACCCAAGATCTCGGATGCAAACCCAGCTTCCTGACACTGGGCTCTACAGTGCGACCCAAAATCCTTTGGTAATCCTCAGATTTCATGATGCCTTGCACACATTCAAGGCACCCAGTGTCAGAGGCAGCAAAACAACCCCAAAACTTCAATGAACCTCCACCATATTTCACTGTAGGTACCGTGTTCTTTTCTTTGTAGGCCTCATTCCGTTTTTGGTAAACAGTAGAATGATGTGCTTTACCAAAAAGCTCTATCTTGGTCTCCTCTGTCCACAAGACATTTTCCCACAAGTATTTTGGCCTTACTCAAGTCCATTTTGGCAAAATGTAGTCTTGCTTTTTTATGTCTCTCTGTCAGCAGTGGGGTCCTCCTGGGTCTCCTGCCATAGCCTTTCATTTCATTTAAATGTCGACGGATAGTTTGCGCTGACACTGATGTTCCCTGAGCCTGCAGGACAGCTTGAATTTATTTGGAACTTGTTTGGGGCTGCTTATCCACCATCCCAACTATCCTGCGTTGCAACCTTTCATCAATTGTTCTCTTCCGTCCACATCCAGAGAGATTAGCTACAGTGCCATGGGTTGCAAACTTCTTGATAATGTTGCACACTGTGGACAAAGGCAAATCTAGATCTCTGGAGATGGACTTGTAACCTTGAGATTGTTGATATTTTTCCACAATTTTGGTTCTCAAGTCCTCAGACAGTTCTCTTCTCCTCTTTCTGTTGTCCATGCTTAGTGTGGCACACACAGACACACAATGCAAAGACTAAGTGAACTTCTCTCCTTTTTATCTGCTTTTAGGTGTGATTTTTATATTCCCCACACCTGTTACTTGCTCCAGGTGAGTTTAAAGGAGCATCACATGCTTGAAACAATCTTATTTATCCACAATTTTTAAAGGGTGCCAAGAATTTTGAGCAGCCCATTTTTTAAGTTTTGCTTGACATTATGTCCAATTAGCTTTTTTCCTCCCTTTTTTTGATTTGTTCCGATACACACAAAGAGAATAAACATGTGTATGTCAAAACATGTATTACTGCAATACTTTTCTGTGAGAAATACTTGATTTTCTGGAAAAATTTCTGGAGTGCCAACAATTTCGAGCATGACTGTATATGTAAAGCGCTGCGTAAAGTGACGGTGCTATATACATTTGAAATAAGTAAATAAATGAGAAGAAGCAAAGAGCAGAAGGTTTAATTTACAACATCTGTCACCAGCACAAGGAATCAACCCTTGTAAGTACCAACCCTCATGCTAATATTTAAAAAAAAGTTGCCAAAATCTAGACTTTAAAATAATATCTTTTGATTCTTCTATTATGGTCTTTGTTCAGGAACTTTATGTTACATGGTGACAACTCCTTGTCCCATCTCCTAATTTCTCTCCTTGTTTGCCTTTCAAATATGCTTTCAATGCAGACAATTGAGCTGGAAATCTCCACTAAATAAATATGTGGTTACTTTGGATACCTAATAATGTGCAAATAAATTAAATAAACAGGAATTTGCTTTTCACATGCTTAGAAAATTGAAGTAAATCTTTACTCAATTTAATAAAGTGAAAGTAAACCCTCCTATCGTTTTCAGCCAAGGAAGCTGCCAACTTAGCCTTTGTTTAATCTTCAACTGCCATGATGCTGCACATGTGATCAGTTATGACACCAATCATTGGATGGTGTGAAAGTTTGGTTGAGAGCACAACCAATGTGACAGCTAACATTTCCGGCATGCAGGGAATGTTAACTGTTTTTTAAACTATCAAATCGATGGGTTTACTTCCGCTTTAAGTGAAGATTCTCAACTTCTTTAGTAAATTAGCATCCATAAGGGGCTGTGCTGACACTCACTGTGCAGGCACGTTCCACTGCTGGCATCATCATCCTGAGCAATAGCATGCAGCTGCTGGCAGAGTGGTTGCATGTAGGCAAGAAGTATCTTAAAAGAGTCTGGGTAAGATCACAAGATGCAATAAAGAATGAAAAAGGTATAAATATGTAATGGCAATTCTTTATAATACAAAATGTTTTAGCAAACATAATATCACCCATGTAAGGTTTACATCTACCTTTACACTTTTTGATGCCTAAGCCTTTTTTTTTTTGCTTTTCTTTCTGCACACATGAAAATATGTCTAATGCCGCGTACACACGATCGTTTTTAATGTCATTTTCAAAAACGACGTTTTTCTCGACATGATTTTTCTTGTTTCCTTTCAAGCCTGTCTTGCATACACACGTTCATGAAAAAAAAATGCTTGAGCAAAGCGCAGTGACGTACAACACGTACGACGGCACTATAAGGGGGAAGTTCCGTTCGAATGGCGCCACCCTTCGTGTTAGTAAAGTTTGTTGAACGACGATTCGTGCTTTTCAGCCTCATGCTTTTCAGTCCGTTACAGCGTGACGAATGTGCTATCTCCATTACGAACGCTAGTTTTACCAGAACGAGCGCTCCCGTCTCATACTTGATTCTGAGCATGCGCGTTTTTTTCCCCTCGTAAAAGCATACACACTACCGTCTTTCACGTCGTTAAAAAAAACGACTTGAAAAACGACGTGAAAAAATGGAGCAGATTCTCATTTTTTTAGGCCATTTTTCACGTCGTTAAAAATGCTCTGGAGCCTACACACGATCGTTTTCAATGCCCAATTTAAAAAATGCCATTTTTAACGACGTGAAAAATGATCGCGTGTACGCAGCATAAGAACCATTTCTGAAAATGAAAGCAGAGAGCACATAGTATAAAAACATGGTAGTTGCAGTTTTTACATAGTAAAATATTAGTGCAACTGTTTTATTTTAGTGTACAAAAATACCATAAAATCTCAACATACTCTATAAAGTATAAAAGATGTGACAAAGCTGACTAAAATAGGTTCCACATATTTCAGGGCTGAAAACTGTTGTGCCTGTGACTCTACAACTAACTACAATACCAAAAATTGTTCATAGGCAGCACGTTAAGCTTTCATTGTTCATCAACTTAGAGTCAACTGTATGATATGTATTACAATATTAACCATAAATGAAGACCCTATAATTATTCCTCCCATTGTGGGGTGCAGTCGTTTATGTACCCATGTGCATCATACACTTATGTCCTGTACACACAATAGGAATTTCCTATGGGCTAAAATCTGATGGAATTTTCTGTCAGAATTCCGTTCAAGCTGTCTTCCATCAGACTTGCATACACACTGTCAGACTAAATTCCGACCGTTCAAAGCGCGGTGACGTAAAACACTACGATGAGCCAATAAAAGTTCAATGCTTCCGAGCATGCGTCGACTTGATTCTGAGCATGCGTGGGTTTTTTCTCCAACGGAGTTTCACACAGACGATCGGAATTTCCCATAGGATTTTTTTCCATCAGAAAAATTTAAAACATGTTTTATTTCTAAAATCCTACGGAAAAAAGTCTCATGGGCCCCCACACGATAGGAATTTCTGATGAAAAAAATTCCATCAGACTTTTTTCATCAGAAATTCCTATCGTGTGTACAAGGCATTACATTCGTGTGTGTCTGTATTGGTGTGTGCAAGGGGCAGGGGGCTTTACATTTTTGGAATTATTTTAAAAAATATGCATTTTCAATTTACAGTTTTTTAGTTTAGTTACGTTTCACTTAACTTTATTGCTATTGTAGCGCTACCCCCAGTTAAGAGAGCCGCTGAGTTTTGTTTCGGGCCCTGTATACAGCACCACCAACCCCCGGCAATCTACTCAGCCCACACTGGCACAGTTAGTCTAGGGATTGTTACCTCGTAACGGTCTATACCTGATTATACACAATCTGGCAGCATGGATAGATAACCACTATCTGCAAAGATGACACCAATACCCATGTGATAAAATATAACTGGATTTACTTTGATGTAAAGATTCAAGTTAAACACATCACATAATATACATGCAGAGCCCTGCAGCAATAAACATATTCTTCAGTGATAGTGCAGAGTGATCACCCGCCACGTGCAACTATCTTCTTTCCCTATGCGCAATATGGCGCAGCAACAAAGTTTTAACCCCCACCCTGGTCAAGCCTGACCCAGATTAAAACTCAGTCCCTTATGAGAATAATTCTTTGCATGCAACTTGAACGGTGGTGCACTTTCAGGAAACAATATTTGTAATCCAACGGTAGTAAATTAACAAGATGGGCCAAGGCAGTCACTAGGCCTAACAAAGTAAAAGGGTAACGAAGTGAGCAAGTGCTCACTCACCACTCCGGACGCGATCCCAGTCCGGGCTTCCACCACTGTGTATCCGCACACAGTGTCTCCAACGGCCGGGTCTCCGGTCCAGCTGATGTCCGCAAACTCGAACAGAAACAGGTGCCACCCAGGCTCCGCAGTGGGGTGGAAGGCTCTTTGGTCGGTATGCAAGGCCCAGGCTTCAGGCCTTACACAGCAGCAGATCCGCACAGGGAGTCCTATTGCTTGCAGCGCGGTGTCCAAAGAGGCCGAGCTTAGCCTTGCCCCCTTCTTTTATAGCCCCACCCATGAGTCTCTGCGGTGGCCAAATGCACCCTGGGTGCCGAACAGGGTTCTGGGTAACGTAGTCCAGGAGCCTTAAAGGAGACCCCGCTAAACACTCCCCCCACTTAAACTCTTTGGTCCCCAAAGATAACTGTTAACACATACTACGCACAACATGAGACAAAGATGCGTATGATGTCGGCAGAGGAAGTTCCCACCAAAAACGAGGGGGTGAACTCCCTTGCCCACAGGTCACACTGTCAGTAGTGGCCTGCCTAGCTGTGCCAGCGGTGAGTTGGGGTTGCCCCCCACCAAATAAACAGTGGAGGGATCAGGGTCTTTCACACTCCTCCTGGCAGTGACCACAGTGTCTTCTGAGCTCTCCCCCATTTGTGGGTAAGTCAATTTTCGGGGAGGCCTTATGATCCTTCTCATCCTCCGTTCCCTTGGGATTTCTGGTTCTGGTAATACAGGCTCCTCTTCTGGAACCGATTTGGGAGTTTCCACTAGTTCTGGGACGCTCAACTCAGGAGCAGGGAGGTACATAGTATCTCTCAGATCCTCCTCTAAGAGTAAGTCACGGGCATCTTCCCAAGAATCCGACAAAGGGCTGGACGGGATGAACTCAGTAGCTTCTGCATTCAGTGTACTATCTATGGCGTCTTCAGTAGGTGGAAGATCTATAGCAGAAGTTTCTGGGACCTGGGAAGGCCACAGCCGATCAAGTTCTTCTCCCTCATTCTCACTTAATTCAGAGACATCTGATTCATCAATCTGAGGAGTCTGGGACCTGGTGCTTGGCTTGGGAGTATCCAGGATAGAAGTTGACTCAGGAGAGTCCCTAGCAGGGGGT
This sequence comes from Rana muscosa, assembly GCA_029206835.1. Taxonomy (NCBI): domain Eukaryota; kingdom Metazoa; phylum Chordata; class Amphibia; order Anura; family Ranidae; genus Rana; species Rana muscosa. Next base: position 190,313,415 of record CM055120.1, on the reverse strand, counting down.
ATCCGAACTGCTTCGGCAAGTGGGAGTAAATGGTTCCGATGCCAAGTCTTTAAGGGCCCCACTTTTCCTTCTGGCTTTAGTCTGTAAACAGGTAGGCCCGGCAGTTTCTTGCAAATAACATAGGGTTCAGGTCTCCATCTGTCTGCAAGCTTGTGCTTTCCAGGGACCCCCAAGTTCCGTAGCAGCACTCTGTCTCCAGGTTGCAGATCCTGAATCCGCACCTTTAGATCAAAGTTTTTCTTGTTGCGGGCTCCCCTTTGATCCGAGGCTGCTTGTGCCTGCTCATAGGCCAATTTTAAACTGTGTCTGATCCTGTCTACATATCCCTTGTGTGAAGTGGCCGAGCAGTGGTCTATGGAGGTACCAAAAGCCAGATCTACCGGTAGTCTTGCTTCTCTCCCGAACATAAGTCGATAGGGCGAGTACCCTGTAGCATCACTTGTGGTACTGTTTTATGCATGTACAATTGCTGCTATATGCTTACTCCAATGCTGCTTCTTTTCACTACTCAAAGTCCCCAGCATGTTGAGCAGGGTTCGGTTGAACCTCTCCGGCTGAGCATCACCTTGTGGATGATAGGGGGTGGTTCGGGTCTTCTTGATCCCTAAAGAATCCAGGAGCTTCCGAATCAGCCGACTTTCAAAGTCCCTCCCTTGATCCGAGTGGAGCCGTTGTGGTGGCCGTAGTGTACAAAGTATTTCTCCATGAGTACTTTAGCTACAGTGGAAGCCTTCTGGTCTTTGGTTGGAAAAGCCTGGGCATACCGGGTGAAATGGTCGGTTATCACCAGAACATTTCCTAGTCCACTCAAGTCGGGTTTGAGACAGAGAAAATCAATGCATACCAAATCCAGTGGGCTTTGACTTTGCAGATGGCCCATTGGGGCAGCTTGGTGGGGTAAAGTCTTCCTCTGGATGCAGCGTGCACAGGAGTGGCAGTATTCCTCAACTTCGGCCCTCATGCAGGGCCAGTGGAACCGGTCCCTAACGAGCTGGAAGGTCCTTTCTGCTCCCAAGTGGCCATGATTGTCGTGCAGGGCGACCAGGACAGTCTCTCGATGTTTCTCGGGCAGAAACAGTTGCCATTTGTCTTCTAGGTCATCAGAGGGGCCCCTTCGGTAGACCACTCCCTGACGTACCTGCAGCCTGTCCCATTCCTTCCTCAGCAGACGAGCTTCCTTTGAAGGGTAGCGTAAGAGTTTATCTGGATCCTGACTCTCCAGGGCTTCCAGGACCAATCTCCCCATGGGGTCTTCCAATTGGTCGCACCTCAGCTCCCTTTTTGACAAGTTAGCCTCTTTCAGCTGAGTTACCCCACAGTATTGTTTGGGGACCCCTACTACAGTGGCTCCTATCTCTTCTGCTCTTGAACCGCCACTGGCCTGGAGTTCAGCCCCCTGACAGAAGGCCCGCACCCCATCGGGTGCCACTTGATTCCAGTCTTCTGTACTGCTGGGGGGAGCATGAAATCTTCTTGACAAGGCGTCCGCATCTCGATTTCCAGCCCCAGGTCTATACTTCAGGCTAAAGTTGAACGCAGACAGGGTCGCCAGCCATCTGTGTCCTGTGGCATCCAGCTTTGCTGTGGTGAAGAGATAAGTAAGGGGGTTGTTATCAGTTTTCACGGTAAATTCTGCCCCATACAAGCAGTCTTTGAGCTTGTCCATTTGAGGGCCAGGAACTCCAACTTGTGAGTGGGGTAGTTCTTTTCTGAGGGGGTTAGACTCCTGCTTACATATGCAACGGGTCTCAGTTGCCCTTCATGCTCCTGATAGAGCACTCCTCCCAAGCCATCGTGACTGGCATCCACATGGAGTTCATAAGGTTTCTTTGGGTCTGCGTAAGCCAGGACAGGGGCAGTGGTTAAGCTTTTCTTCAACATCTGGAAAGCCTCTTCACACTTCCTGGGGCCCGAGTCATCCTCTTCTCCTTCCATCTTGAGCCGCTCATTTAGGGGTTTTGCTATCCGAGCAAATCCTTCCACGAACCTCTTGTAGTAGGAACAGAACCCCAAAAAGGATCTGAGTTCTGTCACAGTGGTGGGCCTTAGCCAGGAGGTGACTGCCTCCAACTTTTCAGGGTATGTAGCTACCCCTTCTTCAGACACTATGTGTCCCAGGTAGTTGACGGATGACTGATGGAACTGGCATTTTTCGGGTGAAAGCTTGAGTCCCTCCTCACTGAGCCTTCTCAGAACCTTCTCCAGTCTCTCCTCATGCTCTTCCAGGGTTCTCCCAAAGACAATGATGTCATCTAAGTAAACAAGAACTTCGATGAGGTTCATGTCTCCCATAGTCTTTTCCATGAGGCGTTGAAAGGTGGCTGGAGCTCCAGACAGACCTTGGGGCATCCTGTCAAACTCGAAGAACCCCACTGGAGTTATGAAAGCTGTCTTCTCCTTGTCTTCCGGATGCATGGGGATCTGATAGTAGGCTTGTGCAATTTGTTTCGTAACGAATTGAAATTCATCCGAATTTAGCAACTTTCGGACATTCGGAAGCATTCGAATTTCCGAACAAAGCAATTACGAATAAGACCGAATCCGAAATAAATTATACCGCAAATAGCGAATGCCCGAATGTCTTCGGCATAATTCGTTATGAAAAAGTTACGAATGTACGAATCCATACGAAGCACAATAACACTCACTCTGCTCTGCTCTCTGCTTCTCCCACACCGTGCTGAACTCCCTCTCAAAATGGTGTACAGGGGCGGAGGTTATAGCCGCATGTAAAAAACGAAAGTAAACTACGAGATTTCGAATCCATTCGAAGCACAATAACACTCTGCTCTGCTCTCTGCTTCTCCCTCACCGTGCTGAACCCTCTCAAAATGGTGTACAGGGGCGGAGCCTATAGCCGCATGTAAAAAACGAAAGTAAAATACGAGATTTCGAATCGTTACAAATAACCGCTATGTATTTAGAAAAGTACAAATCCATTCGAAGCACATTAGGCATAATAGGCAGCGTCGTTGTGAGAGAGACACGGAAAATTACGAATCAACGAACCCCAAAAAAGTTACGAAAGTAGGAGTTGTGTCCAGAATCAACGAAAAACAACGTACTCTACCGAAAGTACGAATTATAAAGCAACAAAAAATTCAACGAAAAATGTCGCTTGCAAAAATACGAATGAGTCCGAACACGAAAAATCCCGTCTAGCAAAATTACGAATGATTACGAATCAACAGGACCGGAAAGAAACGAACCGAAACGGAACGAATTTTTCCGTTGTGCACAAGTCTATCTGATAGTACCCACTCTTGAGATCCATTACACTGAACCACCTTGCTCCGGACAAGCTCTGTAAGGCATCCTCTATCCTTGGGGTGATATACTGGTCAGGTATGGTTCTCCGGTTGAGGGTCCTGTAATCTATACGTAGCCTCAATGACCCATTCTTCTTCCTGACCACCACTATCGGAGAAGCATAGGGGCTTCTGGATTCTCGGATAACACCGGTTCGCTTGAGCTCGGCAAGCTGCTCCCGCAAGTCTTCGAGGTCTGCCAATGGGACTCGCCGGACTCTCTCCCTGAAGGGTTTGTCTTCTTGGAGGCAGATTCGGTGGGTGGCACTCTTCGCACACCCCACATCGAACTCATCTTGGGAAAAGATCCGCCCCCATTTGGTCAACTGGGCCTTGGCTCTCTCTTTCCAGGCCCTTGGCAGGTTCGGGTTCTCCATGCAGAGCTTCTCCCAAATAGTCCTTTCTCATTCTGTCTTCTCCACATCTGACAAGACAACCGGGGTAGCAGGGCTCACCTGGCCCAGTAACATCCTGGCTGGAGTTTCCATCGGACCATCCGTAGTATTCCTGACTAGTGATGAGCTGAACACCCCCAAGTTCGGTTCGCACCAGAACCCGCGAACGGACCGAAAGTTCGCACGAACATTAGAACCCTATTAAATACAATGGATGCGAACGTTCGAATTCTAAAGTGCTAATTATAACGACTATTATGCATGTTATTGTCCTAAAAAGGGTTTGGGAACCCGGGTTCTGCACCAGGGGACATGTATCAATGCAAAAAGAAGTTTTAAAAATGGCCGTTTTTCGGGAGCAGTCATTTTAATGATGCATAAAGTGAAAAATAAAAAAATCAAATATTCCTTTAAATATCGTACCTGGGGGGTGTCTAAAGTATGCCTGTGAAGTGCCACGTGTTTCCCGTGTTTAGAACTGTCCCTGCACAAAATGACATTTCTAAAGGAAAAAAAAAGCCATTTAAAACTGCTTGCGGCTGTAATGTAATGTCTGGTCCCGGTAATATGGATGAAAATCTTTAAGAAAAATGGCATAGCTACCCCATCACAGCCCCCCCCCCTACCCCAGCCCATTACCAGCCCCTTTGGGTCTTGTATGGATATTAAGGGGAACCCCGCACACAAAATAAAAAAGGCCCTATATACTCTGAACAGCCGTATACAGGCGGTGCATACAAGACAGGGACTGTAGGTTTGTTCTTATGTAGAATCTGTTTGTAATTTTTAACTGGTACATTGTTTAGGTGTAGCTCCAGCCAAAAAATATATTTTTAAGCTTTTTGGAAAACATAGGGAAGGGTTATCACCCCTGTAACATTTGTTTTGCTGTCTGTGCCCCTGTTCAGAACATTTCACCTCACTTTCCGTCCCAATGACAACTGTTTTTGAAATGTGGTGTTTTTATTGAAACAAGGATTGGTGATAAAGCATCAGTAGAGAGGAGACACCTTTCTCCCATATTAATTCTTACAGGAGAGAATTTTCCTTCCTAGGGGTAGATTTCCTCTCACTTCCTGTTGTCTTCTTCCGTTTGCAAGTAGGAGTCGTTTGAAAGTTGGATGTTTGAAAGTAGGGACCTGCCGTATATACTCTGCAGAAATTGGCCCCTTAGGTGTTGGTGTTGGCACAACACTGTAAGCACTCACAGTTACTCTTGGTGGGTGCTGGAACGCCCTGCTGTCAACTATTATATCAGGAATTGTAATTACATATAATTGTTGAACAGTGGTAGGAAAAATTGGGCCTTTGATGGTGGTGCTGGTGCCACAACACTGTAAGGCCTCACAGTTACTCTTGGTGGGCGCAACAATGGGCCCTGCTGTGAATTATTAGATCAATAATTATAATTGCATGCCCCTGTTGAACAGGGGCTGAAAAATTGGGCCTTAGGCACTGGTGGCACAACACTGCAACCCCTCACAGATACTGTACTTGGAGCACAGCAATGAGCCCTGTTGCAAAGTATTGCATCAAAAATTGTAATTACACGCCCCTGTTAAACAGGGGCTGAAAAATTGGGCCTTAGGCACTGGTGGCACAACACTGCAACCCCTCACAGATACTGTACTTGGAGCACAGCAATGAGCCCTGTTGCAAAGTATTGCATCAAAAATTGTAATTACACGCCCCTGTTAAACAGGGGCTGAAAAATTGGGCCTTAGGCACTGGTGGCACAACACTGCAACCCCTCACAGATACTGTACTTGGAGCACAGCAATGAGCCCTGTTGCAAAGTATTGCATCAAAAATTGTAATTACACGCCCCTGTTAAACAGGGGCTGAAAAATTGGGCCTTAGGCACTGGTGGCGGCACCCAGAAACAAAAATGTTCTTCCAAGCTATCATCATCAATCGGATCATTGAGGAGGAGGAGGATAGCCAGCCAACATAACAGCACAGGCACTCAGCATCAGCATCAGTCTTGAAGGGATGTGACATTTCAAAATAAATTAGTCTGTTATATCAGCATCAGGTGTGTGGTAGCTGGTGGTGATCCAAGACTGGTTCATCTTGATGAAAGTCAGTCGATCAACCGAGTCGGTGGACAGGCGCACATCCGTGACAAATCCTCCAGCAGCACTGAATGTGCATTCTGAAAGAACGCTGGATGCAGGACAGGCCAGTAGCTCAATTGCATACTGTGCAAGCTCTGGCCAGTGATCCATCCTCAAGACCCAGTAAGCCAGAGGATTTTCGGTGGGGAAGGTGTCCAAGTCTGACCTTGCCCCTAGGTATTCCTGCACCATGTATATCAGACGCTGGCGATGGTTGCTGGAACCGATCATACTTTGGGGCTGCGGACAAAAGAATTGTCTGAACGCATCGGTCAGACGGCCACCTTCCCCACCGCTCCTTCTTTGACTGACCGAAGCCTCAGCAACTCGTTGTCCAGGACCAGGGGTTTGTAACCTCCCAGTCTCTAGGAACGCGTTGCACAGACCTTTCTGCAAGGCCTCCCGGAGTTGTCTCATCCTCTGCTCCCTCTGTGACGGTAACATAAGGTCCGCAACCTTACCCTTGTACCGTGGATCAAGGAGAGTGGCCAGCCAGTAATGGTCCCTCTCCTTGATCCGAAGAATACGAGGATCCTTCCGCAGACTTTGCAGGATCAGGGAGGCCATGCAGCGTAGGTTAGCTGAGGCATTCAGTCCGGAGTCCTCTGGGTCACTAAGGACGACATGATCCGCAGCCACCTCCTCCCAGCCACGTACAAGTCCACTGGTTTCTTGGGACTGTAAATCATCCCTAAAAGACTGCTGCTGATGATGCTGAGTGCCAGGCTCCACCTCCATGCTGACACAATCCTCCTCCTCCTCCTCCTCCTCCTCTTCCTGTGCGATGGGTGGGACAGAAGGAACACTGTCTGGGTAAAGGGGGCCTTGAGAGGCAAGGAAGTCCTCCTCTTCCTGCCTCTGTTCTGCCTCAAGTGCCCTGTCCATTATTCCACGCAGCGTGTGCTCCAACAGGTGGACAAGAGGTACAGTGTCACTGATGCATGCACTGTCACTGCTCACCATCCTCGTGGCCTCCTCAAATGGTGCCAGGACAGTGCATGCATCCCTGATCATGCCCCACTGGCGTGGTGAAAAAAAACCAAGCTCCCCTGACCCTGTCCTGGTGCCGTAGTCACACAGGTACTCATTGATGGCCCTCTGCTGCGTGTGCAGCCGCTGCAGCATGGCCAACGTTGAGTTCCACCTGGTGGGCATGTCACATATAAGGCGGTTCTTGGGCAGGTTCAACTCCTTTTGCAGCTCAGCCAGGCGAGCACTGGCATTATAAGATCTGCGGAAATGCACACAGACTTTCCTGGCCTGCCTCAGGACATCCTGTAAGCCCGGGTACCTGCCCAAGAAGTGCTGCACCACCAGGTTAAGGACGTGAGCCACACAGGGCACATGGGTCAGTTGTCCCTGTCGGAGGGCGGAGAGGAGGTTGGTGCCATTGTCGCAAACCACCATTCCTGGCTTAAGCTGGCGTGGCGTCAACCACCTCTCGGCCTGCCCCTGCAGAGCAGACAGGACCTCTGCCCCAGTGTGGCTCCTGTCCCCCAAACACACCAGCGCAAGCACGGCATGGCATCTTTTTGCCTGCGTACTTGCGTAGCCCCTTGAACGCCTACGGAGCACCGCTGGTTCAGAGGACAAAGCACAGGAAGAGGCCATGGAGGAAGAAGAAGAGGAGGGGGTGGAGGAGAGAGGTGTGTCACAACCAGTAGTAGCATTTTGGAGGCGTGGCGGTGGAACAACCTCCAACACTACTGCACCTTGTCCTGCATCCTTCCCAGCTGCCAAAAGAGTGACCCAATGGGCCGTGAAAGAAAGGTAACGTCCCTGTCCATGCCTGCTGGACCATGAGTCAGCGGTAATATGCACCTTACCGCTGACCGCCCTGTCCAGCGAGGCCAAGACATTGCCTTCCACATGCCGGTAGAGAGCCGGAATCGCCTTCCGTGAGAAAAAGTGGCGTTTGGGAACCTGCCACTGAGGAACCGCACATTGCACAAACTCACGGAAGGGGGCCGAGTCTACCAACTGAAAAGGCAGCAGTTGAAGCGCTAGCAATTTAGCCAAGCTAGCATTCAACCGCTGGGCATGTGGATGGCTGGGAGTGAACTTCTTTCGACGGTCCAGCAGCTGGGGCAGGGAAATTTGCCTGCTAGAATCGGACGTCGGTGTACTGCTAGCAGAGTGGCCGCAAGTACTTGGCTGTGACACACCTAATTCTACACCTTCATTCCTCTCAGTGCAGGTTTCAGAGAGGACTGAAGGTATAGTGGGGTTGGAGATCCCAGCTGATGCGGTGCAAGGAGAGGTCCGCTTTGTTCTTTGGTGTTGGTCTTTAAGGTAGGCTTGCCAACGAGCTGCATGGCAGGTCAACATATGTCTGGTCAAGCATGTGGTGCCCAAGCGGCTGATGTTTTGGCCACGCGATATACGCTTGAGACATATGTTGCAAACAGCAGCTGTGCGATCTGATGCACTCGCCTCAAAAAAGGCCCACACCAAAGAACTTTTTGAATGACGGGCAGAGGCAGCGCCCTGCACAGGCGGAGCTCTGCGGTGTGATTCCGTCGGTGTGCTGCCCTTACGCTGGCCACCCAAGGGCATCCTGCCTCGTTGGAGATGTGCCTCCTCCTCATCCTCCTCCTCCTCCTCCTCTCTCCTATTAGGCACCCACGTGGAGTCAGTGACCTCATCATCCCCTCCCTCCTCATCACTGGAGCCAATCTGGCAGTATGCTGCAGCTGCTGGAACATGACTGCCAGATTGGTGTCCTTCTTGAGCATCCCCTCTCTCTGCTCTCACGCTACTGCCTTCCTCTAGCTGGGTATCATCATCAGATCCTTCGAAACGCTGGGCATCCTCCTGGAGCATGTACCCAACACTGTGCTCAAACAGTTCGGGGGACTCCTCAGGAGGAGGACATGGTGGGTCTAGGGAAGGAGTGACTGATGATGACATTGATACCAGGGAAGAGGACGCTTTGGCAGCTGCTTTGCCAGTACCCTGAGCCTGGGTGAGAGAGGATGAGGAGGATGAGGAGGGCTTGGTCATCCACTCTACCAAGTCTTCGGCATGATGTGGCTCAACATGTCCAGCTGCCGAAAAGAAGAACAAACGTGTCCCATGGCCATGTGCTGAGGACAATGCACCGCGTCCATGACCAGCACTGTTGCCCCCAGACACAGAGCCTGCTTGCCCTCTTTTATTGGCTCCTGACTGTCTGCCTCTCCTTGTTTGCCTTCCAGACATTCTAATGGATGGCCTGCAGGGAGATGGGAAAAACAGCAATAAGGGCTAGCTTCAGGTGTATACTGTGCAGGAGGCTTAGCAACAATGACACTGACACTGTCCCCTGCCTATCCTTCTGTGTCCCTAAACACAAGGATTTGCAATATGCTTCAGCAAGATTGGTTTAGCACAGAATAGTACACTGACACTTTCCCTCACTGAGTGTCCTTCTCTGTCCCTAAACACAAGGATTTGCAATATGCTTCAGCAAAATTGGTTTAGCACAGAATGGTACACTGACACTTTCCCTCACTGAGTGTCCTTCTCTGTCTCTAAACACAAGGATTTGCAATATGCTTCAGCAAGATTGGTTTAGCACAGAGTGGTACACTGACACTTTCCCTCACTGAGTGTCCTTCTGTGTCCCTAAACACAAGGATTTGCAATATGCTTCAGCAAGATTGGTTTAGCACAGAATGGTACACTGACACTTTCCCTCACTGAGTGTCCTTCTCTGTCCCTAAACACAAGGATTTGCAATATGCTTCAGCAAGATTGGTTTAGCACAGAATGGTACACTGACACTTTCCCTCACTGAGTGTCCTTCTGTGTCCCTAAACACAAGGATTTGCAATATGCTTCAGCAAGATTGGTTTAGCACAGAATGGTACACTGACACTTTCCCTCACTGAGTGTCCTTCTCTGTCCCTAAACACAAGGATTTGCAATATGCTTCAGCAAGATTGGTTTAGCACAGAATGGTACACTGACACTTTCCCTCACTGAGTGTCCTTCTCTGTCCCTAAACACAAGGATTTGCAATATGCTTCAGCAAGATTGGTTTAGCACAGAATGGTACACTGACACTTTCCCTCACTGAGTGTCCTTCTCTGTCCCTAAACACAAGGATTTGCAATATGCTTCAGCAAGATTGGTTTAGCACAGAATGGTACACTGACACTTTCCCTCACTGAGTGTTCTTCTGTGTCCCTAAACACAAGGATTTGCAATATGCTTCAGCAAGATTGGTTTAGCACAGAATGGTACACTGACACTTTCCCTCACTGAGTGTCCTTCTCTGTCCCTAAACACAAGGATTTGCAATATGCTTCAGCAAGATTGGTTTAGCACAGAATGGTACACTGACACTTTCCCTCACTGAGTGTCCTTCTGTGTCCCTAAACACAAGGATTTGCAATATGCTTCAGCAAGATTGGTTTAGCACAGAATGGTACACTGACACTTTCCCTCACTGAGTGTCCTTCTCTGTCCCTAAACACAAGGATTTGCAATATGCTTCAGCAAGATTGGTTTAGCACAGAATGGTACACTGACACTTTCCCTCACTGAGTGTCCTTCTGTGTCCCTAAACACAAGGATTTGCAATATGCTTCAGCAAGATTGGTTTAGCACAGAATGGCACACTGACACTTTCCCTCACTGAGTGTCCTTCTCTGTCCCTAAACACAAGGATTTGCAATATGCTTCAGCAAGATTGGTTTAGCACAGACTGGTACACTGACACTTTCCCTCACTGAGTGTCCTTCTGTGTCCCTAAACACAAGGATTTGCAATATGCTTCAGCAAGATTGGTTTAGCACAGAATGGTACACTGACACTTTCCCTCACTGAGTGTCCTTCTCTGTCCCTAAACACAAGGATTTGTAATATGCTTCAGCAAGATTGGTTTAGCACAGAATGGTACACTGACACTTTCCCTCACTGAGTGTCCTTCTCTGTCCCTAAACACAAGGATTTGCAATATGCTTCAGCAAGATTGGTTTAGCACAGAATGGTACACTGACACTTTCCCTCACTGAGTGTCCTTCTCTGTCCCTAAACACAAGGATTTGCAATATGCTTCAGCAAGATTGGTTTAGCACAGAATGGTACACTGACACTTTCCCTCACTGAGTGTCCTTCTCTGTCCCTAAACACAAGGATTTGCAATATGCTTCAGCAAGATTGGTTTAGCACAGAATGGTACACTGACACTTTCCCTCACTGAGTGTCCTTCTCTGTCCCTAAACACAAGGATTTGCAATATGCTTCAGCAAGATTGGTTTAGCACAGAATGGTACACTGACACTTTCCCTCACTGAGTGTCCTTCTGTGTCCCTAAACACAAGGATTTGCAATATGCTTCAGCAAGATTGGTTTAGCACAGAATGGTACACTGACACTTTCCCTCACTGAGTGTCCTTCTCTGTCCCTAAACACAAGGATTTGCAATATGCTTCAGCAAGATTGGTTTAGCACAGAATGGTACACTGACACTTTCCCTCACTGAGTGTTCTTCTCTGTCCCTAAACACAAGGATTTGCAATATGCTTCAGCAAGATTGGTTTAGCACAGAATGGTACACTGACACTTTCCCTCACTGAGTGTCCTTCTCTGTCCCTAAACACAAGGATTTGCAATATGCTTCAGCAAGATTGGTTTAGCACAGAATGGTACACTGACACTTTCCCTCACTGAGTGTCCTTCTGTGTCCCTAAACACAAGGATTTGCAATATGCTTCAGCAAGATTGGTTTAGCACAGAATGGTACACTGACACTTTCCCTCACTGAGTGTCCTTCTCTGTCCCTAAACACAAGGATTTGCAATATGCTTCAGCAAGATTGGTATAGCACAGAATGGTACACTGACACTTTCCCTCACTGAGTGTCCTTCTCTGTCCCTAAACACAAGGATTTGCAATATGCTTCAGCAAGATTGGTTTAGCACAGAATGGTACACTGACACTTTCCCTCACTGAGTGTCCTTCTGTGTCCCTAAACACAAGGATTTGCAATATGCTTCAGCAAGATTGGTTTAGCACAGAATGGTACACTGACACTTTCCCTCACTGAGTGTCCTTCTGTTTCCCTAAACACAAGGATTTGCAATATGCTTCAGCAAGATTGGTTTAGCACAGAATGGTACACTGACACTTTCCCTCACTGAGTGTCCTTCTCTGTCCCTAAACACAAGGATTTGCAATATGCTTCAGCAAGATTGGTTTAGCACAGAATGGTACACTGACACTTTCCCTCACTGAGTGTCCTGTGTCCCTAAACACAAGGATTTGCAATATGCTTCAGCAAGATTGGTTTAGCACAGAATGGTACACTGACACTTTCCCTCACTGAGTGTCCTTCTCTGTCCCTAAACACAAGGATTTGCAATATGCTTCAGCAAGATTGGTTTAGCACAGAATGGTACACTGACACTTTCCCTCACTGAGTCTCCTTCTCTGTCCCTAAACACAAGGATTTGCAATATGCTTCAGCAAGATTGGTTTAGCACAGAATGGTACACTGACACTTTCCCTCACTGAGTGTCCTTCTCTGTCCCTAAACACAAGGATTTGCAATATGCTTCAGCAAGATTGGTTTAGCACAGAATAGTACACTGACACTTTCCCTCACTGTCCTTCTCTGTCCCTACAAACAAGGTTTAGCACAGAATAACACACTGACACTCTCCCTACCTATCCTTCTCTGTCCCTAAACACAAGGAATCCAGGATTAGTAAAGAAAAAAAATGACACTGTCCCTGCCTATGCTTCTCTTTCCCTGCTCCGGAACACACTACACAAGGCCGCCGCGCTGGCGGCCTTTTATAGTGTGGGGCGTGTACTAAACCCCCTCATCAATAATTGGCCACAGGCATCCTGCCTGTGGCCAATCATTGCTCTCCTCGCTGCCGGCGCTGTGATTGGCCAAGCATGCGGGGTCACAATGCATGCTTGGCCAATCACAGCGCCTGGATGACACTGCGATGGCGTAGTGCATTGTGGGCCATTCGCGTCACTCGAATTTGGCGCGAACGGCCCAAATTGTTCGTTGTTCGCCGAACGATCCAACAGCCGATGTTCGAGTCGAACGTACGTTCGACTCGAACACCGAGCTCATCCCTATTCCTGACACTCACAGGTACTTTACAGTGTGCCTTCTTCAAGGCCCTCAACGGGACCACTTCTGGGACTACTTCTAAGCCCAAGTGTTCTTCCCATGGGTCAGGTTCCAACATGACAATGGGCCCAGGCTGCTCCTAAGTGAGCTTCACAGTGGCTCTGAGACAGGTTACTTTGCCGGGTTGCAGCACTATTCCTCTTCTTCCCAGCCTCCAGACCTTTCCTACCCCCTCTTCCAGGGCCTTCTGCTCCTGGACCAGTCGCTGGTAGGCTGTCTTCAGCATTGGGTGGATCTTGGTGGCCGTGGGGTCTTTCTTTCGTACTAGAGGGGCCAAGAGTCTCCGAACCAGGTCCGTGTTGGTCCCTATTATTATGGAGCTCTTGCTAGCTCCAGGCGGTCGGGAGCATACCACAGCCAGGGTGTCGAACACTTCAGTCTTCCCGGCTACAGATGGATTAAAGGTTAGTTTTATGGACAGATAGCCATCATAAGGGAAGCTCCTTGTCCCAATCCCCCATATCTTCAACTCTTCTATCTTCTGGATGGGTAAGTGGCTCAGATGCTTGTCATAAAAGTCTCTGTATAACAAGGTCACTTGTGCCCCAGTATCCAATATGGCTCTTGTGTATACTCCCTCCACCTGGACAGGTACTATGGGTGAGGGGCCTACCAGCTTCTCTGGATATTGCTTCAAGGGGGTTTCTTTCTTTTGATCCTTGCATTTCCCTTTTGGACTCTCTTTCTTCCATTTCTCTTTGGACTTTAGTCTCTCTTGGGCTTGGTATGCATTGATCTCCCTCCTCTTAGTGGGTGTAGCTACCCACTGAGGGACACTATTCTCTTTCTTTGGTGTGTATTCCTGTATACTGTGTTTCTTCTGGGGGGTGGTGCCCCCTTTTTTTCTTTGCTTCTCATTCAGTTTGGAGCTCACTGGAGATGATGGGCACCCGGTTGACTCCTTCACTTGGGCCCTCTGAAGTTTTCCGCCGGCTTGCGGTTATTCATTTTTTTTCTTGGGACTGGAACACACTTTGGCGATATGACCTGCCCCTCCACAGTTGAAAAAAATCGCATCCCCCCAATCTTGCAGGGATGCGGGCGCTGAGGTGTCTGGAAACAGCTCCTTCCTCGGACTTTCCCTCTCTTGTACCCCCTGATCTTTGGCCATCAGGGAGGTCAACATCCCCAATACTTTGGACATCTGCGACTTCAAGGTATCCACCTCTGAGTCTCTCTCTAGGGTCATGGCCGTCCTGACCATCACCGCCGGAGGATGGGTTGTTTCAGCTGTTTGGTTCCTTCTTTTTTTTTCCAACATAGCCTCTTCGTCTCTGACCACTCGGATTAAGTCAGGGTACTCCAGGCTCTTCCCGTCCGGTCGAGTGCGTAATGCCAATGCGATCGGGTCTAGGGGCTGAGCTCCCCGCAACACCTGCTGAACACGGGCCTCATCCACCTTCCTTGGATCAATTCCCTTCTTCAGTATAATTTTATGCAGGATCTTATCCAGACGCCTCATGAACTCTGACAGTTTCTCTCCTGTCTTTTGGTAGCAGTGTTCCAGCTGGTAAGTGAGCTCAGTGCCTTTCTCTGTTCCACTGAACACATTCTGCAAAATGTCCAGATAATCCTGTGCATCACAGTCTTTCTTGCTCAGCTTGAGGTTGCGTATGGCCTCCAAGGCAGGCCCCTTCAGACTCTCTGTGATTCTATGTTTCTTCTGGTGTTCTGGGACTTCCCATTCTTCTAAAGCCTGAGTGGCACTGTCTAGCCACTCCTCAAATTCCTCTTCCCCTGAAGGTACAGGCTTCCTTCCAGAAAATATCCTAAGTTTTCTGTATCCCGACATCGGGTAGTCTGTAGGATCCTTCTTGCACTGGGCTACAATCTCCCCCAGGACCGCGCATAATTCTGTGCTGAGGGTGGCCGGTGGTGATCCGGGACTCTCTTTCTTATGCCTTCCTGCTTTTGGGGACTGCACTGGAGATATCTGTGGAGGTGATGGAATTGGTGTCTGAAACCATCCTCCCCTGACTGGCAGCGCATGCATTAAGCTATAGGTCTGATCATCCATTGCTGTTATGCTTGGACATTTGAAATGCTCTGGGATTTAATTTTTCCATTCTATTAGTGCGTGGGTCAGCGAAGAATTCGACCTGACATCCATGACTCATGCTTCCTGGTGTGGGGACAGCGACATTATTAGCTGCTTTACCGCTACTTCTTTCCAGATCCCCGGGAGTTCAATAACTACTGCCGCGGCTGATTCTGTGCCAGCCAACGCGCACCACTGTTCCACTTCTAATGGGTCCATGCCGGTACTTTTGGCGCATTGCTTGCTGTATCAGGATCCCGGACTTGGAGCCCCCACGTGTAGCGCTACCCCCAGTTAAGAGAGCCGCTGAGTTTTGTTTCGGGCCCTGTATACAGCACCACCAACCCCCGGCAATCTACTCAGCCCACACTGGCACAGTTAGTCTAGGGATTGTTACCTCGTAACGGTCTATACCTGATTATACACAATCTGGCAGCATGGATAGATAACCACTATCTGCAAAGATGACACCAATACCCATGTGATAAAATATAACTGGATTTACTTTGATGTAAAGATTCAAGTTAAACACATCACATAATATACATGCAGAGCCCTGCAGCAATAAACATATTCTTCAGTGACAGTGCAGAGTGATCACCACCACGTGCAACTATCTTCTTTCCCTATGCGCAATATGGCGCAGCAACAAAGTTTTAACCCCCACCCTGGTCAGGCCTGATCCAGATTAAAACTCAGTCCCTTATGAGAATAATTCTTCGCATGCAACTTGAACGGTGGTGCACTTTCAGGAAACAATATTTGTAATCCAACGGTAGTAAATTAACAAGATGGGCCAAGGCAGTCACTAGGCCTAACAAAGTAAAAGGGTAACGAAGTGAGCAAGTGCTCGCTCACCACTCCGGACGCGATCCCAGTCCGGGCTTCCACCACTGTGTATATGCACACAGTGTCTCCAACGGCCGGGTCTCCGGTCCAGCTGATGTCCGCAAACTCGAACAGAAACAGGTGCCACCCAGGCTCCGTAGTGGGGTGGAAGGCTCTTTGGTCGGTATGCAAGGCCCAGGCTTCAGGCCTTACACAGCAGCAGATCCGCACAGGGAGTCCTATTGCTTGCAGCGCGGTGTCCAAAGAGGCTGAGCTTAGCCTCGCCCCTTCTTTTATAGCCCCACCCATGAGTCTCTGCGGTGGCCAAATGCACCCTGGGTGCCGAACGGGGTTCTGGGTAACGTAGTCCAGGGGCCTTAAAGGAGACCCCGCTACACTATTATTACAAGCTTACCATCTATTCCTCCATCTCTCTTCTGAAGTTTGTACCTAGATGTGCTCAGCTTTGAACCGTATGATACTAGAAATGCCCAGATCTCCATGCTCACCACCCTGATTTGTTTTATTTTGGCCCTGAATATAGTAAGGGGATTACCTTTGTCCCCTTTTAATTTGGTCTTTTCCTCCCCTGTTGCAATGTTTGACTTATGCTGGCCATACATGGGTCGAATTTCAAAAGAACTTCCTTTTGAAAATCTTATCTAAGAATTTTTGTTCGTATTTCGTACCTTTCGTGGGCTGCAGCAACAGCCGATTTTCGTGCAGCCATTGAATTTTAATTATCGGACATGTTGGAAATTTTTTGAAAAAACAAACGATTTTCTAATCAATGATGGGAGAATCGTGCGAGAAATGTAATCGAAAAAGAAATGCGCATGTGCAAGAAAAGAAAATTCCCGGAAAGAAAAGAAGATTCCCAGACACGAAAATTCTTTTCTGTAAGAACATGAGTAGAAATTGAAGGTTTGGTGGGTCGAATTTCGAAATCAATGGTGGCACCATCGGATCACAAAACGCACAAATTTTCTGATTTTCAAAAGAAAGTTTTTTCGAAATTCGACCCGTGTATGGCCAGCATAACATTGACCCTACCGGAGGTATAGAGAGTAAATTAAAGCGGTTGTAAACCTTGGTTGGTCATTTTTAGCTATAGGTAAGCCTATAATAATGATATAATAATATATTCACCCTGCTTGCAGCCAGTGACATCACTGGCGCATGAGCTCTGAAGGTCCGACATACCTTGCCAGAACTTCAGAGCTTTGTGCCGAAACCGAGGGAGTGACATCATCGCAACTCCGGCCAATCACATAGCCGGAGCTCGCAAACACAGAAGAAAGACAGGGAGAACATTCAGCCCTCTAAGCGGTGACTTTACAGCGCTGGAGGGCTTTGTTCCAAGGTAAATATTTCAGAATGTGCTATTGTGCAATGCATACTAGCACATTATGCCATTGTCTTGCAGGTTTTTTTTTTTTTTTTACTTCTGTGCTTTTTCAAAGTCCTGAATAACATGGTACAAAGTATAAACCTAGTCAGGTCAGGAGCTGATGGCGGCTGGCTGGAAAGAGGTCTGCCCCTCTTATGGTAAGAAGATGACCTACACAATGTGTATAGCCAGACCTTTTGAGCCTTAGCGTGGAGCCACAGAAAAATGCAAGGCCTTGGTAGGAAAGTATCTCCAGGCTGATGAGAGGGGTCGACAGTGTACTAAGGGAATAGCAGAGTGGGGTTTTGAACCCGTCATCAGTACATATGCAAGCAGACAGTGGAGGTTTGTGTTGGGCACTTGGATCAGGTACTGGCACAACAACCCACCCAGGGCCGGCCCTACCATGGGACCCAATGGGACCGTGGTACCAGGCGGCATTTAGGAGGGGGCGGCAGTCCAGCCGGCAAGATATTTTCATCAGAGTGACTGTAATGAGTGTGACATTCAGTCCGTGCAGAGAGCAGAGCGGATGCTGGTTGGCGCCGCCCGCGGTGCGCTGCCTGTGCGGTGCCGCTGCTTTCTCCTGCACTGTCTGTCTGGTTGCTAAAATTTCCTGCTGAGTCCCGACCGTCGCCTAGCAACCAGTGACGTCAGGAGGCCGCGGCCGCCCCAGCATCCACAGCGCTCAGCCTCCGCGCCAATCGATATTGCTCCGCCCACACACCTCATCCACCACCCACCTCATCCATCCATCTTCCATCTCCTGCGTGAGGGTTGGGAATGGGATTCAGTGTGGGACTCTGAGGAATTAATTCTGCTGTGGCTGTGCCCTGGACAGTGACCGTGTGAGCTGAGCCTGCCTGCCTCTCTGCCTCTCTGCCTCTCTGATAAAAAGGGTGAGTTAGGTGGGATTTTTAATGTGGCTGATGAATGATGATCCTTGTATTGTAGATAATTGTACCCATGTTTTCCCTGTAATTAGAGCAAAACTTTATTCTTTTAACCACTTTGCGCCCGCGCTATAGACAAAAGACGTCTACAGCGTGGCGCTCAATTGCCGGGAGGGTGTACATGGACGTCCTCCTGTTTACTTCCGCGATGCGCGCCGCCGCGGGCGCGCATCGGGGAAAAGCTGTGCCTGCCGTGTCACGCGGGTGCCGATGCGCGTGCCTGGCGGCCGCGATGTCCGCCAGGTACCCGCGATCGGCTGTCACAGAGCCAGGGACGTGGATCTCTGTGTGTGTAAACACAGAGATCCACGTCCTGTCAGGGAGAGGAGACCTCCCCCAGTCAGTCCCCTTCCCCCCACAGTAAGAATCACATAGCAGGGAACATATTTAACCCCTTCCTCGCCCCCTAGTGTTAACCCCTTCCCTGCCAGTCACATTTATACAGTAATCAGTGCATATTTATAGCACTGTTCGCTGTATAAATGTGAATGGTCCCAAAAATGTGTCAAAAGTGTCCGATCTGTCCACCGTAATGTCATAGTCCCAATAAAAATCACAGATAACCGCCATTACTAGGAAGAAAAAAAAATTATAAAAAAAATGTCATAATTCCATCCCCTATTTTGTAGGCGCTATAACTTTTGCGCAAACCAATCCTTATACGCTTATTTCGTTTTTTTTTTTTACCTAAAAAATGTAGAAAAATACGTATCGGCCTAAACTGAGAAAAAATATATATATATTTTTTTAAAATTGGGATATTATAGCAAAAATTAAAAAATAGTGTTTTTTTCATAATTGACGCTCTTTTTTTGTTTATAGCGCAAAAAAAAAAAACCCCGCAGAAATGATCAAATACCACCAAAAGAAAGCTCTATTTGTGGGGGAAAAGGACGTCAATTTTGTTTGGGAGCCACGTCGCACGACCGCGCAATTGTTATTCAAAGCGTGACAGCGCTGAAAGCTGAAATTTCGCCTGGGCAGGAAGGGGGTTATGTGCCCAGTAAGCAAGTGGTTAAAAAAATGCAAACTATAAAATGATTTGTATTGTTTTCTTGGTTTCTAATCAAGATGCAATGGTCATGAATTTTATTGGGAACAGGCATAAAAGAGGTTACTGCTGTGTTTCAACTCCCTCTCTGTGCAGGATAGATCATTGTCAGTAGAGGTGACATATGGCACATGTTCTTCTCAGGATGCCATTGCCTGCCCTGTATGTACAGCACAGAAATACAATTTAAAAAAAACATAAGGCTGCTTTCACACGGGGCGGGTGGGAGTTGACGGTAAAACACTGCTAGTTTTAGCGGCGCTTTACCGTTGTTTTAGCGGCGCTATTCGGTCGCTAGTGGGGCGCATTTAAGCCCCGCTAGTGGCTGAAGAAAGGGTTAAATGTGCCCGTGTAGCGCTGCTGCCGAAGCACTTTGCAGGTGCTTTAGCAACGCTACCCATTAATTTCAATGGGCAGGAGTGGTGTATACACCGCTCCTCCACCGCCCTATAGATGCAGCCTGCAGGACTTTTTTTTAACGTCCTGCCAGCGCATCATCCCAGTGTGAAAGCACTCAGGCTTTCTCACTGGGACTGCAGGGGAGGCGCTTTACAGGTGCTATTTTAAGCCCAAAAGCGCCTGAAAAACAAATCCAGTGTGAAAGGGGTCTACAGGCATTTTAGCGCTAAGAAGCTTTCACACTGGGGCGCTGCGTTTGCAGGATGTTAAAAAAAAAGTACTGTAAGCAGCATCTTTGGGTCACTTTAGGAGCGCTGTATACACCACTCCTCCACTCCTTGCGGGCGATTTTAACCCTTTCTCGGCCACTAGCGTGGGTTAAAAGCGCCCCACTAGTGGGTGAAATGTGCTGCAAATCCGACGGTAAAATTGCGGTATTTTACTGATATTTTACCGCCAATGCTATGGGCATGTGAAAGGGGTCTCAAGGTTTCTTACCTTAATGCATTCTATGCATTAAGGTAAAAAACCTCCTGTGATGCAGCAGCCTCCCTTTTACTTACCTGAGCCTGTTTTTTCCCGCGACGGGGACGAGCACACCAGCTCCACAGCCTGTCTCGGGTCCTGATTGGATAGAATGATAGCAGCGCAGCCATTGGCTCCGCTGCTGTCAATAAAACCCAATGATGCAAGAGCCGGCTGGCGTGACAGAGTCTTACTGTCTGTGGCAGGATCGCCTGTCTGCACCCTGCTATATTTCTGTGGCTCCAGTGTTTACCGTGTTAGAAGGCAAGACCTTGTCATTACCACAATAAAACCATCTCCTGTATCATTGTCTGCACACAGTCTCTGACCATCTCCTGTATCATTGTCTGCACACAGTCTCTGACCATCTCCTGTATCATAGTCTGCACACAGTCTCTGACCATCTCCTGTATCATAGTCTGCACACAGTCTCTGACCATCTCCTGTATCATTGTCTGCACACAGCATTTGACCATCTCCTGTATATTTGTGGCGGGATCGTCTGTCTGCACCCTGCTGCCTGTCTGCGACTCCAGTGTTTGTTACCGTGTTAGCAGGTAAGAGCTTGTCATTACTGTCGTTTGACAAACATTTACTAGCCTGTCATCTAACTGTAGCACTGCCCCCGTAGGAGCTGCTAGTTTAGTTTTGGGCCTGCACTCTGCCTGTCAACCCCCAGAATTTGTCTCAATCCCCTCTGGCACAAATGGGCAATAATGTGATTGAGGACCCCAATTGGCTGTTAGGGACCTCAACAGTGGCGGTGCGTCCATAGAGGGCGCCGGAGCGCCGCCCCCTCTCGCTCCCGCACCGCCACTGAAAGACAATACACAGATTCATGCATTGCACGAATCTATGTATTGTCACCGCTGCCGCGCTGCCCACTATACATATGGCCGGCCTCCTGGTGAGTGCCGGCCATATGAATTAGAGCGGCGGCCGGCGGGGGGTGTAACTTGGAAGTGCCTATCAGAGCCAGCGGCTCTGATAGGCTTTCCGAATACAGCTCTCACGCTGTATTCGGCTTCCAAAAACTCCTCCCAGGTACGCACGGGGGTGCGTTCCTGGAAGAAGACTGTGTGGAGGTTTCAGCCAATTTGGTTCACCGGATCTGGTTACCGGTAACCTGATTGGCTGAAGCGACATCGAGGGCGGGAGAACACATCGAGGACGGCGCGGACCGAGGAAGGTAAGTGCAGGGCTGGGGGGGGGACAGGCTGCATTTGTGGGACAAACTGGCTGAATATGGGGCACAAACTGGCTGAATATGGGGCACAAACTGGCTGAATATGGGGGACAAACTGGCTGAATATGGGGGACAAACTGGCTGTATTTGGGGGGAACTGGCTGAATATGGGGGACAAACTGGCTGAATATGGGGGACAAACTGGCTGAATATGGGGGGAACTGGCTGTATATGGGGGACACGCTGGCTGCATTTGGGGGGAACTGGCTGTATATGGGGGACAAACTGGCTGCATTTGGGGGGAACTGGCTGTATATGGGGGGGGGGAACTGGCTGTATATGGGGACACACTGGCTATATATATGGGGACACACTGGCTGTATATGGGGGCACACTGGCTATATATATGGGGACAAACTGGCTGTATATGGGGGCACACTGGCTATATATATATATATATATATATATATGGGGGCACACTGGCTGTATATGGGGGCACACTTGCTGTATATGGGGGCACACTGGCTGTATATATATGGGGGCACACTGGCTGTATATGGAAACAAACTGGTTGTATTTGAGGGGGAAAACTGGTGGCGTTTGGGCACAGTGGCTGCGTTTAATGGGCACAGTGGCGGCAATTGATTTTTTTTTTTTTCAGTTTGTTTGCGCCCCCCCAAAAATTTTGAGCACCAGCCGCCACTGGACCTCAATGGTGTATACACAACAATATAGGCATTAAAAGTAAATGTTACCTTGGTGTTGTTCACCTGCCACTCAGCTGCAAAGACAGAGTTCCACACAAATTGTAGCTTAACCAAAAGTGATATGTTTACTTGGTAAAGAAATGAGATAATGATTATACAACAGGCATTCAATGCATACAGCTCCCTGTAAAAATCAATGAAGGAAATACCATTGGTTCAAAATACCTCTGAGATCCGATCCCGCTAACATAGACTGAGGGCCAGATCTGAGCGAGGGTTTGGTGGAGGAATCTCCCAGTGTGGTAACATCAACACTGGGGCACCTCTCTACCAAGTCTCGCACAATGCAACAGGAATACAAAATGACACAAACAGCTATTATTAAAGTAGTTGTAAACCCACTTTCTAAGCAAACACCTACAGGTAAGCCTAGATTAAGGCTTACCTGTAGGTGCATGAAATATCTCCTTAACCTACACGGTTAAGGAGATATTTGCATTTAAATGCGGCGACGGTGCCATTCACAAATTCGGCTAGGTCGCAGTTTTCGACGACGTAGCCGAATTCGACGGGTCATGCGCGCATGCGCAGAATCACGTCTTCGCCGCTCCGGCCAATCACAGCGCCGGAGCGGCGCTGTGATTGGCTGGTGCGGCGATACCCGGAACTAACATTCCGGCTATCGCCGCAGCGATGGATGCAGCTAGATGGAGGGACGCGGACTGCTTCGGGGGCCCCGATCTAAGGTAAGTGGTACATAATGAGCTAATATGCTAGTCATACTAGCTCATTATGCATTTCTCTTGCAGGTGGGGGAAAAAAAAAAAACGAAAAGTGGGTTTACAACCACTTTAATATGCAAAATCACAGTTCTATTGGCTCCCCCTAGTGGATAGTTCAATTAATGCATGTCCTATAGCAACCACTTGTAAGGGTAGGAAACCAGATGACTATCCCTTTAAGAGCCAGGTAATCTTCAGCTAGTCACGTTGGTGTACATAAAGATTTGTAATCCAAAAGATAGGGTGCAGAAAGAACTGTTACTTGAAACACACGGACTGACAGTACAAGGGGTACTAGTTTCCCCAAGGTGTTGAGTTCCTACGTGCAGAGATGTAAGCACCCGCAATATAAGTGAAGCTTGTCACACTCCTGGCAGTCAGTTAACTAAGTTGATGGGCAAGTGCCCGCTCACCAGATGAGGCCTTGTCTTGCTGCTTTTCCTCTCAGTCCGGAACCCTCCGTCAATGGTCTGTGTCTCGGTGTCACGAGGCCCCTGGTCCTTCACCCGGCCGCCCTCTGGATAGCGGTGGACAAAAGGCTCTGGATGCTGCGAGCTGCAGACCGATCTCCCTCCGGTTGATCTACGAGACTGTTCTGCAGGGATCCCTCTTTGGCTATGCGATCTGCTCTCAGTCTCCATAGGCCCAGGCTTCTCTGGCCTAGGTATACTCACAGCAGGCCTTAACACAGGCCTCCTGCCGGCTTGAAGATGGCGTCCAGAAAGAGCGTGCTATACGGTGCGCTGGCTTTAAAAAGGTCCTCCCATCAGGCTCTGCGTGGCACACTCCCCTCTGGTAGCACAGTGGCCTTGTGGGCAATGTAGTCTCTGTGCTACTTACTGCAACGGAGTCTTTTTCTCTCAATAACTGAACCAAACAAGTTGTAACCAATTAACATGAGATAAACACTAAAGGGAGCCAAGCTCATATTTACAGCACAGACTGCAGTCCTTAACGATGCTTTCAATCGTACCACCTTGCTACATAACATTTGTTATCGTAAAATTGGACAACAATTTTCAAAAGGAGAGTACTAGCGGTAAGAATTTCATACAACAGTCTGTCAACGGACAATCAATCCCCTTCCGAACATCGAACCGTGTGTACGAGGCTTAAGAGATTAGAACATAATTTTGCATCAGTGGTAAGACTGCATCTGGAATATGCAGTGTAATTTTATGCACCAGTAGAAAAGAAGGACATACTGGAAATAGAAGAGGTTCAGTCACTGGTTATCACAAGTACATAGGCAAAATAGCAAGTGATTTGGGGGGTAATGTAGCATGTGATTTGTCCTCCTGATACGCAGTGGCATAGTCCTTTTTTGTTTTTCTATTTTTTTTGGGCAGCAGTATACAGCAGCCATGTCTGATGGAAAGAAACGCATACGTCTTTCTGGTGCACAATATGCAAAGGTTCGAGCAAAAAAGGAGGCTTTTTTACTAAAGCAGAAAGGAGCCATGCTGAAATTTATTAAGCCAGGGAGTCAAGACAAATCTCCTATGGAGCAGGAGCTTCCATCTGAGGAGCCAACTGTTAACCCAGATAGTGAGACCCCTGGTGAAATGAGTCCTACTGCATCCACATCAGCACCTCAAAATGCTGAAGCTGTACATGTTCTGCAAGAGGAAAGTCCAACGGATGTGAGCATGGTGGAGGAGCTGGTTCCTGGTGACTCTGATTTCAGTTCTTCCTTTCTAGAAGACCCAGGGCTTTGGCCAAATATGACCAATAAACTGAGGGACTTCCTGGTAAAATACGGCCCACACCAGGTGAAAAGTTTCAACTTTCCAAAAGACAAGTCTGAACGCAAAAGAAGCTTTCACCGGATGCATTATTGGCGGACACTACCTAATATGGAGAAAGTGGAGAGACCGTGGCTGATGTACTCAAGGAGCAAGAATGCTGCATATTGCTTTTGCTGCAAGGTTTTCCAAAATGAACTCATTGCATCTGCTTTAAGTTCTAAAGGAACAAATAACTGGCAACATCTGTGTAGGAATTTGACATGTCATGAGAAGACCCTATCTCACGAGAGAGCATTCCATAGCTGGCTAGAACTGCGTACAAGACTACAGTTAAAGTCTACCATAGATGCAAAACATCAAGAGAAGATAGACGCGGACACTAAGCACTGGGAAAATGTACTAAAAAGGCTCATTGCCATTATTCGAGTCCTCGCTACTCAAAACCTAGCACTGCGTGGTACATCAGATAAGCTGTTTGTGCCAAACAATGGTAATTATCTTAAAATTGTGGAGTTGATGGGAGAATTTGAGCCAGTACTTAAAGAACATCTCAGAAGAGTAACCAGCAAAGAAACCCACATTCACTATCTTGGCAAAACTGTTCAGAATGAAATCATCCAGTTACTAGCAGGACAAATCAGACAGACAATTGTGGGAAACCTGAATGCTGCAAAATATTACTCTGTAATTCTTGACTGTACACCGGATATAAGCCATTCTGAACAAATGACTTTAATGGTGCGTTTTTTAACAGCAACAGACTCAGGTGTAAATGTCAGAGAACATTTCTTGGGGTTCATCGACATAGATGATACTACAGGATCTGGGATGACAAAGATACTTCTTGAGAAGCTTGAAGAAATGGGAATTGATCTTAAGGATATGAGAGGACAAGGATATGACAATGGAGCCAATATGAAGGGAAAAAACAGTGGTGTACAAACACGAGTGCGAGAGTTAAATCCCAGAGCCTTTTTTGTCCCGTGCAGTTCCCATTCTTTGATCTTGGTCATCAGTGATGCTGCCTCGGCATGTTCTGAAGCTTCTGAATTCTTTAATGTAATACAAAGTGTATATGCATTCTTCTCTGCATCTACCCATCGTTGGCAAATCCTAAAAGAACACCTTGGACATTCACAAATTACAGTGAAACCACTGAGCACCACACGATGGGAGAGTCGCATGGAAGCAGTGAAAGCTATCCGTAACCAGATTGGAAAAATTTATGATGCCATAACTGCTGTTATGGAGGATGGTACTTCAACAGGAGCAGCTCGTGGCAAAACACAGGCAGAGTGCAGAGGAATTACAAGGAATTTATGTGATTTTAAATTTCTTTGTGGTCTAGTGTTGTGGCATGATGTACTCTTCCATGTGAATATTGTGAGCAAAAGACTGCAAGAGATTGATGTTGATATTTCTGGAGCAGTTCAACAACTTCAGATGACAAAATCATTCCTCCAGACTTATCGATCAGATGAGGAATTTGAAAAGGTTTTGAAAAGTGCAGAAAAGATGGCAGAGGAACTTGACATTGAGCCGGTTTTTCACTCTGCAGACGTTCGAAATCGCCGCAGAAGAACCCATTTTGACTATGAGGCAGAGGATGAAAGCATCAGTGATCCTAAACAACAGATGAAAGTACATTTTTTTTTCCAAGTTCTAGACTCTGCTATCCAGTCACTGGAAGAACGTTTTTTACAGCTCCATGAACACAGCAATGTCTTTGGGGTGCTCTATAACATTCCCAAACTCAAGGATGCAATACCTGAAGACCTACTCCAGCAGTGCAAAAAATTGGAAAGCGTTTTGTCCCATGATAACATGCGGGATATAGATTCAAATGATCTTAATGATGAACTGAAAGCTCTGTCAAAATATGTCCCTACAGACTTGTCGCCAAAGGGCGTGCTGGAGTATATCTGCACAAACAATCTGACTACCCTCTTTCCAAATGCCTTCATTGCTCTGCGTATACTGTTAACACTCCCTGTGACCGTTGCTAGTGGAGAGCGAAGCTTCTCAAAGCTGAAGCTAATAAAAACATACCTGCGCTCCACAATGACACAAGAAAGGTTGGTGGGTTTGGCGACCATATCAATTGAACATGAACTAGCCCAAACTATAGACCTGAAGGAAGCAGTGTCTTTATTTGCAGCCAAGAAGGCACGGAAAGCACCATTTTGATTCAATCTGTGGTTGATTACAATATAGTTGATGTTGTCTGTCCATGACAAACTGTTTTGCCATATAATAGAACAGGGGTAGGCAACCTTTTAGTAGTACTGTTCCAAAACAAGATTTTGAAGTCCCATGCAGACTCACCAGAGCCCATGAGATGCAGTCTCACCAGAACCTATGCAGTCTCATCAGTGCCTATGCAGTCTCACCAGAGCCCATAAAGTCTCACCAGAGCCCATGATATGCAGTCTTATCAGTTTCTATGCAGTCTTATCAGTTTCTATGCAGTCTCAGCAGAGCCCATGCAGTCTCACCAGAGCCCATGCAGTCTCACCAGAGCCCATGAAGTCTCACCAGAGCCCATGAAGTCTCACCAGTGCCCATGAAGTCTCACTAGTGCCCATGCAGTCTCACCAGTGCCCATGCAGTCTCACCAGTGCCCATGCAGTCTCACCAGTGCCCATGCAGTCTCACCAGTGCCCATGCAGTCTCACCAGTGCCCATGCAGTCTCACCAGTGCCCATGCAGTCTCACCAGTGCCCATGAAGTCTCACCAGTGCCCATGAAGTCTCACCAGAGCCCATGAAGTCTCACCAGAGCCCATGAAGTCTCACCAGAGCCCATGAAGTCTCACCAGAGCCCATGAAGTCTCACCAGTGCCCATGATATGCAGTCTCACCAGAGCCTATGCAGTCTCATCAGTGCCCATGAGATGCAGTCTCACCAGTGCCCATGCGGTCTCACCAGTGCCCATAAACTATATAACGCTCTGTAAAGCACTGTCTATATTTACAGCCAAGATGGCACATAAAGCACTGATAGTCAATTGATATATAGTTGAGTGCAATATTGTTGTTGTTCTTGTCTGTTGTTTATGACAAGCAGTTTTGCAATATCTTTTCACCATTTAAGCTATTTATATAAATAAAGATTTATATATATATATATATATATATATATATATATATAAAACAAAATAACACTGGAGTTTGTGGTTTGGATTTGAACGTAATGGTATGTTATGTAATTTTGCATATGGTGCTGTTGCATGTAACTCTGCTTTTCTGATAAATGTAATTTTACTTATCATGATATAAAATATAAATAAAATTTGGGGGGGGGGGCAGCATTTCATTCTTGGTCCCAGGCAGCACCATGTCTTGGGCCGGCGCTGAACCCACCCCCTTGGTGACCTGTAGCTGTACCAGGCTACCATGGGCTCCCAGGAGAAGCAGTTGAGCTCAGGGTCCTAGCAGGGAGTGCAAGACAGGGGGCCACAAGCAGTTGTATAGCCACCAGATCATGTATACAAAATAACTGACAGCCTGCTCTTGAAAAGTAAACAAACTCACAGCTGCTATTGCAGCCATGACTTTGTTTACATGGTGCTACTGACTCCAACATTGTAGTTATATTTTGGGCAATAAAAGGGTTAAAGGAAAATGTCACCTTTGGTGACGTTGTTCCTAAATAAAGCCTCCCACCCCCTTACTTTCAGGAAATCTGAGCCTAAATGTACCTTCAGACCCAATATAGTAATCTTACCACTGACATAGAACTAACGGTCTCTTTATAATTCTTCCTCATGGTCCCATTCATTTCTATGGGTAATCATACTCACGGCAGCCTACAGTGGGTGCTTGGAGTACAACTCTCCCCATAGGAATAGCAAGAATGAATTGGTGGTGAGGCGCATGCACAACATAAAGAGAATCTGGCCTGGTCTGTGGTAATAAGATCAATAGATCATGGATGAGAATAAGTACAAATCCAGGCTGCCTGCACTCAAGAGGTAGGGGTCTTTAGACTAATCACAATCCCTGCACTGATTGGATAGCACTCGGGTGTAGGGAGCAAGTAATACTAATCACATTTCTCTAAAAAGGAGCATTTAGAAATCTGTACATGAAATTTTGTAGAATAAACAAAATACAGAACAGCAAGAAAATAAAAAGTACAAGGCATATTACTTTCTGGTTATTTATTATATTGCAGCTTACCAATCATTACATTTTTTTCTTTTGGTATTTTTCCCTCTGTTTTCACTTAGTGATCTGGCCAGTAACACACCTCCTGTATCAGTGAGACACAACTCTGGATTATTATTATTATTATTATTTAGGTACTTATATAGCGCCGTCAATTTACGCAGCGCTTTACATTATACATTGTACATTCACATCGGTCCCTACCCTCAAGGTGTGGCAGGCGCAGCACTATGAAGTGCCTTTATGCGCTGTGGCATTAGAAGAATTTGATTTCTCTGATCTTTTAGTCCAAACAAGACTATCTGTTACTTTATAATTCCTCTAGCGCCGTTCTATGGAAGCAGTAGGTTTAAAGAGCACACCAAACCTTTAAGATAACTTCTTTATTCACTTCAGCTTTTCTTCATATATAACACTGACAATTTAGCAGTAGGGATGAGCTTCGAGTTCGAGTCGAACTCATGTTCGACTCGAACATTGCCTGTTCGCCCGTTCGCCAAACAGCGAACAAATTGGGGTGTTCGCGGCAAATTCGAAAAGTCTATGGGAGAAATCTAAAGTGCTAATTATAAAGGCTTATATGCAAATTTTTGTCCTAAAAAGTGTTTGGGGACCCGGGTCCTGCCCCAGGGGACATGTATCAATGCAAAAAGAAGTTTTAAAAATGGCTGTTTTTTCGGGAGCAGTGATTTTAATAATGCTTAAAGAGAAACAATAAAAGTTAAATATTCCTTTAAATTTCGTACCTGGGGGGGTGTGTATGATATGCATGTAAAGTGGTGCATGTTTCCCGTGCTTAGAACTGTCCCTGCAAAAAATGTCATTTTTGAAGGAAAAAAAGTCATTTAAAACTCACTCACGGCTAATAATGAATTGTCGGCTTTTATCAATACATACAAAAGTCATTGATAAAAAAAAAAAAAAGCGTGGGGGTCCCCCAGAATTCAATTACAAGGCCCTTTAGGTCTGGAATGGATATTAAGGGGAACCCCGCTGCAAATTTTAAAAAAAATGGCGTGGGGTTCCCCCAAATATCCATACCAGGCCCTTCAGATCTGGCATGGATTTTAAGGGGAACTCCACCCCAAATTTTAAAAAAAATGGCGTGGAGTCCCCCCAAAAATCCACACCAGACCCTTATCCGAGCACGCAACCTGGCCGGCCGCAGGGGAAGAGGGGGGGACGAGAGAGCGGCCCCCCCTCCCTCCTGAACCGTACTAGGCCACATGCCCTCAACATGGGGAGGATGTCCCCATGTTGATGGGGACAAGGGCCTCATCCCGACAACCCTTGCCCGGTGGTTGTGGGGGTCTGCGGGCGGGGGGCTTATCGGAATCTGGAAGACCCCTTTAACAAAGGGGACCCCCAGATCCTGCCCCCCCCCATGTGAATTGGTAAGGGGTACATTGTACCCCTACCATTTCACGAAGAAAGCGTAAAAAAATGTAAAAAAAAAACACAAACACCTTGAAAAAGTCCTTTATTAAAAAAATAAATAAATTAAAAAAAAAACATTCCAGCGGTGAAATCCAGTGTCCCGCGGCGATCCGATGTCCAGCGCTGTCCGTCACTGGTTTTGCCTGAGCGGACCTGATGGGGAACTTCCTCCTCAGTGTTTTAAATGTATGGACCCGCCCCTTCTAAAGTTCCCCATCAGGTCCGCTCAGCGGACCAGATGCGGAACATGACAAGGGGCGGGTCTATACATGTATTACCACAGTGAGAGAAGTTCCCCATCAGGTCCACCCCCTTGGTATGTCGGACCCACCTACGTCATTGGCCTGAGCGGGGAACTTCCTTCACTGTGTAAATTTAAGCCCCCCCGTCCGCAGACCCCCACAACCACCGGGCAAGGGTTTTGGGGATGAGGCCCTTGTCCCCATCAACATGGGAACATCCTCCCCATGTTGAGGGCATGTGGCCTGGTACGGTTCAGGAGGGAGGGGGGCCGCTCTCGTCCCCCCTTTTCCCCTGCGGCCGGCCAGGTTGCGTGCTCGGATAAGGGTCTGGTATGGATTTTTAGGGGACTCCACGCCATTTTTTTTTTTGAATTTGGGGTGGAGTTCCCCTTAAAATCCATGCCAGATCTAAAGGGCCTGGTATGGATATTTAGGGGGAACCCCACGCCATTTTTTTTTTAATTTGCGGCGGGGTTCCCCTTAATATCCATTCCAGACCTGAAGGGCCTGGTAATTGAATTCTGGGGGACCCCCACACTTTTTTTTTTTTTTTTTATCAATGACTTTTGTATGTATTGATAAAAGCCGACAATTCATTATTAGCCGCGAGTGAGTTTTAAATGACTTTTTTTCCTTCAAAAATGACACTTTGTGCAGGGACAGTTCTAAGCATGGGAAACATGCGCCACTTTACATGCATATCATACACACCCCCCCCCAGGTACGAAATTTAAAGGAATATTTCACTTTTGTTTTTTAATTTTAAGCATTATTAAAATCACTGCTCCCGAAAAAACGGCAGTTTTTAAAACTTCTTTTTGCATTGATACATGTCCCCTGGGGCAGGACCCGGGTCCCCAAACACTTTTTAGGACAATAACTTGCATATTAGCCTTTATAATTAGCACTTTAGATTTCGAACGTTCGAGTCCATTGTATTTAATAGGGTTCTAAAGTTCACACGAACATTTTGTCTGTTCGCAGTTTCTGGTGCGAACCGAACAGGGGGGTGTTTGGCTCATCCCTGTTTAGCAGCAGAAAGTCCATGTACAAACACGTGTTGAATAAAGTATAACAAATGGCGGTTCAACTGTTCAATCTTGTAATTCTACATAAAATGGTAGATGTATTTCTCTCTTCAGTATCTGTACTTTCACTTTAAAATACTTTAGACACTTTATTATCTCTCTGGGACTTGCTCTTTTTTGCTGTTTGCTATTGCAGTTTGCTCTGATGTTTGGTTTGAAACCTGGTTTGCAACTTGGTTTGTTTGCTGGTTTGAAACCTGGTTTGGTGGAACTACAAGTGAACACATAACTGGTTTCAGTATACAGTTCTAATCACATTATTAACAATAGGAACATATATAACTGTATTAAATACCTATTTTGGCTACTTGCTTCCATAAAACTGAACTCTGATGGATCATGAACTGTTCATCTTCACTCTCTGATGTACAGTAAAATGAATTCTAGCAATGTGCTAGAAGATTTCCTAGACAGAACATGAATGAAAGGCTGGCTATAATTGGCCAGAGACTCTTGTTCAGTGAGATTGGTTGTGATTGGCTAAAACTCCTGATGAGTCACAAAAGCTTAACTCTATGCTTTCTGGTTGCAATTCTGCTCTGTCATTGCTTACCATTCTGTATATAATATTAAATCTTAAAAGGCATATTTTTTATTTTGCTTCTGTGAACACAATATACAATTGTTATATGACATCCATATATAAAGTCACAGTAAATAACTCTGCTGTTATTTCTCACAAATGAGCATATGCACTGTATTAACATTATTAGCAGGTCTAGCTGTATATATGCATCTAAGCCACATTAGCAACCTAGG
Organism: Rana muscosa; assembly: GCA_029206835.1. Lineage (NCBI taxonomy): Eukaryota > Metazoa > Chordata > Amphibia > Anura > Ranidae > Rana > Rana muscosa. The sequence continues at coordinate 190,281,155 of CM055120.1, read as the reverse complement.
ACAGGTCTTAGCTGGCCAGCTACACAAGGAGCTTACAATATAAGGTAAGATCTGGATGAAGGCACATAGGTTGCACAGCAGACAGAAGCATTGTCAGTCGGGGGGGGGGGGGCAGTGTTAAATGTATTAGTAGATTTGGATACACTAACATATTCAAGTCAAACTCCACCCTTTTTTTTTTTCCTTTTGTGATAAAGGTTTTGCATTATTAAATAAAAAGCTGATCATTTTTATAACCCCTGCTAGGTTCAAGTGGTGTGTCTCACCATCATGTAAACTGATACATTCTGCTGGAGAGCTTGTGCTTTTGAAAAACAACAGATTTACTGGCTGGATCAACAGATGAACATACACTGAGCAAATCTATAAACACAACACTTTTGTGTTTGCCCCTATTTATCATGAGCTGAACACAAAGATCTACAACTTTTTCCATGTACACAAAAGGCCTATTTCTTTCAAATATTGTTCACAAATCTGTCTAAATCTGTGTTAGTGAGCACTTCTCCTTTGCCAAGATAATCCATCCACCTCACAGGTGTGGCATATCAAGATGCTGATTAGACAGCATTATTATTGCACAGGTGTGCCTTAGGCTGGCCACAATAAAAGGCCACTTTAAAATGTGCAGTTTTACTGTATGGGGGGGTCGGGGGGGTCCGAAAACCAGCCAGTATCTGGAGTGACCACCATTTGCCTCACGCAGTGCAGCACATCTCCTTCGCATAGAGTTGATCAGGTTGTGGATTGTGGCCTGTGGAATGTTGGTCCATTCCTCTTCAAAGTCTGTGTGAAGTTGTTGGATATTGGCAGGAACTGGAACACGCTGTCATATACACCAATCCAGAGCATCCCAAACATACTCAATGGGTGACATGTCCGGTGAGTAGGCTGGCCATGCAAGAACATGAGGCGATGGTCATGGATGAATGGCACAACAATGGGCCTCAGGATCTTATCACGGTATCTCTGTGCATTCAAAATACCATCAATAAAATGCACCTGTGTTTGTTGTCCATAGCATACGCCTTCCCATACCATAACCCCACCGCCACCATGGGCCACTTGATCCACAACGTTGACATCAGCAAACTGCTCACCCACAAAACGCCATACACGCTGCCTGCCATCTGCCCTGTACAGTGAAAAACGGGATTCATCCGTGAAGAGAGCACCTCTCCAAAGTGCCAGATGCCATTGAATGTGAGCAATTGCTTACTCAAGTCGGTTACGATGACGAACTGCAGTCAGGTCGAGACCCCGATTAAGATGACGAACATGCCTGAGACAGTTTCTGACAGTTTGTGCAGAAATTCTTTGGCTATGCAAACCGATTGTTGCAGAAGTTGTCTGGGTGGCTGGTCTCAGACGATCTTGGAGGTGAAGATGCTGGATGTGGAAGTCCTGGGCTGGTGTGGTTACACATGGTCTGCGGTTGTGAGGCCGGTTGGATGTACTGCCAAATTCTCTGAAACACCTTTGGAGACAGCTTATGGTAGAAAAATGAACATACAATTCAGGGGCAACAGCTCTGGTGGACATTCCTGCAGTCAGCATGCCAACTGCACGCTTCCTCAAAACTTGCGACATCTGTGGCATTGTGCTGTGTGATAAAAATGCACATTTTAGAGTGGCCTTTTATTGTGGCCAGCCTAAGGCACACCTGTGCAGTAATCTTGCTGTCTAATCAGCATTAGGATATGCCATATCTGTGAGGTGGATGGATTATCTCGGCAAAGGAGAAGTGCTCACTAACAGATTTAGACAGATTTTTTAGAGAAATAGGCCTTTTGTGTACATAGAAAAAGTTGTAGATCTTTGCGTTCAACTCATGATGAATAGGGGCAAACACAAAAGGGTTGCGTTTATAATTTTGCTCAGTGTAGAAGAAAGAAAGCCTAAAGAAAGAAAAAAAATACAACCATCACATCTAAGAGCCGGTTCACACTACTGCGACTTGGAATCCGACTCGCCCCAAGTCGCCCCAAGTCGTGCGACATGAGAAATTACATGTTAGTCAATGAGAGCCGTCTCAATGTACACTACTGAAGTCACTCCGACTTCAGAAAAGGCTCCTGTACTACTTCAAGGCGACTTCTAGGCGACTTGTACCCATTGATTTCAATGGAATTTGCCTCCAAGTCGGATCCCCTGTCTTAACTGAAGCAACTTTGCAGGAAGTAAAAATAGTTTTCTAGGCAAACCCCTCCCTCCCACAGAGCAGATTATTTTGTAATTGGCCACTGGGAAAGTCCCCTGTCCTGGAGGTGACTTCAAGTCGCGTTGTAAGTCGCCCCAAGATGCGCTGTGGTTCCCGCTCAAGTTGTATCCAAGTCGTCTCGCAAAGTCGCGCACAAAGTCGTGTTGCCCCTGTGTGAACCGGCTCTAAGAATTGATAAGCTGCAATATAATAAATAGTTGCTTTTGGGTTTAACCTGCCTGTCGGTATTCCAGAGTGTGGCTCGGGGTGAATTTTCAGTACCAAAAGCGGTAACCCCGAGCCACACTCGGGATTGCCTTACAGGATCCATGTACAGGTTACTTACCTTGTCCCCTGTATCCTGCAATGTCTCCCCGCTGTGATCTGAGAGCCGCCGTGTCTCGCTCGATTCACAGTGCCGAGCTCTGTTCCCTCCAAACGTTGCGATGCACGGGGGTGGAGTTTGGCGCCAAATTCAAAAAGTAAAAAACACATACAGTACACTGTAATCTTACAGATTACAATACTGTATAAAATAATTACACACACCCTTTGTCCCTAGTGGTTTGTCCAGTGCCCTGCATGCACTTTTAAATTATAAATACTTTTCTTTCTGCCTGGAAAATGGAGATCGTCCGTAGCAACCAAAAAGTGTCCCTTTATATCAAAAGTGGTTTTAGCCCAGCTAGAAAACAGCGATAATAAATTATAATCACTTGCAGAATTGAGCAATAGTCATTTGTGGGGAAATTTGTCATCAAACACTGAAAAACACTTTTATTATTATTATATTATTATTTGTTATAATTATTTTATAGTTATTTATTATATTATAATTTATGATTTTGTGTTTCAAACTTTATCATACCCGTGATGTCTACTAAGAACAGAAATTGCCACTCAGGCAGATGAAATAAGGAAAGTACTTCTCTCAGGGACCAAGAGTGCCGGCAATGCACGTAGCAAATGAATGTCATGGATATGCATTAATGTCTGTCTGCCATCTTACCTTCCTCCTCATGTGTTCATCTAGAGACCAGACCTCCTTCACCTGGCTTCCTTTATAATCTCCTCCCAGCCTGACTCCACCCCAGGCCCTATCACTGAACACTATATTAACCTGTGCACTGCAAGCCTGCTTTGCTGATCAACGTGTTTGTTAGGCATTGTGTGTTTGGGTTCCTGCCTGCCGTGTGCTACGTCTGTCTCTCTGTTACGTTATTGGCTTGTCCCCGACCATCCCTGTCTGCTCGTGACCCTTGACCTTCGGCTCGTTCTTCGTTATCCTTGTCTGCTTGTGGCCCCTGACCTTCGGCTTGTTATTCGGTTCTCTCTATCGTGTGCTGCTGCTTCCCCTTATCCTACGGGGCGTGAGCTAGGAAACTCCAGGGGCCGCGACCTGGTCCCAGCCTGCAGCGTAACATCCTCACCACTAGAGGCCCTGGAGAAGACCAGCTGGGTCTTAGACTCCGCGCCCTGGGGAATCTTGGCTCTCGCTTCCGTTGGGATCCCGGTTGTGCTCCTCTGGTCCCGCTTTCCACAACCACCCAGTTTCCTATCCACAGAAGCCAGCCATAGGGTTCACTACCTCGCGGTGCACTCCTGTCCCCCTACGGTGTGCATCTGTCGCCTGGCCACAGGTGACCCTGACAGTTTGATCAGCCATGAACCCGGCTGACATCCCGCTTCCCGCGGATGATCCATTGCAGGGCATAGTTCGCAGACTTGAGACCCAGGAATCAAATCAGACCCAGGTGATGCGATTCCTCCAGGATCTGGCTTCTCGATTCGAGCAGCTTCAGGTCTCCCTGGGAACCCCGAATCCGCAACCCCAAGTACAACCAGCGGCTGTACCTATCGCACCAGTCGCAGCCTCACACTCACTAAGATTGCCAGCTCCGTTCCGTTTCTCTGGGGACTCCAAGGCCTGCAGGGGGTTTCTCAGCCAATGCACTATTCATTTTGAGCTTCAGCCTCAAAGCTTCCTATCTGACCGGGCTAAGGTAGCCTATATCATTTCCCTCCTCTCCGGTGAAGCTTTGGCCTGGGCTGCCCCCCTGTGGGAGAGGAACGATCCGGTGGTTTCCAGTCTGTCCGAATTCTTGAAGCTCTTTCGTAATATCTTCGAAGAGCCGGCTCGGGCTTCTTCAGCGGCTAGTGCTGTCTTACGTCTTCGCCAAGAATCTAGTTCAGTGGGGCAATATGCTCTTCAGTTCCGTATCCACACAGCTGAATTGAGCTGGAATAATGAGGCCCTGGTCGCTACCTTTTTACATGGCCTCTCTGACCGAGTGAAAGACGAATTAGCGGGAAGAGCCATTCCCGTCGGTCTGGACGATGTAATTTCATTATGCAACCAGATCGACATTCGTTTTCAAGAGAGGTCCTTAGAAAAAAGACGCCAGCACTCTCTGGGTCCTAGCCAGTCTGAGCTCCCCTCCCTTCATTCCGTGGAGCATCCTCTACCTGCTGAAGAACCTATGCAGCTGGGCCGGACCAGACTAACCCCCGAAGAACGTGCTAGGCGCAGAACTCTGGGCTTGTGCCTCTATTGTGGGGGCAAGGGTCATTTTCGTGACTCCTGCTCGCTTCGTCCGGGAAACGCTCGGGTCTAATACATTTGGAAGGTGGAGTATTGGACCCAGAAACATCACCTTCTCGCCTGCTCTTGCCGGTGTCCCTTCATGTAGGCACTTCTCCTCAGTCAACCCTTGCATACCTGGATTCCGGGGCTGCCGGCAATTTCATGGATTGGAGAACAATCTCTATGCCAAGCTGGAGAAATGTTCCTTTGAATGTTCTGAGGTCCTGTTTTTGGGGTGCTTTGTCTCATGTTCGGGGCTTCGTATGGACCCTGGGAAGGTCTTGGCTATCACCAACTGGCCTCTTCCTGCTAGCCTCAAGGCCACACAGCGCTTTCTTGGCTTCACTAATTATTATAGGCAGTTCATAAGGAATTACTCTTCCATTGCCGCGCCTATTATCGCTTTGACCAAGAAGGGTGTGAATGCCAGAGACTGGCCTCCCGAAGCTGTCTCTGCATTTCACAACCTGAAACAGGCCTTTGTTTCTGGCCCCCTCTTGAGGAGACCAAATCCTGGGAATGCATTTTTTATTGAAGTGGACGCTTCCTCAATGGGGGTGGGAGCTGTGCTTCTTCAAATCTTTGAGAAGAGACGCCAACCATGTGCGTTCTTCTCCAAAAAAATTTCTCAGGCAGAGAGGAATTATGCCATCGGTGATCGGGAACTTCTCGCAATTAAATTGGCGTTAGAGGAGTGGCGTCATCTCTTGGAGGGTTCCCCTCACTCCATAACGATCTTTACCGATCACAAGAATTTACAGTATCTACAGAATGCTAAACGTCTGAATCCTAGACAGGCCAGGTGGAGTCTCTTCTTTGCCCGTTTTAATTTCACGATTACCTACAAACCTGGTTCCTGCAACGGTCGGGCTGATGCGCTCTCTAGGTCATTTGACACTTTGGACGAGGAGTCCGCCCCTGAACCTGAGCCGATCATTCCCACCTCATGCATTGTTGCCCACTCTACCACCCTGAAGTCTAAAATTCCGCCTGGTAAGACCTTTGTCCCCACTGAGCTAAGAGCTAAGATCCTTCGTTGGGGACATGATTCCAAGGTGGCAGGGCATTCTGGATTCCTCCGATCCTTCCTACTCATCAGTCGTCACTACTGGTGGCCTAATCTCCGCTCAGACGTCAAAGACTACGTTAAAGCTTGTCATGTCTGTGCTCAGTCCAAATCCTCCACACAAGCTCCTGCTGGTCTCCTCATGCCCTTGCCTATTCCTAAGGAACCCTGGGCCCATATTGCCATGGATTTTATCACCGATCTCCCACTGTCTGAGAATAATACAGTCATTTGGGTGGTAATCGATCGATTCTCCAAGATGGCTCATTTTGTTCCTCTTCCTGGTCTTCCTTCTGCCCCTGCCTTGGTTCCCATTTTCATTCGAGAAATTCTCCGCCTACATGGGGTCCCTTCTCATATTGTTTCCGACAGGGGAGTCCAATTCACGTCTCGTTTTTGGAGAGCCTTTTGCAAATCCCTCAATATTGTCTTGGATTTTTCTTCTTCTTACCATCCCCAATCCAATGGACAGACTGAGAGGGTTAATCAGGAGTTAGAGGTCTTTCTTCGCACCTTTGTGTCTTCTCACCATGACGATTGGTCCTCTCTACTCCCGTGGGCAGAATTCTCCCATAACAATCATGTGAATACCAGTTCGCAGAAGACACCCTTTTTCACAGTTTATGGAAAACACCCTCAACTTCCTCTTCCTATGATCTGTTCTCCAGACATTCCAGCTTTGGCTTCGGTTCAGGAGTCTCTCAATTCCGTTTGGGGTCACGTTCATGATTCCCTCCGGGCAGCTGCTGAAAAATTCAAAGGCTTTGCCGACCGCCGCAGGCGTAAACCGCCTTCTCTTCAGCCAGGGGACAAAGTCTGGCTCTCTACCAGGAACATCAAGCTCCGAGTTCCTTCTCTGAAGTTTGCTCCACGATTCATCGGTCCATACACGGTAACTGCTAAACTGAATCCGGTTTGTTTCAAACTCCAGATTCCTAAGAGCCTTAAAATCACTAACTCCTTTCATGTTGCTCTTCTAAAGCCTTTAGTCCTCAATAAATTCTCTCGTCCTCTTCCTACCGTGGCGCCTGTCTCGGAGGATAATCAGGAGTACGAGATCAGTCAAATTCTGGACTCCCGACTCTGTAAAGGCGTTCTTCAGTACCTCGTTCATTGGAAAGGGTTTGGTCCTGAGGAGAGGTCTTGGATCACTGCATCTGAGGTCTTTGCACCTCGTCTGTTAAAGGAGTTTCATCTGAAGTTTCCCTCTAAACCTGGGCCCAGGCGGGGAAGGGGGAGGCCTCGTAAGAGGGAGGGTACTGTCATGGATATGCATTAATGTCTGTCTGCCATCTTACCTTCCTCCTCATGTGTTCATCTAGAGACCAGACCTCCTTCACCTGGCTTCCTTTATAATCTCCTCCCAGCCTGACTCCACCCCAGGCCCTATCACTGAACACTATATTAACCTGTGCACTGCAAGCCTGCTTTGCTGATCAACGTGTTTGTTAGGCATTGTGTGTTTGGGTTCCTGCCTGCCGTGTGCTACGTCTGTCTCTCTGTTACGTTATTGGCTTGTCCCCGACCATCCCTGTCTGCTCGTGACCCTTGACCTTCGGCTCGTTCTTCGTTATCCTTGTCTGCTTGTGGCCCCTGACCTTCGGCTTGTTATTCGGTTCTCTCTATCGTGTGCTGCTGCTTCCCCTTATCCTACGGGGCGTGAGCTAGGAAACTCCAGGGGCCGCGACCTGGTCCCAGCCTGCAGCGTAACATCCTCACCACTAGAGGCCCTGGAGAAGACCAGCTGGGTCTTAGACTCCGCGCCCTGGGGAATCTTGGCTCTCGCTTCCGTTGGGATCCCGGTTGTGCTCCTCTGGTCCCGCTTTCCACAACCACCCAGTTTCCTATCCACAGAAGCCAGCCATAGGGTTCACTACCCCGCGGTGCACTCCTGTCCCCCTACGGTGTGCATCTGTCGCCTGGCCACAGGTGACCCTGACAATGAAGAAAATTAGTGAAGACAGCCGCACTCCAATCCAACGTATATTTATTCAGGCAAAACAGGCACTACAAAAACCAGTAGAACTCAGGACAGCTGACGCGTTTCACACCAATTCAGTGTTTACTCATAGCGCCGCAGTGTAGGTCCGCTCAGCCAACGACATTTCGTGTGGAGTGGAGACTGCAGCGCTGGACATCAGATTGCCGCGGGACACTGGATTACATCGCTGGAATGGGTTTTTTATTTTTTATTTTTTTATTTTCAATGAAGGACTTTCCCAAAGGTGTCTGTGTGTTTTTTTTTTTTAATTTTTTTTTACACTGTACAATGCACCCCTTACCAATTCACATAGGGGGGCGGGATCTGGGGGTCCCCTTTGTTAAAGGGGTCTTCCAGATTTCGATAAGCCCCCTGCCCGCAGACCCCCACAACCACCGGACAAGGGTTGTGGGGATGAGGCCCTTGTCCCCATCAACATGGGGACATGGTGCTTTGAGGGGTCACAGACCCCCAAAGCATCCTCCCCATGTTGAGGGCATGTGGCCTGGTACGGTTCAGGAGGGGGGGCGCTCTCGCGTCCCCCCTCTTTTCCTGCGGCCTGCCAGGTTGCGTGCTTGGATAAAGGGTCTTTATATTTTTTTTTATTTGAGGTGGAGTTCCCCTTAAAATCCATACCAGACCTGAAGGGTCTAGTATGGATATTTGGGGAAACCCCACGTCATTTTTTTAAAAAAAATTGACGCAGGGTTTCCCTTAATATCCATACCAGAACTGAAGGGCCTGGTAATTGAATTTGGGGGGACCCCCACACATTTAAATTTTTTTTTTATCAATGACGTTTCTCTGTATTGCCGGGAGCCGACAATTCATTATAGCTGCGAGTGGTTTTAAATGAATTTTTTTCCTTCAGAAATTACACTTTGTGCAGGGACAGTTCTAAGCAAGGGAAACAAGCGCTTTACAGGCATACTATACATCCCCCCCCCCCCCCCCCCCCATGTACGAAATTTTAAGGAATATTTCACTTTTATTGTTTCACTTTAAGCATTATTAAAATCACTGCTCCCGAATAAACGTCAGTTTTTAAAACTTTTTTTTGCATTGATACATGTCCCCTGGGGCAGGACCCGGGTCCCCAAACAATTTGTATGACAATAACTTGCATATAAGCCTTTAAAATTAGCACTTTAGATTTCTCCCATAGACTTTTACAGGGTGTTCCGCGGCTTTTAGAATTTGCCGCGAACACCCCAAATTGTTCGCTGTTCGGCGAACGTGCGAACAGGCAATGTTCGAGTCGAGAATGAGTTTGACTCGAACTCGAAGCTCATCCCTATTTATGTGTATTTATTGAAAGTTCTTGATTTTGTTTGAGACCCAAAAAGATTTCAATTGTATTAATAAAACTATGCATTGTCATAAGCCTGTGCAAATGAATTAGCAAAATTAAGCATTTCCAGAACATTTGTTACCAGTGAATGTATTAACTGACATTAGGTCTATTAATTAATGGCGGTCATATGCAGTACAATATGAATGAAAGATTATGTCCTATTCAACAAAACAACTGAATTGGACAACCATCAAGCTAGACAAAATTGGTACACCCAGGCAAGGAGCAACAGATGGTGAAAGTTGTGGCGGACAAAAAAATTGATTGTAGTGTGTTGAGCAATGGCGTTTTTCCACATCCTAAGTGATTACCATGATTGGCCACTTCCCATCGCTTAGGAGCACAAAAATAGACCTGGGCTTCAGTCCAATCGACTTGATACAATCATTTTGTGCATGGAATTGATAGAAACTTGTGTATGGAACATCGATTGAATTATGTTTCCAGTGAAATCGATATTTAGCTCAATTTACGTGGTCAATTGGTCTAGGTATATTGTTTTATAGTACCATGTACGTCCATCATAAAACCCAACTCTTGGCTATTTTTAAATTAAAAAACATGGTTTTCTGTGAATGGCTGAGCAATGCTCAACCTGACTCAATTTTGTTCCTGCAGCAGACGGGAAGTCCGCTGCTGGAACACAAAGCTGTATACGGTATGTAGTTAATGCTATATACAGTTTATACAGCACTGGCAGCAGGTTCATCTATTAGTAAGGGAAATAGTTTGGGTCAGCTTGGCCCCAATAAACTATCTAAAGTGATAGCAAAGCTCTAGTTAGGCTTTAAAGAGAAGATACGTTCAGTAAAAAAAAAAAAAAACTGTAGCTGCTAATGTTTAACTTAGCAGCTAACTTAGCAGCCCAGGGATCCAGCACTATGATCACCCGAGCCAATTCTATGTGGTCTTCAGGTCCCTGCTGCCGCCATCTTGCTTATGGAAAGCCGGCTGTCACTTCCTACTGGCTCACTGCTGGTTCCCCAATGCACATATGCAAGTCGTGCTGCACTTTCTCTTTGGACCTGCAACCTCCTGAAACATGTGACATATCTCAAGAGGTTGCATTTGGGGGGAAGTGAAGTTCCGCTCCTGTAAAAATGGGGCAGCGAGTACCTTCCAGATATAGGTACCCATTCCCAGAGAAAAAAAAAAGAAAGTGTTAGGTGGAAGGTGTGGAGAAGGGGGAGGAGGAAAGGTAGAACTTCCCTTTTAGGTGATGTTTTGCTTTAAGTGCAAAGTAGTATTCAATGGAAGGCACCTTATGGTGTACTTTTTACCCATTGTGTTGCTCTCCTACTTTTCTCAATATTGGCATTTGCATAGCATTAGCATTAAAGAATACACAACCAATGAAATGTGTAGGGTGGAGCCACGCTCATGATGTCATTTCTGGTGGCGTTACTTTGGACGAACGCATACAATGAGTAGGAAGTGGAGGTGCCAACATTATGCTGAAAGACTAATCTTTATGTTTGCTATGTAAGTGCGCATTTTTTTATGTTTTTAAGTGTAAATAAAGCGGTATTACACTGTTGCTTGTCTTCTCTTTTGGTATGATTTCTCATGAATTTAGTTAAATATTATTTGGAGGTATACCCCCAAGGTGTAGTGCAAGGAGAAAACCTGGAGAAGAAAGGAGCCTGTATTAATGCGTTAGAGACCTTCTTATCTCATGAGGAGTCACAGAGTATTTGGTGAGTCACTCGCAAAGAGTGGGGTGGAAAGAGTTTTTGATGCACAAGCACTTTTTTAAGCAAAGAGATGCACTATGTTTTGGAAGCAGCATTTCAGTGGAAACACTTTTAAAGGAGGCACTTGATTATATTAGAACAGGAAGAAATGTTTTAAATATGTGAACTGGAGTTATGAACACTGTATTGGCAGCACATTATAATATTGTGTAACACAGTGGAACCTCGGAATGCGAGTTATGCGGCTAACGACCGTTTTGCAATACGAGCACTGTATTTTTAAAAATCCTGACTCGGTTTGTGAGTGTTGTCATGCAAAACGAGCAGGTTTCAAGCCACAGCATTGTGCAGTACCGCGTTTGGCCTGAGGTGGGGGTGCTGGAGCTGAGCGGAGCCGTTTGGAAATGCTCGGAAAGACTTGGAAATACTCAGTTCCCGAGCCTTTCCAAGGTTTTCCGAGGTCAGCCGAGCTGTCCTCTGGCCTTTCTGTGTGTTTCCGAGGCTCTCCGGCTTCCCCCCACCTCTGGCCACATGTGCTATTGCATGCCATTGAAGTCAATGCAGAACAAATTATTTTAGTTTCCATTGACTTCAATGGGGAAACTCGATTTGATAGGCGAGTACTTTGGATTACGAGCATTCTCCTGGAACGGATTATGCTAGAATCCGAGGTTTCATTGTAAAATTGTAAAATGTAATTCATGTTTTGGATGACATTTATATTTGTAGAAGCACTGTGATTTATTAATGTTAAAGCTTTCAAGTAGGGATGAGCCGAACACCCCCCGGTTCGGTTCGCACCAGAACCTGCAAACGGACCGAAAGTTTGCGCAAACTTTAGAACCCTATTAAATACAATGGACTCGAACGTTCGAAATCAAAAGTGCTAATTATAAAGGCTAATATGTATGTTATTGTCCTAAAAAGGGTTTGGGGACCCGGGTCCTGCCCAAGGGTACATGTATCAATGCAAAATAAAGTTTTAAAAACGTCCGTTTTTTCGGGAGCAGTGATTTTAATGATGCTTAAAGTGCAAAAAAAAGTGAAATATTCCTTTAAATATCGTACCTGGGGGGAGTCTATAGTATGCCTGTGAAGTGGCACGTGTTTCCCGTGTTTAGAACTGTCCCTGCACAAAATGACATTTCGAAAGGAAAAAAAGTCATTTAAAACTGCTTGCGGCTTTAATGTAATGTCTGGTCCCGGCAATATGGATGAAAATCATTGAGATCCCCCCCAGCCCACTACCAGCCCCTTTGGGTCTTGTATGGATATTAATGGGAACCCCGCACCCAAATTAAAAAAAGGCCCTATATACTCTGAACAGCAGTATACAGGCGGTGCAAACAAGACAGGGACTGTAGGTTTGTTCTTAAGTATTTGTTTGTAATTTGGAACAGGTACATTTTTTAAGTGTAGCTCCAGCCAAAAAATCTATTTTTAAGCTTTTTGGAAAACATAGGGAAGGGTTATCACCCCCTGTAACATTTGTTTTGCTGTCTGTGCACCTGTTCAGAACATTTCACCTCACTTTCCGTCCCAATGACAAATGTTTTTTGAAAATTTGGGGTTTTTATTGAAACAAGGATTGGTGATAAAGCATCAGTTGACAGGAGACACCTTTTTCCCATATTAACTCTTACAGGAGAGAATTTCCCTTCTTAGGGGCCTGCCATATATACTCTGCAGAAATTTGGTCCTTAGGTGTTGGTGTTGCCACAACACTGTAAGCCCTCACAGTTACTCTTGGTGGTCGCTGGAATGCCCTGGTGTGAACTATTATTTCAGGAATTGTAATTACATGCCATTGTTGAACAGTGGTAGAAAAATAGGGCCTTTGGTGGTGGTGGTGGTGGTGTTGCCACAACACTGTAAGCCCTCACAGTTACTCTTGGTGGGCGCAGGAATGGGCCCTGCTGTGCATTATTAGATCAAGAATTGTAATTACATGCCCCTGTTAAACAGGGGCAGAAAAATTGGGCCTTAGGCACTGGTGCCACAACACTGCAACCCCTCACAGATACTGTACTTGGAGCGCAGCAATGAGCCCTGCTGCAAAGTATTGCATCAAAAATTGTAATAACACGCCCCTGTTAAACAGAGGCAGAAAAATTGGGCCTTAGGCACTGGTGCTGGTGCCACAACACTGCAACCCCTTACAGATACTCTATTAGGAGCGCATGAATGAGCCCTGCAGCAAAGTATAGCATCAAAAATTGTATTTACACGCCCCTGTTAAACAGGGGCTGAAAAATTGGGCCTTAGGCACTGGTGCTGGTGCTACAACACTGCAATCCCTCACAGATACTGTAGTTGGAGCGCAGCAATGAGCCCTGATGCAAAGTATTGCATCAAAAATTGTAAATACACGCCCCTGTTAAACAGGGGCAGAAAAATTGGGCCTTAGCCACTGGGGGCAGTGCCCAGAACCAAAAATGTTCTTACAAGCTATCAGCATGGTCATTAAGGAGGAAGAGGATAGTCACTCAGAATAACAGGATAGTCACTCAGCATCAGCATAGGCAGTCTTGAAGGGATCTGACATTTAAAAAAAAAAATTGGGTTACATCAGCATCAGGTGCTTGGTAGCTGGTGGTGATCCAAGACTGATTCATTTTTATGATCAACCGAGTCAGTGGACAGGCGCACCCTGTGATCGGTTACAAAGCCTCCAGCAGCACTGAATGTGCGTTCCGAAAGAATGCTGGATGCAGGACAGGCCAGTAGCTCAATTGCATACTGTGCAAGCTCTGGCCAGTGATCCATCCTCAAAATCCAGTAACCCAGAGGATGTTCGGTGGGAAAGGTGTCCAAGTCTGATCTTGCCCCTAGGTATTCCTGCGCCATGTAAACCAGACGCTGGCGATGTTTGCTGGAACCGATCATACCTTGGAGCTGCGTACTAAAAAATTGTCTGAATGCATCGGTCAGACGGCCACCTTCTCCACTGCTCCTTCTTTGACTGACTGAAGCCTCAGCAACACGTTGTCCAGGACCAGGAATTTGTAACCTCCCTGTCTCTGGGAACGCGTTGCACAGACCTTTCTGCAAGGCCTCCCGAAGATGCTTCATCCTCTGCTCCCTAAGGTCCGCAACCTTACCCTTGTAACGTGGATCAAGGAGCGATGCCAGCCAGTAATGATCCCTCTCCTTGATAGCACGAATACTAGGATCCTTCCGCAGACTTTGCAGGATCAGGGAGGCCATGCAGCGTAGGTTTGCTGAGGCATTTGGTCCGGAGTCCTCTGGGTCACTGAGGACGACATGATCCGCAGCCAACTCCTCCCAGCCACGTACAAGTCCATGGGTGTCTTGGGACTGTAATTGATCCCTTGAAGACTGCTGCTGATGCTGTGTGCTAGGCTCCACCTCCATGCTGGCACAATCCTCCTCCTCCTCCTCTTCCTGTGTGATAGGCGGGGTACAGCAGGAACACTGTTTGGATAAAGGGGGCCTTGAGAGGTAAGGAAGTCCTCCTCTTCCTCCCTCTGTTCTGCCTCAAGTGCCCTGTCCATTATTCCACGGAGCGTGTGCTCCAACAGGTGGACAAGAGGGACAGTGTCACTGATGCATGCCCTGTCACTGCTCACCATCCTCTTGGCCTCCTCAAACAGTGCCAGGACAGTGCATGCATCCCTGATCATGGCCCACTGGTGTGGGGAAAAAAATCCAAGCTACCCTGACCCTGTCCTGGTGCTATATTGCAACAGATACTCATTGATGGCCCTCTGCTGCGTGTGCAACCGCTGCAGCATGACCAACGTAGAGTTCCACCTGGTGGGCATGTCACAGATTAGGCGGTTCTTGGGCAGGTTGTAATCCTTTTGCAGGTCAGCCAGCTGAGCACTGGCATTATATGACCGGTGAAAATGACCACAGAGTTTCTTGGCCTGCTTCAGGACCTCCTGTAAGCCCGGGTACCTGCCCAAGAACCGCTGTACCACCAAGTTAAGGACGTGAGCCAAACAGGGCACATGGGTCAGTTGTCCCTGTCGGAGGGCGGAGAGGAGGTTGGTGCCATTGTCGCAAACCACCTTTCCTGGCTGAAGCTGACATGGCGTCAACCACCTCTGAGCCTGCCCCTGCAGAGCTGACAGAATCTCTGCCCCAGTGTGGCTCCTGTCCCCCAAGCACACCAGCTCAAGCACTGCATTGCATCTTTTTGCCTGCGTACTTGCGTAGCCCCTTGAACGCCTACGGAGCACCGCTGGTTCCGAGGACAAAGCACAGGTAGAGGCCATGGAGGAAGAAGAAGAGGAGGGGGTGGAGGAGAGAGGTGTGTCAGAATCACCAGTAGTAACATTTTGGAGGCGTGGTGGCGGAACAACCTCCAACACTACTGCACCTTGTCCTGCATCCTTCCCAGCTGCCAGCAGAGTCACCCAATGCGCGGTGAAAGATAGGTAACGTCCCTGTCCATGCCTGCTGGACCATGAGTCAGTGGTAATATGCACCTTAATGCTGACCGCCCTGTCCAGCGAGGCCAAGACATTGCCTTCCACATTCCGGTAGAGAGCCGGGAAATCGCCTTCCGTGAGAAAAAGTTGCGGGGGCAGATTTTACCAACGGAAAAGGCAGCAGTTGAAGTGCTAGCAATTTAGCCAAGCTAGCATTCAACCGCTGGGCATGTGGATGGCTGGGAGCGAACTTCTTTCGGCGGTGCAGCAGCTGGGGCAGGGAAATTTGCCTGGTACAATCTGACATCTGTGTACCAATAGCAGATTGCCCGCAAGTACTTGGCTGTGACACACCTAATTCTACACCTTCATTCCTCTCAGTGCAGGTTTCAGAGAGGACTGAAGGTATAGTGGGGTTGGAAATCCCAGCTGATGAGGAGTAAGGAGAGGTCCGCTTTGTTCTTTGGTGTGGGTCTTTTATGTATGCATGCCAACAAACTGCATGGCAGGTCGACACATGTCTGGTCAAGCACGTGGTGCCCAAGCGGCTGATGTTTTGACCACACGAGATACGCTTCAGACATATATTGCAAATGGCAATGGTGCGATCTGCTGCACACGTTTGAAAAAAGGCCCACACCTCCTCCTCCTCCTCCTCCTCTCTCCTATCAGGCACCCACGTGGAGTCAGTGACCTCATTATCCCCTCCCTCCTCATCACTGGAGCAAATCTGGCAGTATGCTGCAGCTGGGGGAACATGACTGCCAGATAACTGTCCTTATTGGGCACCCCCTCTCTCTGGGCTCACGTTACTACCACCTCTCTCTGGGCTCACGTTACTGCCTTCCTCTAGCTGGGTTCCATCATCGGAGCCTTCAAAGCGCTGGGCATCCTCCTGGAGCATGTACCCAACACTGTGGTCAAACAGTTTGGGGGACTCCTCTGGAGGAAGGAGTGACTGATGCCATTGAGCCGAGGGAAGAGGCCGCTTTGACAGCTGCTTTGCCAGACAAAGTACCCTGAGCCTGGGTGAGAGAGGATGAGGAGTAGGGATGAGCCGAACACCCCCGGGTTCGGTTCGCACCAGAACCTTCGAACGGACCGAAAGTTCGCGCGAAATTTCGAACCCTATTCGTTATAATGGACGCGAACGTTCGAAATCAAAATTGCTAATTACAACGGCCAATATGCATGTTAATGTCATAAAACAGGTTTGGGGACCCGGGTCCTGCCCCAGGGGACATATATCAATGCAAAAAGAAATTTTAAAAACTAAAGTTTTTTCGGGAGCAGTCATTTTAATGATGCATAAAGTGAAAAAAAAAGTGAAATTTTCCTTTAAATATGGTACCTGGGGGGTGTCTAAAGTATGCCTGTGAAGTGGCATGTGTTTCCCGTGTTTAGAACTGTCCTTGCACAAAATGACATTTGTAAAGGAAAAAAAGAAGCCATTTAAAACCACTTGCGGCTTTAATGTCATGTCTTGTCCTGGCCGCCATATGGCTGAAAATCCTTGAGAAAAATGGCATGGCTACCCCATCACCGTCCCCCCCCACCCCAGCCCCTTTGGGTCTTGTATGGATACTAAGGGGGACCCCGCACCCAAAATAAAACCCTATACCTACAACCCTATATACTCTGAACAGCAGTATATAGGTGGTGCAAACAAGACATGGACTGTAGGTTTGTTCTTAAGTAGAATCTGAACAGGTACATTATGAAGTGTAGCTACATCCCAAAAAAATCAATTTTTAAGCTTTTTGGAGAACATAGGGAGGGGTTATCACCCCTGTAACATTTGCTGTCTTTGCACATCTGTTCAGAACATGTCACCTCACTTTCCGTCCCAATGACAAATGTTTTTGGAAAAGTGGGGTTTTAATTGAAACAAGGATTGGTGATAAAGCATCAGTAGAGAGGAGATACCTTTTTCCCAAATTAAATCTAACAGGATAGAATTTTCCTTCCTAGGGGTAGATTTCCTCTCACTTCCTGTTTTCTCTTGCCGTTTGCAAGTAGGAGTCGTTTGTAAGTTGGATGTTTGAAAGTAGGGGCCTGCCGTATATACTCTGCAGAAATTTGCCCTATTAGATGTTGGTGTAGCCACAAGACTGGTGGGCACAGGAATGGGCCCTGCTGTGAGTTAATAGATCAAGATTTGTACTTGCATGCACCTGTTGAACCGGGCAGAAAAATTGGGCCTTTGGTGGTGGTGGTGGTGGTGGTGGACGGTGTTGCCACAAGACTGTAAGCCCTCACAGTTACTCTTGGTGGGTGCAGGAATGGGCCCTGCTGTGAGTTATTAGATCAAGATTTGTAATTGCATGCACCTGTTGAACAGGGCAGAAAAATTGGGCCTTTGGTGGTGGTGGTGGACGGTGTTGCCACAAGACTGTAGGCCCTCATAGTTACTCTTGGTGGGCGCAGGAATGGGCCCTGCTGTGAACTATTAGATCAAGATTTGTAATTACACGCCCCTGTTAAACAGGGGCTGAAAAATTGTGCCTTAGGCATTGGTGCTGGTGCCACAACACTGCAACCCCTCACAGATACTGTACTTGAAGCACAGCAGTCACACCTGTTGCGAAGCATCTTTTTAAAAAATTGTAATTACACGCCCCTGTTATACAGGGGCTGAAAAATTGTGCCTTAGGCACTGGTGCTGGTGCCACAACACTGCAACCCCTCACAGATACTGTACTCTGAGCACAGCAATGAGACCTGTTGCAAAGCATTGCCTAAAAATTGTAATTACACGCCCCAACAGGGGCTGAAAAATTGTGCCTTAGGCACTGGTGCTGGTGCCACAACACTGCAACCCCTCACAGATACTGTACTCTGAGCACAGCAGTCAGACCTGTTGCGAAGCATCTTTTTAAAAAATTGTAATTACACGCCCCTGTTATACAGGGGCTGAAAAATTGTGCCTTAGGCACTGGTGTGGTGGCATGGATCATTGAGGAGGAGGAAGAGGATAGTCAGTGAACATAACAGGACAGTCACTCAGCATCAGCATAGGCAGTCTTGAAGGGATGTGACATTATAAATTATTCCGTTATATCCGCTTCAGGTGTCTGGTAGCTGGTGGTGATCCAAGACTGATTCATTTTTATGAAGGTCAGTCGATCAACCGAGTCGGTGGACAGGCGCACCCTATGATCGGTGACAAATCCTCCAGCAGCACTGAATGTGCGTTCGGAAAGAACGCTGGATGCAGGACAGGCCAGTAGCTCAATTGCATACTGTGCAAGCTCTGGCCAGTGATCCATCCTCAGGACCCAGTAAGCCAGAGGATTTTCGGTGGGAAAGGTGTCCAAGTCTGACCTTGCCCCTAGGTATTCCTGCACCATGTATATCAGACGCTGGCGATGGTTGCTGGAACCGATCATACCTTGGGGCTGCGGACTAAAAAATTGTCTGAACGCATCGGTCAGACGTCCACCTTCCCCACCGCTCCTTCTGCTACTGACCGAAGCCTCAGCAACTCGTCGTCCAGGACCAGGAGTTTGTAACCTCCCAGTTTCTGGGAACGCGTTGCACAGACCTTTCTGCAAGGCCTCCCTGAGATGTCTCATCCTCTGCTCCCTCTGCGATGGCAAGATAAGGTCCGCAACCTTACCCTTGTACCGTGGATCAAGGAGAGTGGCCAGCCAGTAATGGTCACTCTCCTTGATCCGAAGAACACGAGGATCCTTCCGCAGGCTTTGCAGGATCAGGGAGGCCATGCAGCGTAGGTTAGCTGAGGCATTCGGTCCGGAGTCTTCTGGGTCACTGAGGATGACATGATCGCCAGCCACCTCCTCCCAGCCACGTACAAGTCCACTGGTTTGTTGGGACTGTACATCATCCCTAAAAGACTGCTGCTGCTGATGCTGAGTGCCAGGCTCCACCTCCATGCTCACACAATCCTCCTCCTCCTCCTCCTCCTCTTCCTGTGTGATGGGTGGGACAGAAGGAACATTGTCTGGATAAAGGGAGCCTTGAGAGACAAGGAAGTCCTCCTCTTCCTGCCTCTGTTCTGCCTCAAGTGCCCTGTCCATTATCCCACGCAGCGTATGCTCCAACAGGTGGACAAGAGGTACAGTGTCACTGATGCATGCACTGTCACTGCTCACCATCCTCGTGGCCTCCTCAAATGGTGAGAGGACAGTGCATGCATCCCTGATCATGCTCCACTGGCGTGGGGAAAAAAAGCCAAGCTCCCCTGACCCTGTCCTGGTGCCGTAGTCGCAAAGGTACTCATTGATGGCCCTCTGCTGCGTGTGCAGTCGCTGCAGCATGGCCAACGTTGAGTTCCACCTGGTGGGCATGTCACATATTAGGCGGTTCTTGGGCAGGTTCAGCTCCTTTTGCAGCTCAGTCAGCCGAGCACTGGCATTATAAGATCGGCGGAAATGCACACAGACTTTCCTGGCCTGCCTCAGGACATCCTGTAAGCCTGGGAACCTGCCCAAGAACCGCTGCACCACCAGGTTGAGGACGTGAGCCATACAGGGCACATGGGTGAGCTGCCCCTGTCGCAGGGCGGAGAGGAGGTTGGTGCCATTATCAGAAACGACCATTCCTGGCTTAAGCTGGCGTGGCGTCAACCACTTCTCGGCCTGCCCCTGCAGAGCTGCCAGAACCTCTGGCCCAGTGTGGCTCCTGTCCCCCAAACACACCAGCGCAAGCACGGCATGGCATCTTTTTGCCTGCGTACTCGCGTAGCCCCTTGTACGCCTACGGAGCACCGCTGGTTCCGAGGACAGAGCACTCGAAGAGGACATGGAGGAAGAAGAAGAGGAGGGGGTGG
Organism: Rana muscosa; assembly: GCA_029206835.1. Classification (NCBI taxonomy): domain Eukaryota; kingdom Metazoa; phylum Chordata; class Amphibia; order Anura; family Ranidae; genus Rana; species Rana muscosa. The sequence goes on along the minus strand of CM055120.1, from coordinate 190,261,087 downwards.
AGGAGAGAGGTGTGTCACAACCAGTAGTAGCATTTTGGAGGCGTGGTGGCGGAACAACCTCCAACATTACTGCACCTTGTCCTGCATCCCTCCCAGCTGCCAATAGAGTGACCCAATGGGCCGTGAAAGAAAGATAACGTCCCTGTCCATGCCTGCTGGACCATGAGTCAGCGGTAATATGCACCTTACCGCTGACCGCCCTGTCCAGCGAGGCATGGACATTGCCTTCCACATGCCAGTAGAGAGACGGAATCGCCTTCCGTGAGAAAAAGTGGCGTTTGGGAACCTGCCACTGAGGAACCGCACATTGAACAAACTCACGGAAGGGGGCCGAGTCTATCAACTGAAAAGGCAGCAGTTGAAGTGCTAGCAATTTAGCCAAGCTAGCATTCAACCGCTGGGCATGTGGATGGCTGGGAGTATACTTCTTTCGACGGTCCAGCAGCTGGGGCAGGGAAATTTGCCTGCTACAATCGGACGTCGGTGTACTGCAAGTACTTGGTTGTGACACACCTAATTCTACACCTTCAGTCCTCTCAGAGCAGCTTTCAGAGAGGACTGAAGATATAGTGGGGATGGAGATCCCAGCTGATGAGGAGCAAGGAGAGGTCCGCTTTGTTCTTTGGTGTGGGTCTTTTATGTGTGCTTGCCAACGAGCTGCATGGCAGGTCGACATATGTCTGCTCATGCTTGTGGTGCCCAAGCGGCTGATGTTTTGGCCACGCGAGATACGCTTGAGACAAATATTGCAAATAGCAGTGGTGCGATCTGATGCACTCGTCTCAAAAAAGGCCCACACCAAAGAACTTTTGTGATAACGTGCAGAGGCAGCGCCCTGCACAGGCGGAGCTCTGCGGTGTGGTACAGTTGCTGTGCTGGCCTCTAGCTGGCCTCCAGGGGGCATCCTGCCTCGTTGGACATGTGACGCTGCATCCTCCTCCTCCTCCTCCTCTCTCCCTTCAGGCACCCACGTGGAGTCAGTGACCTCATCATCCCCTCCCTCTTCACCACTAGAGCAAACCTGGCAGTAAGCTGCAGCTGGTGGAACACTACTGCCAGATTGCTGTCCTTCAGCATCCCCTCTCTCTGCGCGCACACTACTGACTTCCTCAAGCTGGGTATCATCATCCGAGCCTTCGAATCGTTGGGCATCCTCCTGGAGCATGTACCCAACACTGTGCTCAAACAGTTCGGGGGACTCCTCAGGAGGACATGGTGGGTCTAGGGAAGGGGTGGCTGATGATGCCATTGAGTACGCGTTGGCAGCTGCTCTGCCAGTACCCTGAGCCTGGGTGAGAGAGGATGAGGAGGATGAGGAGGGCTTGGTCATCCATTCTACCAAGCCTTCGGCATGATGCGGCTCCACATGTCCAGCTGCCGAAAACAAAGACAAGCGTGTCCCATGGCCACGTGCTGATGACGATGCACGACCACGTCCACGGCCAGCACTGTTGTCTCTAGAAACAGAGCCTGCCTGCCCTGTGTTCTTGCCTCGGCACGCTCTGCCTCTCCTTGGCGGTCTTCCAGCCATTGTAGTCGGTAGTGTATATAGTATAAAAAATAGAACTCCTATGTGTGCTCACAACACACTGTAGGTCCTATGGGTGCTGACACTAACACACTATAGGTACTATGTGTGCTGCTGACAAGAAAATATAGGAGCTCTGTTTGCTGCCACTAACACACTAGAAGTCCTATTGGTGCTTCTGAGATGAAAATATAGGAGCTCTGTGTGATGCCACTAACACACTAGAAGTCCTATGGGTGCTGCTGAGAAGAAAATATAGGAGTTCTGTGTGATGCCACTAACACACTAGAAGTCCTATGGGTGCTTCTGAGATGAAAATATAGGAACTCTGTGTGATACCACTAACACACTAGAAGTCCTATGGGTGCTTCTGAGAAGAAAATATAGGAGCTCTGTTTGCTGCCACTAACACACTAGAAGTCCTATGGGTGCTGCTGAGAAGAAAATATAGGAGCTCTGTGTGATGCCACTAACACACTAGAAGTCCTATGGGTGCTTCTGAGATGAAAATATAGGAGCTCTGTGTGATGCCACTAACACACTAGAAGTCCTATGGGTGCTGCTGAGAAGAAAATATAGGAGCTCTGTGTGATGCCACTAACACACTAGAAGTCCTATGGGTGCTTCTGAGATGAAAATATAGGAGCTCTGTGTGATGCCACTAACACACTAGAAGTCCTATGGGTGCTGCTGAGAAGAAAATATAGGAGCTATGTGTGATGCCACTAACACACTAGAAGTCCTATGGGTGCTTCTGAGATGAAAATATAGGAGCTCTGTGTGATGCCACTAACACACTAGAAGTCCTATGGGTGCTGCTGAGAAGAAAATATAGGAGCTCTGTTTGCTGCCACTAACACACTAGAAGTCCTATGGGTGCTGCTGAGAAGAAAATATAGGAGCTCTGTGTGATGCCACTAACACACTAGAAGTCCTATGGGTGCTTCTGAGATGAAAATATAGGAGCTCTGTGTGATGCCACTAACACACTAGAAGTCCTATGGGTGCTGCTGAGAAGAAAATATAGGAGCTCTGTGTGATGCCACTAACACACTAGAAGTCCTATGGGTGCTTCTGAGATGAAAATATAGGAGCTCTGTGTGATGCCACTAACACACTAGAAGTCCTATGGGTGCTGCTGAGAAGAAAATATAGGAGCTATGTGTGATGCCACTAACACACTAGAAGTCCTATGGGTGCTGCTGAGAAGAAAATATAGGAACTCTGTGTGATGCCACTAACACACTAGAAGTCCTATGGGTGCTGCTGAGAAGAAAATATAGGAGCTCTGTTTGCTGCCACTAACACACTAGAAGTCCTATGGGTGCTGCTGAGAAGAAAATATAGGAGCTCTGTGTGATGCCACTAACACACTAGAAGTCCTATGGGTGCTTCTGAGATGAAAATATAGGAACTCTGTGTGATGCCACTAACACACTAGAAGTCCTATGGGTGCTGCTGAGAAGAAAATATAGGAGCTCTGTTTGCTGCCACTAACACACTAGAAGTCCTATGGGTGCTGCTGAGAAGAAAATATAGGAGCTCTGTGTGATGCCACTAACACACTAGAAGTCCTATGGGTGCTTCTGAGATGAAAATATAGGAACTCTGTGTGATGCCACTAACACACTAGAAGTCCTATGGGTGCTGCTGAGAAGAAAATATAGGAGCTCTGTTTGCTGCCACTAACACACTAGAAGTCCTATGGGTGCTGCTGAGAAGAAAATATAGGAGCTCTGTGTGATGCCACTAACACACTAGAAGTCCTATGGGTGCTTCTGAGATGAAAATATAGGAGCTCTGTGTGATGCCACTAACACACTAGAAGTCCTATGGGTGCTGCTGAGAAGAAAATATAGGAGCTATGTGTGATGCCACTAACACACTAGAAGTCCTATGGGTGCTTCTGAGATGAAAATATAGGAGCTCTGTGTGATGCCACTAACACACTAGAAGTCCTATGGGTGCTTCTGAGATGAAAATATAGGAGCTCTGTTTGCTGCCACTAACACACTAGAAGTCCTATGGGTGCTGCTGAGAAGAAAATATAGGAGCTCTGTGTGATGCCACTAACACACTAGAAGTCCTATGGGTGCTTCTGAGATGAAAATATAGGAGCTCTGTGTGATGCCACTAACACACTAGAAGTCCTATGGGTGCTGCTGAGAAGAAAATATAGGAGCTCTGTTTGCTGCCACTAACACACTAGAAGTCCTATGGGTGCTGCTGAGAAGAAAATATAGGAGCTCTGTGTGATGCCACTAACACACTAGAAGTCCTATGGGTGCTGCTGAGAAGAAAATATAGGAGCTCTGTTTGCTGCCACTAACACACTAGAAGTCCTATGGGTGCTGCTGAGAAGAAAATATAGGAGCTCTGTGTGATGCCACTAACACACTAGAAGTCCTATGGGTGCTTCTGAGATGAAAATATAGGAGCTCTGTGTGATGCCACTAACACACTAGAAGTCCTATGGGTGCTGCTGAGAAGAAAATATAGGAGCTCTGTGTGATGCCACTAACACACTAGAAGTCCTATGGGTGCTTCTGAGATGAAAATATAGGAACTCTGTGTGATGCCACTAACACACTAGAAGTCCTATGGGTGCTTCTGAGATGAAAATATAGGAGCTCTGTGTGATGCCACTAACACACTAGAAGTCCTATGGGTGCTTCTGAGATGAAAATATAGGAACTCTGTGTGATGCCACTAACACATTAGAAGTCCTATGGGTGCTGCTGAGAAGAAAATATAGGAGCTCTGTTTGCTGCCACTAACACACTAGAAGTCCTATGGGTGCTGCTGAGAAGAAAATATAGGAGCTCTGTGTGATGCCACTAACACACTAGAAGTCCTATGGGTGCTGCTGAGAAGAAAATATAGGAGCTCTGTTTGCTGCCACTAACACACTAGAAGTCCTATGGGTGCTTCTGAGATGAAAATATAGGAGCTCTGTGTGATGCCACTAACACACTAGAAGTCCTATGGGTGCTGCTGAGAAGAAAATATAGGAGCTCTGTTTGCTGCCACTAACACACTAGAAGTCCTATGGGTGCTGCTGAGAAGAAAATATAGGAGCTCTGTGTGATGCCACTAACACACTAGAAGTCCTATGGGTGCTGCTGAGAAGAAAATATAGGAGCTCTGTTTGCTGCCACTAACACACTAGAAGTCCTATGGGTGCTTCTGAGATGAAAATATAGGAGCTCTGTGTGATGCCACTAACACACTAGACGTCCTATGGGTGCTGCTGAGAAGAAAATATAGGAGCTCTGTGTGATGCCACTAACACACTAGAAGTCCTATGGGTGCTTCTGAGATGAAAATATAGGAACTCTGTGTGATGCCACTAACACACTAGAAGTCCTATGGGTGCTGCTGAGAAGAAAATATAGGAGCTCTGTTTGCTGCCACTAACACACTAGAAGTCCTATGGGTGCTTCTGAGAAGAAAATATAGGAGCTCTGTGTGATGCCACTAACACACTAGAAGTCCTATGGGTGCTTCTGAGATGAAAATATAGGAACTCTGTGTGATGCCACTAACACATTAGAAGTCCTATGGGTGCTGCTAAGAAGAAAATATAGGAGCTCTGTTTGCTGCCACTAACACACTAGAAGTCCTATGGGTGCTTCTGAGAAGAAAATATAGGAGCTCTGTGTGATGCCACTAACACACTAGAAGTCCTATGGGTGCTTCTGAGATGAAAATATAGGAACTCTGTGTGATGCCACTAACACATTAGAAGTCCTATGGGTGCTGCTGAGAAGAAAATATAGGAGCTCTGTTTGCTGCCACTAACACACTAGAAGTCCTATGGGTGCTGCTGAGAAGAAAATATAGGAGCTCTGTGTGATGCCACTAACACACTAGAAGTCCTATGGGTGCTGCTGAGAAGAAAATATAGGAGCTCTGTTTGCTGCCACTAACACACTAGAAGTCCTATGGGTGCTGCTGAGAAGAAAATATAGGAGCTCTGTTTGCTGCCACTAACACACTAGAAGTCCTATGGGTGCTGCTGAGATGAAAATATAGGAACTCTGTGTGATGCCACTAACACACTAGAAGTCCTATGGGTGCTGCTGAGAAGAAAATATAGGAGCTCTGTTTGCTGCCACTAACACACTAGAAGTCCTATGGGTGCTGCTGAGAAGAAAATATAGGAGCTCTGTTTGCTGCCACTAACACACTAGAAGTCCTATGGGTGCTGCTGAGAAGAAAATATAGGAGCTCTGTGTGATGCCACTAACACACTAGAAGTCCTATGGGTGCTTCTGAGATGAAAATATAGGAACTCTGTGTGATGCCACTAACACACTAGAAGTCCTATGGGTGCTGCTGAGAAGAAAATATAGGAGCTCTGTTTGCTGCCACTAACACACTAGAAGTCCTATGGGTGCTGCTGAGAAGAAAATATAGGAGCTCTGTGTGATGCCACTAACACACTAGAAGTCCTATGGGTGCTTCTGAGATGAAAATATAGGAGCTCTGTGTGATGCCACTAACACACTAGAAGTCCTATGGGTGCTGCTGAGAAGAAAATATAGGAGCTATGTGTGATGCCACTAACACACTAGAAGTCCTATGGGTGCTTCTGAGATGAAAATATAGGAGCTCTGTGTGATGCCACTAACACACTAGAAGTCCTATGGGTGCTTCTGAGATGAAAATATAGGAGCTCTGTTTGCTGCCACTAACACACTAGAAGTCCTATGGGTGCTGCTGAGAAGAAAATATAGGAGCTCTGTGTGATGCCACTAACACACTAGAAGTCCTATGGGTGCTTCTGAGATGAAAATATAGGAGCTCTGTGTGATGCCACTAACACACTAGAAGTCCTATGGGTGCTGCTGAGAAGAAAATATAGGAGCTCTGTTTGCTGCCACTAACACACTAGAAGTCCTATGGGTGCTGCTGAGAAGAAAATATAGGAGCTCTGTGTGATGCCACTAACACACTAGAAGTCCTATGGGTGCTGCTGAGAAGAAAATATAGGAGCTCTGTTTGCTGCCACTAACACACTAGAAGTCCTATGGGTGCTGCTGAGAAGAAAATATAGGAGCTCTGTGTGATGCCACTAACACACTAGAAGTCCTATGGGTGCTTCTGAGATGAAAATATAGGAGCTCTGTGTGATGCCACTAACACACTAGAAGTCCTATGGGTGCTGCTGAGAAGAAAATATAGGAGCTCTGTGTGATGCCACTAACACACTAGAAGTCCTATGGGTGCTTCTGAGATGAAAATATAGGAACTCTGTGTGATGCCACTAACACACTAGAAGTCCTATGGGTGCTTCTGAGATGAAAATATAGGAGCTCTGTGTGATGCCACTAACACACTAGAAGTCCTATGGGTGCTTCTGAGATGAAAATATAGGAACTCTGTGTGATGCCACTAACACATTAGAAGTCCTATGGGTGCTGCTGAGAAGAAAATATAGGAGCTCTGTTTGCTGCCACTAACACACTAGAAGTCCTATGGGTGCTGCTGAGAAGAAAATATAGGAGCTCTGTGTGATGCCACTAACACACTAGAAGTCCTATGGGTGCTGCTGAGAAGAAAATATAGGAGCTCTGTTTGCTGCCACTAACACACTAGAAGTCCTATGGGTGCTTCTGAGATGAAAATATAGGAGCTCTGTGTGATGCCACTAACACACTAGAAGTCCTATGGGTGCTGCTGAGAAGAAAATATAGGAGCTCTGTTTGCTGCCACTAACACACTAGAAGTCCTATGGGTGCTGCTGAGAAGAAAATATAGGAGCTCTGTGTGATGCCACTAACACACTAGAAGTCCTATGGGTGCTGCTGAGAAGAAAATATAGGAGCTCTGTTTGCTGCCACTAACACACTAGAAGTCCTATGGGTGCTGCTGAGAAGAAAATATAGGAGCTCTGTGTGATGCCACTAACACACTAGAAGTCCTATGGGTGCTTCTGAGATGAAAATATAGGAGCTCTGTGTGATGCCACTAACACACTAGACGTCCTATGGGTGCTGCTGAGAAGAAAATATAGGAGCTCTGTGTGATGCCACTAACACACTAGAAGTCCTATGGGTGCTTCTGAGATGAAAATATAGGAACTCTGTGTGATGCCACTAACACACTAGAAGTCCTATGGGTGCTGCTGAGAAGAAAATATAGGAGCTCTGTTTGCTGCCACTAACACACTAGAAGTCCTATGGGTGCTTCTGAGAAGAAAATATAGGAGCTCTGTGTGATGCCACTAACACACTAGAAGTCCTATGGGTGCTTCTGAGATGAAAATATAGGAACTCTGTGTGATGCCACTAACACATTAGAAGTCCTATGGGTGCTGCTAAGAAGAAAATATAGGAGCTCTGTTTGCTGCCACTAACACACTAGAAGTCCTATGGGTGCTTCTGAGAAGAAAATATAGGAGCTCTGTGTGATGCCACTAACACACTAGAAGTCCTATGGGTGCTTCTGAGATGAAAATATAGGAACTCTGTGTGATGCCACTAACACATTAGAAGTCCTATGGGTGCTGCTGAGAAGAAAATATAGGAGCTCTGTTTGCTGCCACTAACACACTAGAAGTCCTATGGGTGCTGCTGAGAAGAAAATATAGGAGCTCTGTGTGATGCCACTAACACACTAGAAGTCCTATGGGTGCTGCTGAGAAGAAAATATAGGAGCTCTGTTTGCTGCCACTAACACACTAGAAGTCCTATGGGTGCTGCTGAGAAGAAAATATAGGAGCTCTGTTTGCTGCCACTAACACACTAGAAGTCCTATGGGTGCTGCTGAGATGAAAATATAGGAACTCTGTGTGATGCCACTAACACACTAGAAGTCCTATGGGTGCTGCTGAGAAGAAAATATAGGAGCTCTGTTTGCTGCCACTAACACACTAGAAGTCCTATGGGTGCTGCTGAGAAGAAAATATAGGAGCTCTGTTTGCTGCCACTAACACACTAGAAGTCCTATGGGTGCTGTTGGGGTGCAATGCTGTGCTAACAGCACTGCGGTTGGTACTACTGCAATACTGTACTAACAGTAAGCACGCACCAGACTAATCCCCAGCAGCAGCTAATAACACGCTAACTGTGCAATCAGCAGCAATGAACGATCAATGACTTAGCTAGCAATGGTTTAGCAAAGAAATAGCCAATGGTTTAGCAAAGAAGAGCAAATCTTTCAGTATCAAGCAAAGACAGAATCAGCAGACTGATCTCTCCTAAAGCCGGAACTCATGTGACCGGGGCCGATGGCGTGGCGGCCTTTTAAATGGTGGGGCATGTACTAAAGCCCCTGAGCTGTAATTGGCTACAGGCGTCCTGCCTGTAGCCAATTATTGCTCTCCGAGTTTCGGGCGCTGTGATTGGCCAAGCATGCGGGGTCACAGTGCATGCTTGGCCAATCATCAGCCAGCAATGCACTGCGCCGGCCGCGCCGGCCGCAATGCATTGCGGGGCCGCTCGCATCACACGAATGTGATGCGAACGGCCCAAATAGTTCTGGGCTCGACGAGCGAGCGAACGCCCGGTGCTCGATTTGAACATGGGTTCGAATCGAGCACCGGGCCCATCCCTAATGAGGAGGATGAGGACGGCTTGGTCATCCACTCTACCAAGTCTTGGGCATGTTGCGGCTCAACATGGCCAGCTGCCGTAAAGAAGGACAAGCGTGTCCCACGGCCACATGCTGATGAGGATGCACCGTGTCCACGACCAGCACGGTTGCCTCTAGACACAAAGCCTGCTTGCCCTCTTTTATTGCCTCGTGACTGTCTGCCTCTCCTTGTTTGCCTTCCAGACATACAAATGGCCTGCAGTGAGATGTAGCTGCACAAAGGTGGGATGTATGTATATATATATATATATATATATATATATATATACAGTGGGTACGGAAAGTATTCAGAGCCCCTTAAATTTTTCACTCTTTGTTATATTGCAGCCATTTGCTAAAATCATTTAAGTTCATTTTTTTTCCTCATTAATGTACACACAGCACCCCATATTGACAGAAAAACACAGAATTGTTGACATTTTTGCAGATTTATTAAAAAAGAAAAACTGAAATATCACATGGTCCTAAGTATTCAGACTCTTTGCTGTGACACTCATATATTTAACTCAGGTGCTGTCCATTTCTTCTGATCATCCTTGAGATGGTTCTACACCTTCATTTTAGTCCAGCTGTGTTTGATTATACTGATTGGACTTGATTAGGAAAGCCACAAACCTGTCTGTATAAGACCTTACAGCTCACAGTGCATGTCAGAGCAAATGAGAATCATGAGGTCAAAGGAACTGCCTGAAGAGCTCAGAGACAGAATTGTGGCAAGGCACAGATCTGGCAAACATTACAAAAAAAATTCTGCTGCACTTAAGGTTCCTAAGAGCACAGTGGCCTCCATAATCCTTAAATGGAACCCTTCCTAGAGCTGGCTGTCCGGCCAAACTGAGCTATCGGGGGAGAAGAGCCTTGCTGAGAGAGGTAAAGAAGAACCAAAGATCATTGTGGCTGAGCTCCAGAGATGCAGTCGGGAGGTGGGAGAAAGTTTTAGAAAGTCAACCATCACTGCAGCCCTCCACCAGTCGGGGCTTTATGGCAGAGTGGCCCGACGGAAGCCTCTCCTCAGTGCAAGACACATGAAAGCCTGCATGGAGTTTGCTAAAAAAACACCTGAAGGACTCCAAGATGGTGAGAAATAAGATTCTCTGGTCTGATGAGACCAAGATATAACTTTTTGGCCTTAATTCTAAGCGGTATGTGTGGAGAAAACCAGGCACTGCTCATCACCTGTCCAATACAGTCCCAACAGTGAAGCATGGTGGTGGCAGCATCATGCTGTGGGGGTGTTTTTCAGCTGCAGGGACAGGATGACTGGTTGCAATCAAGGGAAAGATGAATGTGGCCATGTACAGGGATATCCTGGATGAAAACCTTCTCCAGAGTGCTCAGGACTTCAGACTGGGCAAAAGGTTTACCTTCCAACAAGACAATGACCCTAAGCACACAGCTAAAATAACGAAGGAGTGGCTTCACAACAACTCCGTGACTGTTCTTGAATGGCCCAGCCAGAGCCCTGACTTAAACCCAATTGAGCATCTCTGGAGAGACCAAAAAATGGCTGTCCAACAATGTTTACCATCCAACCTGACAGAACTGTAGAGGATCTGCAAGGAGGAATGGCAGAGGATCCCCAAATCCAGGTGTGAAAAACTTGTTGCATCTTTCCCAAAAAGACTCATGGCTGTATTAGAACAAAAGGGTGCTTCTACTAAATACTGAGCAAAGGGTCTGAATACTTAGGACCATGTGATATTTCAGTTTTTCTTTTTTAATAAATCTGCAAAAATGTCAACAATTCTGTGTTTTTCTGTCAATATGGGGTGCTGTGTGAACATTAACCACTTAAGGACCCCCTCCTGTAGATACACGTCGGCAGAATGGCACGGACAGGCACATCAACGTACCTGTACGTCCCCTTTAACTGCCCTTTAATTCTGTGTTTTTCTGTCAATATGGGGTGCTGTGTGTACATTAATGAGGAAAAAAATTAACTTAAATGATTTTAGCAAATGGCTGCAATATAACAAAGAGTGAAAAATTTAAGGGGGTCTGAATACTTTCCGTACCCACTGTATATATCTATACTGATTATAATGCAGCTATCAGAATCAACTGCCTGCTGTGGTACTAGAAAAGCAGCAATTGTCTTCAGTAGGGATGAGCCGAACACCCCCCCGTTCGGTTCGCAGCAGAACCTTCGAACGGACCGAACGTTCGCACAAACTTTAGAACCCTATTAAATACAATGGACGCGAACGTTCGAAATCTAAAGTGCTAATTATAACGCCTAATATGCATGTTATTGTCCTAAAAAGGGTTTGGGGACCCGGGTCCTGCCTGAGGGGACATGTATCAATGTAAAAATAATCTTTTAAAACGGTCGTTTTTTCGGGAGCAGTGATTTTAATGATGCATAAAGTGAAAAAAAAAAGTGGCACGTGTTTCCCGTGTTTAGAACTGTCCCTGCACAAAATGAAATTTCTAAAGGAAAAAAAGCCATTTAAAACTGCTTGCGGCTTTAATGTAATGTCTGGTCCCGGCAATATGGATGAAAATCATTGAGAAAAATGGCATGGCTACCCCATCAACCAACCCTACCCCAGCCCATTATCAGCCCATTTGGGTCTTGTATGATTATTAACGGGAACCCCGCACCCAAAATAAAAAAAGGCCCTACATACTCAGCAGTATACAGGCGGTGCAAAAAAGACTGTAGGTTTGTTCTTAAGTACAATCTGTTTGTAATTTGGAACAGGTACATTTTTTAAGTGTAGCTCCAGCCAAAAAATTTATTTTTAAGCTTTTTGGAGAACATAGGGAAGGGTTATCACCCCTGTAACATTTGTTTTGCTGTCTGTGCACCTGTTCAGAACATTTCACCTCACTTTCCATCCCAATGACAAATGTTTTTGGAAAATTTGTTTTTTTTAATTGAAACAAGGATTGGTGATAAAGCATCAGTGGAGAGGAGACACCTTTTTCACATATTAACTCTTACAGGAGAGAATTTCCCTTCCTAGGGGTTGATTTCCTCTCACTTCCTGTTGTCTCCTTCCATTTGCAAGTAGAAGTCGTTTGTAAGTTGGATGTTTGAAAGTAGGGGCCTGCCATATATAGTCTGCAGAAATTTGCCCCTTAGGTGTTGGTGTTGCCACAACACTGTAAGCCCTCACAGTTACTCTTGGTGGGCGCTGGAACGCCCTGCTGTCAACTATTATATCAGGAATTGTATTTACATGCCACTGTTGAACAGTGGTAGGAAAAATTGGGCCTTTGGTGGTGGTGCTGGTGCCACAACACTGTAAGCCCTCACAGTTACTCTTGGTGGGTGCAGGAATGGGCCCTGCTGTTAAATATTAGATCAAGAATTGTAATTGCATGCCCCTGTTGAACAGGGGCTGAAAAATTGGGCCTTAGTCACTGGTGCTGGTGCCACAACACTGCAACCCCTCACAGATAATGTACTTAGAGCGCAGCAATGAGCCCTGTTGCAAAGTATTGCATCAAAAATTTAGTCTTTAGGTGAATGCTATGCAAAGCACACAGTAGTACACTAAGTGAAACACTGACTGTCTGCAGCTAGCACAATCACCGGCCCGCCTGTCAAAGTATAGAGAATAACTGTATCCAGGTGAGCTTTAGGTGATCGCTATGCAAAGGACACAGTAGTACACTCCCTTTCACACTGGGCGGTTTGCAGGCGCTATTGTGCTAAAAATAGCGCCTGCAAACCGAGCCTAAACAGTGGCTGCTGTCTCTCCAATGTGAAAGCCCGAGGGCTTTCACACTGGAGCGGTGCGCTAACAGGACGTGAAAAAAAGTCCTGCTAGCCGCATCTTTGGAGCGGTGAGAGGAGCGGTGTGTTTACCGCTCCTACACCGCTCCTTCCCATTGAAAGCAATGGGAAACCGCGGTAATACCGCCGGCAATGCGCCTCTACAGAGGCGCATTGCCAGCAGTATTAACCCTTTTTCGGCCGCTAGTGGGGGTTAAAACTGCACCGCTAGCGGCTGAATACCTCCGCAATTCGAAAAATAGCGGCGCTATACGGTATAGCGCCGCTATTTTTAGCGGCACCATACCGTCGGAATTGCGGAGGTATTCGGCCGCTAGCGTCTGAAAAAGGGTTAATACCGCCCGCAATGCGCTTCTGTAGAGGCGCATTGCCAGCGGTATTACTGCGGTTTCCCATTGCTTTCAATGGGAAGGAGCGGTGTAGGAGCGGTAAATACACCGCTCCTCTCACCGCTCCAAAGATGCGGCTAGCAGGACTTTTTTTCACGTCCTGTTAGCGCACCGCTCCAGTGTGAAAGCCGCTGTTTAGGCTCGGTTTGCAGGCGCTATTTTTAGCACAATAGCGCCTGCAAACCGTCCCAGTGTGAAAGGGGCCTGACTGTCTGCAGCTAGAACAATCACCTGCCTGCCTGTCACAGTATGGAGACTAACAGGAATGGATCTATCTAAACTCAATACAGTGTATAAATATATATACAACACCTAGGATGCATATATATCCTCTACACACTGTAACAGAAGCTAACTGACTTGCCTGCCTGCTGAGATCTAACTCAATATAAATGACACTGTCTATCTCTCTGAAACTGCCTCCTTCACAAACGCCAACACACTACACAAGGCCGACTTCCAGGCGGCCTTATATAGTGTGGGGCGTGTACTAAACCCCCTGAGCCATAATTGGCCAAAGCCACCCTGGCTTTGGCCAATTACGGCTCTTCGTTTTTTCCGCGCTGTGCATGCTTGGCAAATCATCAGCCAGCAATGCACTGCGATGCCGCAGTGAATTATGGGCCGTGTCGCGCAACAGGAATTGACCACGAATGGACCATAAAGTTCGTTCTTCGTCGAACGATCGAACGGACGTGTGTTCGACGCGAACACGAAGCTCATCCTTAGTCTTCAGTTAGTTTTAGGTGCACACTGTGCAGAGGAAACAGTACGCTACCTGAAAATACTTGCAGCTCTCTGCCTGTGGTTTTATTATGAGAACACCACCAATTGTATTCAGGTTCCTTTAAGTGAACGCTGTGCAAAGGACAGAAGTACACTAAATGAAATTAATGCAGCTCCCTGCCTGTGGTTTTATTATGAGAACACCACTAATTGTATTCAGATAAGCTTTAGGTGAACGCTATGCAAAGGACACAGTACACTAAGTGAAACACTGCAGCTAGCACAATCACCTGCCTGCCTGTCACAGTATAGAGCATAACAGGAACGGATCTAGCTAAACTGAATACAGTGTATAAATATATATACAACACCTAGGATGCATATATATCCTCTACACACTAACTGCAGCTAACTGACTTGCCTGCCTGCTCTATCTAACTCAAATAAAAATACACTGTCTCTCTCTGTATTTTAAAATAACAATTTTATTGAGGTTTTCCACAAAAAAAATACAAGGGGGGTTGGGAGACTTTCAAATACAGAAAACAGCACGTTTCCAGGTTATCAAACATAGTCAGTAAGGCTTTAACAACACACCCATAAACCATAGCAGGCACCCAATCAATGATGGAAGTGATGCAGTAGAATGTTGTAGAAAAACATCCAGCAAACTACGCGGGACAGCGAGAGTCCCAGGAATACTCTCAGTGGAGAGGAAGAGAAAGGGAAAGAGAAAAGAAAAGAGAAGAAAAGAAGAGATCATCATGATAGCTCAGTCACCTGGTCCCGGTGTATCCTCCCGGAGGTGCCACAGCTCCCAGACTTTGTCGTGAATGTCCAGCTTATCCTGCATCCTGGCCGTCATTTTTTCCATCAGCTCCACGTCTAGGGAGTAGGGGGGGATTGTTTTTTCCAGTTTAAGGCTATGAGACAACGTGCGGCTGTGAGGATATGGCGTGTCAGTTTTTTGTAGGGTGGGAGAAGCCGCAGCGGTGAGAGGCCTAGCAGGAAAAATTTGGGAGTCATAGGGATAGGCATGTCCAACAACCTTGACAGCAGCTGCTGTACTTCAGTCCAGTAGGGAGTGATTAGAGTGCAACTCCAATATATGTGAAGAAGGGACCCCCTATCTCTATGGCATCGCCAACAGCGGTCTGAGCTGGCGGGGTATATGGCGTGGAGCACGTCAGGGGTCATGTACCAGAAAATAAGGATCTTGTAAGTGTTTTCCTTGTACAGAGTACAAAGAGAGCTCTTCTTCGCTGCCTGATACCATATGACCCGCCACTGTTCTAAAGGGATGTCCTCATTGAGGGCCTTCTCCCACCTAGTCATGTAGGAATGTTTACCCTTTGAGTCCATGAAATAGGCGTTAAGTATCCTGTAAATAGAAGAGATTAGGCCCTTCTGGGCAGTTCCCGCCATAAAAAGGAAGGAAGCCCTAAGGCTAACGTTGCGCTAGATAAAAGCAATTAAGGTTAAATAAAGTGATCAGTGGTCAAAAGACAGCAGCTGGCATAAATAGCTATATACTAAAACTATACAAAACATAAAAAACAAAGGTATGCAGCGCTGAAATAGGATCTCCAAAATTAAATATAGAGAGCACAAAGTGTATTGGTAATCAACTGGTATAATAATTAAAACACAAAAAATATTAAATGAATAATAAATTGGTGCAATAGTGAGCCATAGAGAAAATTATTAGAATCCTAAATTATGACAGTGTGAATAATATGAATAATGTGAATGTGAATAATATTAATGTATAATCCGTGAAAAAGTTTATAAATAAAGTCCATCAAAAAGAAGACCTTAGTCCTAAGTCCTTAGTGCAAAAAATCAAACACAATCCAATGTGAAGTGAAGTGTTCCAAAAAAGAAACTTGCTCCTAAACGTGAAGTAATGGATACAATGGTGACACCTGGGTGAGAAAGATGTATATCCTGCTTACCAGATGCCCATGACTGCATACAACAGTCTCACCCAGCACAGGGAAATTAGGCTTCCCCACAGCCTTTAGATTTCAATGGTGTGGATTCCTCGACCGACCTTAAGCTCAGGTATGAAAAGAAAATTCCATAGGGTAATATATCAAACCAGCTTGGTTTATTTAAAAAGTATTGCACTTACAATATCGAAGATCGTTAGAAGCAGTGATCGCAATACAACGATATGGCAGTAACAGCTCCGGCGTTAGTCTGTGTCTCTCGTTCGTTCCTGTTTGTTCCGCAGCACTCCTTCGTATTCAGAAAATGCTTGATGACGTCACTGGCCCCCTACGCGTTTTGTCACGATAGGACTTCAACTGGGGATTGGCCGAAGCGAACGTCAGCACGCTGAAGATATATATACATAACAGCGCCATTTTGAATATTGGCAAACCGTTAGAATGCAGCGGAGAAGAAAGGGCAAACCATTGAATGGCTAATAGTACACAGGAAACGAAAGACTATAGACAGGAATTCATTGCGCCATCTTGTGGCTAATTAGAAAAAGTGGAGCAGTGCATAACAGGAATGGGAGATGAACACAGACCCACGCTCACAGCTAATATTACATGTAAAATAAAAAAAACAAATTAATAAAAAACGCTGGTGATCAAAATTAAGTTAAATACAAAGATAAATCAAAATATATAGATCCTACATACAACTATAGGGAATAAATTAATAATGGGTACATCAACATTTAGACTAAAAAATATATGTTTAATAGTTAAAAACAATTAAAAAGAATTTAAGAATTATTAATAAAACAATTAATATCCCAATCCACATTGAGGCCAAAGGGTCTAAAAGATTTCATGAGAAATATCCATCTCGTCTCGGATCTAGAAATGGCTCTCACCATATTGGTCCCTCTCCAATGTGAACTGAGAGACTGGATAGCTAAAAATGTGGTTCCCTTTATCTGATGATTGTGATACTTATCATAATGTTTAGATAGGTTATGCTTTGGAAAACCTCTCAAGATATTGCCTACATGTTCATTTAAGCGTATGTGCAACTCTCTTTTCGTTCGTCCTATATATTGTTTGGAGCAAGGGCATTGGATCAAGTACACTACATACTTTGTGGAACAGGTAATGAATGAATCAATCTCATAGATTTTATTAGTCACAGTGGATGAAAAAAAACTTTCCTGCTTACGGCCTATAGATGAATTGATCTTACATATGCTACATTTACGGCAGGGGAAGTAACCCTTCATGTTATGAAAGAAGGACAGTCTCTTGGGTGGATCAATAACATTAGGAGCCAGAGTCAATCTAAGAGCTGGTGCACCTCTATAGATCATCACTGGTTGTTCAGGAATGACAGGACCCAAGATTCTGTCACTCCGCAAAACATCCCAATGTTTTTTAAAGATTTTTTTAATAGAAAAATGTTGATCAGAAAATCTCGTGATCATTGACCACCCAAATCTTTCCACAGAAGAATCTTCTTTTATTTTTCTTAATAACAGAGAATCTCTATCCATCCCAGCAACGTTACTGATAGTTTCATCAATTACAGACATCTGATAACCCTTGCTAAGGAATCTTTGTTTTAGTACATCAGCCTGTACATAAAACTCAGAAATATCTGTACAATTACGTCTAATTCTTTGGAATTGGCCTTTGGGAACAGTCGCAAGCCAAGATTTATGATGACAGCTGTGGGTGGGAATAAAAGCATTGCGATCTGTTTCTTTTAAAAATGTGCTAGTGGTGAGACGCCCCTCCTTGACAACAATATTAAGGTCTAAAAAGTGTATCTGAGTATCACTCACTGTATGTTCTAAAAAGATACCTCTGTTGTTTTCATTCAATTGCAAAAATACATTATCTAGAGATGGGATATCACCCTCCCAGATAAGGATCACATCATCGATGTATCTTTTCAAGAACAGCAGTTCTTTTGGGTGATTGGCGTAAATAGCTTCCAGTTCCCAATAGGCCATAAAGAGATTTGCCAGACTGGGGCAAACTTGGCCCCCATCGCAACACCCCTAGTTTGTAGAAAGAAATTTCCACCGAACCAGAAATAATTGTGGCTCGTGGCGAACCGTAATAGCTCCATAATAAAATCTCTCTGTAAGCAGAAGATAAAATTCCACAGCTTCGAAACCGTGTTGGTGAGAGATGATAGTATAAAGGGAGGCTACGCCTGCCTTAGCCAAGACGCAACCTTCCTTCCATTGGAAATTGCACAACAAATTGAGAACTTGTGTGGTATCTCGCAAATATGCTGGAGTGGTAACCACAACATCCAAATCAAATGAATGATTTTCCTATACCCCATAGAGATTATTATCAGGAGTCCCCCCATGATTCTGGGGACTATTCTCAACGTTTTTTTCCCATGGCCAATCACAGGGGCAAACGGGGATACGAAGACAGAGAGGCACCAGAGGGGGAAGGCGAGTCAGGGCCAAAAAAAAGGAAAAATTAGACATTGGTGGTATTTTTAATTTGAGCACGGCGACACTGTCTGAGGGTGAACAAAGAGTTTTAAGTCATGGTTTGAAATTCGCTCCTTCACTGAAGCTGAATAAATTCGAGACATTTATCGATGTTCACAAATTTATCAGAAAAATGAACATTAAGAGGCATTTTATGCTGAATCCCATTGGTAATCGGAGTAAGATTGCCCAGAGAGCCCTTACCTGTTCAAATAATAATCAGACGATCAGCATATCAGACAATCCCTCTAAGGTTGCGTCTTGGCTACGGCAGACGTAGCCTCCCTTTATACTATCATCTCTCACCAACACCGTTTGGAAGCTGTGGAATTTTATCTTCAACGTGATCCCTCTCTTCCCTGCTTACAGAGAGATTTTATTATGGAGCTATTACGGTTCGCCACGAGCCACAATTATTTCTGGTTCGGTGGAAATTTCTTTCTACAAACTAGGGGTGTTGGGTTGGGGGCCAAGTTTGCCCCCAGTCTGGCAAATCTCTTTATGGCCTATTGGGAACTGGAAGCTATTTACGCCAATCACCCAAAAGAACTGCTGTTCTTAAAAAGATACATCGATGATGTGATCCTTATCTGGGAGGGTGATATCCCATCTCTAGATAATTTATTTTTGCAATTGAATGAAAACAACAGAGGTATCTTTTTAGAACATACAGTGAGTGATACTCAGATACACTTTTTAGACCTTAATATTGTTGTCAAGGAGGGGCGTCTCACCACTAGCACGTTTTTTAAAGAAACAGATCGCAATGCTTTTATTCCCACCCACAGCTGTCATCATAAATCTTGGCTTGCGACTGTTCCCAAAGGCCAATTCCAAAGAATTAGACGTAATTGTACAGATATTTCTGAGTTTTATGTACAGGCTGATGTACTAAAACAAAGATTCCTTAGCAAAGGTTATCAGATGTCTGTAATTGATGAAACTATCAGTAACGTTGCTGGGATGGATAGAGATTCTCTGTTATTAAGAAAAATAAAAGAAGATTCTTCTGTGGAAAGATTTGGGTGGTCAATGATCACGAGATTTTCTGATCAACATTTTTCTATTAAAAAAATCTTTAAAAAACATTGGGATGTGTTGCAGAGTGACAGAATCTTGGGTCCTGTCATTCCTGAACAACCAGTGATGATCTATAGAGGTGCACCAGCTCTTAGATTGACTCTGGCTCCTAATGTTATTGATCCACCCAAGAGACTGTCCTTCTTTCATAACATGAAGGGTTACTTCCCCTGCCGTAAATGTAGCATATGTAAGATCAATTCATCTATAGGCCGTAAGCAGGAAAGTTTTCCATCCACTGTGACTAATAAAACCTATGAGATTGATTCATTCATTACCTGTTCCACAAAGTATGTAGTGTACTTGATCCAATGCCCTTGCTCCAAACAATATATAGGACGAACGAAAAGAGAGTTGCACATACGCTTAAATGAACATGTAGGCAATATCTTGAGAGGTTTTCCAAAGCATAACCTATCTAAACATTATGATAAGTATCACAATCTTCAGATAAAGGGAACCAAATTTTTAGCTATCCAGTCTCTCAGTCCACATTGGAGAGGGACCAATATGGTGAGAGCCATTTCTAGATCCGAGACGAGATGGATATTTCTCATGAAATCTTTTAGACCCTTTGGCCTCAATGTGTATTGGGATATTAATTGTTTTATTAATAATTATTAAATTATTTTTAATTGTTTTAACTATTAAACATATATTTTTTAGTCTAAATGTTGATGTACCCATTATTAATTTATTCCCTATAGTTGTATGTAGGATCTATATATTTTGATTTATCTTTGTATTTATCTTAATTTTGATCACCAGCGTTTTTATTAATTTGTTTTTTTTAATTTTACATGTAATATTAGCTGTGAGCGTGGGTCTGTGTTCATCTCCCATTCCTGTTATGCACTGCTGCACTTTTTCTAATTAGCCACAAGATGGCGCAATGAATTCCTGTCTATAGTCTTTCGTTTCCTGTGTACTATTAGCCATTCAATGGTTTGCCCTTTCTTCTCCGCTGCATTCTAACGGTTTGCCAATATTCAAAATGGCGCTGTTATGTATATATATCTTCAGCGTGCTGACGTTCGCTTCGGCCAATCCCCAGTTGAAGTCCTATCGTGACAAAACGCGTAGGGGGCCAGTGACGTCATCAAGCATTTTCTGAATACGAAGGAGTGCTGCGGAACAAACAGGAACGAACGAGAGACACAGACTAACGCCGGAGCTGTTACTGCCATATCGTTGTATTGCGATCACTGCTTCTAACGATCTTCGATATTGTAAGTGCAATACTTTTTAAATAAACCAAGCTGGTTTGATATATTACCCTATGGAATTTTCTTTTCATACCTGAGCTTAAGGTCGGTCGAGGAATCCACACCATTGAAATCTAAAGGCTGTGGGGAAGCCTAATTTCCCTGTGCTGGGTGAGACTGTTGTATGCAGTCATGGGCATCTGGTAAGCAGGATATACATCTTTCTCACCCGGGTGTCACCATTGTATCCATTACTTCACGTTTGGGAGCAAGTTTCTTTTTTGGAACACTTCACTTCACATTGGATTGTGTTTGATTTTTTGCACTAAGGAGGTCTTCTTTTTGATGGACTTTATTTATGAACTTTTTCACGGATTATACATTAATATTATTCACACTGTCATAATTTAGGATTCTAATAATTTTCTCTATGGTTCACTATTGCACCAATTTAATATTCATTTAATAATTTTTGTGTTTTAATTATTATACCAGTTGATTACCAGTTCCCGCCATAACCAGGGACTCAAAGGGGGTTGGGGGGAGAAGTGTAGGTCGGGGGCTATGGTCAGGGCATAATGGCGAATTTGCAGGTAGCTGTAGAATGCCTGGCCCGGTAGGTCATACTTGGTCTGAAGTCTTACTACATTCAGTGCGCACCAGGATATTTTTCGCCAATTAATTGGCAACAACTGGCATTTCCTCTCCGAGGACCCAATTATATCCAAATATGTAGCCAACAGACCGGAAATTGTATATCGTAGATCCCGGTCAATTAGGGATGATCTTATTCATAGTCACTATATGCCCGAAACCGCGGAAATAGTGGGCAACAATAAGCAATGGCACATATAGGTGTGGTAACTGTGATCAGTGCCCGTGGATCAAAGAGGGCATAGGATGCTAACTACCACGAGGAGGCTACCACAGATCCACAAAATACGCAGACTGTAGTACAATAGGAGTTGTGTATTTGGCAACATGCCTATGTGGAGCCTTTTATATAGGCAAGACTAAACGCCCTTTTGCAAAAAGAGTACAAGATCATCTGTATTACCTTGATGCAGGACTGCTATATACTCCCATCTGCAAGCACATAGGTCTCAATCATAGCTATGATCCTTCTTTTGTTTCATTTTTTGTTTTGGAAGTGATTTCTGAACCCCTAAGAGGAGGGGATTTTGATAGGAGGATTCTCCAGCAAGAGGCTAAGTGGATCTTTAACCAAAGGGCCACCTACCCTCCGGGCCTCAACACGGCCATATCCTTCAAACCATTCCTCTAATACTCATGGTTGGGGTATGTCTATTTTTCCATATATATACTGTATATGCGATTGATGCAGCTGTGTCCTTAAATGATTTTATGTTTTCTCCTGTTTACAACCCGTCCCTTCCTGTGAATCTCTCCTCCTACCTTTTCTTCCACCAATGGGTGAATATTCTTCATGATGATGTGCCACTCTATCAATTTATCATGGATATGCCTAGATATATGGGTTAGGACGCACTAAGCGTCAACATATATCTGTACTTTAATTTAACCATTAATGAATCATATTGGCTTCTTGTGACTCAGAACCATGTTGTTATATGTACATGCTTTTTCAGTTTGTTTTTGTTCTACTACTATTGAGATCGCGATACTTATTTTATTATTTTTTTCCCATTTCAGATGATTGGATGGCCGTGCGCCTTGTTGGACAGGATGCATCATTGAGCTGCCTTCCCTTCCCCTTCTGTGGCTTGATTTGTATGGGGATTTTCGTGCGTATTGTGCTGTGGAATGAGGGGAATCTCCTCCCCTTCTCATCCTCCGTCCGGTCCTCTTGGATGGGGGATCGCGTCTGCGTGGTGCGTCATCACGCTCGCGCATGTGCGACACAGCAACGTCCGGACCAGAAGTGATGTCAGGAGTCGCATTCGACCCTTCACTTCCGGGTGACCATGTACATTTAAGATGGTGGAGTCGGCTTTAGCCGACGTGCACCATCTTGCTGTATTGGTTGACCGTAGGACTTCAGACCAGGGGTGCTTACGCAAACTCTTCACCGGCACCGCATTCCATACGAGGGGGACTGTAAGAAGGTATAGAGGCTACAATTGATTTGATCTAATCTGCCAATTTTTCTTTACCATTTGCAAATGTGATCTGGCCGCTATATTAGCGGGGACATAGCTGGCCATATATATGGTGATTGCATAATTTGTCTCGTGGCCATTCCAATTATCACTTTGCCCAGCATATTATACATTGAATGTCATTAGCCTAGGTCCTTGTATATATAGTCCCCACTTATCTTTTCTTTTCTTTTGACTTCTGGTATGTCACCTCATTGGCTGTCATCTTCTATGACATGTTGTGGTGTGTACACCACGCCTTTAGAGGTAATTATGCCCTTATTTAGCGGTTATTAAGTGATTGATAGTTCTTATTCCCCTGGTATTCATTTCCGTTGCTATTATTTGAGTCTGCCCTGTTATTATATAATAATTTTTTATATCAAAATTATCAAAAGACTTCAAGCTCTAGATGTTCATTTATTTTGATTCATCTAGCAAGAGCCCCTGTAGTCTAATGGGATATATATATCTATTATCATATTTTTATTTTATCTTATTTGTTTGTAGACCCGCATATACTACCATTAACAATTGGTCAGCTTACATGGTCAAAAAACCCCATATTTCATCCTGCTGGATCTGGCATCCACTGGGTATGCCATGATGGGAGTTGGGTCGGTCAGCGATTTTTGATGCACGTGTTCGGTGGAGTGCGTTTCCATTCAGTCTATTTGGAGTGAACTAGGTGAGCATGTTAAAACTTCTCTGCAAGTTTGTTATTATACAACAAATCTGTATATTGTAATGTATGTATACATATACTGATATCTTACTATTGTTTGACACTAATTGCAAATCTTTATGTCTTATACAGACTTGATGAAGTAACAGAGAAGTGCTAAGCCCTGACGAAGTACAATCGTGCGAAACATGTCGGCTAATTGCACATTCTAGTTCTTTGTTTCCAAGCTTTTATGAATCTGTATTTCTGTAATATATTTTTTATAATGTTATGAATAAATTTATATTCTTACTATATTCACTGTCTCAAGTGTACTCATCTACAACAAAACTGGTATCTCCCTTCAAAATCCTGTCTGTGAGAGTTTGTCTCTCTTTGGTTTTTTCTTTTTCGTTTCTATTGGGACTGGGAGATTTTACAGTTTTGTTTCTGGAAAATATCCAAAACACCCTTTTTTATAGTCTGGGGAAGGGTAATAATTTACGCATCACTAGATCCACCAGATTCCCGAAATGAAACAGATTTCGGGACGTCCAGGGGTACGACATTTAGAGGGAGAGGCTGTCTGGCACTTTGGGATTACAGACGAACGAAGTCAAGAGCGAGCGTTCAGAGTACAACCCATACTGACTCGCCATGATGCGCCAGAGTCGTCTAAGCTGGGACATAGACCCCAACAGTCGTTCAGGGGGGACCTCCACGCCCGCACTCCAAAGCAGGCTGTTTGGATGGGTCGGGGCCAACCGTTTTTTCTTAATCTCCGTCCACTTGTTATAGGATCGTTGAGTGAACCATGAGGCTATAGCGCGCAGCTGGGTTGCTTGGTAGTATCTGACAAGGTCAGGGACTGCCAGGCCCCCATTCGAGCGAGCCGCCAATAGAACTGATTGAGGGATCCTATGTCTCTTATAGTTCCAAATAAATTTAACAAGGTCTGATTGGAGACCTCTCAAGTGTTTGTAGGGGACTGGAAAAGGCAGTGTTTGGAAGAGGTAAAAGAGCTTCGGGAGAACCACCATCTTAACTGAGGCGATCCTGCCGAGTAGAGAAATGCGATGATGCTTCCACTGCGTGAGCAAGGTTCTAATCGAGCGGAAGAGAGGGGGGAAGTTCTCCTGGTATAAAGTAGAGAATTTTGAGGTGATGTGAATTCCCAGGTATTTCAGGGTGGTAGTTTTCCAGTGATAAGGGAAATTAGCCCTCAGATGAGTGATCTCCATTTCGGGGATATTCACGGGTAGGGCCTCTGACTTGGACGCGTTCATTTTAAATCCCGATAGGGCTCCATAGCGGGCCAGTTCCGCGTGAAGATTCGGAAGGGAGATCCTAGGCTGCGTCAAAGATAGAATAACATCGTCCGCAAACATGGAAATTTTAAATTCCCGGCCCCGTACCGAGATTCCTCAGATAGCCGAGTTACCACGGATAGAAGCTGCTAAGAGTTCAACGCAAAGCGCGAATAGCAAGGGTGAGAGCGGACACCCCTGCCGCGTGCTATTGGTTACAGAGAATGAGGGTGAAAGAGCAAAGGGAGTTTTCACCTGAGAGGACGGGTTGGCGTAGGGGTGTTGGATCGCGTGCAAAAAAGGACCGCGAAACCCAACATGGCGAAACGTCGCGAACAGGAAGGGCCACCCAAGACGGTCAAAGGCCTTCTCAGTGTCCAGGCTAAGGAGCAGGGATGCTGAATTCTCCCTGTTCGCCACATCCACCAAATCAATCACCTTTCTAGTGTTGTCTCCCGCCTGCCGGAGCGGGACAAAGCCCACCTGGTCCTTGTGGATGAGAGAGGGGAGGACCATATTTAAGCGAATAGAAAGTAGTTTTGTGAATATTTTTAGGTCCGAGTTCAGGAGGGCGATAGGCGTGTAGTTGGCACAAAGAACGGGGTCCTTATCTGGCTTGGGGATCAAAGTGAGAAAGGAGCGCTGCATATCTGCCGGGATATTAGTGTCTCTTAGGAAGGCATTGAAAAGTCTGCACATGTGGTGGAGTAAGACGGGGAGGAAAGATTTGTAGTATTCATAAGGTAGGCCGTCCGGGCCCGGGGATTTATGGGAAGGCAACAATTTAATGGTCTGTTCTATCTCTTCTTCGGTAATCGGCATATTTAAGGACGTTAGGTCAGGGTCTTGGATTTTAGATACTCCACTCTGGTCAAGATACAGTGTCATGCGTAGGGAGAGGTCAGGGGGGAGGGGGCCACTGGGGATTTCCGGATTATTATAGAGGTGTGTGTAGAAATCAGCAAAGGTCTGGGCTATGACCTTAGGGTAGGATTGTAGGCAGCCTGACTTGTCTTTGATCTAGTAAGGGCGTGGTTACGAGGTGGGTCTCCTGCAGCTTCCTCGCCAGAAGGGAGTGGGCCTTATTACCTTTGTCATAGTAAACTTGCCGCAGTCTGAGCAGAGCCTTCTCTACGCGACCCAACGCTAGATCCCTCAGTGTCATACGCAAGTTCGTAATCTTTTTAAGAAGGGAGAGAGTGGGGGACGTCAACAATCGTCGCTCCAGGCCCCTGAGTTCCTTCTCGGCTTGCAATTTTGCAGCCCAGGCATCTTTTTTCAGAGCCGAGGATATCCCCATACATTTACCTCGGATGACCACCTTATGCACCTCCCACAACGTGGAGAGGGACACATCAGGTGTGGAGTTTTCCGTGAAGTAGAACTGCAGGGTGGAATTTAGGTCCGTTTTGGACGGGAGGTGTTGGAGGAGAAAGGTGTTTAACTTCCAATTGTAGGGTCTGGGGACAGGGGAGCCTATGTCCACAGTAAGCAAGATAGGTGCGTGGTCTGACCAGGAAATCGGGAGAATCCACGCCTCATGGGTCACTCTGAGCGTAGCACTGTTGGTGAAGAAGTAGTCAATACGTGAATGAGTCCGATGAGGGGCAGAGTAGAAGGTGTACTGCCGATCACCTGGGTGGAGAGCCCTCCAGGCATCAAAGAGAGCATAGCGTCTGGTGATGGGCGGAAAAGCTTTGAGTCCCTAAGGGCTCGAGCCGACGATGCCTGGGGACTCACCACGAGGCGATCCGCAGTTGCAGAGTGGGCCAATTTAAAGTCACCCCCTATCACCAGGAGCCCATGATCAGTCCGGAAGAGGCGAGTAAACACCCGTGACAGAAATCTATGTTGCTTAACATTCGGGGCATATAGAGCACAGAACGTTATTGCCTGTGTAAGCCACAGTCCTCGAAGAATAACAAAGTGACCACTTGGGTCACTGTAATAACTGGAGCAGGTAAATGTAGACCGGCGCCTGATCAGTACAGCGACTCCAGCCCGCTTGCGGGGTCTGGAAGAGGAGTAGATCTGGGGAAACTGTTTAGATTCGAACGAGAAGGACCCCCCCTTGTCAAAGTGTGTCTCCTGGACAAGAACAACGTCCATTCCCGACTGCGTAAACTCCCTCAGTGCCAGATGCCTCTTTCTGTCGGAATTCAGGCCATGAACATTCAGAGACAAGACCTTAGCCATGGTAATGGGTGGGGGGGGGGAAGTCTCCTACCAGATCCGGCGCGGAGCCGATGAAGGCCAGTGGTCAGGGAGCTGCAAACCCCGGGAGGCAGTCCAGGCGAGGTCCGCGTTCCACGCAGAGAGCCACACGATGATGGAGGAGAAAAAAGGAGTGAGTGAGACTGAGAAAAGAAAAGAAAGTTATCACACAGAAAACAATAAACAATTACAGTAGATACTTGCATTTGACCTTGAAAGGTTATTAGACCTAGGTCAATACGGTTTCCCAGGGATCCACCCAACCAAAATCCACAAGGAAAGGTCAGGCGGATGCAAGGGGGCCCTAAAGTGGTCAATTGATACACAAAAAACTCAACTCAAAGATTGTAAACACTTAACCAGGGAGGGGGCGGACAGGCAATGAAAGTCCTTCTCTCACGGGTCCCTTCCGAGACTCGCCCGTGAGATAAACTGGGAATTTAAGCTAGGGCACTTAAGGGGGGACTAAAAACTCAAAAAAGAGCTGAAACATTAATAAAAAAAAGAAAAATTATATAGTCAGACCGTTCAGTAAGGAGAAACATATGGAGAGATACTCAGGAAGGTCAGCCATTACTGTGTCGAGCAGCTTTGCGAGAAGTTCCGTTACTTCGGGGACGGTTAGTAGAGGGGACCCTCTGCCATGTTGTAGGTGGTCGGGGTGGCGTCGCCACCAGGTCCCACTCCAGAAGTTGGGGGACAGGTATCCCCAGGGCATCACAGAAGGCGGGGAGATCCTCTGGGTATCTCAGAACAGCTGACTTGCCCTGATGCTTGGCCGTTAGACTGAAGGGGAATCCCCACCTGTAGGGGATATTTTCCTCTTGCAGAGCTTGCAATAGGGGTTGCAGGAGTCTGCGTTTCTGCAGGGTAATCCACGAAAGACCCGGATACAACTGCACAGGAACCTCATGTAGCATCACTTTGCGCGCCAGTCTGGCCTGCCGCATGATCTCTTCCTTCAAGGGGTAAGAGCTGATCCTGCAGATGATGTCCCGTGGCTTGGAAGTAGCGCCTTTAGGGCGCAGGGCCCGATGAGCTTGGTCCATTTCAATGTGCTTTGCGGGGGGCTCCCCTAGAAGATTGTTAAATACAGTCTGTAGGGAGTCTCTTACGTCCTCAGGGCCATCAGATTCCGGCACACCCCTCACCCGGATGTTGTTCCTGCGCCCCCTTTTGTCCAAATCCTCCACATGGCGTTGCATATCTCTCAGGAGGAATCGGTGATCTGCACCCTGGAGTGGGACCCTGTGAACAGCTAGTTTGGTCTCCTGAATGTCTTCCTCTGTCATTTCCACACGATCGGCCAGGTGTTTAAGGCCAGACTGTAGGGCTTGAATTTCTGAGCGGCACATGGACGTTACATCCTCCACCAGTTGTCTAAAGTCCTCTTTAGTAGGCATTGCCTGCAAATATGATTGCCACTGTGGGGGAGGAGGATGGGCATGACCTGACATGGGGGGTTGCTCTGGCGGAGGCAGTCTGGGTGACAGCAGCTGAGAGCGTGGGATGGCGTAGCCATGCGCCAGGTATGCCAGCCCTGTAGATGAGGTCCACTGATCGCCCCAGGGTGGTGTCTGGGCCAACGGGGAGGGTTGTATGGCTGCAGCTTCAGGTGGACAGGAGGCAGGGGAGCAGCCCGTCCGGGCATAGGTGGGAGCTGGTGGTGCCTGCGGTGTCATAGGAGAGCGGGAGACCCGTGTGGGAGACATTCTCTGGGCCTTAGGAGGGGACGGCATAGGAGCGGGTAAATGGAAGTCCTCCTGAAGCTCCACAGGCTCTTGAAGTGCCTGAGCCGCAGGGTACACATGGTCCGACATGGCAGGGAAGTCCAGTGAGGCCTCTGAGTGAGAAGGGGAGCCAGGGTCTGTCCCAGGTAAGCAGGGGTCAGAAGCTGTTCACAGCAGGCGAGAATAAGCTTCAGAGCACTGAGTGTAGTGCGGGGGAGGGGGGGCGGACATGGCGGCTTGCACACCACGCGGTGAGGCTTCATTGTGGAGGAGAAGGCAGGGGGAACTCACCGCTCCATGGGGGGAAGGAGAGTCCGCAGTGTCCACTGAGGCGGGCGGGGAGTCAGCAGAGGTCCGATCCGGTGTATGAGCTGTCGGGTTCAGCTGCTTGGAGGACCGCGAGCGGGCCATGGAGGGGTCCGGCGCCATCTTGTCTGTTCCCCTGGGGGAAGATCTAGGCTGCAGGAAGAAGTCCCGGAGGTCCGCTTTGGACCCGGGCGGGGGTTGGGATGATCCCCGGTGTTTAGTGGAGCGAGTGTTCCGTGATTTGCCCATCTTAGATCAGTTTAGAGTCCCCACAAGTGCCGGTGAAGCCCGGGCTAAGAGAAAACTAAGGACCTAGGAAGCCATCCAGGTCGGCTTCCGGACACGCCCCCCCTCTCTGTATTTTAACCAACACCGCAACACACCGACTTCCAGGCTGCCTTATATAGTGTGGGGTGTGTACTAAATCCCCTAAAGGCATAATTGGCCAAAGCCACCCTGGCTTTGGCCAATTATGGCTCTCAGTTTTTTCCGCGCTGTGATTGGCCAAAGCATGCGGGTCATAGTGCATGTTTGGCCAATCATCAACCAGCAATGCACTGCAATGCCGCAGTGAATTATGGGCCGTGACGAGCCACTCGAATTTGGCGCGAACTCCCCATAATGTTCGCAATTCATCGAACAACCGAACAGGCGATGTTCGAGTCGAACATGGGTTCGACTCGAAGCTCATCCCTACTTTCAAGTTCATTAGTTATTCATTTTAGAACCCGTTTTTTAAATGTATTTATTGTAACATAGTACTGTTTTATTCGTAATAATAGCATTAGCATTGGCCGTTTTCTCCCTGTGCAGAACAGCTAATTACCAAG
The DNA here is from genome assembly GCA_029206835.1 of Rana muscosa. NCBI lineage: Eukaryota > Metazoa > Chordata > Amphibia > Anura > Ranidae > Rana > Rana muscosa. The sequence goes on along the minus strand of CM055120.1, from coordinate 190,231,197 downwards.
CATTGTGGGAAGTGCCATTCACAGTGACACTGATGCTTATTAAAATGCACATACCTCAGGAATTCTACTTCAATCTTCACGTTAAACAATCATGAATTTCTAGTTGCACAATTCTTTAGGCTCTTATTGTTAATTTTTCAGGGTCATTAGTAGACAGCTAGTTAGGTTATAGTAGTTTAGAATGTGGTTCTCTACACAATCAGAGGGCCACACATTGCATATATCTGTGTGTTGGAATGTTAGTAGTAATGACATGTCTTTAAAAAAAACTATACCGAGAAAAAAAATGCCATGTGAATGGAGAACAACTGTTTCCTTTAAATTAAAGTGTCCCCAATAAAACAGGTTTGAGTATCCCAAAAAAATCCAACTAAGACACAACAAGTACATGTTGGTGGGATTATATCACTGAGCAGAACAGAAAATGTATTGACAACCAACAAGAATGGCTGTAGTCCATGGACTGGCAACCTGCCTAAGAAATGTTTCAAACAGAATAAACAAACTTAAATAGCTACAAGTTGGCAAAAATTATAAAAAAAAATTGGGATGGCCACGACAAAGCAGTGGAAGTATTGCAGTAGTTAGTCACTCTTTTCCCTCTGTGCTAAATCTTACCTGATCTTTGGAAGATGCATGAGCAGAAATAGACACAGGCTTAAAAGCGGATTCTGAAAAAAAATTGAATATAGAGCGCTGTGCTACCTCTCCCTAGTCTTCAGAAGAGATGCGAGGTGTCTAGAAATGAGGCAGCCTGTCTGCAGTCAGCATTGTATAGCTGCATATGTTGCATTGACGTTCATCCAGTCTACTGAAGCAGTAAAGGCTATGTACATCCGATGGGCATCTGAGTGGTGAGAGACTTTTGGCCACACTTGTATGTACTGAACCTATTTATTACTGCAGGAACCTTGCTGGCTGTTACCAGTAAAACTATATTTCAAGATTGGACCTTTTCATCCCTTCATTCTCAGTTGGGAAAAATGGATGAATGGCTGCACACTCCGGAAGGATGACAAAATATTTATTGTAGTGATCTACAAATAAAAGCATATAGAGCACAGTGTTATGATTAAGCGTTGTTATCTGCGTGAAGCGCGTATAACATTTTTATCTCCTGGTGCTCGCTGTGCTGTATATGCTTTTATTTGCTGATCACTACAATAAGGATTTTGGCATCCTTCCGGAGTGTGAGTCATTTGTCCATTTTTCCCTGTTGATCTCGGAGGCGAGCCAAGTGGGCACCTCTGCTTTGGAAGCAACACTAGACTTGTAGCACTCACACTTTGAGCGGTGTCTCCTCATCATTGGACTTCATCCTTAGTTGCATTAACATACTTTGTGAGAGTGTCTCTATGCATTCCCATGCCAAGTTAAAAGGCTGTATCACCGGCAGACTTTGCAGTTATTATTCCACTGGCCAGTGGCGAGATAGGGTTTTGGAAATAGTTTTTAAGCCATACTTTATGTTTCAAGAATATTTTCCCCGGTAACTGTCGATATTGTGGCCAGTAGAATCTTTCCCCTCTTACTTGCTAGCGCATTCTGGCAGTGCTGTTCACAGGCGACTAAAGGAAATGAAAGTTATTTTATTTATTGTATGTTTGATTATTTCAATGGGTGATAACATAGTAACGCTACTAATGGCAGTTCTGAATAATCAGTTCTCTATTTACAGAGCATAGTCCAGCATAAATAAAGCTCTTTGTAACTAGGGATGAGCTTTGAGTTCGAGTCGAACCCATGTTCGACTGGAACATCGCCTGTTCGGTTGTTCGTCGAATTGCGAACATTATGGGCCGTTCGCGCCAAATTTGAGTGGCGCGTCACGGCCCATAATTCACTGCGGCATCGCAGTGCATTGCTGGCTGATGATTGGCCAAGCATGCACTATGACCCGCATGCTTTGGCCAATCACAGCATGCAAAAAACGGAGAGCCATAATTGGCCAAAGCCATGGTGGCTTTGGCCAATTACTGTATGTCTCAGGGGGTTTAGTACATGACCCACCCTATATAAGGCTGCCTCTGTGGCGGCCATGTGTAGTGTGTTGCGGTGTTGGTTAAAGAGAGAGCTTACAGAGAGAGAGAGAGACAGTGTCATTTATATTGAGTTAGATAGAGCAGGCAGGCGAGTCAGTTAGCTGCAGTTACAGTGTGTAGAGGATATATATGCATCCTAGGTGTTGTATATATATTTATACACTGTATTCAGTTTAGCAAGATCCGTTCCTGTTATTCTCTATACTGTGACAGGCAGGCAGGTGATTGTGCTATCTGCAGTCAGTGTTTCAATTTGTGTACTGTGTGCTTTGCATAGCGTTCACATAAAGCTTACCTGAATACAGTTAGTGACTAATAGTGGTGTTCTCATAATAAAACCACAGGCAGAGAGCTCCAAGTATTTTCAGTTAGTGTACTGTGTCCTCTGCAAAGTTTTCACCTAAAACTAACTGAAGACAATTGCTGCTTTTCTCATACTAATACCACAGCAGGCAGTTGATTCTGATAGCTGCATTATAATCAATATATATATAAATACATACATCCCACCTTTGTGCAGCTACATCTCACTGCAGGCCATTAGTATGTCTGAAAGGCAAACAAGGAGAGGCAGACAGTCACGAGGCAATAAAAGAGGACAAGCAGGCTCTGTGTCTAGAGGCAACAGTGCTAGTCATGGACACGGTGCATCCTCATCAGCACGTGGCCGTGGGACACGCTTGTCATTTTTTTCGACAGCTGGCCATGTTGAGCCGCAACATGCCCAAGACTTGGTAGAGTGGATGACCAAGCCGTCCTCATCCTCCTCATCCTCTCTCACCCAGGCTCAGGGTACTTTGTCTCCTGAGGAGTCCCCCAAACTGTTTGACCACAGTGTTGGGTACATGCTCCAGGAGGATGCCCAGCGTTTTGAAGGCTCCGATGATGGAACCCAGCTAGAGGAAAGCAGTAACGTGAGCCCAGAGAGAAGGGGTAGTAACATGAGCCCAGATAAAGGGGTTGCCCAACAAGGACAGCTATCTGGCAGTCATGTTCCCCCAGCTGCAGCATACTGCCAGATTTGCTCCAGTGATGAGGAGGGAGGGGATGATGAGTTCACTGACTCCATGTGGGTGCCTGATAGGAGAGAGGAGGAGGAGGACAAGGAGGTACATCTCCAACGAGGCAGGATGCCCTCCAGGGGCCAGCTTAAGGGCAGCACACCGACTGCATTACACCGCAAAGCTCTGCATGTGCAGGGCGCTGCTGTCTCTGTCCGTTATTCCAAAAGTTCTTTAGTGTGGGCCTTTTTTCAGACGTGTGCAGCAGATGGCACAATTGCCATTTGCAACATATGTCTCAGGCGTATCTCGCATGTCCAAAACATCAGCCGCTTGGGCACCACGTGCTTGACCAGACATATGTCGACCTGCCATGCAGTTCATTGGCAAGCCTACCTAAAAGACCCACGCCAAAGAACAAAGCGGACCTCTCCTTGCTCCTCATCAGCTAGGATCTCCAACCCCACTATACCTTCAGTCCTCTCTGAAACCTGCACTGAGAGGAATGAAGGTGTAGAATTAGGTGTGTCACAGCCAAGTACTTGCGGGCAATCTGCTATTGGTACACCGACGTCAGATTGTACCAGGCAAATTTCCCTGCCCCAGCTGCTGCACCGCCAAAATAAGTTCGCTCCCAGCCATCCACATGCCCAGCGGTTGAATGCTATCTTGGCTAAATTGCTAGCACTTCAACTGCTGCCTTTTCAGTTGGTAGAATCTGCCCCCTTCCGTGAGTTTGTGGAATGTGCGGTTCCTCAGTGGAAGGTTCCCAAACGCCACTTTTTCTCACGGAAGGCGATTCCGGCTCTCTACCGGCATGTGGAAGGCAATGTCTTGGCCTCGCTGGACAGGGCGGTCAGCATTAAGGTGCATATTACCGCTGACTCATGGTCCAGCAGGCATGGACAGGGACGTTACCTATCTTTCACGGCACATTGGGTGACTCTGCTGGCAGCTGGGAAGGATGCAGGACAAGGTGCAGTAGTGTTGGAGGTTGTTCTGCCACCACGCCTCCAAAATGTTACTACTGGTGATTCTGACACACCTCTCTCCTCCACCCCCTCCTCTTCTTCTTCCTCCATGGCCTCTACCTGTGCTTTGTCCTCGGAACCAGCAGTGCTCCGTAGGCGTTCAATGGGCTACGCAAGTACGCAGGCAAAATGATGCCATGCAGTGCTTGAGCTGGTGTACTTGGGGGACAGGAGCCACACTGGGGCAGAGATTCTGTCAGCTCTGCAGTGGCAGGCTCAGAGGTGGTTGACACCATGCCAGCTTAAACCAGGAAATGTGGCTTGCGACAATGGCACCAACCTCCTCTCCGCCCTCCGACAGGGACAACTGTTTGGCTCACATCCTTAACTTGGTGGTGCAGCGGTTCTTGGGCAGGTACCCGGGCTTACAGGAGGTCCTGAAGCAGGCCAGGAAACTCTGTGGGAATTTCTGCTGGTCATATAATGCCAGTGCTCGGCTGGCTGACCTGCAAAAGGAATCCAACCTGCCCAAGAACCACCTAATCTTTGACATGCCCACCAGGTGGAACTCTACGTTGGCTATGCTGCAGCAGCTGCACACGCAGCAGAGGGCCATCAATGAGTATCTGTTGCAATATGGCACAAGGACAGGGTCAGGGGAGCTTGGATTTTTTTCCCACGCCAGTGGGCCATGATCAGGGATGCATGCACTGTCCTGGCACAATTTGAGGAGGCCACGAGGATGGTGAGCAGTGACAGTGCATGCACCAGTGACACTGTCCCTCTTGTCCAACTGTTGGAGCACACGCTGTGTGGAATAATGGTCAGGGCACTTGAGGCATAACAGAGGCAGGAAGAGGAGGACTTCCTTACCTCTCAAGGCCCCCTTTATCCAGACAGTTTTCCTGTGGACCGGCTATCACACAGGAAGAGGACGAGGAGGAGGATTGTGTCAGCATGGAGGTGGAGCTTAGCACTCAGCATCAGCAGCAATCTTCAAGGGATCAATTACAGTCCCAAGACACCCATGGACTTGTACGTGGCTGGGAGGAGGTGGCTGCGGATCATGTCGTCCTCAGTGACCCAGAGGACTCCGGACCAAATGCCTCAGCAAACCTACGCTGCATGGCCTCCCTGATCCTGCAAAGCCTGCAGAAGGATCCTCGTATTCGTGCGATCAAGGAGAGGGATCATTACTGGCTGGCAACGCTCCTTGATCCATGTTACAAGGGTAAGGTTGCGGACCTTTTCTTGCCGTTGCAGAGGGAGCAGAGGATAAAGCATCTTCGGGAGGCCTTGCAGAAAGGTCTGTGCAATGCGTTCCCAGAGACTGGGAGGTTACAAATTCCAGGTCCTGGACAACGTGTTGCTGAGGCTTCGGTCAGTCAAAGAAGGAGCGCTGGAGAAGGTGGCCATCTGACCGATGTGTTCAGACAATTATTTAGTACGCAGCCCCAAGGTATGATCGGTTCCAGCAACCATCGCCAGCGTCTGGTTTACATGGTGCAGGGATACCTAGGGACGAGATCAGACTTAAACATCTTTCCCACTGAAAATCCTCTGGGTTACTGGGTCTTGAGAATGGATCACTGGCCAGAGCTTGCACAGTATGCAATTGAGCTACTGGCCTGTCCTGCATCCAGCCTTCTTTCGGAACGCACATTCAGTGTTGCTGGAGGCTTTGTAACCGATCACAGGGTGCACCTGTCCACCGACTCGGTCGATCGACTGACCTTAAAAAAAATGAATCAGTCTTGGATCACCACCAGCTACCAAGCACCTGATGCTGATGTAACCAATTTTTTTTTTTTTAAATGTCAGATCCCTTCAAGACTGCCTATGCTGATGCTGAGTGACTATCCTGTTATGCTGAGTGACTATCCTCTTCCTCCTCAATGATCATGCTGATAGCTTGTAAGAACATTTTTGGTTCTGGGCACCGCCACCAGTGGCTAAGGCCCAATTTTTCAGCCCCTGTTTAACAGGGGCGTGTAATTACAATTTTTGATGCAATACTTTGCAGCAGGGCTCATTGCTGCGCTCCAAGTACAGTATCTGTGAGGGGTTGCAGTGTTGTGTCACCAGTGCCTAAGGCCCAATTTTTCTGCCCCTTTTTAACAGGGGCGTGTAATTACAAATTTTGATACAATACTTTGCAGCAGGGCTCATTGCGGCGCTCCAAGTACAGTATCTGTGAGGGGTTGAAGTGTTGTGTCACCAGTGCCTAAGGCCCAATTTTTATGCCCCTGTTTAACAGGGGCATGTAATTACAATTCTTGATCTAATATTTCACAGCTGGGCCCATTCCTGCGCCCACCAAGAGTAACTGTGAGGGCTTACAGTGTTGTGGCAACACCACCAGCACCACCACCAAAAAATTGTCATTGGGACGGAAAGTGAGGTGAAATGTTCTGAACAGGTGCACACTGCACAGACAGCAAAACAAATGTTACAGGGGTGATAACCCTTCCCTATTTTTTCCAAAAGCTTAAAAATAGATTTTTGGGCTGGAGCTACGCTTAAAAAATGTACCTGTTCCAAATTACAAACAGATTCTACTTAAGAACAAACCTACAGTCTTTTTTGCACCGCCTGTATACTGCTGAGTATGTAGGGCCTTTTTTTATTTTGGGTGCGGGGTTCCCGTTAATAATCATACAAGACCCAAATGGGCTGGTAGTGGGCTGGGGGGGGGGGGGGGGGGGTACCCATGCCATTTTTCTCAATGATTTTCATCCATATTGCCGGGACCAGACATGACATTACATTAAAGCCGCAAGCATTTTTAAATGACTTTTTTTCCTTTAGAAATTTCATTTTGTGCAGGGACAGTTCTAAACACGGGAAACACGTGCCACTTCACAGCATACTTTAGACACCCCCCAGGTACGATATTTAAAGGAACATTTCACTTTTTTTTTCACTTTAAGCATCATTAAAATCACTGCTCCCAAAATAACGTCAGTTTTTAAAACTTTTTTTTGCATTGACACATGTCCCCTGGGGCAGGACCTGGGTCCACAAACCCTTTTTAGCACAATAACTTGCATATTAGCCTTGATAATTAGCACTTTTGATTTTGAACGTTTGCGTCCATTGTATTTAATAGGGTTCTAAAGTTTGCGCGAACTTTCGGTCCGTTCGCAGGTTCTGATGCGAACCGAACTGGGGGTGTTCGGCTCATCCCTATTTGTAGCACTACTAGTGTATTAGTGAGTTGTCGGATCCAGGTGACCACTGGAAACAGAAGGAGAACCTAATAATCAAACAGCTCTTTGGGAAGGTATTACTACACTAACATAATGCAAATCATGTTCGAATAATGAAATTGCATTGTTGTAGCATGTTTATATAACAAAAAAAGGCAAAAAGGGAACAATTTGTAAATAAAACAATCTATCATGCCCTGTACACACGACCGGTTTTCCAGTCGGAAAAAAAACAATGGTTTTCCCGATGGAATTCCTCTCAAGCCGGCTTTGCATACACACAGTCACACAAAAGTCAGGTGAACTTTTGACTGCCAAGAGCGTGGTGACGTAAAAGACTACGACGAGCCGAGAAAATTAAGTTCTATGCTTCCGAGCATGCGTCGAATTGTTTCCGAGCATGCACATTTTTTTTCCCCGTCAGAAAAGCATACAAACGAATGGTTTTCCCGCTAGGATTTTTCCTGACGGGAAAAAAGAGATCCTGCTCTCTTTTTTTTTCCCGTCAGTTTTACTGTCGGAAAAACTGCGATGGAGTATACACAAGGTCAGAATTCACGGCCAAATGCTCTCATTGCAGTTTTTCCGACGGGAAAACCGGTCGTGTGTACGAGGCATATCAGACTAGGTATGAATAAAGATATTGTAACAATAATAAAGCTGTGTTAAACACAAATATTTAATATATTGCATTTTTGCCAATTCTTTCACTTGCAGTGATGAGCAGTTAAAATCTGCCCACCGTTATTGCAAGTTTTTTTCCATTTTTCTGACAGGTACCAGCTCATATTTCTGCATTTCTCACCTAGGCGAGAATTGCAGAAGTTTGGCCCACCCTCCTTCCCGTCTGCAACTTCCTAGGACACATCACATGCCCTGGAGGCTGCAGGACCAGTCGCAAAGTGCAATGCATCTTGCATATGTGCATTGGGGAGCTTGCTGAAATTACAGGCAGCTTCTCACAGCCAAGATGGTGGTGCCGAGGATCTGAAGACCAGAAAATAACTGGACTGGGTGAAGACAGTGCTGGACTCCTGAGCTGGTAAGTGTCTGTTTATGAAAAGGCAACCGCTATTGTACTTGCAGCTGCTGAGTTTTATTTTTATTTTCAATGACTGTAGTTCCTCTTTAACCACATCCCGCCCAGCCTATAGCAGAATGACGGCCGAGCAGGGGTTTGGTTATCTTGACTACGTGTCATATGACTTCCAGCAGGTCAAGTTGCTTGTGCGTGCCCCCGGGGAGGAGACCCGACACCCGCTGAGGATTGGAGGAGTCCAAGTCAGCCTGCAAGACAGCATTAAAGTCCCCAGCCCAAATAACTCTAGTGAGCTGTAATGGTGCCAATTTCTCCTGGATGGTGTACAGTATGCCAGGAGAAAAGGGCGGAGGGATATAAACATTGACAAATACATATTTTACAGCACCAATTTCCAGAACTAAAATGATGTATATGCCTCCCGGATCTAAACATACGTGTATTACCTTATAAGCAAGAGATTTATGTAGAAGAATGGCGACCCCCCTGGCATAACTGGAATAAGTGGCATGAAATGCTTGTTGCAACCAAGCTCTTTTGAGGGATACAATTTTATTCCCCAGGAGGTGAGTTTCCTGTAAGAAAAGAATATGTGGTTTTCCGAAATTTAAGGAATTTAAACATCAGGGCTCTTTTAAATTTATTATTGAGACCCCTCTGTTCCAAGAAACGAATTGCAACTCCATGGGCATACTTTATTAGGTATGCAGATGGACACAGGGTACTGAGAGGTATAGGAGGGGCCCTTAATCCAATCCAAAGGGAGAAAAGGGGACCCCCGCCTCTCCAGGGGAGCCACCACACCCCCATGGACAACAGCACCTAGGGAAGAAACCTCAATGCACTCCAGCAAATGAGGATAAATGTTAAGCAAGACAATTGGTTACCAAATAACATAAACATTGTGAACATAGTAAATATAGCCACCTCTATACCGACCAGCCAGCGACCCCAACAACTATGTCAGTCAGTTTGATACCCAGAACTTGAAAAAGTCCCATAGTTTGGCAGTGGTAAAGCCACTGAAGGCTCTTCAGGAAGGCAGAAACTGAGAGGTTAGGTGCGTAAACTAAGTACTTAACTAGCGAGGTAGCTCCAGTGAAAAAGGAACCAAAAAGGGTGTATAACATAACTAGGATTATAATGACTGCTTACGTCCAGAAACTCAGTGAAGAAAGGCTCATCCAGTAGAGGCAAAGGTCAAATGTAGCAGCCCCAGGGAGCAAACCTAAAAATAACAAGGGACAGTTGGAGTGTCTTTATGAGAGTAACAAGGATTCAGGGAGGAACAGGATGGGTGTTAAGGAGATCAGCTGGATTAGCTAACTTGAGACTAGGAGCTGGATACAGAGCAACCAAAATAATGGATCTTAAAGGTAGAGGCCATTCCCAGAGCAACTCTTAAAAGCGACTTGTAATGTTGAATTGGTGTAACTTGCTCATCCCAAGGTAATCATCCGGTCATCCGCGTCGGCCGGGGAGTAGAAGAAACAAACTGAGCCATTGTGTGGGACCCTGAGACGGCTGGGATACATCATGCTGTATTTAATGTTCTTTTCATGTAGGCGCTTATGGACCTTGTTAAAAGGTATTTTCGCTTATGTTTCAGCTCAGCTGAAAAGTCCGGAAACAGTAGGACGGAGGAGCCGCCATATGGAAGTGTGGGGTGTCTACTAGCCTCGCAGAGAATCCTGTCACGATCCCTGTAGTTAAGAAAATGAACAAGGAAGGGTCGGGGATTTGCTCCAGAGATAGCGTGACCCAGGGGCACATGGTGGGCACGCTTAACGACATAGCCTAGCAAGTTCTTAAAGAACCCCTCCACAAATTCAGCTGGCCCATCACCCTCCTCACCTTCCGGGAGACCTAGGACCCCGGACATTGTTGCGCCTCGCCCCGGTTTTCTGTGTCATCTGATTTAGTGACAAGCATTTGTATTGTGTGTTGTAAGTCAGCTATTGTGTTGGTGTGAGTTACCGTGAGGTGCTCAGTGGCAGATATTCTGGATTCTGATTTGGTCAGCCGACCTCTGATTTTATCCAGGTAGTTTCTTATGAGATTACATTCTTCAGTAAGATGATCTATTCTCACAAGCATGGATGTTTTTCTATTTTCAATGGCAGCCAGGATCACAGCGGTACCATTTTGAGTGGAGAGGGCAGGAGGAACTGCGATCAGGGATGCCCCAGGCTCCATTGCAAGCTCAGATAGTAGGACCTGCAGCCTCCCAATAAGAGAGGCATCTGGTTGCGGAACTGGGACAGGAGGTGGGTGGCTTTGCGTAGTTGTTCTTAGCAGCATTTTTTTAGGGCCCATTAGGTTGGAGGGAACAGTAATAACTCCACTGAGCTGGGGCTGTTCACTCTGCACCACACCACCTATTACTGTCACCTTGCAGGGAGTCTCTCTGGAATGGGATGTACTGTGGGTGATAAGTCCAGTCAGCCTTTCATATCAAGGGTTTTGAGGTGTCACTCCACACACACAGCAGCCAGGGTGGCCAGTCACTCATAGAAATTCACATAATGGTTCTACATATACGGTTTATAACGTAATCGAAGGAAAAGAACTATTGGTGAAATTGGGCTTGCTAGACCCGGAACCTCCTGGCCGACCGCCAGCAACCCCCAGTTCTTCCCCGATATGGTCCACACCATCTTCACGCCGCAACCAGAGAGACCAAAGAGATCAAAGACGCTGGAGGCAATCATACCAAGAATAGAACTTCCCATCTGCGCTTTCACTCCAGATCTCTGTGTATTCAATGATCCCAGTGGGAGTGACAAGAGAATCAAAGAACCCGAAACAATCTCTCCAAACACTTAACATTCTCCAGAAAGCCCGGGATATTGCATTAATTACACAACTCCCTTCTCCACATAATGCCAGAGGTTCTGCGGATAGAAGAGTCAGCAGAATATCTGAACAATACCGTAACATACTCCTCAAAGAGGACCTAGGGGACTTGGTTTCCTTGTTCTGTTATCATCCTGTTCAACTCTCCTAGCAGTCTGATGTTTCTTGATAGGAAAAGTTATCTCTTGATTACTACCCCCCCTTTTCATAGGTTACCTGGAGTTCTGTCTCTTGGATCGATGTGGGAACTTTACTGAACGCCTGAGTATTATCATTTACCTTCACTTCCAAATCTTCAGAAATGTTTCTCCCCACTGCGGATTGCTTTTATTGTCTCCCTTACATAACAAGCTTTTTATCAGACGCAATACCTCTCTACCCCCCTATTGGTAGATGCACACATCTCAAGTTTTTCTAGGATGCCTGCTACATCCATTGTTGTTAGTTTGTTCCTCAGACCTGCCCTCCAGGATGGAACCACAGCTCTCATCTTCAGAGACGCGGTGCCCCTCCAGGTTTGCAGGAATTGGACTTATTTGTCCTATTGATGCTTATTCAAGTTTTCTTGACAGGTTTTATCTTGTCCCATTTTCATTTTTGTTTTTGTTTCTCATTTTTGAAATTTTAGCCCATAAGGCTTTTATTGTGTTCATTGTAGAAAAAGGAAGTACTGTTAACTACATACAAAAAACGATTTTTGACATAGATTTCACAGCTCTAGACTACTCTGGTAACTGCATAAGGTACAATGCTCATCTCCCTGCTTGTATATTAATCCCCTCTCTTACAATACCTCTGATCACAATCTTAGTATTAGACTTAATCACTATCTCTATCCAGAACTTATTATATACTTCTGATTCTTGCCTATTAATCCCCCATCACGACACCATTAAGCCCTACACTCTAGACCCCTCCAATGGGTATTAAAATAATATCGCACAATGTGCAGGGATTTAATTCCCCCCACAAACGTGAAAAAGCTTTTGAGCACTATAAGAGAATAGGGGCTGACATCATACTCATCCAGGAATCCCACTTTTGCTCATCCAACCACCCTAAATACTTTAATAAGGCATACAACCAAGTATTCTATACAACATACAACAATAAGACAAGAGGAGTCGCAATCTTCATACGCAATTCGATTATATTCGATATACATAGTATTTTCAGAGATATTGAAAGTCGATACATTATCTTAAAAGGCACTATTGACAATAGGGCCATAACAATAGCATCAGTATACGCTCCCAATGAATCTCAGTCCTCTTTTTTCATTAACTTTTTTGAGACTCTAGACCGATATACCTCCCCCCACATCATCCTGGGAGGGGATTTCAATCTAACCTCACATCCGGCCCTGGACAGGAGCAGAGTCGCACCATCTTTTAAGGCATTCCCGAAGTCCCTGAACCGCTCCCTCAATCACTTTCAACTTATAGACTCATGGAGGGCCCACAATGTCGGCGTCAAGGCTTACACTCACTATTCACATCCCCATAATGTTTATGCCAGATTAGACTATATCTACTGCACCCCTATCCTGTTGGCAAACTCCTCTAAAGCGATCATTCGCCCCTGTCCATGGTCGGATCATGATATTACATCTCTTGAAACAGCCTATATTGGTCTTAAACCATCCCCCTTCAACTGGCGTCTAAACGACTCCTTACTTCCTGATCCCACAATTGCTCAATCTGTCTCCACTCATATAGAGAACTATTTCACTGAAAATATCAATGACAAAACCCCTCCCTCCTCTATCTGGGTTGCCCATAAAGCAGTCTTACGTGGGCAATTAATTTGTCTCGCTGCCAAAAGAAACAAAGAAAGGCTCTCAGACATTAGATGTCTCACTAAGGACCTAAATAACTTGTACAATAAACTTCAACAAGCCCCCTCCCAGGCTCTTACTGATCAAATCAAATCCAAACGCCTGGCCTTAGACCAAATTTTATCAGCCAACACTGAGAAATCCCTCAGATTTTCTAAGGCTAAATTCTTTCTCCATAGCAACTCCTCCTCCACTATGTTCGCCAGAAAACTAAATCAAGCTAATAACCCACCCCATGTCTATAAACTTAGAGATAACGCGGGGAACACTGTTACTCATCCACAAGAGGTGTTGAATATCTTCTCCTCCTTTTACAAAGACCTCCTTTCGGGGTCCTCAATCCCAACCTAAACAGTCCTCCAAAATTTGGCTGGATGATATCCCACTACCCTCCCTCAACACCCAACAGATAGAATCTCTTAGCGCACCATGTACAGATTTCGAAATAATTAACATAATTAAATCCCTAAAGTCCTCTACAGCCCCAGGCCCGGATGGCTTCTCCTCCGCATACTATAAAAAATTTGCGTCTCTTTTAGCCCCCAACTTATCTAAACTCTTCAACTATATGCTAGATGGTCATCAATTCCCAGAAGAAATGCTCTTGGCGAACTTATCGTTAATTCCTAAGCCACTCAAAGACCATTCTCTTCCACAAAATTTACGCCCCATTTCAGTTCTTAACAATGACTTAAAGATCTTTGGGAGACTTCTTGCAGATAGGTTGGCAGCAGTTATTACTAGTATAGTGCACATAGATCAAACGGGATTCATACCTGGACGCCAAATAACTGACAATATTAGGTTGGTTACCAATATCATACAGGATGCCAACATACACTCCAAAGAGCTATGCCTCCTCAGCCTGGATATTCATAAAGCTTTTGATAGCGTATCCTGGTCTTACCTCAATCACATCCTACCTAAATTTGGCATCCCTGATAAATTCCTGTGTGGCTTTAATGCACTATATATCACTCCCCCCAGACCCGTATAAAAATTCCAGGTCATAACTCGGAATTCTTTCCTCTAAGTAGGGGTACTAGACAGGGCTGCTCTCTATCCCCACTAATGTTCGCACTAGCAATGGAACCTCTTGCCCACAAAATTAGGAACAGCCCGGATATAAAGGGAGTTGTCAAAGGTGAAGATGAGTTTAAAATTAGCCTCTACGCAGATGACGCGTTAATTTTTCTCACCGAACCTCACGTTTCCATTCCCTCCCTTCTCAAGGAACTGAAACTGTTTCACGACATATCAGGTCTAAAAATTAACATGAACAAATGCTCAGCTCTACCCATCAATCTCCCCGATCACTTAAAGACCATGTTGAAAAATAATTTCCCATTCATATGGTGCTCTCAATCTTTCAAATATCTGGGCATCTCTGTCACCCCATCACACAACCTGCTTTTCAAAACCAATTATATCCCTTTATTCAATAATATATCCTCACTCCTTAAGACCTGGTCAACCTTCCATATATCATTCCTAGGCAGAATTTGCGCCATTAAAATGACAATCCTCCCCAAACTGCTATACTACTTCCGTTCCCTCCCCATTAACATCCCCAAATCTAAACTTGCTTCTCTCCAAAGGGAAATCAACAAATTTATATGGTTTAACAAGAAGCCTAGATGCAGCTATGCACATATGCATAGACCTCAAACCATGGGCGGGATGGGACTCCCTAACCTATGGCATTATTTTCTGGCTGCCAGACTTTCCCAATTAGCACAATGGTTCACGCCCAATCAAGATATCCCATGGAAAAAATTTGATGAGTCCTCAATTTCCCCTTGGTATTTACAGGGGATCCTTTGGTCCAAAACAACCTCATACAGCAAACTCTCTAAATACAACATAATTGTTGCACACTTCTACCAATTGTGGCTCAAAGCCCAACATACTTTTGAATTATCATCACTCACTCCTCCCCTTGCTTCCTTCCTAGGTGACCTGAGATTTACCCGTACTCACGGAGATTACCACTCCTTCACCTATTGGATCAATAATAATCTCACTACACTTAAATCTTTACAAATTAAATGGGAGTTCTCCTCATTCACTGCTCTGCAAGATAAATATAGTATCCCCACATCCGAACTTCAACACTATAACCAAATCAAAGCCCTTTATGCAGAACATTACTCTCTCACCACCCAGCCCCCTGGAACAGTTTTTGAACGGATTTGCATTTCTTCTTCTAGAGATAAGGGTATCATATCCCGCCTATATAGCTATCTAAATACTTTTCATTCACCTGACAAGTCCGGTCAGATGCTCCATTGGGAAGCTGACCTAAATAACACCTTCACAGTAGATGAATGGCATGGCATGTCGGATAATCTCCGTAAGAGTAACAAAGATATCTCTTCCAGAGAGACTCCCATTAAAATATTCTCTAGATGGTATCTCACCCCGTCCAAGCTCCACACTTTTTATCCCTCTATTTCTCCACACTGTTTCAGGGGTTGTTCAGAACCAGGCACTATCCTACACACATTCTGGAGCTGCAAACACCTACTTCATACATGGCGCAAAGCTGCAGAAATTTTTGAAAACACCTTGAAACAGAAAATCCCCATCTCTCCACAGATCTGCCTTCTATATGCTGATATACCTAATGTTCCCATCCCTTGCAAAAGACTTTTCCATACTTTATGTAGCTCCATCCAATGGATGATTGCCTCCAACTGGAGATCCAATAATCTGCCTTGGGCGCAGGTACTGGCTCGGATGGAGACGATAAAACTTTCGGAGAGAATCTTTCACACCCTTCACGATACCTTCCATGTTTATGTAAGGAAATGGTCATATTGGCCTACAACATAACTCAATAACTTAGAACCTGAATTTACACTCACACACTCTCTCAAATTCCTGCAATCTTGACCTATAGTGCCTGCCCTTTATATTAGTAACATACACCCGTGTAAGATATTTTTGTACCAGAAAACTTTGTATATAATCATTATCCTCATGTAAGAGCTCGATTTTCCTTTTTTTTACTATTGATTACCTTTATAAACACCCTATGTAACTGTACATTTGAACTTCCTAATAAAAATTTTGTAAACAAAAAAAGAAATTCAGCAGACACTTACCCAGGCCACGGGACAGAAGGATACTGTAGATGCCAGAGAAGTTATAGGCCTCAGGACCAGAGGCGTTGCTAGGGGGGTGCGGGGGGTGCGGTCCGCCCCCGGGTGACACCCGCTAGAGGGGTGACACCCTCCTTTTTTTTTTTTTTTTTTTTTTTTTTATTTTTTTTTTTTTTTTTTAATTTTTTTTTTTTTTTTTTTTTACAGCTGACCCATTCATTGATTAATTTCACCCCGCTGGGCTGGAAGCCTGGAACAACACCTCCAGTGCCGCGGCCGTGCCTGGTGTGTGTCCTCCGGCTCCTTATTCTTCCTATTTCTAAATTCCAATGTCATGGACATAAAGTCTGCAAAGTACTTTGGAATCATGTTTGATAGCACACCCGACATATAACATACTGACCAGATGTCCGAAGTGATCAGATATGTGAACATCAAGAATAGGAAAGTTGAAGTAAAAGAAGTGTTTCTAGGATTTTTCCCTTTAAAGGGGAAAAAAGCTGCTGATCTCAGTGTGGATATCTTTAAAAAATTAGAGAGTGATGGACTGGACATAATGATGTGTCGTGCTCAGGGTTATGATAATGCTGCTACTATGGCTGGAATTCATGGAGGTGTACAATCCATTATTAGGGAAAAAAACAAAAAAGCGATTTTTAATGGCTGTGTGGACCATTCACTGAACTTGTGCGGTCAGCACTCTTTTGCTGAGAATGCTTCATGTGTGACATTTTTTGGAACACTTCAGTCAATGTTTTCTTTTTTTGCTGCTTCCACCCATCGATGGGATGTGTTAATTCACCATACTGGAGTGTCAGTGAAAAGATTATCAACAACACGCTGGAGTGCTCATCATGCTGCAGTTAAGCCAGTAAAAGAAAAATTGAATATGTTTGTGTCTGCAATCGAAGCGCTTTGTGATCCTTCTGAAAATATGGAGCAGCAGAATGTCTACTGCCTGCTGTCTGTGATTTTACGTTTTTGTGCTACCTATACTTCTGGGGTGATGTACTTCAAGAAGTTGATGTTACACAACAGTACCTGCAGACCAAAGGCTTAAGTCTGGACAAGGTGGTGACAAAGCTAGAGTCACTAAGACTTTTTCTGTTTGAAGAGCGCAGTCACCTAGTGGAACATGCAATTAAGCAGGCACATTTAAAATCTAAAGAATATGGAATTGCCGTAGAGAGAAGAGCCAGGTTTAAGAAGAGGATGGCAGGGGAACAGGCACGTGATGCTGGAGGCATAAGTCTACAAGACGAGAACAAGAGGGCAATGCTTGAGTGCATTGATCGCTTCCATTCTGAACTCCAGATCAGATTAAGAGCCATCATGGAAGTTGCAGCCATGTTTGAGGCTGTTCAAGCAAAGAGTCTCATATATGAAACTGAAGAAACATTAAAGGTGTCCATTCCAAAACTGACCACTTTTTATGACAAAATATCTGAGAGTGAGCTGTTAATGGAAATACCCAGACTGAGGAGACATCTCAAAGCAGCCAAGATCAACCTAGAAGAAGTCAAAGATTGGTCGGCTTTACAAGTTTTGACCTTCATAGCAGAATGGGACTTCATTGAATCTCTTCCAACCCTTTCACTATGTCTAAAAATATTTCTGACAATCTGTGTGTCTGTGGCTTCATGCGAGAGGAGCTTTTCAAAGTTGAAGCTGATAAAAAACTATTTGCGTTCAACGATGGGACAGGCAAGGCTTTCTGATCTTGCAATATTATCAGTTGAAAGTGAACTAGCGAAATGTATTGATTTTGATGATGTTGTTCACAATTTTGCAGCTGTCAAGGCTAGAAAAGCAAAGTTTTGATTTAGATGTTAACTAAATGCTTTCATATTTGTTCCTGTTTTTGTGTTATTTATTTATTAATTCAGTAAAGTTTAAAGTTAAAATAAATACAGTTCTTTAACAGTTTAAGCTTTGATTTCTATTATTTTCATATGATTTTGTTATTCAAATTTGCTAGTTGATTGATAGTTATTAACGGCACTACTGTTGCCAATATATGCAGTGTTATTAGGGTGAAAAAAATTATTGGGGGGGGGGGGTGACACCATGTTATACCGCACCAGGTGACACCAACCCTAGTGACGCCACTGCTCAGGACCACGGCACCATCCGCCCTCACCGCCGCCCTCCCTCAATCTAGCTTGGTCCCCAGGAAGCAGGAGCAGTAGGAGGGAGCTAGGAGCACAGTGAAATACCGCTGCCCGCACTTTGATGCGCTGTTGGCAGAGGGGAATCCGGCCTCATGGACAAGATGGCGGCGGATCACGGGAACACTGAAGGCCGCGGCCTCCATGCTAGCTGCTCAGCGCAGCAGCAGTAGGACCGGAGGATGGAGTAGCCTGCCCCGCAACAGATGGAAGGAGGCGCGGGGCCCACCGAGGCTTCGGATGGGCCCGATGCAGTCCGGACAATGGCAGCCGCGGACTAGGATGCAAAGAGCGATGCTCGCCTGAGGGTTTGGCCGACCAGGAAATAGCCCCCAGGGAGGATGCTCGGCAGTAAACTGGAGAAGATGAGCCATGTGGAGGCCTCTCTAGATGTGTAGGCAGTCAGATGGAGAAGAATTCTAGTTAGGATGCTCCGGAGCTCCTCTCTGACACGTCTGCCGCGGCTCACTTTCGGTTACGCCCCTTCACTTTTTTCCTTTCAACATGGATAAATGGAAAGAACCTGCACTCTGGAATCCATCCAAATTCTTTATTCGATAATCACCAAGTACAAAGTAACTGATAACACAAGTGCAAATTTTGCCGTTACATTCTTTCATCAAGCAGTATTCTTCTGCCTGATGGTCGACTGTACAAACCCAACTTTTTGGCGACATGCCAATCGGTTTACATCATGATTTGTAAATGCTCAGCGTTCTATATTGGCAAGACAAAACAACATTTTTTCAACAGGATCAAGGACCATGTCTCTTTAGTGTTGGGCAAAAAGATGGAAACGCCCATCAGCAGACATATGGGTCTCCACCATGATTTTGCTGACTCATGCATGCATTTCTTTGCCCTAGAACATGTGCCCCCTACCATTAGGGGTGGGGATTTTGACAAAACCCTTCTTCAACGCGAGGCTAAATGTATCTCTAATTAAAATGCCCTTTATTACCCAGGCCTAAATGAAGCTCTCAGCTTCAAACCTTTTTTATAATGTATGTTTCTTCCTTTCCCTATTTTTCATTTATTTTTTATCCTTTTGCACCCAAAACTGTTAATGTAAATGTTCAGGAATGGAGGCCTGCTTTTTAAGAATATTTACTGTTCTAAATAAGGAGCATTATCATAGCTATATATTTGCTGATTATGCAATTATGTGACATGCTTGTGGTTTTACTGTTCTAATCTGTAAATGTCTTGAGCACAGAGGCAACCCATCTGAGTGTAATCTTGATACTTAGTATTTTTGTTAAAAATTTTCTAACGTGGAAATGTATTTTCACACACTTTTGGGTACTTATCAAACCAGGCTGTTCTCCCTTTCCATTGTATGACTTGCATGGATGCCCGGGGCAACTCTATCGGGTTACCTAATCAATGTCTCTCAATGTCTCTCAATGTCTCTCCGATTCATGTTTGCCCCTTTAAACCTAATTGCATGTATATGCTGTGGTGAGTCTTTTTTCCCCTGTATCTAGCCTACTCCATCGGCCACCCTTTCTTTTCCCCTTTTTTTGGAATGAACCTAACGTTTTGGATATTCTCCCACATGCATACCATCATCGCCTTTGCAGGATTATTCCAACCTGGCAAATGGCCCACTTCCTAAATGGCGATTGTGGTACATTTTTTCCATCTCCACTGTCCGCTTGGGTTCCCGGGATCTCCCACGCATGCGCACTTTGCATTTCGGTACGTCCACGGTGTACGTATGACATCAGACGCACGCACACTGGACGGAGTTATAAACGGCACTTCCTGCCGCTACTATCTGTCATTCCTTGTGAGCTGGCCATAGAGCGCACATCGCCGCTCTTGGACCTTCCCAGGTCCCTGGACTATCCACGGATTTCATCACTAACAGGTACTACTGCTTCCTTTTTGCCCTATTAGATGCCAAATTTTCTTTCCCTTTACTCTATAATAATGGTTTATTCCATTAAGATCTATTATACTTATATTTTATACTCTTTACAGGCTTTCCTCTTTTAAACCCCATGAACATTGGAAGGATTTTTTTGTCCTCCTATATGGAATTTTGGACTTTAATCCGTGATTAGTGCAGCCTCATTGATTCTATATCAATCCAAGCAGGTATTTTTGCATAACCAATTGCTTTGTGCGTATTCTACTATATACAACTGATCTTTTCTTCTCTTAATATTAGGAGTCACTCCTACCATCATATATTTATATGCACTCTCCGTCTGCAAGTCCTCTCTGGATACATGGGACCGCTAGGTTTGAAGCTGTGCCTGCACTCCTTGGTTTGGAGTATTTTTATTAATTAAATATTTTTCAAGTAATTTTCAATACAGTACCAGGTGGGTTCCTCTTTGTATAGTTCACAACATACACATTATTTATAAACTGATTGAACGATGTTCCTATGACCCGGTTTTCCTACTTGTAAAATATAATTAATTTTTTGCATGTATATTTTTTATATATGCCAACCATCAAACATTAATTGTACTTTTTGATGTTTTTTACACAAAGCTTTATATCCTATCCTTTTGTTTTGCCTTCAGCATATCATGTGATGCCGTGGTTTATCTCCTGAGGAAGCTCTTCCCAGAGCGAAACGTTGAGTACACTGGCACCCCTGTGTTTGTTATTCACTGTATAAGGAAACAATTGATCATGGATGTATACTGTATTGGTGTTTTTATCCAATAATTTTTTGTAATAAAAATTCTATATTTTTCTAAATATTTGTGTTCAGTCAGTGTTTCCATCTGATTGTGTACATTATTGACACCCTCAAAATCCCGGGGCCTTGTGACCCCCCCTTCCCGCTTTTCCTTTTTTCACCAAAAATTAGGATGTGGTGTCCAGAAATTTACCTTCCCTTCCAGATCCTTTTTCTAACTGCTAACATGTTTCAATGAAGAGCCTTGTTCACAGCATAGTTACCCACTATTTTTACGTTAATAACCACATCTAATAGGTTGGATATCCCTACCATTTCACAAAAGAAAGTGTAAAAAATATTAAAAACCACACAGACACAGTTGAGACAAGTCCTTTATTAAAAATAAAAAAATAAAAAAGAGATTCCAGCTATGTAATCCACTCTCGAACTCCTGCAATGTAATCCATTCTCGGTATCCAGCGATTGATGATCTCCAGTGACTCCAGCGAGGAACACGCACAGATCCTGCTTCCAGAGCAGGCACCCAGCCAATGACGCGGCGCCAGCCTGACAGCTCTTATGTAGCTGAGGGGGGGGGCCACCCGTCATGTGACCTTGTCCCCCTATGGGAAGGGGAAACGCTGGGGTTTCCCAGTGACGTGTACACGTCACCCCGCCCCCCTCTTATACAACAGGAATCTGGGGGTCCCCTTTGTTAAAGAGGGCTTCCAGATTCTGATAAGACATCCTCCCCATGTTGAGGGCATGTGGGTCTGAAGTGTCTTGTATGGATTTTGAGGGGGACCTCACGCCATTTAAAAAAAAAAATTGGTGCAGGGTTCCCCTTAATATCCATACCAGACCTGAAGGGCCTGATATGGAATTTGGGTGGAGACCCCCACGCATTTATTTTTTTAAATTTTGGTTTGGGGAACCTCTGCCGTTTTTTTCAATGACTTTTATCTGTATTGCAAGGACCCAACAATTCATTATAGCCATGATAGCAATTCATTATATGCTATAATGAATTGCTATCATGGCTATAATTTATAGCCATGATAGCAATTCATTATAGCCATTATAGCAATTCATTATAGCCATGATAGCAATTCATTATAGCTATTATAGCATTAGCCGTGAGTAGTTTTAAATGACTTTTTTTCCTTTAGAAACTACATTTTGTGCAGGGACTGTTATAAACACAGGACACATGCGCTACTTTACAGGCATACTACAGATACCCCCCAGGTACGAAATTTAAAGGAATATTTCACTTTTATTGTTTCACTTTAAGCATTATTAAAATCACTGCTCCTGAAAAAACGGCCGTTTTTAAAACTTTTTTTGCATTGATACATGTCCCCTGGGGCAGGACCCAGGTCTCCAAACACTTTTTATGACAATAACTTGCATATTAACCTTTAAAATTAGCACTTTAGATTTCCCCCATAAACTTTTAAAGGGTGTTCCACGGCTATTCGAATTTGCCGCAAACCCCTTAAATTGTTCGCTGTTCGGCGAACAGCCAATGTTCGACTCAAACTCACGTTCGACTCGAACAGATAGCCCATCCCTAATGATAATCTATGATGATTATTATCATTGTTTTTTAATGTTTATTGTGTCAATGTATAAATGCATTTTAAATCTTTCCAAAAAAAGTATTTTACCTTCAGAGAGTCTCTATACAATGTTGATTCTCATCTATAGCTAATTGCATTGACTAATGAATGGAAGTGGTTCTAGTCTCTTTTCGTATATATGTTGGTGCTGGTTATGTGGGTAACTATATTGTGAACAAGGCTCTTCGCCAAAACATGTTAGCAGTTACTTTGTATTTTGTGATTATCGAATAAAGAATTTGGACAGAGTGTGGGTTCTTTTCATATATCCCTATTTTGAGTTTGTGACGAGTTGGAAGTTGTCTGAACCTGGCACCTGGAGAGAAGATACCAGTAACCAACACGCATATTTGGAGGTTTTCACAGTTAGAGCGGTGCTACCCTGTGTGTACATTTTTTTCCTTTCAGTGACACCACGACAAAGGGACATTTTTTCCTTTCAGTGACACCACTGATAGAGGGGATTTTTTCTAATCACTGACACCACTAACACAGGCCATTTTTCTTTCAGTAAAAGCACCGACTTGGAGGCATATTTTCATTCCAGTTACACCACCAACTCAGGGTGATTTGTGATGAAAATAATTTATTTCAAAGCAGCAAACTTAGTTCTGGGATACAGAGGCCCTGCCAGCAACGTGCACTGTGCAGCGAGACTTTGCCCCATACACCACTGGGAATCATTCTCATGTCTACTGGAGCTCTTTCCAGGGCACACTTGGTGCCCTCTACAGAAAACGAGGAGACCGACCTGCTTTGACTAATCTTGCCCTGCCAATATGGAGGGTATCCCTTGACCCCTCTGGATCTCAGAGGCCCCACCAGCTCCACTATCTCCTTTATGTACTTTTGCAGATAGAGTTTTTCCCAGTTGGGTTACACAAGTTAAGGGATTACGCCCGCACCAGTTGGGGACGGTGCAGGGCAGGGAGGGGGGTGGGGGTTAATTTGTTTATTGTTTTGTTGAACTTGATTGTGCATGCTAACTTCAGAGAACAGGTAACGTTACGAGAGATATGTTTATGTGAGTGTTCATATATGTTGGGTGTAACAGAACCGCTACATTTATGTCTGACTATAGGGAACCTAGGGAATGCCTACACTAGGGGAATATTACATGATAGGCCTGGGAAGCATGATTCCGACACCTTCTCCCGATGGCGTCTTTAAAATTTCTTACGTGGAATGTGAGGGGCCTGCGTGACAAGCTTAAGCGCGCGGCAGTCTTCACATTCCTTAAGAAACAACGTGCTGATGTGATAGTCCTGGTGGAGACACATGTGGAGGGGAGCGTTCAGATGGCATTACGCCGCCCTTGGATTGGGTGGACATTTCATTCTACCCATACATCCCACGCCAGGGGAGTGTCAATTTTGATAGCTAAATCTGTACACTTTGAGCTATGTGAACTATCCACTGACTCACAGGGGCGATACATATTTCTCCTAGCTAAACTATATGGTGAACCCATCCTAATATTGGCCTACTATGTGCCACCCCCATTCAACATTACAATCATTAAAGAGGGATTGTCATTCATGGCCCGACACCCTGCCATTTCTGCGGTTTGGTTGGGTGATTTCAATACTACGCTAAATCCCACTCTAGACAGGCTACAACTGACTCCTCCCACCCTGATCGCCCCCAACGAAACTAAGTTTTGTAAGCTTATTTCCACCTTTCACTTAATAGACACATGGCGCCACATGTTCCCAAATACGAAATCATACTCTTGTTTTTCATCTACCCATAATTCTCTGTCTCGCATAGACTTTATAATAATATCTCGTAGACTGACACCGCGATTAATTGAGGCCACATTCGGTCCCAGAATACTCTCGGATCATAGTCCCTACTGGATAACTTTAAGCATACCCATTAATAAACCACCTAGATCATGGCGTCTAAACCCGTTTTGGCTCTCACTCCTACCGGAGGATGACGAGCTTGCGAATGAATGGACACAATACTTTACAGTGAACGACAACTCGGCGTCACCCTCTGCGGTTTGGGACTCCTTTAAGTTGTTCGCTCGCTCCACACTAACGACCAGAATCAATAAAATTAAGGCTGACTCGGCCACCGTCCTTGATAAGGCAATGTCGGACTTGTCATCCTCTGAGCGAGATTTTGCCACCGCCCCGACTCCTGCAAAGGCAAACCAGCTCAAACTACACACTAGAGTAGTCGCCCAGCTTCAGTTCCAAAAAGCAAGACAAAAACTATTTTTCTCTAAACAAAAAAGGTTTGAACACGGGGAAAAAGCCGGCAAGCTACTAGCATACCTGATACACAGTGAAGACAGACCCCCAGTGGTTATCACATTACATGGCCCTGATGGACAAAGCATTACGGACCCTCCCACGGTAACTTCAATGTTTAGAGACTTCTTTGCTGACTTGTACAAAACGACAGCCCCTACCGAGTCGGAATCGATGTCCCTCTTTCTAGAGGGGGTCATTTTCCCGCAACTGACCAGGGAACAGATGGACCTTCTGGAGGCACCCCTCACCACAGACGAAATCGCAAAGGCAATTGCTAGCTTTGCCAGGTCTAAATCTCCGGGATCGGATGGACTTCCCATTGAGTTTTATTCCCAATTTAGCGAAACTCTCGTTCCTAAATTACTAGCGCTGTACAAACATCTTTTTGAGTCTGGCATACTACCTCCATCCATGATGGAGGCTACTATAGTCCTCATTCCTAAACCTGGAAAAGACCCAGGATACCCTGAATCGTACCGCCCCATATCCCTATTACAGGTTGACATCAAAATACTAGCCAAAGTACTATCTATTAGGCTCAATCAGGTCATCTTGTCCCTAATACACACGGACCAGGCGGGTTTCATGCCCGGCCGTAACACATCGTTTAATTTTAGAAAATTATAAATAAATCTGCAAGCCACGCATGAGGAGGTTGGGTCCCGGGTTGTAGTGACGTTGGATACGGCGAAGGCTTTCGACTCGGTGGAGTGGAAATATCTATGGAGATGCTTGGAGGGATATGGCTTTGGTCCCAATTTCATTAAGTGGGTTCAATTGCTGTATCAGGCGCCCACAGCCAAGGTGGTGGCCAACGGGTGGCCGTCTCGAATGTTTGACCTCAGTAGAGGCACGAGACAGGGCTGCCCTTTGTCCCCGCTGCTATATGCCCTTGCGGCAGAACCTCTTGCGATATCCATCCGAGCAAACCCAGGGATTAGGGGTCTGAGACTGGGTTCCCTGATTGAAAAAATCAGTATGTATGCTGATGATACGCTGCTATATTTAGCAGATTCGGGCCCATCTCTACATACTGCACTCCGCACGATCGAAGGCTTTGGGATATTCTCAGGATTGAAAATCAATTGGGACAAGTCCCAAATTCTGCCTATTGACAGCTTCCCGCCCCCGGAATCCCAAACCAGATTGCCACTACAAAGAGTCGATGTCATTAAATACCTAGGGGTTCATATATCTAGGTCCCCGATGGACTACATTTCCCTCAATATAGAGCCCCTTCTTTCCATGGTTAAAACCAAAGTACGGATTTGGTCCCGACTTCCACTTGGGATCTGGGGCCGCATAAATTTAATTAAAATGGTCTTACTCCCTAAGATATTATATGTGTTGTGGCACACCCCAGTATACCTACCGTTGAAACATTTCAAATCGCTCGAGGCCATACTCAAGCCCTTTGTGTGGGGAGCCAATAGACACAAATTAGCATGGCAAACTCTCAAGAACCCGACCGATCTTGGTGGCACGGCTCTCCCTGACTTCAATCTATACTACATTGCATCACAGTTGTCACAGCTGTTCCACTTGAACAGGACGGACAGTGAGAGATTCCTCACCCTCTTATGTCCAAAGTGGGCGCAGCACACCAAAGACCCGATATATGCAATCGCATCGGGCTCGGGAGGGGCGGAGCCGGGGACAAATAGGCATACCATGTTATATCACTACAGGAAAATATGGGACTTAGCCTCTTCCAAACTCAGTACTCCACACTACAACGACTACACACCGCTATGGCATAATATGAATCTCCCTGAGCTCACCAAAATACAGGATACGGGTACGTGGTCCACGCAGGGGGTGTTTTACCTCCATCACCTCCTAGACAAGGGGCGCCTAAAAACCTTTGATTCCCTTAGAGAAGAATTTACACTTCAGAACCGAATGTTTTTTAGATTTTTACAACTCCGCCACGCGACGCAGTCGCAATTCCCTGACTCCGTCCCACACCCCACGCCCAATGTAATTATGGCAGTAATTAAGAGCACAGATTCGCACAAACTGATCTCAGCATTTTACAATATGCTTTCCACTCCCATTTCTACCAAACTAGCGTACGTTCTGAAACCCAGATGGGAGCGGGAGGTTGGGCCAATAGAGGATGAGGAGTGGGGCGAGGCGCTGGAGTCCTGTAAAGCAGTGTCTCCCAAGCTGTCCGATCGACTCTCGCAACTTTATGTCCTACATAGAGCGTACCTCACACCC
Source organism: Rana muscosa (assembly GCA_029206835.1). NCBI lineage: Eukaryota > Metazoa > Chordata > Amphibia > Anura > Ranidae > Rana > Rana muscosa. The sequence goes on along the minus strand of CM055120.1, from coordinate 190,204,217 downwards.
CTCAGAGTGGCAAGATACAAGCGCACCTATTCTACAACATGTCTGATGTGTGGACAAGAGACGGGCACTTTTTTCCACCTGATCTGGGCCTGCCCTAAGATACAAGGTTTGTGGAAACAAATTGTGACATTTCTACACGACGAGATGGGCTCACCCCTTGCATTAGACCCCAAACAATGCCTTCTGGGAATGTTACCAGACACAATAGATAAATACACTAAAACATTTCTTCATGAGACACTGTTTTCAGCCAGGAAAGTCATTGCTAAAAAATGGATGAGACAAACACCTCCCAAAATAGTATAATGGAAAATAGAAGTGAATAATACCCTGCCATACAAGAAATGTATATATATCAACAGGGGATGCCCCAATAAATATAACAAGATATGGGACCGCTGGCTTCAAGAGTCGAGTACCTGTACATAACAAGACCATATCAGTCAGAAATGAATGCTCAGACATAGGTTTTCCTAGGAAGTCTTTGGATGTGCAATGTATTCTTGTAGAGCACGCTCACATGACAATGATAATGAATCTGTTGCCTTACCTACCTCAAGTATGACTCTCAATGTATCAGTTACCAAGTTTATATGCAAAATATACTTCACATGTATGCACCCTTTGAGCAATAAAAACCTTTGTTTAACGTTAAAAAAATACTGACATATAAATCACAAAGCAGCAAACTTACATTTAAAATTGAAACGTTCAGCATCAACAATTTCAAGGATTTTCAGTCTCAGCCACAACCGGAAGTGACGTCACCCGACTCCTTCACTGCGCGTTGCGTCACTGATCACATGACTTTATTAAGGGCTTGGAATTGGGTGAATGTAGCTGGACTTAAATATGTTTTCTATTGTCATGGCAACCCGATAGTGGCCATTTTAACTTCAAATAAGTAGATGAGTGCAAAACATGGCAATTCATTAAAAACTCAATAAAATTGTAAAAAAAAAAAAAAGAAGCTCCTGACAGTAAAATAATTCACAACAACTCCTAAAGATTTTTAAATTCTTCAATACCACTCCCTAATACGACATCTAGTGGTGGATCATAAGCAAATACATTTCATAAACATTTTCATAAAGATAAACCAATCCCACAACAGTCCCAATGGCGAAATCTAGTTGTGGAAAAAGTAATCACCATGAATGTGACCTAATAATTAAAGTGGATGATCCTCGACATAATAGATGACTAAAAATAAGAGTCTCTATACAATAATAGAACATCTAATAAAAAGGGGACATCTAATAAAGAATGATAAATGCTTCCATATTGGTTTGAGGGAACATACACAGAATATAAAAAAGATTTTCCCAAACATAGCCTATTGAGGCATTATGCTCAACACCATAATAAGGATACCTCATCCCTTATGGTCTGTGGTATAGAAAAATATAAGCCCCATTGGATAGGTGATAATAGAGAAAGGTTATATTAAACTCAGCCAAATTAAATTATGTTGGATCGATGAATTACAGACTTCGGTGCCCTTTGGACATAACGTTGACTGATTTTGAATGAATTATTCTTTATTAGATGTCCCCTTTTTATTACATGTCCTATTATTGTATATAGCCTCTTATTTTTAGTCATCTATTATGTCGAAGATCATAGACTTTAATTATAGGGTCACATTCACAGTGACTCAATTTTCCACCACTAGATGTTGCCACTGGGACTGTTGTGGGATTGGTTTATCTTTATGAAATGTTTTTGCTTATGATCCACCACTAGATATCGTATTAGGGAGTGGTATTGAAGAATTTAAAAAATCTTTAGGAGTTGTTTTTAATTAATATACCATCAGGAGCTTTTATATTTTTTATTTTGTTTTTGACTATTTTATTGAGTTTTTATGAGTTGCCATGTTTAGCACTCATCTACTTATTTGAAGTTAAAATAGCCGCTATCGGGTTGTGATGACCATAGAAAACATATTTAAGTCCGCCTACGTTCACCCGACTCTTGATAATGCCACGTGATCAGTGATGCAACGCGTTGGGAGGATGCCGGGTGAATTTATTGATGCTGAATGTTCCAATTTTAAATGTAAGTTGGTCGCTTGGAAACGTATGATTTTTTTATGGAAATACTGCACTGTGGAGCTCTCCTTTATCTTGTATGAGTCTTGAATGGAGGAGAGGGGAGGAGACTAAGGAGGATGTATTTTGCACAGCGGGAGAACACTGTTTGTATGATTATCAACAAACAACGCTCCTACACCCTTGCCTAGTCTGCTGCTCTGAGGAGAAGAGTAGAGTGGAAATCACCATTAAACATCACAATTACCAGAAGAATTTCTAGTTCCGCTGGGGTCTTTACTTGAGGTGAGAGGCTGGGGCACACTATTGGTGGATTATAGATGATGGAAGCAAATGTGAATACACGTTATAAGAATTTATGTTTTTTCCTGTACTTAATTGCTACACATCTACTATCAACATTTATATTATATATATATATATTACGGTAATATTTTTTGATTGCACGTGCACTTTTTTTGATTAATAGAATCAAGGATTTTACTTGTCTTTTGCACTTGCACTTTTTTGCACTTATATGAATTTGGATTGTAATTTTACTGAATGGACTTTAATTATGGACCTGATTGATTTATTGAATATGTGATTATTGTTTGTTTATTAGCACTTTATTTTAGTTACATTCATTTCATTATAATATTCTGTTTTGTGGGGACACTACTTTAATGTTGGCTGCCACTCCTTGAGGTTTGTGATATTTTGGTTTGCACATTCGTTTTTCACTTTTACTTCATTAGAAAAATTTGTTGTATTCTTGGATAGGAAAATAAATGTTTGTTGTATGCTTGAGCAAGAATAGAAATGTTTGTTTTATGCTTGGCAAAGGGGATAATGTATGCCAGGACAGGGGAAGAAATATTTGTTGGATGCCAGGGCAGGGAGAGAACTGTCTGTTGCATGCTTGGCCAGAAAGAGAAATGTTTGTTGCAGGCTTGGCCAGGGAGAGAAGTGTTTTTTTGCAGGAATTAAATAGTATGATGTAACAATTGTATTTGTTATAAGACTTTAAATATATGATTGAAGGTGTATTGTTATATATGTTTCATAAATGCACATATATCTGTTGATTTTGACAGAAATCTTGTGAGCAGATAACTTCCTGTGCTGTCAGCCAGTGCACAAGGAGGGATAATGGAGATGTTGGGTGGGGGGATATGAGAAGATGTCTGTGTTCTTTGTAATCTATAAGTAATGAAATAGGCAGGGCTGACCACACATGCCTTGGAATTCAGAACCAAAAATACATAGGGCTTGATTTACTAAAACTGGAGAGTGCAAAATCTGGTGCAGCTCTGTATAGAAACCAATCAGCTTTCAGGTTTTAAAAAATAAATAAAAAATCAAAGCTTAAAGAATAAGCTCACCTTTGTAATAAAAATAATAAATAAATAAATAAAAATAATAAATACATTTTTTTTTTTTTACTATGAGATGAAAGCATTCAGGAGATCGTGGGTGCAATGCAGTGTCTTTGCAGACAGTCTGTGTAAGCTGTCTGCTTGTACCTCGTACAGGAAGACTCAATTAACTACTAGAGTGCTCAACAGCGCCCTGGTAGTTCATAGAGGACTACAAGCCAGTGGCAGCTGGTGTTTTTTTTGTTTGGAGGGTGGCAAACAACCAAACCCCCCCACGGCAACTCAAACCCCCCCCCGCACACGCGCTGTCTGCTGGTCGGTCCACCGGCAATTACCCCATCTAGGCAACGGGCATCCGAGGAGCAGTGGCGGGGATTGGCATCCAGGCATTAGCGGGGACCGGGCATCAGCTCTTCTTCTCCTCGCTTCAGTTGTGCGCCTCCTCCCCATCTCCTAGGCGTCCGATAAGATCGCCTGTCCTTTCAGCCAATCGGGTGACGGGTGTCAGACCCGCTTCCCGATTGGCAGGGAGGAGGATTAGTGTTGCAACAGCGAAGATTAATTCGCTGTTGCAACACACCTGGGGGTTCCAGGTGCCTCCTCTGTGACCCGAGCCCACCCTATTTTGAAGCATATTAGAGCCTCTGGCTCTAACCAGGTGCTTAAAAAAAAACTTGCCCATTGTAATTCATGCGCCCAGTGCCCTGAAAGGGGCTGGACGCATGAATAGGGGGTGGTCGCGGCGGCCATGGATAGATTCATGCTATGCATGAATCTATCTATTTCATATAGGGGGTAGCCTGGAGAGAGGGGGCGGCGCCCCTAATTGACAGGCTGGCCCTGCTACAAGCCAACAGCCGCAAAAGTTGTCGGTACTTGTAGCTTTCACATTCACAAAACTCTTTGAATAAATGATGCCCCTGATCCCCCGATTGCTATCAAAATGAGGGATCCGGGAGTTGTGGGGGCTGGTGCATCATAACATGTTACACCCTAAATATGGGTGTAACATGTTACAAAAGGTGAAATTATCCTTTAATTGAATAAAAACCTGGCCACTGTAATTCAAGTGCCCAGTGCCCTGAAAGAGGCAGAAAGCATGAATAGGGGGCGGCCACGGCGGCCATGGATAGATTCATGCTATGCATGAATCTATCTATTGCATATAGGGGGTGGCTTGGAGAAAGGGGGCAGCCCTGCTACAAGCCAACAGCCGCAAAAGCTGTCTGTACTTGTAGCTTTCACATTCACAGAACTCTTTGAATAAATGACGCTCCTGATCCCCTGCTTACTACTACTGAGGGATCCGGGGGTTATGGGGGCTGGTGCATCCATAACATGTTACATGTTACAGCCTAAACATGGGTGTAACATGTTACAAAAGGTGAAATTATAATAGTTTTTTTGAACTCTGAGGCTGGGTTTACACCATTACGAATTTGATGCAAGGTTCCCACATTTACGGAGTGGCTTCGGTGCGAATTGCACAGGAGCCCTGTGCGTCTTTTGGTTCATTTAAGATCTGAATTCAGCCCAAAATTTGGGCTGAAATCGTACCTTAAACAGTGGATGGAGATGCACCAGACCCCTGCTGTGGGTTAACCCCCTGGCAAAGTACCCTCACCATGTTGAGGGCATGTGACCTGGTATGGCGTAGGAGGTGAAGAGACTGCAAGTTCCCTCCCCCTTTTCTGGCCAGCCAGGCTGCACACTCAAATGAGGGTTTGGTATGGGTTTTGGAGGAGATCCCACAACATTTTGTTTTGTTTTATTTGCATGGGGTACTCACTTAAAGCAATACCAGACCCAGAGGGCCTACTATCGACTTTGGAGGAGACCCCAGGTCATTTTCTTTTCACATGGGGTCACCCATGTCAGACCCTCATTATTGATATGGGTCTGGTATTCAATTTTAGGGGGAAACCCATGCATTTTGTTTTTTGTTTTTTAATTTTGCTGTAGAATGTACTACACAAAAAGTGATTGAAATAAAAAAATATTTGTCATTTACATTTGAAATTTACATTTCACTGACGGCTTTTGTTCTTGTAAAGAAATGTCATGATGAACCCCAGGGGTCCCCAAAATTTCAAGACAGACCATGAAGAGTCTGGTGAGTGCTGTATGTTTGGTGGTGCCAAGCTGTTTCTTTTTTCCCAAAAAATTGAACCGGTAGGGAAATGTAATTTACTGGCAATTTAACCATTTCAGCCCCGGAAGATTTTACCCCCTTCTTTTCCAGAGTACTTTTTACAGTTTGGCACTGCGTCGCTTTAACTGACAATTACGCGGTCATACAATGCTGCATCCTTTTTTTTACCACAAATAGAGCTTTCTTTTGGTGGTATTTGATCACCTTTGTGTTTTTTTTTGTGCTATGGACAAAAAAAAGAGCGTATATTTTGAAAAAAAAACAATATTTTTTACTTTTTGCTATAATAAATATCCCCAAAAATGTTTTTTAAAAACTAATTTTTTCAGCAGTTTAGGCCAATATATATTCTTCTACATATTTTTGGTAAGAAAATCGCAATAAGCGTATATTGATTGCTTTGTGCAAAAGTTATAGCGTCTTCGAACTATGGGAACGATTTGTCTTTTTTTGGGCATTTTTTTTTTTTTACTAGTAATGGCGGTGATCTGCGATTTTTAGCAGTACAGTGACATTGAGGTGGACAGATCGGACACTTTTGACACATTTTTGGAACGATTGACATTTATACAGCTATCAGAGATATAAAAATGCACTGATTACTGTGTAAATGTCACTGGTAGGGCAGGAGTTAACACTAGGGGGCGATCAAGAGGTTAAATGTGTGTTCCCTGGATGTGTTCTAACTGTATGGGGATAGGACTGACTGAGGGAGGATACATATCATTGTTCCTACTGTGAGGGGGTTAGCTCGGCAGCGGGTGTGTGTGACCCCCGAGATGGGCTCCCCACACAAAAACAGGCCCAGCAAACGGAGGTTGTGGTTTTCAAAATCAAAAAGGTGCGGTTTATTTTCTATTTACAGTGACAAAACACAGCAAAGCAAAAGAAACATAAACAAAATAAATCCTGGTCAACTTGACCTCTGACTAAACATACAGGTTTCCTAACTAACAACTGGGATCAGCCTAGTGCTGTCCTAGTCCCTAAGTCCCTGGTTTTAAATGTCCAAGCAAATAGCCACACAGGCTTTGTCTCACCGCACAGGGGTTCACTCTCCCTAGACAGTCCACACAGGTCTGGTTCCAGGCATGAGCTAACATCTAATGAAGCTGGGAGTTCTTATAGAGGCCTAAATGAGCTGACAAGGTTCAGCTGGTCTCCTCATCTCTGTCTGCACGACGCCCCACACTCTCCCTAGAGGTATGAGTCATCCATGAGCCCACTAGCCTTATACAACTCTCCACCTAGTTGTATAAGTCGGCGTAAAGCCTGAATCTGGGCGAAATATATCTACCCCCCTGGATGCAACCAGGTGACTTTACCTTCCTGCTGTCACATACCCCCCCCCTCTTGTTTTAACCTCGGGGTTGGAACACCAGCAATCAGGCATTCATGTACTCGAGACAAAGCATCCACATTCCCCATTTGAACGCCAGGGCGATGCTTTACTGTGAAGTTGAATTCCTGGAGGGCCAGGAACCACCTATTCACTCTTCTATTTGTTTCCTTGTTTTGAGCCATCCACTTTAACGGAGCGTGATCCGTAACCATGTCAAAGTGCCTACCTAGCAAGTAGTACCGAAGGGAATCTAGAGCCCACTTCACCGCTAAACACTCCTTTTCAACGGTGGCGTAATTTACCTCATGGGACTTCAACTTCCTGCTGAGGTAAATTACTGGGTGCTCTTCCCCGTTCCAGACCTGGGACAATACTGCTCCTAACCCCACATCTGACGCATCACTTTGTACGACAAAGTCTTTAGAGAAGTCGGGTGAGTACAACACTGGCTGGCTACATAAGGCTTGTTTCAAGAATTGGAATGCTGCCTCAGCCTCGGGGGTCCATTTAATCATGACCGACCCTTTCCCCTTCGTCAGGTTGGTTAGGGGCACAGCCTTAGAAGCAAAGTGGGGAATGAATCGCCGATAATACCCAGCGATTCCCAGAAAGGCTCGTACCTGCTTCTTGCTGTTGGGACGTGGCCAACTCTGGATGGCCTCGACTTTGTTGAGTTGGGGTTTTATTACTCCCCTCCCAATGGTGTACCCAAGATATTTGGCCTCGTCCTGCCCAATGGTACACTTCTTGGGGTTAGCCGTAAACCCCGCTTCCCGAACAGAGTCCAGGACTGCTTGCACTTTTGGCAGATGTGAGGCCCAATCTGTGCTATGGACAATTATGTCATCCAGGTAAGCCGCAGCATACTTCCGATGGGGCCTCAGCATCTGGTCCATTTTCCGCTGGAATGTGGCCGGCGCATTCTGTAACCCGAACGGCATTCTTTTATATTGGAACGCCCCGTCTGGGGTTACAAATGCGGTTTTCTCTTTGGCCGACTTGGCCAGGGGGATTTGCCAATACCCTTTTGTGAGGTCAAGAGTCGTCATGTATCGGGCTGTTCCCAGCCGGTCGATCAACTCATCTATACGTGGCATGGGGTAGGTGTCAAATTTTGTAACTTTGTTCAACTGACGAAAATCGTTACAAAATCGCCAGCTCCCATCCGGTTTAGGCACCAACACAATGGGACTAGACCAATCACTTTGGGACTCCTCTATCACCCCTAAGTTCAGCATTTTCTGTACTTCCTCCCGTATTGCCTCCCGTCGGGCCTCTGGGATCCGATAGGGTTTTAACTTCACCCTTTCACCGGGCGGGGTAATGATGTCATGCTCTACCCCAGATGTTTGTCCCGGCAGCTCAGAGAATACCTCCTTGTTGCGAAGCACAAACTCCTTAACCTCCTGTTGTTGGGGTTGTGACAAGGTGGCTGCTATTCCAACCTCAGGAATCACGCAACCAGTTTGAGCTGGTGACCAAGTGTCTGCGACTAGGGACTCTCTATCCCTCCAGGCTTTCAACAGATTAACGTGATAGATCTGTTCGGGCTTTCGCCTTCCTGGTTGTCTGACCTTGTAATTCACTTCGCTCACTTTTTCCATTATCTCGTAGGGGCCTTGCCATTTGGCAAGGAATTTACTTTCAACCGTAGGGACAAGTACCAGTATCCTATCCCCCGGGGAAAAGGTACGGGTCTTGGCTCCACGGTTGTACACTCTCTGCTGTGCTAACTGCGCTTGGGCCAAATGTTCCTTCACGATGGGCATTACCTGTGCAATTCGGTCTTGCATCAGGGCGACATGCTCAATCACACTCCTGTGGGGAGAACTCTCACTTTCCCAAGTTTCCTTGGCAATATCCAACAGCCCTCTTGGGTGTCTCCCATACAGTAACTCAAAGGGGGAGAATCCCGTAGAGGATTGGGGCACCTCCCTAATAGCAAACATCAGATAAGGAAGTAGACAGTCCCAATCCTTTCCATCTCTATCCACCACTTTCTTCAACATTTGTTTTAGGGTTTTGTTGAACCTTTCAACCAGCCCATCGGTTTGGGGGTGATACACAGATGTACGTAATTGCGTCACTTTGAACAATTTACACAGCTCCTTCATAACCCGGGACATAAAGGGTGTACCTTGGTCCGTAAGCAGTTCTTTACAAATACCCACCCGGCTAAACACAAGAGATAGCTCTTTGGCTATGGTTTTGGCCGAGGTATTTCGGAGAGGGATCGCTTCTGGATAACGGGTGGCATAGTCCATTATAACTAATATGTACTGGTGCCCCCTAGCGGACTTGATTATAGGACCTACCAAATCCATGGCGATCCTCTCAAACGGGACCTCAATGATGGGTAGAGGGACCAGCGGGCTACGGAAATGTGGCATCGGGGCCGACCTCTGACACACAGGGCAGGAGGAACAATAATTTTCTATGTCCTTCATCACCCCCGGCCAATAGAATCTCTGTAATACCCTCTCTCGGGTTTTCTCTGTCCCCAGATGACCTCCAAGAATGTGCCCATGGGCCAACTCCAACACCAACTTCCTGTAAGGTTTGGGCACCACAAGCTGCTCAACGGTTTCTTCTGCCCTTTTTGCCACCCGATACAGTAGGTCCTTCTCTACGCTGAAGTATGGGTAAGTGCAGGTATTATCTGGGTTCACTAACTCGCCATCTATTTTCACTACGTTTTCCCGTGCCTTTATTAGGGCGGGGTCTTTCAACTGTTCTGTGGCAAAGTTTTCCCTGTGAACCTCAAGATCAGAAAACTCCACAGACGGTAGGTTTTCGTCTGAGGAGGTGGGCTCCTCTCCAGTTTCTTGAGTCTCCCCTGCCAATACTGATAAGGGAAATTCCGGAGAGTCCTCACCACTCTCAGGGGAGTTCTGGCTATCACATTCCTGGTACATAGGGGCACCAGTGGGGGGCTCAGGATCATCCCACAGTTCCCAGAACTTCGGAAAATCCCTTCCCACAATGGCGTCATGCGGTAACTGAGATACTAAGCCCACTGGATGAGAGAGGGTACCTTTGGGGGTCTCGAAACACACTGTAGTCACTGGATACTCTCGGGTGTCCCCATGCACACAAATAACAGCTACCTTACTATTCCCAGAGACCTCTGTTTTAACTAACTCAGCCTTTATCAGGGTCACAAGGCTACCTGAATCCAACAATACCACAACATTTCTACCATTAACACACATTTTGCATAAATGTTTCTCAGTTCCTCGAATGGCAGTGCATGCGACTGTCGCACACAGCGACTGACGTCTGCCCGTCAGAAAGTCACACTGCATGGGTTCCTCCACAACCGGGCAATTGGCTGCAATATGTCCCGCTTGCCGGCAGCGGTAGCAAACGATCCTTCTTGCGGCCTCTTGAGCCGCTGATTTCCCAGGCTGTTCTCGCCAAACTTGGGGTAGAGCTCCCACCCTCTCACTCTCTCCACCCTCACCCCTTGGAATCCTCTTATCCGCCCCTGGGGATGGTCTGGTCTTAGGGTGGAAAGTCCGAGTGTCTCTGGAAGAGGCCGTCAGGTTCTCTGTAGCCAAGTATTTCTCCACACGATCCACAAGACCATCGGCCGTCTCTGGGTCTCCATGGCTTACCCACTTTTGGATGGCAGTAGGAAGAGCTCTCAAAAACCGATCCATTACAACACGTTCCACAATCTTTGGTGCGGACAAAGTCTCTGGCTGTAGCCACTTTCTGCTCAGGTGAATGAGATCATACATTTGAGACCTGGGGGGTTTTCCAAGCTGGAAAGTCCAGTTATGCACACGCTGAGCCCGGACAGCCTGGGTGACACCCAGCCTTGCCAATATTTCAGCTTTTAGCATCACATAGTCTTTTGCTTGGTTAGGCTCTAGGTCATAGTAAGCTTTCTGCGATTCACCAGTTAACAGAGGAGCCACCAGTCCAGCCCACTGCTCCTCAGGCCACTTTTCTCTTTCAGCGGTCCTTTCAAATGTGGTCAAAAATACCTCTGGATCATCCTCTCCAGTCATTTTTGTCAATAAACGACTCACCCCAAAGGACGCGGTATTAGTGGGACGGCTTTCCTCACTGGTCTGCGGACGTTGCTGCATTACTGCTTCCATCTGTTGTTGTAGTCTCTGCTCTTGCTTCTGCAACAGGTCTATGAAGCGGGCCTCAGATTGCTGCTGGGCTTGTTGCTGAGCCTCCAGACTCTGTTGCAAAGTTGCGTTTGTCTGCTGCTGGGCTGCAAGGCTCTGTTGATGAGCTTGCTGCTGGGCTGCGAAGTTCTTTTGCAAACCTGCATTTGTCTGCTGTTGATTGGCATTTGCTAGAGCCAGCTGCTTCAGTATCTCCTCCATGCTGGCTTAAAAAAAAAAAACTGCCACTGGTTCTCCACCAACTGTGAGGGGGTTAGCTCGGCAGCGGGTGTGTGTGACCCCCGAGATGGGCTCCCCACACAAAAACAGGCCCAGCAAACGGAGGTTGTGGTTTTCAAAATCAAAAAGGTGCGGTTTATTTTGTATTTACAGTGACAAAACACAGCAAAGCAAAAGAAACATAAACAAAATAAATCCTGGTCAACTTGACCTCTGACTAAACATACAGGTTTCCTAACTAACAACTGGGATCAGCCTAGTGCTGTCCTAGTCCCTAAGTCCCTGGTTTTAAATGTCCAAGCAAATAGCCACACAGGCTTTGTCTCACCGCACAGGGGTTCACTCTCCCTAGACAGTCCACACAGGTCTGGTTCCAGGCATGAGCTAACATCTAATGAAGCTGGGAGTTCTTATAGAGGCCTAAATGAGCTGACAAGCTTCAGCTGGTCTCCTCATCTCTGTCTGCACGACGCCCCACACTCTCCCTAGAGGTATGAGTCATCCATGAGCCCACTAGCCTTATACAACTCTCCACCTAGTTGTATAAGTCGGCGTAAAGCCTGAATCTGGGCGAAATATATCTACCCCCCTGGATGCAACCAGGTGACTTTACCTTCCTGCTGTCACACTACTTAGTAGGAACAACGATATGTCTCATCTCCCCTGACAGAACAGGGATTTGTGTGTTTACACACACAAATCCCCATGCTGTCTCTTGTGCCTGTGATCGTGAGTGGCCGGGGGGATCACACCTGCCGGCCACGCGCATTGGGTCTCCCGCCAAGCGGCGGGTGCACGCCCCTAGCAGCTCTTAAAGGGAACAACATACCCATACGTTGTTTTGCCCATCTGTGCCATTCTGCCAAAGTATATCGGCGTGAGCCGGTCGGCAAGCAACGAAATGGCATTTTTTCTTTGTAAATGTCACTTTTGCTGTAGTACATTGTATGCATTGTACATATATGCCAACCACCGAGCATGTTTATTAAAATAATTGGGCATTTTTAATGTTTTGCTTAAAACGTTATTAAAATCACTGCTGCCTGCCAAAAGGTCATTTGAAAATAAATGTTTGTCACCCAGGGAATTGCCCAGCCCTTTAGCAATTGGTTTGACAATCCCTTGCCTTGCTGTCTTGCTGCCTTGCTGCCTTGCAGTTAGTGCAGGGGTCTGGGGATTTGAAATTCCCATTCTTCTCTCTGCAGCGCTTCTGGGATGGATCAGAGCAATTCTGAGCACAGAGCATCACTCTGATCCATCCAGGAACACTGCAGAAAGAAGAGGGAGAAGAGCAAGGGTTTCCAATCCCTGAACTGCTACATCGGCTGCATGGGTACTGACAGCTCATTGTGAGTAAGTACAGCTTGGACCAACAAAGGGTGTATGGTGTTAGTTTACTGTTTCATTTTTTTCTTAAAAGCTATGCAGTGGAATAACGTCCTTACAGGATGTCTCCAATTTACAGGCCGACCTCAATGCACTGTGTAATTGGGCGACTATGTGGCAGATGAGGTTTAATGTTGATAAATGTAAAGTTATGCACTTGGGGGCTAAGAATATGCATGCATCATACATGCTAGGGGGAGTACAACTAGGGGGATCCATAGTGGAGAAGGATCTGGGGGTTTTGGTAGATCATAAGCTCAATAATGGCATGCAATGCCAAGCTGCGGTTTCCAAAGCGAGCAAAGTCCTTTTTTGTAATAAGAGAGATATCATTTTGCCCCTGTTCAAATCATTAGTAAGACCTCATCTGGCATATGAAGTTCAGTTTTGGGCACCAGTTCTCAAAAAAGATATCGGGGGAACTGGAGAAAGTGCAGAGAAGGGCAACCAAACTAATAAGAGTCATGGAGGAGCTCAGCTATGAGGAAAGATTAGAGGAACTGAATTTATTCACTCTTAAGAAGAGGAGAATAAGGAGGGATATGATCAACATGTTCAAATATATAAGGGGTCCATATAGTGAACTTGGTGTTGAGTGATTCACTTTACGGTTAACACAGAGGACACGGGGGCACTCTTTACGTCTAGAGGAAAAGAGATTTCATCTCCAAATACAGAAAGGTTTCTTCACAGTAAGAGCTGTGAAAATGTGGAATAGACTCCCTCCAGAGGTGGTTCTGGCCAGCTCAGTAGATTGCTTTAAGAAAGGCCTGGATACTTTCCTAAATGTACATAATATAACTAGGTACTAACATTTATAGGTAAAGTTGATCCAGGGAAAATCTGATTGCCTCTCGGGGGATCAGGAAGGAATTTTTTCCCCTGCTGTAGCAAATTGGAGCATGCTCTGCTGGGGTTTTTTGCCTTCCTCTGGATCAACTGTGGGTATAGAATTGGGTATATGGGATTGTATGATATTTTTTATTTAATTTTTTTATTTTTTTATGGTTGAACTAGATGGACTTGTGTCTTTTTTTCAATCTGACTAACTATGTAACTATGTAACTTACCCCATTATTACTTAGGGTTAAAAGCAACACCAGTCAACAGAACTGACAAACTGACGGTGTGTCAGTGACCGTGTGTACACAACTGTGGTATATTACTTTGTAATACTTAAAGAGTATGACAAAATTAATTCAGGCTAGTAAGATACTAATTATATATGATACATGTTATCATTTAATACTTCTAGGTTCACCACTCCACTTGAATGCCAAAACTTGTACAGTCAGGTCCATAAATATTGGGACATCGACACAATTCTAATCTTTTTGGCTCTATACATCACCACAATGGATTTGAAATTAAATGAACACAATTTGCTTTAACTGCAGACTTTCAGCTTTAATTTGAGGGTATTTATATCCAAATCAGGTGAAGAGTGTAGGAATTACAACAGTTTGTATATGTGCCTCCCACTTTTTAAGGGACCAAAAGTAATGGGACAGATTAACAATCATAAATCAAACTTTCACTTTTTAATACTTGGTTGCAAATCCTTTGCAGTCAATTACAGCCTGAAGTCTGGGTTTTATCCCTGGTGATGCTCTGCTCGGCCTCTACTGCTAATGTCTTCAGTTCCTGCTTGTTCTTGGGGCATTTTCCCTTCAGTTTTGTCTTCAGCAAGTGAAATGCATGCTCAATCGGATTCAGGTGAGGTGATTGACTTGGCCCTTGCATAACATTCCACTTCTTTCCCTTAAAAAACTCTTTGGTTGCTTTTGCAGTATGCTTTGGGTCATTGTCCATCTGCACTGTGAAGCGCCGTCCAATGAGTTCTGAAGCATTTGGCTGTATATGAGCAGATAATATTGCCCGAAACACTTCAGAATTCATCCTGCTGCTTTTGTCAGCAGTCACATCATCAATAAATACAAGAGAACCAGTTCCATTGGCAGCCACACATGCCCACACCATGACACTACCACCACCATGATTCACTGATGAGGTGGTATGCTTTGGATCATGAGCAGTTCCTTTCCTTCTCCATACTCTTCTCTTCCCGTCAATCTGGTACAAGTTGATCTTGATCTGTCCATAGGATGTTGTTCCAGAACTGTGAAGGCTTTTTTAGATGTTGTTTGGCAAACTCTAATCTGGCTTTCCTGTTTTTGAGGCTCACCAATGGTTTACATCTTGTGGTGAACCCCTGTATTCACTCTGGTGAAGTCTTCTCTTGATTGTTGACTTTGACACACATACACCTACCTCCTGGAGAGTGTTCTTGATCTGGCCAACTGTTGTGAAGGGTATTTTCTTCACCAGGGAAAGAATTCTTCGGTCATCCACCACAGTTGTTTTCCGTGGTCTTCTGGGTCTTTTGGTGTTGCTGAGCTCACAGGTGCGTTCTTTCTTTTTAATGATGTTCCAAACAGTTAATTTGTTTTTGCTATCTCTCTGATGGGTTTAATAAATGATCTAAAGGAGCCTGCGCTTAGGACTAAGACTGATGGGCTGCTGCCCCCCCGATATGGCCCCTGTACACAGGAACTTGAAAATAATGAGTGTGTGTGTGGGTTTTCTGTCACTTTTACAGTGGGCGGCATATATGCACATGCACTTAGCACTTTAGAAATCACATACTAGCACTAATTCACTGTCTAATATATACCTGGGATAAGGGAGAGGCCATTACTGACCCCCCTATTGTCACTCATTCATTTTGAGTTTTTTATGTTTTTTGGTTTATCTCACTGAGTTCCAACCACTGTGGTATTAACACCCAGGTTCACACGTATCCTTCCCTTGATGTATAATATATACACCCTCCACTGGGAGCGCCACTTACCCCACACACACACTCATTATTCTCTGATGGGTTTGTTTTGTTTTTTCAGCCTAATGATGGCTTGCTTCACTGATAGTGACAGCTCTTTGGATCTCATATTGAGAGTTGACAGCAACAGATTCCAAATGCAAATAGCACACTTGAAATGAACTCTGGACCTTTTATCTGCTCCTTGTAAATGGGATAATGAGGGAATAACACACACCTGGCCATGGAACAGTTGAGTAGCCAATTGTCCCATTACTTTTGGTCCCTTAAAAAGTGGGAGGCACATATACAAACTGTTGTAATTCCTACACCGTTCACCTGATTTGGATGTAAATACCCTCAAATTAAAGCTGAATGTATGCAGTTAAAGCACATCTTGTTTGTTTCATTTCAAATCCATAGTGGTGGTGTATAGAGTCAAAAAGATTAGAATTGTGTCGATGTCCCAATATTTATGGACCTGACTGTATATACCTGTTCACAGCTTAATTATTATTGCACCGATTATGCAACTGATGCGGTTATAATATAAATTGCAAGAGAGGAACAGAAAGAGGAAGGCTATCAAGGTGAAAGGCACATATAAAGTTTGCTTTAAAACAAGGCTGCATCCAAATGATTACATCAGCTAGCTTTTATATCATTGAAGCAAACTGATCTACATTTGATTTGTACTTTCAGGTTAAACGTCATTGTAATGCATGCAGAGTGTTCGCCAAGAGCTCACATGCAGGTCTAATTAGCTATAATTAGTCAGCTGGTGTTAATTACATGCTCCAGTTTGGTTAATAAGGATATGTGAATGAATCCAACTTATAACAAGGGATCTGACTGCCATCTGCTGGTGATCATGAAAATATCTTATAGAGTGCCTAAAATTGTTGTAAACAAAAAAATGAAATTGAAATAGTTTTCTAAAAGAAGATGTAGCAAGTGCAAAGCAAATCATTTCTAATCTTTGGATATATGTGAGTAGTGCAGAAAGGTGTTATCAATCAGCGCAAACAGTGGCAAATGCATTCTCTGATCTTTATACTTCTTGTTGCATGAGACGGTCATTTCTCTTTTTTCATATACCATCAGGATTATCCACTAAGGCCGGGTTCACACATGTGTGGCCTCGGGTTCGTGCCTGGGGTCTGGTGTGTGTCTGTTCACCTGTTCAGGTGTGATTTAGGTCCAAATTTTGGCCTGAATTTTTGAGGACCTTTTTTCAATGCGGACCACGGTGCCCTGGACATTGTGAATCGGCTCCATTGAGAGCCGGTCACACTTGCCTGTCATGCAAATTGAATGTGGTGAAATCCGCATCCAATTCTCATGTGTGTGAAGCCAGTCTAATTGGAAGAATACATGTACTGTAAAACCTCTTGTACAAAACTTTTGAAAGAAGACTGCAACAAAGTCATATAGTACTTTGAGAGATTGCTGCTAAGTAGCGGGTAGATAAGAGGGGAGATATGGGGGTCCAAATCCCCCTCACCCAGAGTATCCATCCACAGGTAGGCTAGAAAGTCCCAGTTGGTGGCTGCATTCTTTAGTATTTTCAATGAACTGATGTAGGCTGCCTCAGTGGAGTACCTATTCAAATCTTAGCCTGTTCATTACAGCAGTATTAAACCAAAAAACATGTATTGTATTGCAGCTTACCCATTGTTAGATGTAATAGCTGCATTCCTTTTGTTTGTCTTTCTTTCTTTTGTAGTGGCCTCACCCTCTCTCTCTTCTTTAGCGGTTACTTTCGCTTCAGTCTAGGGGTACCTTGAAGGGGAGAGCGAGGTGCGCCACGGCCCATGTCCTCTAGATTACAGTATGTAGAGGTGAAGGCGAGCATCTAATTACAACTGGGCTGTGTATACGCTCAGAGCCAAGTCTGTTCTGCTGATAAACCCCTTTGCTCCCAGTAATTGGAGTACCACACACTGAAAAAGGTCCAACACGTATTTATTCCATAACGGCAAACAAATAGTCCTTTGCGAGCAGACAGTTTGAGACCCATAGAACAGTCCAGTATTGGTGGGGAGTAGGTCAAGGCACAATCCTCAAAGAAACTAAACCTTTGAGGTTTCACCAACGGTTGCTAAGCACAGTGGCTGTTAAATTGACTTTTTGGTTTCAGAGTCTCTTCCAGCGACTCTAGTGAACAGAAACTGGAGTTACCTTTGCTACGTTGCAGCCCCTGTCAGGGGGAAGACATCCCTCCAAGAGAGTTACCAGAGGCCCCGCCGTCACCGGATTAATGCTGTACCGGGCTATTCGGAAGGGTTACACTCCCTGGCCTCCTCGCCTCAGATACGGGTCCCAACACCTTAGGTAGGGCCCCTCAGACTCCTCCACCCTCGCGGAACCCAGTCGAAGTTACTGGGCCCCAGGCCTTGGCCGTAGTACCTCACCCCAGTCTTAAGGTGCCTGGGATGGACTCCATCCCTCGTTCCGGTCCATGTCAAGGGCACCTGGGTCCGGATCTCTGGAACGCCAGCACCCAGGCCGAAGGTGCCTGGGTGCGGCCGCGTCCTCCAACTCTGAACTCCCAAGGTCAGGGCGTCGGCCCCTTTCATCCCCTCTCTCTTTGCGTCACAGCAGGTTCCCCGCTCCGCTGCACTGGCGCCAGGAAAGGACAAAAAGGAACAGTCTTGCGGTGCAGGTTCAACTCCGACCCAGGGCGACAACGCCACCTGCAGGCCACAGGGAACCTTGCACCACCAGAGTCCTCCAAGAACCACAAAAGGGATTCTCAGATTCCCGAACAATTAGTACATCTGGGTGAAATAACCCAGATGCTCCCTCCCAAATTTAAATACCCGCTACACTTTCTTATCTAGCCATTATGTCATGTCAACCAAACAAGCTGTCCCGTGGATGTAGCAGTTAGAGGCCCTCCCCCATGCTGGCAATGCTGCTGTCCAAAGGTGTCTTGGTTTCTCCTTCATCCTGAGTGTAGACGCTCTAATAAAAGAGGTGCCTTACTAGCCTAATTGTCAGGTAAAAAAAGAAGGGGAAAAAAATGTAGCCACCACATCTAATGATTGGTAAGCGGCAATATGTTAAATTCTTGGTTTTGTGTTTAATACCGCTTTAAAAAGCCTTAGATGGATTCTCAATTGAGGTGGCCTACTTCCAGGGCCGGCCCTACCATGGGACCCGGTGGGACCATGGTCCCAGGCGGCACTTTAAGAGGGGCGGCAACAGGGACCTGGGTTTCCCTCCATCTAGTGTGCAGTGTCATACTTGTACTGCATCGCCGGCGCCGCTGTCACTGGCCGCAGTGGCAAGACCCACTTCAAGGGTCTCACCAGCAGCCCCTGCTTCCCTGCCCAAACTGGTTGCTAGCTGCGGACCGCTTTGTGTCTAGCAACCAGTGACGTCAGGAGAGAAGGAGAGAGAGGCCCACTATTCATTGCGGAGGAGGATTTAACTTCCTCCTCCTCCGCTAGCTCCACCCACCTCCTCCCTGTATGTGTTCCTCTCAGCAAGTTAGGAGCGGTGTGCGGTGCGAGGATCAGTGCTGCCTGCCTCCTCTTCCCTCGAGGTGCCACTATCTCTGTTGTTTCCTGCCCATTCCCGCTTCTGTTAGCAGGCAGCAGAACAGCATGAGATCGGAGCTCTGTGTGTGTGGAGAGAGAGCAGCTGCGGGCTCTTCTCACCCTCCTTCTCCTCCTCATGCTGCTGTTCCCAGGACAGCCACCTCTATGTTTCTTCCCCCTTTTTCTCCCATTGGCCAGGGGAAAAAACAAAAAGGAGAAAAGAGGATTATGGGATATGTAGTGCAAATAACTGGCTGGCCCATTGCAATTCTAGGGGGGAAACTGCAGCCCCCAGCATGCCAAGCTGAAGGTGAGGGAGAGAGAGCCAGGCTGAGTGACAGGCTGCATCTGGTGACAGTCAATGGTGACAAGTGACAGGCTGCATCTGGTGACAGGCATTGGTGACAAGTAGGCTTGTGCACAACGGAAAAATTCGTTCCGTTTCGGTTCGTTTCTTTCCGGTCCTGTTGATTCGTAATCATTCGTAATTTTGCTAGACGGGATTTTTCGTGTTCGGACTCATTCGTATTTTTGCAAGCGACATTTTTCGTTGAATTTTTTGTTGCTTTATAATTCGTACTTTCGGTAGAGTACGTTGTTTTTCGTTGATTCTGGACACAACTCCTACTTTCGTAACTTTTTTTGGGTTCGTTGATTCGTAATTTTCTGTGTCTCTCTCACGACGACGCTGCCTATTATGCCTAATGTGCTTCGAATGGATTTGTACTTTTCGAAATACATAGCGGTTATTTGTAACGATTCGAAATCTCGTATTTTACTTTCGTTTTTTACATGCGGCTATAGCCTCCGCCCATGTACACCATTTTGAGAGGGTTCAGCACAATGAGGGAGAAGCAGAGAGCAGAGCAGAGTGTTATTGTGCTTCGAATGGATTAGAAATCTCGTATTTTACTTTCGTTTTTTACATGCGGCTATAGCCTCCGCCCCTGTACACCATTTTGAGAGGGAGTTCAGCACGGTGAAGGAGAAGCAGAGAGCAGAGCAGAGTGAGTGTTATTGTGTTTCAAATGGATTTGTACATTCATAAGTTTTTTCATGACGAATTATGCCGAAGACATTCGGGCATTCGCTATTTTGCGGTATAATTTATTTCGGATTCGGTTTTATTCGTAATTGCTTTGTTCGGAAATTCGAATGCTTCCGAATGTCCGAAAGTTGCTAAATTCAGACGAATTTCGATTCGTTACGAAACGAATTGCACAAGCCTAGTGACAAGTGACAGGCTGCATCTGGTGACAGGCATCGGTGACAAGTGACAGGCTGCATCTGGTGACAGGCATAAGTGACAAGTGACAGGCTGCATCTGGTGACAGGCATCAGTGACAAGTGACAGGCTGCATCTGGTGACAGGCAATGGTGACAAGTGGCAGGCTGCATCTGGTGACAGGCAATGGTGACAAGTGACAGGCTGCATCTGGTGACAGGCATTGGTGACAAGTGACAGGCTGCATCTGGTGACTGGCAATAGTGACAAGTGACAGGCTGCATCTGGTGACAGGCATTGGTGACAAGTGATAGGCTGCATCTGGTGACAGGCATTGGTGACAATTGACAGGCATTGGTGACAAGTAACAGGCTGCATCTGGTGACAGGCAATGGTGACAAGTGACAGGCTGTATCTGGTGACAGGCATCGGTGACAAGTGACAGGCTGCATCTGGTGACAGGCATTGTTGACAAGTGACAGGCTGCATCTGGTGACAGGCAATGGTGACAAGTGACAGGCTGCATCTGGTGACAGGCATTGGTGACAAGTGACATGCTGCATCTGGTGACAGGCATTGTTGACAAGTGACAGGCTGCATCTGGTGACAGGCAATGGTGACAAGTGACAGGCTGTATCTGGTGACAGGCATCGGTGACAAGTGACAGGCTGCATCTGGTGACAGGCATTGTTGACAAGTGACAGGCTGCATCTGGTGACAGGCAATGGTGACAAGTGACAGGCTGCATCTGGTGACAGGCATTGGTGACAAGTGACAGGCTGCATCTGGTGACAATCAATGGTGAAAAGTGACAGGCTGCATCTAGTGACAGGCTGCATCTGGTGACAGTCAATGGTGACAAGTGACAGGCTGCATCTGGTGACAAGTGACAGGCTGCATCTGGTGACAGGCAATGGTGACTGGTGACAGGCAATGTTGACAAGTGACACGCTGCATGTTGTGGCAGGCAACGGTGGCAAGCAACAAGCTACATCTGGTGGCAAGCAATGGTGGCAAATGACAAGCTCAGGGCTTTCACTGATTCTGCATTATGGTGAGTTAAACTATTTCATTATATATTACAATGTAATATAAATGTGATTTGATCATCCTGACATCATATCGATCATAATGTTAGGATGATTTATGTGCTAACACCAGCTATTTGCCCGACAAATCACCCGCTGCCAAATTACCTGTCAGCGAGACTACACCCCCCCCCCTCATCTTTTTTTGGGAAGGAAGGGGGGTATCTCTGAATGGCAGTTTGGAAATGTGGTCACCCTAGCCGCCACTGCAGCGCTGTTGTTTCAGCATGTTGCATCACTGAGCTGGGATCAGAGCGTAGCTGGTCGGTGGCAGTGGAGAGAAAGGGGGGAGCTTTTGTGGTGCTACACAATACTCTTTGCAGGAAGGGGCTAGGGTGACCACATTTCCAAACTACCATTCAGGGACACCCTCCCTTCCCAAAAATCAGCTTGTGCTGTAACGAATCACAGCACAGTGATTGGACACAAGAGGCGGGATTTATGATTTCTCCAATCACAAGCAGGGGGCGGGGATTGTGCTCCTCCAGGCATTCCCGGCCAGGACAAGTACTGTTGGTGAGTAAAGCGGTCACGTGGCGGCCTTTTTTGGGGGCATCAGATTGGCCTGGGACACTGTATTGTCCTAGAATGAAGGTGCCCGGGACTGATCTGCAAAATGCGGGACTGTCCCGGGCAATCCGGGACACGTGGTCACCCTAGAAGGGGCATGTCTCTTTGCTGAATATATGGGAAGTCTCTTGCTGAATATATTGGGCTGTCTCTTTGCTTTATGGAAACGTCTTCTTTGCTGGATGGGCATAGGATTTTTTTTTGGGGGGGGCAGCATTTCATTCTTGGGCCCAGGCAGCACAATGTCTTGGGCCAGCCCTGCCTACTTCATATGTCTGGTAGGGATGAGCTTCGAGTTCGAGTCAAACTCATGTTCGACTCGAACATTGCCTGTTCGCTCGTTCGCCGAACAGCGAACAAATTGGGGTGTTCGCGGCAAAGTCGAAAAAACTATGGGAGAAATCTAAAGTGCTAATTATAAAGGCTTCTATGCAAGTTATTGTCCTAAAAAGTGTTTGGGGACCCGGGTCCTGCCCCAGGGGACATGTATCAATGCAAAAAGAAGTTTTAAAAACGTACGTTTTTTCGGGAGCAGTGATTTTAATAATGCTTAAAATGAAAAAATAAAAGTGAAATATTCCTTTAAATTTCGTACCTGGGGGGTGTGTATGATATGCATGTAAAGTGGCGCATGTTTCCTGTGCTTAGAACTGTCCCTGCAAAAAAGTCATTTTTGAAAGAAAAAAAGTCATTTAAAACTGACTCGCGGCTATTAATGAATTGTCGGCTCCCGGCAATACATACAAAAGTCATTGATAAAAAAATTAAAAAAAGCGTGGGGGTTCCCCAGAATTCAATTACCAGGCCCTTCAGATCTGGCATGGATTTTAAGGGGAACTCCACCCCAAATTTAAAAAAAAATGGCGTGGAGTCCCCCTAAAAATCCATACCAGACCCCTTATCCGAGCACGCAACCTGGCCGGCCGCAGGGGAAAAGGGGGGGGGATGAGAGAGCGGCCCCCCTCCCTCTTGAACCGTACCAGGCCACATGCCCTCAACATGGGGAGGATGTCCCCATGTTGATGGGGACAAGGGCCTCATCCCCACAACCCTTGCCCAGTGGTTGTGGGGGTCTGAGGGCGGGGGGCTTATCGGAATCTGGAAGACCCCTTTAACAAAGGGGACCCCCAGATCCTGCCCCCCCTATGTGAATTGGTAAGGGGTACATTGTACCCCTACCATTTCACGAAGAAAGCGTAAAAAAATGTTTATTTTTCACTTTTATTTTTTCATTTTAAGCATTATTAAAATCACTGCTCCCGAAAAAACGGCAGTTTTTAAAACTTTTTTTTTGCATTGATACATGTCCCCTGGGGCAGGACCCAGGTCCCCAAACACTTTTTAGGACAATAACTTGCATATTAGCCTTTATAATTAACACTTTAGATTTTGAACGTTCGAGTCCATTGTATTTAATAGGGTTCTAAAGTTCACACGAACATTTTGTCTGTTCGCAGGTTCTGGTGCGAACCGAACAGGGGGGTGTTCGGCTCATCCCTGATGTCTGGGTGGCTGGCATTGTAATTAGCCCTGGGATACAGACTAGGGAACAGAGTGACATTGCAGCTAGACCTAGTAGGTGACAGTAGCCTCCAGGCTGGGAGTGGTAAAGGGATGATGGCAGGGTATGCTGCAGGCGGGCACAGTAGTAACCCCTTCTCTCCCATGGGTTACCCTAAAACTGTCACTTGTTTCTTGCTTGGTTCTGTGCATGTGTTCTGCGGTAACTGACATTACAGCTCATATGTTGTTTGATAGGTCTAGAGGCGGCTCTCTAATTAGGCAAAAAAGGCGGTTGTCTAAGGCCCCGTGCTCCCAGGGGCCTCGTGGCCGCCTAATTTGCCTGATTTGTGTGTGGGAGAATGGGAGAGAATGTCTCCGGTCAGTGTCCCCAAGCTCAGAGGCGGCTCTCTAATTAGGCCAAAAAGGCGGTCGGTCGCCTAAGGCCCCGCGCTCCCAGGGGCCTCGTGGCCGCCTAATTTGCCTGATTTGTGCGTGGGAGAATGGGAGGGAATGTCTCCGGTCAGTGTCCCCAAGCTGGCAGGGTGAGCGGGCCGGACTGGTAAAGGATCGCAGAGGAGGTGGAGGCGGAGCTGCCGGCCGCTGCTGAACCCGCCAGGAGGTAGGGGCGGACTTGGCTGGGGGGCAGGGGAGGCCTTGTAAAAATGCCGCTTACTCCGTACCGTACCGCTGCAGACAGCCGTGACACCCGCTGGCCGCCGCTACACTGTCTGCCTTATACTTGCAGCAGATCGGTGCGACCGTGCGAGCATGCTTAGTGCCCAACCGATACATTCACTGTCTTCCCTGTCAGGCGGGGTGATCTCTGCTCGACAGGAGCTTCCTAGTCCCGCCTGGCGTGATGTCATTCACAGGCCGGGAGGCGGGATGAAAGAGCAGAGGAGAATGCTGCTGCAAAAGACCTGCGAGGAGCCAGTGAAGCGCTGTGCAAAACTGCATGTATGTTTTCAGTGGCTAGAAACCTTTCCTAAGGCACTTTTGTCACAGTGGCTTTGCTGTGTTAACTGCCTGAAGTGATTAACTCTTTAGGGGGGGGGTAATTTACAATGGTATTTTTAATATGCAGCATGGAGGGGGTTAATGTACTGCCACTGGTCACTGATGCATTGGTGACCAGTGGTAGTTTATTAACTCCTTTGTGCTGCATTAGTGACGTCTGTGTCAGTGTTAATTAACCCCTATATGGTGCAGCATGAAAGGGTTCACTAATGCAGCACAAAGGGGTTAATTAACTGCCACTGGTCACCAATGCATCAGTGACCAGTGGTGTATTTGATACTGCCCAACTCCCATACACTCTGCACCCCTCTCCTGTACATACCACCCACCTTACACCCTGCACCCCTGTCCTATACATACCACCCACCTCCATACACTCGGCACCCCTCTCATGTACATACCACCCCCCTCCCATACACTCCACACCCCTCTCATGTACATACCACCCACCTCCCATACACTCCACACCCCTCTCCTGTACATACCACCCACCTCCATACACTCCGCACCCCTCTCATGTACATACCACCCACCCTACACTCCGCACCCCTCTCCTATACATACCACCCACCGCCATACACTCCGCACCCCTCTCCTGTACATTTTACCCCCTCCCATACACTCCGCACCCCTCTCCTGTACATACCACCCACCGCCATACACTCCACACCCCTCTCCTGTCCATACCATTCACCTCCATACACTCCGCACCCCTCTAATGTACATACCACCCACCTCTCATACACTCCACACCCCTCTCATGTACATACCACCCACCTCCCATACACCCCACACCCCTCTCCTGTACATACCACCCACCTCCAAACACTCCGCACCCCTCTCATGTACATACCACCCACCTCCATACACTCCACACCCCTCTCATGTACATACCACCCACCTCCCATACACTCCACACCCCTCTCCTGTACATACCACCCACCTCCAAACACTCCGCACCCCTCTCATGTACATACCACCCACCTCCATACACTCCGCACCCCTCTCATGTACATTCCACCCACCTCCATGCACTCTGCACCCCTCTTGTACATACCTTCCACCTCCATACACTCCGCACCCCTCTCATGTACATACCACCCACCTCCATACACTCCTCACCCCTCTCATGTACATACCACCCACCCTACACTCCGCACCCCTCTCCTATACATACCACCCACCTCCATACACTCCGCACCCCTCTCATGTACATACCACCCACCTCCATACACTCCGCACCCCTCTCATGTACATACCACCCACCTCCATACACTCTGTACCCCTCTCGTACATACCTTCCACCTCCATACACTCCGCACCCCTCTCATGTACATACCACCCACCTCCATACACTCCGCACCCCTCTCATGTACATACCACCCACCTCCATACACTCCGCACCCCTCTCGTACATACCTCCCACCTCCATACACTCCGCACCCCTCTCATGTACATTCCACCCACCTCCATACACTCCGCACCCCTCTCATGTACACTCCACCCACCTCCATACACTCCGCACCCCTCTCATGTATAAACCACCCACCTCCATACACTCTGCACCCCCCTCATGTACATACCACCCAGCCCATACACTCAGCACCCCTCTCATGTACATACCTCCCACCTCCATACACTCCACACCCCTTTTGGTTTCTTTAGTGAGATATCAGGGGTCTAAACGGACCCCTGAAGTCTCACTATTGAGACAGAGAAAGGGACTGAGGAAACGCATTCCCCAGTTTCTTTCTCTGTAACCTCAGCTGCACTGCAGATGAATGAACAGAGGCTCCTGTTAATTCATAAACCAAAGCATAGTAAACACAGTTTACTATGCTTCAGTTATGAATGAACACAGTGAGTGATCAGTACCGTTCTTTTAGTAAAGATAGGGTCTGGTAAATGACATTTATCAGACCCTTTTTCCGGCCTTCATCCTGAATATCCCCCACAGCAGTCAGCGGGAGAGCAGAGGAGGGAATTTGGCAGCGCGGTGGGGGGGCACACCGTTATTTTTTATTGCTTAAATTATTTTTCCCATTATGGGTGTGAGTGGGGCCTTGTGTCCAAGTTTTGCCTAAGGCCTCACAAAGTCTAGAGCCGCCTCTGGATAGGACAGTATAATCTATGTGATCCTATGTACTGTACATTCATATTGCTTTATACCTAGTGCATAATATGACTGTCATACCAACCTTTCCAATATGGATGGTTCTAATAGGTTACTTTAACTGGTAACTGCCGTTTGTACGCTGGGCTGCATATGACATATCCTTGACAAATGCACACTGAGTACATAATTTACTCCTGACCCCTGCACTTTTTATGCTATATTGCTCAACGATCACTAGTTGCTAAGTAGTCACTAACAATGTTAATGCATTTCTTCTTCAAGTTAAGCTGTGTGCAGAAAAGCATTTATAATGAAAGAGTTAATTTTTTTTACAAATGATAGTGATGAGGTTTGAATGTGTCTGTAATGCCGCATACACACGATCATTTTTCCCGTCGGGAAAATTAATTTTTTTCCTTTGGATGAGAAAAACGATTGTCTGTGGGCTTTTTGGCCTTTTTCCAGATGGGAAAAGCGGCATTAATCACGACGAGAAAAATTAGAACATGCTCTAATTTTTCTCGTCGTGATTCCTGTCATTTTTTTCCACGGCAGTTTTCCCATAGGAAAACACTGCCGCGGAGCCTAAACACGGTCGTTTTTCTCGCCAAGAGAAAAAATGACGGGAAAAACGGCCGTGTGTGGGGGAACAAGCCGTTCCCTCGTTTTTCCTGTCGTGATTCACGGCGGTGTTTTCACCGCCGTGAATCACGATCTTGTGTACGCGGCATTAGCCTCTTACTTGTAGCACAGAGATGAAAGCATATTTTGTAGGTACAAAGACTGTGGAATATGTTATTGTGTACACAGTAAGTTGGCCCCTCTCACTATCAACACAATATTTCCAAACTCAAAATTCACCTTGGCGCTCTCCTCTGGGTCCCCAAAGCTGAACATCCCCCAGAGAAAATGCTTATTCATAGCTTATCCATGGCTTTGGTGCTGCATCTGTAGTTGCAGAGACCTGGGCTTGTTGTATTTGTTCATTCATGTTTTATTTCCTTAAAGCGAAGCAGAACAGTTTAAAATTGCTAGTCACGCTTCAAAATGAGGACTCCTCCATTCATGTCAAACTTTAGGATCTTTTCTTAATTTATTTATTAGCAATTATATAAACAGGCTGCAAAATAAAAGCTCTTCTACTCACCTGAAAACCTTAAAGGGGTTGTAAAGGTACATGTTTTTTCATCTTAATGCATTAAGGTGAAAAAACATTCGACAATACCGCCCCCCCCGAGCCCCCGTTTTACTTACCTGACCCCTCCAAAGTCCCACGCTCGGTCACGTCATCCTCCGACTTCCTGAGCCTGGCCGTTGATTGGCTACAGTGGATGGATTGAAAGCAGCGCAGCCATTGGCTGGCGCTGCTGTCAATCACATCCAATGACGTGGCGCTCCGGGGGGCGGGGCCGAGTGATACAGTCGGCGGCTATGGTCGCCGCTGTATCACGGGAGCACGCCCGCAGTAACTCCACACCATGCGAGCTCACTCGCATTATGGTGTAGAGTCCTTGCGGGGATGAGCTGAAACAGCCGCAGAGGGACCCCAGAAGACCAGGATCAGGGCCACTGTGTGCAAAACGAGCTGCACAGTGGAGGTAAGTATGACATGTTTGTTTTTTTGTTTTTTTTTAACGGGAACCTTTAGTGTTCCTTTAAGTTCCTTTTCTATTTATTAGTGTTGTAGACAGTCAGAGGGTTAATTGTAGAGGGTAAGTATTTTTCTTTCAGACCTGTTTAGGCCAGGCAGTTGGTCAGAGAGGCTGGCGGGGTGGCAGTTTTAATATCTGTTGTTAGGAGACCTGGAAGCTTCTGGTAAGGGTCCGTAGCAGTTGGTTGCTACGAGTTACAACATCCACACATTTCTCCCTGCTGCCAGACATCCATTGGACGCACTCCTCTAGTCAATGAAAAGTCTCTTGCTTGTTTTTGTTATTTTATTAGGGGATTGAACTTGGTTGGGGAAAGGGACATGGGATGCCCATATAACAGATTAGTACTTTAAAGAGTATAGTTACTGCGTCACACTTCTTAGAAAGGACAAGATGGCTGACCCTAAACTTGACAGACTTTTACCTCACAACACCTCCTCCTCCAGCAAACTGCTTGTCCGACTTTTACCTCAGAACACTTCTTCCTGTCACATTCTTAGTAATACTGTCACAGCATCAGAAAATGACTAGGCCTCACTCTGAATAAGTCCCAGTTAATTGTAGAAGATGAAACCGTTGTAGGCAGGGGCCTGTAGTACCCCCTCATGGCAGCAACTAGTTAATTGAGAAGATTTAATGGTAATGGACTACTGATCCCAGCAAGTCCAACTTGCAAATCCTGTCTGCCCTCATGGCTGCATCGATTTGACACAAACTCCACAGTCTCTCCCTCTGGCTCTGCATCCAGCTCCCCTGGCATGCCTCTTCTAGATCCCTCCACTGTGCTTTCGCTCACAGACACCTGCCCTGGATCCTTCCTGAAAGACTTACTCCGGAGTCCGGACGTGCGGACCAACTGTCTCTCCTAGCTCCTGTTCCAGGACACCTCTACATGATCATGTAAAGAGAGGCTCCCTCCCAGCTCCCGAGCTCCTCCGCCAGAGTTTCACCCCCCCAGATGGGGGTGTCCCTCCTGCACGACAGTCTAACACTCTATCCTTTAGTTCACCCAGCTGACAACTCCTTCCCAAGCAGGCTGACCATGGGTATTTGTAGGAGGCCTGCCCCCTGCCAATCCTAGTTGAGGATTGGTCAGAGCTCCTCACATGTACCCCATGTCACTCTAGCTCTCAGCCCTGCCTTTTTCCAGAACTTTCTCCCTGGAAACAGAGGAGACGCCCAAGAACAAAAGTACATTTCAGTCCCCTACTGCTACACTAAACTACTCCCCTGCCACCAGATCAAAAACAAACAGGCCTAGATCGCAGCATAGGCTTGCTTAAATTTACCTGCACTGGCAGCTTACACAAAAACCCTACACTTAGCACCTACTTAAGGTAGAGGGTTCTACATGTCCATACACTGACCTGCTAGGTGAGCTTGCCTGAAACTGGGACTTTGCAATACTGTGTATGCTGTGGCTGGGACGCTGAAAATTATATCTATAAGATTGAGTTGTTCTGATGAGAAGATTTACTTGTGTTGTTTGAGCTGCCCCCGAAAACAAAGCCTGCCATTTTTTTCCATTTGGTGAAAAATAAAACAGATTTTAAGTTACTGAATTGTCTTCCAAAAGCCTGTTTACCCTCTGATTCCGACAATTGGTGGAGGATGCATTGGGCAGTTTGAGGGGTGCAGGGCAGTCCCGTGTCCTGGGTTAAAGTTGTACAGGCTGTAAAAGCATCAGAAAAAACAATGGAGAAACTGATTACGCAACTAATACTAGCTAATACGCGCGCATAGGCCCGCCACAGATTTCCGGTGCAGGCACAGGCCAACGAGGTGCAGGTCCTGGCACAGACAGTTGCTGATCAGCAAGAGACAAACCACTTATCGGTTGAACGGATAGCAGGTTTACAGAAGGCAGTGACCCAGCAGGCTGACCCGCAGAAGTCTGTACAGCAGGTACTACAAAAGATGGTGGCCACAGATAATGTTGAAGCTTATTTGGTGGTGTGTGAGCAGATTGCAACAAGGGAAGGACTGCCTGAGAAAGACTGGGCAGATGTACTGGCCCTTTTCCTGACTGCAGATCCTCAACAATCATAATGTGATTTGTCAGCACGGGACTATAAACTGCTAAAGGCAGAAATACTATCCAGGCTGGGAGTGACTGTTGCTTTGAGGGCAAACTGAGTTCATGTCTAATGATTTGACAGGGCTAAACCTGCCTGGTCGCAGCTGTATCATCTAATGCACCTGTTGCAGGATTGGCTGAAACCTGAGGAAAAGACACCCTTTCAGATTGTGGAGAGAGTGTCCCTGGACCGTTTTCTGTATGGTCTTAATAAGGAACTGCACCGATGGGTTGCTCAGTCAGAGCCTTAGTCCCTGAATGAAATGGCTGGTGCTGTCAAAAGATACAGCTGTGCAGAAAGTTTTTGTGAGGGTCCTTCTGTCACCAGAGAGCTGGGTCAGACCAAGGAGGCGCATTCCAGCGCCAAGATGGCACCTGTTGACCACATGGTGTCTGCTCGGGTGTATAACACTCCCGGCAGGAGCACCCCAGCACAAAACCCTCCTGGGAGCTGGTAGGGGGAAAAAGAACCCTCCGACGTTCCTTGTTGGTCCTGCCACCAACTGGGTCATATGGCGGCCCAGTGTCCAAAGCAGGAGGAGCCAATGGAATGCGACATGGCTCAACGTCGCTCTATTTATGCTTTTGCAGTAGGTGCTGCGAAAAGGTCTAAGTATGCTTGAATGTGTGGTGGATGTTAATGGACAAGAGGTTGTAGCATGCCTTGACTCAGGGAGTGGTGTTACTCTGCTCCGGTCAGGAAAACTGCCCGGAAAAAATAGAGAAACTGCTCTCTATTTTCCCGTCGGGATTCCCGGCAGAGTTTTCCTGCCGAGAAAACCGGTTGTCTGTATGCTTACCTGAAGGGTAACGAAACCGCGCATGCTTGATAGCACTTCGACACATGCGCGGTAGCATACAAAGTTAGTGTGGGGTGTAGCAAGATGGCGGCGACGGAATCAAATGTGACGAGACGCCGGCTCGTCGTAGTCAATGACGTCACTGCGTTCTTGCCATTCAAAAGAACGGCGGTTTTTTTGAGTGGCCGTCTGTATACACGGCTTTGCAAGGCAAGCTTCCAGAAATCCTGTCAGGAAAACCAACGTTTTTTTTCCTGACGGGACTCCCGGCCGTGTGTACAGGGCTTTACATTGAACTGCTGGGTGAGCTTGCCTGTAGCTGGGATTTTGCAATACTGTGTATGTTGTGGCTGGGAAACTGAACGTCATTTCTATAAGACTGAGTTGTTCTGATGAGAAGATTTACTTGTGTTGTTTGAGCTGCCCCTAAAGACAAAGCCTGTCATTTTTTTTTTGTTATGTGAAAAAATAAACCAGATATTAAGTTACTGAATTGCCTCACAGAAGCCTATTTACCCCTCTGATTCTAACAGTGTATTTATGTATTTTTTCATACAATATCTGGGGAAGAAATACACATTTCATTTACTGTCTGAATGGGTCTATGGACTCAGCCTGTGCTGCAAATTTCCAGCTCTATTACCATTAATAAACTCAATAGATAACATAAATCATACTGTGCCAGTCCACACTTCTCCAGATTATTAGTACTTATTAAGTAATATCCTCTATAGCCTACCTCTTTTTTTATTGCAGGAAGCATATAGTGAAGAAGATGATCTACATTTAGCTGCATGAATAGAAGTGTAATCTGTTGAACTTGTACTGGAGTTGTATGGCGTTCTTGAATTATAATTCAGTGCGACACATTTGATGTTAGCTTCTTTAGATGTTTTGAGAAACAGCAATTTGTGATTTTGCAGCACTTTTCTTAAAAGCTGAAAGTTTAGCTTTGACCTCATTTCAAATTGTTGCATTACAAGTGCAAACAAAATAACAAATGCTAAATGATTACTACGTCTGTTTTGATATTTTATAACAAAGTACCATCAGCACATAGCTATTGTACATGTAATGTTTGCCAATCACAGCTTCTTAAAGCAACAGGATATTGATAAGCTAAAAAAAACTGTTGGGTTGTTTTTGCTTTTTCCCTGATAAGCTACACCAGAGGTGATTACAGCATACCTTCCCCTGCTTTCTGCATAGACCAGTAATCCCTAGGCAACTGTTTATATTCTGGTGTCCACTGACAGCTTCTTGAGGATGGTCCAATCAGGCATGTGAGTTTGATTCTCCTCAGGTGTCTATGTATGTGACACCAATCTTTTTCCTGTTTTATGAACACCATGGTGGAAGTCAGTGTAATATATTTTTTTCAGTTTGGCATTCCATTTGGCCAGGACTTTTTCCCTAAAATGCTGTTCCAGAATTGTAGGGTATGACACTTGTGTAGTTTGCCTGGTTGGCCACAATTGCAAATAGTGAACCTCAGCTTCTAGAGCTGCTGGGTAATGTAGTAACCCTGACCCTCTCAGTAGAGGGGCACCTTGGGATAGCATAAGCTATAAAGACAGCGTAAGCCTATTGCCTGTTTTGATGTAAATATACGGAGCATCATGTAAGTAGTAAGCCAGCACTGCTTAGCTTCCCCCTTAGGGAGGGCTGTCTTTGGACGCTTACAGCTGGGACTATTTCTATCCTCTTGCTGAAGGATGGAAAGACTTTGGGACACCCCTCTTTTGCCAGGTCTTGGGTCTCTATTTTCCATTCTTTCTGTGTTATCAATTCAATTTACTGTGAACAGTTATGTAACCCACGCTACTAAGAACACACAGGGAGGTGCAACAGTAATCATTTTATATCCCTCTACCTAGCTTGTAAGCTCATTCTACAAAATTGGCTTGCCACAACCCCACCAACTCATAAACAACGGTGTAATAAAATAAACTATATATTAAAAAGAGAAAGACTAGCATATAAACATAGAGGAGTCCCCCAAAATTGTTATAAAATATGGTCCTATTGGCTTGATTCTAGCAATTTATTGTATGATGGCTCATGTGGGGAAGTTGAGGAGGAGGCGGGAGGTTGAGGAGGAGGAAGAGGGAGGGGGGATGGGTGGGGGTGAGGAGAGTGACTTATAACAAATTAAGAAGGGGAGAATAGTATATCATAATATAAATGAAATCGGAAACCAACTTAGAGGTGTATGTCTGTTGTTGTTTTGTCTTGTTAGATTTTTTTTGTAGAGTAGATAACTATTATAGTGCCTGAATTATTTATCTCTTTTGTGTATATTTAGAAATGAAATCAAATGGTTATAACTTCTATGTTTATCTACAGCTTTTCTACATTTTTGTATGTAACAAGCAATAACAAAAATAAAAATAAAAATTATTTGATTTAAAAAAAAAAAAAATGTTTGAACCATTGATTAAGTAAATGTTCAGAAGAAACTATCCCTGTGTAGTCTGCTTGCTGATTCTACTAGATGGGACGTCTCTTGGAAATGGCCCTGTGCATAGGGGTCACAGGGGTCTGTTGTCAGTAAGGCAGGAGTGGAATGAAAAATGGCCCTGGGTTCCTGGTCACACCAGGCTGGGTGACTCTCAGGGTGACTCTTTAACCCATTGTTCACCAGTCCCCCTTACTGGTGAACAATGGGTTAAAGAGCAAATGTGCTCCTCTGCTACACAACACATACAAGCTCTGGTGCTTCACCCAGTGGCTAAAAGCTCAAACTGAGCAGTGTATCCCAAACAAGGATATCAAGGAATTTGTCGAAGCTCAAGCAAAATCAATTCAAAGAAATTACCTGCAGATTAAGAATTTTCAAAATGACTGGTGTAACTAGTAGAGAGCATTATGTGGTTTACTATGCAGCGGGCAAATAAGAAATTTAAATACTGAGAAATTGAGGCTTACAGAAAGACTGAATTATATATATCATTGTACTATGAATTTTTCTTTATTAGTTTTCCAACATACATTACTTACATTTATGCATAAATACTAAAACACATATACATAAAAACATTTACTCTGTCTCAATTCGTCCCCTACCTATAGACCTATGTCATTAATAATTGTTGTACTGTAAGAAAGGTGTAGTTATCCTATATAAAATATGCCCTACCTAATAGCCTCCATATTCTAACCCTACTTGTTAGAGGAGTCTACAGAGTGGCTTTAGAAAGAGGAAGAGAGAGAAAGGAAAGAGAAAGAGAGAAAAAAGAAATAAAAATTATCTAATCACCCGTGACAATTTTTTAAGTGAAAATAAAGTATGAAGGCTGAACTTCTCAGCCTAATGGGAGAAAAAAAAAAAAAAAGAAAGGAGGTAAGACCTCAGTATTAGTAAAAGAAATATCACCAGTGACAATTGCTTATGTGATAATAAAGTATAGAGGCTGAACATCTCAGCCTAATGGAGGAAAGAAAAAAAATAGAAGAGGTACATCCCCAGTCCTAGTGCTAACAAAAATTCCATAATCTCAAAAAAAAAATAAACTTTAGTCTAATCTCTAGTGACAATTTCTTATGTGATAATCAAGTATGAAGGCTAAGAGAAAAAATAAATAAATAAAACATTTCTCAGCCTAATGGGGGAAAAATAAAAAAGAAAGGAGGTAAGACCTCAGTATTAGTGTTAACAGAAATATCTAATCTCTGGTGAAGAGAAAAATAAATAAAATATTTCTGATCACCAGTGACAATTTCTTATGTGAAAATAAAATATGAAGGCTGAACATCTCAGCCTAATGGGGGAAAAATTAAAAAGAAAAAAGGTACAACCCCAGTACTAGTGCTAACCAAAATTCCCTAATCTCTAGTGAGAGAGAAAAAAAAAGGGAGAAGGAAGAGGAGGGGGTAGAGGGAGGAGGAATACGGAGATGGACATCCAACCCCCGAATACCTCTTATCCCTGATCCCCTGTCCCCTCCCCATTTACCTCTAGTTCCCTAAACTCTCTCCATCCTCTCCAGATCTTATTGTATTTAGGCCTACACTCCTTATGATTTGCCATCAACTCTTCCATCAGTATAATTCAGGGATCCTCAAACTACGGCCCTCCAGCTGTTGCGGAACTACAAATCCCATGAGGCATTGTAAAACGCTGACATTCACAGACATGACTGGGCATGATGGGAATTGTAGTTCCTGAACACCTGGAGGGCCGTAGTTTGAAGACCCCTGGTCTAATTCTATCTATCTCCTCTAACCATTCTCCCATTGATGGAGCTTTTTTTCCCTTCCAATTTCTTGGTATTAACGCTTTCGCTCCATTCAAAAGATATGGAACCAAGGTCGCTCTATATTTTTTCCTTGTTATTCCCGTATTATGGAACAGACAGTACCAGGGATCTTGCATCACCACCACACCACTAATCTTCTTTATTATACTTAGTATTCACTCCAATTATACTCCAATATTCCTGTTTTAGGGGACAGTGCCACCATATGTGGGCATGTGTTCCCTCCATCCCACATTCTCTACAACACAAGGGTGATATCTCTTTGTTGATTCTATGGAGTTTCATTGGGACAAAGTACCATTTAGTTAGGAGTTTATAGTTCATCTCTTTAACTTTTGCTTCTACTGATGTTGAATGGACATAGTCCAAAACTTGTCTCTTCTTGTCCTCTGTTATAGTTTGATTTAATTCTAATTCCCAACTTTCTAGAGCTTTAAATGTCTCACGTCCCCTTGAAGATCTCAGTATTCTATATATATTTGATATCCCCTGTTTTCCTTTTCCTATACGTTCTACAAGTTTTTCCCATGTGTTCAACTCGCTCCTGGCTCACAGGGGCTTTGGTAGGGTTCCTACGAAATGCTGGACCTGTCTGTATCTCCATGTATCCCCTTGAGCCGGTCCATATTTTTCTCGCAATTCTATAAGTGGGCATAAAGTATTCCCTTTCAGTATGTCTTTCTGTTTTAATGTGCCGGTAGGAAGAGGTCCGTACCTGTGAGGGGCAACAGCGGACTATTATATTGCCACTCCTTTGTTTTACACACTCTGTCCCATATTCTAAAGGTTTCTTTTGTTATTGATGGTGTCTCTTGGGTGAGGCCTCTATATTGTTTTGGAATCCATATTATCTTTCTCAGTTCCTTTTTACTCAAACTCTCTTCTACTCCTACCCACTTTTTTTCCTCTTGTCTACCCCCCTGCATCCAATCTGCTATCCTCTTTAATACAGCTGCCTCATAGTATCGTTTTAAAGTCTGGTAAGTATAGTCCCCCCTCCTGTCTGGGTCTAGTCAGAATCTCAACTGATATTCAAGGCTTTTTTTCCTTCCATATAAACCTCCTCATTATCTTCCCCAATATTTTAAAGTACGTATCTGGAATTGTTATCGGGAGCGTTTGGAAAATATACAATGCTTTAGGCAGAATCATCATCTTGATTATGTTTATTCTACCCAGCCAGGATACTTTTTCTATCGGGTAACCCTTCGGTTCTAATTTTATTTTATTAAATAGGGGGATATAGTTGTCTTCGTATAGATCCCTTTCTTTATTGGACAGCAATATTCCTAAATATTTCATCCCCCTCTGTTTCCAGGTAAATGGGTATAGGTCCACAAGATCCCTGTGTTCCCTCGGACTCAAGGATATACTCAATATCTCCGTTTTCTCTTTATTGATTTTCAGATTAGATATTTCTCCATACTTTTCATATTCTTCTAAAATCTTCGGTAGTGTCTGCTTTGGATTTGTAACATAGAGCATCATATCGTCCGCAAACGCAGAGAACTTATGTTCCCTCCCATCCACCTTAACCCCCTCTATCTCCTGATTTATTCGTATAGTTGTCAATAGTGGCTCTAATGTAAGGACGAAAAGAAGGGGTGAGAGCGGGCATCCTTGTCGGGTCCCGTTAAAAAGTGAAAACCTATCTGATAGAGTTCCGTTTACTCGCACCTGAGCCGAGGGTTTAGAATACAGTGCTCCTATATCCATCTACGCATGTTGGGCCCTAGTCCCATATGTCTCAATGTTGCTAACATAAATTCCCAATCTAATCTGTCAAACGCCTTTTTGGCATCTAATGACAGAAACAACGCTGGTGTTTTGCTTTTTTTGGCTTTTGGTATCAGGAGTAGAGCTCTTAGTATATTGTCTCTTGTTTCTCTTCCATGTACAAACCCTGCTTGATCATTTTCTATCAGCCCTGTCATAAAAGGTTTTAATCTGTCAGCCAGTATTTTTGCGTACATCTTTATATCAACATTGGTCTTTTTCTTCCTTTACTATAAGAGTTATGTGGGCTCCTAGTGCTTCCTCACGCATTGCCATACCTCTACCTATAGAATTTATATACTTCTGGAAGTACGGTATCATGGTTTTCACATATCTCTTATAGTATACTGAGGTATACCCATCTGGACCGGGGCTCTTTCCCATTTTATTGTTTTTAATTGTTTGACATACCATATATACTCAAGTATAAGCCAAGATTTTCAGCCCTTTTTTTGGGGCTGAAAGTCCCCCCCTCGGCTTATACTCGAGTCAGTGAATTTTTTCCATTGTAAATAGTAACTGTAAAGAAGTTGCGGCGGCTGCGGCGTCCATCGTTCGAATTCCGCGGTCTCTTCCTGTTCCTTCCGTGATAGGCGAATCTCAGCAGACACTCTCCGCCTATCACGATCATTCTCTCATCCTCAGTTTTCCAGCAGACGTCTGTGATTGGCGGAACACCCAACACAGTGTCTGCTGGGAAAACTGAGGATAAGAGAATGATCGTGATAGGCGGAGAGTGTCTGCTGAGAATCGCCTATCAAGGAAGGAACAGGAAGAGGCAGCGGAATTTGAACGATGGACGC
This sequence comes from Rana muscosa, assembly GCA_029206835.1. Lineage (NCBI taxonomy): Eukaryota > Metazoa > Chordata > Amphibia > Anura > Ranidae > Rana > Rana muscosa. The sequence goes on along the minus strand of CM055120.1, from coordinate 190,166,312 downwards.
CGCGGAATTTGAACGATGGACGCCGCAGCTTCTTTACAGGTACTATTTACAATGTAAAATAGGGAACAGCGAGCTAGGGAACAGTGGACAGTGAGGCATCGGCTTATACTCGAGTCAGTAAGGTTTCCCAGTTTTTTTGGCAACATTAGGTACCTCGGCTTATACTCAAGTCGGCTTATACTCGAGTATATACGGTATTTCTTCCCTTGATATTTCCTTATCTAACTTGTTAATTTCTTCATCTGCTATTTCTGGGAACTTAACCCTTTCCAGATATTGTTTAATTTTCCTTCTTTTACTTTGTATTACTAATAGGCCCTGTTCTTTATTTACATTATATACATCTTGATAATATTCCTGGAAATTTTTTGTTATTTCTTTCGTAGAGTATTTCATATCACCTTTCTTATCTTTAATTTTTTATATAAAATTCTGTGTATTTCTAGGTTTAATTGTCCTTGCTAGTAATTTCCTCGGTTTATTCTCCATAGCATAGAATTTCTTACTCATATTATTAAATACCCATTTAGTTTCCTGTTCCATTAGATCCCTTAGTTTTTCTCTTTTCCTAATTAATATTATCAAAATGTGTTCTTCCTGTCTTTCTTTATGTTTCTGTTCTAGGTCCTGGATTTCTTCTAGTAATATTAGTTTCTGGGCCTGCCTGATTTTTTTTTCTTGGCCTTTCCAGATCCTCCGCTATCTTGGAATAATTTAGGAGGGATTCATCCATTCTCCAAGTTCTCGTACTGGCCGGGATTTCTCCTAGTGCCAGGGTCATTTCAACCGGAGCATGGTCCGAGAGCATTATTGTTTTTATTTCTACCCCTCTCAATCCTTCAAGTAGCCGATGATCCAGCAGGATATGGTCTATTCTGGAATACGACCTGTGTGCAGATGAGTAGTATGTATAATCCTTGTCTTTTGGATGTAGAATTCTCCAAGCCTCAACCAGATGCATTTGATAAAGTTTGTGTTTAATTGCTCTAAGATATTTTCCCTTAGACCTTAATGATATAGGTTGGGTATCTAATGCTGGGTCAAAGACAACATTTAAATCACCTGCTAGTAACACCATCACCTCTCTAAAGGCCTCTAATCTAACCAGGATTTTTCTCAGATACCTTGCTGGCCATTTATTAGGGCAATATACATTTCCCAAAGTAAATTTCTTATACTACTTTATATATACCATTGTAGTACAGATTACAAGTAAGCAGAGAACTTTTGTACAGTCGTCAAGAGGGACAATACTACGGAAAAGCTATTTAGAAAGAATATGGGCATTGCTAGCAGAAACAAAAATAATATTGGACGACAGATGTAGCTTCATAGCCCCACAATCCAGTAAATATCTGCCAGATGGTAAAGCATAATGTGTCTCTTCTCCATTAGGTAAGAATTAAAAAAAAATAAAAAAATGAAATTGCACAGACAAGGGAAGATTGATATCCTAGAAAAGCAAACAAGAGAAATAGGAAGTGCTAGTTAAATTAGCAGTCCTAAAATGAGGACTATCTGTGAGCCAAGATGTACCCTGACAAAGTAATTTCAAAGATAAGAAATAACAAAGAATTTTGTGATGCATTGCAATCAATTCCTTTATCGGGGTAAACTTGTCAGAGAAATGTCTTTGTTTTCGAATGGATTGAACTATTTACTAAATAAAGTGATTAATGCATCTCTATAATATACCCTTGCAAGTTTTGGAGATAAAGTTGAACTTAAAGTGATTGTCAAGTGACCACCCCCTCCTCCTCAAAAAACGTTACTCCCTCGGTCTCCGTGACTGCACTCATCGGTGGTTCTCATCCTACTGATCCCAACGCACCTTCAGTGTCACTTACGATTCTACTTCCTCCTCTTCTCTTCCCTTCTCTGTCGGGGTCCCCCAAGGTTCTGTTCTTGGACCTCTTATTTTGAATCTACACCTCTTCCCTGGGTCAGCTGATTGCCTCACACGGCTTTCAATATAATTTATACACTGACAACACCCAAATCTATCTCTCCACCCCTCAACTCACTCCATCAGTCTCCTCACACGTCACCCGCTTACTAACAGACATATCTGTGTGGATGTCACACCACTTCCTCAAACTCAACTTGTCCAAAACAAAGCTCTTACTATTTCCTCTCCCACATGCCTCTTCCCCTGACTTCTTTGTCAAGAGCAATGGCACAATTATCCACCCATCCCCACATGCCAGGGTGCTAGGTGTTATCCTGGACTCTGAACTCTCTTTTCGGCCCCACATCCAATCCCTTTGCAAAGTTTGCCATCTCAACCACTGCAACATCTCCAAACTACGTCCCAAACTACGTCCCTTCCTATCCAATGAAACCAGAAAGCTCCTGATTCACTCCCTGGTTATCTCTCGCCTCGACTACTGCAACTCCCTCCCCATTGGCTTACTTTTAAATAGACTATCCTCCCTTCAGTCCATCATGAATACTGCTGCCAGACTCATCCACCTTACAAACCGCTCAGCGTCTGCTACCCCTCTCTGCCAATCCCTCCATTGGCTACCTCTCACCCAACAAATTAAATTCAAAATACTAACAATAAGTTACAAAGCCATCCACAACTCTGCCCCCAGCTACATCACTAACCTAGTCTTAAAATATCAACCTAATCGTCCTCTTCGTTCCTCCCAAGACCTCCTGCTCTCTAGCTCCCTCATCAACTCCTCCCATATTTGCCTCCAGGACTTCTCCCTAGCCTCTTCCATCCTCTGGAAGACCCTACCCCAATCTGACAGACTATCTCCAAATCTATCCACTTTTAGGCGATTTCTGAAAACCTTTCTCTTCAGGGAAGCCTACCTTGCCTCCACCTAACAACTGTTCTTTTATTTTCTTCATCAGCTCATCCCCCACAGTTATTACCCTTTCGTATCACTTGACCCTACCTCCTAGATTGTAAGCTCTAACAAGCAGGGCCCTCTGATTCTTCCTGTATTGAATTGTATTGTAATTGTACTGTCTGCCCTACTGATGTAAAGTGCTGTGCAAACTGTCAGGAGGTTTTTAACAAGCTTCAAGTAGTTCTGGAGTGGCAATCAACACTCTCATTAAGATCTGTGTTCCACATTTACAAACTGGAGCTTAATGGTACTTTATAAGCTTCAACAAAGCTTGCTGAAAGCTCTGCAAATGCTTTGTCAAAGTTTTCTGTTCTCACTACTCTTATACAAGCTGAAGCGCATGTGAAACCGGCCTTAGACAGATTAGATCACTGTGAGATAAAGCAAAGCGGCCAACATCATACAGTATTTTGGTCAAATTCACATTTATTGCACAACCAAAATATTCACAAAAATCTGCAAAAGAGATAGGAAAATTTGTACAGCCACATCGAAATAGACAAACATGATGATGTCACGATTAGGCTCCTCCCAACATGTTTTGTTACAGAGAATGTCTTCGGGGGAACAGAGGCTAATGTGTGTGACGTCTACAAGCACTATATATACAATGTAATCAAGGACCAAACAAGCTCTCTGGAAAAAATGAATTCCTACTAAAATCACACATTCATTACACAATAATACATCACTATATAATCAATTAAGTTAATTAAATAAATATATAAAAACAAGCAATTTAATTGGATATAGTCCAGCTACTCTAGAACTCCATCCAGTGGTTGAATAACAGAAGAGCTCTCATTCAAGCACTTAATTGGTCACATTGATTGCCCTAACAAACTCCATATAACACTGTTAAAACTGTTAAAAAATTTAATATTATGAAAAAATATAACATTTATGTGGCTATAATACAACAAGGAATAGAAATTGTATAAATAAAGAAATCATTAATTATTGTTAAAAAAAGCAATTGAGGTCCCACTCCACGTTCAATCCAAGTAGGAGAGTAGGACCTAATTTCATATATCCAGTGTATCTCTAATTGAGATATCCCTTTCTTTATATTACTATTGTGCCAATATTTATCAATACCTATAAATTTAATGAAAGCAGGGTCTTTATCATGACAAGAGAAATAATGCCTAGATAGGCTGTGCAATTTGAACCCTTTTTTTAATTATTAGTAAGGTGTTCTCCTATTCTTACTTGGAGTGCCCTGTGTGGTCCTGCCAACATATTGCAGGTCACATGGGCACTTAAGAAGTTATACAACAGATTAGGTAGAACAGGTGATAAATAATGTTATATTGTATACCTTATTGGCAATATTTAGAAAAAAAACGAATGCCCTGTAAACACGATCGGAATTTCCGATGGCCTAAAATCCGATGGAATTTTTTGTCGGAATTCCGTTCAAGCTGTCTTGCATACACACTGTCAGACCAAATTCCGACCGTCTAAAACGCGTTGACGTACAACACGTACGACGGCACTATAAAGGGGAAGTTCAAATCCAACGGCGCCACCCTTTGGGCTGCTTTTGCTGATTTCGTGTTACAGCGTGTTATTAAAACTTTGGTGTTAGCCGATTTGCGCTTTTCAGTCTCCGTGCTTTTCAGATCGTTTTCTGCGTTTAAGTTTGTGCTTGTGGGTTCGTATCTGTCTTTCAGTGCGTGTAGTCAGGTCGTATCTGTTTTTCCGTGCGTTCTTGTCCGCTCGTTTCTGGTTTTCAGGTCGTTCTTCATAGGACTTTCTGTTTCTCAGTGCATTCTGTTTAGTTCGTTCTGACCAGCTGACCGGTTTCTAGCAATGTTTGAAGTACGTTCTCATCGTAGAGCTCGTGCTGCGTATGGGCTTGGTGTTGGGGTTAATACTTTGACCCGAGCTCAGTCCATGAACAGGGTGAGGAGGAGTTCATGGACCAAGAATTGGTTGCTCCAGCGGGACCAATTCTCTTAAATGCCTCTGCTGCGGGAAATCCAGGAGAATAATCCTGATGACTTCAGGAATTATCTCCGGATGACGGACCCCGTTTTTCACCGTCTGTTGGATTTGCTGTCCCCTATTTCACGGGGCAGGACAGTGTGTCACATGTCAACATGTGCTATCACTGCCGAGCAGAGGATAGTTGCCACGTTGTGATACCTGGCGACTGGGAGAAGCCTGCAGGACCTCAAGTTCATGACAGGCATCTCCCCCCAGGCTCTGGGGATCATTATCCCAGAAACCTGTCCTGCCATAATACAAGTTCTGCAGAAGGACTACAGTATATTAAGGTAAGTTTTCTCCTTTAAAATCACATTCTATGTAATTCATGTATGCTAATGTATTGTATTTCTTTCATCATTCCCTAATTACCATGATTGTAATATGCTGTGAAAATCCCCTTTGTCCTCATGCATGCTGTAAGCTTTTAATGCTCCTTTTTTGGCCTACATGCATATTTACCTTAACTTACCTCTCCAGCATGCTATCCTGGGCCCATACACACCTAGCCTAGTCACTTCCCAATATATTTTGTCAGCTCCATTGTAGTGCTTTCCCCCCCCCCCTAACGCCACAGGAATGGCAGAATGTGGCATCCCAGTTTGCCCAGCGGTGGGACTTTCCCAACTGCGGAGAGGGGCAATAGATGGGAAGCACGTCCGCATAGTGCCACCACCCCATTCGGGGTCATACTTTTATAACTATAAAGGTTTTAATTGTATTGTGTTAATGGCGGTGATGTCGGCACAGTATGAATTTATGTATGTGGACGACGGGAAGAATGGCCGGATGTCGGATGGTGGTGTGTTCGCATAGACGGAATTTGCCCAACGTCTCCAGACTGGTGGCCTGGCACTGCCACCTGATGAAGATAACGTTGAGGGCCTTCCATTTGTTTTTATTGCTTATGAGGCTTTCAAACTGGGACCACACTTGATGAGGCCATTCCCCCTGAGGACCCTCACCCCGGAGAGGAGGGTTTTTAATTACCGGCTGGCCAGAGCCCAAAGGGTTGTTGAGAATGCCTTTGTAATACTGGCCAGCCAGTTCCGCCTGTTCCTTACATCTATACACATGGCGGACTACAAACTGAATCACATAATATTCAGCTGCTGCATACTGCACAATTATTTGAGGAGAAATTCTGCAAATTATATGACAACAGTTGGGCCTGAGGCCGGACTTTCTGACATTCTTATGACGGGCCTGAATACTGGCCGTACTAGCTTGGCCCCCCAAAGCGCCCGTGAAGTGTGGGAGATATTCGTTGAGTATTTTACGGGTAGGGGGGCCATTGCTATGCCAGACAATCTCAGATTTTATTTGGAAAATAAATAAATAAAAAATTTCTGTGAAAAGCTTGATTTGTCATTATTGCTTGTGTTTCTTGTATCTGTCTCCCAGGTTCTCCTAGTGCACTTTAACTGCCAAGTGGATTTGTCTTTAGTAAATAACCACCATTGCCACAGTAAACAAGAACTTAATTTTCAAACTGATATTGAGCATAGAAAGGAGAAGCCACACATTGTTGATTAGAAAACTATTTTTACTCTGTGCACATTCACATGTGAGTTCTAAAATTTCTGTAAAAATACAAACCAATTTAAAAAAAATGTTGTTTTGGTTTTGCATAAACAGGCATGTTTTAAACAATAAAACATATAAAATTATGGAACTTACGAAGTTCAACCTTTGAAAAACTGAAGGCAATATCAGACATTATGCAACACAGAGGGTTAATCAAGCGCACTCAGGATAAGGGTCAAAAATAACAAAATAGGGAAGATAGTGAACACATTGGGTCAATGTCATATTAATCCATACTTGTAAACATGACTATACTGAACACATTGGGGCAATGTCATATTAGTCCATACCGGTGGAAATGAAAAATGACTAGTCCACAGAGAAGGCCGCCAGCTGACAGATAGAAGGGATCTGGAATATGACAAAAAAGCAGCGCCTTCTAAGAGTAGCAGTCAGTGAAATTTATTAAAATATAAAATATAAAACCAAGTCGCATCCTCCCCGCTGACCCCACGACCCGGAAGTAGTCTGCTGGTTTGTTCCAGCTAAGTCGTCCCCCGCTCCACTATTGTGATTGAGTGGTTCCGCTCCACGGTGAACACGACGACTCCTGAGAAGAGGCTCAGAGACACCTCTTCCCTCCATCTCTGGACATACAGCATTACATCTCCGGGACAAGCGGATGAACTTTACTACCCTGGACCCCCTTTCAGATAAGCTCACCTTTACTCTTCTTTTGTGAGTGCATTACCTGTACTTGGTTTTATATTTTAATAAATTTCACTGACTGCTACGCTTAGAAGGCGCTGCTTTTTTGTCTTTTTTGTCAATATCAGACATTATATAGTGTTTAAAAAATGTGTTGCTGTTGCCTTCATGAGATGGGGTGATGTCACCCCTGAACAAGTCAAATTTTGAAGATGCTCACAAATTGTGCGTCAAAATGGGAATTTTCCTTCTGATCCCATGCCAAATGTCAACATGTGCTATCTGCCATCATGGGGGATCAATAGACGTGTTTTGGGGGTGCAAACCCTTCCTCTCACCTACTTGAGTTGGCGAGGAAGGGGTTGCACCCACAAAACACGTACATTGATTTCCCCTGATGGCAGATAGCACATGTTGACACACTGTGTGCATCTTCAAAATTTGGCTTGTTAAATTACACGAAAATTTTGGAAAGTAGGCCACAAAAACATGAAATGTTGGCATTAAAAAGATCTTTAGACTCTCCCCAAAACATCAATCATGTTCTTAATTTGTTGGTCAAAACAATTGAGTTTGTGCCTTATAATGTCGATTTCACGATTTATAACCATGAGGTCCTGGATTATGATTTGTGCACTACCACTTGAGAAAGGAGGAGATTGTTCTTCAACAAGCAGCACATCACCTAAAAACAAAAAGTAAAAAAACATGTCCTCAGAGTGGTGTCCCCCGAGTCTTCGCTCCCCTATGAGAATGAAACAAAAGGTATACTTAGCACACAGATATTTGAGGGCAGAAATAGGAATATGAAACATTGCTTGGAAGTGGGGTACAATTGTTTGTTTTGGCAAAGTTCCAAGCTGAAGACATTATTTTTTGTTGTTTACAAAGCTGGAATACTGACCTTTTTTTGGCCAAGTTTCACACATGGAGACACCCCAAGTATCCACTGTAGCACCTGTGTGGGACACCCTAAAAAGGTTGTTCTGGTGTCCATCACTAGTGCTCCAGAGTCCAGATGTGGAAACAGCTGCTGAGTGTCCTCTCCTTTTCACTGAATCAAGTTTGCATTTCACATTCTATTTACAAACACATCATCTAGACAACAATATTTATAAACATTGTTTTAATATAAATAGGCGTGACCAAATGTGGTTTACCTGTATCTGCGCAAAACATTGTATTTTGTTGACAAAGGATGTTTACTACGAACGATTATACTTTGGCCACTAACCTGAAAGTTGCCATTTTCAAATGTCCAACCAGTCAATCAAAGTACATGGAGCAACATGCAAGTATAATAAACAAATTATTAATAACACAGGAGAAATACTTACTTTTTGCAAGCATCTTTTTGATCTTCCTGTACTGATCCGGCTCCCTCAGCTTCAGGTCAGACCACCTTTTTCTCAGCTGCTATTTGGATCTCTGGACCCCGAATTTCTGGTACAGACTCCTCACCACTTTGCTCATTATTCTGGTCTTCCTGAGATTAGGATTGGTGTACGGCCCATTCTTCCCATCATAATCACTACTTTGCAAGATCTCCACCATATCCGCCATTTCTGCAAAGGACATATTACTGGCCTTGTATCTTGTCCTGGATCGGGATGTTTCCGGCTCCGGGCTTTCCTCGTCACTACCTGCTGTGACTCCACCATGTCATCTCCCACTGTGCGCCGAAAGAGAAGGGGCGGGGAATATCCTAGAAAGAACGTCAGGGGTGGGCGACGCGGGCGGAGTTTCACGCATGCACAGTGTATATAATGATAACACGCATGTGTCGTAACTACGTTCTGGGTGCGGAGTAAGGAGGACCGGAAGTGCCGAAAGTCATAAACAAAGGTAAAATTGAAACTTGGGGCATCAGTGGCCTATACTGATTCATGATTGTGGCCTATATTGGGATAAGATTAGGACAGTTTAGTCTGACCTAGTGACCTAATATGTTAGCATTCATAGACAATTACAGGGAGCTGCAAAATTTGTTGGAGCTAAAACACAATTTATACCATAACCGCAACGCAAGGAGGGCAACAATGGACAAATTGGTCCAATTTATGCAGACATGGATCCCTGAGGCAGACTATAACATGGTGAATAGTAAAGTCAATAACTTGAGGAATACGTACAAGAAGCAGCACAGTAAAATCCCCAATTCCCGGAGATCAGGAGCAGCAGCAGACAAAGTGCATGTCCCCAAGCTGTGGTACTACAAGAAATTGCGATTTCTGGATGACCAGCTTCAAGTCAGGGAATCACTTTCGAGCCTTCCCTCCAGCCTTCCCTCCACCCTTCCCTCCACCCTTCCCTCCAGCCTTCCCTCCAGCCCTGCAGAGGGTGACGAGGAGCAACCTGACCTGGAAGACCCGGATCTGAATATCTATAGCCAGGTATAGTATTTTTCAACATATTTATTGTCCGATAATTATTGTTGAGAAATGTTATTATTCTCAAATTAAGGATTAAACAAAAAGTTATTTACATATCAATAGACAGTAGTGGCCAGAAATGATTGGGACAGGAATGAAAAATGCTGGGGTCAGAATGATAGTCTTTTCTATTTATTAACATTCAATTTGTAACAGTCATGAGCTGAAAATTGTGTGTGATTGATGAACCAAAAAATATAACTACTGTATATACTCGGATATAAGCCGACCCGAATATAAGCAGAGGCACCTAATTTTACCACAAAAAACTGGGAAAACGTATTGACTCGAGTATAAGCCTAGGGTGTCCATCTGCATGCCTCACTGTGCCTCACTTTGCCTCACTGTGTCCATGTGCATGCCTCACTGTGCCCATGCCTCACTGTGCCCATGCCTCACCGTCACTGTGCCCATGCCTCACTGTGTCCATGCCTCACTGTGCCCAATCTCCCTACCTGATCTCCGGCGCTGTGTAACTAGACTGACGTTTAACATGGAAGTCTATGGAAGAAGGGGCGCCCGGCTTTGAAAAATCGGTGCTCCCCGGTCGTAGGTCCCCTGGTCAACAAACATTGCATACTTGTAGAGGAAGAGTAAGGGCTACGTGTGTGCCAAGTTTGGGGTCCAGGGTACCTAGGGCCGGCCGGTACTGGGTCCCCAAAATCACTGAAGAAATGACCGTTAACATGGGAGTCTATGGAAGGGGTGCCCGGCTTTGAAAAAGGAGTGGGGCTACATTTGTGCCAAGTTTGGCCGGGATCAGGCGCACAAAGTTGAAGATGGACACAGACTCGTGTATAAGCCGAGGGGGGCATTTTCAGCACAAAAAATGTGCTGAAAAACACGGCTTATACTCGAGTATATACGGTATGTCCCTTTTTTATACACAGGATGAGGTCAGCCAGGAGGACGAGGCTCTGGAGTGTGGCAGCCAGGAGGAGGCAGGGGTGAGTGGCAGACAGGGGGAGGCCGGGCCCAGTGGCAGCCAGCAGGTGGCCAGGCCCAGTGGCAGCCAGCAGGTGGCAGGGCCCAGTGGCAGCCAGCAGGTGGCCGGGCCCAGTGCCAGCACCCAGTCACTGGTGCATGCTCTCCACATTAGACAAAAAAGGCCCAGGAAGAGAATAATAAGGGAGGCAGCCAAGATCATGAGAGCCCCCCCCCCAACCCTGAAGAGGCCTATGGCTGTTATCTGGCCAATAGGCTACAGAAAGTGGAGGAGGGACAACGTATCCTCTCTGAGGGGCTTTTTTCTATGGTCCTTCAGAAGGCGGTGAGGGGACAGCTGACAGAGACCACCCATCTGTGTGATCTCGCCCATCCTTCTCCTCCTCCTTCTCCTCCTCCTCCTGCCACATTTCCACCACCAGAGCCACAGCCTGCAAGGGGGCGTGGAGGGAGCCATAGAAGGAACGCTGCAGGGAAGCATGGAGGGAACGCTGCAGGGAGGTGTGGAGGGAAGGCTGCAAGAAAGACCAGAAAGTGATTCCCTGGCTTCAGTCTGCTCTGCCAGAAGATGCAGTTTGTTGTAGTACCACAGCTTGGGGACATATATGTCATCTGCTGCTGCTCCTGATTTCTGTGATTTGGGGACCAGATTGTGTCCCTATTCTATGGACTCCTCAAGTTATTTTTTTTTTATTTCAACACACTTGATGTCTGCCTTGGGGTCCAAAGGCTGCGTAAATTCGACCAATTTCTCCATTGTTGCCCTTCCTCTTTATTTTGTTACCAGAATAAATGGATATTTGATTTAATTTAAATACTTGCCTATGTGTTTTTCTTAAAAAGGACAGTTTATTTGTGAGTAGAAAGATACATTTCATAAATACAATGTCAAATTAACAAGGGACACCAACCAACCTCCTTGAGGTAACAAAATACAAGATAATAATGTTATTGTGGTAACTTGACCAGAAAATAAAAATGAAGATCACAAGAAAATATTAAAACCCCACAAAAAAGAGGAGATCTTGATTTAAATCACCCAAAAAAAACAACATTTTTAAGATCTGGCTTTAAAGTCAGACGAATATTCATTAGCTCACAAGAAACAATAAGGCTGGGTTCACACCTATGCGTTGCGTTTTTGAGCTTGGAGTCTTTGCCGATTTGCTTATCGGAATCCAGGAGCCCCCTTTATTAAGGGGGTCCCCAGATCCCGGCCCCCCACCCTATGTGAATGAGACCCCCGAAGTTGGAAGAAGACCCCCAAAGTTGGAAGAAGACCCCTGAAGTCAGAAGAAGACCCCCGGAGCTGACTAATAAATTACTTAAAAAACCTGTGTAGTGTTTTTATTGCCATTTTTTTTCCACCAGGTGAATGGGTAGGGGTACGATGTACCCCATACTCATTCAAATAGGGTGGGGGGCCGGGATCTGGGGGCCCCCTTATTAAAGGGGGCTCCTGGATTCCGATAAGTCCCCCGCCCGCATACCCCGTAAACCAACGGCCAGGGTTGTCGGGAAGAGGCCCTGTCCTCATCAACATGGGGGCAGGGTGCTTCGGGGTGGGGGGGCTGCAGGGCATGCGGCCTGGTATGGTTCAGGAGGGAGGGGGGCCGCTCTCTCGTCCCCCCCTCTTTTCCTGTGGCCTGCCAGGTTGCGTGCTCGGATAAGGGTCTGCTATGGACTTTGGGGGGACCCCCACGCCGTTTTTTTCGGCATAGGGGTACCCATTAAAGTCCATACCAGACCAGAGGCGGCTCTCTAATTAGGCAAATTAGGCAATTGCCTTAGGCCTCGCTACACAAAAGGGCCTGGCCGCCTAGTTTACCCTATTATAGAGTCGCATCTTATAGCAGCAGAGATCCCCGCCACCAGCACAGCGCTGATTCCACTCACTGCTGCAGAGAAAACAGGCTGCGAGTGAGACAGATCACCGGGTGATCGGAGCTCACTGAGAGCTCCAGTTCACAGCCAGAGAGAGACGCCCAGCTCTGACACTTCCCCCCTCCCCCTGCTGCCCGCACAGCCAGAGCCAGATAGAGGAGAGCGCTTCTTCTACTCCTCCCCCTCTTCCCGTCCTCTCCTCATGTGCTGCCCCGCCCACTTTCCCAGACAGACTCTGTTCTGCTGCCTAAGGAAGGAGATGTGGGCGGGAAGATTCAAGCTCAAGCCCAGCAAACGGAAAGGAAAGAAGTCTGATCCATCCATCCACCCAGTCCCTCCTGCCTCCCAGTGAGTACACTGTACACTGATGTAGGGGTACCCTTCCTTCCCTTCCCTCTTTCTCTTTCCATTTTTCTGTCTTTCTTTCCTTCCATCTTTCTGTCTTTCTTTCTTCTGTCCTTCCATCTTTCTTTCTTTCTTTTTTTTTCTGTCCTTCCATCTTTCTTTCTTTCTTTCTTTCTTTTTTTTCTGTCCTTCCATCTTTCTTTCTTTCTGCCCTTCCATCATTCTTTTTGTCTTTCTTTCTTTCTTTCTTTCTTTCTTTCTTTCTTTCTTTCTTTCTCTCTCTCTTTCTTTCTTTCTTTCTTTCTCTTTCTGTCCTTCCATCTTTTTTTCTTTCCTTCCATCTTTCTTTCTTTCTCTTTCTTTCTTTCTTTCCTTCTGTCTTTCTTTTTTTCCTTCCGTCTTTCTGTCTTTCTTTATTTCTGTCTTTCTTTCCTTCCATCTTTCTGTCTTTCCTTCCATCTTTCTTTCTTTCTTTCTTTCTCTTTCTTTCTTTCTTTCTTTCTTTCTTTCTTTCCATCTGTCTTTCTTTCTCTTTCTTTCTTTCTTTCTTTCTTTCATTCTTTCTTTTTTTCTTTCCATCTGTCTTTCTTTTTTTCCTTCCATCTTTCTGTCTTTCTTTCTGTCCTTCCATCTTTCTTTCTGTCCTTCCATCTTTTTTTCTTTCTGTCCCTCCATCTTTCTTTCCATCTTTTTTTCTTTCTTTCTTTCTGTCCTTCCATCTTTCTTTCTGTCCTTCCATCTTTTTTTCTTTCTGTCCCTCCATCTTTCTTTCCATCTTTTTTTCATTCTTTCTTTCTGTCCTTCCATCTTTCTTTTTTTCTTTCTGTCCTTCCATCTTTCTTTCTTTCCTTCTGTCTTTCTTTCTTTCCTTCCATCTTTCTTTCTTTATTTCTTTCTTTCTTTCCTTCCATCTTTCTTTCTTTCTTTCTTCCTTTCTTTCTTTCTTTCTTTCCTTCCGTCTTTCTGTCTTTCTTTATTTCTGTCTTTCTTTCCTTCCATCTTTCTGTCTTTCCTTCCATCTTTCTTTCTTTCTTTCTTTCTTCCCTTCCCTTCCATCTTTCTTTCTTTCTTTCTTTCTTTCCTTCCGGCTTTCTTTCTTTCTTTCTTTCTTTCCTTCCATCTTTCGTTCTTTCCTTCAATCTTTCTTTCTTTCTTTCTGTCTTTCTTTCTTTCCTTCCATCTTTCTTTCTTTCTTTCTTTCTTTCTTTCTTTCTTTCTTTCTTTCTTTCTTTCTTTCTTTCCATCTGTCTTTCTTTCTTTCCTTCCATCTTTCTGTCTTTCTTTCTGCCCTTCCATCTTTCTTTCTGTCCTTCCATCTTTTTTTCTTTCTGTCCCTCCATCTTTCTTTCCATCTTTTTTTCTTTCTTTCTTTCTTTCTGTCCTTCCATCTTTATTTCTTTCTTTCTGTCCTTCCATCTTTCTTTCTTTCCTTCCATCTTTCTTTCCTTCCATCTTTCTTTTTTTCCTTCTATCTTTCTTTCTTTCCTTCCATCTTTCTTTCTTTCTTTCTTTTTTTTCTTTCCTTCCGTCTTTCTTTCTTTCCTTCTTTCTTTCTTTCTTTCTTTCTTTCTTTCTTTCTTTCTTTCTTTCTTCCCTTCCCTTCCATCTTTCTTTCTTTCTTTCTTTCTTTCTTTCTTTCTGTCTTTCTTTTTTTCCTTCTTTCTTTCTTTCTTTCTTTCTTTCTTTCTTTCTTTCCATCTGTCTTTCTTTCTTTCCTTCCATCTTTCTTTCTTTCTTTCCTTCCATCTGTCTTTCTTTCTTTCCTTCCACCTTTCTGTCTTTCTTTCTGTCCTTCCATCTTTCTTTTCATATTTTTTTCTTTCTTTCTTTCTTTCTGTCCTTCCATCTTTCTTTCTTTCTTTCCTTCCATCTTTCTGTCTCTTTCTTTTTCTTTCTTTCTTTCTTTCTTTCTTTCTTTCTTTCTTTCTTTCTTTCTCTTTATTTCTTCCTTCCATCTTTCTTTTTTTTGTCCTTCCATCTTTCTTTCCTTTGTCCTTCCTTCTTTCTTTTGTCCTTCCTTCTTTCTTTCTTTTGTCCTTCCTTCTTTCTTTCTTTCTTTCTTTCTTTCTTTCCATCTGTCTTTCTTTCTTTCCTTCCATCTTTCTTTCTTTCTTTCTTTCATTCCATCTGTCTTTCTTTCTTTCCTTCCACCTTTCTGTCTTTCTTTCTGTCCTTCCATCTTTCTTTTCATATTTTTTTCTTTCTTTCTTTCTTTCTGTCCTTCCATCTTTCTTTCTTTCTTTCCTTCCATCTTTCTGTCTCTTTCTTTTTCTTTCTTTCTTTCTTTCTTTCTTTCTTTCTTTCTTTCTTTATTTCTTTCTCTTTATTTCTTCCTTCCATCTTTCTTTTTTTTGTCCTTCCATCTTTCTTTCTTTTGTCCTTCCTTCTTTCTTTTGTCCTTCCTTCTTTCTTTCTTTTGTCCTTCCTTCTTTCTTTCTTTCTTTCTTTCTTTCTTTCTTTCTTTTTATCTTTCTTTCTTTCTTTCTTTCTTTCTTTCTTTCTTTCTTTCTTTCTTTCTTTTTCTCTCCTACCCACTCCCCCCTTTTTCCACCCTCCTCCTTCTCCCCCACCCCATGGTTCCCAGCCCCATCCCCCAAACCCATTTATTTCAGGGGCTAAGAAAGAACTCTAAGCATCTTACATAGGCAGAGCATCTTACTATTGCTGCTGCTCGTGTGGGTGGGATGTGTACTGTACTTGATCCCATGTGATTGGTGCAGTACACATCCCACCCACACAAGCAGCAGCAGTAATAAGATACTCTGCCTCAGGGTCCTTCCTTAACTCCTACAAAGTGCGGCAAGAGAGCAAAAAACTCTGATGGGGAAGGTAGAAGGGGAGTACTGTGTCCACTTACCTACCCCCTGTACTGTATCCACTTACCCTCCTCCTGCCCCGTGTACTGTCCACTTACCCTCCCCCTATACTGTACCCTACTAATACAGTTAATTTTTATCACTTTAATAATTTTTCCCATTATGGGCGTGAATGGGGCCTCATGTCCAAGTTTTGCCTAAGGCCTCACAAAACCTAGAGCCGCCTCTGTACCAGACCTAAGGGCCTGGTGTGCTCTTGGAGGGAAACCCATGCTGTTTTTTATTTTTTTATTTGGCGTGGAGTTCCCCCTCAAGATCCCTGTTCAGAACGCAACACATGTGCGAATCAGATGCGTGCCCATAGAACATAATGGGCCTGAATTCGCACCTGAGCCACACCGCAATGCCTAGAGAACGCACGCGTTTTTTCGGCAATACGCAGTGCGAATGCATCGCACATATGTGAACCAGCCTCATTGGAATCAATGTATTTTATAATGTTATACGAATTGGATGCGGTGTAAGCCGCAACCAATTCGCATAGGTGTGAACGGAGCCTCAAGAAACAAGTTGGTCAGAACTCTGTGTGAATATCAGCTGCTAAAAAATGTCATTATTCTAGCATTAGAAAGAAGAAAAGAATGCGCTACATTAAACGATGCAATAATTTGCAGCATGAGGAATCTCCATTACGAACGCTAGTTTTACAAGTACAAGCGCTCCCGTCTCCTAATTTATTCTGAGCATGCATGTTTTTTTCTCCGTCGGAGTTCCACACAGACGATAGGAATTTCCTTTTGGATTTTATTCCATCGGAAAAAAAATAAAACATGTTCTATTTCTAAAGTCCATCTGACTTTTTTCATCGGAAATTCCGATCGTGTGTCCAAGGCATTAGTGCGAATACCCCACATCTTTTGCATGGAAAAAAATCCTTTCAAATCCCAGAACAGACCAACTCTTTTGGGCTGCTCAACCAAATTAATGTCAATCACATCCCTAAGGGTACAACCTTTTCTAAAGATAATGGGTGGATTATCTGGTAAACATGGCCCCAAAATGTTATCATTCTTTAAAATTTTCCAATGTTTAACCACTTAACGACCGCCCACTGTAATTATACATCGGCAGAATGGCACGGACAGGCACAATCACGTGCCGGTACGTGACTGCCTTCGTATAGTTGGGGGGTCCTGCTGGACCCCCCTTCTATACAGTGAGCGGTGGTTATTTGTTCGTGAGCGATCCGTGATGAGGGGACGGCCGTTCGATTCCGGCCACCCCCTAACAATCGCTCACGGCGAATGAAAACCTTCCTCTGCCTGTGTAATGTAAACACAGGCAGAGGAAGTGATGTCATCTCTCCTCGTGGCGGTCTTTTTGATCCGGCGCGAGGAGAGAAGACATCTCACAGTAAGTGCACCAACAGCCCACTGACACCAGTACACGTAGGCACACTTTTCACCCCCCAGTCACCCCCAGATCACCCCCCAGATCCCCCCCAGTACCCCCAGTCACAGTGCACCGTTTGCAGTGGTCATTTTTTTACTGATCACTGCAATCAGTGTCATTTGTGACAGTAAAAAGTTGCAGGGCAGTTAGGTTTAGGCCCCTTTAGGTCCAGGGTAGCCCCCTAACCCCCCCTAATAAAGGTTTAACCCCTTGATCGCCCCCCAGGTAACCCTTTCACCCCCTAACGCCAGCGTCACTAAGCGATCGTATTTCCGATCGCTGTATTTAGTGCCGGTGGTGCCCTAGATAGCCAGTTATTTATTTTTAGTTTCGCCGCAGGTTTTTATAGCGTCAGGTACCCCATATATTATTTTAACCCCCTGATTGCCCCTAGAGTTAACCCTTTCACCAGTGATCACCGTATAAGTTTTACTGGTGACACTGGTTAGCCAGTTAGTTATTTAGGTTACCCGTCAGGTTTTTATATAGCGTCAGGTACCCCCATATATAACCTAATAAAGGTTTTAACCCCCTGATTGGGCCTAGTTAACCCTTTCACCAGTGATCACCATATAAGTTTTACGGGTGACGCTGGTTGGTTAGTTTGCTTTTTATAGCATCAGGGCACCCGCCGTATATAACCCAATAAAGGTTTAACCCCCTGATCGCCCAGCGGCTGATATCAATTAGGTTTTAGCGCCAGAGAGGGTCTGCGTCGCCCCAGGCAGTGTTAGGTTAGTGCCAGTAACGCTAACACCCACGCGCAAAGCATACACCTCCCTTAGTGGTATAGTACAGTGTTTCTCAACTCCAGTCCTCAAGGCGCACCAACAGGTCATGTTTTCAGGATTTCCCTCAGATAAAACCGCTGTGGGAATTACTAAGGCAGTGAAACAGATCAAATCACCTGTGCAAAGTAATGGAAATCCTGAAAGCGTGACCTGTTGGTGCGCCCTGAGGACTGGAGTTGAGAAACACTGGTATAGTATCTGAACAGATCAATATCTGATTTGATCAGATCTATACTAGCGTCCCCAGCAGTTTAGGGTTCCCAAAAATGCAGTGTTAGCGGGATCAGCCCAGATACCTGCTAGCACCTGCGGTTAGCCCCTCCGCCCAGCCCAGCCCACCCAAGTGCAGTATCGATCGATCACTGTCACTTACCAAACACAACACACATAACTGCAGCGTTAGGAGGCAGTCCTGATCCCTGCGATCGCTAACAGTTTTTTTTTAAGCGTTTGATACATTTGCTGACAGTCAGGTGCTTTTTAACCTGTGAATCTTACTAGTGTACCCCTAAATTTAGAGCCCAAAATGGCAAGACGAAGGTACACTAGTAAAGAGGCCTACGAGATTCTGAGCATGACAGATAGTGAAGAGGAGGTCACGCATCTGTCAGATTCAGGCTCAGAATATCTTCCCGTAGAAGACAGTGAAGTCAGCGGCTCCATGTCAGATAGCTCTGACGACGAAGATGAGGTCCCTGCTAAGGTCATGCGTACCCGATCCCGATCTTCTGAGGTTGTTGAGGAGCAAGAACCGCAGGTCTCTCGTATCATGGAGCAGAGTAGTACTAGCGCCGCTATTCCTTCTGGTGAATTGGCAAGCACCAGCGGCCTAGTACAGCCTGGGCGTACATCCAGCACTGCAGTATCACGTGGTGACGTGGCGAGTCCCATAAGTGCAGTTCAAGCTGGCGAGGTGGCAAGCACAAGTAGTGTCCCGCTGCCACCAAGAAGACAAAGGCAGGCCCGTCGTGCCCATAGTGCCCTTTCTGCAGAATTCGCCTATCCTGATTGGGTCCCCACCACTTCTGCAGAACCCGTACTTCCCCCATTCACTGCCCAACCCGGTATTCAGGTGGAAACAGCTGATTTTATGCCAATTGATTTTTATTCTCTGTTTTTCACGGTAGATCTCTATAGATCTATTGTGGACCAGAGTAATTTATATGCTGGTCAATTCATCGCCGCTAGTCCCCAGTTGCCTTCCATTGCCAAAGATTGAAAACCAATTACGAATTTAAGACCTTTCTGGGCCTTTCCCTCAACATGGGCACACATAAATTCCCGTCATTGTGTGCTTATTCGTCCACGCACCCAATTGACCACATGCCCGTGTTCTCTGCCTCCATGCCCAGGAAACAATACGAGCAGATTTTGCGGTTCATGCACTTCAACGACAATGAACTTTGTCGTCCACGTGGAGACCCTGAATACGACCGGCTCTACAAAATTCGGCCCCTCATAAACCACTTCAACGAACGTTTTGCAGCCTTGTTTATACCCGATCAAGTTGTCTGCGTTGATGAGTCCCTGATTAAATTTTCTGGCCACTTGTCTTTCAAGCAGTACCTTCCCAGCAAGCGTGCCAGATACGGGGTCAAGCTCTATAAGTTCTGTGACAGGGCAACAGGCTATGTATGGAGCGTTATGGTTTATGAGGGAAAAGACAGTCAGGTTGAGCCGGTCAACTGCCCAGATTACATAGGGAGCGCTGGCAAGATAGTGTGGAACTTGGTGTCACCCTTATTCGGAAAGGGGTACCACTTGTATGTGGACAATTATTACACGAGCGTGCCACTGTTTAGTCACTTGTTTGATCATCAGATTGGAGCATGTGGCACCGTGCGACCTAATCGCCGGGGCTTTCCCCAGAGGCTTGTAGATTCCCGTCTTAGGCTGGGGGAGAGAGCCTGCTTGAAGTGTAATAACTTGCTCGCTATGAAGTGGAGGGACAATAAGAATGTTTTCCTTCTTACCTCCCTTCATGCAGACACGACAGTCCAAATTCGTACGGCGACTGGTGTTGTGGAGAAACCCCTCTGTGTCCACGAATATAACAAAAATATGGGAGGGGTGGACCTCAACGACCAGTTGTTGGCGCCGTATCTAATTGACCGTAAGGCGAGACGCTGGTACAAAAAAGTGTCTCTATCCTTATTCCAATTGGCTTTGCTGAACGCTCATGTGCTATACAGAGCTTCAGGAGGGACTTTATCTCTTCTAAAATTCCAGAATGAGATAGTCACAGAACTCCTGTATCCAGGCGGTTCTGAACCTCACCATCCCCTACCAAATGCAGTAAGCCGGCTGCATGAGAGGCATTATCTGTATGTCCTCCAGAGTACCCCTACCCAACGAACCCCCCCAAAAAGTTGTCGTGTCTGTAGCAAGCGCGGATTTAGGCGTGACACCCGTTGTTTTTGTCCACTCTGTCCTGACAATCCTGGTCTTTGCATTGGTGAATGTTTTGAACGCTTCCACTCAAAAGTGAAGTTTTAGCGTAGGGTACAGCATTTCACAGACTAGGACACACTTACACAGGGTCTCCCAAGATGCCATCGCATTTTGAGAGACCCGAACCATTACAGTTGTTAAAGTTACAAAAAAAAGTGTAAAAAATAAAAAAAAATACTTAAAAACAAAAAACACAAAAAAAAAAAAAAAAATGGTTGTCGTTTTATTGTTCTCTCTCTCTCTCTCTCTCTCTCTCTCTATTTTCTCTCTATTGTTCTGCTCTTTTTTACTGTATTCTATTCTGCAATGTTTTATCATTCTTGCTTTTCAGGTATGTCATTTTTTGTTTTCAGGTGCGCCATTCAGCTGCAGCACGGAATTATTTATCTTGACAGCAACAGCATTTGCTCCCACGATACATAAAGCCGTGACTCCAGTGCTGTAGGAGGTGATTTCACCACCACAGTTAAAAAAAAGAGCATATATGCCGAAGCATGGGGGCAGCAGGGGTGGAGGAGCGATTTTGCTCCTAATGCCGCGTACATACGGTCGAAATTCCGACGGAGGCTTGCCCGTGGAAAAGTCCGACCGTGTGTACGCGGCATATCTTTTTTGCGGGAGGATGTCCTCATGCTTCGGCATATATATATTTTAGGCACAGGTTGCGTTAAAAAAATGTTTTATCTTTTACTAGTTTTTTTTTTTGGTATTTGCTTTGCAGGTATGGTATGGTAAGGTCTTACTGTTGTACTGTAATGTTACTTTGTTTTAATGTTAACCATCATTTGCTTAGGAGGTACGCCATTCAGTTGCAGCGCAGATCTATTTATCTTGACAGCAACAGTGTTTGCTCCCACGATACATAAAGCCGTGACTCCAACACTGTAGGAGGTGATTTCACCACCACAGTTAAAAAAAAGAGCATATATGCCGAAGCATGGGGGCAGCAGGGGCGGAGGAGCGATTTTGCTCCTAATGCCGCGTACATGCGGTCGAAATTTTGACGGAGGCTTGCCCGTGGATAAGTCAGACCGTGTGTACGCGGCATAACTTTTTTGCAGGAGGATGCCCCCATGCTTTGGCATATATAAATGGTGCATGTATGCCCATTATTAGAAGTGTGTGGATGAAGGGAGGTATTCTAATGGTGGGCATACCCACCGATCAATCTCTTTTTTTCGTTCAGCCAACAGGCTGCATGAAAAAAAAGATTACAATACATGTCCAACAAGGACCAGCAACGTACTGGTATGTTGCTGGTGTTTGAATGGTTATACCAGATTGATGCCTGTGGGTTTTGGTATCATCTTGGTATCATTCTTTTCAGCCAGTGGCCGGCTTTCATGTAAAAGCAATCCTAGCAGATTATTAGCCTCTAGACTGCTTTTACAAGCAGTGGGAGGGAATGACTCCCCCCGGATATAAACGGCGCCATTGGGAAATTGGGAAAGCATTTTATCACACCGATCTTGGTGTGGTCAGATGCTTTGAGGGTAGAGGGAAGATCTAGGGTCTAACCCCCCAATTTTTTTCAAAAAAAGAGTACCTGTCACTACCTATTGCTATCATAGGGGATATTTACATTCCCTAAGATAACAATAAAAATGGTAAAAAAAAAATATGGAAGGAACAGTTTAAAAATAAAATAAAAAAGCAAAATAAATAATAAAAAAAAATAAAAAATAAAAAAACACCCCTGTCCCCCCCTGCTCTTGCGCAAAGGCGAACGCAAGCGTCGGTCTAGCGTCATATGTAAACAGCAATTACACCATGCATGTGAGCTATCACCGCGAAGGTCAGATCGAGGGCAGTCATTTTAGCAGTAGACCTCCTCTGTAAATCTAATGTGGTAACCTGTAAAGGCTTTTAAAAGCTTTAAAAATGTATGTAGTTTGTCGCCGCTGCGCGTTTGTGCACAATTTTAAAGCATGTGATGTTTGGTATCCATGTACTCGGCCTAAGATCATCTTTTTTATTTCATCAAACATTTGGGCAATATAGTGTGTTTTAGTGCATTAAAAAAAAAGTGTGTTTTTTCCCAAAAAAATGCGTTTGAAAAATCGCTGCGCAAATACTGTGTGGAAAAAAAAATGCAACACCCACTATTTTAATCTGTAGGGCCTTTGCTTTAAAAAAAATATGTAATGTTTGGGGGTTCAACGTAATTTTCTTGCAAAAAAAAATGTTTTCATGTAAACAAAAAGTGTCAGAAAGGGCTTTGTCTTCAAGTGGTTAGAAGAGTGGATGATGTGTGACATAAGCTTCCTAATGTTGTGCATAAAATGCCAGGACAGTTCAAACCCCCCCCCCCCCAAATGACCCCATTTTGGAAAGTAGACACCCCAAGCTATTTGCTGAGAGGCATGTTGAGCCCATTGAATATTTTTTTTTGTCCCAAGTGATTGAATAATGAAAAAAAGAAAAAAAAAATTACAAAAAGTTGTCACTAAATGATATATTGCTCAAACATGCCATGCTTATATGTGGAATTGCACCCCAAAATACATTCTGTTGCTTCTCCTGAGTACGGGGATACCACATGTGTGAGACATTTTGGGAGCCTAGCCGCGTACAGGACCCCGAAAACCAAGCACCGCCTTCAGGCTTTCTAAGGGTGTAAATTTTTGATTTCACTCCTCACTGCCTATCACAGTTTCGGAGGCCATGGAATGCCCAGATGGCATAAAACCCCCCCAAATAAACCCATTTTGGAAAGTAGACACCCCAAGCTATTTGCTGAGAGGTATGTTGAGTCACCATGCCTCTCAGCAAATAGCTTGGGGTGTCTACTTTCCAAAATGGGGTCATTTGTGGGGGTTTTGTGCTATCTTGGCATTTTATGGCCTTCAAAACTGTGATAGGTAGTGAGGAGTGAAATCAAAAATTTACGCCCTTAGAAATCCTGAAGGTGGTGCTTGGTTTTTGGGGCCCCGCACGTGGCTAGGCTCCCAAAAAGTCCCACACATGTGGTATCCCCGTACTCAGGAGAAGCAGCAGAATGTATTTTGGGGTGTAATTTCACATATGCCCATGGCATGTGTGAGCAATATATAATTTAGTGACAACTTTTTGTACATTTTTTTTCTTTTTGTCATTATTCAATCACTTGGGACAAAAAAAAATATTCAATGGGCTCAACATGCCTCTCAGCAAATAGCTTGGGGTGTCTACTTTCCAAAATGGGGTCATTTGGGGGGGTTTGTGTTATCTTGTCATTTTATGTCCTTCAAAACTGTGATAGGTAGTGAGGAGTGAAATAAAAAATTTATGCCCTTAGAAATCTTGAAGGCGTTGCTTGGTTTTTGGGGGTCCCGTACGCGGCTAGGCTCCCAAAAAGTCCCACACATGTGGTATCCCCGTACTCAGGAGAAGCAGCAGAATGTATTTTGGGGTGTAAGTTCACATATGCCCATGGCATGTGTGAGCAATATATCATTTAGTGACAACTTTGTGCAAAAAAAAAAAGTTTGTCATATTCCCGCAACTTGTGGCAAAATATAAAATATTCCATGGACTCAACTATGGCATGTTTGAGCAATATATCATTTAGTGACAACTTTTTGTACATTTTTTTTTCTTTTTGTCATTATTCAATCACTTGAGACAAAAAAAAAATATTCAATGGGCTCAACATGCCTCTCAGCAAATAGCTTGGGTTGTCTACTTTCCAAAATGGGGTCATTTGGGGGAATTTTGTGCTATTTTGGCATTTTATGGCCTTCGAAACTGTGATAGGTAGTGAGGAGTGAAATCAAAAATTTGCGCCCTTAGAAATCCTGAAGGCGGTGCTTGGTTTTGGGGGGACCGTACGCGGCTAGGCTCCTAAAAAGTCCCACACATGTGGTATCCCCATACTCAGGAGAAGCAGAAAAATGTATTTTGGGGTGCAATTCCACACATAACTATGGCATGTTTGAGCAATATATCATTTAGTGACAACTTTTTGTACTTTTTTTTTTTGTCATTATTCAATCATCTGGAACAAAAAAAAAATATTCAATGGGCTCAACATGCCTCTCAGCAAATAGCTTGGGGTGTCTACTTTCCTAAATGGGGTCATTTGGGGAGGTGTTGTGCCATCTTGGCATTTTATGGCCTTCAAAACTGTGATAGGTACTGATAGGTAGTGAGGAGTGAAATCAAAAGTTTATGCCCTTAGAAATCTTGAAGGCGGTGCTTGGTTTTTGGGGCCCCGTACGCGGCTAGGCTCCAAAAAAGTCCCACACATGTGGTATCCCCGTACTCAGGAGAAGCAGCAGAATGTATTTTGGGGTGTAATTTCACATATGCCCATGGCATGTGTGAGCAATATATCATTTAGTGACAACTTTGTGCAAAAAAAAAAAAGTTTGTCATATTCCCACAACTTGTGTGAAAATATAAAATATTCCATGGACTCAACATGCCTCTCAGTAAATAGCTTGGGGTGTCTACTTTCCAAAATGGGGTCATTTGGGGGGGTTATGTGCTATTTTGGCATTTCATGGCTTTCGAAACTGTGATAGGTAGTGAGGAGTGAAATCAAAAATTTGCGCCCTTAGAAATCCTGAAGGCGGTGCTTGGTTTTCGGGGCCCGTACGCGGCTAGGCTCCTAAAAAGTCCCACACATGTGGTATCCCCGTACTCAGAAGAAGCAGCAAAATGTATTTTGGGGTGCAATTCCACATATAACCATGGCATGTGTGAGCAATATATCATTTAGTGACAACTTTTTGTAATTTTTTATTTTTTTTAGTCATTATTCAATCACTTGGGACAAAAAAAAAATATTCAATGAGCTCAACATGCCTCTCAGCAATATCCTTGGGGTGTCTACTTTCCAAAATGGGGTCATTTGGGGGGGTTTTGTACTGCTCTGCCATTTTAGCACCTCAAGAAATGAGATAGGCAGTCATAAATTAAAAGCTGTGTAAATTCCAGAAAATGTACCCTAGGTTGTAGACGCTATAACTTTTGCGCAAACCAATAAATATACGCTTATTGACTTTTTTTTTACTAAAGACATGTGGCTGAATACATTCTGGCCTAAATGTATGACTAAAATTTAGTTTATTCCATTTTTCTTATAACAAAAAGTAGAAAATATAATTTTTTTTCAAAATTTTCTGTCTTTTGCCGTTTATATCGCAAAAAAATAAAATCGCAGAGGCAATCAAATACCATTAAATGAAAGCTCTATTTGTGGGAAGAAAAGGACGCAAATTTCGTTTGGGTACAACATTGCCTGTCCGCACAATTTCCAGTTAAATCAGCGCAGTGCCAAATTCTGAAAACACCTCTGGTCCTTTAGCTACAAAATGGTCTGGGGCTTAAGTGGTTAAGAAACAATCTCTTCAGAGAATCCCAAACTGATTGTAAAGTTTGAAACAAAAGCCCATTCAAACATATTATCTAGACTTTTCACGTCATATCTCTATAACAACAAGGAATCTGTCTACTTCCAAGATGGTATCTGTAGTGTGTTCTTAAACCTCTTTCTGATACCCTTTATCCAAAATCTTTGTTTTAATAAATCTGCCTGAGATTTAACCACTTAACGACCGCCCACTGTATATATACGTCGGCAGAATGGCACGGACAGGCACAATCACGTACCTGTACGTGCCTGCCTTCGTATGGGTGGGGGGTCCGATTGGACCCCCCTCCGGTACAGTGAGCGGCCGGGATCGCTTCGGGAGCGATCCGTGATGAGGGGGCCGCCATTCGATTCTGGCCAGCCCCTCGCGATCGCTCCCGGCGAATGAAAAGCTTCCTCTGCCTGTGTAATGTTTACACAGGCAGGAGGAAGTGATGTCAACTCTCATGCAGCGCTCACATATACCGAGCGCCGCATGAGAGAAGACATCAGGTTAGTGCACTAAACAGCACACTGACACCAGGACACATAGGCACGCGATCGCCCCCCCAGACACCCCCAGATCACCCCCAGATCACCTCCCAGCCCCCAGTCACAGTGTCACTGATTGCAGTGACCATTTATTTACTGATCACTGCAATCAGTGACATTTGTGACTGTAAAAGTGTCAGGTTTAGGTCTAGTGTAGCCCCCTAACCCCCCCCCCCAATAAAGGTTTAACCCCTTGATCGCCCCCAGGTAACCCTTTCACCGCTGTCACTAAGCGATCGTTTTTCTGATCGCTGTCTTGCTGTCGGTGATGCTGATAGGTAGCCAGTTATTTTTTTTAGGTTCGCCGCAGGTTTTTATAGTGTCGGGTACCTCCATATATTACCTAATAAAGGTTTAACCCCTTGATCAACCCCCCCCCCAGGTAACCCTTTCACCCCCTTTTGCCAGTGTCACAAAGCGATCATTTTTCTGATCGCTGTCTTAGTGTCGGTGATGCCGATAGGTAGCCAGTTATTTTTTTTAGGTTCGCCGCAGGTTTTTATAGCGTCAGGTACCCCCATATATTACCTAATAAAGGTTTAACCCCTTGATCACCCCCCAGCTAACCCTTTCACCCCCTTTTGCCAGTGTCACTAAGCGTTCGTTTTTCTGATCGCTGTCTTAGTGTCGGTGATGCCGATAGGTAGCCAGTTATGTTTTTTAAGTTCGCCGCAGGTTTTATAGCGTCAGGTACCCCCATATATTACCTAATAAAGGTTTAACCCCTTGATCGCCCCCCAGCTAACCCTTTCACCCCCTTTTGCCAGTGTCACCAAGCGATCGTTTTTCTGATCGCTGTCTTAGTGTCGGTGATGCCGATAGGTAGCCAGTTATTTTTTTTAGGTTCGCCGCAGGTTTTTATAGCGTCAGGTACCCCCATATATTACCTAATAAAGGTTTAACCCCTTGATCGCCCCCCAGCTAACCCTTTCACCCCCTTTTGCCAGTGTCACCAAGCGATCGTTTTTCTGATCGCTGTCTTAGTGTCGGTGATGCCGATAGGTAGCCAGTTATTTTTTTTAGGTTCGCCGCAGGTTTTTATAGCGTCAGGTACCCCCATATATTATCTAATAAAGGTTTTAACCCCCTAATTGCCCCTAGTTAACCCTTTCACCAGTGATCACCGTATAAGTGTTACTGGTGACACTGGTTAGCCAGTTAGTTATTTTGTTATTTAGGTTCCCCGTCAGGTTTTTATATAGCGTCAGGTACCCCCATATATTACCTAATAAAGGTTTAACCCCCTGATTACCCCTAGTTAACCCTTTCATCAGTGATCACCATATACAGGTCCTTCTCAAAAAATTAGCATATTGCGATAAAGTTCATTATTTTCTGTAATGTACTGATAAACATTAGACTTTCATATATTTTAGATTCATTACACACAACTGAAGTAGTTCAAGCCTTTTCTTGTTTTAATATTGATGATTTTGGCATACAGCTCATGAAAACCCAAAAATCCTATCTCAAAAAATTAGCATATCATGAAAAGGTTCTCTAAACGAGCTATTAACCTAATCATCTGAATCAACTAATTAACTCTAAACACCTGCAAAAGATTCCTGAGGCTTTTAAAAACTCCCAGCCTGGTTCATTACTCAAAACCGCAATCATGGGTAAGACTGCCGACCTGACTGCTGTCCAGAAGGCCATCATTGACACCCTCAAGCAAGAGGGTAAGACACAGAAAGAAATTTCTGAACGAATAGGCTGTTCCCAGAGTGCTGTATCAAGGCACCTCAGTGGGAAGTCTGTGGGAAGGAAAAAGTGTGGCAGAAAACGCTGCACAACGAGAAGAGGTGACCGGACCCTGAAGAAGATTGTGGAGAAGGACCGATTCCAGACCTTGGAGGACCTGCGGAAGCAGTGGACTGAGTCTGGAGTAGAAACATCCAGAGCCACCGTGAACAGGCGTGTGCAGGAAATGGGCTACAGGTGCCGCATTCCCCAGGTCAAGCCACTTTTGAACCAGAAACAGCGGCAGAAGCGCCTGACCTGGGCTACAGAGAAGCAGCACTGGACTGTTGCTCAGTGGTCCAAAGTACATTCGGAAATCAAGGTGCCAGAGTCTGGAGGAAGACTGGGGAGAGGGAAATGCCAAAATGCCTGAAGTCCAGTGTCAAGTACCCACAGTCAGTGATGGTCTGGGGTGCCATGTCAGCTGCTGGTGTTGGTCCACTGTGTTTTATCAAGGGCAGGGTCAATGCAGCTAGCTATCAGGAGATTTTGGAGCACTTCATGCTTCCATCTGCTGAAAAGCTTTATGGAGATGAAGATTTAATTTTTCAGCACGACCTGGCACCTGCTCACAGTGCCAAAACCACTGGTAAATGGTTTACTGACCATGGTATTACTGTGCTCAATTGGCCTGCCAACTCTCCTGACCTGAACCCCATAGAGAATCTGTGGGATATTGGGAAGAGAAAGTTGAGAGACGCAAGACCCAACACTCTGGATGAGCTTAAGGCCGCTATCGAAGCATCCTGGGCCTCCATAACACCTCAGCAGTGCCACAGGCTGGTTGCCTCCATGCCACGCCGCATTGAAGCAGTCATTTCTGCAAAAGGATTCCCGACCAAGTATTGAGTGCATAACTGAACATAATTATTTGAAGGTTGACTTTTTTTGTATTAAAAACACTTTTCTTTTATTGGTCGGATGAAATATGCTAATTTTTTGAGATAGGATTTTTGGGTTTTCATGAGCTGTATGCCAAAATCATCAATATTAAAACAAGAAAAGGCTTGAACTACTTCAGTTGTGTGTAATGAATCTAAAATATATGAAAGTCTAATGTTTATCAGTACATTACAGAAAATAATGAATTTTATCACAATATGCTAATTTTTTTAGAAGGACCTGTAAGTGTTACGGGTGAGGCTGGTTAGTTAGTTTGCTTTTTATAGTGTCAGGGCACCCGCCGTATATAACCCAATAAAGTTTTAACCCCCTGATCACCCGGCGGGTGATATAAATTAGGTTTTAGTGTCAGAGAGGGTCTGCGTCACCCCAGGCAGCGTCAGGTTAGTGCCAGGAATGCTAACACCCATGCGTGAAGCATACACCTACCTTAGTGGTATAGTATCTGAACAGATCAATATCTGATCTGATCAGATCTATACTAGCGTCCCCAGCAGTTTAGGGTTCCCAAAAACGCAGTGTTAGCGGGATCAGCCCAGATACCTGCTAGCACCTGCGTTTTGCCCCTCCGTCCAGCCCAGGCCACTCAAGTGCAGTATCGATCGATCACTGTCACTTACAAAACACAACACACATAACTGCAGCGTTCGCAGAGACAGGCCTGATCCCTGCGACTCCAGTGCTGTAGGAGGTGATTTCACCACCACAGTTAAAAAAAAAAAGAGCATATATGCCGAAGCAGGGGGCAGCAGGGGCAGAGGAGCGATTTTGCTCCTAATGCCGCGTACATACGGTCAAAATTCCAACGGAGGCTTGCCCGTGGAAAAGTCTGACCGTGTGTACGCGGCATAACTTTTGTGGGAGGACGCCCCCATGCTTCGGCATATATAAATGGTGCATGTATGCCCATCATTAGAAGTGTCTGAATGAAGGGAGGTATTCTAATGGTGGGCATACCCACCGATCAATCTCTTTTTTTCGTTCAGCCAACAGGCTGCATGAAAAAAAAGATTACAATACATGTCCAACAAGGACCAGCAACGTACTGGTGTGTTGCTGGACTTTGGTTATACCAGATTGATGCCTGCGGGTTTAGGTATCATCTTGGTATCATTCTTTTCAGCCAGCGGCCGACTTTCATGTAAAAGTGGTTGGGATAAATATATAAATTTTATATACTAGTGGAGGCGCTGAGTGAAATTACTCGTGATAAATAGACAAAATACCAAGTGTAAAAACAATACAAATTATAATACCAAAACACCAGCCTGCCTAGCGTGCTAAATTAAACTGTGTATAACCAAAGTGAAATTTATACAAGATTTCCCAAATCTTGCATAGGTATGTGTAAAGTGAGCTCCTGTAAATCAATACAGAAAAAATATTTTCATACCTAAATACAAATTTACATTTGTGAGAAAAATATATATATGGTGAGTTCATATATCAAGTGTCAATCAAGTCCTTATAATCAATGAATGGAAGATAAATCAAGTGAAAAATCTGGAGAGCTGCAAACAGAAAATCCATAGATTATGACAACTGTCAGAAATCCACCTTCACCGACTGAGAAAGACGAATCACCCAAATGTGCTCAAATAAGGATGGCAGCTTACCAAATGAAGTTGACCCTTTTACTTAAAAAAGAAGTCAAATGTGCTTGCAGCAAAAAACTTTGCTTAGGTTAAATGGAGATGATGTCGGACCAGAACCGCTGCCTCATGGAGGCTCAGATAAGGATATGAAATGAAAATAATGCAGTAATAGCGTAATTCCGTTTATTAGGCCAAATCAATGTAAAAGTTAAAAAGCCAAATGCCTGCTTACTTGTATAAGTGCCACAAACCCGGCACTGAGGCTGGATAGCATAACAGGGAGATGGAAAGGTTGTCCCGTCTGTGGATATCTGGCGTGCGTTCCACCTACGATAATGGAGGAGCCAGAGGGACCGGAAGTAGCGTCTGTACGTGACCTAGTACCGCCTCGACGTACGTTTCGTATCACACGTCATCAGGAAGCGCCTCCACTAGTATATAAAATGTATATATTTATCCCAACCAATATTTTGTTCAATTTTTTGGAATATTTGGAGAGCAGCTTTAATTTATTTTTGTTGTTATATTAGGCGCGAGATTTTCTTTTTTATTCTTCATGTAAAAGCAATCCTAGCGGCTAATTAGCCTCTGGACTGCTTTTACAAGCAGTGGGAGGGAATGCCTCCCCCCGGATATAAACAGCGCCATTGGGAAATTGGGAAAGCATTTTATCACACCGATCTTGGTGTGGTCAGATGCTTTGAGGGCAGAGGAAAGATCTAGGGTCAAATAGACCCCAGTTTTTTTCAAAAAAAGAGTACCTGTCACTACCTATTGCTATCATAGGGGATATTTACATTCCCTGAGATAACAATAAAAATGATAAAAACAAAAAAAAATATGGAAAGAACAGTTTAAAAATAAAATAAAAAAGCAAAATTAATAATAATAAAAAAAAAAAAGCACCCCTGTCCCGCCCTGCTCTTGCGCAATGGCGAACGCAAGCGTCGGTCTGGCGTCATATGTAAAAAGCAATTGCATCATACATGTGAGGTTTCACCGCGAAGGTCAGATCGAGGGCAGTCATTTTAGCAGTAGACCTCCTCTGTAAATCTAACGTGGTACCCTGTAAAGGCTTTTAAAGGCTTTTAAAAATGTATGTAGTTTGTCGCCACTGCACGTTTGTGCGAAATTTTAAAGCATGTCGTGTTTGGTACCTATGTACTCGGCCTAAGATCAACTTTTTTATTTCATCAAACATTTGGGCAATATAGTGTGTTTTAGTGCATTAAAATTCAAAAAGTGTATTTTTTCCCCAAAAAATGCGTTTGAAAAATCGCTGCGCAAATACTGTGTGGAAAAAAAAATGCAACACCCACCATTTTAATCTGTAGGGCCTTTGGTTTAAAAAAATATATAATGTTTGGGGGTTCAACATAATTTTCTTGCAAAAAAAATAATGTTTTTATGTAAACAAAAAGTGTCAGAAAGGGCTTTGTCTTCAAGTGGTTAGAAGAGTGGATGTAGGCTTCCTAATGTTGTGTATAAAATGCCAGGACAGTAAAAAAACTAAACAAATGACCCCATTTGGAAAGCAGACACCCCAAGCTATATACTGAGAGGCATGTCGAGTCCATGGAATATTTTATATGTTGACACAAGTTGCGGAAAAAAGACAATTTATTTTTTATTTTTTATTTTTTTGCACAAAGTTGTCACTAAATTATATATTGCTCAAACATGCCATGGGCATATGTGGAATTACACCCCAAAATACATTCTGTTGCTTCTCCTGAGTACGGGGATACCACATGTGTGAGACTTTTTGGGAGGCTAGCCGCGTACGGGACCCCAAAAACCAAACACCGCCTTCAGGCTTTCTAAAGGTATAAATTTTTGATTTCACTCCTCACTGCCTATCACAGTTTCGGAGGCCATGGAATGCCCAGATGGCACAAAACCCCCCCCAAATGACCCCATTTGCGATCCCTGTCTAAGGCTGTGGGCTGGGGCAATAGTCTTTACATTGTCCCATCCCTTCTTAATGTAAATGTCATCGATTTCAGCATCATCCCCCACATCGGACGATGAGTCCAGATCTGAGGTGTCATACTCCTCAGCGGGCAAGTAAGTTCGGGTAAACACATTTTTCCCAGTATCCTTACCATCACCTGTCGTGGACTTCTCAGGTATCCTTCCGCTCTCGAGGTCTGGTTCCGGTAAGCACTGGGGCAGGCTTCGACCGCAGCCACGGGAGGCCTAAACATATCCCACCTTCCTTTTTGCTGGCGGGATATGAAGTTCTGTAGTGGCAGAGGCAGTGTCCGCTGCAGTGTCTGCTGATGGCTCTGTAGTCTCAGGAGCATCCTTCCCCGAGACACTCGTAGTAGGAGAGGTGATGCACGTGGGCTCGACTGTAGGATTACAGGCGTCTTCCTCCGAAGTTATGACGCCTGTAATGCAATTCACCTGGTAGACCCGGGGTGATTCAGTGGGCTGCTCCACCTCGAAGAGAAACTCTCCACATGCCGAACACCTTCCGAACAGGCGCAGTTGCACGGCCAGTCCATGGCATTTGGGACAGAGCATGCCCAGGGCCTCCGCATCTCGGCAGGTATACAACGCAAAACGGCCTCGGTTCTTGAGCCGGATCCCCATATCCGTGAGCGGGGCTGTGAGTTGAGCAATGTCCATAGGCATCGAGAACATCCGGGGTCCCGATAGAGCTGAGGTACATGGGAATGCAGACATGTTGCTCACTCGATCCAACTCTCTCTGTCTCTTGGCGCCAATACACCCACGTGTAACTCGCGGGTGGCGGGAACTCCTCCCCTTTTTCTCTTCCTGCACGTAGCTCGCAGGCTTTTCTCTTTCTGGACACGCCCATGAACTACGCAGTTGAAAAGAAAACACAGTTCTGTGCCCCTTAACCCCTTCTTCTTCACTTAAAGTTCATTAACACAGTCCAATGGCCGACTTTCCAATCACATAGGTTCCAATCCACTTGTGCAAGAGGTAGCCACAAATCCCGGACTCGAGCCCCCACGTGTAGCACTTACCCCCATTTAAGGGACCGGCTGGTTTGTTTTGGGTCTGCAGCAATTACCTCTCTCAAGTGGATCCTTTTAGCTCCATTGTCTAGGCAAACAAAAATCTCCAGGAATAAGGCCAATGTCCACACATGAGTAAAACCTAATCAGCAAGGCTTTATTCTTTTTCTCTTTGAGTCAACTTGAAGAGAGAGAGAGCAGAAAGTTGAAAGAAGTAGGGGAAGGTTCAGGCAGGCAACACTTAAAGTTCAGTATCTATACTCGTCGCCACTCAAGCCTGAGTGGGTATTGCTCACCCAGGTAGTCGCTATGAGAGCGTTCCTAGCAGCCGGGATGGAGCACGGATATCAGAGACGATGAATCCCTCTTTAGCTGAGTTTCCAGGCCTCTTCTCTGAGACAGCAGTACCGTCACTAATCTCCTGGGACTGATCCTCCCCTGGACTCCTTTCCTCAAGATGGGCCCCCTACAAACGGGCAGCCTGGGATCCTTCTCTAAAGCGTAGGCCCCTGTCAGCGGAGCTGGGCCTACAATGCAGCAACAGGGCCTCGGGCTGAATGTGCCCGAGGCCTAAACACACTCGTGCACCTCGTGCCATGCTGGCCATGAGGCACACTCACTGGACCAGAGGTCCCCCCTTACGCCTTGGGGTCCCCCTGGAATCGCCTCACGCCAAATGGTGTCTGCCCCTTTTGTACCCTCTCCCAGCATGCACAGCGGGTTGACCACACCCACTGCACGGCTGCCGAGAGAGAACACCCAAGGTGCTGTGATACCCCCCATAGTTTAACCTATACCGGCGGTGACAGTGCCACCTACAGGCAACGGAGAACACTACTGCCAGGCAGAATCACACCCAGAGCAGAAGCAAAATCGAAACCTTGATTGGTCTGAGCCCAACTATCGGCTCAGAGTACCGCTAAATTTCCACATAGCGCCTCCAAATATTGGGGGGGGGGTGCTACATAAGGAATACAGGTATAAAGTGAGGCTACATCAGTCTGTACCAACAAACAATCACCTTCAACATGTAGCACCCTCTACCATAGGTAGGTGCTAGATGTGTAGTGTTTAAGGTTTTTTCAGTGCAGGTAAACTTAAACAATGCTGCGAGCTAGGCCTATTTGTTTTTGATCTGGGGCAGGGAGTGGTTAGTGTAGCAGTGGGTGTGACTGACATGTGCTTCAGCTCTTGAGCGCTTCCCCTGCTTTCAGTGAGAATGTTCTGGAAGAGAGGCAGGGCTGATAGTTGGAGTGGCATGGAGTACATATGAAGAGCCCTGACCAATCCCCAACTAGGATTGGCAGGGGCAGGCCTCCTACATATACTCACAGTGTGAGCAAGGCCTTTGCGGCTGAAACGCGTCTACCTCTGCTGTATTTATTATGGAGATACAATACATTCCGACTGATTTAAGAGCATGTATGGAGTTGCAGATTGTCCTTTATCCATTTATCACTTTGACAGCTGAGCAACTGCACATACAGCTCAGGAGGAGTTTCATTATTCTGGGGTAGTAGCACCTTTCTTTGTTGTTTATGGATATACTCACAGTCATCCTGCTGGGGGGAGTTGTCGGCTGGGTAAATTGAAATATGGAGTGCTAGACTGCATGCTGGAGAGACACCCCCATCTGGGGAGGGGTGTGGATTCGGCGGAGGAGCTCAGGAGCCTCTCCTTACACGGTCATGGAGAGGTGTCCTGGAACAGGAGCAGTTGGTCCACACGGTCTGTCTAAATCTTTTAAGAAGGACTCAGGACAGGAGACGGTGAGTGAGGCACAGTGGAGATTTGGAAGAGGCATGCCAGGGGAGCTGGGTGCAGAGCCAGAGGAGAGACTGTGGGGTTTCGTGTCAAGTCGCTGCAGTCAGAGGACTCAGGATTTGCAAGTCGGACTTGCTGGGATCAGTAGTCCACCGTCAAGTATGCTTTATTAACTAAACATTCAGGGCCATCAAGAAGGGGTACTGCAGGCCCCTGGCCCATTAATCAGCAAGTACAGTTTCAGCTAGGAATTATTCAGACTGAGGCCTAGAGGCCTGCTCAAGATTGTGGGACAGGATGTCTAACGTTGTGACAAGGAAGTGTTGCGCAGGAGGTGAACAGTCCTGGAGGTAGAAGTCTGCAGGGAGAAGTGCAGAGGCGGGAGAAGTTCTGAGGTGAAAAAGTCTATCAAGATTAGAAGTCCACCATTTTTGTTCTGTGAAGATAATGAGTAACTATTTGCCAATGTGAAGCTGGATCAGCTCCAGCATTGCAAATACCAATTGTTTTATGGGCATCCTATATCCCTTTCCCCCAACCAAGTTCAATCCCCTAAATAAAACAACAAAACAAAGCAAAATACTTTTCATTGTCTACAAGTGTGACGTATGGATGTCTGGCAGCAGGGTGAATATACGTGGATATTAGTAACTAGTAGCAACACACCGCTACAAACATATATCTATTTCAAATCTCTAATAACTTAGGTGGAGTCTTTTAGAAAAGTTGGAGTTTTAACTACTAAGGGCTGGAGGTAAAAATCGATTTACTTCCCTGCCCATGGGGTAACAGAACAAATACCCCTAGAATTAGACAACCAGGGGGGTGTTTCGCATTTTTATGGATTTTCAGAAGGCAATGCATGATGAGTATTCATGGTGCAACTGGTACTTTTTATATCATCTTTCTTATCAATAATTTATTTTAGTGTACCCACTTTTCACTATTTTTTCTAGACCCCTGTTATATCGTTGTGTAGGATCACCCTTTAATTCCTCATATGTATCACCACCATCAGAGAGAATTGTTTTCCATTTCCTTAGGGTAATCCTCTGTTTTGAGCAAAACATACAACCCCCCCCCCCCACCCCCCATCAGCATGATGTATTACCAAGTCATTACATTTACAGAGAGACTTAATCCCCAGCTGAACATCTTTATCTCTCCTCCTTTTGCTAATAATATTTTTCAACCACTGGATTTAATTGCTTGTTTTATTTATTTATTTATTTTTTTTAGTTCATACAATATTTTATTTGATTATATGGTGATGTATTATTGTTATGTGTGATGTTTGTATGAATATTTTTTTTTCAGTGCGCTTGTTTTGTCCTTGATTACATATATATAGTGCTTGTAAACATCCTGCATTAGCTTCCGCTCCCCTGAAGATGTTCTCTGTAGCGAAATGTGTTGGGAGGAGCCAAATTGTGATGTCATCACGCATATTGATCCGAATGTGACCGTGAATTTTTACCTATCTCTATTGCGGATTATTGTGAGTATTTTGTATGTGCAATAAATGTAAATTTGACCAAAATATTGCATGACGTGGCCTGCTTTGCTCTCTGACATGGTGGTCTAATCTGTCTAACTGAGGAGTGAGTAATTTGTCTCTGGAGTTATTGGACCAGTTAAGAGATGGAAAAGTGGATGTGTCTGTGATGAGCTGCTTTGACAAGGAGTTTGAGTACTTTAAGGTGTGGTGAAACTTGGTCCGATGCTGCATCCACCTAGGTAAGTATGATGGGCAAAAAAAAAAAAAAAGAAAACCTTTACTTCTCTTTTAACTAGCATTGAATGGTGTTGTCTATCTTTATAGTCAGATACTCAAGAACGACAGCAGTCTTGTCTTACCGATCAAGATCTAGTAAAACAGATAAATGTAGATTTTTTATTTTTTTTTTGTACTCAAGAATGATGGGAAAGGGTGTCATCAAGTGGCTGGAGCTGCGATGGGGATCATTGTAGCCCCAATCTTTTTCATGCTAGCGTTTAAGTAGAGATGTGTTGAGCTGTCCACCTACTTTTTCTGGAGGAACAATGGCAAACGAAGAACTTTGTAATTACATTGGTCAAATTATTTTCATATATTTACTGTATATCACATACTGAAGAAACAAATGTTATTTTCTTAGATATAGAATGGAATTACTGATTTAAAGACAAAATTATTACCCCCATGGGTCCCTCATCTATACTTACACAAATGTATTTTTACATTTTATAGCTTTAATCCCAAGCATGACCCAAAATTGATTATAGGCATATAAATTTGAGCATCTCAGTAGGATAGACTTGTCTATTAAAAAGCAGCTTGTATTAGACAAATTATTCTAAAAACTTGCAGTGTGATCTGCAATAGGGATGAGCTCGGTGTTCGAGTCGAACATACGTTCGACTCGAACATCGGCTGTTCGATCGTTCGACGAAGATCGAACGATTTGGGCCGTTCGCGCCTAATTCGAGTGACGCGAACGGCCCACAATGCACTACGCCATCGCAGTGTCATCCAGGCGCTGTGATTGGCCAAGCATGCACTGTGACCCCGCATGCTTGGCCAATCACAGCGCCGGCAGCGAGGAGAGCAATGATTGGCCACAGGCAGGATGCCTGTGGCCAATTATTGCTGAGGGTGTTTAGTACACGCCCCACACTATAAAAGGCCGCCAGCACGGCGGCCTAGTGTAGTGTGTTCCGGAGCAGGGAAAGAGAAGCATAGGCAGGGACAGTGACATTTTTTTTTCTTGCTTAACCTGGATTCCTTTAGTTTAGGGAAAGAGAAGGATAGGTAGGGAGAGTGTCAGTGTGTTTTACTGTGCGAATCCTTGTTTCTAGGGACAGGGAAGGACAGTGAGGGAAATTCTCCTTGTGCTATAGTGTGCTAAAGCATTGATCATCAACCATCTTTAAAAATCATTTTTTCTAGGGACAGAAAACTATAGGTAGGGAGAGTGTCAGTGTGTTTTACTGTGATAATCCTTGTTTCTAGGGACAGGGAAGGACAGTGAGGGAAATTCTCCTTGTGCTATAGTGTGCTAAAGCATTGATCATCAACCATCTTTAAAAAAACATTTTTTCTAGGGACAGAAAACTATAGGTAGGGAGAGTGTCAGTTTCTTTCACTGTGATAATCCTTGTTTCTAGGGACAGGGAAGGACAGTGAGGGAAATTCTCCTTGTGCTATAGTGTGCTAAAGCATTGATCATCAATCAGCTTTAAAAAAACATTTTTTCTAGGGACAGAAAACTATAGGTAGGGAGAGTGTCAGTGTGTTTTACTGTGCTAATCCTTGTTTCTAGGGACAGCGAAGGACAGTGAGGGAAATTCTCCTTGTGCTATAGTGTGCTAAAGCATTGATCATCAACCATCTTTAAAAAAACATTTTTTCTAGGGACAGAAAACTATAGGTAGGAAGAGTGTCAGTTTCTTTTACTGTGCTAATCCTTGTTTCTAGGGACAGGGAAGGACAGTGAGGGAAATTCTCCTTGTGCTATAGTGTGCTAAAGCATTGATCATCAACCATCTTTAAAAAAACATTTTTTCTAGGGACAGAAAACTATAGGTAGGGAGAGTGTCAGTTTCTTTCACTGTGATAATCCTTGTTTCTAGGGACAGGGAAGGACAGTGAGGGAAATTCTCCTTGTGCTATACTGTGCTAAAGCATTGATCATCAACCATCTTTAAAAAAACATTTTTTCTAGGGACAGAAAACTATAGGTAGGAAGAGTGTCAGTTTCTTTCACTGTGATAATCCTTGTTTCTAGGGACAGGGAAGGACAGTGAGGGAAATTCTCCTTGTGCTATAGTGTGCTAAAGCATTGATCATCAACCATCTTTAAAAAAACATTTTTTCTAGGGACAGAAAACTATAGGTAGTGTGAGGGGGTTAACTCGGTAGCGGGTGTGTGTGACCCCCTGGTTG
This sequence comes from Rana muscosa, assembly GCA_029206835.1. Taxonomy (NCBI): domain Eukaryota; kingdom Metazoa; phylum Chordata; class Amphibia; order Anura; family Ranidae; genus Rana; species Rana muscosa. The sequence continues at coordinate 190,127,301 of CM055120.1, read as the reverse complement.
GGCTCCCCACACAAAAACAGGGCCAGCAGACGGAGGTTGTGGTTTTCAAAATCAAAAGGTGCGGTTTATTTCTCTATGTACAGTGACAAAAACACAGCAAAGCCAAAAAGAAACAAACAAAATAAATCCTGGTCAGTCTGACCTCTGACTAAACATGCAGGTTTCCTAAACTAACAACTGGGATCAGCCTGGTGCTGTCCTAGTCCCTAAGTCCCTGGTTTAGTAAAAGTCCAAACAAATAGCCACACAGGCTTTGCCTCACCGCACAGGGGTTCACTCTCCCTAGACAGTCCACACAGGTCTGGTTCCAGGCATGAGCTAACCCCTAATGAAGCTGGGAGTTCTTATAGAGGCCTAAATGAGCTGACAAGCTTCAGCTGGTCTCATCAACTCCCTGTCTCACGACGCCCAGCACTCTCCCTAGAGGTATGAGTCATTCATGAGCCCACTAGCCTCAGCTGGGCTTCATCAACTCCCTAGTTGTATAAGTCGGCATAAAGCCTGAATCTGGGAGAAATATATCTACCCCCCTGGATGCAACCAGGTGACTTTACCTTCCTGCTGTCACATACCCCCCCCTCTTGTTTTAACCTTGGGGTTGGAACACCAGCAATCAGGCATTCATGTACTCGAGACAAAGCATCCACATTCCCCATTTGAACGCCAGGGCGATGCTTTACTGTGAAGTTGAATTCCTGTAGGGCCAGGAACCACCTATTCACTCTTCTATTTGTCTCCTTGTTTTGAGCCATCCACTTTAAAGGAGCGTGATCCGTAACCATGTCAAAGTGCCTACCTAGCAGATAGTACCGAAGGGAATCTAGAGCCCACTTCACCGCTAAACACTCCTTTTCAACCGTGGCGTAATTTACCTCATGGGACTTCAACTTCCTGCTGAGGTAAATGACTGGGTGCTCTTCCCCGTTCCAGACCTGGGACAATACTGCTCCTAACCCCACATCTGACGCATCACTTTGTACGACAAAGTCTTTAGAGAAGTCGGGTGAGTACAACACTGGCTGGCTACATAAGGCTTGTTTCAAGAATTGGAATGCTGCCTCAGCCTCGGGGGTCCATTTAATCATGACCGACCCTTTCCCTTTCGTCAGGTTGGTTAGGGGCACAGCCTTAGAAGCAAAGTGGGGAATGAAGCGCCGATAATAACCCGCGATTCCCAGAAAGGCTCGTACCTGCTTCTTGCTGTTGGGACGTGGCCAACTCTGGATGGCCTCGACTTTGTTGAGTTGGGGTTTTATTACTCCCCTGCCAATGGTGTACCCAAGATATTTGGCCTCCTCCTGCCCAATGGTACACTTCTTGGGGTTAACCCCGCTTCCCGGATAGAGTCTAGGACTGCTTGCACTTTTGGCAGATGTGATGCCCAATCTGTGCTATGGACAATTACGTCATCCAGGTAAGCCGCAGCATACTTCCGATGGGGCCTCAGTATCTGGTCCATTTTCCGCTGGAATGTGGCCGGCGCATTCTGTAACCCGAACGGCATTCTCTTATATTGGAACGCCCCGTCTGGGGTTACAAATGCGGTTTTCTCTTTGGCCGACTTGGCCAGGGGAATTTGCCAATACCCTTTTGTGAGGTCAAGAGTCGTCATGTATCGGGCTGTTCCCAGCCGGTCGATCAACTCATCTATACGTGGCATGGGGTAGGTGTCAAATTTTGTAACTTTGTTCAACTGACGAAAATCGTTACAAAATCGCCAGCTCCCATCCGGTTTAGGCACCAACACAATGGGACTAGACCAATCACTTTGGGACTCCTCTATCACCCCTAAGTTCAGCATTTTCTGTACTTCCTCCCGTATTGCCTCCCGTCGGGCCTCTGGGATCCGATAGGGTTTTAACTTCACCCTTTCACCGGGCGGGGTAATAATATCATGCTCTACCCCAGATGTTTGTCCCGGCAGCTCAGAGAACACCTCCTTGTTGCGAAGCACAAACTCCTTAACCTCCTGTTGTTGGGGTTGTGACAAGGTGGCTGCTATTCCAACCTCCGGAATCACGCAACCAGTTTGAGCTGGTGACCAAGTTTCTGCGACTAGGGACTCTCTATCCCTCCAGGCTTTCAACAGATTAACGTGATATATCTGTTCGGGCTTTCGCCTTCCTGGTTGTCTGACCTTGTAATTCACTTTGCTCACTTTTTCCATTATCTCGTAGGGGCCTTGCCATTTGGCAAGGAATTTACTTTCAACCGTAGGGACAAGTACCAATATCCTATCCCCCGGGGAAAAGGTACGGGTCTTTGCTCCACGGTTGTACACTCTCTGCTGTGCCAACTGCGCTTGGGCCAAATGTTCCTTCACGATGGGCATTACCTGTGCAATTCGATCTTGCATCAGGGCGACATGCTCAATCACACTCCTGTGGGGAGAACTCTCACTTTCCCAAGTTTCCTTGGCAATATCCAACAGCCCTCTTGGGTGTCTCCCATACAGTAACTCAAAGGGGGAGAATCCCGTAGAGGATTGGGGCACCTCCCTAATAGCAAACATCAAATAAGGAAGTAGACAGTCCCAATCCTTTCCATCTCTATCCACCACTTTCTTCAACATTTGTTTTAGGGTTTTGTTGAATCTTTCAACCAGCCCATCGGTTTGGGGGTGATACACAGATGTACGCAATTGCGTCACTTTGAGCAATTTACACAGCTCTTTCATAACCCGGGACATAAAGGGTGTACCTTGGTCCGTAAGCAGTTCTTTACAAATACCCACCCGGCTAAAAACAAGAGATAGCTCTTTGGCTATGGTTTTGGCCGAGGTATTTCTGAGAGGGATCGCTTCTGGATAACGGGTGGCATAGTCCATTATAACCAATATGTACTGGTGCCCCCTAGCGGACTTGATTATAGGACCTACCAAATCCATTGCGATTCTCTCAAACGGGACCTCAATGATGGGTAGAGGGACCAGCGGGCTACGGAAATGTGGCATCGGGGCCGACCTCTGACACACAGGGCAGGAGGAACAATAATTTTCTATGTCCTTCATCACCCCAGGCCAATAGAATCTCTGTAATACCCTCTCTCGGGTTTTCTCTGTCCCCAGATGACCTCCAAGAATGTGCCCATGGGCCAACTCCAACACCAACTTCCTGTAAGGTTTGGGCACCACCAGCTGCTCAACGGTTTCTTCTGCCCTTTTTGCCACCCGATACAGTAGGTCCTTCTCTACGCTGAAGTATGGGTAAGTGCAGGTATTATCTGGGTTCACTAACTCGCCATCTATTTCCACTACGTTTTCCCGTGCCTTTATTAGGGCGGGGTCTTTTAACTGTTCTGTGGCAAAATTTTCCCTGTGAACCTCCAGATCAGAAAACTTCACAGACGGTAGGTTTTCGTCTGAGGAGGTGGGCTCCTCTCCAGTTTCTTGAGTCTCCCCTGCAAATACTGACAAGGGAAATTCTGGAGAGTCCTCACCACTCTCAGAGGAGTTCTGGCTATCACATTCCTGGTACATAGGGGCACCAGTGGGGGGCTCAGGATCATCCCACAGTTCCCAGAACTTCGGAAAATCCCTTCCCACAATGGCGTCATGCGGTAACTGAGATACTAAGCCCACTGGATGAGAGAGGGTACCTTTGGGGGTCTCGAAACACACTGTAGTCACTGGATACTCTCGGGTGTCCCCATGCACACAAATAACAGCTACCTTGCTATTCCCAGAGACCTCTGTTTTAACTAATTCAGCCTTTATCAGGGTCACAAGGCTACCTGAATCCAGTAATACCACAACATTTCTACCATTAATACACATTTTGCATAAATGTTTCTCAGTTCCTCGAATGGCAGTGCATGCGACTGTCGCACACAGCGACTGACGTCTGCCCGTCAGAAAGTCACACTGCATGGGTTCCTCCACAACCGGGCAATTGGCTGCAATATGTCCCGCTTGCCGGCAGCGGTAGCAAACGATCCTTCTTGCGGCCTCTTGAGCCGCTGATTTCCCAGGCTGTTCTCGCCAAACTTGGGGTAGAGCTCCCACCCTCTCACTCACTCCACCCTCACCCCTTGGAATCCTCTTATCCGCCCCTGGGGATGGTCTGGTCTTAGGGTGGAAAGTCCGAGTGTCTCTGGAAGAGGCCGTCAGGTTCTCTGTAGCCAAGTATTTCTCTACACGATCCACAAGACCACCGGCCGTCTCTGGGTCTCCATGGCTTACCCACTTTTGGATGGCAGTAGGAAGAGCTCTCAAAAACCGATCCATTACAACACGTTCCACAATCTCTGGTGCGGACAAAGTCTCTGGCTGTAGCCACTTCCTGCTCAGGTGAATGAGATCATACATTTGAGACCTGGGGGGTTTTCCAAGCTGGAAAGTCCAGTTATGCACACGCTGAGCCCGGACAGCCAGGGTGACACCCAGCCTTGCCAATATTTCAGCTTTTAGCATCACATAGTCTTTTGCTTGGTCAGGCTCTAGGTCATAGTAAGCCTTCTGCGATTCACCAGTTAACAGAGGAGCCACCAGTCCAGCCCACTGCTCCTCAGGCCACTTTTCTCTTTCAGCAGTCCTTTCAAATGTGGTCAAAAATACCTCTGGATCATCCTCTCCAGTCATTTTTGTCAATAAACGACTCACCCCAAAGGACGCGGTATTAGTGGGACGGCTTTCCTCACTGGTCTGCGGATGTTGCTGCATTACTGCTTCCACTTGTTGTAGTCTCTGCTCTTGCTTCTGTAACAGGTCTATGAAGCGGGCCTCAGATTGCTGCTGGGCTTGTTGATGAGCTTGCTGCTGGGCTGTAAGGCTCCTTTGCAAACCTGCATTTGTCTGCTGTTGATTGGCATTTGCTAGAGCCAGCTGTTTCAGTATTTCCTCCATGCTGGCTTAAAAAAAACTGCCACTGGTTCTCCACCAACTGTGAGGGGGTTAACTCGGTAGCGGGTGTGTGTGACCCCCTGGTTGGGCTCCCCACACAAAAACAGGGCCAGCAGACGGAGGTTGTGGTTTTCAAAATCAAAAGGTGCGGTTTATTTCTCTATGTACAGTGACAAAAACACAGCAAAGCCAAAAAGAAACAAACAAAATAAATCCTGGTCAGTTTGACCTCTGACTAAACATGCAGGTTTCCTAAACTAACAACTGGGATCAGCCTGGTGCTGTCCTAGTCCCTAAGTCCCTGGTTTAGTAAAAGTCCAAACAAATAGCCACACAGGCTTTGCCTCACCGCACAGGGGTTCACTCTCCCTAGACAGTCCACACAGGTCTGGTTCCAGGCATGAGCTAACCCCTAATGAAGCTGGGAGTTCTTATAGAGGCCTAAATGAGCTGACAAGCTTCAGCTGGTCTCATCAACTCCCTGTCTCACGACGCCCAGCACTCTCCCTAGAGGTATGAGTCATTCATGAGCCCACTAGCCTCAGCTGGGCTTCATCAACTCCCTAGTTGTATAAGTCGGCATAAAGCCTGAATCTGGGAGAAATATATCTACCCCCCTGGATGCAACCAGGTGACTTTACCTTCCTGCTGTCACAGTAGGAAGAGTGTCAGTTTCTTTCACTGTGATAATCCTTGTTTCTAGGGACAGGGAAGGACAGTGAGGGAAATTCTCCTTGTGCTATAGTGTGCTAAAGCATTGATCATCAACCATCTTTAAAAAAACATTTTTTCTAGGGACAGAAAACTATAGGTAGGAAGAGTGTCAGTTTCTTTCACTGTGATAATCCTTGTTTCTAGGGACAGGGAAGGACAGTGAGGGAAATTCTCCTTGTGCTATACTGTGCTAAAGCATTGATCATCAACCATCTTTAAAAAAACATTTTTTCTAGGGACAGAAAACTATAGGTAGGAAGAGTGTCAGTTTCTTTTACTGTGCTAATCCTTGTTTCTAGGGACAGGGAAGGACAGTGAGGGAAATTCTCCTTGTGCTATAGTGTGCTAAAGCATTGATCATCAACCATCTTTAAAAAAACATTTTTTCTAGGGACAGAAAACTATAGGTAGGGAGAGTGTCAGTTTCTTTCACTGTGATAATCCTTGTTTCTAGGGACAGGGAAGGACAGTGAGGGAAATTCTCCTTGTGCTATAGGGTGCTAAAGCATTGATCATCAACCATCTTTAAAAAAACATTTTTTCTAGGGACAGAAAACTATAGGTAGGAAGAGTGTCAGTTTCTTTCACTGTGATAATCCTTGTTTCTAGGGACAGGGAAGGACAGTGAGGGAAATTCTCCTTGTGCTATAGTGTGCTAAAGCATTGATCATCAACCATCTTTAAAAAAACATTTTTTCTAGGGACAGAAAACTATAGGTAGGAAGAGTATCAGTTTCTTTCACTGTGATAATCCTTGTTTCTAGGGACAGGGAAGGACAGTGAGTGAAATTCTCCTTGTGCTATAGTGTGCTAAAGCATTGATCATCAACCATCTATAAAAAAACATTTTTTCTAGGGACAGAAAACTATAGGTAGGAAGAGTGTCAGTTTCTTTCACTGTGATAATCCTTGTTTCTAGGGACAGGGAAGGACAGTGAGGGAAATTCTCCTTGTGCTATAGTGTGCTAAAGCATTGATCATCAACCATCTTTAAAAAAACATTTTTTCTAGGGACAGAAAACTATAGGTAGGAAGAGTGTCAGTTTCTTTCACTGTGATAATCCTTGTTTCTAGGGACAGGGAAGGACAGTGAGGGAAATTCTCCTTGTGCTATAGTGTGCTAAAGCATTGATCATCAACCATCTTTAAAAAAACATTTTTTCTAGGGACAGAAAACTATAGGTAGGGAGAGTGTCAGTTTCTTTCACTGTGATAATCCTTGTTTCTAGGGACAGGGAAGGACAGTGAGGGAAATTCTCCTTGTGCTATAGTGTGCTAAAGCATTGATCATCAACCATCTTTAAAAAAACATTTTTTCTAGGGACAGAAAACTATAGGTAGGAAGAGTGTCAGTTTCTTTCACTGTGATAATCCTTGTTTCTAGGGACAGGGAAGGACAGTGAGGGAAATTCTCCTTGTGCTATACTGTGCTAAAGCATTGATCATCAACCATCTTTAAAAAAACATTTTTTCTAGGGACAGAAAACTATAGGTAGGAAGAGTGTCAGTTTCTTTCACTGTGATAATCCTTGTTTCTAGGGACAGGGAAGGACAGTGAGGGAAATTCTCCTTGTGCTATAGTGTGTTAAAGCATTGATCATCAACCGTCTTTAAAAAAACATTTTTTCTAGGGACAGAAAACTATAGGTAGGAAGAGTGTCAGTTTATTTCACTGTGATAATCCTTGTTTCTAGGGACAGGGAAGGACAGTGAGGGAAATTCTACTTGTGCTATAGTGTGCTAAAGCATTGATCATCAATCAGCTTTAAAAAAACATTTTTTCTAGGGACAGAAAACTATAGGTAGGAAGAGTGTCAGTTTCTTTCACTGTGATAATCCTTGTTTCTAGGGACAGGGAAGGACAGTGAGGGAAATTCTCCTTGTGCTATAGTGTGCTAAAGCATTGATCATCAACCATCTTTAAAAAAAACATTTTTTCTAGGGACAGAAAACTATAGGTAGGAAGAGTGTCAGTTTCTTTCACTGTGATAATCCTTGTTTCTAGGGACAGGGAAGGACAGTGAGGGAAATTCTCCTTGTGCTATAGTGTGCTAAAGCATTGATCATCAACCATCTTTAAAAAAACATTTTTTCTAGGGACAGAAAACTATAGGTAGGAAGAGTGTCAGTTTCTTTCACTGTGATAATCCTTGTTTCTAGGGACAGGGAAGGACAGTGAGGGAAATTCTCCTTGTGCTATAGTGTGCTAAAGCATTGATCATCAACCATCTTTAAAAAAACATTTTTTCTAGGGACAGAAAACTATAGGTAGGAAGAGTGTCAGTTTCTTTCACTGTGATAATCCTTGTTTCTAGGGACAGGGAAGGACAGTGAGGGAAATTCTCCTTGTGCTATAGTGTGCTAAAGCATTGATCATCAATCAGCTTTAAAAAAACATTTTTTCTAGGGACAGAAAACTATAGGTAGGAAGAGTGTCAGTTTCTTTCACTGTGATAATCCTTGTTTCTAGGGACAGGGAAGGACAGTGAGGGAAATTCTCCTTGTGCTATAGTGTGCTAAAGCATTGATCATCAACCATCTTTAAAAAAACATTTTTTCTAGGGACAGAAAACTATAGGTAGGAAGAGTGTCAGTTTCTTTCACTGTGATAATCCTTGTTTCTAGGGACAGGGAAGGACAGTGAGGGAAATTCTCCTTGTGCTATAGGGTGCTAAAGCATTGATCATCAACCATCTTTAAAAAAACATTTTTTCTAGGGACAGAAAACTATAGGTAGTGTGACAGCAGGAAGGTAAAGTCACCTGGTTGCATCCAGGGGGGTAGATATATTTCTCCCAGATTCAGGCTTTATGCCGACTTATACAACTAGGGAGTTGATGAAGCCCAGCTGAGGCTAGTGGGCTCATGGATGACTCATACCTCTAGAGAGAGGGCTGGGCATCGTGCAGGCAGGGAGTTGATGAGACCAGCTGAAGCTTGTCAGCTCATTTAAGGCCTTTATAAAAACTCCCAGCTTCATTAGATGTTAGCTCATGCCTGGACCCAGACCTGTGTGGACTGTCTAGGGAGAGTGAACCCCTGTGCGGTGAGGCAAAGCCTGTGTGGCTATTTGTTTGGACTTTTACTAAACCAGGGACTTAGGGACTAGGACAGCACCAGGCTGATCCCAGTTGTTAGTTTAGGAAACCTGCATGTTTAGTCAGAGGTCAAACTGACCAGGATTTATTTTGTTTATGTTTCTTTTTGGCTTTGCTGTGTTTTTGTCACTGTACATAGAGAAATAAACCGCACCTTTTGATTTTGAAAACCACAACCTCCGTCTGCTGGCCCTGTTTTTGTGTGGGGAGCCCAACCAGGGGGTCACACACACCCGCTACCGAGTTAACCCCCTCACAGTTGGTGGAGAACCAGTGGCAGTTTTTTTTAAGCCAGCATGGAGGAGATACTGAAACAGCTGGCTCTAGCAAATGCCAATCAACAGCAGACAAATGCAGGTTTGCAAAGGAGCCTTGCAGCCCAGCAGCAAGCTCATCAACAAGCCCAGCAGCAATCTGAGGCCCGCTTCATAGACCTGTTACAGAAGCAAGAGCAGAGACTACAACAAATGGAAGCAGTAATGCAGCAACGTCCGCAGACCAGTGAGGAAAGCCGTCCCACTAATACCGCGTCCTTTGGGGTGAGTCGTTTATTGACAAAAATGACTGGAGAGGATGATCCAGAGGTATTTTTGACCACATTTGAAAGGACTGCTGAAAGAGAAAAGTGGCCTGAGGAGCAGTGGGCTGGACTGGTGGCTCCTCTGTTAACTGGTGAATCGCAGAAGGCTTACTATGACCTAGAGCCTGACCAAGCAAAAGACTATGTGATGCTAAAAGCTGAAATATTGGCAAGGCTGGGTGTCACCCTGGCTGTCCGGGCTCAGCGTGTGCATAACTGGACTTTCCAGCTTGGAAAACCCCCCAGGTCTCAAATGTATGATCTCATTCACCTGAGCAGGAAGTGGCTACAGCCAGAGACTTTGTCCGCACCGGAGATTGTGGAACGTGTTGTGATGGATCGTTTCTTGAGAGCTCTTCCTACCGCCATTCAAAAGTGGGTAAGCCATGGAGACCCAGAAACGGCCGGTAAACTTGTGGATCGTGTAGAGAGATACTTGGCTACAGAGAACCTGACGGCCTCTTCCAGAGACTCTCGGACTTTCCACCCTAAGACCAGACCATCCCCAGGGGCGGATAAGAGGATTCCAAGGGGTGAGGGTGGAGAGAGTGAGAGGGTGGGAGCTCTACCCAAAGTTTGGCGAGAACAGCCTGGGAAGTCAGGGGCTCAAGAGGCAGCCAAATGGATTGTTTGCTACCGCTGCCGGCAAGCGGGACATATTGCAGCAAATTGCCCGGTTGTGGAGGAACCCATGCAATGTGACTTTCTGATGGACAGACGTCAGTCGCTGTGTGCGACAGTCGCATGCACTGCCATTCGGGGAACTGAGAAACATTTATGCAAAATGTGTATTAATGGTAGAAATGTTGTGGTATTACTGGATTCAGGTAGCCTTGTGACCCTGATAAAGGCTGAATTAGTTAAAACAGAGGTCTCTGGGAATAGCAAGGTAGCTGTTATTTGTGTGCATGGGGACACCCGAGAGTATCCAGTGACTACAGTGTGTTTCGAGACCCCCAAAGGTACCCTCTCTCATCCAGTGGGGTTAGTATCTCAATTACCGCATGATGCCATTGTGGGAAGGGATTTTCCGAAGTTCTGGGAACTGTGGGATGATCCTGAGCCCCCCACTGGTGCCCCTATGTACCAGGAATGTGATAGCCAGAACTCCTCTGAGAGTGGTGAGGACTCTCCAGAATTTCCCTTGTCAGTATTGGCAGGGGAGACTCAAGAAACTGGAGAGGAGCCCACCTCCTCAGACGAAAACCTACCGTCTGTGGAGTTTTCTGATCTGGAGGTTCACAGGGAAAATTTTGCCACAGAACAGTTAAAAGACCCCGCCCTAATAAAGGCACGGGAAAACGTAGTGGAAATAGATGGCGAGTTAGTGAACCCAGATAATACCTGCACTTACCCATACTTCAGCGTAGAGAAGGACCTACTGTATCGGGTGGCAAAAAGGGCAGAAGAAACCGTTGAGCAGCTTGTGGTGCCCAAACCTTACAGGAAGTTGGTGTTGGAGTTGGCCCATGGGCACATTCTTGGAGGTCATCTGGGGACAGAGAAAACCCGAGAGAGGGTATTACAGAGATTCTATTGGCCTGGGGTGATGAAGGACATAGAAAATTATTGTTCCTCCTGCCCTGTGTGTCAGAGGTCGGCCCCGATGCCACATTTCCGTAGCCCGCTGGTCCCTCTACCCATCATTGAGGTCCCGTTTGAGAGAATCGCAATGGATTTGGTAGGTCCTATAATCAAGTCCGCTAGGGGGCACCAGTACATATTGGTTATAATGGACTATGCCACCCGTTATCCAGAAGCGATCCCTCTCAGAAATACCTCGGCCAAAACCATAGCCAAAGAGCTATCTCTTGTTTTTAGCCGGGTGGGTATTTGTAAAGAACTGCTTACGGACCAAGGTACACCCTTTATGTCCCGGGTTATGAAAGAGCTGTGTAAATTGTTCAAAGTGACGCAATTGCGTACATCTGTGTATCACCCCCAAACCGATGGGCTGGTTGAAAGATTCAACAAAACCCTAAAACAAATGTTGAAGAAAGTGGTGGATAGAGATGGAAAGGATTGGGACTGTCTACTTCCTTATTTGATGTTTGCTATTAGGGAGGTGCCCCAATCCTCTACGGGATTCTCCCCCTTTGAGTTACTGTATGGGAGACACCCAAGAGGGCTGTTGGATATTGCCAAGGAAACTTGGGAAAGTGAGAGTTCTCCCCACAGGAGTGTGATTGAGCATGTCGCCCTGATGCAAGATCGAATTGCACAGGTAATGCCCATCGTGAAGGAACATTTGGCCCAAGCGCAGTTGGCACAGCAGAGAGTGTACAACCGTGGAGCAAAGACCCGTACCTTTTCCCCGGGGGATAGGATATTGGTACTTGTCCCTACGGTTGAAAGTAAATTCCTTGCCAAATGGCAAGGCCCCTACGAGATAATGGAAAAAGTGAGCGAAGTGAATTACAAGGTCAGACAACCAGGAAGGCGAAAGCCCGAACAGATATATCACGTTAATCTGTTGAAAGCCTGGAGGGATAGAGAGTCCCTAGTCGCAGAAACTTGGTCACCAGCTCAAACTGGTTGCGTGATTCCGGAGGTTGGAATAGCAGCCACCTTGTCACAACCCCAACAACAGGAGGTTAAGGAGTTTGTGCTTCGCAACAAGGAGGTGTTCTCTGAGCTGCCGGGACAAACATCTGGGGTAGAGCATGATATTATTACCCCGCCCGGTGAAAGGGTGAAGTTAAAACCCTATCGGATCCCAGAGGCCCGACGGGAGGCAATACGGGAGGAAGTACAGAAAATGCTGAACTTAGGGGTGATAGAGGAGTCCCAAAGTGATTGGTCTAGTCCCATTGTGTTGGTGCCTAAACCGGATGGGAGCTGGCGATTTTGTAACGATTTTCGTCAGTTGAACAAAGTTACAAAATTTGACACCTACCCCATGCCACGTATAGATGAGTTGATCGACCGGCTGGGAACAGCCCGATACATGACGACTCTTGACCTCACAAAAGGGTATTGGCAAATTCCCCTGGCCAAGTCGGCCAAAGAGAAAACCGCATTTGTAACCCCAGACGGGGCGTTCCAATATAAGAGAATGCCGTTCGGGTTACAGAATGCGCCGGCCACATTCCAGCGGAAAATGGACCAGATACTGAGGCCCCATCGGAAGTATGCTGCGGCTTACCTGGATGACGTAATTGTCCATAGCACAGATTGGGCCTCACATCTGCCAAAAGTGCAAGCAGTCCTAGACTCTATCCAGGAAGCGGGGTTTACGGCTAACCCCAAGAAGTGTACCATTGGGCAGGAGGAGGCCAAATATCTTGGGTACACCATTGGCAGGGGAGTGATAAAACCCCAACTCAACAAAGTCGAGGCCATCCAGAGTTGGCCACGTCCCAACAGCAAGAAGCAGGTACGGGCCTTTCTGGGAATCGCGGGTTATTATCGGCGCTTCATTCCCCACTTTGCTTCTAAGGCTGTGCCCCTAACCAACCTGACGAAAGGGAAAGGGTCGGTCATGATTAAATGGACCCCCGAGGCTGAGGCAGCATTCCAATTCTTGAAACAAGCCTTATGTAGCCAGCCAGTGTTGTACTCACCCGACTTCTCTAAAGACTTTGTCGTACAAAGTGATGCGTCAGATGTGGGGTTAGGAGCAGTATTGTCCCAGGTCTGGAACGGGGAAGAGCACCCAGTCATTTACCTCAGCAGGAAGTTGAAGTCCCATGAGGTAAATTACGCCACGGTTGAAAAGGAGTGTTTAGCGGTGAAGTGGGCTCTAGATTCCCTTCGGTACTATCTGCTAGGTAGGCACTTTGACATGGTTACGGATCACGCTCCGTTAAAGTGGATGGCTCAAAACAAGGAGACAAATAGAAGAGTGAATAGGTGGTTCCTGGCCCTACAGGAATTCAACTTCACAGTAAAGCATCGCCCTGGCATTCAAATGGGGAATGTGGATGCTTTGTCTCGAGTACATGAATGCCTGATTGCTGGTGTTCCAACCCCAAGGTTAAAACAAGAGGGGGGGGTATGTGACAGCAGGAAGGTAAAGTCACCTGGTTGCATCCAGGGGGGTAGATATATTTCTCCCAGATTCAGGCTTTATGCCGACTTATACAACTAGGGAGTTGATGAAGCCCAGCTGAGGCTAGTGGGCTCATGGATGACTCATACCTCTAGAGAGAGGGCTGGGCGTCGTGCAGGCAGGGAGTTGATGAGACCAGCTGAAGCTTGTCAGCTCATTTAAGGCCTTTATAAAAACTCCCAGCTTCATTAGATGTTAGCTCATGCCTGGACCCAGACCTGTGTGGACTGTCTAGGGAGAGTGAACCCCTGTGCGGTGAGGCAAAGCCTGTGTGGCTATTTGTTTGGACTTTTACTAAACCAGGGACTTAGGGACTAGGACAGCACCAGGCTGATCCCAGTTGTTAGTTTAGGAAACCTGCATGTTTAGTCAGAGGTCAAACTGACCAGGATTTATTTTGTTTATGTTTCTTTTTGGCTTTGCTGTGTTTTTGTCACTGTACATAGAGAAATAAACCGCACCTTTTGATTTTGAAAACCACAACCTCCGTCTGCTGGCCCTGTTTTTGTGTGGGGAGCCCAACCAGGGGGTCACACACACCCGCTACCGAGTTAACCCCCTCACAGTAGGAAGAGTGTCAGTTTCTTTCACTGTGATAATCCTTGTTTCTAGGGACAGGGAAGGACAGTGAGGGAAATTCTCCTTGTGCTATAGTGTGCTAAAGCATTGATCATCAACCATCTTTAAAAAAACATTTTTTCTAGGGACAGAAAACTATAGGTAGGAAGAGTATCAGTTTCTTTCACTGTGATAATCCTTGTTTCTAGGGACAGGGAAGGACAGTGAGTGAAATTCTCCTTGTGCTATAGTGTGCTAAAGCATTGATCATCAACCATCTATAAAAAAACATTTTTTCTAGGGACAGAAAACTATAGGTAGGAAGAGTGTCAGTTTCTTTCACTGTGATAATCCTTGTTTCTAGGGACAGGGAAGGACAGTGAGGGAAATTCTCCTTGTGCTATAGTGTGCTAAAGCATTGATCATCAACCATCTTTAAAAAAACATTTTTTCTAGGGACAGAAAACTATAGGTAGGAAGAGTGTCAGTTTCTTTCACTGTGATAATCCTTGTTTCTAGGGACAGGGAAGGACAGTGAGGGAAATTCTCCTTGTGCTATAGTGTGCTAAAGCATTGATCATCAACCATCTTTAAAAAAACATTTTTTCTAGGGACAGAAAACTATAGGTAGGGAGAGTGTCAGTTTCTTTCACTGTGATAATCCTTGTTTCTAGGGACAGGGAAGGACAGTGAGGGAAATTCTACTTGTGCTATAGTGTGCTAAAGCATTGATCATCAATCAGCTTTAAAAAAACATTTTTTCTAGGGACAGAAAACTATAGGTAGGAAGAGTGTCAGTTTCTTTCACTGTGATAATCCTTGTTTCTAGGGACAGGGAAGGACAGTGAGGGAAATTCTCCTTGTGCTATAGTGTGCTAAAGCATTGATCATCAACCATCTTTAAAAAAACATTTTTTCTAGGGACAGAAAACTATAGGTAGGAAGAGTGTCAGTTTCTTTCACTGTGATAATCCTTGTTTCTAGGGACAGGGAAGGACAGTGAGGGAAATTCTCCTTGTGCTATAGTGTGCTAAAGCATTGATCATCAACCATCTTTAAAAAAAAAAAAATTCTAGGGACAGAAAACTATAGGTAGGGAGAGTGTCAGTTTCTTTCACTGTGATAATCCTTGTTTCTAGGGACAGGGAAGGACAGTGAGGGAAATTCTCCTTGTGCTATAGTGTGCTAAAGCATTGATCATCAACCATCTTTAAAAAAACATTTTTTCTAGGGACAGAAAACTATAGGTAGGAAGAGTGTCAGTTTCTTTCACTGTGATAATCCTTGTTTCTAGGGACAGGGAAGGACAGTGAGGGAAATTCTCCTTGTGCTATAGTGTGCTAAAGCATTGATCATCAACCGTCTTTAAAAAAACATTTTTTCTAGGGACAGAAAACTATAGGTAGGAAGAGTGTCAGTTTATTTCACTGTGATAATCCTTGTTTCTAAGGACAGGGAAGGACAGTGAGGGAAATTCTACTTGTGCTATAGTGTGCTAAAGCATTGATCATCAATCAGCTTTAAAAAAACATTTTTTCTAGGGACAGAAAACTATAGGTAGGAAGAGTGTCAGTTTCTTTCACTGTGATAATCCTTGTTTCTAGGGACAGGGAAGGACAGTGAGGGAAATTCTCCTTGTGCTATAGTGTGCTAAAGCATTGATCATCAACCATCTTTAAAAAAACATTTTTTCTAGGGACAGAAAACTATAGGTAGGAAGAGTGTCAGTTTCTTTCACTGTGATAATCCTTGTTTCTAGGGACAGGGAAGGACAGTGAGGGAAATTCTCCTTGTGCTATAGTGTGCTAAAGCATTGATCATCAACCATCTTTAAAAAAACATTTTTTCTAGGGACAGAAAACTATAGGTAGGAAGAGTGTCAGTTTCTTTCACTGTGATAATCCTTGTTTCTAGGGACAGGGAAGGACAGTGAGGGAAATTCTCCTTGTGCTATAGTGTGCTAAAGCATTGATCATCAATCAGCTTTAAAAAAAACATTTTTTCTAGGGACAGAAAACTATAGGTAGGAAGAGTGTCAGTTTCTTTCACTGTGATAATCCTTGTTTCTAGGGACAGGGAAGGACAGTGAGGGAAATTCTCCTTGTGCTATAGTGTGCTAAAGCATTGATCATCAACCATCTTTAAAAAAACATTTTTTCTAGGGACAGAAAACTATAGGTAGGAAGAGTGTCAGTTTCTTTCACTGTGATAATCCTTGTTTCTAGGGACAGGGAAGGACAGTGAGGGAAATTCTCCTTGTGCTATAGTGTGCTAAAGCATTGATCATCAACCATCTTTAAAAAAACATTTTTTCTAGGGACAGAAAACTATAGGTAGGGAGAGTGTCAGTTTCTTTCACTGTGATAATCCTTGTTTCTAGGGACAGGGAAGGACAGTGAGGGAAATTCTCCTTGTGCTATACTGTGCTAAAGCATTGATCATCAACCATCTTTAAAAAAACATTTTTTCTAGGGACAGAAAACTATAGGTAGGAAGAGTGTCAGTTTCTTTCACTGTGATAATCCTTGTTTCTAGGGACAGGGAAGGACAGTGAGGGAAATTCTCCTTGTGCTATAGTGTGCTAAAGCATTGATCATCAACCATCTTTAAAAAAACATTTTTTCTAGGGACAGAAAACTATAGGTAGGAAGAGTGTCAGTTTCTTTCACTGTGATAATCCTTGTTTCTAGGGACAGGGAAGGACAGTGAGGGAAATTCTCCTTGTGCTATAGTGTGCTAAAGCATTGATCATCAACCATCTATAAAAAAACATTTTTTCTAGGGACAGAAAACTATAGGTAGGAAGAGTGTCAGTTTCTTTCACTGTGATAATCCTTGTTTCTAGGGACAGGGAAGGACAGTGAGGGAAATTCTCCTTGTGCTATAGTGTGCTAAAGCATTGATCATCAACCATCTTTAAAAAAACATTTTTTCTAGGGACAGAAAACTATAGGTAGGAGGAGTGTCAGTTTCTTTCACTGTGATAATCCTTGTTTCTAGGGACAGGGAAGGACAGTGAGGGAAATTCTCCTTGTGCTATAGTGTGCTAAAGCATTGATCATCAACCATCTTTAAAAAAACATTTTTTCTAGGGACAGAAAACTATAGGTAGGGAGAGTGTCAGTTTCTTTCACTGTGATAATCCTTGTTTCTAGGGACAGGGAAGGACAGTGAGGGAAATTCTACTTGTGCTATAGTGTGCTAAAGCATTGATCATCAATCAGCTTTAAAAAAACATTTTTTCTAGGGACAGAAAACTATAGGTAGGAAGAGTGTCAGTTGCTTTCACTGTGATAATCCTTGTTTCTAGGGACAGGGAAGGACAGTGAGGGAAATTCTCCTTGTGCTATAGTGTGCTAAAGCATTGATCATCAACCATCTTTAAAAAAACATTTTTTCTAGGGACAGAAAACTATAGGTAGGAAGAGTGTCAGTTTCTTTCACTGTGATAATCCTTGTTTCTAGGGACAGGGAAGGACAGTGAGGGAAATTCTCCTTGTGCTATAGTGTGCTAAAGCATTGATCATCAACCATCTTTAAAAAAACATTTTTTCTAGGGACAGAAAACTATAGGTAGGAAGAGTGTCAGTTTCTTTCACTGTGATAATCCTTGTTTCTAGGGACAGGGAAGGACAGTGAGGGAAATTCTCCTTGTGCTATAGTGTGCTAAAGCATTGATCATCAACCATCTTTAAAAAAACATTTTTTCTAGGGACAGAAAACTATAGGTAGGGAGAGTGTCAGTTTCTTTCACTGTGATAATCCTTGTTTCTAGGGACAGGGAAGGACAGTGAGGGAAATTCTCCTTGTGCTATAGTGTGCTAAAGCATTGATCATCAACCATCTTTAAAAAAACATTTTTTCTAGGGACAGAAAACTATAGGTAGGAAGAGTGTCAGTTTCTTTCACTGTGATAATCCTTGTTTCTAGGGACAGGGAAGGACAGTGAGGTAAATTCTCCTTGTGCTATAGTGTGCTAAAGCATTGATCATCAACCATCTTTAAAAAAACATTTTTTCTAGGGACAGAAAACTATAGGTAGGAAGAGTGTCAGTTTCTTTCACTGTGATAATCCTTGTTTCTAGGGACAGGAAGGACAGTGAGGGAAATTCTCCTTGTGCTATAGTGTGCTAAAGCATTGATCATCAATCAGCTTTAAAAAAACATTTTTTCTAGGGACAGAAAACTATAGGTAGGAAGAGTGTCAGTTTCTTTCACTGTGATAATCCTTGTTTCTAGGGACAGGGAAGGACAGTGAGGGAAATTCTCCTTGTGCTATACTGTGCTAAAACATTGATCATCAACCATCTTTAAAAAAACATTTTTTCTAGGGACAGAAAACTATAGGTAGGAAGAGTGTCAGTTTCTTTCACTGTGATAATCCTTGTTTCTAGGGACAGGGAAGGACAGTGAGGGAAATTCTCCTTGTGCTATACTGTGCTAAAGCATTGATCATCAACCATCTTTAAAAAAACATTTTTTCTAGGGACAGAAAACTATAGGTAGGAAGAGTGTCAGTTTCTTTCACTGTGATAATCCTTGTTTCTAGGGACAGGGAAGGACAGTGAGGGAAATTCTCCTTGTGCTATACTGTGCTAAAGCATTCCTCATCAACCATCTTTGAAATCCTTGTTTTTTGGACAGTCAGGGAAATTGTCGTTGTGCTATTCTGTGTGAAAGCAATCATCCTCAACCATATTTAGAAATCCTTAAGTAAAGGGACAGAGAAGGACACCTGAAGGTAGCCCTTATTGCTTTTTTCCCATCTCCCTGCAGGCCATCTATTAGAATGTCTGGAAGGCAAACAAGGAGAGGCAGACAGTCAGGAGGCAATAAAAGAGGGCAAGCAGGCTCTGTGTCTGGGGGCAACAGTGCTGGTCGTGGACGCGGTGCATTGTCATCAGCACATGGCCATGGGACACGCTTGTCCTTCTTTTCGGCAGCTGGACATGTTGAGCCACATCATGCCGAAGACTTGGTAGAGTGGATGACCAAGCCCTCCTCCTCCTCCTCATCCTCTCTCACCCAGGCTCAGGGTACTGGCAAAGCAGCTGCCAAAGCGTCCTCTTCCCTGGTATCAATGTCAGACTCATCATCAGTCACTCCTTCCCTAGACCCACCATGTCCTCCTCCAGAGGAGTCCCCCGAACTGTTTGAGCACAGTGTTGGGTACATGCTCCAGGAGGATGCCCAGCGTTTCGAAGGGTCTGATGATGAAACCCAGCTACAGGAAGGCAGTAGCGTGAGAGCAGACTAGGGATGAGCTTCGTGTTCGAGTCGAACATACGTTCGACTCGAACATCGGCTGTTCGATCGTTCGACGAAGATCGAACGATTTGGGCCGTTCGCGCCAAATTCGAGTGACGCGAACGGCCCACAATGCACTACGCCATCGCAGTGTCATCCAGGCGCTGTGATTGGCCAAGCATGCACTGTGACCCCGCATGCTTGGCCAATCACAGCGCCGGCAGCGAGGAGAGCAATGATTGGCCACAGGCAGGATGCCTGTGGCCAATTATTGCTGAGGGTGTTTAGTACACGCCCCACACTATAAAAGGCCGCCAGCACGGCGGCCTAGTGTAGTGTGTTCCGGAGCAGGGATAGAGCAGCATAGGCAGGGACAGTGACTTTTATTTCTTTCTTGCTTAACCTGGATTCCTTTAGTTTAGGGAAAGAGAAGGATAGGTAGGGAGAGTGTCAGTGTGTTTTGTGCTTGTGCTATATTGTGCTTAAAAAAAAAAAATTTCTAGGGACAGAAAACTGTAGGTAGGGAGAGTGTGTCAGTTTCTTTCACTGTCAAAGTCCTTGTTTCCAGGGACCTGGAAGGACAGTGAGTGAATTCTCCTTGTGCTAAATTGTGCTTAAAAAAAACATTTTTTCTAGGGACAGAAAACTGTAGGTAGGGAGAGTGTGTCAGTTTCTTTCACTGTCAAAGTCCTTGTTTCCAGGGACCTGGAAGGACAGTGAGTGAATTCTCCTTGTGCTAAATTGTGCTTAAAAAAAACATTTTTTCTAGGGACAGAAAACTGTAGGTAGGGAGAGTGTGTCAGTTTCTTTCACTGTCAAAGTCCTTGTTTCCAGGGACCTGGAAGGACAGTGAGTGAATTCTCCTTGTGCTAAATTGTGCTTAAAAAAAACATTTTTTCTAGGGACAGAAAACTGTAGGTAGGGAGAGTGTGTCAGTTTCTTTCACTGTCAAAGTCCTTGTTTCCAGGGACCTGGAAGGACAGTGAGTGAATTCTCCTTGTGCTAAATTGTGCTTAAAAAAAACATTTTTTCTAGGGACAGAAAACTGTAGGTAGGGAGAGTGTGTCAGTTTCTTTCACTGTCAAAGTCCTTGTTTCCAGGGACCTGGAAGGACAGTGAGTGAATTCTCCTTGTGCTAAATTGTGCTTAAAAAAAACATTTTTTCTAGGGACAGAAAACTGTAGGTAGGGAGAGTGTGTCAGTTTCTTTCACTGTCAAAGTCCTTGTTTCCAGGGACCTGGAAGGACAGTGAGTGAATTCTCCTTGTGCTAAATTGTGCTTAAAAAAAACATTTTTTCTAGGGACAGAAAACTGTAGGTAGGGAGAGTGTGTCAGTTTCTTTCACTGTCAAAGTCCTTGTTTCCAGGGACCTGGAAGGACAGTGAGTGAATTCTCCTTGTGCTAAATTGTGCTTAAAAAAAAACATTTTTTCTAGGGACAGAAAACTGTAGGTAGGGAGAGTGTGTCAGTTTCTTTCACTGTCAAAGTCCTTGTTTCCAGGGACCTGGAAGGACAGTGAGTGAATTCTCCTTGTGCTAAATTGTGCTTAAAAAAAACATTTTTTCTAGGGACAGAAAACTGTAGGTAGGGAGAGTGTGTCAGTTTCTTTCACTGTCAAAGTCCTTGTTTCCAGGGACCTGGAAGGACAGTGAGTGAATTCTCCTTGTGCTAAATTGTGCTTAAAAAAAACATTTTTTCTAGGGACAGAAAACTGTAGGTAGGGAGAGTGTGTCAGTTTCTTTCACTGTCAAAGTCCTTGTTTCCAGGGACCTGGAAGGACAGTGAGTGAATTCTCCTTGTGCTAAATTGTGCTTAAAAAAAACATTTTTTCTAGGGACAGAAAACTGTAGGTAGGGAGAGTGTGTCAGTTTCTTTCACTGTCAAAGTCCTTGTTTCCAGGGACCTGGAAGGACAGTGAGTGAATTCTCCTTGTGCTAAATTGTGCTTAAAAAAAACATTTTTTCTAGGGACAGAAAACTGTAGGTAGGGAGAGTGTGTCAGTTTCTTTCACTGTCAAAGTCCTTGTTTCCAGGGACCTGGAAGGACAGTGAGTGAATTCTCCTTGTGCTAAATTGTGCTTAAAAAAAACATTTTTTCTAGGGACAGAAAACTGTAGGTAGGGAGAGTGTGTCAGTTTCTTTCACTGTCAAAGTCCTTGTTTCCAGGGACCTGGAAGGACAGTGAGTGAATTCTCCTTGTGCTAAATTGTGCTTAAAAAAAACATTTTTTCTAGGGACAGAAAACTGTAGGTAGGGAGAGTGTGTCAGTTTCTTTCACTGTCAAAGTCCTTGTTTCCAGGGACCTGGAAGGACAGTGAGTGAATTCTCCTTGTGCTAAATTGTGCTTAAAAAAATCATTTTTTCTAGGGACAGAAAACTGTAGGTAGGGAGAGTGTGTCAGTTTCTTTCACTGTCAAAGTCCTTGTTTCCAGGGACCTGGAAGGACAGTGAGTGAATTCTCCTTGTGCTAAATTGTGCTTAAAAAAAACATTTTTTCTAGGGACAGAAAACTGTAGGTAGGGAGAGTGTGTCAGTTTCTTTCACTGTCAAAGTCCTTGTTTCCAGGGACCTGGAAGGACAGTGAGTGAATTCTCCTTGTGCTAAATTGTGCTTAAAAAAAACATTTTTTCTAGGGACAGAAAACTGTAGGTAGGGAGAGTGTGTCAGTTTCTTTCACTGTCAAAGTCCTTGTTTCCAGGGACCTGGAAGGACAGTGAGTGAATTCTCCTTGTGCTAAATTGTGCTTAAAAAAAACATTTTTTCTAGGGACAGAAAACTGTAGGTAGGGAGAGTGTGTCAGTTTCTTTCACTGTCAAAGTCCTTGTTTCCAGGGACCTGGAAGGACAGTGAGTGAATTCTCCTTGTGCTAAATTGTGCTTAAAAAAAAAATTTTTCTAGGGACAGAAAACTGTAGGTAGGGAGAGTGTGTCAGTTTCTTTCACTGTCAAAGTCCTTGTTTCCAGGGACCTGGAAGGACAGTGAGTGAATTCTCCTTGTGCTAAATTGTGCTTAAAAAAAACATTTTTTCTAGGGACAGAAAACTGTAGGTAGGGAGAGTGTGTCAGTTTCTTTCACTGTCAAAGTCCTTGTTTCCAGGGACCTGGAAGGACAGTGAGTGAATTCTCCTTGTGCTAAATTGTGCTTAAAAAAAACATTTTTTCTAGGGACAGAAAACTGTAGGTAGGGAGAGTGTGTCAGTTTCTTTCACTGTCAAAGTCCTTGTTTCCAGGGACCTGGAAGGACAGTGAGTGAATTCTCCTTGTGCTAAATTGTGCTTAAAAAAAACATTTTTTCTAGGGACAGAAAACTGTAGGTAGGGAGAGTGTGTCAGTTTCTTTCACTGTCAAAGTCCTTGTTTCCAGGGACCTGGAAGGACAGTGAGTGAATTCTCCTTGTGCTAAATTGTGCTTAAAAAAAACATTTTTTCTAGGGACAGAAAACTGTAGGTAGGGAGAGTGTGTCAGTTTCTTTCACTGTCAAAGTCCTTGTTTCCAGGGACCTGGAAGGACAGTGAGTGAATTCTCCTTGTGCTAAATTGTGCTTAAAAAAAACATTTTTTCTAGGGACAGAAAACTGTAGGTAGGGAGAGTGTGTCAGTTTCTTTCACTGTCAAAGTCCTTGTTTCCAGGGACCTGGAAGGACAGTGAGTGAATTCTCCTTGTGCTAAATTGTGCTTAAAAAAAAACATTTTTTCTAGGGACGGAAAACTGTAGGTAGGGAGAGTGTGTCAGTTTCTTTCACTGTCAAAGTCCTTGTTTCCAGGGACCTGGAAGGACAGTGAGTGAATTCTCCTTGTGCTAAATTGTGCTTAAAAAAAACATTTTTTCTAGGGACAGAAAACTGTAGGTAGGGAGAGTGTGTCAGTTTCTTTCACTGTCAAAGTCCTTGTTTCCAGGGACCTGGAAGGACAGTGAGTGAATTCTCCTTGTGCTAAATTGTGCTTAAAAAAAACATTTTTTCTAGGGACAGAAAACTGTAGGTAGGGAGAGTGTGTCAGTTTCTTTCACTGTCAAAGTCCTTGTTTCCAGGGACCTGGAAGGACAGTGAGTGAATTCTCCTTGTGCTAAATTGTGCTTAAAAAAAACATTTTTTCTAGGGACAGAAAACTGTAGGTAGGGAGAGTGTGTCAGTTTCTTTCACTGTCAAAGTCCTTGTTTCCAGGGACCTGGAAGGACAGTGAGTGAATTCTCCTTGTGCTAAATTGTGCTTAAAAAAAACATTTTTTCTAGGGACAGAAAACTGTAGGTAGGGAGAGTGTGTCAGTTTCTTTCACTGTCAAAGTCCTTGTTTCCAGGGACCTGGAAGGACAGTGAGTGAATTCTCCTTGTGCTAAATTGTGCTTAAAAAAAACATTTTTTCTAGGGACGGAAAACTGTAGGTAGGGAGAGTGTGTCAGTTTCTTTCACTGTCAAAGTCCTTGTTTCCAGGGACCTGGAAGGACAGTGAGTGAATTCTCCTTGTGCTAAATTGTGCTTAAAAAAAACATTTTTTCTAGGGACAGAAAACTGTAGGTAGGGAGAGTGTGTCAGTTTCTTTCACTGTCAAAGTCCTTGTTTCCAGGGACCTGGAAGGACAGTGAGTGAATTCTCCTTGTGCTAAATTGTGCTTAAAAAAAACATTTTTTCTAGGGACAGAAAACTGTAGGTAGGGAGAGTGTGTCAGTTTCTTTCACTGTCAAAGTCCTTGTTTCCAGGGACCTGGAAGGACAGTGAGTGAATTCTCCTTGTGCTAAATTGTGCTTAAAAAAAACATTTTTTCTAGGGACAGAAAACTGTAGGTAGGGAGAGTGTGTCAGTTTCTTTCACTGTCAAAGTCCTTGTTTCCAGGGACCTGGAAGGACAGTGAGTGAATTCTCCTTGTGCTAAATTGTGCTTAAAAAAAACATTTTTTCTAGGGACAGAAAACTGTAGGTAGGGAGAGTGTGTCAGTTTCTTTCACTGTCAAAGTCCTTGTTTCCAGGGACCTGGAAGGACAGTGAGTGAATTCTCCTTGTGCTAAATTGTGCTTAAAAAAAACATTTTTTCTAGGGACAGAAAACTGTAGGTAGGGAGAGTGTGTCAGTTTCTTTCACTGTCAAAGTCCTTGTTTCCAGGGACCTGGAAGGACAGTGAGTGAATTCTCCTTGTGCTAAATTGTGCTTAAAAAAAACATTTTTTCTAGGGACAGAAAACTGTAGGTAGGGAGAGTGTGTCAGTTTCTTTCACTGTCAAAGTCCTTGTTTCCAGGGACCTGGAAGGACAGTGAGTGAATTCTCCTTGTGCTAAATTGTGCTTAAAAAAAACATTTTTTCTAGGGACAGAAAACTGTAGGTAGGGAGAGTGTGTCAGTTTCTTTCACTGTCAAAGTCCTTGTTTCCAGGGACCTGGAAGGACAGTGAGTGAATTCTCCTTGTGCTAAATTGTGCTTAAAAAAAACATTTTTTCTAGGGACAGAAAACTGTAGGTAGGGAGAGTGTGTCAGTTTCTTTCACTGTCAAAGTCCTTGTTTCCAGGGACCTGGAAGGACAGTGAGTGAATTCTCCTTGTGCTAAATTGTGCTTAAAAAAAACATTTTTTCTAGGGACAGAAAACTGTAGGTAGGGAGAGTGTGTCAGTTTCTTTCACTGTCAAAGTCCTTGTTTCCAGGGACCTGGAAGGACAGTGAGTGAATTCTCCTTGTGCTAAATTGTGCTTAAAAAAAAACATTTTTTCTAGGGACAGAAAACTGTAGGTAGGGAGAGTGTGTCAGTTTCTTTCACTGTCAAAGTCCTTGTTTCCAGGGACAGAGAAGGACACCTGAAGGTAGCCCTTATTGCTTTTTTCCCATCTCCCTGCAGGCCATCTATTAGAATGTCTGGAAGGCAAACAAGGAGAGGCAGACAGTCAGGAGGCAATAAAAGAGGGCAAGCAGGCTCTGTGTCTGGGGGCAACAGTGCTGGTCGTGGACGCGGTGCATTGTCATCAGCACATGGCCATGGGACACGCTTGTCCTTCTTTTCGGCAGCTGGACATGTTGAGCCACATCATGCCGAAGACTTGGTAGAGTGGATGACCAAGCCCTCCTCCTCCTCCTCATCCTCTCTCACCCAGGCTCAGGGTACTGGAAAAGCAGCTGCCAAAGCGTCCTCTTCCCTGGTATCAATGTCAGACTCATCATCAGTCACTCCTTCCCTAGACCCACCATGTCCTCTACCTGAGGAGTCCCCCGAACTGTTTCAGCACAGTGTTGGGTACATGCTCCAGGAGGATGCCCAGCGTTTCGAAGGGTCTGATGATGAAACCCAGCTAGAGGAAGGCAGTAGCGTGAGAGCAGACAGAGGGGATGCTCAAGAAGGACACCAATCTGGCAGTCATGTTCCAGCAGCTGCAGCATACTGCCAGATTGGCTCCAGTGATGAGGAGGGAGGTGATGATGAGGTCACTGACTCCACGTGGGTGCCTAATAGGAGAGAGGAGGAGGAGGAGGATGAGGAGGAGGCACATCTCCAACGAGGCAGGATGCCCTTTGGTGGCCAGCGTAAGGGCAGTACACCGACGGAATCACACCGCAGAGCTCCGCCTGTGCAGGGCGCTGCCTCTGCCCGTCATTCAAAAAGTTCTTTGGTGTGGGCCTTTTTTGAGGCTAGTGCATCAGATCGCACAGCTGCTGTTTGCAACATATGTCTCAAGCGTATATCGCGTGGCCAAAACATCAGCCGCTTGGGTACCACATGCCTGACCAGACATATGTTGACCTGCCATGCAGCTCGTTGGCAAGCCTACCTCAAAGACCCACACCAAAGAACAAAGCGGACCTCTCCTTGCACCGCATCAGCTGGGATCTCCAACCCCACTATAACTTCAGTCCTCTCTGAAACATGCACTGAGAGGAATGAAGGTGTAGAATTAGGTGTGTCACAGCCAAGTACTTGCGGCCACTCTGCTAGCAGTACACCGACGTCCGATTCTAGCAGGCAAATTTCCCTGCCCCAGCTGCTGGACCGTCGAAAGAAGTTCACTCCCAGCCATCCACATGCCCAGCGGTTGAATGCTAGCTTGGCTAAATTGCTAGCGCTTCAACTGCTGCCTTTTCAGTTGGTAGACTCGGCCCCCTTCCGTGAGTTTGTGCAATGTGCGGTTCCTCAGTGGCAGGTTCCCAAACGCCACTTTTTCTCACGGAAGGCTATTCCGGCTCTCTACCGGCATGTGGAAGGCAATGTCTTGGCCTCGCTGGACAGGGCGGTCAGCGGTAAGGTGCATATTACCGCTGACTCATGGTCCAGCAGGCATGGACAGGGACGTTACCTTTCTTTCACGGCCCATTGGGTCACTCTTTTGGCAGCTGGGAAGGATGCAGGACAAGGTGCAGTAGTGTTGGAGGTTGTCCCACCGCCACGCCTCCAAAATGCTACTACTGGTTGTGACACACCTCTCTCCTCCACCCCCTCCTCTTCTTCTTCCTCCATGGCCTCTTCCTGTGGTTTGTCCTATGAACCAGCGGTGCTCCGTAGCCGTTCACGGGGCTACGCAAGTACGCAGGCAAAAAGATGCCATGCTGTGCTTGCGCTGGTGTGTTTGGGGGACAGAAGCCACACTGGGGCAGAGGTCCTGTCTGCTCTGCAGGGCCAGGCCGAGAGGTGGTTGACGCCACGCCAGCTTAAGCCAGGAATGGTGGTTTGCGACAATGGCACCAACCTCCTCTCCGCCCTCCGACAGGGACAACTGACCCATGTGCCCTGTGTGGCTCACGTCCTTAACCTGGTGGTGCAGCGGTTCTTGGGCAGGTACCCGGGCTTACAGGATGTCCTGAGGCAGGCCAGGAAAGTCTGTGTGCATTTCCGCAGATCTTATAATGCCAGTGCTCGCCTGGCTGAGCTGCAAAAGGAGTTGAACCTGCCCAAGAACCGCCTTATATGTGACATGCCCACCAGGTGGAACTCAACGTTGGCCATGCTGCAGCGGCTGCACACGCAGCAGGGGGCCATCAATGAGTACCTGTGCGACTACGGCACCAGGACAGGGTCAGGGGAGCTTGGTTTTTTTTCTCCACGCCAGTGGGGCATGATCAGGGATGCATGCACTGTCCTGGCACCATTTGAGGAGGCCACGAGGATGGTGAGCAGTGACAGTGCATGCATCAGTGACACTGTACCTCTTGTCCACCTGTTGGAGCACACGCTGCGTGGAATAATGGACAGGGCACTTGAGGCAGAACAGAGGCAGGAAGAGGAGGACTTCCTTGCCTCTCAAGGCCCCCTTTACCCAGACAGTGTTCCTTCTGTCCCACCCATCGCACAGGAAGAGGAGGAGGAGGAGGAGGAGGAGGATTGTGTCAGCATGGAGGTGGAGGCTGGCACTCAGCATCATCAGCAGCAGTCTTTTAGGGATGATTTACAGTCCCAAGAAACCAGTGGACTTGTACGTGGCTGGGAGGAGGTGGCTGCGGATCATGTCGTCCTTAGTGACCCAGAGGACTCCGGAGCGAATGCCTCAGCAAACCTACTCTGCATGGCCTCCCTGATCCTGCAAAGTCTGCGGAAGGATCCTCGTATTCTTCGGATCAAGGAGAGGGACCATTACTGGCTGGCCACTCTCCTTGATCCACGGTACAAGGGTAAGGTTGCGGACCTTATGTTACCGTCGCAGAGGGAGCAGAGGATGAGACAACTCCGGGAGGCCTTGCAGAAAGGTCTGTGCAACGCGTTCCCAGAGACTGGGAGGTTACAAACTCCTGGTCCTGGACAACGAGTTGCTGAGGCTTCGGCCAGTCAAAGAAGGAGCGGTGGGGAAGGTGGCCGTCTGACCGATGCGTTCAGACAATTCTTTAGTCCGCAGCCCCAAAGTATGATCGGTTCCAGCAACCATCGCCAGCGTCTGATAAACATGGTGCAGGAATATCTAGGGGCAAGGTCAGACTTGGACACCTTCCCCACCGAAAATCCTCTGGCTTACTGGGTCTTGAGGATGGATCACTGGCCAGAGCTTGCACAGTATGCAATTGAGCTACTGGCCTGTCCTGCATCCAGCGTTCTTTCGGAACCCACATTCAGTGCTGCTGGAGGATTTGTCACGGATCACAGGGTGCGCCTGTCCACCGACTCGGTTGATCGACTGACTTTCATCAAGATGAACCAGTCTTGGATCACCACCAGCTACCACACACCTGATGCTGATATAACAGACTAATTGATTTTAACATGTCACATCCCTTCAAGACTGATGCTGATGCTGAGTGCCTGTGCTGTTATGTTGACTGGCTATCCTCCTCCTCCGAGTCCTCAATGATACGATTGATGATGATAGCTTGGAAGATCATTTTTGTTTATGGGTGCCGCCACCAGTGGCTAAGGCCCAATTTTTCAGCCCCTGTTTTACAGGGGCGTGTAATTACATTTTTTTTAGCAATAATTTGCCATAGGGCTCATTGCTGTGCTCCAAGTACAGTATCTGTGAGGGGTTGGAGTGTTGTGGCACCAGTGCCTAAGGCCCAATTTTTCAGCCCCTGTTTAACAGGGGCGTGTCATTACAATTTTTGAAGCAATACTTTGCAACAGGGCTCATTGCTGTGCTCCAAGTACAGTATCTGTGAGGGGTTGTAGTGTTGTGCCACCAGTGCCTAAGGCCCAATTTTTCAGCCCCTGTTCAACAGGGGCATGCAATTACAATTCTTGATCTAATAATTCACAGCAGGGTCCATTGCTGCACCCACCAAGAGTAACTCTGAGGGCTTACAGTCTTGTGGCAACGCCACCACCACCACCACCACGAAAGGCCCAATTTTTCAGCCCCTGTTCAAAAGGGGCATGTAATTACAATTCTTGATCTAATAATTCACAGCAGGGCCCATTGCTGCACCCACCAAGAGTAACTGTCAGGGCTTACAGTGTTGTGGCACCAGCACCACCATCAAAGCCCCAATTTTTACTACCACTGTTCAACAATTATATGTAATTAAAATTCCTGATATAATAGTTGACAGCAGGGCGTTCCAGCACCAACCAAGAGTAACTGAGTGCTTACAGTGTTGTGCCAACACCAACAACTAAGGGGCCTATTTCTGCAGAGTATATACGGCAGGTCCCTACTTTCAAACATCCAACTTACAAACGACTCCTACTTGCAAACGAAAGAAGACAACAGGAAGTGAGAGGAAATCTACCCCTAGAAAGGAAAATTCTCTCCTGTAAGAATAAATATGGGAGAAAGGGGTCTCATCTGTACTGATGCTTTATCAGCAATCCTTGTTTCAAGAAAAACACCACATTTCAAAAACAGTTGTCATTGGGACGGAAAGTGAGGTGAAATGTTCTGAACAGGGGCACAGACAGCAAAACAAATGTTACAGGGGTGATAACCCTTACCTATGTTTCCCAAAAAGTTTAAAAATAGATTTTTGGGCTGGAGCTACACTTCAACAATGTACCTGTTCAAAATTACAAACAGATTCTACATAAGAACAAACCTACAGTCCCTGTCTTGTATGCACCGCCTGTATACGGCTGTTCAGAGTATGTAGGGCCTTTTTTATTTTATGTGCGGGGTTCCCCTTAATATCCATACAAGACCCAAAGGGGCTGGTAATGGGCTGGGGTAGGGGGGGGGGGGTCATGGGGTAGCTATGCCATTTTTCTTAAAGAATTTCATCCATATTACCGGGACCAGACATTACATTAAAGCCGCAAGCAGTTTTAAATGGCTTTTTTTTCCTTTAGAAGTGTCATTTTGTGCAGGGACAGTTCTAAACACGGGAAACACGTGGCACTTCACAGGCATACTTTAGACACCCCCCAGGTACGATATTTAAAGGAATATTTGACTTTTTTTTTTTCACTTTATGCATCATTAAAATGACTGCTCCCGAAAAACGACCGTTTTTAAAACTTCTTTTTGCATTGATACATGTCCCCTGGTGCAGAACCCGGGTTCCCAAACCCTATTTATGACAATAACATGCATAATAGTTGTTATAATTAGCACTTTAGAATTCAAACGTTCGCATCCATTGTATTTAATAGGGTTCTAATGTTCGTTCGAACTTTCGGTCCGTTCGCGGGTTCTGGTGCGAACCGAACCCGGGGGTGTTCGGCTCATCACTAGAGCAGACAGAGGGGATGCTCAAGAAGGACACCAATCTGGCAGTCATGTTCCAGCAGCTGCAGCATACTGCCAGATTGGCTCCAGTGATGAGGAGGGAGGGGATGATGAGGTCACTGACTCCACGTGGGTGCCTAATAGGAGAGAGGAGGAGGAGGAGGATGAGGAGGAGGCACATCTCCAACGAGGCAGGATGCCCTTTGGTGGCCAGCGTAAGGGCAGTACACCGACGGAATCACACCGCAGAGCTCCGCCTGTGCAGGGCGCTGCCTCTGCCCGTCATTCAAAAAGTTCTTTGGTGTGGGCCTTTTTTGAGGCTAGTGCATCAGATCGCACAGCTGCTGTTTGCAACATATGTCTCAAACGTATATCGCGTGGCCAAAACATCAGCCGCTTGGGTACCACATGCCTGACCAGACATATGTTGACCTGCCATGCAGCTCGTTGGCAAGCCTACCTCAAAGACCCACACCAAAGAACAAAGCGGACCTCTCCTTGCACCGCATCAGCTGGGATCTCCAACCCCACTATAACTTCAGTCCTGTCTGAAACATGCACTGAGAGGAATGAAGGTGTAGAATTAGGTGTGTCACAGCCAAGTAGTTGCGGCCACTCTGCTAGCAGTACACCGACGTCCGATTCTAGCAGGCAAATTTCCCTGCCCCAGCTGCTGGACCGTCGAAAGAAGTTCACTCCCAGCCATCCACATGCCCAGCGGTTGAATGCTAGCTTGGCTAAATTGCTAGCGCTTCAACTGCTGCCTTTTCAGTTGGTAGACTCGGCCCCCTTCCGTGAGTTTGTGCAATGTGCGGTTCCTCAGTGGCAGGTTCCCAAACGCCACTTTTTCTCACGGAAGGCTATTCCGGCTCTCTACCGGCATGTGGAAGGCAATGTCTTGGCCTCGCTGGACAGGGCGGTCAGCGGTAAGGTGCATATTACCGCTGACTCATGGTCCAGCAGGCATGGACAGGGACGTTACCTTTCTTTCACGGCCCATTGGGTCACTCTTTTGGCAGCTGGGAAGGATGCAGGACAAGGTGCAGTAGTGTTGGAGGTTGTCCCACCGCCACGCCTCCAAAATGCTACTACTGGTTGTGACACACCTCTCTCCTCCACCCCCTCCTCTTCTTCTTCCTCCATGGCCTCTTCCTGTGCTTTGTCCTCTGAACCAGCGGTGCTCCGTAGCCGTTCAAGGGGCTACGCAAGTACGCAGGCAAAAAGATGCCATGCCGTGCTTGCGCTGGTGTGTTTGGGGGACAGAAGCCACACTGGGGCAGAGGTCCTGTCTGCTCTGCAGGGCCAGGCCGAGAGGTGGTTGACGCCACGCCAGCTTAAGCCAGGAATGGTGGTTTGCGACAATGGCACCAACCTCCTCTCCGCCCTCCGACAGGGACAACTGACCCATGTGCCCTGTGTGGCTCACGTCCTTAACCTGGTGGTGCAGCGGTTCTTGGGCAGGTACCCGGGCTTACAGGATGTCCTGAGGCAGGCCAGGAAAGTCTGTGTGCATTTCCACAGATCTTATAATGCCAGTGCTCGCCTGGCTGAGCTGCAAAAGGAGTTGAACCTGCCCAAGAACCGCCTTATATGTGACATGCCCACCAGGTGGAACTCAACGTTGGCCATGCTGCAGCGGCTGCACACGCAGCAGAGGGCCATCAATGAGTACCTGTGCGACTACGGCACCAGGACAGGGTCAGGGGAGCTTGGTTTTTTTCTCCACGCCAGTGGGGCATGATCAGGGATGCATGCACTGTCCTGGCACCATTTGAGGAGGCCACGAGGATGGTGAGCAGTGACAGTGCATGCATCAGTGACACTGTACCTCTTGTCCACCTGTTGGAGCACACGCTGCGTGGAATAATGGACAGGGCACTTGAGGCAGAACAGATTCAGGAAGAGGAGGACTTCCTTGCCTCTCAAGGCCCCCTTTACCCAGACAGTGTTCCTTCTGTCCCACCCATCGCACAGGAAGAGGAGGAGGAGGAGGAGGAGGAGGAGGAGGATTGTGTCAGCATGGAGGTGGAGGCTGGCACTCAGCATCATCAGCAGCAGTCTTTTAGGGATGATTTACAGTCCCAAGAAACCAGTGGACTTGTACGTGGCTGGGAGGAGGTGGCTGCGGATCATGTCGTCCTTAGTGACCCAGAGGACTCCGGACCGAATGCCTCAGCAAACCTACGCTGCATGGCCTCCCTGATCCTGCAAAGTCTGCGGAAGGATCCTCGTATTCTTCGGATCAAGGAGAGGGACCATTACTGGCTGGCCACTCTCCTTGATCCACGGTACAAGGGTAAGGTTGCGGACCTTATGTTACCGTCGCAGAGGGAGCAGAGGATGAGACAACTCCGGGAGGCCTTGCAGAAAGGTCTGTGCAACGCGTTCCCAGAGACTGGGAGGTTACAAACTCCTGGTCCTGGACAACGAGTTGCTGAGGCTTCGGCCAGTCAAAGAAGGAGCGGTGGGGAAGGTGGCCGTCTGACCGATGCGTTCAGACAATTCTTTAGTCTGCAGCCCCAAAGTATGATCGGTTCCAGCAACCATCGCCAGCGTCTGATAAACATGGTGCAGGAATATCTAGGGGCAAGGTCAGACTTGGACACCTTCCCCACCGAAAATCCTCTGGCTTACTGGGTCTTGAGGATGGATCACTGGCCAGTATGCAATTGAGCTACTGGCCTGTCCTGCATCCAGCGTTCTTTCGGAACGCACATTCAGTGCTGCTGGAGGATTTGTCACGGATCACAGGGTGCGCCTGTCCACCGACTCGGTTGATCGACTGACTTTCATCAAGATGAACCAGTCTTGGATCACCACCAGCTACCACACACCTGATGCTGATATAACAGACTAATTGATTTTAACATGTCACATCCCTTCAAGACTGATGCTGATGCTGAGTGCCTGTGCTGTTATGTTGACTGGCTATCCTCCTCCTCCGAGTCCTCAATGATACGATTGATGATGATAGCTTGGAAGATCATTTTTGTTTATGGGTGCCGCCACCAGTGGCTAAGGCCCAATTTTTCAGCCCCTGTTTAACAGGGGCGTGTAATTACAATTTTTTTAGCAATAATTTGCCATAGGGCTCATTGCTGTGCTCCAAGTACAGTATCTGTGAGGGGTTGGAGTGTTGTGCCACCAGTGCCTAAGGCCCAATTTTTCAGCCCCTGTTTAACAGGGGCGTGTCATTACAATTTTTGAAGCAATACTTTGCAACAGGGCTCATTGCTGTGCTCCAAGTACAGTATCTGTGAGGGGTTGTAGTGTTGTGCCACCAGTGCCTAAGGCCCAATTTTTCAGCCCCTGTTCAACAGGGGCATGTAATTACAATTCTTGATCTAATAATTCACAGCAGGGCCCATTGCTGCACTCACCAAGAGTAACTCTGAGGGCTTACAGTGTTGTGGCAACGCCACCACCACCACCACCACGAAAGGCCCAATTTTTCAGCCCCTGTTCAACAGGGGCATGTAATTACAATTCTTGATCTAATAATTCACAGCAGGGCCCATTCCTGCACCCACCAAGAGTAACTCTGAGGGCTTACAGTGTTGTGGCAACACCACCACCACCACCACGAAAGGCCCAATTTTTCAGCCCCTGTTCAACAGGGGCATGCAATTACAATTCTTGATCTAATAATTCACAGCAGGGCCCATTGCTGCACCCACCAAGAGTAACTGTCAGGGCTTACAGTGTTGTGGCACCAGCACCACCATCAAAGGCCCAATTTTTACTACCACTGTTCAACAATTATATGTAATTAAAATTCCTGATATAATAGTTGACAGCAGGGCGTTCCAGCACCAACCAAGAGTAACTGTGAGTGCTTACAGTGTTGTGCCAACACCAACAACTAAGGGGCCTATTTCTGCAGAGTATATACGGCAGGTCCCTACTTTCAAACATCCAACTTACAAACGACTCCTACTTGCAAACGCAAGAAGACAACAGGAAGTGAGAGGAAATCTACCCCTTGGAAGGAAAATTCTCTCCTGTAAGAATTAATATGGGAGAAAGGTGTCTCCTCTGTACTGATGCTTTATCACCAATCCTTGTTTCAAGAAAAACACCACATTTCAAAAACAGTTGTCATTGGGACGGAAAGTGAGGTGAAATGTTCTGAACAGGGGCACAGACAGCAAAACAAATGTTACAGGGGTGATAACCCTTACCTATGTTTTCCAAAAAGTTTAAAAATAGATTTTTGGGCTGGAGCTACACTTAAACAATGTACCTGTTCAAAATTACAAACAGATTCTACATAAGAACAAACCTACAGTCCCTGTCTTGTATGCACCGCCTGTATACGGCTGTTCAGAGTATATAGGGCCTTTTTTATTTTGTGTGCGGTGTTCCCCTTAATATCCATACAAGACCCAAAGGGGCTGGTAATGGGCTGGGGTAGGGGGGGGGGTCATGGGGTAGCTATGCCATTTTTCTTAAAGATTTTCATCCATATTACCGGGACCAGACATTACATTAAAGCCGCAAGCAGTTTTAAATGGCTTTTTTTTCCTTTAGAAGTGTCATTTTGTGCAGGGACAGTTCTAACTTTATGCATCATTAAAATGACTGCTCCCGAAAAACGACCGTTTTTAAAACTTCTTTTTGCATTGATACATGTCCCCTGGTGCAGAACCCGGGTTCCCAAACCCTTTTTAGGACAATAACATGCATAATAGTCGTTATAATTAGCACTTTAGAATTCGAACGTTCGCATCCATTGTATTTAATAGGGTTCTAATGTTCGTACGAACTTTCGGTCCGTTCGCGGGTTCTGGTGCGAACCGAACCCGGGGGTGTTCGGCTCATCACTAATCTGCAACTGCTGGGTAAAGCCTGACTGTCTGTTACATTTTGTAGAACAAAAAAAAACAGGAGTTAGCTTGTTCACAGGAAATTTAAACAGCATGGATGAACTACATGGTTAGATAAAGCAAAACCCCAGAGAATCTTTACCTATGGAAAATGAAATCAGTTAAGGAAAGTTTAGAAGTTACGTGCAGAAAGCATGAATCTAATCCTCCTCTTCTTGGGTCCCCTGTCAGCTCTCCAGCCTCCTCCCCACCACTGAGTGCCCCCCTAGAAAGCCACTTTCTAGGGAGGCACTCGTCGAGCTGCCCTGTCTTCATCTATTGACACAGAGAGTGGGGCTCAGCCCCACCCCCACATCACAGAATTTGATTGGCAGTGTCTCCCACTGATATTAATCTACCCAGTGAGGAGGGATAGAGCTGGGAGAGCCTCTTATATTGTGCACATCACTGGATCAAGATTGGGCTCAGGTAAATTTAAGGGGGTGAGGGGAGGATCCTCTGAAACAGAAAGTTTTACCTTAATGCATAGAATGTACTAAGGTAAAAAAAAAACTTTAAGGCTTTAAACCTTACTAATTACTAATTAACTTAATTCTCCTTTAGCAATGTCTGCATTCTCTAAGGTAATGTATACAGCCATAAGATAGCTGGTTATCCTGCCTATCCCATGAAGAACAACCCCTTCCTGTGTGCCTGTAGTCTCATACTCAGAATATAGCTGTTATACCGCTATTTAGCCCTCCACAGTGTAAGTATAGTGGCTTCTGAAAGGGATTGGTAAGGGATGCAACTCACCTCTGTATACCAACCCACAGCCTGACCGGGGCTTCCTCTGGTAATTCCTAAAGGTAATGTTGACAATGTTTTATCGCTCATCCAGGTCTCTTCTGTATTCTGATGAGTGTCAGGACAATATCCAGCATTTATATCCATACAAGTAGTTTAGCCATTCTAATCCATCTGTCGTCTACATATAATGGTGTTTTAAATTTCTACCCCAACATTTTGATCATTTGCAACACGTAACCCGTGTAAATTCAATGGTTAATACTTTTTTACAACTTCCTGACACCAGGGATGGGATTATGTAATTATAACAGGGTGGTTCCACAATTTTTTACACCTCACATCCTGTTCTTAAAAGATCAACTCTCTAGCAATACAAAACAAATTAAGCATGTGTAGACTGACTCCAGTAACTCCATCTTATCTGGACATTTTTTGGGAGACAAATTTTTGCTTGGTAGGTTTGCAATAGTGCCATACTCTTTCCATTTTCGGCTGATGGATTAAATAGTGCTCCGTGAGATGTTCAAAGTTTGGGATATTTTTTATAACGTAACCATGCTTTAAACTTATCCACAACTTTATCCCTGACCTGTCTGGTGTGTTCCTTGGCATTCATGATGCTGTTTGTTCACTAAGGTTCTTTAACAAACCTCTGAGGGCTTCAAAGAACAGCTGTATTTATACTGAGATTAAATTACACACAGGTGGACTCTATTTACTAATTAGGTGACTTCTGAAGGCAATTGGTTGCACTGGATTTGAGTTAGGGGTATCAGAGTAAAGGGGGCTGAATACAAATGCATGCCACACTTTTCACATATTTATATGTAAAACATTCTGAATACCATTTATCATTTTCCTTCCATTTCACAATTATGTGCCACTCTGTGTTAGTCTATCACATAAAATACCAATAAAATATATTCACGTTTTTGGTTGTAACATGACAAAATGTGGACATTTTCAAGGGATATGAATACTTTTTCAAGGCACTGTACATAGTGCTTTAGAAACCTAAAGTTTATTCTGTTAGGATTTCACCCCTTTCCTAATCTTGATTAATGTCACCCCTTTCCGTTTAGGTAATTTATTTGCATGCTTACTTAAATTTCCCCCTACAACCCAGCCATTGTACACACAGGGCATTTCCCCATCCCCACCCCTCACCATAGTTTAAAAGAAAAATGTGATCCTTTTCATCCGAGGGGTCCCATCCTTGACTAAGGAATCCAAGTGCAGCACAAACACCATACTCATTATCCAGAGTGGCACACTGCCAATTCTTTGACCTAGACACTGACAGGGATTGCCAAAATTCTCAATATAAATTCTCCATCTCCAACTGTAGGCCTGTGCTGGCTGTCTTATTGGATTATTTGCAAATATAGAGCAGAGCACTGGCTGTGGTGGTTCTGAGCAAAATGCACAACTAAAAAGGTATATTTGGAGGTATGGCCTGCTAGAGGGAAAACTACTGCTGAGGTAGAGGAGGTTGCTTTGCAATGTTTGTAGAAAATGCACTCATTCCTTGGTCCCTGTGGAGGTTGTGTACTGTCTTTCCAATTAGAATATCAACTAAACATGTAATTTGACTATGGGTTCCCAAAGTGTAACAAAACTGCATAGCTAAATATGAGATTATTCATCCTCATAAAAAAAAAATTCTGCACAGTGACATCAATTTCAGTAAGATGTATAAAAAACAGCATAGATAAACCGTATATGACAACATAAACAGCTGGAGGAATAGTAAGAAAGAATCAGGAACACCAGACACCATGATTCTGTTAAATGCCATCTGAAATTGTCAAGAGACATTGACTAAAAAAATTACAAGATACTGACTTGACTCAGGAAAGATTTTGACAACATATGTGACAGAGTAAATGAAGCTAAAAATTACATCTCCGTTGCTGAGGGCCCAGAAGATGCACATGCTATGTGCATTAGTGGTCCTATGTCAAACATAAAAGAACACAAGAAAGAACCAAAAATACCTCGAAATGAATAAGGAGGATTATACTACTGGGTCTTCCTGAGGACACATATATTTATTATAGAGCAATACATTGTACAGCATGTGTGCGTGTGTCTGTGTGCCTGTGGAGGGAGGGGGTGTGCTCAACTGAAGCCCAAATTTGTATGTACTTTTGTTTAGTGCAGGGAAAAGTTTGGCAGCTCTGGTATATATAGTTCCCCTAATAAGGATATTTCCCCTCACTTCCTGTTAGGATAGGAAGTGATGAGAAATGTCTCTAAAGCCGTGTACACACGATCGGTTTTATAGATGAAAACAGTCCAAATGGACTTTTTTCATCCGACAAGCCGATCGTGTGGGCCCCATCGGTCTTTTTTCCATCGGTATAAAAAAATAGAACATGTTTTAAATTTTCCCGATAGAAAAAAAAATAGCATCCGATCGTCTGTGGGGAACTCCATCGGATAAAAAACCCACGCATGCTCAGAATCAAGTCCACGCATGCTCAGAAGCATTGCACTTAATTTTTCTCGGCTCTTCGGAGTGTTTTACGTCACTGCGTTTGGGACGGTCGGTTTTTTGACTGATGGTGTGTAGGCAAGACTGATGGAAGTCAGCTTCATCAGATTACCAATGGAAAAATCCATAGGAAATCCGATCATGTGTACAGGGCAGGGGCGGATCCAGGGGGGGACAACAGGGCA
This sequence comes from Rana muscosa, assembly GCA_029206835.1. Lineage (NCBI taxonomy): Eukaryota > Metazoa > Chordata > Amphibia > Anura > Ranidae > Rana > Rana muscosa. The sequence continues at coordinate 190,088,869 of CM055120.1, read as the reverse complement.
ATCCCCCCCCCCCCCCGAGACCATCTGTCACACTCACTTGCTTGCTCTGTTTTTTTTTGCTCCTGATCTCCCGGACTTTGGGGACTCGGTAACGGCCGGCCATAGGTCCCCTGGACCCCAAACTTGGCACACATGTAGCCCCATGTCCCCTTTACAAGTGTTTAAAGTTTGGTGTCTGGAAGACCTACGGCCGGGGAGCACTGATTTTTGAAACCCGGGCACTCCTTCCATAGACTCCAATGTTAAACAGTCATTTCTCTGCTGAATTTGTGGACCTGGTACCGGCCGGTTGTAGGTCCCCTGGATCCCAAACTTGGCACGTATATAGCCCCATGTCTCCTCTACAATTGTGCAAAGTTTGGTGTCTGGGAGACCTACGGCCGGGGAGAACCGATTTTTCAAAGCCAGGCACTCCTTCCATAGACTCCCATGTTAAACATCAGTCTAGGCATGGGCACAGTGAGGCATGGGCACAGTGAAGCAAAGTGAGGCACAGTGAGGCATACAGATGGACACCCTAGGCTTATACTCGAGTCAATAAGTTTTCCCAGTTTTTTGGGGGTAAAATTAGGTGCCTCGGCTTATATTCGTGTCGGCTTATACTTGAGTATATACAGTACTTGTTCTGCGGCTGCCGCTGCCTCTCTGAGTCTAATGTAGTTACGTGGCACACTGACACAATACCAGGAGCGGAGGAGGAGGTGGGTGGAGTCTCTTCCCTGCACTCGTTGCTAACGCCTGGGCCGCTTGGCGTCTAGCAATGAGTGACGTCAGTGAGTCACGTCGGGCCGCTCTACAGGCAGGTGCGATAGCGTGCGGCTCCACAGACGGGTAAGAAAGCGGGCGGCTCCGCTTCCGGCGCGGTGTGTGGGCGGGCAGCGCGGTTCGTGGACAGACCGTGCTGCTCAGTGTGTTGGCAGCGCAGGTGAGAGTGAGAGAGCAGGCTCATCTCTCACCTGCCCTGCATTCCTGCAGTGACTTCCGCCCTCACTGTGCAGGCAGCAGAGAGATTACATTATCTCTCTGTTGCCTGACTCTGGGAGTCTGGGACACAGCAAGAGACAACCAAAACTACATCTTAGCAGGCAAGTTAGTGACAATCCGCAAATTGTGTCAGGTGACGTGGCAAATGACAATCTGCATCTGGTGGCAGGCAAGTGACAATCAGCAAGGTGTGGCAGGTGAGTGGCAAGTGACAATCCGCAAGGTGTGGCTAGTGACAATCCGCAAGGTGTGGCAGGTGATGTGGCAAGTGACAATCCACAAGGTGTGGCAAGTGACAATCCACAAGATGTGGCAGGTGACGTGGCAAGTGACAATCCGCAACGTGTGGCAAGTGACACGCTCAGAGCTCCCACTAATTGCAGGCGACGGTGGCAAGTGACACACTCGGGGCTCCCACTGATTCTGCATTGAACTATTTAATTTTATATTACAATGTAATAATAGAAATAATGTGCTTCAATCATCCTGACACCATAACAACCTTGGTGCCGGGATGATTGACACGCCGACACCAGCCATTTCCCCGATAAATTTTCCACAAAAAAACATATTTTTTGGCAGTGCCCCTCCCGAGAAAAGACTCTGGATCCGCCCCTGGTACAGGGCTTTAGGGGAGCACAGATAAAAATATTTTTTGTAGTAAAGTGCGGAAAGGTTTAGAACAGTTGGCCCTTCCCCCAATTACTTTTAAGAACATGTTCACCCTTCACAACTTATCCAAATAACAAAAAATAATTCAAGTTAGGCTTTAAAATGTTTTTATCTTTTTTTTAATATATAAAATCTTTATTTGATACATTGGCATTGAAAAAATGGTACGTTAATTTGCAGAGCATTCTGGGCTTTCTATAAAGCCAGCCCGGTATTGTCTACCTCTTCTGTTCTCTAGTTTAATTGGATCTTTCTTCTGCCTCAATTGAACGGAACAGGGAGGGGAACATGTAACACCTCTGATTCATATAAATGTTAGTTTATTTTGATCTCAAGCTATTTAGTCCTTTAATAAACAGTTTTTGTTTTTTTCCCGCAAAGTAGCTAGGATTTGCCTGATTTCCTTTAAATCGATTTTACATTGAAAATTTGCATTCTCTGAAATCTCTTTGAAATTAGCAGCTATCTTCCCCCATGGAGAATAATTCACATATAAGGGTCCCCTTTAGGCCCCTTTAACCAGTGATTAGATGGATCAAAAAGGAAGTGACTTGATGTAAGTGGACATACATCTGGGTCCTTTCTGGATCATTGGACCAAATACAAGTTTCACTGTTCCACTGTTGTTCAATATTTAAAGTGTTACTAAAAACCACAACAGTAAAATCAGTCTGTATATGCAGTAAAGCATGCTTGTTATACTCACTGTGGAACCTAAGGGGTAATAATCTGCATTATGTAAAAAGCCTGTTTGATCCTGTCTCCTCTGATCCTATCCTTCCAGAGTCCCCAATATATCTCCTGATAGTACAGAGTCTATGGGACAAGCTGCACATGCTGTTTGGTGTGTATTGGTAGAGATGTTTTTTTTGGGAGAGTGCGTGTGATCAAGCACAGGGCCAATCAGCATTGTCCAGACAGAGGGTCAGGGGTCCTGCACCCTCACAGGACAATCATAGGATAATGAAAACACATCCTACAAGCTTTACCCAGACACTGATAGAAGTCACAAGACTGCTCTAACTGCTGACGAGAAAAGGTATTTAGCAGTTTATATTTACTAAAACTATTGCACTTCCATGTTCTGTGTACTGTGGAAGACCAGATATAGTAAATGCAGGGTCCTGGGTTTAGTAACATTTTAACTTTAATGCATTTGCATTGTGTTTGTATACTTGTGTAAGGTAATTAGATTGAATGTTTAGACCTTTACCAAAACAGTACTTACACTACAGCACAAAAGTTTTAGACAGGTGTAAACTTTTTTTGTAAATTAAGAATGTTTTCAGAAATAGAAGTGTTAATAGTTTTTTTATTTTTTATCAATTAACAAAATGGAAAGTAAATGAACCGAAGAGAAATCCAAATCAAATCAATATTCGGTGTTACCACCCTTTGCCTTCAAAACGGCATCAGTTCTTCTTGGTACACTTGCACGCAGTTATTAAAGAAACTCAAAATCCTTCTGTCTCTTCGTGTAATCCCAGACAGAATCAATGAGGTTGAGATCAGAGCTCTGTAGGGTCAAACCATCACTTTCATGGCTCCTTGTTTTTCCTTCTGCTTAAGATAGTTCTTAATGACATTGGCTGTATGTTTGGGGTCGTTGTCCTGCTGCAGAATAAATTAGGGGCCAATCACACACCTTTCTGATGGTACAGCATGACGGAAAAGTATCTGCCTGTATTTTTCAGCATTAAGGACACCATTGATCCTGACCATATCTCCAACTCCATTTGCAGAAATGCGGCCCCAAACTTGCAAGGAACCTTTGCCATGCTTCAATGTTGCCTGCAAAAACTCAGTATTGTACTGCTCTCCAGGCATTCGCTGAACAAACTTCCTCCTGCAACAGCCAAATATTTCAAATTATGACTCATCAGTCTAGAGCACCTGCTGCCATTTTTTGCACCCAAGTCCCTATGTTTTCATGCATATGTGAGTCACTCAGCCTTGTTTCCATGTTGGAGGTAGGGCCTTTTAGCCGCAATTCTTCCATGAAAAAGACTTCTCCAGACAGTAGATATGTGTACTTGGGTCCCACAGGTTTCCACTAGTTCTGCACTGGATATCTTCTGATGTCGAAGGGACGTAAGCAGGGGTCAAGTCCTGGGGAAAAAGTGTGGGAACTCACCCAAAATTCCCACCCCCACCTCAAAAATTAAAAAGTGTGTGTGTGTGTGTATATATATATATTGTACAGGATGCCAGTTTCAAGTAGGAGACAGGGTGGCTGTTCTAATGCCCACGGTGGAGAGAAAATTATTGGCCAAGTGGTAAGGTCCGTTTGAGGTAGTAGAGAAAGTGGGTGAGGTGAACTACAAGGTACACCAGCCAGGGAAAAGAAAACCATACCAAATCTATCACTTAAATTTGTTGAAACCCTGGAGAGAACAGGTATCCGCGGTGGTAGGGGTACAGTCAGGGGACCATGCAGGGATTGACCTGGTGCAGGTTGCTGCTACCCTAACTAGGCCCCAAACCCAGCAAGCAAAAGAGTTTCTGCAAAGAAATAGGGACATGTTTTCAGGGTTTCCCGGTCTCACCAACGTCATCGAGCATGACATTGTAACCGAGCCCAATGTAAAAATCTGGTTAAAACCTTACCGTATCCCAGAAGCTCATAGGGTGGCAATATCTGAAGAGGTTAAAAGAATGCTTGAGCTTGGAGTCATTGAAGAGTCACAGAACCCAACCCCAACGGCACCCTCCGCTTCTGCAACGACTTCAGAAAACGTAATGAAGTCTCCAAGTTTGATACATATCCCATGCCACGGGTAGATGAGCTAATTGAGAGGTTGGGTCCTGTCAGGTATATCACCATTCTGGACCTCACAAAAGGGTCCTGGCAGATTCCCCTGACAAAGGAAGCCAGGGTTCTCTACCCCGGAAGGCCACTTCCAATACAAAAGGATGCCATTTGGTCTACACTCTGCCCCCGCCACGTTCCAAAGGGCCATGGACAAAACTTTGCGTCCACATCAACGGTATGCTTCCGCCTACCTAGAAGACATAGTCATCTTCAGCACTGATTGGGAGTCCCATCTTCCCTGGGTTCAGGCAGTTGCAGACTCCTTGAGAAGCCCAGGGTTCACCATCAATCCGGAGAAGTGTGCCATTGGGGTGGAGGAAGCCAAGTACCTAGGGTATATTGTGGGTAGGGGGCTGGTGAAGCCCCAAATGAGTAAGGTGGAAGCCATACAGGACTAGCCCCGTCCCCTAACCAAGAAGCAGGTTAGAGCGTTTTTGGGCATAGTTGGCTATTATAGGAGGTATGTCCCCAACTTCGCAACCATCGCTGCACCGCTGACTGACTTGACCAGGGGCAGAAAGTCGGTGATGATAAAGTGGAATGCCGAGGCCGAGAAAGCTTTTCAAAAGCTTAAGACGGCATTGTGCCAGGATCCGGTGCTTGTAGCTCCGAATTTTGCAAAGGATTTTGTAGTGCAGACAGATGCTTCAAGTGAAGGGTTGGGAGCGGTCCTGTCTCAGGAAATCAATGGAGAAGAGCACCCCGTGGTTTTTCTTAGTAGGAAGCTGACGGCAGCTGAGAAAAACTATGCGGTGGTGGAGCGATACTACGATATTTCCTCCTATGTAGGAGGTTTCGCTTGGTGTCAGACCATGCTCCCCTTACCTGGATGAGACAGAACTAGCACACCAATGCCAGGGTAACAAGGTGGTTCCTTTGTCTCCAGGAGTTCAATTTCGTGGTAGAGCACAGACCCGGGAGACAACATCAGAATGCCGATGCCCTCTCCCGAGTCCATTGTATGGTGTCAAGTGGTGCCTCCAACACCTCCGCGTTGAGGCAGAGGGGGGGATATGTACAGGACGCCAAGGTTGGGTCCTGGAGAGGTGCTATACAGCACCAGTATTTGGGTTGTGGTCCCTTTAAAGAGAGCTTTGAGAGTGTTCAGGGGGTCACCCAAAGTGGGTGAGGGATTCCCGGCAAAAGAGTTAATCCAGAGAGGACTGGCTCACAGTCCTCTCTGTCTTGATAGAGTCATTTGGGGCCCGGAATTTCAGAGGCTCTAAAATAGGGATGAGCTTCGAGTTCGAGTCGAACCCATGTTCGAGTCGAACCCATGTTCGACTCGAACGTCGGCTGTTCGATCGTTCGACGAAGATCGAACATTATGGGCCGTTCGTGCCAAATTCGAGTGGTGCATCACGGCCCATAATTCACTGCGGCATCGCAGTGCATTGCTGGCTGTTGATTGTCCAAGCATGCACTATGACCCGCATGCTTGGCCAATCACAGCGCCGTCTAAACAGAGAGCCGTAATTGGCCAAAGCCAGGGTGGCTTTGGCCAATTATGGCTCAGGGGGTTTAGTACACGCCCCACACTATATAAGGCCGCCGGCTCTGCGGCCTTGTGTAGTGTGTTGGAGTTGTGAAAAGAGAGAGTTTACAGGGACAGACAGTGTCATTTATATTGAGTAGATAGAGCAGGCAGGCGAGTCAGTTAGCTGCAGTTACAGTGTGTAGAGGATATATATGCATCCTAGGTGTTGTATATATATTTATACACTGTATTGAGTTTAGCTAGCTCCGTTCCTGTTAGGCTCTATACTGTGACAGGCAGGCAGGTGATTGTGCTAGCTGCAGACAGTCAGTGTTTCACTTAGTGTACTACTGTGTGCTTTGCATAGCGTTCACCTAAAGCTCACCTGAATACAGTATATCTCTATACCAGGGATGAGCTTCGAGTTCGAGTCGAACTCATGTTCGACTCGAACATTGCCTGTTCGCCCGTTCGCCGAACAGCGAACAAATAGGGGTGTTCGCGGCAAATTCGAAAAATCTATGGGAGAAATCTAAAGTGTTAATTATAAAGGCTGATATGCAAGTTATTGTCCTAAAAAGTGTTTGGGGACCCGGGTCCTGCCCCAGGGGACATGTATCAATGCAAAAAGAAGTTTTAAAAACGGCCGTTTTTTCGGGAGCAGTGATTTTAATAATGCTTAAAATGAAAAAATAAAAGTGAAATATTCCTTTAAATTTCGTACCTGGGGGGTGTGTATGATATGCATGTGAAGTGGCGCATGTTTCCCGTGCTTAGAACTGTCCCTGCAAAAAATGTCATTTTTGAAAGAAAAAAAGTTTTTTAAAACTGACTCGCGGCTATTAATGAATTGTCGGCTCCCGGCAATACATACAAAAGTCATTGATAAAAAAAAAAAAAAAAAGCGTGGGGGTTCCCCAGAATTCAATTACAGGCCCTTCAGGTCTGGAATGGATATTAAGGGGAACCCTGCCGCAAATTAAAAAAAAAAATTGACGTGGGGTTCCCCCAAATATCCATTCCAGGCCCTTCAGATCTGGCATGGATTTTAAGGGGAACTCCACCCCAAATTTTAAAAAAAAATGGCGTGGAGTCCCCCTAAAAATCCATACCAGACCCCTTATCCGAGCACGCAACCTGGCCGGCCGCAGGGGAAAAGGGGGGGACGAGAGAGCGGCCCCCCCTCCCTCCTGAACCGTACCAAGCCACATGCCCTCAACATGGGGAGGATGTCCCCATGTTGATGGGGACAAGGGCCTCATCCCCACAACCCTTGCCCGGTGGTTGTGGGGGTCTGCGGGCGGGGGGCTTATCGGAATCTGGAAGACCCCTTTAACAAAGGGGACCCCCAGATCCCGGCCCCCCCCTATGTGAATTGGTAAGGGGTACGTTGTACCCCTACCATTTCACGAAGAAAGCGTAAAAAAATGTTTAAAAAAAACACACAAACACCTTGAAAAAGTCCTTTATTAAAAAAAAAAAAGCGGTGAAATCCAGTGTCCCGCGGCGATCCCGATGTCCAGCGCTGTCCTTCATTGGTTGTGCCTGAGCGGACCTGATGGGGAACTCCCTCTCAGTATTTTAAATGTATAGACCCGCCCCTTCTAAAGTTCCCCATCAGGTCCGCTCCCTCGGTATGTCGGACCCGCCTACGTCATTGGCTTGAGCGGGGAACTTCCTTCATTATGTAATTTAAATTTACATAGTGAAGGAAGTTCCCCGCTCAAGCCAATGACGTAGGCGGGTCTGACATACCGAGGGGGCGGACCTGATGGGGAACTGCTCTCACTTTGTTAATACATGTATAGACCCGCCCCTTCTCATGTTCCGCATCTGGTCCGCTGAGCGGACCTGATGGGGAACTTTAGAAGGGGCGGGTCTATACATTTAAAATACTGAGAGGGAGTTCCCCATCAGGTCCGCTCAGGCACAACCAATGAAGGACAGCGCTGGACATCGGGATCGCCGCGGGACACTGGATTTCACCGCTTTTTTTTTTTTTTTTTTTTTTAATAAAGGACTTTTTCAAGGTGTTTGTGTGTTTTTTTTAAACATTTTTTTACGCTTTCTTCGTGAAATGGAAGGGGTACAACGTACCCCTTACCAATTCACATAGGGGGGGGCCGGGATCTGGGGGTCCCCTTTGTTAAAGGGGTCTTCCAGATTCCGATAAGCCCCCCCCCGGGCAAGGGTTGTGGGGATGAGGCCCTTGTCCCCATCAACATGGGGACATCCTCCCCATGTTGAGGGCATGTGGCTTGGTACGGTTCAGGAGGGAGGGGGGGCCGCTCTCTCGTCCCCCCCTTTTCCCCTGCGTCCGGCCAGGTTGCGTGCTCGGATAAGGGGTCTGGTATGGATTTTTAGGGGGACTCCACGCCATTTTTTTTTTAAATTTGGGGTGGAGTTCCCCTTAAAATCCATGCCAGATCTGAAGGGCCTGGAATGGATATTTGGGGGAACCCCACGTCAATTTTTTTTTAAATCTGCGGCGGGGTTCCCCTTAATATCCATTCCAGACCTGAAGGGCCTGGTAATTGAATTCTGGGGAACACCCACGCTTTTTTTTTTTTTTATCAATGACTTTTGTATGTATTGCCGGGAGCCGACAATTCATTAATAGCCGCGAATCAGTTTTAAATGCAATTTTTTCTTTCAAAAATGACATTTTTTGCAGGGACAGTTCTAAGCACGGGAAACATGCGCCACTTCACATGCATATCATACACACCCCCCAGGTACGAAATTTAAAGAAATATTTCACTTTTATTTTTTCATTTTAAGCATTATTAAAATCACTGCTCCCGAAAAAACGGCCGTTTTTAAAACTTCTTTTTGCATTGATACATGTCCCCTGGGGCAGGACCCGGGTCCCCAAACACTTTTTAGGACAATAACTTGCATATTAGCCTTTATAATTAACACTTTAGATTTCGAACGTTCGAGTCCATTGTATTTAATAGGGTTCTAAAGTTTACACGAACATTTTGTCTGTTCGCAGGTTCTGGTGCGAACCGAACAGGGGGGTGTTCGGCTCATCCCTGCTCTATACTGTGACAGGCAGGCGATTGTGCTAGCTGCAGACAGTCAGTGTTTCACTTAGTGTACTACTGTGTGCTTTGCATAGCGTTCACCTAAAGCTCACCTGAATACAGTTAGTCTCTATACTGTGAAGGGCAGGCAGGTGATTTTGCTAGCTGCAGACAGTCAGTGTTTCACTTAGTGTACTACAGTGTGCTTTGCATAGCGTTCACCTAAAGCTCACTAGAATAAAGTTAGTCTCTATACTGTGACAGGCAGGCAGGTGATTGTGTTAGCTGCAGACAGTCAGTGTTTCACTTAGTGTACTGTATTCTTTGCATAGCTTTCACCTAAAGATTACCTGAATACAGTTAGTGACTATTATAGTGGTGTTCTCATAATAAAACCACAAGCAGAGAGCTGCAAGTATTTTCAGTGTACTGTGTCCTCTGCACAGTTTTCACCTAAAAATAACTGAAAACAATTGCTGCTTTTCCCATACTAACACCACAGCAGGCAGTTGATTCTGATAGCTGCATTATCAGTACAGACAAATATATATACATATATATATATATATATATATATATATATATATATATATATATACATCCCACCTTTGTGCAGCTACATTTCACTGCAGGCCATTAGTATGTCTGGAAGGCAAACAATGAGAGACAGGCAGGCTCTGTGTCTAGAGGCAACAGTGCTGCTGGTCATGGACACGGTGCATTCTCATCAGCACGTGGCCGTGGGACACGCTTGTCCTTCTTTTCGGCAGCTGGGCATGTTGAGCCGCAACATGCCAAAGACTTGGTAGAGTGGATGACCAAGCCGTCCTCCTCCTCCTCTCTCACCCAGGCTCAGGGTACTTTGTCTGGCAAAGCAGCTGCCAAAGCGGCCTCTTCCCTCGGCTCAATGGCATCAGACACTCCTTCCCTAGCCCCATCATGTCCTCCTGAGGAGTCCCCCGAACTGTTTGAGCACAGTGTTGGGTACATGCTCCAGGAGAATGCCCAGCGTTTTGAAGGCTCCGATAATGGAACCCAGCTGGCGGAAGGCAGTAACGTGAGCTCAGAGCGAGGGGGTAGTAACGTGAGCCCAGAGAGAGGGGGTGCCCAACAAGGTCAGCTATCTGGCAGTCATGTTCCCCCAGCTGCAGTATACTGCCAGATTGGCTCCAGTGATGAGGAGGGAGGGAATGATGTGGTCACTGACTCCACGTGGGTGCCTGATAGGAGAGAGGAGGAGGAGAAGGATAAGGCACATCTCCAACGAGGCAGGATGCCCTCCAGGAGCCAGCTTAAGGGCAGCACACCGACTGCATCACACCGCAGAGCTCCGCATGTGCATGGCGCTGCTGTCTCTGCGCGTTATTCTTTGGTGTGGGCCTTTTTTCAGACGTGTGCAGCAGATCGCACCATTGCCATTTGCAACATATGTCTAAAGCGTATCTCGCGTGGCCAAAACATCAGCCGCTTGGGCACCACGTGCTTGACCAGACATATGTCGACCTGCCATGCAGTCGGTTGGCAAGCTTACCTAAAAGACCCACACCAAAGAACAAAGCGGACCTCTCCTTGCTCCTCATCAGCTGGGATCTCCAACCCCACTATACCTTCAGTCCTCTCAGAAACCTGCACTGAGAGGAATGAAGGTGTAGAATTAGGTGTGTCACAGCCAAGTACTTGCGGGCAATCTGCTATTGGTAAACCGACGTCCGATTGTACCAGGCAAATTTCCCTGCCCCAGCTGCTGTACCACCAAAAGAAGTTCGCTCCCAGCCATCCATAGTTACATAGTTACATAGTTACATAGTTAGTCAGGTTGAAAAAAGACACAAGTCCATCCAGTTCAACCGTGAAAAAAAAATAAATAAAAAAAATAAACATATATCGTACAATCCCATATACCCAATTCTATACCCACAGTTGATCCAGAGGAAGGCAAAAAAAACCCAGAAGAGCATGATCCAATTTGCTACAGCAGGGGAAAAAATTCCTTCCTGATCCCCCGAGAGGCAATCGGATATTCCCTGGATCAACTTTACCTATAAATGTCAGTACCCAGTTATATTATGTACATTTAAGAAAGAATCCAGGCCCTTCTTAAAGCAATCTACTGAGCTGGCCAGAACCACCTCTGCAGGGAGTCTATTCTAGGCTTGTGCAATTCGTTTCGTAATGAATCGAAATTCGTCCGAATTTAGCAACTTTCGGACATTCGGAAGCATTCGAATTTCCGAACAAAGCAATTACGAATAAAACCGAATCCGAAATAAATTATACCGCAAAATAGCGAATGCCCGAATGTCTTCGGCATAATTCGTTATGAAAAAAGTTAGGAATGTACGAATCCATTCGAAGCACAATAACACTCTGCTCTGCTCTCTGCTTCTCCCTCACCATGCTGAACTCCCTCTCAAAATGGTGTACAGGGGCGGAGGCTATAGCCGCATGAAAAAACGAAAGTAAAATACGAGATTTCGAATCCATTCGAAGCAGAATAACACTCTGCTCTGCTCTCTGCTTCTCCCTCACCGTGCTGAACCCTCTCAAAATGGTGTACAGGGGTGGAGCCTATAGCCGCATGTAAAAAACGAAAGTAAAATACGAGATTTCGAATCATTACAAATAACCGCTATATATTTAGAAATGTACAAATCCATTCGAAGCACATTAGGCATAATAGGCAGCATCGTTGTGAGAGAGACACGGAAAATTACGAATCAACGAACCCCAAAAAAGTTACGAAAGTAGGAGTTGTGTCCAGAATCAACGAAAAACAACGTACTCTACCGAAAGTCCGAATTATAAAGCAACAAAAAATTCAACGAAAAATGTCGCTTGCGAAAATACGAATTAGTCCGAACACGAAAAATCCCATCTAGCAAAATTACGAATGATTACGAATCAACAGGACCGGAAAGAAACGAACCGAAACGGAACGAATTTTTCCGTTGTGCACAAGTCTAGACATTTTCACAGCTCTTACTCTGAAAAAACCTTTCCGTATTTGGAGGTGAAATCTCTTTTCCTCTAGACGCAAAGAGTGCCCCCTTGTCCTTTGTGTTGACCGTAAAGTGAATAACTGAACACCAAGTTCACTATATGGACCCCTTATATATTTGTACATGTTGATCATATCCCCCCTTAATCTCCTCTTCTCAAGAGAGAATAAATTCAGTTCCTCTAATCTCTCCTCATAGCTGAGCTCCTCCATGCCTCTTATCAGTTTGGTTGCCCTTCTCTGCACTTTCTCCAGTTCCCCAATATCCTTTTTGAGAACTGGGGCCCAAAACTGAACTGCATATTCCAGATGAGGTCTTACTAATGATTTGAACAGGGGCAAAATGATATCTCTCTCTATGGAGACCATACCTCTCTTAATACAAGAAAGGACTTTGCTCGCTTTGGAAACCGCAGCTTGGCATTGCATGCCATTATTGAGCTTATGATCTACCAAAACCCCCAGATCCTTCTCCACTACGGATCCCCCCAGTTGTACTCCCCCTAGTATGTATGATGCATTCATATTATTAGCCCCCAAGTGCATAACTTTACATTTATCAACATTAAACCTCATCTGCCACATAGTCGCCCAATTAGACAGAGCATTGAGGTTGGCTTGTAAATTGGCGACATCCTGTAAGGACGTTATTCCACTGCATAGCTTGGTGTCATCTGCAAAGACAGAAATGTTACTTTTGATCTCAGACACATGCCCAGCGGTTGAATGCTAGCTTGGCTAAATTGCTAGCACTTCAACTGCTGCCTTTTCAGTTGGTAGACTCTGCCCCCTTCCGTGAGTTTGTGAAATGTGCGGTTCCTCAGTGGCAGGTTCCCAAACGCCACTATTTCTCACGGAAGGCGATTCCGGCTCTCTACCAGCATGTGGAAGGCAATGTCTTGGCCTTGCTGGACAGAGCGGTCAGCGGTAAGGTAAATATTACCGCTGACTCATGGTCCAGCAGGCATGGACAAGGACGTTACCTATCTTTCACGGCACATTGGGTGACTCTGCTGGCAGCTGGGAAGGATGCAGGACAAGGTGTTGGAGGTTGTTCCGCCACCACGCCTCCAAAATGTTACTACTGGTGATTCTGACACACCTCTCTCCTCCACCCCCTCCTCTTCTTCTTCCTCCATAGCCTCTTCCTCTGCTGATTTGTCCTCGGAACCAGCGGTGCTCCGTAGGCATTCAAGGGGCTACGCAAGTACGCAGGCAAAAAGATGCCATGCGGTGCTTTAGCTGGTGTGCTTGGGGGACAGGAGCCACACTGGGGCAGAGATTCTGTCAGCTCTGCAGGGGCAGGCTCAGAGGTGGTTGACGCCACACCAGCTTAAGCCAGGAAAGGTGGTTTCCGACAATGGCACCAACCTCCTTTCCGCCTTCTGACAGGGACAACTGACCCATGTGCCCTGTTTGGCTCACGTCCTTAACTTGGTGGTGCAGCGGTTCTTGGGCAGGTACCCGGGCTTACAGGAGGTCCTGAAGCAGGCCAGGAAACTCTGTGGGCATTTCTGCCGGTCATATAATGCCAATGCTCGGCTGTCTGACCTGCAAAAGGATTACAACCTGCCCAAGAACTGCCTAATCTGTGATATGCCCACCAGGTGGAACTCTACGTTGGCCATGCTGCAGCAGCTGCACGCGCAGCAGAGGGCCATCAAAGAGTATCTGTTGCAATACGGCACCAGGACAGTGTCAGGGGAGCTTGGATTTTTTTCCCCGCGCCAGTGGGCCATGATCAAGGATGCATGCACTGTCCTGGCACCATATGAGGAGGCCACGAGGATGGTGAGCAGTGACAGTGCATGCATCAGTGACACTGTCCCTCTTGTCCACCTGTTGGAGCACACGCTGTGTGGAATAATGGACAGGGCACTTGAGGCAGAACAGAGGCAGGAAGAGGAGGACTTCTTTACCTCTCAAGGCCCCCTTTATCCAGACAGTGTTCCTGCTGGCCCAGCTATCACACAGGAAGAGGAGGAGGAGGAGGAAGAGGAGGATTGTGTCAGCATGGAGGTGGAGACTAGCACTCAGCATCAGCAGCAGTCTTCAAGGGATCAATTACAGTCCCAAGACACCCATGGACTTGTACGTGGCTGGGAGGAGGTGGCTGCGGATCATGTCGTCCTCAGTGACCCAGAGGACTCCGCACCGAATGTCTCAGAAAACCTATGCTGCATGGCCTCCCTGATCCTGCAAAGCCTGTGGCAGGATCCTCGTATTCGTGCGATCAAGGATTATTACTGGCTGGCAACCCTCCTTGATCCACGTTACAAGGGTAAGGTTGCGGACCTTATCTTGCCGTCGCAGAGGGAGCAGAGGATGAGGCATTTTCTGGAGGCCTTTCAGAAAGGTCTGTGTAACGCGTTCCCAGAGACTGGGAGGTTACAAATTCCTGGTCCTGGACAACGTGTTGCTGAGGCTTCGGTCAGTCAAAGAAGGAGCGGTGGAGAAGGTGGCCATCTGACCGATGGGTTCAGACAATTTTTTAGTCCGCAGCCCCAAGGTATGATCGGTTCCAGCAACCATCGCCAGCGTCAGGTTTACATGGTGCAGGAATACCTAGGGGCAAGATCAGACTTGGACACATTTCCCACCGAAAATCCTCTGGGTTACTGGGTCTTGAGGATGGATCACTGGCCAGAGCTTGCACAGTATGCAATTGAGATACTGGCCTGTCCTGCATGCAGTGTTCTTTCGGAACGCACATTCAGTGCTGCTGGAGGCTTTGTAACCGATCACAGGGTGCGCCTGTCCACCAACTCGGTCGATCGACTGACCTTCATAAAAATTAATCAGTCTTGGATCACCACCAGCTACCAAGCACCTGATGCTGATGTAACAGAATAATTTTCTTTTAAATGTCAGATCCCTTCAAGACTGCCTATGCTGATGCAGAGTGACTATCCTGTTATGCTGAGTGACTATCCTCTTCCTCCTCAATAATCATGCTGATAGCTTGAAAGAACATTTTAGTTCCGGGCACCGCCACCAGTGGCTAAGGCCCAATTTTTCAGCCCCTGTTTAACAGGGGTGTGTATTTACAATTTTTGATGCAATGCTTTGCAGCAGGGGTCATTGCTGTGCTCCAAGTACAGTATCTGTAAGGGGTTGCAGTGTTGTGGCACCAGCACCAGTGCCTAAGGCCCAATATTTCTGCCCCTGTTTAACAGGGGCATGTAATTACAGTTCTTGATCTAATAATTCACAGCAGGGCCCATTCCTGCGCCCACCAAGATTAACTGTGAGGGCTTACAGTGTTGTGGCAACACCACCAACACCACCACCACCAAAGGCCCAATTTTTCTGCCCCTGTTTAACAGGGGCTGTTTAATTAAAAATTTTGATGCAATACTTTGCAACAGAGCTCATTGCTGCGCTCCAAATACAGTATCTGTGAGGGGTTGCAGTGTTGTAGCACCAGCACCAGTGCCTAAGGCCCAATTTTTCTGCCCCTGTTTAACAGGGGCGTGTAATTACAATTCTTGATCTAATACTTTGCAACAGGGCTCATTGCTGTGCTCCAACTACAGTATCTGTGAGGGGTTGCAGTGTTGTGGCACCAGCACCAGTGCCTAAGGCCCAATTTTTCTGCCCCTGTTTAACAGGGGCATGTAATTACAATTCTTGATCTAATATTTCACAGCAGGGCCCATTCCTGCGCCCACCAAGATTAAATGTGAGGGCTTACAGTGTTGTGGCAACACCACCACCACCACCAAAGGCCCAATTTTTCTGCCCCTGTTCAACAGGGGCATGTAATTACAATTCTTGATCTAATATTTCACAGCTGGGCCCATTCCTGCGCCCACCAAGAGTAACTGTGTGGACTTCCTCACTGTTGAAGTCACGAGGTGCGTGACGTAACGGCGTAGGGAGGAAGCGAGGTCACCATGAACCGGAAGTACCCGGAGGAACAGTAAGATGGTGTTTTCAATGCCGCGGTCTGCATACACGCTTATCTTACTTTGTTTTATGTACGTGCATATTATTTTTATTGAATAAAATAGTTTTTACCGTAACACACTACACTATTGGAGGCTTCTTTCTCTCCCCCACTCCCGATCTGGCCCTATTGCTGGAGGCCCCCCCCCCCCCCACATAGGTTATTGCCATCCATGTGATGATAAGATCACACTAAAAGATCACAATCGGGATATTGAGTGGTGAGGAGGATTGAACAGAGGAAGGAGGAGAATATACTTCATGCCCCACCTGTCTGTCCAAAGACTTTATTGCATTAAGGGACTTTTTATTTAGAAGCCAGCCTTTGCAAAACAGGACTCATATCCATTTCTATGAGCACTTATTTAGCACTTTACAGGTTGTTACGCTGTTTCATATGTGTACTTGTTGCATGTTTGCACATTTTGCTTATTTTGCACATTATGGTCACATTTATTTTAGTGTTGCTATTTATTCACTGATCCTATTATTGGATCCATATTCGCTGTTTATAATTTTAGGACACTATTGCACTGTTTAGAGTGGATTTTGTCATCTAGCTTTTAGCGCGAGAACATTATATATGTATTTTGACCGCCTGTATACTGCTGTTCAGAGTATATAGGGCCTTTTTTTATTTTGGGTGCGGGGTTCCCCCTTAACCACTTAAGCCCCGGACCATTACGCAGCTTAATGACCAGAGGTGTTTTCACAATTTGGCACTGCGCTGCTTTAACTGGAAATTGCGCGGTCATGCAATGTTGTACCCAAACAAAATTTGCGTCCTTTTCTTCCCAAAAATAGAGTTTTCTTTTAATGGTATTTAGTTGCCTCTGTGATATAAACGAAAAAAGACTGAAAAAGACTGAAAATTTTGAAAAAAAATGATATTTTCTACTTTTTGTTATAAGAAAAATTGAATAAACTCAATTTTAGTCATACATTTAGGCCAAAATGTATTCAGCCACATGTCTTTAGTAAAAAAAAGTCAATAAGCGTATATTTATTATTTATCGCAAATGTTATAGCGTCTACAAACTAGGGTACATTTTCTGGAATTTACACAGCTTTTAATTTATGACTGCCTATCTCATTTCTTGAGGTGCTAAAATGGCAGGGCAGTACAAACCCCCCCCCCCCCCCAAATGACCCCATTTTGGAAAGTAGACACCCCAAGGAAATTGCTGAGGCATGTTGAGCCCATTGAACATTTTTTTTTTGTCCCAAGTGATTGAATAATGACAAAAAAAAAAAAAAAAATTACAAAAAGTTGTCACTAAATGATATATTGCTCACACATGCCAAAGTTATATGTGGAATTGCACCCAAAATACATTTTGCTGCTTCTCCTGAGTACGGGGATACCACATGTGTGGGACTTTTTAGGAGCCTAGCCGCGTACGGGCCCCCGAAAACCAAGCACCGCCTTCAGGATTTCTAAGGGCGCAAATTTTTGATTTCACTCCTCCACTACCTATCACAGTTTTGAAGGCCATAAAATGCCAAAAAAGCACAAAACCCCCCCAAATGACCCCATTTTAGAAAGTAGACACCCCAAGGAAATTGCTGAGAGGCATGTTGAGCCCATTGAATATTTTTTTTTGTCCCAAGTGATTGAATAATGACAAAAAAAAAATTACAAAAAGTTGTCACTAAATGATATATTGCTCAGACATGCCATGGTTATATGTGAAATCAAAAATTTACACCCTTAGAAAGCCTGAAGGCGGTGCTTGGTTTTTGGGGTCCCCGTACGTGGCTAGGCTCCCAAAAAGTCTCACACATGTGGTATCCCCGTACTCAGGAGAAGCAACAGAATGTATTTTGGGGTGTAATTCCACATTTGCCCATGGCATGTTTGAGCAATATATCATTTAGTGACAACTTTGTGCAAAAAAAAAAAAAAATAGTCTTTTTTCCGCAACTTGTGTCAACATATAAAATATTCCATGGACTCGACATCAGTAGTGTATTTAGGTTTTGTGCTGCCCTAGGCCTCACTAAACTCATGTACCCCCTAATTTAAATATGGACCACCCCTTCCTGTCAAGGCCACACCCCTTTCTGTTTAAGACCCGCCCTGAAATTTTCGAATGGGGACACTAGTTCTTAGGGTCTGGGGGGGGGGCATTGGATTCCCTTAATTTGCATAGATATCCTCTCACTTCCTGTTTGGCTATGGGGCAGGAAGTGAAGGGAAATCTCTGCAATGGGACAGGGATGGTAAAAAATAAACTGACAGGGACTATAACCCTCCCTTACTCTATATGGAAGGAACAGTTTAAAAATAAAATAAAAAAGCAAAATTAATAATAATAAAAAAAAAAAAGCACCCCTGTCCCGCCCTGCTCTTGCGCAATGGCGAACGCAAGCATCGGTCTGGCGTCCTATGTAAACAGCAATTGCATCATGCATGTGAGGTATCACCGCAAAGGTCAGATCGAGGGCAGTCATTTTAGCAGTAGACCTCCGCTGTAAATCTAACGTGGTAACCTGTAAAGGCTTTTAAAAATGTATGTAGTTTGTCGCCACTGCGCGTTTGTGCGAAATTTTAAAGCATGTCGTGTTTGGTATCTATGTACTCGGCCTAAGATCATCTTTTTTATATCATCAAACATTTGGGCAATATAGTGTGTTTTAGTGCATTAAAATTAAAAAAAGTGTATTTTTTCCCAAAAAAATGCGTTTGAAAAATCACTGCGCAAATACTGTGTATAGATATGTTGTCTATATTTCTACTTTAGGCACAAATTTCTGATAATTTTTTGGAGAGGACTAAGAAGATATAATCATGCCAGTGGTGCAGCAGAAAACATAGAGCACAGAGAGGAAGGTGTGTGGTTCAGGCTGATAGGACAGTCAAAATTAGTAGCAGCTTACGTTACACTAACAGTGTTGTACAAGCCGCCGCGGGACTCTTTCCATGCTGCCCCCCTGCAAAGTGCTGCCCTAGGCCAGGATACAGCGTTGCTCGACATGCCTCTCAGTATATAGCTTGGGGTGTCTACTTTCCAAAATGGGGTCATTTGGGGGGGTTTTGAACTGTCCTGGAATTTTATACACAACATTAGGAAGCTTACATCCACTCTTCTAACCACTTGAAGACAAAGCCCTTTCTGACACTTTTTGTTTACATGAAAACATTTATTTTTTTTAAAGAAAATTACGTTGAACCCCCAAACATTATATATTTTTTTTAAAGCAAAGGCCCTACAGATTAAAATGGTGAGTGTTGCATTTTTTTTCCACACAGTATTTGCGCAGTGATTTTTCAAACGCATTTTTTTGGGAAAAAATACACTTTTTTTAATTTTAATGCACTAAAACACACTATATTGCCCAAATGTTTGATGATATAGAAAAGATGATCTTAGGCCGAGTACATAGATACCAAACATGACATGCTTTAAAATTTCGCACAAACGCGCAGTGGCGACAAACTACATACATTTTTAAAAGCCTTTACAGGTTACCACGTTAGATTTACAGAGGAGGTCTACTGCTAAAATGACTGCCCTCGATCTGACCTTTGCGGTGATACCTCACATGCATGATGCAATTGCTGTTTACATATGACGCCAGACCGATGCTTGCGTTCGCCATTAAGCAAGAGCAGGGCGGGACAGGGGTGCTTTTTTTTTTTTTATTATTATTAATTTTGCTTTTTTATTTTATTTTTAAACTGTTCCTTCCATATTTTTTTTTTTATCATTTTTATTGTTATCTCAGGGAATGTAAATATCCCCTATGATAGCAATAGGTAGTGACAGGTACTCTTTTTTTGAAAAAAACTGGGGTCTATTAGACCCTAGATCTTTCCTCTGCCCTCAAAGCATCTGACCACACCAAGATCGGTGTGATAATATGCTTTCCCAATTTCCCAATGGCGCTTTTTATATCCGGGGGGGGGGACATTCCCTCCCACTGCTTGTAAAAGCAGTCCAGAGGCTAAATAGCTGCTAGGATTGCTTTTACATGAAAGTCGGCCGCTGGCTGAAAAGAATGATACCAAGATGATACCTAAACCCACAGGCATCAATCTGGTATAACCATTCAAAGTCCAGCAACATACCAGTACGTTGCTGGTCCTTGTTGGACATGTATTGTAATCTTTTTTTTCATGCAGCCTGTTGGCTGAACGAAAAAAAGAGATTGATCGGTGGGTATGCCCACCATTAGAATACCTCCCTTCATCCACCCACTTCTAATGATGGGCATACATGCACCATTTATATATGCCGAAGCATGGGGGCATCCTCCCGCAAAAGTTATGCCGCGTACACACGGTCTGACTTTTCCACGGGCAAGCCTCCGTCTGAATTTTGACCGTATGTACGCGGCATTAGGAGCAAAATCGTTCCTCCGCTCCTCCGCTCCTCCACCCCTGCTGCCCCCATGCTTTGGCATATATGCTTTTTTTTTTTAACTGTGGTGGTGAAATCACCTCCTACAGCACTGGAGTCGCAGGGATCAGGCCTGTCTCTGCGAACACTGCAGTTATGTGTGTTGTGTTTTGTAAGTGACAGTGATCGATCGATACTGCACTTGGGTGGCCTGGGCTGGACGGAGGGGCAAAACGCAGGTGCTAGCAGGTATCTGGGCTGATCCCGCTAACACTGTGTTTTTGGGAACCCTAAACTGCTGGGGACGCTAGTATAGATCTGATCAGATGAGATATTGATCTGTTCAGATACTATACCACTAAGGGGGGTGTATGCTTCACGCGTGGGTGTTAGCATTACTGGCACTAACCTGATGCTGCCTGGGGCGACGCAGACCCTCTCTGACGCTAAAACCTAATTGATATCACCCGCCGGGCGGTCAGGGGGTTAAACCTGTATTGGGTTATATACGGCGGGTGCCTTGACACTATAAAAAGCAAACGAACTAACCAGCGTCACCCGTAACACTTATATGGTGATCACTGGTGAAAAGGTTAACTAGGGGCAATCAGGGGGTTAAACCTTTATTAGGTAATATATGGGGGTACCTAACGCTATATAAAAACCTGACGGGGAACCTAAATAACAAAATAACTAACTGGCTAACCAATGTCACCAGTAACACTTATACGGTGATCACTGGTGAAAGGGTTAACTAGGGGCAATTAGGGGGTTAAAACCTTTATTAGATAATATATGGGGGTACCTGACGCTATAAAAACCTGCGGCGAACCTAAAAAAAATAACTGACTACCTAGCGGCACCAGCATAACTAATACAGCGATCAGAAAAACGATCGCTTAGTGACACTGGCAAAAGGGGGTGAAAGGGTTACCCGGGGGGCGATCAAGGGGTTAAACCTTTATTAGGTAATATATGGGGATACCTGACGCTATAAAAACCTGCAGTGAAACTAAAAGAAATAACTGGCTACCTATCGGCATCACCGACACCAAAACAGCGATCAGAAAAACGATCGCTTAGTGACACTGGCAAAAGGGGGTGAAAGGGTTACCTGGGGGCGATCAAGGGGTTAAACCTTTATTAGGTAATATATGGGGGTACCTGACGCTATAAAAACCTGTGGCGAACCTAAAAAAAATAACTGGCTACCTATCGGCACCACCGACACTAAGACAGCGATCAGAAAAACGATCGCTTAGTGACAGTGGTGCTAGGGGGTGAAAGGGTTACCTGGGGGGCGATCAAGGGGTTAAACCTTTATTAGGGGGGGTTAGGGGGCTACACTGGACCTAAAACTAACTGCCCTGACACTTTTACAGTCACAAATGGGAGGGCCATGCACTTGAACTTGGACCGTAGGTTCTCCCTCCGGGCATGGGCCCCGGGAATTGCTCGCTCTCTAATGGCGTCCGCCCCTTTTGTACCCTCTCCCGGCATGCACAGTGGGTAGACCACGCCCACTGCATGGCCGCCTAGAGAGGACACCCAATCGCCACTCCATCACCTGTGGTTCAACCCCGAGTACAAGTGACAGCGCCACCCATACTTCTAAGGGGAACTGCATGCCAGGTGAAACAGCAGCAAGGCAGAGTCCAGTAAGAATTGGAAGATCCGAGCCAACTACCACTCAAATCACCCCTAAATTTAGCATAGCTGTCCCCCTAAATTGAGACCCCCGCTACACACTCCCCTCTCTTGGAAAGACACTGCCTGGAGACAAATTTTCACGCTCAATCCTGAGCAGGTGCAAACTTACCTTCAAAACTATGTACAAAAAAATAAAAAAAACATTTACCAGAGTGCCTGAATCAAAGCAGTGAATTTCAGCAAAAGGAGAGAGACAGGAATATTTTCACAATACACAATAAATAACATTCCCTCCCACCATCCTATCACAACTAAGTCCCACCCAATCTCCGGTGAAGTTGCTTGATGGTCTCCTGCATGGGAAAGAAACACATATCACAAAAAAAAAAAACATCCTATCACTACGATATGTACATGAATCAAACCATCTCTCCTAAGCCTGGTGTATCTTAAATAACAGTACTTATGCAAGTGCTTGTAAAAGTTCGCCAGACCACTACCACCTAGCGGCAGCACACACATATTTCTTTCAACCTAAGTGCACACTGACGCACCACACTACAAGGATCCCCTTGTTGATCTCGGCGGCTTCCAGCTTGGCCCTGACTAGCTCTACCCCAAAGTTTTTTTTTTTTTCTTTGAAAAGGGAAGGGTACACACAAAAAAAAACAGTCCTTCAAAAAGTAAAAAAAATCCCCGGGAATAGAGTCAGCACAGCTGTTCAAGGCATTTGTCCCCGAAGTGGTAATAACAAAAAAAAAAACAAGTACCACTTCAAAGGTAAAAACTGGGATCAGGGAGAGTCAGAGATTTCCAGTCCTTATCCAAGGTCTCTATAGAATTAATCGCATTGTCTTTGTCTTTACTGCAGATCACGACCCGATCCGCATGTATGTGCCGACCCAGAGTCCAGTCTCTTCGGCAACCCTTGTACCTCCCAGTCATTATGGCCGAACATGAATAGTACCTATGGCCTTTCTTTACCTCCAAACGATCCCAGATAAAGTCACTGTACCATCATTCCCGAGAGGCTTCAATCTCAAATAGCAAGTTCTTTGGGACGTATGGGTACTCCCATCCATAGTCCGCAGCAACCTTTTGGTTCAAGAGCCGCTGCAGTCGGGCTAAAGGCGGCATGGTCGCCTGATCTCCAGCTCCTGGCAGGACGATGGCGTCCGGAGATCTCCTAGGGCGTACAGGCTCCAACTGTGGCATAGGAGGCCTTAGTGATGGACGGGCCTCCGAAACAGCAGGCACGGAAGACACCGGAGCACACAAAGCGGGCACGGGAACAACTTCTCCAGCATTAGCAGGGGCTTCCACCCGGGGTGTAGTTTCCCCAGAGTCCATGGGTGATCCCTTTACACTACAGGGAAAAGTTAGGGAAATATTGTCCCATCCCTTACTTGTAAACAGTTCATCAATCCCCACATCATCTCCCAAATCAGAGGAAGAGTCTATGTCCGAAGAGTCCCACATCTCAGCTGGCAGACAAACTCTCGTGGACACAGTATCACCAGCTTTCAAAAGTTCCTTTTTGGGTCAGGTACCCAGGCGTCCCTAATAGAACAGACACTGACCTTTTTCCCTTTCCCCGGCCTACCTCGACCTTCACACATCATGGACCGTTAGGAAACTCCTCCGGCTGGACAATCCGGGTCAGGCAGACGCTGGGCTGAGCCTCCACCGCAGCCGCGGGAAGCCTTTACGAGTCCTACCTTCCTTTTAGCAGGCGGAAGGGAGGGCTCCGTTGCGACTGAGGCAGCATCCGCTGGGTATTCCGCCTCAAATTCCTCAATGGCCGGAGCTTCAGTCTTTACATCCGCTACCTCTGCGGGACTGCGCTTGGGGATTGCAGTGATAGCACACATCTTCTCCTCAGGAGTAACAGCACCTGAGATCCAATTCACTCGGTAAACCTTTGTCTTCTCTGTTGGCTGCTCTACCTCGAACAGGAATTCCCCACAGCGGGTGCATCTCCCGAAAGGCCGAAGGTGCACAATCAGTCCCTGACACTTTACACAGATCATGCCCAAGGCCTCTGCATCTCTGCATGCATAAAGGGCAAAGCGGCCTCTGGGCTTCAGCCGGATTCCTGTGTCAGTCAAAGAGGCAGCAATAGGGGTCACATCCATGGGTGGATCGGGCAAAAGAGCACAGGATCCTGGTGAAGCAGGTTTCCAGGAAAGAGCGGACATGTCGCTTCGTCAATAGTCTAACAGATAATGTCCCTTTTGGCGCCAAACGCACCACGAGGAGCACACACTTGGCGGGGCTCCTCCCCTTTTTCTTCCTTCGCTGCACGCACTTCGCGGGCTTTCTAGATTTGATACACGAACTATGCAGCTGAAAATACAGCCAGACCTGAATCTTCCTTTCTCCCACTTGTGGCGCAGGCCAGATCCTAAAAAAAAAAATGGCCGACCTCCACGGAGCCTTACAGGGGAATAAAGTCCAACTTTTCCGTGGGGTATCACTGCAAAATCCCGGACTCCGAGCCCCCACGTGTAGCACCCAGACCACTTTTCTCTCCCTTCTTTGGCTCACTCGCAGGAGGAAAAGGCGCCCGATGCCACCATGCCCATACCCTCTGGTTTGCAGAGGTTAGGCACACTTATAACTTATGGGTCTTGCAGTAAGGTTCTCCTCAAAGTTGGTTCTCATCCCTAAGAATGTAAAGGACAAGTCTCTATATCCCCAAGTAACTTCAAGGTCCACACCAGTATCAACTCCAACGTAGAGTTTATTTTTCTTATGCATGAATAACCACAAAGTTGAGAAGAGGGAAAGGTGTTAGAAGAGCAAATCAGATTCAGACACTCCTGACTTCCTCGCCACTCGATCCCGAGCGGGTATAGCTCACCCGGATAGTCACCCAAGGGCACTAGCAGCCGGCATGTAGCTCTAACAGTCAATCAGATTCCCTTAATGGATGCGATCGGGAGATCCCTTGCCACAGAATCTATAGTGTCCCAAACCTCCTAACGGTCCCGTTGTTTAAATCCCTTTTCGGATGGATGACATCCCTCCAGAGAGTTACTGGGCCCCTTCCTTCACTGTGATCTCTCACCAGTCCTTCGGAACGGTCCTCCCCCAGCCTCCTCTTCAAGATGCGGGTCCCCTTGCAAGGCTGCACCCTGGGATTCTTCCTTCCCGAAGTGGGCTCCAGTTAAAGGTGCTGGGCCCAGGGCTGAAGTTGCAGTCCCAGGACTAAAGGTGCCTGGGACTGAGGCGCATGTGGCCCAATGGCCTGGAGGGCCATACACTTGAACTTGGACCATAGGTTCTTCCTCCGGGCATGGGCCCCGGGATTTGCTTGCTCTCTAATGGCGTCCGCCCCTTTTTGTACCCTCTCCCGGCATGCACAGCGGGTAGACCACGCCCACTGCACGGCCGTCGAGAGAGGACACCCAATCGCCACTCCATCACCTGTGGTTCAACCCCGAGTACAAGTGACAGCGCCACCCATACTTCTAAGGGGAACTGCACGCCAGGTGAAACAGCAGCAAGGCAGAGTCCAGTAAGAATTGGAAGATCCGAGCCAACTACCACTCGTATCACCCCTAAATTTAGCATAGCTGTCCCCCTAAATTGAGACCCCCTCTACACATGTAATGCTTTAAAATTCAGTATGTTTTTGATTTTATTGATCTATTATTATTATTATCTATTTTTAGTAGTAGTTAGTCGCATTCAGTTGGTCATGGTCTGTAATGTTGACGAAATTGAAGCTTGTCCAAGTCACTTTTTCAGTTCTAATGAGTTCTTTACTAAGTATAGACTCTTTTAGACACTATTTTGGTGTTATATATGTAGCGCTACCCCCAGTTAAGAGAGCCGCTGATATTGATTTGGGCCCTGCAGTGCACCGCTGTCAACCCCCGGCAATCGGCTCTAACCTCCCGTGGCACAGCTGGTGATAGAGAGATAGGACCGCGTGATCGCAACTGTTGGTGACGCAGTCCTATAACAAACATACACAGAATATACTTTAAAACTCCTATTAAAGTAAGCGGAACTGACACCAAATGTACTTTACCCAGATATTTTACTGAGGCTAATGGGCAAGTAATAAACAACAGTATAACAAGTTGCAGATCCCTGCAATAAACAGTAATAAAGATAAACAGAGT
The DNA here is from genome assembly GCA_029206835.1 of Rana muscosa. NCBI lineage: Eukaryota > Metazoa > Chordata > Amphibia > Anura > Ranidae > Rana > Rana muscosa. Next base: position 190,062,823 of record CM055120.1, on the reverse strand, counting down.
AATCAGAATAATAAAGTATTGCTATGCAACTCTAGCGCTGCCCTTTTACAGCTACTTCCCCTCATGGGTAGACTAACACCCAGCAATGTCTACCTATGCAGTCAGGCCTGACTGATCTAAATGGAAGTTCAGTGAAACAATATTCGCTAGCAATCTCTCGGTGGTGCACTTGAAGAACAACTTTGTAATCCCAACGAATAGTAAAGATAAAGTATCTGTCTTTAAACAGCTCTCACCACCTGGACAAGTCCAAGTCCCTTTCCTCCATCGATTCTTCTAGGAACAGGAATCCACCGACATCCAAGTCTTCAATCCTTCTGGTGTACTGCAGCAAGGAGGATTAGATGTCTCTAAGGCTCTGCTAGGCTGGCAGAGGGCTCTTTGGAAAGGAGCATACGGCCCGGGCTTCAGGCCTTGTGCACACAGCAGTTCAGCACAGACATCCTCTTGCTAGGAGAGGGGGGTCCAAAGAGGCCGACCAAAACTCCGCCTCCCCTTTATAAAGTCTGCCCCAGCAGTCTCTGTTCTGGAGCAATGCACCCTGGGTGCTGCAAGATGTACTGGGAGATGTAGTCTCTCTCTCCTCTGCTTTCACTTCCATAATGTCTCTTTACTTCCTCCCGACTCACCTCTCACCTGGAACTTCTTGTCTCTCTGCATTAAAGGGGAACACCCCGCTACACACTCCCCCCACTTGAACTCTTTGGTCCCCAAAGATAAACTTCAACAAATACTGTTTACCATTTTGGACAATGTCGAGCATGATGTTGGCATAGGGAATTCCCACCAAAACTTTGGGATGGAACTCTCTTGCCCACAGGTCACACTACCATGAGTGGCCTGCCTAACTGTGCCAGAGAGTGAGCTGGGGTTGCCCTCCACCAAATGGACGGTGGAAGGATCAGGTTGTTCAACACTTCTCCTAGCCGTTACAACAGAGTCCTCTGAGCTCGTCCCCATTTGGGGGTAAGTTAGTTTCTTGGGAGGCCTGATGACTCTGCGAGCCCTCTGCTCTCTTGGTGCTTCTGACTCTGGCACCACAGGCTCTTCTTCAGGAGTAAGTTCAGGTAACATTGCTGGTTCTGGAACCTCTGATTCAGAAGTCGACTGACGTATGGAATCTCTAGAGTCCTCCTCTGCGCAAGTGTCAGGAACATCTTCCCAGTAATCAGCTGAGGGACTGAAGGGTATGAATTCAGTAGCCTCCGGATTCAGCGTTGCATCTGGGGTATCCCCTCCATTTGGGAGATCTATGGCGGACGTTCCCAGAGTCGAGGGAGGCCACAGCCAGTCCAGTTCTCCACCTTCTTCTGTACTCAATTGGGAGGCCTCCCCATCTTTGGCTCGAGAGGTCTGGGACCGAGTGTTCGGCCTAGGAATATCCAGGATAGAGGCCGGTTCAGGGGAGTCTCTCACGGGAGGTATTCTGACTGCCTCAGCAAGTGGGAGCAGGTGGTTCCGATGCCACGTCTTCAGTGGACCCACCTTTCCTTCTGGCTTTAGTTTGTAGACAGGAAAACCGGGCAACTTCCTACAGACAACATAGGGCTCAGATCTCCACCTGTCGGCAAGCTTGTGTTTTCCAGGGACCCCCAGATTGCGTAGCAGTACTCGGTGCCCGGGCTGCAGATCTTGCACTCGAACCTTCAGATCAAAATTTCTCTTGTTGCGGGCCCCCCTTTGATCCGAAGCCGCCTGGGCTTGTTCATAGGCCACCTGCAAGCTACGTCTAAGTCTGTCCACGTATCTCTTGTGGGATGTAGCTGAGGTATTGTCTATAGAAGTGCCAAAGGCCAGGTCCACAGGTAGCCTTGCTTCTCTCCCAAACATAAGTCGATAAGGGGAGTAGCCAGTGGCGTCACTTGTGGTACAGTTATAGGCATGTACTAGGGCTGATATGTGCTGACTCCAGTGTTGCTTCTTCTCTGTTTCTAAGGTTCCCAACATGTTGAGCAGGGTCCGGTTAAATCTCTCCGGCTGAGCATCTCCTTGTGGGTGGTAAGGCGTGGTTCTGGTCTTCTTTATTCCTAATGAATCCAAAAGTCTTCGGATCAACCGACTCTCAAAGTCCCTTCCTTGATCTGAGTGGAGTCTCTGTGGTAGTCCGTAATGGACAAAATACTTCTCCATAAGTATCTTGGCCACGGTGGATGCCTTCTGGTCTTTGGTTGGGAAAGCTTGAGCATAGCGGGTGAAATGGTCGGTTATTACCAGAACATTCCCCAATTCACTCAGGTCGGGTTCGAGGCAGAGAAAGTCAATGCATACCAGATCCATTGGGCCTTGACTCTGTAAGTGGCCCATTGGGGCAGCTTGATGGGGTAGGGTCTTTCTCTGAATGCATCGTGCACAGGAATGGCAATACTCCTCTACTTCTGCCCTCATGCAGGGCCAATAGAACCGATTTCTGACAAGCTGGAAGGTCCTTTCTGCCCCTAGGTGACCATGATGGTCATGCAGGGCAATTAGTACAGTCTCTCGGTGCTTCTCTGGAAGAAATAACTGCCACTTATCTTCTGAGTCATCAGAGGGGCCCCTTCGGTAGACCACTCCCTGATGTACCTGTAGCCTGTCCAATTCCTTCCTCAACAGGCGAGCCTCCTTTGAGGGGTGATGTAGGAATTTGTTGGGATCCTGATTCTCCAGGGCTTCGAGGACCAATCTCCCCATGGGGTCTTCCAATTGGTCACACCTCAACTCCTTCTTGGACAGTCTCGGTTTCTCTCGTCTTCTCTGATCTTTCTCCATCAAAGAGGTCAGCATCTCCAACACTTGGGCCATTTGCGATTTCAGAGTGTCAACCTCCGCATCTCTTTCTGGGCTCTTGACCGAATGGACCAACACTGGTACAGGTGTGACATTCGCCTTGGCCACCTGCTGATCTTCCTGCAGCGCCTCTTCGTCCCTAATAATTTTTATTAGATCAGAGTAGGTTAGTGACATTCCTCCTCCTGAGGTTTTCAGGTGCGGCCAGACCGGGTCTGAGCGCCGCGCTCCCCTCATGATCTGCTTCATGCGTGCTTCATCTGCATCTTTGGGCAGCATTCCCTTCTTCAGTACAATCTTGCATAACTGCCTGTTCAGCCTTCTAACATATTCTGACAGTTTCTCATTCGGCTGCTGGAGAGTGTGTTCAATTTGATAAATCATCTCTGACACCTTCTCCAGCTGACCAAACTCTTCCTGCAGCATGGCCAGGCAATCTTGAGCTGTACAGTTTTCATTTCCAAACCGGAAGCTCTTCACCGCTTCTGCCGCGGCACCTTTCAGACTTTCTAAGACTCGCTGTCTCTTCTGTGCCTCAGGCACCTCCCATGCTTCTACTGCCTGCAATGCCTGTTCCACCCAAGTGTCAAAATCTTCCTCCCCCGCAGGGACGGGGAGCTTCCCTGAGAAGGTGCTAAGCTTCCGGTAACCGGCCTCCACATGCACCGTACTGCTTTTCTGGCACTTAATTACAAGGTCTCCTAGAGCATTCAACAATTCAGGCCCTATAGCGGCCAGCGGTGATCCCGGGCTTAATAGTTCCTTAAGCTTTTCTGCTTTAGGGGATAGTGGTGGAGATAATTGTGGGAGTGATGGCTTTGGTGTCTGAAACCATTCTTCCTTCACTGGCAGCGTATGTATCAAGTGATAGATCTGATTATCTATGGCTTGTATACTCTGACTTTTAAAATGCTCTGGGATTTCGTTTTTCCATTCTACCAGTGCGTATGTAAACGAGATCACTGGATCTGGCCTAAAATCCATCACCCATGCTTTGTGGCTCGGAGACAGTAACAATACGAGCTGTTTTATCTCCTCTTCCTTCCATCTTTCCCCCGGGAGTACAATGACTACCGCCGCGGTTGGATCGGCGCCAATCGCTGCGCACCACTGTGACATTGCCAGCGGGTCCATGCTGGTACTTCTGACCGGCTTGATTGCAGCGTGCAACGTACAAGGATCCCGGACTCGAGCCCCCACGTGTAGCGCTACCCCCAGTTAAGAGAGCCGCTGATATTGATTTGGGCCCTGCAGTGCACCGCTGTCAACCCCCGGCAATCGGCTCTAACCTCCCGTGGCACAGCTGGTGATAGAGAGATAGGACCGCGTGATCGCAACTGTTGGTGACGCAGTCCTATAACAAACATACACAGAATATACTTTAAAACTCCTATTAAAGTAAGCGGAACTGACACCAAATGTACTTTACCCAGATATTTTACTGAGGCTAATGGGCAAGTAATAAACAACAGTATAACAAGTTGCAGATCCCTGCAATAAACAGTAATAAAGATAAACAGAGTAATCAGAATAATAAAGTATTGCTATGCAACTCTAGCGCTGCCCTTTTACAGCTACTTCCCCTCATGGGTAGACTAACACCCAGCAATGTCTACCTATGCAGTCAGGCCTGACTGATCTAAATGGAAGTTCAGTGAAACAATATTCGCTAGCAATGTCTCGGTGGTGCACTTGAAGAACAACTTTGTAATCCCAACGAATAGTAAAGATAAAGTATCTGTCTTTAAACAGCTCTCACCACCTGGACAAGTCCAAGTCCCTTTCCTCCATCGATTCTTCTAGGAACAGGAATCCACCGACATCCAAGTCTTCAATCCTTCTGGTGTACTGCAGCAAGGAGGATTAGATGTCTCTAAGGCTCTGCTAGGCTGGCAGAGGGCTCTTTGGAAAGGAGCACACGGCCCGGGCTTCAGGCCTTGTGCACACAGCAGTTCAGCACAGACATCCTCTTGCTAGGAGAGGGGGGTCCAAAGAGGCCGACCAAAACTCCGCCTCCCCTTTATAAAGTCTGCCCCAGCAGTCTCTGTTCTGGAGCAATGCACCCTGGGTGCTGCAAGATGTACTGGGAGATGTAGTCTCTCTCTCCTCTGCTTTCACTTCCATAATGTCTCTTTACTTCCTCCCGACTCACCTCTCACCTGGAACTTCTTGTCTCTCTGCATTAAAGGGGAACACCCCGCTACATATATGAGACGCAGGATATAGTGTTAAAATGATGAGCTGTACTAATCACTAAATATAGCTTATGTAGCGGTGCCCCCGTGGGGTCACTGAGTGTAGTAGTTCCACCTGTCACCCTGCTCAGACCAGCATTCCAATCACTCCTCACTGAACAATGAACAGTCCATCAGCTTGTTTTTGTTGTTTTATTAAGGGCATTTCATTTGAATGGGGAAAATGGAACATGGGATGCCCAGATAATTGACTTTAAATTAATGAAAAGATATTTGGAATCTGAATTTGCAGTCTCTAAAACTCTATACTCCTCCATACTCCTCCAGCACATCACTAATGAGTGATCTCTGCTTCCTCTACTGCACAATGCTTGATTCCTGGCACAGCTAGCACATGGTCAGGTCCCACTCTGAATCAGGCCTAACAGTTAAGAATTTGCTATTTGCTGGCAGTGGTCTACAGTCCCCTTTGGTGTAGCAACCAATAGCAACTGAAAAGAGTATTTTTGTGCTAGCTGTGTTTTAGGTGGACTACTGGTCCCAGTCAGTCCTGTGCAGACTTTGCCAACCCTCCTGGCTACAGCAGCCTGTCTAAAAATGCCAGCAACATCACAGCCTCTCCCTCTGGCTCTATATCCACTCCTGGCATGTCTCTCCCAGATCTTCTGACTGTGCCTGTCAAGAAAAAAGAAGGCGCCACCAGGTAAGGAACAGTGCAATTTTAATTTGACAATAGGTGCATTAGCCCCTTACATTTCAAATTATGTGCATCCAGCATACAAGTCCTGACTGGCCCATGGTGTGGCGATCATCCGCACTAGATGTCAGCTGTGTGTGATGATGATGTCCCTCAGTCCTCTGTATCTCCGTCTGCTGAAGAAGAAGGAAGTCCGGGCAGTGTGTACAGCAGGAGCGAGGCTTGAAACACAGCGAGGAGGCACAATGACGTCACGGGCAGTGGCAGAGGCGACAACGTTTCGGAGCATGCGCCGTAGGTTACTAGGCGCGCTCCTTTTTCAAGCATAGGGGACTTGCATAGATGGATGCCTATTTATGTGCTAGAGAAGGTCTGCCATCTAGTGGACGAAAAGGAGAATATTTCATCTACGCCCTCCAGAATGGCAGACCCATAGTACAATGCTATGTTATAATAATAAACATAAGTAAAAGGATTGGCGGTAAGGAGAAAATTATAAGAGAAGATATATATATATATATATATATATATATATATATATATATATATATATTACAAATATATTAAATAAGGATACAGTTTTTACATTAAAAAACACCCAATAAGACAAATCATTTGTAAAATACATAAAATGAATGGATTATTTAAAAATGTATGGATTAATTAAAAATTATTAGGGATCATTGTTCATTATAGTGTCACTGGTACTGAGAATTTTTATATATGTATTATTAATACAATATGGAAGAAAAAGATATTGGAGACAATTATTTGGAGAAAATTATTTCCATATATATTTTTACATATATGTATTTGTGCGCATATATCAGGAAGTATATAGATCTTTAAAATAATGATTAAGGAGACTTGAGGGAAAGAATACTAGAAACAAGTAGTACCCCAGAATTGGTTGGCAAATTAATATTGAGGCTACATGGGTAGGGGTGTATCTATTTTGTGTATTATTATATTGATGGTACCCAATGAAGCAAGAAGAGATATTCAATAATGGAGATAAAAAAGTACTTAGTTAAAAATGGGTATTATAGAATTGTAGACACTTCTAACATCTGATTTAAACCCCCAGGCGAGAGAGTATCTAAGGAATATATCCAAAACGTTTCTCGTTCACAGAGAGAGTTCTCACTCACCGAACCACAGATCCCTCCCGATGATTTGCCCAGCAATGTTTCCCGCTTGGGTTGTATGGAGGGGTTCTTCCCAGCTCTCCGAGCCCCGGCCCAAGGACACCCTCCCAGACAGGGGGGCTCCCAATAAGGCCACGACAGCCTAACACTCCATCACTCAGTTCTTTCACCTGACTACTCCTCCCCAAGCAGGCTGACCCTGGTTATATATAGGATGCCTGCCCCCTGCCAATTCTAGTTGGGGATTTGTCAGGGCTCCCAGATACACCTCATGCCACTCTGATCCTCTCTCCCCACCTCTTTTCTAGAACCTTCCAGAAACCAGAGGGAGGCATCAGAGACATGAAGCCACATGTCAGTCACCTGCTGCTGTTGCTGCTGCTGCTCTAAACCACTCCCAGCCCCCAGATCAAAAACAAACAGGCCTAGCTTTTAATTAGGCCTGCCTAAATTTACCTACACTGGCTGAAACAAAAAAAAACTACCTCTTGCAACCTACTTATCTAAGGTAGAGGGTGCTACACTTATATAACTTTCCTTGCAAAAGCTTTTGCTATCACTATGTAATTCAATGTCTTGCACCAGTAATGGTTCTATTGCAACCTTCCTAAGAATTTGTTTTATAACGCGTACCTCCATTTTTTTAAACTGAGGATGAATGACAGCTAATCAAAAGAATAGAAAAACCCATCATCACTTTTACTTTTACAGAAAGAGATTATATATTTTATTATGTGGCCATTTTAGATGCAGAAATATGAAAAATATTTCAGATTTCTAATCTGGTTACTTGTGTATGAGTCACATGTGGGGGTTAATTTGCAGCTTTCATAGTTGTTTTTTTAATGAAATGCTTTGATCATTTCACACATCTTTTTACTGGATCCCTTCCATTCTTAAATTTGTTTAAGGTCTCAGCAGAAACTCTTCCAACCAGAGGAAACTCTAACAGATGACAGAATCTTACAGGAAGAGTGAGGTCAGATGAAGGGAGAACGAAACCACGGCTGTTTCATAAAATCATTTCTGATATTTTTCCTAATATATAGTATTTGGCTGAGAATGCTACAAGGCCCTGATGTTTCATTCCCAAAAAATAAAAGTTTGCCAAGAATGTCCTCCAGAGAAACATAAGTCAATGAAAACAAATTGGAGATGACTTTCCTTGAGCTTTAAGACTCATTTCTGCAAAAAGAGCCTTTTAACATTGTGGCCCAGATTTGAAGACTTTGAAGTGAGTTATGATACTCTGACTTCAGTGATTAATTACTGAATCTCTCCAACTGTCAGTAATTCACAGCAGCTTATTAACTGTTTCTTAATAAATAGACAAGATATTTCCATCCTATTTCAAACCAGTACAACTAAATCCTAACATGCTAATCTCATAAATGACAGAATCATAAAGAAATATAAATTGTTCCATAAGAAACTGCCAAAGATTAATACTGACATAATTATAATATTTAAATTCTTGATAACTCAAATGAAACTGAAACAAAATAAAAATACGTCATCCCAATGTTTGACGTGTATAGTCATAGAAAGAGCAATGTTGCATAATGGCAATTACCGGTACAGTTATCAAAAATGCTGTGTGATGACAATATGAAAGCCCAATTCCAGGCTTGAATGAAACACAATTTCTGTTAATAAAAAATAGTATAAATTAATTTTCCAGTTATTTTTAGTCCAGCCTCTGTAACTCTGGAAAAAAAATGAGGGGTCACCAGGACAGAAAGGGACAGGCATCAATAAACAAGAACAGTAAAAGAAGGAAAATCTTTCTGGTCGATGATATTGAGAGCCATTAAAGGCCCTTCTTCACTCTATATAAAAACAAATGTTTTGGTTGGAGTTGGGCTTTAACTGTCCCCGACTGTGCACCTCCATGTTTTGAAGAAAAGTTTCTCTTCCACCTAATAATGAACATAAACAAAGATAATAAATGTAAGGTATTACTTCAGCATCCTCCCATCAAGAACCTGTAACCAGTGCTAGGAACCAGATATGTTAAACCCAATTGCCAGCTAAGAGGAAATTTTTGTTGGAGAGAAGAAAAATTCTGAAGGAATTGGGGTCAGGGGAATCCAAACAAAAGTAAACCGCTCAGCACTTACATTAACAGCTCCTATTCTGATATGGCGGCATGACCTAACACCCAAAGCTTCGCCCAGCTTTGTGGGTGGAGCTTTGTGCATGAGTTTGAGCCAACATACTGGAACCCAAGTGGTAGCTTCTTATGTAAGTGCTGATCGATTTTGCTTTGTTTGCAGCGGCTGGTTAATTGTACAATGCTGCACTTTTATTTAGATATGGGGAGCATTTAATTGAGGCATAAAGAGCAACTGTTTTTAACTACACTACACTATGGCCCCCCTGTATTGCTCCATTGTGTGAGCTTTATTGTGCACAGCTATCTGACACCATTTGGCTCTAGCGGGGGGAGGTGAGGAAACCGGAGTTGCCTTAAAGGGGACATCATATTTTGTCAACTGGCGTGATATGTTGCTTATTACTGTGCAGCAATATCTCTGGTGAGTTTTTATTCTGTCTGGTGATTGGTGGAACACTTTTTTGGGGTGGATACTTTTTAATCACGGTAGAAGATCCCATGGATGTATGTGTTTATGTGGTCATACCAAGGTTTATATTTCTCAGATAACAGGTAAAAGCTGCGCTTGCCCAACCATATGTATGCAAATCAAAACCAATAATCCATCCATATAAAAAAACAGAATACATAAATAATAAAAAAAAAGTGGATTATATAAAATGTATGCAAAGATAAATGTGCATAATTAATCCAAAGAAAAGTAAACAAGTGTATAAAAAAAGTCCACTCAAAAGTGCCAGTTCTTAGAAATGATCAAAGCCGTGCTTATGCTTAATTGCTATAATCTTCTGTTAGTGCTAAAAATTATTCACCATCCCTCATTCGCTGTGCCCAAATTCTGTGCCCTTCCCTGATGGGAACACTCACCAGTTGGGGGTGACCCTCTTAGCATATACCAAGGCAGGTCTCACAGGCTTTTCCACAGCTCCGCTGTGCGCCGCTAATCCTTAGCTGTATTGTTAAAAAGAAGGTCCATGGCAACACTCATATGTAGGGAGGAATTAGGACAAAAAGGGCTTCATAGCGCAACAAATATTTATTAAAATTCTTCATAAAACATTTCAAATACACTAACAGTGTCCAGTGCCCCCCGGCACTCTGGGATCATCTGCCGATTTTACACATGCATAATACCGCCGGTCCACCATGTGAAAACTGACATGCATACCATCAAAATGAGAGCGGTTTCCTAGCCCAGTCTGCCTCGACCCTTACGTGTTTCTTCACTGCACAGGACATCATCAGGTCTGACACCTCCTGCTGATGTCCTGTTGAGTGACGAAACACGTACAGGTCGAGGCAAAGGGCAGACTGGGCTAAGAAACCGCTCTCATTTTGATGGTACGCACGCCAGTTTTCACATGAGGGAAAGGCAGTACTATGCATGTGTAAAATCGGCCTTGTACTTTTTGAATTATTTATGTACTATGTTTTTTTTATACAGATGATGGATTATTGGTTTTGATTTGTATACATATGGTTGGGAAAGCACGGTTTTTAACTATTATCTGAGAGGTATATTAATGTAAGCACATTAATAGCCACTGTAGCTACCCGCAATTATATTCACAAAATAACATTTTGCAAGTTCATGTTACAGTAAAAAAACATTAATATTTGGTGAGCAGTGTGTGTAATTCATATATTCACTATTGATACTACACTATGGTTCCCTTTTTGTTTCTCCGGTATGTAAGTTTTGTCTATACAGCAATCAGATACACTTGTGGTGGAGCCAAAGTTTTGGAGGCGCTTCACAGAGGCAAAAAGGGGTATTCTACTTATTACTGGCATGCGTTTTTGCTGCCTGTAGTTTAAGCAGGAAATTGGTTATGGTGAGTTTTCCATTTGATGGGTGACAGAATTTTATGGTTCTTCATTTGATGCAGATGTTATGTTGAAAAATGAAATATAATGAAGTTAAATTTGAAAGAGACTTGTTTATTGTTTTTTGGTGCAACATTTGTACCTTGAACATTCTTTTGGGTTTTTGGGTTTTTGTATGTCAAACCTGGATGTTAGCTGCCTAGGTATTAAAATCCCTAGCACTGACTCTTATTATTTTATTTTGTTGCTTTTTCTTTTATAATTTTTTAAAGCCTAATGCCTTGTACACACGATCGGATTTCCGATGTAATAAAATCCGATGGACTTGTTTCATCGGAAATTCTGATCGTGTGTGGGCCCCATCAGACTTTTTTCCATCTGAGTAAAATAAATAGAACATGTTTTAAATATTTCCGATGGAAAAAAATCCGATGGGAAATTCCGAACGTCTGTGTGGAATTCCAAATTGGAATTGTCTGTGCCAAATTTAAAATAAAATACCAACAGTTCATATCTTGTGAAAGTGGGGCTAATTAGGACCAGCTCTCTTTTGATGTACAGAGAGAGACCACGGCACAGACAGATTTACAACACATCCCTCTACATGTGTGCATCGTGCGCCAAATTCAAGTACTAGTTCTAGACAGGTAAATTAATTTGGCCCATGCTGCACCACTTTTTCAGGGAGTGTGAGGAACTTTCACAAAAGCTGTCTGCACCAGTCTTTATGAATTCCAGAGATTGTGAGCAAGGAAATTATTTGATATTCTCTCCATTTTTTTTCTATGTGACACCACTAGTGCTTGATGATTGGCTGCTCAGGTACTCAGAAGTGTCACATGGGGAAGCATGCTTAGTCCTTATTTTTCATTCCTGGAGGCTGAACAGAGAAAGAGGAAGATGAATAATAACAGATGGTAGGGCCATTATTAAAGTGAACCTTTTGCTTACTTTACAGCTACATTTCTTACATGTCCACATTCACATAACATAACTTTAAAGCTTACCCTTTTACAGGTTCTTTATTGGAAAATTCAGCAAGGAAACATTCTACTTAGCTCTCTTTGTTTAACAGAGGAACTGGAGGGTTGTGCGTGCCATAATTAACCTTGTCTATACAGTGCTGGCAGATATAATCTCATCAATTGTAAACTAGTTTTGAACACTGTTTGACCTGGCAAAATAGATTCAATTTTTAAAAGCTAGCCTCCTGCATTGTATGTTAATGAGAACTGAATTCAGCCTGTCTTCAGCCTTCCCACTGTTACAGATCACATGAAACTTCTTGACAAACGCTTGCACTCAGATATGACAACTTCTAAACATCTAAAAGGTATTTTTTTCATATATTTTAAGTAGGCTGTGAATGGGAACACACATCTAGTAGGGGTTTCTCAAATTTGACTGCAAAAGTGTAAAAACACTAAAGTGATATTTTTTTTTGTTTTTAATATAACAAACATGTTACACTTACCTGCTTTGTGCAATATTTTTGCACAGAGCAGACCCGATCCTCTTCTTCTCCGGTCCCCCACCGGCAGTCCTGGCTCCTCCCCCTTGACCTGTGCCCCCAACAGCAAGTTGTTTGTTATGGGGGCACTGGGGCGTGCTTGCTCCCAAGCCCCGCTTTATGTGTCCATAACACACAGAGCCATGGGTCAGCCCTGACCCCCCCCCCTTTCTCCTCAGTGGCTGTGATTGACAGCAGTGAAAGCCAATAGCTCTTGCTGCTGTCTGAGCCAATGAGTAGAGAGAGACCCGGGACAGCCGAGGCTCCCCTGCACATCTTTGGATCAAGAGGGGGCTCAGGTGAGTATTAGGGGGGGCTGTGGGGAGAGCAGCACACAGAAGGTTTTTTACTTTCATGCATAAAAAGCCTTTACAACCATTTTAAATATGACTTCAGGTCACGTAATGGTGTTGAATAGCTTATTGTGGGCAGATCAAGCAAAGAATACTGACATTGTGGAAATCACCACACATATCAATGTAAGACGTTAGTCAAAACCACTGATCAGCCAATTCGGTAGTCTGCTGATCTGAAGGCAGGTCTGACCTATTCCAGACATATTAGATTACTATGGTTTATCCCTAAAATCAACTTTGACTGATTAGGTCTCAGGATAGGGATGCAATTGCAACTGTTGGTTTTGCTACACACACTGCTGATTTAAAGGTTTTATCTGCCGAATATGGGAAAAAAAACGTTAACTGATAAATTGCACATGTAAAACATTTGCTTTCTATTTCCTTGTTAGACAATCACACAATCTTCTGCACATCCAGGCAGTTATGTAATGGAGCTAGAGAAATCCCCATGACATTCATGATGATGTACACCACAAGGATAATTTCCCACTGACAAATGCCACATTCACTCTGCTGGAGATTTGATATTTGCTGCGTATGTCTTCCCTGGCAGGCGGTGAATCTCTGTCAGATAACTCACAAAACATCTACCACTTAGCAAATACAAGGGAGCCACAAGCCTTATGCTGCTGTTGGAAATCATATTCTCACACCCTTTGCATCACAGCCAAGGACACACAATCAAAGCCTTTTCCTTCGGATATGAAAAATGCACATGTAATCTTGAATCGAAACTCCAGACAAATAGTTAAATCACAGAAAATATACATATAAGGGAGCTATTTTACAGGTATTTGTCAAAGGATTTGTACTTCTGCCCATCCAGTTCCAAGATTTACAAAGCCCTGTCACAAGGCACAGTGAGGTGGAGGGCACCGCTAGACTGTAGAAGAGATACATTGATGTCCTTTCTCCAACCATTCTGCTCTCTCCTCTTATGAACATCAGTGACAAAGCTTGACATTCTTTCAACTGCGTCAAAGACTCAGTCCCCCCCCCCCCCCCCCCCAGCGAGGACAGTGTCAGAAGGGCAGAGGCTGGTGTCAGTAGGGCAGTGGATGTCAGTTGTTTTTTATTGGCACTGGCTGTGTTTGAGTCACCAATAGTATGACACCGACACAGGGTGATAAAGATGCAGGGATCCAGTAGCTCTCTGTTTACTTGACGCACTTTTGTACCATGAGTCACTATCCAAAAGCAACATCTAACATAACCTCTGGGTAGTGCAGAGGTGGTGCAGGAGTGAACAGGGATTGCTAGTTCCCTGCTTCTCTGCTTTAAAGAGCATGTGTATTGTGTCAGCGCTTCTTAACCTTTTTTCAGCAATGAACTAAATGTATTGGGTCGAAGGAAACTGATATCTGCACTGAATGATTGATACTTGGTGCCACATGATGGGGGAGTCCCTCTTCACAAATAGTTCTACTTTCAAATCTTTACCTTGGCTGTGACATCATAGCAGAGAGTGGGAGGCAATGAAAGTCTGGACAGAAAGAAAACTTCCATTCTCTTCTGAATACTTTTCCTATCCCCATTTTCCATGGTGCTGGCAGGTCGGCTGCCAGCACCATAGCAACAAATTACATAGTGTGAGCATTCTGTCAGCCTGCCTGAACCCTGAAAATGGCTGTTGCCGTGCAGTGGATGGGGACTGGGCACTTTGCAGCCATACTAACTCTCCACTGCTGAGACTGTGCAGTGCCCCCCCCCAGCCCCTCACTACTGTCCAGGGCTACCAATAGAAATCATGGGGCTCCATGCAGCATGACAGGGCTCCCCCATGTCTTTTGTAGGTATCAGTGTGCCTTTGTTATGCCTACGTGCAGAATGCCCAGCCAGCCACACTTTCAACCCTACCGATCTGCCTCCTCACCTTCCCAGTACCATCCTACACCCTCAGATCATCACATATTCAAAACTAAATGGGGTGATAGCATTTTATTCTGATCGAGTCACAAGCACTACAACAACAAGCAGTAAGTACACTGCTCTAAAGTTACAACCCATCCCTGTGTTTAAATATTGGCTGACTGTCATTGGAGGGGCATCTGGGCATCTGTACCCATTTTCTTACAGCCCATCTACAACATGCACAATGAGACTAAAAGCGACCATTCATCATACAAGTCATCAAAGTGCATAGATAGTATTTGATGACTGTAACCAATGGGGTTTCTTGGCATCAGAAGCCAGTGTTTAAAACTTGTGGGTGTCTAGAAGTCCCATCTATAATATACATAATGAGACAAGCTTACAGACATTCATCCAATTGCATAGATGGCACTTAGTGATTGCAACTGGTATATTCGTAGTACAAGAGGTTTATTTCAATTTAGGGAAAGTCCACCTATCAGAACCCACCTGCAGATATTGGAGTGTCTGTAACACCCCTCAAAGCTAAACCAACAGGTACCCCGGGTTCTAACAGAAGTCACCTTATGAGTTGTAATGAGAGAAGAGAAGAGAGAACACAGCCTGTACCTCCTCTTTGCACCTAGCACTGGTCTGAGGCTGACAGAAGTAGAGATGCTGCTGTCACTACCTCTGTCAGCTGGAGCAACCCACTCAATGCGGTGCCAGGGGTACATGTTCCCCCTGACACCCCCCCCCCAAGTCTCGGCCCTGATCAACATTATCCTTGTCAAGCCATTAAGACATTTGCATGCAACACATCTGATTGACGACCTTCTCTCAGTTTTCCAGCTGCTGAATTTCAAGAGATTAAAAGCATGTCCGATTTATCATGACTCACCTAAATAATCCAATCATGGGCATGCAAATATTCCTTGTTTATGATTGCATAATCAAAGTGAGCACAGCTTAACCTTGTTTAACCGGTTACCGCCCAGCAGGGGCATTGCTAAGTCTACAAAAGATCTGGGCCTAGAGCCCATAGCAGCTAAGTAAAGAAAGTTATACACTTGGGCGGGCATACACATGTATATAATATACATGTGTGTGAGTGTGTATATATATATATATATATATATATATATATTGTGAGGGGGTTAGCTCGGCAGCGGGTGTGTGTGACCCCCGGGATGGGCTCCCCACACAAAAACAGGCCCAGCAAACGGAGGTTGTGGTTTTCAAAATCAAAAAGGTGCGGTTTATTTTCTATTTACAGTGACAAAACACAGCAAAGCAAAAGAAACATAAATAAAATAAATCCTGGTCAACTTGACCTCTGACTAAACATACAGGTTTCCTAACTAACAACTGGGATCAGCCTAGTGCTGTCCTAGTCCCTAAGTCCCTGGTTTTAAATGTCCAAGCAAATAGCCACACAGGCTTTGTCTCACCGCACAGGGGTTCACTCTCCCTAGACAGTCCACACAGGTCTGGGTCCAGGCATGAGCAAACACCTAATGAGTCTGGGAGTTCTTATAGAGGCCTAAATGAGCTGACAAGCTTCAGCTGGTCTCATCAACTCCCTGTCTGCACGACGCCCCACACTCTCCCTAGAGGTATGAGTCATCCATGAGCCCACTAGCCTCAGCTGGGCTTATACAACTCTCCACCTAGTTGTATAAGTCGGCGTAAAGCCTGAATCTGGGCGAAATATATCTACCCCCCTGGATGCAACCAGGTGACTTTACCTTCCTGCTGTCACATACCCCCCCCCTCTTGTTTTAACCTCGGGGTTGGAACACCAGCAATCAGGCATTCATGTACTCGAGACAAAGCATCCACATTCCCCATTTGAACGCCAGGGCGATGCTTTACTGTGAAGTTGAATTCTTGGAGGGCCAGGAACCACCTATTCACTCTTCTATTTGTTTCCTTGTTTTGAGCCATCCACTTTAACGGAGCGTGATCCGTAACCATGTCAAAGTGCCTACCTAGCAGGTAGTACCGAAGGGAATCTAGAGCCCACTTCACCGCTAAACACTCCTTTTCAACGGTGGCGTAATTTACCTCATGGGACTTCAACTTCCTGCTGAGGTAAATGACTGGGTGCTCTTCCCCGTTCCAGACCTGGGACAATACTGCTCCTAACCCCACATCTGACGCATCACTTTGTACGACAAAGTCTTTAGAGAAGTCGGGTGAGTACAACACTGGCTGGCTACATAAGGCTTGTTTCAAGAATTGGAATGCTGCCTCAGCCTCGGGGGTCCATTTAATCATGACCGACCCTTTCCCCTTCGTCAGGTTGGTTAGGGGCACAGCCTTAGAAGCAAAGTGGGGAATGAATCGCCGATAATACCCAGCGATTCCCAGAAAGGCTCGTACCTGCTTCTTGCTGTTGGGACATGGCCAACTCTGGATGGCCTCGACTTTGTTGAGTTGGGGTTTTATTACTCCCCTCCCAATGGTGTACCCAAGATATTTGGCCTCCTCCTGCCCAATGGTACACTTCTTGGGGTTAGCCGTAAACCCCGCTTCCCGAACAGAGTCCAGGACTGCTTGCACTTTTGGCAGATGTGAGGCCCAATCTGTGCTATGGACAATTACGTCATCCAGGTAAGCCGCAGCATACTTCCGATGGGGCCTCAGCATCTGGTCCATTTTCCGCTGGAATGTGGCCGGCGCATTCTGTAACCCGAACGGCATTCTTTTATATTGGAACGCCCCGTCTGGGGTTACAAATGCGGTTTTCTCTTTGGCCGACTTGGCCAGGGGGATTTGCCAATACCCTTTTGTGAGGTCAAGAGTCGTCATGTATCGGGCTGTTCCCAGCCGGTCGATCAACTCATCTATACGTGGCATGGGGTAGGTGTCAAATTTTGTAACTTTGTTCAACTGACGAAAATCGTTACAAAATCGCCAGCTCCCATCCGGTTTAGGCACCAACACAATGGGACTAGACCAATCACTTTGGGACTCCTCTATCACCCCTAAGTTCAGCATTTTCTGTACTTCCTCCCGTATTGCCTCCCGTCGGGCCTCTGGGATCCGATAGGGTTTTAACTTCACCCTTTCACCGGGCGGGGTAATGATGTCATGCTCTACCCCAGATGTTTGTCCCGGCAGCTCAGAGAATACCTCCTTGTTGCGAAGCACAAACTCCTTAACCTCCTGTTGTTGGGGTTGTGACAAGGTGGCTGCTATTCCAACCTCAGGAATCACGCAACCAGTTTGAGCTGGTGACCAAGTGTCTGCGACTAGGGACTCTCTATCCCTCCAGGCTTTCAACAGATTAACGTGATAGATCTGTTCGGGCTTTCGCCTTCCTGGTTGTCTGACCTTGTAATTCACTTCGCTCACTTTTTCCATTATCTCATAGGGGCCTTGCCATTTGGCAAGGAATTTACTTTCAACCGTAGGGACAAGTACCAGTATCCTATCCCCCAGGGAAAAGGTACGGGTCTTGGCTCCACGGTTGTACACTCTCTGCTGTGCTAACTGCGCTTGGGCCAAATGTTCCTTCACGATGGGCATTACCTGTGCAATTCGGTCTTGCATCAGGGCGACATGCTCAATCACACTCCTGTGGGGAGAACTCTCACTTTCCCAAGTTTCCTTGGCAATATCCAACAGCCCTCTTGGGTGTCTCCCATACAGTAACTCAAAGGGGGAGAATCCCGTAGAGGATTGGGGCACCTCCCTAATAGCAAACATCAGATAAGGAAGTAGACAGTCCCAATCCTTTCCATCTCTATCCACCACTTTCTTCAACATTTGTTTTAGGGTTTTGTTGAATCTTTCAACCAGCCCATCGGTTTGGGGGTGATACACAGATGTACGTAATTGCGTCACTTTGAACAATTTACACAGCTCCTTCATAACCCGGGACATAAAGGGTGTACCTTGGTCCGTAAGCAGTTCTTTACAAATACCCACCCGGCTAAACACAAGAGATAGCTCTTTGGCTATGGTTTTGGCCGAGGTATTTCGGAGAGGGATCGCTTCTGGATAACGGGTGGCATAGTCCATTATAACTAATATGTACTGGTGCCCCCTAGCGGACTTGATTATAGGCCCTACCAAATCCATGGCGATCCTCTCAAACGGGACCTCAATGATGGGTAGAGGGACCAGCGGGCTACGGAAATGTGGCATCGGGGCCGACCTCTGACACACAGGGCAGGAGGAACAATAATTTTCTATGTCCTTCATCACCCCCGGCCAATAGAATCTCTGTAATACCCTCTCTCGGGTTTTCACTACGTTTTCCCGTGCCTTTATTAGGTCGGGGTCTTTCAACTGTTCTGTGGCAAAGTTTTCCCTGTGAACCTCAAGATCAGAAAACTCCACAGACGGTAGGTTTTCGTCTGAGGAGGTGGGCTCCTC
The DNA here is from genome assembly GCA_029206835.1 of Rana muscosa. NCBI lineage: Eukaryota > Metazoa > Chordata > Amphibia > Anura > Ranidae > Rana > Rana muscosa. Next base: position 190,043,968 of record CM055120.1, on the reverse strand, counting down.
TCCAGTTTCTTGAGTCTCCCCTGCCAATACTGATAAGGGAAATTCCGGAGAGTCCTCACCACTCTCAGGGGAGTTCTGGCTATCACATTCCTGGTACATAGGGGCACCAGTGGGGGGCTCAGGATCATCCCACAGTTCCCAGAACTTCGGAAAATCCCTTCCCACAATGGCGTCATGCGGTAACTGAGATACTAAGCCCACTGGATGAGAGAGGGTACCTTTGGGGGTCTCGAAACACACTGTAGTCACTGGATACTCTCGGGTGTCCCCATGCACACAAATAACAGCTACCTTGCTATTCCCAAAGACCTCTGTTTTAACTAACTCAGCCTTTATCAGGGTCACAAGGCTACCTGAATCCAGCAATACCACAACATTTCTACCATTAACACACATTTTGCATAAATGTTTCTCAGTTCCTCGAATGGCAGTGCATGCGACTGTCGCACACAGCGACTGACGTCTGCCCGTCAGAAAGTCACACTGCATGGGTTCCTCCACAACCGGGCAATTGGCTGCAATATGTCCCGCTTGCCGGCAGCGGTAGCAAACGATCCTTCTTGCCGCCTCTTGAGCCGCTGATTTCCCAGGCTGTTCTCGCCAAACTTGGGGTAGAGCTCCCACCCTCTCACTCTCTCCACCCTCACCCCTTGGAATCCTCTTATCCGCCCCTGGGGATGGTCTGGTCTTAGGGTGGAAAGTCCGAGTGTCTCTGGAAGAGGCCGTCAGGTTCTCTGTAGCCAAGTATTTCTCCACACGATCCACAAGACCATCGGCCGTCTCTGGGTCTCCATGGCTTACCCACTTTTGGATGGCAGTAGGAAGAGCTCTCAAAAACCGATCCATTACAACACGTTCCACAATCTTTGGTGCGGACAAAGTCTCTGGCTGTAGCCACTTTCTGCTCAGGTGAATGAGATCATACATTTGAGACCTGGGGGGTTTTCCAAGCTGGAAAGTCCAGTTATGCACACGCTGAGCCCGGACAGCCTGGGTGACACCCAGCCTTGCCAAAATTTCAGCTTTTAGCATCACATAGTCTTTTGCTTGGTTAGGCTCTAGGTCATAGTAAGCTTTCTGCGATTCACCAGTTAACAGAGGAGCCACCAGTCCAGCCCACTGCTCCTCAGGCCACTTTTCTCTTTCAGCGGTCCTTTCAAATGTGGTCAAAAATACCTCTGGATCATCCTCTCCAGTCATTTTTGTCAATAAACGACTCACCCCAAAGGACGCGGTATTAGTGGGACGGCTTTCCTCACTGGTCTGCGGACGTTGCTGCATTACTGCTTCCATCTGTTGTTGTAGTCTCTGCTCTTGCTTCTGCAACAGGTCTATGAAGCGGGCCTCAGATTGCTGCTGGGCTTCGAAGTTCTGTTGTTGAGCTGCAAGGCTCTGTTGATGAGCTGCAAGGCTCTTTTGCAAACCTGCATTTGTCTGCTGTTGATTGGCATTTGCTAGAGCCAGCTGCTTTAGTATCTCCTCCATGCTGGCTTAAAAAAAAACTGCCACTGGTTCTCCACCAACTGTGAGGGGGTTAGCTCGGCAGCGGGTGTGTGTGACCCCCGGGATGGGCTCCCCACACAAAAACAGGCCCAGCAAACGGAGGTTGTGGTTTTCAAAATTAAAAAGGTGCGGTTTATTTTCTATTTACAGTGACAAAACACAGCAAAGCAAAAGAAACATAAATAAAATAAATCCTGGTCAACTTGACCTCTGACTAAACATACAGGTTTCCTAACTAACAACTGGGATCAGCCTAGTGCTGTCCTAGTCCCTAAGTCCCTGGTTTTAAATGTCCAAGCAAATAGCCACACAGGCTTTGTCTCACCGCACAGGGGTTCACTCTCCCTAGACAGTCCACACAGGTCTGGGTCCAGGCATGAGCAAACACCTAATGAATCTGGGAGTTCTTATAGAGGCCTAAATGAGCTGACAAGCTTCAGCTGGTCTCATCAACTCCCTGTCTGCACGACGCCCCACACTCTCCCTAGAGGTATGAGTCATCCATGAGCCCACTAGCCTCAGCTGGGCTTATACAACTCTCCACCTAGTTATATAAGTCGGCGTAAAGCCTGAATCTGGGCGAAATATATCTACCCCCCTGGATGCAACCAGGTGACTTTACCTTCCTGCTGTCACAATATATATATTGTTACATACAATCATGGCCAAAATTGTTGGCACCCCAGGAATTTTTCCAGAAAATCAAGTATTTCTCACAGAAAAGTTTTGCAGTAACACATGCTTTTCTATACACATGTTTATTCCCTTTGTGTGTATTGGAACAAAACAAAAAAAGGGAGGAAAAAAAGCAAATTGGACATAATGTCACACACAACTCCAAAAATGGGCTGGTCAAAATTCTTGGCACCCTTTCAAAATTGTGGATAAATAAGATTGTGACAAGGTCACCTGTGGCCAGGTGACAGATGCACACCGTAGGGGGACAGGAGTGCACCGCAAGGTAGTGAACCCTATGGCTGACTGCTGCGGATAGGAAACTGGGTGGTTGTGGAAAGCAGGACCAGAGGAGCACAACCGGGATCCTAACGGAAGCTAGAGCCAAGATTCCCCAGGGCGTGGAGTCTAAGACCCAGCAGGTCTTCTCCAGGGCCTCTAGTGGTGAGGATGTTATGCTGCAGGCTGGGACCAGGTCGCGGCCCCTGGAGTTTCCTAGATCACGCCCCGTAGGATAAGGGGAAAAGAGGGGAAGCAGCAGCACAAGATATGAGAGAACCGAATAACAAGCTGAAGGTCAGGGGCCACAAGCAGACAAGGATAACGAAAGAACGAGCCGAAGGTCAAGGGGCACGAGCAGACAGGGATAGTCGGGGACAAGCCAAATATGTAACAGAGAGACAGACGTAGCACACGGCAGGCAGGAACCCAAACACACAATGCCTAGCAAACACGTTGATCAGCAAAGCAGGCTTGCAGTGCACAGGTTAATATAGTGTTCTGTGATAGGGCCTGGGGTGGAGTCTGGCTGGGAGGAGATTATAAAGGAAGCCAGGTGAAAGGGCTCAGGCCTCTAAGATGAACACATGGGAAGGAAGGTAAGCTGACAGACAAACACTACTGCATATCCATGACAGTACCCTCCCTCTTATGGGCCCTCCCCCGCCTGGGCCCAGGCTTAAAGGGAAATCTCTGATGAAACCTTCTCAACAGATGAGGTGCAGCGACATCAGATGCAGCGATCCAAGACGCCTCCTCAAGACCAAAACCTCTCCAATGCACAAGGTACTGAGGAATGCCTCTGCAGAGCCGAGAATCCAGAACTTGTCTAACCTCGTACTTAAGATTATCCTCAGAGACTGAAAACGAGGTAGGGAGATGACAAGAAGATCTATTGAGGACCAAAGGCTCTCTAGGAATAAGCAAGGGCATGAGAGGATCAACAGGAATCTGAGGAGGGTCCCCTAGACCCTTAAAGGGGAACTGGTCATCTTGCACAGGACCATCAAACTGGGCAGATGTCAGTGGAACCCTGAAGTCAGGTTGGTTAGAGGGTGACATGTCACAGGAGTCAAGCTGAATAGCTGAAAGACAAGCAGAATGTCCTGAACAAGAAAAAGTAGGAGGCTCACTGGGCATGGGCTGGACTGGCATAACTAGTACAGAGGCAGAGTGAATAGTTGAGTCAGGTGTAGCGACTACCTGAATCGCATCGCAAGACGTAGCGACTGCAGGACTTGTAGACAAGCTAGCCTGGCTGTGCGTCCAAGGGTGGTTAGGGACAGAGAAATGTAAATGGTTATGCAACCTGGAATGAATGACTGGCTCAGATTCACAGGGGGCAACCTTGGGTAGGCAGGACGAGGAACAGGAGGGACCCCAAGCCAGGATCTGTCCAGTAGTCCAGTCCACATGAGGAGAATGGAGCTGTAACCATGGGAGACCCAAAATTATAGGCGTTGAGGCCTTGGGTAAGATAAGGAAGGATATCCACTCCTGGTGGAGTGTCCCTACCGACATCTTAACAGGGAGGGTCTGGAAGCGGATAGGTCCCCCTGGGAGAACAGTACCATCAATCGCCAAGACCACCAATGGTGTGGTGAGGGGCAAAAGAGTAAGTCTCATGGACGATGCGATTTCCCAGTCCATAAAATTACCAGCGGCTCCGGAATCCAGATATGCTGAGACCGAATGAAAAGAAGCACCAACATGAAGGAACACAGAAAGCAGAAGACGAGAAGGGGAAGGTGATATTTCCGGGTCCAATACTCCACTTTCCAGATGAAGTGGACCCGAACGTTTTTCTGGACAAAGAGAGCAAGTGTCACGAAAATGACCTTTGCCCCCACAGTAAAGACACAGACCAAGAGTTCTGCGCCTAGCACGTTCCTCGGGGGATAGCCTGGTCCGACCCAGCTGCATGGGTTCCTCAGCTGGTAGGAGATGCTCTACGGGTCGAAGAGAGGGGAGCTCAGGCTGACTAAGAACCAAGGAGTGCTGGCGTTGCTTTTCTAAGGTCCTCTCCTGAAAGCGAATATCGATCTGGTTACACAAGGAGATAACGCCGGCCAGATCAGTGGGGATGGTTCTTCCTGCTAATTCATCCTTCACTCTATCAGACAGGCCATGCAAAAAGGTTGCGACTAAGGCCTCATTGTTCCAGCTCAACTTAGCCGACAGTATGCGGAAATGAAGGGCATACTGTCCCACAGAAGCAGACTCTTGGCGGAGACGTAAAAGGGCGCTGGCCGCTGAAGAGACACGAGCCGGTTCTTCGAAGATATTCCGAAAAAGTTTCAAGAAGCCAGACAGGCTAGAAACCACTGGATCATTCAGTTCCCACAGAGGGGCTGCCCAGGCTAAAGCTTCACCAGAGAGGAGGGAAATGATATAGGCTACCTTAGCCCGATCAGACAGGAAGTTTTGGGGCTGGAGCTCAAAATGAATTGTGCATTGGCTAAGGAACCCCCTGCAAGCCTTGGAGTCCCCAGAGAAACGGGACGGAGCTGGCAGTTGTAGTGAGTGTGTGGCTGCAACTGGTGCAATAGGTGCAGCCGCTGGTTGTATTTGAGGTTGCGGATTCAGGGTTCCCAAGGAGGCCTGAAGCTGCTCAAAGCGAGAAGCCAGATCCTGGAGGAATCGCATCACCTGAGTCTGATTCGATTCCTGGGTTTCAAGTCTGCAAACTATGCCCTGCAATGGATCATCCACGGGTAACGGGATGTCAGCCGGGTTCATGGCTGATCAAACTGTCAAGGTCACCTGTGGCCAGGTGACAGATGCACACCGTAGGGGGACAGGAGTGCACCGCAAGGTAGTGAACCCTATGGCTGACTGCTGCGGATAGGAAACTGGGTGGTTGTGAAAAACGGGACCAGAGGAGCACAACCGGGATCCTAACGGAAGCTAGAGCCAAGATTCCCCAGGGCGCGGAGTCTAAGACCCAGCAGGTCTTCTCCAGGGCCTCTAGTGGTGAGGATGTTATGCTGCAGGCTGGGACCAGGTCGCGGCCCCTGGAGTTTCCTAGCTCACGCCCCGTAGGATAAGGGGAAAAGAGGGGAAGCAGCAGCACAAGATATGAGAGAACCGAATAACAAGCTGAAGGTCAGGGGCCACAAGCAGACAAGGATAACGAAAGAACGAGCCGAAGGTCAAGGGTCACGAGCAGACAGGGATAGTCGGGGACAAGCCAAATATGTAACAGAGAGACAGACGTAGCACACGGCAGGCAGGAACCCAAACACACAATGCCTAACAAACACGTTGATCAGCAAAGCAGGCTTGCAGTGCACAGGTTAATATAGTGTTCTGTGATAGGGCCTGGGGTGGAGTCTGGCTGGGAGGAGATTATAAAGAAAGCCAGGTGAAAGGGCTCAGGCCTCTAAGATGAACACATGGGAAGGAAGGTAAGCTGACAGACAAACACTACTGCATATCCATGACAGATTGTTTCAAGCATGTGATGCTCCTTTGAACTCACCTGGGGCAAGTAACAGGTGTGGGCAATATAAAAATCACACCTGAAAGCAGATAAAAAGGAGAGAAGTACACTTAGTCTTTGCATTGTGTGTCTGTGTGTGCCACACTAAGCAAGGACAACAGAAAGAGGAGAAGAGAACTGTCTGAGGACTTGAGAACCAAAATTGTGGAAAAATATCAAAAATCTCAAGGTTACAAGTCCATCTCCAGAGATCTAGATTTGCCTTTGTCCGCAGTGTGCAACATTATCAAGAATTTTGCAACCCATGGCACTGTAGCTAATCTCTCTGGGCGTGGACGGAAGAGAAAAATCCATGAAAGGTTGCATGGTGGATAAGCAGCCCCAAACAAGATCCAAAGAAATTCAAGCTGTCCTGCAAGCTCGGGGAGCATCAGTGTCAATGCGAACTATCCGTCGACATTTAAATGAAATTAAAGGCTATGGCAGGAGACCCAGGAGGACCCCACTGCTGACACAGAGAAATAAAAAAGCAAGACTACAGTTTGCCAAAATGTACTTAAGTAAGCCAAAATCCTTCTGGGAAAACATCTTGTGGACAGATGAGACCAAGATAGAGCTTTTTGGTAAAGCACATCATTCTACTGTTTACCAAAAATGGAATGAGGCCTACAAAGAAAAGAACACAGTACCTACAGTGAAATATGGTGGAGGTTCAATGATGTTTTGGGGTTGTTTTGCTGCCTCTGGCACTGGGTGCCTTGAATGTGTGCAAGGCATCATGAAATCTGAGGATTACCAAAGGATTTTGGGTCGCACTGTAGAGCCCAGTGTCAGAAAGCTGGGTTTACGTCCAAGATCTTGGGTCTTCCAGCAGGACAATGACCCCAAACATATGTCAAAAAGCACCCAGAAATGGATGGCAACAAAGCGCTGGAGAGTTCTAAAGAAGTCCAGCAATGAGTCCAGATCTAAATCCCATTGAACACCTGTGGAGAGATCCTAAAATTGCTGTTGGGAAAAGGCACCCTTCCAATAAGAGAGGCCTGGAGCAGTTTGCAAAGGAAGAGTGGGAGGTGTAAGAAGCTTATTGATGGTTATAGGAAGCGACTGATTTTAGTTATTTTTTCCAAAGGGTGTGCAACCAAATATTAAAGTGGATTTAAGATTTGGATTAAAGATTTCCTATCATCTGTGCCCAGTTTTGCCACACAGAGTTAATCCAGCTCTGAGCAATCCTGTTTTCTTTTTTCAGTGAGATAAACGGACAAACAGGAGAAAACTTTTGTCCGTTCTTCCCCCTTGCTGTGAATGACAGGTTATTTACATATCTCATGCACTAGCCTGAGACAGGCATTATTTTTTAATTCCCACCCCCACTCCTTTTCTGAAGTCATGTGGTTACTTTTCTGGATTTTGACTGGATGTTAGTAATCATAGCAGAATTTAGTGTAAGGAATACATAGGAGAAAATGCATGCTGACAAGGGGAGTGTAGAGGTGGAGTGGGGAGTCTACTGACATCACGACTCCACCCACCGAGCTCCAGACAACAAATCCACCCACAGAATCTGCAGTTTTTCAGGTCTTATAACAGTCAGAGGGGAGACATTTGACAGGTAAGGATACATGTAGGAGGCATGTATATCCTTATAGATCAGCACTATGGCAGTATATTAGAAAGGATGAGGGTGGGTTTACATCCACTTTAAGTTAAGGGTGCCAAGAATTTTGACCAGCCCATTTTTGGAGTTTTGTGTGACATTATGTCCAATTTGCTTTTTTTCCTCCCTTTTTTTGTTTTGTTCCAATACACACAAAGGGAATAAACATGTGTATAGCAAAACATGTGTTACTGCAATTCTTTTCTGTGAGAAATACTCGATTTTCTGGAAAAATTTCTGGGGTGCCAACAGTTTTGGCCATGACTGTATCTAAGTGGGGATCCCCCTTACATCAGAGTCCCCAGAGGGCCCCCTTACATAAGACACCCCAGAGAGCCCCTTCCTTACATCAGGGTCCCCAGAGAGCCCCTTCCTTACATCAGGGTCCCCAGAGAGCCTCCCCTTACATTAGGGTCCCCAGAGAGCCCTTTCCTTACATCAGTGTCCCAGAGAGCCTCTTCCTTACATCAGGGTCCCCAGAGAGCCTTCCCATACATCAGGGTCCCCAGAGAGCCTCCACATACATCAGGGTCCACAGAGAGCCTCCCCATGCATCAGGGTCCACAGAGAGCCCCTTCCTTACATCAGGGTCCCCAGAGAGCCTCCCCATACATCAGGGTGAGAGAGAGGAGGATGAGAAAGAGGAGGGGTAAGGGCATGTGAGAGAGAAGGGGGTTGGATGAAAAGGGGTGAAAGAGAGAGAGGGTGGTGGCTGAGAGGGGGGTAAGGGAGGATGAGAGAGAGGGAGGTGGATGAGAGGGGGGTGAATAAGAGGGGATGAGAGAGAGGGGGTGGATAAGAAGAGGGTGTGAGAGAGAGGGGGGTGGATGAGAGGGGGTGGAGGAGAGGGGGTGGATAGATGGGGGTGGGTGAGAGGGGGTGAGGGAGGGTGAGAAAGAGGGGGGTGGATGAGAGAAGATGAAAGAGAGAGAGGGGGTAAATGAGAGAGGGTGAGATAGAGGGGTGGATGAGAGGGGGTGAGGGAGGGTGAGAGAGAGGGGGTGGATGAGAGGGGGTGAAAGAGAGAGAGAGGGGGTGGATGAGAGGGGGGTGAGAGAGAGGGGGTGGACGAGAGAGGGGTGAGGGAGGGTGGGAGAGAGGCGGTGGATGAGAGGGGGGTGAGAGAGAGGGGGTGGATGAGAGGGAGGTGAGGGAGGGAGAGGGGGTGGATGAGAGGGGGTGAAAGAGAGAGAGAGGGGGTGGGAAAGAGAGAACCCCTAGCCCTGCCTGCAGTCCCTACTGTCCCAGCCCCTGTCTGTGTGGGTAGGCGTGTGTGACCCACCTGCCTCCCGCCCGTTCTCGGTCAGCCTGTTTTCTTCCTGTTCCATTACAGTCACAGTGAGCTGAGAGAGGAGGTTGGAGAAGGAGTGCAGACTCTGGGAGGTGTCGGGGATCCTGCTCAGGGAGGCGGAGAGGCATCATCTTCTCTCTCTATCTCCTGGGCTCTTCCCGGGTGCCCAAGCCTCCTCCTCCCTGTTTGAGGATGCCGCTGCCCTGCAGCCCACCACCACCGGACCAGCGGCGGGACGATCCAGCCCAGGACCGTGACAAGGGGGCTGGGCTCAACTCTTTAAGCCCCATGAGCACTAGCGCTGAGGAGAAGGAAGTGGAATCCTCCTCCGCTTTGAATGCTGGGCAGGGAGGGAGTTGCGACTGTGACGTCACTGGTTGCTAGACACTAGGCTCTAGCAACCAGTGACCAAGAGTAGAGTCAGGCGGGGGCAGAGCCGGAGCCAGCGCTACCACGGCTCAGTCCGCCCCTGTCCCCTGCATTCCAGATCGGGCCGTACCTGTTAATTGCGGGACTGCACCCACCCGGTAAGAGGTTCAGGGCCCCAGACTAAGAGCTATAGCCCCAATACCAACCCCTAGCAACGTCACTGCCGCCCAGCCACAGTACATTTACTGTGCAAGGGTCACACAGGCAGCCTGACCCCCGTACATGTACGTCATCCAGCCAGGGGCACGCTGTGCGATCACATGATCGCAATGTCAACAAAGCTGTAATAAATGGATTTCATTCATAACAGCTGTGATTCCTATAGTGATGCTGTAATTGGACCAAAGCTATCACATAGTACCTGGGCCAATCACAGCACCCTGTACCATGTAATAGCTGTAGGCCAATCACAGCACACAACAGTAAATCACAGTTGTTATAAAATGTAACCCATTTGTGACAGTTCAAAACATTGTTATTACAGTGATTATCAGTGCTGAATAGTAAAAAAAGCCTTAGTCATGAAGGGGGTAAAACTTTCCAGGGGTAAAGTGGTTAAGCAAGGTCATACACTAGTAAAATTTTGCTGGAAAATATTTGTTTTGAGAAAGTTAATTTGATTTCCTAATTGTTAGTGGGGTCAAATCAATGTTCCTTTTTCAACAGAAGTGACAAGAGATGTGGCAGTAAACAGTAAATGTAGTTTTAATTCCAGGAAAGTCCATTTACTCCAAAACAGAATGTCAAAATCAAACATGTTTTGAAGTACTTTTGAACGACATTTATCATGTCATCAATTTTACTGTTGAGAATTTTCATACAAATGTTTGCCTGAATTTTCATAAGAACGTTTGTTCGAAAAATTTACTAGTGTATAGCCAGCTTTACTAAGCTAAGTGAACGTTCAGTTATCAAAGTAAGCATTCGCTTTGCTAAGTAAATATTATTTAGTAAATCGACCCTATTGTCTTTTAGCTATGTAAAAGATTTCTCAAGGATGCTGAGGTCATGTGGCAGTTTCCCAGTAATAATGTTTCCTTATCCTTCTTTATTCAAAGCTAACTCCTTGATCACTTGGGTATTATTACTGAGGTTTCAACAGATGTATATAAGATTAAGTAATATATAATTGTACCATCTGTCACTTTAACCTACATAGCCGACTGATCTCCCACCACTGCATGACTTATATACACTTCTTTGCTTAAAGTGACCGTTACACAATTCTAAGCTCTTAAAATGAAATGTTCTACCTTAGAGAAGACAACACAAGATGCCTTCGATTACCTTTTATTGCTCTGATTCTGAAAATTACATTATTGTGGTAATGGTTATCTGTTGTATTTTATTACCTAGCAGTACATATGTCACCCAAGAACATTGCAGCGACCTAATAAATTAGCTTTAAAAGGTAATAACACCGGGTATATATACATAAAGCACATAGCTTAGTATAGATCATGGTCAAATGAAGTTTGTTACTGGAGTTCTCTTTTATTTTCTCTTTTTTTTTGGGGGGGGGGGGTGTAGTAAGGGGAAATAGGGGTTAAGTTAGTGTATTTGTTGCTCTCTCCAATATCTGTTTATAATATATGAAACACTGAGATAAATATTTGTATATAGCGTTCCATGCTTTATACCAGGGATGAGCTTCGAGTTCGAGTCAAACTCATGTTCGACTCGAACATTGCCTGTTCGCCCGTTCGCCGAACAGCGAACAAATAGGGGTGTTCGCGGCAAATTCGAAAAATCTATGGGAGAAATCTAAAGTGCTAATTATAAAGGCTTATATGCAAGTTATTGTCCTAAAAAGTGTTTGGGGACCCGGGTCCTGCCCCAGGGGACATGTATCAATGCAAAAAGAAGTTTTAAAAACGGCCGTTTTTTCGGGAGCAGTGATTTTAATAATGCTTAAAATGAAAAAATAAAAGTGAAATATTCCTTTAAATTTCGTACCTGGGGGGTGTGTATGATATGCATGTAAAGTGGCGCATGTTTCCCGTGCTTAGAACTGTCCCTGCAAAAAATGTAATTTTTGAAAGAAAAAAATGCATTTAAAACTGACTCGCGGCTATTAATGAATTGTCGGCTCCCGGCAATACATACAAAAGTCATTGATAAAAAAAAAAAAAAAAGCGTGGGGGTTCCCCAGAATTCAATTACCAGGCCCTTCAGGTCTGGAATGGATATTAAGGGGAACCCCGCCGCAAATTTTTAAAAAAATGACGTGGGGTTCCCCCAAATATCCATTCCATGCCCTTCAGATCTGGCATGGATTTTAAGGGGAACTCCACCCCAAATTTAAAAAAAAAATGGCGTGGAGTCCCCCTAAAAATCCATACCAGACCCCTTATCCGAGCACGCAACCTGGCCGGCCGCAAGGGAAAAGGGGGGGACGAGAGAGCGGCCCCCCTCCCTCCTGAACCGTACCAGGCCACATGCCCTCAACATGGGGAGGATGTCCCCATGTTGATGGGGACAAGGGCCTCATCCCCACAACCCTTGCCCGGTGGTTGTGGGGGTCTGCGGGCGGGGGGCTTATCGGAATCTGGAAGACCCCTTTAACAAAGGGGACCCCCAGATCCCGGCCCCCCCCTATGTGAATTGGTAAGGGGTACGTTGTACCCCTACCATTTCACGAAGAAAGCGTAATTTTTTTTTAAAAAAAACACACAAACACCTTGAAAAAGTCCTTTATTAAAAAAAACAAAAAAAACCGGTGAAATCCAGTGTCCCGCGGCGATCTCGATGTCCAGCGCTGTCCTTCATTGGTTGTGCCTGAGCGGACCTGATGGGGAACTCCCTCTCAGTATTTTAAATGTATAGACCCGCCCCTTCTAAAGTTCCCCATCAGGTCCGCTCCCTCGGTATGTCGGACCCGCCTACGTCATTGGCTTGAGCGGGGAACTTCCTTCACTATGTAATTTAAATTTACATAGTGAAGGAAGTTCCCCGCTCAAGCCAATGACGTAGGCGGGTCTGACATACCGAGGGGGCGGACCTGATGGGGGACTGCTCTCACTTTGGTAATACATGTATAGACCCGCCCCGTCTCATGTTCTGCATCTCGTCCGCTGCGCGGACCTGATGGGGAACTTTAGAAGGGGCGGGTCTATACATTTAAAATACTGAGAGGGAGTTCCCCATCAGGTCCGCTCAGGCACAACCAATGAAGGACAGCGCTGGACATCGGGATCGCCGCGGGACACTGGATTTCACCGCTTTTTTTTTTTTTTTTAATAATTTTAATAAAGGACTTTTTCAAGGTGTTTGTGTGTTTTTTTAAAAAAAAAATTACGCTTTCTTCGTGAAATAGTAGGAGTACAATGTATCCCTTACCAATTCACATAGGGGGGGGCGGGATCTGGGGGTCCCCTTTGTTAAAGGGGTCTTCCAGATTCCGATAAGCCCCCCGCCCGCAGACCCCCACAACCACCGGGCAAGGGTTGTGGGGATGAGGCCCTTGTCCCCATCAACATGGGGACATCCTCCCCATGTTGAGGGCATGTGGCTTGGTACGGTTCAGGAGGGAGGGGGGGCCGCTCTCTCGTCCCCCCCTTTTCCCCTGCGGCCGGCCAGGTTGCGTGCTCGGATAAGGGGTCTGGTATGGATTTTTAGGGGGACTCCACGCCATTTTTTTTTTAAATTTGGGGTGGAGTTCCCCTTAAAATCCATGCCAGATCTGAAGGGCCTGGAATGGATATTTGGGGGAACCCCACGTCAATTTTTTTTTTTAATTTGCGGCGGGGTTCCCCTTAATATCCATTCCAGACCTGAAGGGCCTGGTAATTGAATTCTGGGGAACCCCACGCTTTTTTTTTTTTTTTTAACAATGACTTTTGTATGTATTGCCGGGAGCCGACAATTCATTAATAGCCGCGAGTCAGTTTTAAATGCATTTTTTTCTTTCAAAAATGACATTTTTTGCAGGGACAGTTCTAAGCACGGGAAACATGCGCCACTTCACATGCATATCATACACACCCCCCAGGTACGAAATTTAAAGGAATATTTCACTTTTATTTTTTCATTTTAAGCATTATTAAAATCACTGCTCCCGAAAAAACGGCCGTTTTTAAAACTTCTTTTTGCATTGATACATGTCCCCTGGGGCAGGACCCGGGTCCCCAAACACTTTTTAGGACAATAACTTGCATATTAGCCTTTATAATTAACACTTTAGATTTCGAACGTTCGAGTCCATTGTATTTAATAGGGTTCTAAAGTTTACACGAACATTTTGTCTGTTCGCAGGTTCTGGTGCGAACCGAACAGGGGGGTGTTCGGCTCATCCCTGCTTTATACCTAAACTTTTAACCACTTAACGACCGCCCCATGTATATATACGTCTGCAAAATGGCATGGACAGGCACAATCACGTACCTGTACGTGACTGCCTTCATATGGTTGGGGGGTCCGATTGGACCCCCCTCCGGTACATGGAGCGGTCGGTATCGGTTCGGGAGCGATCCGTGATGAGGGGGCGGCCATTGGTTTCGGCCACCCCCTCGCGATCGCTTCCGGCGAATGAGATGCTTCCTCTGTAATGTAAACACAGGCAGAGGAAGTGATGTCATCTCTCCATGCGGCGCTCTATTCGTCCTGAGCGTCGAGGAGAGAAGACATCAGGTTAGTGCACAAACAGTACATTGACACCAGGACACATAGGCACACAATCCCCCCCCAGTCACCCCCAGATCACCCCCCAGCCCCCAGTCACAGTGTCACCGATTGCAGTGATCATTTATTTACTGATCACTGCAATCAGTGACATTTGTGATAGTAAAAGTGTCAGGGCAGTTAGTGTTAGGTCCCTTTAGGTCCAGGGTAGCCTCCTAACCCCCCTAATAAAGGTTAACCCCTTGATCACCCCCCAGGTAACCCTTTCACGCTCTATCACCACTGTCACTAAGCAATCGTTTTTCTCATCGCTGTATTAGTTATGCCGGTGCCGCTAGGTAGCCAGTTATTTTTTTAGGTTCGCCGCCAGGTTTTTATAGCGTCAGGTACCCCCATATATTACCTAATAAAGATTTAACCCCTTAATCACCCCCCAGGTAACTCTTTCACCCCCTATCACCAGTGTCACTAAGCAATCGTTTTTCTGATCACTGTATTAGTTATGCTGGTGCCGCTAGGTAGCCAGTTATTTTTTTAGGTTCGCCGCCAGCCAGCGTCAGGTACCCCCATATATTATCTAATAAAGGTTATAGCGTCAGGTACCCCCATATATTATCTAATAAAGGTTTTAACCCCCTGATTGCCCCTAGAGTTAACCCTTTCACCAGTGATCACCGTATAAGTGTCACTGGTGACACTGGTTAGCCAGTTAGTTATTTAGTTATTTAGGTTCCCCGTCAGGTTTTTATATAGCGTCAGGTACCCCCATATATTACCTAAAAAAGGTTTTAACCCCCTGTTTGCCCCTAGTTAACCCTTTCACCAGTAATCACTGTATAAGTGTTACGGGTGACGCTGGTTAGTTAGCTTTTTATAGTGTCAGGGCACCCGCCGTATATAACCCAATAAAGGTTTAACCCCCTGATCACCCGGCGGGTGATATCAATTAGGTTTTAGTGTCAGAGAGGGTCTGTGTCGCCCCAGGCAGCGTCAGGTTATTTCCAGTAACGCTAATAGGGATGAGCTTGGTGTTCGAGTCGAACATACGTTCGACTCGAACATCGGCTGTTCGATCGTTCGCCGAACAACGAACGATTTGGGCCGTTCGCGCCTAATTCGCGGCACACAATGCACTACGCCATCGCAGTGTCATCCAGGCGCTGTGATTGGCCAAGCATGCACTGTGACCCCGCATGCTTGGCCAATCACAGCGCCGGCAGCGAGGAGAGCAATGATTGGCCACAGGCAGGATGCCTGTGGCCAATTATTGCTGAGGGTGTTTAGTACACGCCCCACACTATAAAAGGCCGCCAGCACGGCGGCCTAGTGTAGTGTGTTCCGGAGCAGGGAAAGAGAAGCATAGGCAGGGACAGTGACATTTTTTTTCTTGCTTAACCTGGATTCCTTTAGTTTAGGGAAAGAGAAGGATAGGTAGGGAGAGTGTCAGTCTGTTTTACTGTGCTAAACCTTGTTTGTAGGGACAGGGAAGGACAGTGAGGGAAATTCTCATTGTGCTATACTGTGCTAAAGCATTCCTCATCAACCATCTTTAAAAAAAAAAAATTATAGGGACAGAAAACTATAGGTAGGGAGAGTGTCAGTGTGTTTTACTGTGCTAAACCTTGTTTGTAGGGACAGGGAAGGACAGTGAGGGAAATTCTCATTGTGCTATACTGTGCTAAAGCATTCCTCATCAACCATCTTTAAAAAAAAAAAATGTTATAGGGACAGAAAACTATAGGTAGGGAGAGTGTCAGTGTGTTTTACTGTGCTAAACCTTGTTTGTAGGGACAGGGAAGGACAGTTAGGGAAATTCTCATTGTGCTATACTGTGCTAAAGCATTCCTCATCAACCATCTTTAAAAAAAAATTTTTTTATAGGGACAGAAAACTATAGGTAGGGAGAGTGTCAGTGTGTTTTACTGTGCTAAACCTTGTTTGTAGGGACAGGGAAGGACAGTGAGGGAAATTCTCATTGTGCTATACTGTGCTAAAGCATTCCTCATCAACCATCTTTAAAAAAAAAAATTATAGGGACAGAAAACTATAGGTAGGGAGAGTGTCAGTGTGTTTTACTGTGCTAAACCTTGTTTGTAGGGACAGGGAAGGACAGTGAGGGAAATTCTCATTGTGCTATACTGTGCTAAAGCATTCCTCATCAACCATCTTTAAAAAAAAAAAAATATAGGGACAGAAAACTATAGGATAGGGAGAGTGTCAGTGTGTTTTACTGTGCTAAACCTTGTTTGTAGGGACAGGGAAGGACAGTGAGGGAAATTCTCATTGTGCTATACTGTGCTAAAGCATTCCTCATCAACCATCTTTAAAAAAAAAATTTTTTATAGGGACAGAAAACTATAGGTAGGGAGAGTGTCAGTGTGTTTTACTGTGCTAAACCTTGTTTGTAGGGACAGGGAAGGACAGTGAGGGAAATTCTCATTGTGCTATACTGTGCTAAAGCATTCCTCATCAACCATCTTTAAAAAAACATTTTTTATAGGGACAGAAAACTATAGGTAGGGAGAGTGTCAGTGTGTTTTACTGTGCTAAACCTTGTTTGTAGGGACAGGGAAGGACAGTTAGGGAAATTCTCATTGTGCTATACTGTGCTAAAGCATTCCTCATCAACCATCTTTAAAAAAAATTTTTTTATAGGGACAGAAAACTATAGGTAGGGAGAGTGTCAGTGTGTTTTACTGTGCTAAACCTTGTTTGTAGGGACAGGGAAGGACAGTGAGGGAAATTCTCATTGTGCTATACTGTGCTAAAGCATTCCTCATCAACCATCTTTAAAAAAAAATATTTTATAGGGACAGAAAACTATAGGTAGGGAGAGTGTCAGTGTGTTTTACTGTGCTAAACCTTGTTTGTAGGGACAGGGAAGGACAGTGAGGGAAATTCTCATTGTGCTATACTGTGCTAAAGCATTCCTCATCAACCATCTTTAACCACTTAACGACTGCCCACCGCCGATTTACGTCAGCAGAATGGCACAGACAGGCAGAATCACGTAGATCTACGTGATCGCCTTTGTGCAGTTGGGGGGTCCATCCGGACCCCCCTTCACTGCAGTGAGCGGCTGTTAAGTGTTCGGGAGCGATCAGGCATGAGGGGGCGGCCACTCGATTCCGTCCCCCCCCTCGCGATCGCTCCCGGCGAATGAAATTGCTTCCTCCTGCCTGAAATGTAAATACAGGCTGGAGGAAGTGATGTCATCTCCCTCGCTGCGGTCTTTTCGTTCCCGGCGCCAAGGACAGAAGAAGCAGGTTAGTGCACCAACAGTCCACTGACACGTAGGTACACATAGGCACACAAATCACCCCCCAGTCACCCCCAGATCACCCCCCAGGTCACCCCAAAGCCCCCAATCACAGTGTCACTGATTGCAGTGATCATTTATTTTACTGATCACTGCATTTAGTGTCATCTGTGATTGTAAAAAGTTGCAGGGCAGTTAGGATTAGGCCCCTTTAGGTCCAGGGTAGCCCCCTAACCCCCCCCCCTAATAAAGGTTTAACCCCTTGATCACCCCCCAGGTAACCCTTTCACCCCCTAACTTCAGCGTCACTAAGCGATTGTTTTTCCGATCGCTGTATTCGTGTCGCTGGTGTTTTAGATAGGCAGTTATTTTTTTTTAGGTTCGCCGCAGGTTTTTATTAGTGTCAGGTACCCCCATATATTATTTTAACCCCCTGATTGCCCCTAGAGTTAACCCTTTCACCAGTGATCGCCGTATAAGCGTCACTGGTGTCACTGGTTAGCCAGTAAGTTATTTAGTTATTTAGGTTACCCGTCAGGTTTTTATATAGTGTCAGGTACCCCCATATTTAACCTAATAAAGGTTTTAACCCCCTGATTGCCCCTAGTTAACCCTTTCACCAGTGATCACCATATAAAGGTTACGGGTGACGCTGGTTGATTAGTTTGCTTTTTATAGTATCAGGGCACCCGCCGTATATAACCCAATAAAGGTTTAACCCCCCTGATCGCCCGGCGGGTGAGATCAATTAGGTTTTAGCGCCAGAGAGGGTCTGCGTCGCCCCAGGCAGTGTTAGGTTAGTGCCAGTAACGCTAACACCCACGCGCAAAGCATACACCCCCCTTAGTGGTATAGTATCTGATCAGATCTATACTAGCATCCCCAGCGGTTTAGGGTTCCCAAAAACGCAGTGTTAGCGGGATCAGCCCAGATACCTGCTAGCGCCTGCGTTTAGCCCCTCCGCCCAGCCCAGCCCAGCCCAGCCCACCCAAGTGCAGTATCGATCGATCACTGTCACTTACCAAACACAACACACATAACTGCAGCGTTCGCAGAGACAGGCCTGATCCATATCAACCAGTCCATAGCAAACGTCCATAGCAACCAGTCCATAGCAACCATCCATAGCAACCATCCATAGCAACCAGTCTATAGCAACTGTCCATAGCAACCATCCATTGCAACCAGTCCATAGCAACCGTCCATAGCAACTGTCCATAGCAACCATCCATAGCAACTATCCGTAGCATCCAGTCCATAGCAACTGTCCATGGCAACCAATCCATAGCAACCGTCCATAACAACCAATCCGTAGCAACCGTCCATAGCAACTGTCCATAGCAACCGTCCATAGCAACCAGTCCATAGCAACCATCAATATCAACCAGTCCAAGGTGAATGTTTTGAACGCTACCACTCAAAAGTGAAGTTTTAGCGTAGGGTACAGCATTTCACAGACAAGGACACACTTACACAGGGTCTCCCAAGATGCCATTACATTTTGAGAGACCCGAACCATTACAGTTGTAAAGTTACAAAAAAAGTGTAAAAAAGAAAAAAAAAACGTAAAAAACAAAACACAAAAAAAATATAAAATAAAAAAACCAAAAATAGTTGTCGTTTTATTGTTCTCTCTCTCTCTATTTTCTCTCTATTGTTCTTCTCTTTTTTACTGTATTCTATTCTGCAATGTTTTATCATGCTTTCTTTTCAGGTATGTAATTTTTTGTTTTCAGGTGCGCCATTCAACTGCAGCGCGGAATTATTTATCTTGACAGCAACAGCGTTTGCTCCCACGATACATAAAGCCGTGACACCACAGTTAAAAAAAAGAGCATATATGCCGAAGCATGGGGGCAGCAGGGGCAGAGGAGCGATTTTGCTCCTAATGCCGCGTACATACGGTCGAAATTCCGACGGAGGCCTGCCCGTGGAAAATTCCGACCGTGTGTACGCGGCATAACTTTTTTGCGGGAGGATGCCCCCATGCTTCGGCATATATATATTTTAGGCACAGGTTGCGTTAAAACATTTTTTTATTTTTTACTAGGTTTTGTTTTGGTATTTGCTTTGCAGGTATGGCATGGTAAGGTCTTACTGTTGTACTGTAATGTTACTTTGTTTTAATGTTAACCACCATTTGCTTAGCAGGTACGCCATTCAGTTGCAGCGCGGATCTATTTATCTTGACAGCCGTGACTCCAACGCTGTAGGAGGTGATTTCACCACCACAGTTAAAAAAAAGAGCATATATGCCGAAGCATGGGGGCAGCAGGGGCGGAGGAGCGATTTTGCTCCTAATGCCGCGTATATACGGTCGAAATTCCAACGGAGGCTTGCCCGTGGAAAAGTCCGACCGTGTGTACGCGGCATAACCTTTTATGCCGCGTACATACGGTCGAAATTCCGACGAAGGCTTGACCGTGTGTACGCGGCATAACTTTTTTGCGGGAGGATGCCCCCATGCTTCGGCATATATGCCCATCATTAGAAGTGGGTGGATGAAGGGAGGTATTCTAATGGTGGGCATACCCACCAATCAATCTCTTTTTTTCGTTCAGCCAATAGGCTGTATGAAAAAAAGATTACAATACATGTCCAACAAGGACCAGCAACGTACTGGTATGTTGCTGGACTTTGAATGTTTATACCAGAATGATGCCTGCGGGTTTAGGTATCATCTTGGTATCATTCTTTTCAGCCAGCAGCCGGCTTTCATGTAAAAGCAATTCTAGCAGATACTTAGCCTCTAGACTGCTTTTACAAGCAGTGGGAGGGAATGTCCCCCCCCCCGGATATAAAAAGCGCCATTGGGAAATTGGGAAAGCATTTTATCACACCGATCTTGGTGTGGTCAGATGCTTTGAGGGCAGAGGAAAGATCTAGGGTCTAACCCCCCAATTTTTTTCAAAAAAAGAGTACCTGTCACTACTTATTGCTATCATAGGTGTGAGGGGGTTAGCTCGGCAGCGGGTGTGTGTGACCCCCGGGATGGGCTCCCCACACAAAAACAGGCCCAGCAAACGGAGGTTGTGGTTTTCAAAATCAAAAAGGTGCGGTTTATTTTCTATTTACAGTGACAAAACACAGAAAAGCAAAAGAAACATAAATAAAATAAATCCTGGTCAACTTGACCTCTGACTAAACATACAGGTTTCCTAACTAACAACTGGGATCAGCCTAGTGCTGTCCTAGTCCCTAAGTCCCTGGTTTTAAATGTCCAAGCAAATAGCCACACAGGCTTTGTCTCACCGCACAGGGGTTCACTCTCCCTAGACAGTCCACACAGGTCTGGGTCCAGGCATGAGCAAACACCTAATGAATCTGGGAGTTCTTATAGAGGCCTAAATGAGCTGACAAGCTTCAGCTGGTCTCATTAACTCCCTGTCTGCACGACGCCCCACACTCTCCCTAGAGGTATGAGTCATCCATGAGCCCACTAGCCTCAGCTGGGCTTATACAACTCTCCACCTAGTTGTATAAGTCGGCGTAAAGCCTGAATCTGGGCGAAATATATCTACCCCCCTGGATGCAACCAGGTGACTTTACCTTCCTGCTGTCACATACCCCCCCCTCTTGTTTTAACCTCGGGGTTGGAACACCAGCAATCAGGCATTCATGTACTCGAGACAAAGCATCCACATTCCCCATTTGAATGCCAGGGCGATGCTTTACTGTGAAGTTGAATTCCTGGAGGGCCAGGAACCACCTATTCACTCTTCTATTTGTTTCCTTGTTTTGAGCCATCCACTTTAACGGAGCGTGATCCATAACCATGTCAAAGTGCCTACCTAGCAGGTAGTACCGAAGGGAATCTAGAGCCCACTTCACCGCTAAACACTCCTTTTCAACGGTGGCGTAATTTACCTCATGGGACTTCAACTTCCTGCTGAGGTAAATGACTGGGTGCTCTTCCCCGTTCCAGACCTGGGACAATACTGCTCCTAACCCCACATCTGACGCATCACTTTGTACGACAAAGTCTTTAGAGAAGTCGGGTGAGTACAACACTGGCTGGCTACATAAGGCTTGTTTCAAGAATTGGAATGCTGCCTCAGCCTCGGGGGTCCATTTAATCATGACCGACCCTTTCCCCTTCGTCAGGTTGGTTAGGGGCACAGCCTTAGAAGCAAAGTGGGGAATGAATCGCCGATAATACCCAGCGATTCCCAGAAAGGCTCGTACCTGCTTCTTGCTGTTGGGACGTGGCCAACTCTGGATGGCCTCGACTTTGTTGAGTTGGGGTTTTATTACTCCCCTCCCAATGGTGTACCCAAGATATTTGGCCTCCTCCTGCCCAATGGTACACTTCTTGGGGTTAGCCGTAAACCCCGCTTCCCGAACAGAGTCCAGGACTGCTTGCACTTTTGGCAGATGTGAGGCCCAATCTGTGCTATGGACAATTACGTCATCCAGGTAAGCCGCAGCATACTTCCGATGGGGCCTCAGCATCTGGTCCATTTTCCGCTGGAATGTGGCCGGCGCATTCTGTAACCCGAACGGCATTCTTTTATATTGGAACGCCCCGTCTGGGGTTACAAATGCGGTTTTCTCTTTGGCCGACTTGGCCAGGGGGATTTGCCAATACCCTTTTGTGAGGTCAAGAGTCGTCATGTATCGGGCTGTTCCCAGCCGGTCGATCAACTCATCTATACGTGGCATGGGGTAGGTGTCAAATTTTGTAACTTTGTTCAACTGACGAAAATCGTTACAAAATCGCCAGCTCCCATCCGGTTTAGGCACCAACACAATGGGACTAGACCAATCACTTTGGGACTCCTCTATCACCCCTAAGTTCAGCATTTTCTGTACTTCCTCCCGTATTGCCTCCCGTCGGGCCTCTGGGATCCGATAGGGTTTTAACTTCACCCTTTCACCGGGCGGGGTAATGATGTCATGCTCTACCCCAGATGTTTGTCCCGGCAGCTCAGAGAATACCTCCTTGTTGCGAAGCACAAACTCCTTAACCTCCTGTTGTTGGGGTTGTGACAAGGTGGCTGCTATTCCAACCTCAGGAATCACGCAACCAGTTTGAGCTGGTGACCAAGTGTCTGCGACTAGGGACTCTCTATCCCTCCAGGCTTTCAACAGATTAACGTGATAGATCTGTTCGGGCTTTCGCCTTCCTGGTTGTCTGACCTTGTAATTCACTTCGCTCACTTTTTCCATTATCTCATAGGGGCCTTGCCATTTGGCAAGGAATTTACTTTCAACCGTAGGGACAAGTACCAGTATCCTATCCCCCAGGGAAAAGGTACGGGTCTTGGCTCCACGGTTGTACACTCTCTGCTGTGCTAACTGCGCTTGGGCCAAATGTTCCTTCACGATGGGCATTACCTGTGCAATTCGGTCTTGCATCAGGGCGACATGCTCAATCACACTCCTGTGGGGAGAACTCTCACTTTCCCAAGTTTCCTTGGCAATATCCAACAGCCCTCTTGGGTGTCTCCCATACAGTAACTCAAAGGGGGAGGATCCCGTAGAGGATTGGGGCACCTCCCTAATAGCAAACATCAGATAAGGAAGTAGACAGTCCCAATCCTTTCCATCTCTATCCACCACTTTCTTCAACATTTGTTTTAGGGTTTTGTTGAATCTTTCAACCAGCCCATCGGTTTGGGGGTGATACACAGATGTACGTAATTGCGTCACTTTGAACAATTTACACAGCTCCTTCATAACCCGGGACATAAAGGGTGTACCTTGGTCCGTAAGCAGTTCTTTACAAATACCCACCCGGCTAAACACAAGAGATAGCTCTTTGGCTATGGTTTTGGCCGAGGTATTTCGGAGAGGGATCGCTTCTGGATAACGGGTGGCATAGTCCATTATAACTAATATGTACTGGTGCCCCCTAGCGGACTTGATTATAGGACCTACCAAATCCATGGCGATCCTCTCAAACGGGACCTCAATGATGGGTAGAGGGACCAGCGGGCTACGGAAATGTGGCATCGGGGCCAACCTCTGACACACAGGGCAGGAGGAACAATAATTTTCTATGTCCTTCATCACCCCCGGCCAATAGAATCTCTGTAATACCCTCTCTCGGGTTTTCTCTGTCCCCAGATGACCTCCAAGAATGTGCCCATGGGCCAACTCCAATACCAACTTCCTGTAAGGTTTGGGCACCACAAGCTGCTCAACGGTTTCTTCTGCCCTTTTTGCCACCCGATACAGTAGGTCCTTCTCTACGCTGAAGTATGGGTAAGTGCAGGTATTATCTGGGTTCACTAACTCGCCATCTATTTTCACTACGTTTTCCCGTGCCTTTATTAGGGCGGGGTCTTTCAACTGTTCTGTGGCAAAGTTTTCCCTGTGAACCTCAAGATCAGAAAACTCCACAGACGGTAGGTTTTCGTCTGAGGAGGTGGGCTCCTCTCCAGTTTCTTGAGTCTCCCCTGCCAATACTGATAAGGGAAATTCCGGAGAGTCCTCACCACTCTCAGGGGAGTTCTGGCTATCACATTCCTGGTACATAGGGGCACCAGTGGAGGGCTCAGGATCATCCCACAGTTCCCAGAACTTCGGAAAATCCCTTCCCACAATGGCGTCATGCGGTAACTGAGATACTAAGCCCACTGGATGAGAGAGGGTACCTTTGGGGGTCTCGAAACACACTGTAGTCACTGGATACTCTCGGGTGTCCCCATGCACACAAATAACAGCTACCTTGCTATTCCCAAAGACCTCTGTTTTAACTAACTCAGCCTTTATCAGGGTCACAAGGCTACCTGAATCCAGCAATACCACAACATTTCTACCATTAACACACATTTTGCATAAATGTTTCTCAGTTCCTCGAATGGCAGTGCATGCGACTGTCGCACACAGCGACTGACGTCTGCCCGTCAGAAAGTCACACTGCATGGGTTCCTCCACAACCGGGCAATTGGCTGCAATATGTCCCGCTTGCCGGCAGCGGTAGCAAACGATCCTTCTTGCCGCCTCTTGAGCCGCTGATTTCCCAGGCTGTTCTCGCCAAACTTGGGGTAGAGCTCCCACCCTCTCACTCTCTCCACCCTCACCCCTTGGAATCCTCTTATCCGCCCCTGGGGATGGTCTGGTCTTAGGGTGGAAAGTCCGAGTGTCTCTGGAAGAGGCCGTCAGGTTCTCTGTAGCCAAGTATTTCTCCACACGATCCACAAGACCATCGGCCGTCTCTGGGTCTCCATGGCTTACCCACTTTTGGATGGCAGTAGGAAGAGCTCTCAAAAACCGATCCATTACAACACGTTCCACAATCTTTGGTGCGGACAAAGTCTCTGGCTGTAGCCACTTTCTGCTCAGGTGAATGAGATCATACATTTGAGACCTGGGGGGTTTTCCAAGCTGGAAAGTCCAGTTATGCACACGCTGAGCCCGGACAGCCTGGGTGACACCCAGCCTTGCCAAAATTTCAGCTTTTAGCATCACATAGTCTTTTGCTTGGTTAGGCTCTAGGTCATAGTAAGCTTTCTGCGATTCACCAGTTAACAGAGGAGCCACCAGTCCAGCCCACTGCTCCTCAGGCCACTTTTCTCTTTCAGCGGTCCTTTCAAATGTGGTCAAAAATACCTCTGGATCATCCTCTCCAGTCATTTTTGTCAATAAACGACTCACCCCAAAGGACGCGGTATTAGTGGGACGGCTTTCCTCACTGGTCTGCGGACGTTGCTGCATTACTGCTTCCATCTGTTGTTGTAGTCTCTGCTCTTGCTTCTGCAACAGGTCTATGAAGCGGGCCTCAGATTGCTGCTGGGCTTGTTGCTGAGCCTCCAGACTCTGTTGCAAAGTTGCGTTTGTCTGCTGCTGGGCTGCAAGGCTCTGTTGATGAGCTTGCTGCTGGGCTGCGAAGTTCTGTTGTTGAGCTGCAAGGCTCTTTTGCAAACCTGCATTTGTCTGCTGTTGATTGGCATTTGCTAGAGCCAGCTGCTTCAGTATCTCCTCCATGCTGGCTTAAAAAAAAACTGCCACTGGTTCTCCACCAACTGTGAGGGGGTTAGCTCGGCAGCGGGTGTGTGTGACCCCCGGGATGGGCTCCCCACACAAAAACAGGCCCAGCAAACGGAGGTTGTGGTTTTCAAAATCAAAAAGGTGCGGTTTATTTTCTATTTACAGTGACAAAACACAGAAAAGCAAAAGAAACATAAATAAAATAAATCCTGGTCAACTTGACCTCTGACTAAACATACAGGTTTCCTAACTAACAACTGGGATCAGCCTAGTGCTGTCCTAGTCCCTAAGTCCCTGGTTTTAAATGTCCAAGCAAATAGCCACACAGGCTTTGTCTCACCGCACAGGGGTTCACTCTCCCTAGACAGTCCACACAGGTCTGGGTCCAGGCATGAGCAAACACCTAATGAATCTGGGAGTTCTTATAGAGGCCTAAATGAGCTGACAAGCTTCAGCTGGTCTCATTAACTCCCTGTCTGCACGACGCCCCACACTCTCCCTAGAGGTATGAGTCATCCATGAGCCCACTAGCCTCAGCTGGGCTTATACAACTCTCCACCTAGTTGTATAAGTCGGCGTAAAGCCTGAATCTGGGCGAAATATATCTACCCCCCTGGATGCAACCAGGTGACTTTACCTTCCTGCTGTCACATAGGGGATATTTACATTCCCTGAGATAACGATAAAAATGGTAAAAAAATAAAATATGGAAGGCACAGTTTAAAAATAAAATAAAAAAGCCAAATAAATAATAAAAAAAAAAAAAAAAAAAGCACCGCTGTCCCCCCCTGCTCTTGCGCAAAGGCGAACGCAAGCGTCGGTCTAGCGTCATATGTAAACAGCAATTGCATCATGCATGTGAGGTATCACCGCAAAGGTCAGATCGAGGGCAGTCATTTTAGCAGTAGACCTCCTCTGTAAATCTAACGTGGTAACCTGTAAAGGCTTTTAAATGCTTTTAAAAATGAATGTAGTTTGTCGCCGCTGCGCGTTTGTGCGCAATTTTAAAGCATGTCGTGTTTGGTATCCATGTACTCGGCCTATGATCATCTTTTTTATTTCATCAAACATTTGGGCAATATAGTGTTTTTTAGTGCATTAAAAATAAAAAAAGTGTGTTTTTCCCCCAAAAAATGCGTTTGAAAAATCGCTGCGCAAATACTGTGTGGAAAAAAAAATGCAACACCCACTATTTTAATCTGTAGGGCCTTTGCTTTAAAAAAATATATAATGTTTGGGGGTTCAACATAATTTTCTTGCAAAAAAATTTTTTTTTTCATGTAAACAAAAAGTGTCAGAAAGGGCTTTGTCTTCAAGTGGTTAGAAGAGTGGATGATGTGTGACATAAGCTTCCTAATGTTGTGCATAAAATGCCAGGACAGTTCAAAACCCCCCCAAATGACCCCATTTTGTAAAGTAGACACCTCAAGCTATTTGCTGAGAGGCATGTTGAGCCCATTGAATATTTTTTTTTTGTCCCAAGTGATTGAATAATGACCAAAAAAAAAAAAAAATGTACAAAAAGTTGTCACTAAATTATATATTGCTCAAACATGCCATGGGCATATGTGGAATTACACCCCAAAATACATTCTGTTGCTTCTCCTGAGTACGGGGATACCACATGTGTGGGACTTTTTGGGAGCCTAGTCGCGTACGGGACCCCAAAAACCAAGCACTGCCTTCAGGATTTCTATGGGTGTAAATTTTTGATTTCACTCCTCACTGCCTATCACAGTTTCGGAGGCCATGGAATGCCCAGATGGCACAAAACCCCCCCAAATGACCCCATTTTGGAAGGTAGACACCCCAAGCTATTTGCTGAGAGGTATGTTGAGTATTTTGCAGATCTCGCTTTTTGTCACAAAGTTTTGAAAATGTAAAAAAAGAAAAAAAAAAGAAAAAAAAATGTCTTTCTTAATTTTCAAAAACAAATGAGAGCTGTAAAATACTCACCATGCCTCTCAGCAAATAGCTTGGGGTGTCTACTTTCCAAAATGGGGTCATTTGTGGGGGTTTTGGGCTATTTTGACATTTTATGGCCTTCAAAACTGTGATAGGTAGTGAGGAGTGAAATCAAAAATTTGTGCCCTTAGAAACCTTGAAGGCGGGTGCTTGGTTTTTGGGGTCCCGTACGCGGCTAGGCTCCCAAAAAGTCCCACACATGTGGTATCCCCGTACTCAGGAGAAGCAGCAGAATGTATTTTGGGGTGTAATTTCACATATAACCATGGCATGTGTGAGCAATATATCATTTAGTGACAACTTTTTGTACATTTATTTTTTCTTTTTGTCATTATTCAATCATTTGGGACAAAAAAAAGAAATATTCAATGGGCTCAACATGCCTCTCAGCAAATAGCTTGGGGTGTCTACTTTCCAAAATGGGGTCATTTGGGGGGGTTTTGTGCCATCTTGGCATTTTATGGCCTTCAAAACTGTGATAGGTAGTGAGGAGCGAAATCAAAAATTTATGCCCTTAGAAACCTTGAAGGCGGTGCTTGGTTTTTGGGGTCCCGTACGCGGCTAGGCTCCCAAAAAGTCCCACACATGTGGTATCCCCGTACTCAGGAGAAGCAGCAGAATGTATTTTGGGGTGTAATTTCACATATGCCCATGGCATGTGTGAGCAATATATCATTTAGTGACAACTTTGTGCAAAAAAAAAAAAGTTTGTCATATTCCCGCAACCTGTGGCAAAATATACAATATTCCATGGACTCAACATGCCTCTCAGCAAATAGCTTGGGGTGTCTACTTTCCAAAATGGGGTCATTTGGGGGGGTTTTGTGCTATTTTGGCATTTTATGGCCTTCGAAACTGTGATAGGTAGTGAGGAGTGAAATCAAAAATTTGCGCCCTTAGAAATCCTGAAGGCGGTGCTTGGTTTCCAGGGTCCCGTACGTGGCTAGGCTCCTAAAAAGTCCCACACATGTGGTATCCCCGTACTCAGGAGAAGCAGCAGAATGTATTTTGGGGTGCAATTCCACATATAACCATGGCATGTGTGAGCAATATATCATTTAGTGACAACTTTTTGTAATTTTTTATTTTTTTTTTGTCATTATTCAATCACTTGGGACAAAAAAAAAAAATATTCAATGGGCTCAACATGCCTCTCAGCAATTTCCTTGGGGTGTCTACTTTCCAAAATGGGGTCATTTGGGGGGGTTTTGTACTGCCCTGCCATTTTAGCACCTCAAGAAATGAGATAGGCAGTCATAAATTTAAAGCTGTGTAAATTTCAGAAAATGTACCCTAGTTTGTAAACGCTATAACTTTTGCGCAAACCAATAAATATACGTTTATTGACATTTTTTTTACTAAAGACATGTGGCTGAATACATTTTGGCCTAAATGTATGACTAAAATTGAGTTTATTCGATTTTTCTTATAACAAAAAGTAGAAAATATCATTTTTTTTCAAAATTTTCGGTCTTTTTCTGTTTATATCGCAAAAAATAAAAATCGCAGAGGCAATCAAATACCATTAAAAGAAAGCTCTATTTGTGGGAAGAAAAGGACGCAAATTTCATTCGGGTACAACATTGCATGTCCGCACAATTTACAGTTAAAGCAGCGCAGTGCCGAATCCCAAAAAACAGGCCTGGTCCTAATGGCCCAAAATGGTCCGGGGCTTAAGTGGTTAAAAAAACATTTTTTATAGGGACATAAAACTATAGGTAGGGAGAGTGTCAGTGTGTTTTACTGTGCTAAACCTTGTTTGTAGGGACAGGGAAGGACAGTGAGGGAAATTCTCATTGTGCTATACTGTGCTAAAGCATTCCTCATCAACCATCTTTAAAAAAAAAAAAATTATAGGGACAGAAAACTATAGGTAGGGAGAGTGTCAGTGTGTTTTACTGTGCTAAACCTTGTTTGTAGGGACAGGGAAGGACAGTGAGGGAAATTCTCATTGTGCTATACTGTGCTAAAGCATTCCTCATCAACCATCTTTAAAAAAAATGTTTTTTATAGGGACAGAAAACTATAGGTAGGGAGAGTGTCAGTGTGTTTTACTGTGCTAAACCTTGTTTGTAGGGACAGGGAAGGACAGTGAGGGAAATTATCATTGTGCTATACTGTGCTAAAGCATTCCTCATCAACCATCTTTAAAAAAAAAATTTTTTATAGGGACATAAAACTATAGGTAGGGAGAGTGTCAGTGTGTTTTACTGTGCTAAACCTTGTTTGTAGGGACAGGGAAGGACAGTGAGGGAAATTCTCATTGTGCTATACTGTGCTAAAGCATTCCTCATCAACCATCTTTAAAAAAAACATTTTTTATAGGGACAGAAAACAATAGGTAGGGAGAGTGTCAGTGTGTTTTACTGTGCTAAACCTTGTTTGTAGGGACAGGGAAGGACAGTGAGGGAAATTCTCATTGTGCTATACTGTGCTAAAGCATTCCTCATCAACCATCTTTAAAAAAAAAAAATTATAGGGACAGAAAACTATAGGTAGGGAGAGTGTCAGTGTGTTTTACTGTGCTAAACCTTGTTTGTAGGGACAGGGAAGGACAGTGAGGGAAATTCTCATTGTGCTATACTGTGCTAAAGAATTCCTCATCAACCATCTTTAAAAAAACATTTTTTATAGGGACAGAAAACTATAGGTAGGGAGAGTGTCAGTGTGTTTTACTGTGCTAAACCTTGTTTGTAGGGACAGGGGAGGACAGTGAGGGAAATTCTCATTGTGCTATACTGTGCTAAAGCATTCCTCATCAACCATCTTTAAAAAAAAAAAAATTATAGGGACAGAAAACTATAGGTAGGGAGAGTGTCAGTGTGTTTTACTGTGCTAAACCTTGTTTGTAGGGACAGGGAAGGACAGTGAGGGAAATTCTCATTGTGCTATACTGTGCTAAAGCATTCCTCATCAACCATCTTTAAAAAAAAATTTTTTATAGGGACAGAAAACTATAGGTAGGGAGAGTGTCAGTGTGTTTTACTGTGCTAAACCTTGTTTGTAGGGACAGGGAAGGACAGTGAGGGAAATTCTCATTGTGCTATACTGTGCTAAAGCATTCCTCATCAACCATCTTTAAAAAAACATTTTTTATAGGGACATAAAACTATAGGTAGGGAGAGTGTCAGTGTGTTTTACTGTGCTAAACCTTGTTTGTAGGGACAGGGAAGGACAGTGAGGGAAATTCTCATTGTGCTATACTGTGCTAAAGCATTCCTCATCAACCATCTTTAAAAATAAAAATTTTATAGGGACAGAAAACTATAGGTAGGGAGAGTGTCAGTGTGTTTTACTGTGCTAAACCTTGTTTGTAGGGACAGGGAAGGACAGTGAGGGAAATTCTCATTGTGCTATACTGTGCTAAAGCATTCCTCATCAACCATCTTTAAAAAAAAAAAAATTATAGGGACAGAAAACTATAGGTAGGGAGAGTGTCAGTGTGTTTTACTGTGCTAAACCTTGTTTGTAGGGACAGGGAAGGACAGTGAGGGAAATTCTCATTGTTCTATACTGTGCTAAAGCATTCCTCATCAACCATCTTTAAAAAAA
This sequence comes from Rana muscosa, assembly GCA_029206835.1. Classification (NCBI taxonomy): domain Eukaryota; kingdom Metazoa; phylum Chordata; class Amphibia; order Anura; family Ranidae; genus Rana; species Rana muscosa. Next base: position 190,013,358 of record CM055120.1, on the reverse strand, counting down.
AAAAAATTTATAGGGACAGAAAACTATAGGTAGGGAGAGTGTCAGTGTGTTTTACTGTGCTAAACCTTGTTTGTAGGGACAGGGAAGGACAGTGAGGGAAATTCTCATTGTGCTATACTGTGCTAAAGCATTCCTCATCAACCATCTTTAAAAAAACATTTTTTATAGGGACAGAAAACTATAGGTAGGGAGAGTGTCAGTGTGTTTTACTGTGCTAAACCTTGTTTGTAGGGACAGGGAAGGACAGTGAGGGAAATTCTCATTGTGCTATACTGTGCTAAAGCATTCCTCATCAACCATCTTTAAAAAAACATTTTTTATAGGGACAGAAAACTATAGGTAGGGAGAGTGTCAGTGTGTTTTACTGTGCTAAACCTTGTTTGTAGGGACAGGGAAGGACAGTGAGGGAAATTCTCATTGTGCTATACTGTGCTAAAGCTTTCCTCATCAACCATCTTTAAAAAAACATTTTTTATAGGGACAGAAAACTATAGGTAGGGAGAGTGTCAGTGTGTTTTACTGTGCTAAACCTTGTTTGTAGGGACAGGGAAGGACAGTGAGGGAAATTCTCATTGTGCTATACTGTGCTAAAGCATTCCTCATCAACCATCTTTAAAAAAACATTTTTTATAGGGACAGAAAACTATAGGTAGGGAGAGTGTCAGTGTGTTTTACTGTGCTAAACCTTGTTTGTAGGGACAGGGAAGGACAGTGAGGGAAATTCTCATTGTGCTATACTGTGCTAAAGCATTCCTCATCAACCATCTTTAAAAAAACATTTTTTATAGGGACAGAAAACTATAGGTAGGGAGAGTGTCAGTGTGTTTTACTGTGCTAAACCTTGTTTGTAGGGACAGGGAAGGACAGTGAGGGAAATTCTCATTGTGCTATACTGTGCTAAAGCATTCCTCATCAACCATCTTTGAAATCCTTGTTTTTTGGACAGTCAGGGAAATTGTCATTGTGCTATTCTGTGCGAAAGCAATCATCCACAACCATATTTAGAAATCCTTAAGTAAAGGGACAGAGAAGGACACCTGAAGGTAGCCCTTATTGCTTTTTTTCCCATCTCCCTGCAGGCCATCCATTAGATTGTCTGGAAGGAGAGGCAGACAGTCAGGAGGCAATAAAAGAGGGCAAGCAGGCTCTGTGTCTGGGGGCAACAGTGCTGGTTGTGGACGCGGTGCATTGTCATCAGCACATGGCCATGGGACACGCTTGTCCTTCTTTTCGGCAGCTGGACATGTTGAGCCACATCATGCCGAAGACTTGGTAGAGTGGATGACCAAGCCCTCCTCCTCCTCCTCATCCTCTCTCACCCAGGCTCAGGGTACTGGCAAAGCAGCTGCCAAAGCGTCCTCTTCCCTGGTATCAATGTCAGACTCATCATCAGTCACTCCTTCCCTAGACCCACCATGTCCTCCTCCTGAGGAGTCCCCCGAACTGTTTGAGCACAGTGTTGGGTACATGCTCCAGGAGGATGCCCAGTGTTTCGAAGGGTCTGATGATGAAACCCAGCTAGAGGAAGGCAGTAGCGTGAGAGCAGACAGAGGGGATGCTCAAGAAGGACACCAATCTGGCAGTCATGTTCCAGCAGCTGCAGCATACTGCCAGATTGGCTCCAGTGATGAGGAGGGAGGGGATGATGAGGTCACTGACTCCACGTGGGTGCCTAATAGGAGAGAGGAGGAGGAGGAGGATGAGGAGGAGGCACATCTCCAACGAGGCAGGATGCCCTTTGGTGGCCAGCGTAAGGGCAGTACACCGACGGAATCACACCGCAGAGCTCTGCCTGTGCAGGGCGCTGCCTCTGCCCGTCATTCAAAAAGTTCTTTGGTGTGGGCCTTTTTTGAGGCTAGTGCATCAGATCGCACAGCTGCTGTTTGCAACATATGTCTCAAGCGTATATCGCGTGGCCAAAACATCAGCCGCTTGGGTACCACATGCCTGACCAGACATATGTTGACCTGCCATGCAGCTCGTTGGCAAGCCTACCTCAAAGACCCACACCAAAGAACAAAGCGGACCTCTCCTTGCACCGCATCAGCTGGGATCTCCAACCCCACTATAACTTCAGTCCTCTCTGAAACATGCACTGAGAGGAATGAAGGTGTAGAATTAGGTGTGTCACAGCCAAGTACTTGCGGCCACTCTGCTAGCAGTACACCGACGTCCGATTCTAGCAGGCAAATTTCCCTGCCCCAGCTGCTGGACCGTCGAAAGAAGTTCACTCCCAGCCATCCACATGCCCAGCGGTTGAATGCTAGCTTGGCTAAATTGCTAGCGCTTCAACTGCTGCCTTTTCAGTTGGTAGACTCGGCCCCCTTCCGTGAGTTTGTGCAATGTGCGGTTCCTCAGTGGCAGGTTCCCAAACGCCACTTTTTCTCACGGAAGGCTATTCCGGCTCTCTACCGGCATGTGGAAGGCAATGTCTTGGCCTCGCTGGACAGGGCGGTCAGCGGTAAGGTGCATATTACCGCTGACTCATGGTCCAGCAGGCATGTACAGGGACGTTACCTTTCTTTCACGGCCCATTGGGTCACTCTTTTGGCAGCTGGGAAGGATGCAGGACAAGGTGCAGTAGTGTTGGAGGCTGTTCCACCGCCACGCCTCCAAAATGCTACTACTGGTTGTGACACACCTCTCTCCTCCACCCCCTCCTCTTCTTCTTCCTCCATGGCCTCTTCCTGTGCTTTGTCCTCTGAACCAGCGGTGCTCCGTAGGCGTTCAAGGGGCTACGCAAGTACGCAGGCAAAAAGATGCCATGCCGTGCTTGCGCTGGTGTGTTTGGGGGACAGAAGCCACACTGGGGCAGAGGTCCTGTCTGCTCTGCAGGGCCAGGCCGAGAGGTGGTTGACGCCACGCCAGCTTAAGCCAGGAATGGTGGTTTGCGACAATGGCACCAACCTCCTCTCCGCCCTCCGACAGGGACAACTGACCCATGTGCCCTGTGTGGCTCACGTCCTTAACCTGGTGGTGCAGCGGTTCTTGGGCAGGTACCCGGGCTTACAGGATGTCCTGAGGCAGGCCAGGAAAGTCTGTGTGCATTTCCGCAGATCTTATAATGCCAGTGCTCGCCTGGCTGAGCTGCAAAAGGAGTTGAACCTGCCCAAGAACCGCCTTATATGTGACATGCCCACCAGGTGGAACTCAACGTTGGCCATGCTGCAGCGGCTGCACACGCAGCAGAGGGCCATCAATGAGTACCTGTGCGACTACGGCACCAGGACAGGGTCAGGGGAGCTTGGTTTTTTTCTCCACGCCAGTGGGGCATGATCAGGGATGCATGCACTGTCCTGGCACCATTTGAGGAGGCCACAAGGATGGTGAGCAGTGACTGTGCATGCATCAGTGACACTGTACCTCTTGTCCACCTGTTGGAGCACACGCTGCGTGGAATAATGGACAGGGCACTTGAGGCAGAACAGAGGCAGGAAGAGGAGGACTTCCTTGCCTCTCAAGGCCCCCTTTACCCAGACAGTGTTCCTTCTGTCCCACCCATCGCACAGGAAGAGGAGGAGGAGGAGGAGGAGGAGGAGGATTGTGTCAGCATGGAGGTGGAGCCTGGCACTCAGCAGCATCAACAGCAGCAGTCTTTTAGGGATGATTTACAGTCCCAAGAAACCCGTGGACTTGTACGTGGCTGGGAGGAGGTGGCTGCGGATCATGTCGTCCTTAGTGACCCAGAGGACTCCGGACCGAATGCCTCAGCTAACCTACGCTGCATGGCCTCCCTGATCCTGCAAAGTCTGCGGAAGGATCCTCGTATTCTTCGGATCAAGGAGAGGGACCATTACTGGCTGGCCACTCTCCTTGATCCACGGTACAAGGGTAAGGTTGCGGACCTTATGTTACCGTCGCAGAGGGAGCAGAGGATGAGACAACTCCGGGAGGCCTTGCAGAAAGGTCTGTGCAACGCGTTTCCAGAGACTGGGAGGTTACAAACTCCTGGTCCTGGACAACGAGTTGCTGAGGCTTCGGCCAGTCAAAGAAGGAGCGGTGGGGAAGGTGGCCGTCTGACCGATGCGTTCAGACAATTCTTTAGTCCGCAGCCCCAAAGTATGATCGGTTCCAGCAACCATCGCCAGCGTCTGATAAACATGGTGCAGGAATATCTAGGGGCAAGGTCAGACTTGGACAACTTCCCCACCGAAAATCCTCTGGCTTACTGGGTCTTGAGGATGGATCACTGGCCAGAGCTTGCACAGTATGCAATTGAGCTACTGGCCTGTCCTGCATCCAGCGTTCTTTCGGAACGCACATTCAGTGCTGCTGGAGGATTTGTCACGGATCACAGGGTGCGCCTGTCCACCGACTCGGTTGATCGACTGACTTTCATCAAGATGAACCAGTCTTGGATCACCACCAGCTACCACACACCTGATGCTGATATAACAGACTAATTGATTTTAACATGTCACATCCCTTCAAGACTGATGCTGATGCTGAGTGCCTGTGCTGTTATGTTGACTGGCTATCCTCCTCCTCCGAGTCCTCAATGATACGATTGATGATGATAGCTTGGAAGATCATTGTTGTTTATGGGTGCCGCCACCAGTGCCTAACGCCCAATTTTTCAGCCCCTGTTTAACAGGGGCGTGTAATTACAATTTTTGAAGCAATACTTTGCAACAGGGCTCATTGCTGTGCTCCAAGTACAGTATCTGTGAGGGGTTGCAGTGTTGTGCCACCAGTGCCTAAGGCCCAATTTTTCAGCCCCTGTTTAACAGGGGCGTGTAATTACAATTTTTAAAGCAATACTTTGCAACAGGGCTCATTGCTGTGCTCCAAGTACAGTATCTGTGAGGGGTTGCAGTGTTGTGCCACCAGTGCCTAAGGCCCAATTTTTCAGCCCCTGTTCAACAGGGGCATGTAATTACAATTCTTGATCTAATAATTCACAGCAGGGCCCATTGCTGCACCCACCAAGAGTAACTCTGAGGGCTTACAGTTTTGTGGCAACGCCACCACCACCACCACCACGAAAGGCCCAATTTTTCAGCCCCTGTTCAAAAGGGGCATGTAATTACAATTCTTGATCTAATAATTCACAGCAGGGCCCATTCCTGCACCCACCAAGAGTAACTCTGAGGGCTTACAGTGTTGTGGCAACACCACCACCACCACCACCACGAAAGGCCCAATTTTTCAGCCCCTGTTCAACAGGGGCATGCAATTACAATTCTTGATCTAATAATTCACAGCAGGGCCCATTGCTGCACCCACCAAGAGTAACTGTCAGGGCTTACAGTGTTGTGGCACCAGCACCACCATCAAAGGCCCAATTTTTACTACCACTGTTCAACAATTATATGTAATTACAATTCCTGATATAATAGTTGACAGCAGGGCGTTCCAGCACCAACCAAGAGTAACTGTGAGTGCTTACAGTGTTGTGCCAACACCAACAACTAAGGGGCCTATTTCTGCAGAGTATATACGGCAGGTCCCTACTTTCAAACATCCAACTTACAAACGACTCCTACTTGCAAACGCAAGAAGACAACAGGAAGTGAGAGGAAATCTACCCCTAGGAAGGAAAATTCTCTCCTGTAAGAATTAATATGGGAGAAAGGTGTCTCCTCTGTACTGATGCTTTATCACCAATCCTTGTTTCAAGAAAAACACCACATTTCAAAAACAGTTGTCATTGGGACGGAAAGTTAGGTGAAATGTTCTGAACAGGGGCACAGACAGCAAAACAAATGTTACAGGGGTGATAACCCTTACCTATGTTTTCCAAAAAGTTTAAAAATAGATTTTTGGGCTGGAGCTACACTTAAACAATGTACCTGTTCAAAATTACAAACAGATTCTACATAATAACAAACCTACAGTCCCTGTCTTGTATGCACCGCCTGTATACGGCTGTTCAGAGTATATAGGGCCTTTTTTATTTTATGTGCGGGGTTCCCCTTAATATCCATACAAGACCCAAAGGGGCTGGTAATGGGCTGGGGTAGGGGGGGGGGGGTCATGGGGTAGCTATGCCATTTTTCTTAAAGATTTTCATCCATATTACCGGGACCAGACATTACATTAATGCCGCAAGCAGTTTTAAATGGCTTTTTTTTCCTTTAGAAGTGTCATTTTGTGCAGGGACAGTTCTAAACACGGGAAACACGTGGCACTTCACAGGCATACCTTAGACACCCCCCAGGTACGATATTTAAAGGAATATTTGACTTTTTTTTTTTCACTTTATGCATCATTAAAATGACTGCTCCCGAAAAAACGACCGTTTTTAAAACTTCTTTTTGCATTGATACATGTCCCCTGGTGCAGAACCCGGGTTCCCAAACCCTTTTTAGGACAATAACATGCATAATAGTCGTTATAATTAGCACTTTAGAATTCGAACGTTCGCATCCATTGTATTTAATAGGGTTCTAATGTTCGTACGAACTTTCGGTCCGTTCGCGGGTTCTGGTGCGAACCGAACCCGGGGGTGTTCGGCTCATCACTAAACGCTAACACCCATGCGCAAAGCATACACCTCCCTTAGTGGTATAGTATCTGAACAGATCAATATCTGATCTGATCAGATATATACTAGCATCCCCAGCAGTTTAGGGTTCCCAAAAACGCAGTGTTAGCGGGATCAGCCCAGATACCTGCTAGCACCTGCGTCTTGCCCCTCCCTCCAGCCCAGGCCACCCAAGTGCAGTATCGATCGATCACTATCACTTACAAATCACAACACACATAACTGCAGTGTTCGCAGAGACAGGCCTGATCCCTGCGACTCCAGTGCTGTAGGAGGTGATTTCACCACCACAGTTAAAAAAAAGAGCATATTTGCCGAAGCATGGGGGCAGCAGGGGCGGAGGAGCGATTTTGCTCCTAATGCCGCTTACATACGGTCGAAATTCCGACGGAGGCTTGCCCGTGGAAAAGTCTGACCGTGTGTGCGCGGCGTTAACTTTTTTGCGGGAGGATGCCCCCATGCTTCAGCATATATAAATGGTGCATGTATGCCCATCATTAGAAGTGGTTGGATGAAGGGAGGTATTCTAATGGTGGGCATACCCACCGATCAATTTCTTTTTTTCGTTCAGCCAACAGGCTGCATGAAAAAAAAGATTACAATACATGTCCAACAAGGACCAGTAACGTACTGGTATGTTGCTGGAATTTGAATGGTTATACCAGAATGATGCCTGCGGGTTTAGGTATCATTTTGGTATCATTCTTTTCAGCCAGCGGCTGGCTTTTATGTAAAAGCAATCCTAGCAGCTAATTAGCCCCTGGACTGCTTTTACAAGCAGTGGGAGGGAATGTCCCCCCCCCCGGATATAAAAAGCGTCATTGGAAAATTGGGAAAGCATTTTATCACACCGATCTTGGTGTGGTCAGATGCTTTGAGGGCAGAGGAAAGATCTAGGGTCTGATAGACCCCAGTTTTTTCAAAAAAAGAGTACCTGTCACTACCTATTGCTATCATAGGGGATATTTACATTCCCTGATATAACAATAAAAATGCTAAAAAAAAATAAAAAAAATGGAAGGAACAGTTTAAAAATAAAATAAAAAAGCAAAATAAATAATAAAAAAAAAAAAAAAGCTCCCCTGTCCCGCCCTGCTCTTGTGCGAAGGCGAACGCAAGCGTCGGTCTGGCGTCATATGTAAACAGCAATTGCACCATGCATGTGAGGTATCACCGTGAAGGTCAGATCGAGTGCAGTAATTTTAGCAGTAGACCTCCTCTGTAAATCTAATGTGGTAACCTGTAAAAACATTTAAAGGCTTTTAAAAATGTAAGTAGTTTGTCGCCACTGCGCGTTTGTATGAAATTTTAAAGCATGTCGTGTTTGGTATCTATGTACTTGGCCTAAGATCATCTTTTTTATTTCATCAAACATTTGGACAATATAGTGTGTTTTAGTGCATTGAAATTAAAAAAAGTGTATTTTTCCCCCAAAAATGCGTTTGAAAAATCGCTGCGCAAATACTGTGTGGAAAAAAAAATGCAACACCCACCATTTTAATCTATAGGGCCTTTGTTTTAAAAAAATATATAATTTTTGGGGGTTCAACGTAATTTTCTTGCAAAAAAATAAATATGTTTTCATGTAAACAAAAAGTGTCAGAAAGGTCTTTGTCTTCAAGTGGTTAGAAGAGTGGATGATGTGTGATATAAGCTTCCTAATGTTGTGCATAAAATGTCCGGACAGTTCAAAACCCCCCCAAATGACCCCATTTTGGAAAGTAGACACCCCAAGCTATTTGCTGAGAGGCATGTCGAGTCCATGGAATATTTTATATGTTGACACAAGTTGCGGAAAAAATAAAAATGTTTTATTTTTTTTGCACAAAGTTGGCACTAAATGATATATTGCTCAAACATGCCATGGGCATATGTGGAATTACACCCCAAAATACATTCTGTTGCTTCTCCTGAATACGGGGATACCACATGTGTGAGACTTTTTGGGAGCCTAGCCGTGTACGGGACCCCAAAAACCAAGCACCGCCTTCAGGCTTTCTAAGGGTGTAAATTTTTGATTTTACTCCTCACTGCCTATCACAGTTTCGGAGGCCATGGAATTCCCAGACGGCACAAACCCCCCCAAGTGACCTCATTTTGGAAAGTAGACACCCCAAACTATTTGCTGAGAGGTATGGTGAGTATTTTGCAGATCTCGGTTTTTGTCACAAAGTTTTGAAAATTGAAAAAAGAAAAAAATATATATTTTCTTTCTTCATTTTCAAAAACAAATGAGAGCTGTAAAATACTCACCATGCCTCTCAGCAAATAGCTTGAGTGGGGTGTCTACTTTCCAAAATGGGGTCATTTAGGGGGGTTTTGCACTATTTTGGCATTTTATGGCTTTCAAAACTGTGATAGGTAGTGAGGAGTGAAATCAAAAATTTGCGCCCTTAGAAATCCTGAAGACGGTGCTTGGATTTCGGGGTCCCGTACGCAGCTAGGCTCCCAAAAAGTCCCACACATGTGGTATCCCCGTACTCAGGAGAAGCAGCAAAATGTATTTTGGGGTGCAATTCCACATATAACCATGGCATGTGTGAGCAATATATCATTTAGTGACAACTTTTTGTATTTTTTTTTTTGTCATTATTCAATCACTTGACAAAAAAAAAATATTCAATGGGCTCAACATGCCTCTCAGCAATTTCCTTGGGGTGTCTACTTTCAAAGAAATTAGATAGGCAGTCATAAATTAAAAGCTGTGTAAATTCCAGAAAATGCACCCTAGTTTATAGACGCTATAACTTTTGCGCAAACCAATAAATATACGCTTATTGACATTTTTTTTACTAAAGACATGTGGCTGAATACATTTTGGCCTAAATGTATGACTAAAATTGAGTTTATTCGATTTTTTCTTATAACAAAAAGTAGAAAATATAATTATTTTTTCAAAATTTTCGGTCTTTTTACGTTTACATCGCAAAAAAATAAATAGCAGAGGCAATCAAATACCATCAAAAGAAAGCATCTATTTGTGGGAAGAAAAGGGCGCAAATTTAGTTTGGGTACAACATTGCATGACCGCGCAATTACCAGTTAAAGCAGCACAGTGCCAAATTGTAAAAACACCTCTGGTCTTTATGCTTCATATTGGTCCGGGGCTTAAGTGGTTAAAGGGCTTTTTTCACATTTTTGAAAATTTCTTAGGCGCAGTTACACCAAAATTTGACCAATTTAATTTAGGTTTGGTGTCCATTCAAAAAGAAATAATAATAAACCTCTTTTATTAAACATGTCTATCAAGGACAAGTATGGCAATTTATTTTTCCAAATTTCTATCAATAAAGAAAGACTGAGGAATAAATATTTCAACTGTGGTATAATGTCAAATCTGATCGTAGGACATAGCTGCATCTTATCTTATCTTGCAGTATAAGTACATTTGAATGTGACCAACAACTTCTAGCTAGACATGTGCGATTCGTTTCGTACGAATCGAAAATTCGTACGAATTTCCGAAAAAAAGTAAATTGGGAAGCATCCGAAATACGAGTTTATATGCTTCCGAATTTTCCGAAATACGAAATTTCGTTGACGAATTTCGGATCCGAATTTCTGAGACAAAATAAGAATGTTCGCTAATATCGTTTTATTATTGTCATAATAATTACGATTATTCGTTATGATGAAGTTAAAAACCCAGGAAGTCAGCAGCACAGCACAGGGATGGTGGGAGCCCCTCATAATGAGCTCAGCCCCAGGAGGAAGTCAGCACAGCACACTGAGCACCGGGATGGTGGGAGCCCCCAAATTTTCGTTTGGTTTGTTAACTTTTCGTAACAATTACGAACATTCGTTATGAATTTAAAAGCAAACCCAGGAAGTCAGCACAGCACAGGGATGGTGGGAGCCCCTCATAATTAGCACAGCAGGGGTACAGCCTCAGGAGGAAGTCAGCACAGCACAGCACAGGGATGGTGGGAGCCCCTCATAATGAGCACAGCAGGGGCACAGCCCCAGGAGGAAGTCAGAACAGCACACTGAGCACAGGGATGGTGGGAGCCCCTGAATTTCTGTTAGGTTGGTTAACTTTTCGTAACAATTACGAACATTCGTTATGAATTTAAAAAGCAGACCCAGGAAGTCAGCACAGCACAGGGATGGTGGGAGCCCCTCATAATTAGCACAGCAGGGGTACAGCCCCAAAAGGAAGTCAGCACAGCACAGGGATGGTGGGAGCCCCTCATAATGAGCACAGCAGGGACACAGCCCCAGGAGGAAGTCAGAACAGCACACTGAGCACAGGGATGGTGGGAGCTCCTAAATTTTCGTTAGATTCGTTAACTTTTCGGAACAATTACGAACATTCGTTATGATGAATTTAAAAAGCAAGCCCAGGAAGTCAGCAGCACTGCTGCTGACTTCCTGGGTTTGCTTTTTAAATCCATCATAACGAATGTTCGTAATTTTACGAGAATTTTACGAATCTAACGAAAATTCGTATTTCGTACGAATCCAAATTGAATTTCCGAAACGAATTACGAAATAAGAATTAACGGCTAATACGAAACCGAACAGAACGAAACAAAACTAATTTATTGACGGCGCACATGTCTACTTCTAGCTATACCATAAACTGGATAAATGAGAACCTATACAGACATAGGGCTTAACATATTTTTAAATATATATTCATATTATTCATAACACAGTGGAAATTAAACCTGCATTAAAACCTGAAGAATATATAGTATAATCTTTGATCTTTCAGATGCTTTATTAGCTTCCTATCAATAAAGAGAGTTATTATATTTAGCAGAGTGTCATCCACAAGCATAATTATGCTGGCATCACAGGAGATGCTAGGAATGGTGGAAAGGCTTTTCTGCTACCATTTTGCTTTGGATTAAAAATAGCTATGTATATCAGCAGCATATTTGTGTAGACTCATGTAAGCAATGGTCACTGTTGTAGATACAATTATATCGCTACAACAACCAAAAATAGAAAATGCGCTGGTGTAACTAGTGATAATAAACACAGCTGCTTGCAACCAATAGTAAGACAAACTAATAAACATATGTATCATACAGTATATGTTATTAGTTGCGCTAACAGTGAAAATAAATTGCTAAAATCAAAAGTCCATATCCAAATGGAATCTAGCATAGGTAAATAGAGTGTATGAAATAGTCCAAATCCAATGTATGTCTTGGGGAAACATCACTGATATTGTGCAGAGATCATGCTTCTCCATTAACCACTTGCCGACCGCCTCCTGTACTTATACGTCAGCAGAATGGCACGGACGGGCACAATCACGTACCTGTACGTTGCCCTTTAAATGCCTGACGTGTGGTCGCACGCGCGCTGCAAGCGGCGCGCTTGCGACCCTGCCGCCTTCCCCGTGAGTAGGACCGCGGGTCCCGCCGGACTCGATCGCCACGGGGATCCCCGCGATTGTCTCACGGAGGTATAGAGCGGGGAGATGATTGTGTAAACAAGCATGTCCCCACTCTGCCTAGTGACAATGACACGGATCTTCACTCCGTGTAGTCGGAGCGAAGATCAGTGTCATGTGACACACAGCCCATCCCCCCTACAGTAAGAAACACTCAATAGGGAACACTTAACCCCTACAGCGCCACCTAGTGGTTAACCTCTTCACTGCCCGTGTCATTTTCACAGTAATCAGTGCATTTTTATAGCACTGATCGCTGTAAAAATGACAATGGTCCCAAAAATGTGCCAAAAGTGTCCGATGTGTCCGCCATAATGTCACAGTCATGATAAAAATCGCTGATCGCCGCCATTATTAGTAAAAAAAAAAATTATTAAAAAAAATGCCATAAAACTATCCCCTATTTTGTAAACGCTATAACTTTTGCGCAAACCAATCAATAAACGTCAATTGCGATTTTTTTTACCAAAAATATGTAGAAGAATACGTATCGGCCTAAACTGAGGGAAATTTTTTTTTTATATATTTTTTGGGGATATTTATTATAGCAAAAAGTAAAAAATATTGCATTTTTTTCAAAATTGTCGCTCTATTTTTGTTTATAGCACAAAAAATAAAAACCGCAGATGTGATCAAATACCACCAAAAGAAAGCTCTATTTGTGGGGAAAAAAAGGACGCCAATTTTGTTTGGGAGCCACATCGCACGACCGCGCAATTGTCAGTTAAAGCTATGCAGTGCCGAATCGCAAAAAGGGGCCTGGTCCTTTAGCTGCAAAATGGTCCGGGGCTGAAGTGGTTAATGTAGTCACCATGTGAGCCATCACCATTGTAAAAAAATGAACTCTTACCAGATGGAAATGATCCCACTACAGAGTCTAATTTGCCTGTTATAAATACTTCAACCAGGAGCATTCAGTTCACAGCCATTGGTTCCAATAAGTCAGGCTTATTTTTTCCAAGATTAGTAAGGACAGTGGTGACCGTATGTATAATCAAAGATCCACATGAAGTCAAAGCAAGGAAAGCCACATAGTGTAAATCAGCGGGGAACTTTAATGTAAACACATTATACACATTCTACTCACATGATAACAAAGGTTAAGTGCATAAAAAGTCACAATTTCAAGCTGTACAGCAAAAGGTTCCAACTCCACAGAAGCGTGACAGTGTCGCGGGCGTAGGTTACTCCCAATGCGCGTTTCATCCCATAGGACAACATTTGGGGCATCCACGCCACGTGATCCCCCCGAGCTTATTTATAATATATTTAACAAGGATGGTGACCCCTTTCCTAATTACAAAATATAGCACAGCTGAGTGAACCTATGGTTAAAAATGGCCAACAGCCATGGGCCAGGCCTCGTTTTGAATTAAAGATGGCTCCAGACAGGAAGTAGGATATGGAGGCAACCAAGCCTAATTTTCAAAGCAATATGGCCAGAGAAACCTTCTACAAAAATATACATAGGTGAAAGGGAGGTAAATCTACTTGCCTAGCCTAAACCAAGCCTCACTTTTAAACCCATGATTATACAAGGAGGCTGGACCAATACTCACCAGGGCATACTATTGGCAAAAAGCAAACTAATGGGTCTATGGTAAAGATCTGCCACTTATACAGAGTGTGTAATAATAAAAAAAAGGGGTAAAAATAAAGAAAATACAAAAAAAATATAAAAATAAAACATAAAAAATATATAACATAAAAATATATATATATATATAAATAATTGGGGACAATACTTTTGTTAAATACTACCTCAAATTATTTATCCTACATATTAGAAACATTATAACCACACATCATTATATCACATGAATGGTCTCATGCGTTTGATATAAACGTATTGATATCCCACTCAATGTTCATGGCTTTCGGACTGCACGATTTTAATTAATAAATCCATCGGCTTTCTAGTTGAGAAACCCCTCTTTTAATAGATCCACCCCCCTGGGGTGTCACATATTTGTCTATTGCAATGAAAAGGGTTCCCCTGAGATCTCTGTTGTGACAGCACGCATTGTGCTTTGGAACACTATGCTCCCTTATCTCTTTTTTTGCTTGTATCTCTTTTTGTGATGTTATTAATATGCTCATTAACCCTTACTGCAATAGAGTGTATAGTCCTCCCCACATATTGCTTGCCACAAGGGCAAACAGTAAGGTAGACAACATTTTTAGAAGCACAGATGATGAAGGATCTAATAATGTAGATTTTAGAAGAACCTCTAAATTGGTTTAGTTGACAATCCGAGCACTTCTGCACAGGTAATGCCCCTTTAGGTCATGAGAGAAGGGTGGCCTCTTTGGAAGATCAAGGACATTGGGATCACCTCAAGCTGTAAAGGTGGGACCCCTCTGTAGAAGACATTGGGTTTAGTTGGTAAAAGTGGAGCATAGTGTTCCAAAGCCCTATGCTTGCTGTCACAACAGAGATCTCAGGGGAACCCTCTTCATTGCAATAGACAAATATATGGCACCCTGGAGGGGTGGATCTATTAAAGAGGGGTTTCTCAACTAGAAACCCAATGGATTTATGAATTAAAATTGTACAGTCCATTCGGCATGAACATTGAGTGGGATATCAATGCATTTATATCAAACGCATGAACCCACGCATGCTCTTTATTATAATGTGTGGGTGTAGTGTTTCTAAGATGTATGATAAATAATTTGTGGTAGTATTCAACAAGAGTATTGTCCCCAATTTTTTATGTTATATATTTTTTATGTTTTAGATTTTATATTTTTAGCATTTTCTTTATTTTTACCCCTTTTTTATTATCATGCACTCTGTATAAGGGACAGATCTTTACCAGAGACACATTAGTTGGCTTTTGGCAAATAGTATGCCCTGGTGAGTTTTGGCCCAGCTTCCTTGTATAATCATGGGTTTAAGAGTGGAGTGGACTTGCCTTCCTTTTACCTATGTAGTATATATTTTTATAGAAGGTTTCGCCAGCTATATTGCTTTGAAAATGAGGCTTGATTGCCTCTTTATATATGATTTCACAGGAAGTTCTGCTGGCCAAATTGATTTAGAAACGGCTTGGTTGCCTTCACTTCCTACTTCCTGTTGGGGGCCATCTTTAATTCAAAACAAGGCCTGGCCCATGGCTGTCGGCCAGCTGTGCTTTATTTTGTAATTAGGAATAGAGTCACCACCCTTGTTGAATATATTATAAATAAGCGTGGGGAATCGCATGGCATGGATGCCCCAGATGATGTCCTATGGGATGAAACACGCGTTGGGGCAAAACCTATGCATCCGACACTGCCACGCTTCTTTGAAGTTGAAACCTTTTGCTGTACAGCTTGAAATTGTGACTTTTTATGCACTTAACCTTTGTTATCATGTGAGTAGAATGTGTATAATGTGTTTACATTAAAGTTCCCTGCTGATTTACACTATGTGGCTTTCCTTGCTTGACTTCATGTGGATATTCGATTATACATATGGTCACCACTTACTAAGCTTGGACAGAAAATCAGCCTGACTTATTGGAACCAATGGCTGTGAAATGAATGCTCCCGGTTGAAGTATTTATAACAGGCTAATCAGACTCTGTAGTGGGGTCATTTCAGTCTGGTAGGAGTGCATTTCTTACAATGGTGATGGCTCACGTGGTGACTACATTCATGGAGGAGCACGATTTCTGCACAATATCAGTGATGTTTTCCTCAAGTCATACATTGGATATGGACCAATTCATACACTATATTTACCTTTTCTACTGTAGATTCCATTTGGATATGGACTTTTGTTTTTAGCAATTTTATTTTCACTATGTTAGCGCGACAACATATATGATACATATATTTATAGCGCTGGCTTCTTAAAGTTGAAAGCTGACACTAGTGCATGTTTGGTTTTGGCTGCACTCAAGTGTAAATTGGCCCTAAAAAATGCCATCTTTACTGTCAGATAGCAGAAGAAGAAAGTCACAACCTGTCAGTCTCCTTTGTGACAATTTGGAAAATGCCCGGGCACACTAGTATCTAGTGTTTGTTTGACATGGATTGCCACTTGCATATTTCCTTGTAGTTTTAGATGTGACATTGACGACAGTTAAGAGAAGTACAACAGCAGTCTCTCTTCCACATTTCTGTACTGAAACCGATGATGAATTGCTCAAAGTTCCTGCCAAAGCCACTATCCTCCGTTCTCCCACTTCACACAACACACTAAACGAATGTAGATAAAGAAATCTGTTTCCTGTGTTAGAGAGCAGCATAGAGGTGGATGACAAATTGATGCCATTACGTTAGATATTTTATTGTCCAACAAATCATTTTTACGATGTTTGTAGATATAGCTTACCAGAAAAAGCTATCTTTGGTGGGAGGAGATTTTTCTGTTAGACTAACTATCTTATAATGTATATTTACATATTTTAAAATATATAAATCCTTTTGTTGCTCCTTTTTGGTCTGTTAGATACACAATTGAAAGCAATTTCCTATATCTGTTTGATATGAGACAAAAAATAGCTGTTACTCTAGGTAGAAAACTTGTCAGCTGATACATTTCTGCACCCTCTGCTGACTGTTATCACTTAGCATAGTAACAATGAGAAGGGGAGATGTAATGTAGTCATCCATAGGTGTGCGCAGCCTATTGCATTAGGGTGTGCACCCCAAAGCTCAAACACACATGAACGCCACCTGCTGTCACAGGGAGATGGCTCTGATGGTGTGAGACAGTTGATTGGGAGCATATTACCTTACACTCTAAGTATAGATGTAATGTGTTCCTACAGTTGAACCTAGCCTTTAATATAATGGGGGCATTTACACTGGCCACTTGCACCCCAATCACCCACCTGGTGCCACCCCTGGATAATGGTAATGCACATGGGGTGATTAGGGTGTGCCCAGGCACACCCGGCACACCCTGTGCGCACGCCAATGTAGTCATCATGTCCTAGGGTGAAAGAGCTTATTTTCCATACATAAAGAAGTGTGTGTGAGCATTGCCGCTCTAGGACAGGAAGTGTGTACTGAAAAGATCAACATTTAGGAATAAAGAGAAAACAAATGCATTCATCACATCTAAGCACTGATAAACTGCAATATATTACATTTTTCCTCCTGGGTTTATATACACTGTATAATGATGGTATGCTTGCACAACCTACACATGTATCGGAAAGCATAGTTTACTTAGATGTTACTCCTCAGCCTGGCACTAACTTGTATTATTACGATCAAATTGCATTCCTTTGTGTATCCATTTTATTATATGAAACCCAGGAATGTGAATGATCAGTGGCATAACTAAAACCTTCAGGGCTCCGGTGCAAGAAACCACGATGGGCCCCCCTTCCCTTCAAGCCCGGTTGCGGAACGCCAAGGCCCGGACGCAAGCGTGACGTTTGTGACCCTGGTAGTTCTGCCACTGGTGTCTGTATTATTTTTTTTCTACCATTTATTTTTAAATTTTTTACAATATCTTTTAAAAACATTTTTTACAATTTTTAAAGAGCCCCGTTGGGGGGCTTTGGTGAGATATCAGGGGTTTAAACAGACCTCTGATGTTTCTCCTTTGAGACACAGAAAGTAGATTGAGAACACAGCCTCAGCTGCACAGAATGAATGGACAGGAATAGCTCTGTACAGAGCTGCCCCTATATTCACAAACTGAAGCATAGTAAATACAGTTTCGGTATGGATCACTGACTCTCCATTCAGAAAAGGCTTCACCCTGAGAGATACTTTGCAGCAGCTGGCAGGAGAGGGGAGGGGGAACTCTGCGGAGCTGTGGGGACAAGGGGAGGGGCCAGGAGAGAGCATGGAGACCAGAAAAAAGTACAGGGGGGCTGGAGAGCACACAGTGGGCAGCAGAAAAAAGCTGCATAGGTTGAGCGGTGGGGGTGGCTACATATAGAGGAACTGATCTTTCCATTTCCCCTCACTTCTCCTCTCTCTCCCACAGGCTTTCAGCAGCTGCAGGAGAAAAATGGAAAGATTGCTTTCTCTGTATCAGTGTTTCTCAACATTTTACCAGTCACGGCTCAGCATGTTGCCTCTTCACTGCCTGTTGAATGCCTCTGAAAAGCGATATGAGCCTGCATTGCTTTTCAGAGGTATGGTATTTTCTTGTTGGTATTATGAACCCGCCCTAAAAAATCTGTTCTGATTGTAAAGAAAAAGGGGGTCAGGATTAAAAGTAATATGTATTCATACAAACGCATGCACATACACACATATAAATACACACACATATGCACACATATAAACATGCAGATATGCACATGCACACACACAGACACAAACACACACACACACACATTCATACAAAAATATATACCGTATTTATCGGCGTATAACACGCGCCGGCGTATAACACGCACCCCAAGTTTAGGAGGGAATTTTAAGGAAAAAACTTTTAGGAGGGAAATTCAAGGAAAAAAAACTTACATTTAAATGCAGCATGCAGTCTTGCCCAGTGTCCATCTGTCCATCTGCAGCCTTGCCCAGTGTCCATCTGTCCATCTGCAGCCTTGCCCAGTGTCCATCTGTCATCTGCAGCCTTGCCCAGTGTCCATCTGTCATCTGCAGCCTTGCCCAGTGTCCATCTGCCATCTGCAGCCTTGCCCAGTGTCCATCTGTCCATCTGCAGCCTTGCCCAGTGCCTTTGCAATCTTGTCAGTCTCGGCGTTTTTTTAAATTTGGCGCCGATTTCTGTGGAGAGGAGTGAGCGGGGCCGAGTGTACTTCGGCTAGACTCGGCTCCTCTCGCAGTCCCGCCCATCTCCACTGACTGCGCCGCTGACAGAGAAAGCCGAGTGTACTTCGGCTAGACTCGGCTCTGCTCACAGTCAGGGGCAGGACTGCGAGAGGAGCCGAGACTAGCCGAAGTACACTCGGCTTTCTCTATGTCAGCGGCGCAGTCAGAGATGGGCGGGACTGCGAGAGGAGCCGAGTAAAGCCGAGTGTACTTCGGCTCCGCTCACTCCTCTCGCTCGTTTCAGCAGGGGAATTCGACGGAGTATCGGCGTATAACACGCACCCACGATTTTCCCCTGATTTTAAGGGGAAAAAAGTGCGTGTTATACGCCGATAAATACGGTATATAGCCTTTTTTTTTTTAATCGGCAGCAGCAGCAGCACTATACCTTCACTCTCCATGCTGGGTACTGCACTGTAGGGAGAGGCAGAGAGCACACACTGTGCAAGACACCTCTCCCTTGCTTTCACTTTCAGTGTAAACACTGTGGGATCAAGCTCCTGCACTGTCGATTTACACATCGCCTGAGGATCGGGGAGCTCGGTCCCATATGCAGCCACCGCTGTAACAATTCGGGCATGGGGGGGCACAAGGGCCCCCTGCAGCATGGGGCCCAGTCGCAATGGCAACTTCTGCAACCCCTGTACGTCCGACCCTGTGAATGATGCATCAGAGTAATTAAAAAACAGCTTGCTAATCTGAATGTCAGCTTTTTGTCACACAGAATGTAATAAATAACCAAGAAAATAAATACATGAACAAAAAAATTAAATTTATTAAAATAACTCCAGAATCTTGAATCTTTACAAATCCATCTTAAATAGTCAATAATCTGCACAGAATAATAAAAAAAACTCCTATTTGTTTCTACAGGGCTTCGGGCATAGGGGTTGACTTACTAATGGTAAATGGGAATAGCAAAATGGGAATTCCCCTTAGCTTAGTAAAAGTGGAGAAATGTTACTTTGCAATGAATACCCAATCATGTGCGGAATATTTTTTTTTGAATTTTTGCTTGCACATGACTAGTTGATGGAATTCACCAGCACTTAACCTCACTCTCTAAGCTAAGGGAAAATTCCTGTGCAAAGTGAATAGCCTATATACCAGGGATATGCAATTAGCGGACTTCCAGCTGTTGCCAAACTACAAGTCCCATGAGGCATAGCGAGACTCTGACAGCAGCAAGCATGACACCCAGAGGCAGAGGCATGATGGGACTTGTAGTTTTGCAACAGCTGGAGGTCCGCTAATTGCATATCCATGCTATATACCTTTAGTAATTCAACCCTAGAGGTGCCTAAAGGTGACTACTTTCAAACAGCTTTTTGAGCTGGCTCACCACCAGTGATCATCACAGTAATGAGTGCATTGCAAGACAAAGTAGGGGGAACCCATGCTTCATTTAACCAAGAGAAGTTGGAATTTGCATTTTCATTTGTCCCACATTTCCAGGATCTTGAACATGCAGGGACATCTAGGTGTTATATATTTTTTTAATATAACAGTTTACTGGCTTGTAGGGTATCACAGATTTAACTTCCCTTTTTATATAAGTATTACATATTACTAATCAAAAAGCAAGTCCATTCACAGAATAAAAATACACTTTTTAAAAATACACTTTTTACTAAAACTGTAGTAACATCAAAGTAGATAAAAAAAATGTAACTGCACATTTATAGCAAGGCCTGTTAAAAAATGCATTTAACAATCTCTGGAACCAGTGTGGGGGCCACTAAACACACGTGAAAGTCTGTTTCTGTGCTACTAATAATCCTGGCATTCTTACTGCAAAGGAAGGTGGTGTGCAGATACTTGAATTTTAAGTTATTCCTCATGATTGCAGGAATAGTGAGGTCAGCTTTTTACTCACAGCAGATGACATAATTATTATTTTTATATACAATTTAAATAGCGCTAATAGTTTGCACAGCGCTTTACAACATGAAGGTCAATATACCCCTTGAGAGTTATACATTCCCACCTCTATTCATAGGTTGTCAAATTGATTGTTCTGGTAGGTATATCTGCTCAGATGATTCTCACACTAAAATGTACACTACTACAAAAGCGTAAGTCTCTCTATACAATAAATATTCAGACTTTCTTAGAAGTAAATTTAAGCCAGTAACGGAAAAGATATTTAATTACGATGCCTTTATCCACCAACTTTCGATGGCTGAAAGTTCACAGAATGGGATGTTGCTGGAGAAAAATGTGCACAGAGCATTACATCTTACAGTAGACAAATCATATAAATGTTTTAAACTTCCAGAGTTTGCTGACTTCAGTTTGCTGGACAAAGTTGCATGAAGTTGTTGATATTCAACAGGGATTTAATAGCGATTTACATTTAAATTTTTGGTTTATCGAGAATTCCTATTATACAGTATTTATTAGGTGAAGCTATGTTTTTTTTTATAAAAGAAAGCGCACACAATAAATCAAAAGCACAAATACAAACTGATAAGTTTAAGAACCTGCTGCTGAGAGTGAGTATTTCTTAGTCGGCTTTAAACAACTATATAAACCAATGATTCAGTGCCGTACATGGTAATCCAGCCAACTATGGGTGGTGTGATGACACTCTGTAGTCCAATGGCAGTCTGCATACAAATAGATGGTGAAAAAATAGCGGAATAAAAATTCCAAAAAAGCATAAAAATACCCCAATCTGTATGCAAAGACTTACACAATCTCCTGTGCTTACTAGATATGTCATCTACTCATAGCGGTCCATCAAGCACGCAGCATCCACCTTTGAAAACATGTCTTTACACAGGTTACAGTGGTCTGGTGACACAAGCTATAAACTATGTGTATTCGCTGAAGATTATGTACGATTCGTTTGTTCAAAGCAAATTTGCTTATTCCTCATTACATAGCTGCTTAGTTATCCAGGGAAGCTTAGTTGTCACCTCTATACCCATTTTTTTGCTTGTTATTCCTCTATTCTCAGGGTCACATCTGTAAATGCTGCTGGGCTGGGTCCATTAGCGGTTGTGTCATCGTCCTTGGGTTTAGATAAGGTCTCCTCTCCTGGAATGACTGCAGAAGATGGGGATACTTCATCTTCTGGAAACTTTCTCTGTAATTCATTCTCTATTTCCATCTTATCTTGGTCGTTGGATAACTTAATCTGACCATTTTGAGCAGGCACAGTGCTGGCCATCACATCATAAAGGAACTGATATTGTTCCTAAAAAAGAAATAGATAGATAACACGGTGTGTTAATAGAAGTTTGCAATACGTGATTATGCCTCCAGTAATGCTCAAATATTATAAAATAGCAAATAGTATTTATTCCAAAACATGTTTAAAAAGAGCACATAAACAGCCAATAACTTCCAACAATATCTTTACATCTGCAACACTGAAATTCATAAAAAGCAACCATTGTAGTGTTCCCCAGCAGTGTGATAAACTAATTATTATTCATTATTTTCCCAGAACTGGTCCTTTTAAATCTAAATTCAGAATTTTCTTTTAAATTAATAAAAAGATTTTTATATATTTTTTCATTCTGGATGCTAAAAAAAAGAAAAAAAACTAGATGGACTAAAATCCAGAAGAAACATGTATCCTACAGTATATTACTACACAGTCCAGTTTAATTTAGTTAAAAAAAAAAAACATAACTTCTATAAATTTCAAGTATTTCTATTATTGCAGTAAACTATTTCAGTAAATTCTGGCATAGCTACTGTGTTTTCTCTTTCCCTTTTTTCTATACCCTTTTATTCCACAACTTTAGTTACATGAGAATGGGAAACATTTTTGATTTCCTATTTCCAATTTTGCTTTGATCCTCCTTTTCTCTATGTGGTTGATACTATTTCATGGAAATTATTAAAGGAGAAGTATAGCCAAAGATCATTGGCTATACTTCTCCTATGGGTCACTGGAGTGCAGTTTGTTCTGCACTCCTGTGATCCCTTTCCAGCTGACAGGGGGCCGTAGCCCCCTGTCAGCTGACATTAAAGAGCCGGTCCACACTCTGAAAAGATCCTGATCCCCATATGGCCGGATCCGCCTTAGAAGTCTGAACCGACAGCTGGCTCAGACTCTAAATGATCTTCTGAGAGCCTGAGCCAGCCCACCCACAGCCCAGGGCTCCTTGGTCCATGGGGGGGGGTGCAGAGCAAAGAGCCAGAGATGGACAGTGCCCAGCTCTCTGCTCACAGAATGCTGAGAACTGAGCAACCAGCTGTCTTTGATCGCTCAGTTCTCAGCGCAGAGCAGGTGGGGGACAGTCAATCCAATGCTGCACCCACCTAGGTGTGTATAATTTTGTTTTTTTCTAGTTCACATAGTTCTCTTTTAATTGCTTTCCCGGCTTGCATTCTATGTTGTATACTGTATACTGTATATACTGTATATGTAGTGTCTGCATTTTGACATGTGTTTTAATTTTGCTGATTTTTTATATTTTCCCAATCTTTTATCACTTGTTCTATTTTCTTTAGTAATATCTAAATGTATAAAAAATAACATTAGATATTTGTACTTTCCATAAAAGCTTTTCTTTGTGTTCATTGAGGAACTTCAGGAAGATTTGGACTTTGGCAAAAAACATTTACCAGCCATTCCTCAGTTTTATAGAAAAGTAATACCAACTTCAACATCATAGGCACAGGAAGGTAGGACCTGTGTCCCTCAATGAACTCAAAGAAAAAGGATTTTATGTTAAGTGCAAAAATCCAGTTTTCTTTCTCATTCAAACACAGTCCCACAAAGCAAAAACAGAACTTGTGACCTGCAAATCAAAGAGCGGCCTGGAAGACCATACACTTAAAGCAACATCAAATAAAGCCTCAACATCCACCTGGTAAAACTTGAAGAATGTATCAACAGAAGTCCAAGTGGCAGCCTTGCAAATCTAGGAAACAGTTGCATGATGCCAAAAAGAGTGTGCTTTGACATGATTGGGGTGAAACTCATTCCTTAAGACCATAAGCTTGTGGAGCAACACGCTTATACCCTTTTACAGGGAACATCAGGGATGACAAAGAAAGATTTAGCCTCTCTGTTGGAATAGTTGCTGCGAGATACAAGCACAGAACAGACTACATTTAGTGAAAATATATCTCATTCTGATGTACATAAGGTAGAGAGAGAGAAGAAGAACAATCCTCTGGTTGAGATGAAAGGTTGATATCACCTTAGGAAGGTAGGAGGCTCCTAAAGCGATATTAAATCCAAAAACCAAAATGTAATATTATGCAGCTTACCAACCATTAGTTGTGGTGGCTGTATTCGTTTACCTTCTTTAGGCTTGTACAAATGGGACCTAGCTATAGAATTTTTTAAGGTTCTCCCATGAAAGCCCTGTCCAATGTGGAGAGTAGTGGTCTTTGTATGGGACTGCCCCCTGTCCAAGGTAAAGTAGATGAAGTAGGTTGACACACTGAGAAGTGATATTATTTCTTGTGATGATTGTAAGTATAATTATGTAAGAAAGCCCCAATTCTGTGTAGAAGCATATTTTGTGGATAACATATTATTGGGAGCTCTCTTTACTTTTCAGGGCGGTATCTCTTATATCCCTGAGGAAGAGACTGATTCAATAAATCTCGAAATGCGTTGAATGCCCAATGCCATCAAACAAGCAACTTTGTGGAATATCTAAGCTTCTCAATGCATGTGGTGTTTGGGGGAGTACCTCTCAGTATGCCAATGAATGTCAACCCTTTATAAACCAATTGTGGCTGTTTTGTGGTTTTTAACCTTTGTATTCTTTTTGTATTAAAGTTGTACAATTTTAAATGAGATATGTTTTTCTGGGTTTGGTTACCTTCAAAATCCCATAGAGGCTAAAAGGAACAAAATATACCTTCTTTAAGCTTTTTTCCCTCCATTTCACCTGTTGATTTGGGCCAGTAACACACCTCCTGTATTAGAGGGCCCCCACTTTAGATGAATGAGCACAGGGGGCACCTTTGGACAGCAGCATTATCAATCTGGGAGGAGGGGAGTGTCATATGTACTCACTGATTTAGCTACACTAGCAAATTGAAGCAAAGATCCAGCTCTCACTGTACAGAAGCAGTTACAACAGATTTTTTTCTCTTTGGAATAAAGGTTTTACAGAAATAAAAAAACGTTCATAATTGTAAGCACCACTGCCAGATTTAGACCTTGGGGGGCCTGTGGCACTTCGGGTTCAGGGGGCCCCTTATACACAGAGTTGGTTTACATTCTCAATAACAGTCAAACATTTTTTAAATGCATGACACAATGGTATTCTGAGGTCACACATGCCCACAGTCATAGTGCTCTATGTGTGGTTTACTTGAGCCACCAAAATTCATTTTTGAAAAGCAATACAACATACCAGTCCAGAGTTTTACAGATGATAGCTGGCAAAATATTACTTCCTAAGATACATCTTATAAAAGAAAATACCTTTTTTTATTATACATTTTATATATTTTTTTATTTATGTTTTATTATTTTATGTATCATACTGTTTTATATAACTTTTGTATAGAGGGGGACCTCTTCTGTGAGGGGGGCCTGGGGCAATTGCCCCTTTTGCTCCCTTATAAATCCAGCCCTGCTGCCAGTGTTAGTTTGTCTCATTCCTGTGAACTAATACATCTGGAAGAGGACTTAAAAAATCAAACAAAAAAAACCCAGACTTACTGGCTGGATCACCAGGTGAAAATAAAAGAAAGAAAGCCTAAGGGCCGGTTCACACCAGAACACGGTGCAGGAAACCAGTTCCCGCACAGTGTTCAAAATGCACTGCAGTTAATGACACCCCAAACGCATGTCACAAACACAGTGCGTTTTCCCACACAGGATCGCATGGTACAGCAGTGCCATGCAATGCGGTTGTGAGTTTCCAAAAGTGAAAATGTCCAAATTGGGCCCAATTAGCCATTTTCCCTCCCTGGTGTAATGTGACTCATTAGTGTTACAAGGTCTCAGGTGTAAATGGGAAGCAGGTGTGTTAAATTTGGCGCTACTGCTCTCACTCTCTCATACTGGTCACTGGAAGTTCAACATTGGACCTCATTGCAAAAAACTCTCTGAGGATCTGAAAAATAGAATTGTTGCTCTACATAAAGATGGCCTAGGCTAAAAGAATATTGCCAAGACCCTGAAACTGAGCTGCAGCACCATATAGCGGTTTAACAGAACAGGTCCCACTAAGAACAGGAAAAAAGAAAATGCGCCTACTAAGTGCAGTATGTAGATGTAGATGTCTTCCAGAGTCTGCCTTGAAGTCACGTCCTGTCGCCTCGAGCCGGCTGCGCTCCAGCGTGAACCGCACGCCGCGGTGTGTTGATTTCCTGCTTTCCGGACCTGCATGAGCCCTGCCACGCTCTTTCATCCGCCGCTCATGCGACAATACCGTCCACGATTTCAACAGTGCCGTAAGACTTCAGAGGACCTGAGTGTCATACCCCCTGCAGACATCCACAGACATTCTCTTATGCCATTACCTTATTACTATCCTGTGAGTAGCCATTTGGCTGAATCTTATTATTTTTCTAATAAATTGTATTTTACATACTGCACTTAGTAGGCACATTTTCTTTTTTCCTTTTACTGCATACAGAGTTCACTTCACTCTATAAAGTGCTGCCAAAGGTGCCTATGTTATCCAGATTATCATCATCATATGGACTTTTATCATTCAATTGAGACTTTTTATTCCCTATAATTCATGGTTTATTATATATTATTATTTTTTGTTCATACTCCTTATCCCTATCAGTAAGTTCTCTGTACCCATTCCTTGCGCAGTCATTTTTTGTGTCCCACTAAGAACAGGCCTCGCCATGGTCGACCAAAGAAGTTGAGTGCACGTGCTCAGCGTCATGTCCAAAGGTTGTCTTTGGGAAATAGACGTATGAGTGCTGCCAGCATTGCTGCAGAGGTTGAAGGGATCAGCCTGTCAGTGCTCAGACCATACGCCACACACTGCATCAAATTGGTCTGCATGGCCGTCATCCCAGAAGAAAGCCTCTTCTAAAGATGATGCACAAGAGAGCCCGCAAAGAGTTTGCTGAAGACAAGCAGACTAAGGATATGAATTACTGGAACCATGTCCTGTGGTCTGATGAGACCAAGATAAACTTATTTGGTTCAGATGGTGTCAAGCGTGTGTGGCGGCAACCAGGTGAGGAGTATAAAGACAAATGTGTCTTGCCTACAGTCAAGCATGGTGGTGGGAGTGTCATGGTCTGGGGCTGCATGAGTGCTGCTGGAACCGGGCAGATACAGTTCATTGAGGGAACCATGAATGCCAACATTGACTGTGACATACTGAAGCAGAGCATGATCCCCTCCCTTCGACTGGGCCACAGGGCAGTATTCCAACATGATAACAACCCCAAACACACCTCCAAGCAACCACTGCCTTGCTAAAGAAGCTGAGGGTAAAGGTGATGAACTGGCCAAGCATGTCTCCAGACCTAAACCCTATTAAGCATCTGTTGGGCATCCTCAAATGGAAGGTGGAGGAGCGCAAGGTCTCTAACATCAACCAGCTCTGTGATGTTGTCATGGAGGTGTGGAAGAGGACTTCAGTGACAACTTGTGAAGTTCTGGTGAACTCCATGCCCAAAAGGGTTAAGGCAGTGCTGGAAAATAATGGTGGCCACACCAAATATTGACACTTCGGGCCCACGTTGGACATTTTCACTTAGGAGCGTACTCACTTGTGTTGCCAGCGGTTTAGACATTCATGGCTGTGTGTTGAGTTATTTTGAGGGGACAGCAATATTTACACTGTTATAAAAGCTGTACACTCACTACTTTACATTTTTAGCAGTGTGATTTCTTCAGTGTTGTCACATGAAAAGATATAATAAATTATTTACAAAAATGTGAGGGGTGTACTCACTTTTGTGAGGTACTGTATATACCAGTTGTGCTGCAAAACAGTACAATCGCAGGTCTGGAAGTGCTAGCACACCCCCTGAGGTGGGCATTTAAAGCTAATTTACTGCTTGTTAAGAATGTTTAAATATTTCAATGTCCATTGACTGCCCACGGTTCTGTTTTAAGTGTTGAGCCATATTAGATCATATACTTACAAAGGAAGACACAATTCCAGAGCGCAGTCTACGTAGATTTTTCACAGTCTGGAAGACATCAATGTCTCCTTCAACACGGGCACTTTCTAGAATATACCACAGAGCACTAAAAGTGCCTGTCAGTTGAGACCCATCACTGTGGAATGCATCACATGCAAAAAAGAGAATTACTACAAATAAATATAATATCTCCAATCAAATGTAAAAAACAATATTTAGACCAATTATATTTTCATTAAAATATTTGTAAATGTAATATTGGCAGTATAACTATTAGAAATCTATTTTTATAATTTATTACCACAAGCCCTATAGCATTGTACAATGATGACTATCTAACATGATTTCTGACCCTGGGAGCTGAAAGGGAAGATGTTACGGAAACTCTCAGGAGTGTGATAATGTTCTTTTAAGCTACATGCACACAGAAGTCCTGTGTGCGTTTCAGCACACTCAAAGTTCCGTCCCTACAGGTGGGTCTGCGTATATAGAGATTAGGGCTTACCTCATTAGTCTTGTGTGCATTCCAGCCCATAGCGGCTGGCGCGTACCCTAGCACAAAGCTAATTTCATTGTATAGGTCACTTACGAGGACTGATCACTAATCGTACATAGAGGGGTAAGTGTAGGTTTCCTAAAAGGTACCATGTCACTTTTATATTTCCCTATATCATATGGTCTATATATGTAGTATCAAGATAACTATCAACACTATGGGTTATGGTTTATTACTACTGATATAAGTATGGGACCTGGCAGATTCGATTGGGCTGTTTAGCTGCTGCTCCTAAGCACTAAGGTCTATTCCATGTTGTCATTGCATTTTATCTTACTTCATTTGAATCATCAGTATGATGACTTGACCCCCCCAATACTAAGCAGTAGGAGGGGCTTATGATATTTACCAATATGTTGGATCATTTACCTGACATTTAACTCCTTAAAACACATCAGCTCTGGTTTCTGCTGTGGTGTATTGTCCGGGTTTGTTTACATAACCTGGTTTTAATTAATTTAGAGGCTGGTGTCCTAGTGACTTTACGAGCCTGTATTTTTGTTTCGTTTGTGAGTATAATATTTGTGGGGTTTTTTGATTTTTTTTAATACACAGCATCTAAAATGTGATGTATGAGGTTGGTTTGACATTTTTTTTTTGTTGTTGTTTTGTCATTTAGTATAGAATTCTCACAGGCAGAACAGGGCAGCAAAGCTTCAAGCAAATTACCAAATCAGCAAAATTGTCTGCTCCAGGAAAACAATCTGTATTTGCTATACATCCCCTACACTTTAAAAAAATTACCGTACATACTCGAGTATAAGCCAAGTTTTTCAGCACATTTCTTTGTGCTGAAAATGCCCCCCTCGGCTTATACTTGAGTCACCTTTTTGTGCCTGATCTCCAGGACTTTGGGGACCCCGTACCGGCTGGCCGTAGGTCCCCTGGACCCCAAACTTGGCACACATGTAGCATCACTCTTCCTCTACAAATGTGCAAAGTTTGTTGTCCGGGGGACCTACGGCCTGGGGAGCACCGATTTTTCGAATCCGGGCACCCCTTCCATAGACTCCCATGTTAAACGGTCATTTCTCCAGTGACTTTGGGGACCTGGTTTCGGCCGGTCGCAGGTCCCCTGGACCTGAAATTTGAGACTCCCATGTTGAACGTCAGTCTAGTCATGGACACAGTGAGGCATGGGCACAGTGAGGCATGGGCACAGTGAGGCATGGGCACAGTGAGGCATGCACATGGACACAGTGAGGCAAAGTGAGGCACAGTGAGGCATGCAGATGGACACCCTAGGCTTATACTCGAGTCAATAAGTTTTCCCATTTTTTTGTGGTAAAATTAGGAGCCTCGGCTTATATTCAGGTCGGTTTATACTCAAGTATATACGGTATGTCCTTTTATTTGGTAATCCCACTGTCATGGATATGCATTAATGTCTGTCTGCCATCTTACCTTCCTCCTCATGTGTTCATCTAGAGACCAGACCTCCTTCACCTGGCTTCCTTTATAATCTCCTCCCAGCCTGACTCCACCCCAGGCCCTATCACTGAACACTATATTAACCTGTGCACTGCAAGCCTGCTTTGCTGATCAACGTGTTTGTTAGGCATTGTGTGTTTGGGTTCCTGCCTGCCGTGTGCTACGTCTGTCTCTCTGTTACGTTATTGGTTTGTCCCCGACCATCCCTGTCTGCTCGTGACCCTTGACCTTCGGCTCGTTCTTCGTTATCCTTGTCTGCTTGTGGCCCCTGACCTTCGGCTTGTTATTCGGTTCTCTCTATCGTGTGCTGCTGCTTCCCCTTATCCTACGGGGCGTGAGCTAGGAAACTCCAGGGGCCGCGACCTGGTCCCAGCCTGCAGCGTAACATCCTCACCACTAGAGGCCCTGGAGAAGACCAGCTGGGTCTTAGACTCCGCGCCCTGGGGAATCTTGGCTCTCGCTTCCGTTGGGATCCCGGTTGTGCTCCTCTGGTCCCGCTTTCCACAACCACCCAGTTTCCTATCCACAGAAGCCAGCCATAGGGTTCACTACCTCGCGGTGCACTCCTGTCCCCCTACGGTGTGCATCTGTCACCTGGCCACAGGTGACCCTGACAGTTTGATCAGCCATGAACCCGGCTGACATCCCGCTTCCCGCGGATGATCCATTGCAGGGCATAGTTCGCAGACTTGAGACCCAGGAATCAAATCAGACCCAGGTGATGCGATTCCTCCAGGATCTGGCTTCTCGATTCGAGCAGCTTCAGGTCTCCTTGGGAACCCCGAATCCGCAACCCCAAGTACAACCAGCGGCTGTACCTATCGCACCAGTCGCAGCCTCACACTCACTAAGATTGCCAGCTCCGTTCCGTTTCTCTGGGGACTCCAAGGCCTGCAGGGGGTTTCTCAGCCAATGCACTATTCATTTTGAGCTTCAGCCTCAAAGCTTCCTATCTGACCGGGCTAAGGTAGCCTATATCATTTCCCTCCTCTCCGGTGAAGCTTTGGCCTGGGCTGCCCCCCTGTGGGAGAGGAACGATCCGGTGGTTTCCAGTCTGTCCGAATTCTTGAAGCTCTTTCGTAATATCTTCGAAGAGCCGGCTCGGGCTTCTTCAGCGGCTAGTGCTGTCTTACGTCTTCGCCAAGAATCTAGTTCAGTGGGGCAATATGCTCTTCAGTTCCGTATCCACACAGCTGAATTGAGCTGGAATAATGAGGCCCTGGTCGCTACCTTTTTACATGGCCTCTCTGACCGAGTGAAAGACGAATTAGCGGGAAGAGCCATTCCCGTCGGTCTGGACGATGTAATTTCATTATGCAACCAGATCGACATTCGTTTTCAAGAGAGGTCCTTAGAAAAAAGACGCCAGCACTCTCTGGGTCCTAGCCAGTCTGAGCTCCCCTCCCTTCATTCCGTGGAGCATCCTCTACCTGCTGAAGAACCTATGCAGCTGGGCCGGACCAGACTAACCCCCGAAGAACGTGCTAGGCGCAGAACTCTGGGCTTGTGCCTCTATTGTGGGGGCAGGGGTCATTTTCGTGACTCCTGCTCGCTTCGTCCGGGAAACGCTCGGGTCTAATACATTTGGAAGGTGGAGTATTGGACCCAGAAACATCACCTTCTCGCCTGCTCTTGCCGGTGTCCCTTCATGTAGGCACTTCTCCTCAGTCAACCCTTGCATACCTGGATTCCGGGGCTGCCGGCAATTTCATGGATTGGAGAACTGCTTCTTCTATGAAGCTTACCCTTTCACCTCTCACTACCCCATTGGTAGTCTCGGCAATTGATGGCACTGTTCTCCCAGGGGGCCCTATTCGCTTCCAGACGCTACCCATTAGGATGTCGGTAGGGATTCTCCACCAGGAGTGGATATCCTTTCTTATTCTACCCAAGGCCTCTACCCCAGTTGTATTGGGCCTCCCTTGGCTACAGCTCCACTCTCCACATGTGGACTGGGTCTCTGGGCAGATCCTGGCCTGGGGTTCCTCATGTTTCTCGTCGTGTCTTCTCAAGGTGACCCCCAAGGAGAGTCTTCCGGTTGCTGCCACTTCTGTTTCTTCTGATCTTCCCGCCGCATACAGCGATTACCGGGATGTGTTCTGTAAAAAATCAGCTGAGGTGCTTCCTCCCCACAGGTCTTTTGACTGTGCTATTGATCTTGTCCCCGGAGCAACTCTACCCAGGGGTCGTACCTACCCTCTGTCCATCCCAGAGACCCAGGCCATGTCGGAGTATGTAGCAGAGAATCTGGAGAGAGGGTTCATCCGGAAATCCTCATCGCCTGCAGGGGCAGGGTTCTTTTTTGTTGCCAAAAAGGATGGTACCTTAAGACCCTGCATCGATTATCGGGGTTTAAATGCGGTTACTATTAAAAATCGATACCCCTTACCCTTAATATCTGAGCTATTCGATAGGTTGAAGGGTGCCTCCATTTTCACCAAGTTGGATCTCAGAGGCGCGTACAATCTCATTCGAATACGGGAGGGTGACGAATGGAAGACTGCATTTAACACTAGAGACGGGCATTACGAATATCTGGTGATGCCTTTTGGTCTGTGTAATGCTCCAGCCGTGTTTCAAAACTTTGTCAATGAAATCTTCAGAGATCTGCTGTACCAGTTTGTTGTCATCTATCTGGATGACATTCTGATCTTTTCTGAAAATCTGCTCGTCCACAGAAACCATGTCCGCACTGTACTTCAACGTCTTAGAGAGAACAATCTCTATGCCAAGCTGGAGAAATGTTCCTTTGAATGTTCTGAGGTCCTGTTTTTGGGGTGCTTTGTCTCATGTTCGGGGCTTCGTATGGACCCTGGGAAGGTCTTGGCTATCACCAACTGGCCTCTTCCTGCTAGCCTCAAGGCCACACAGCGCTTTCTTGGCTTCACTAATTATTATAGGCAGTTCATAAGGAATTACTCTTCCATTGCCGCGCCTATTATCGCTTTGACCAAGAAGGGTGTGAATGCCAGAGACTGGCCTCCCGAAGCTGTCTCTGCATTTCACAACCTGAAACAGGCCTTTGTTTCTGGCCCCCTCTTGAGGAGACCAAATCCTGGGAATGCATTTTTTATTGAAGTGGACGCTTCCTCAATGGGGGTGGGAGCTGTGCTTCTTCAAATCTTTGAGAAGAGACGCCAACCATGTGCGTTCTTCTCCAAAAAAAATTCTCAGGCAGAGAGGAATTATGCCATCGGTGATCGGGAACTTCTCGCAATTAAATTGGCGTTAGAGGAGTGGCGTCATCTCTTGGAGGGTTCCCCTCACTCCATAACGATCTTTACCGATCACAAGAATTTACAGTATCTACAGAATGCTAAACGTCTGAATCCTAGACAGGCCAGGTGGAGTCTCTTCTTTGCCCGTTTTAATTTCACGATTACCTACAAACCTGGTTCCTGCAACGGTCGGGCTGATGCGC
Source organism: Rana muscosa (assembly GCA_029206835.1). Taxonomy (NCBI): domain Eukaryota; kingdom Metazoa; phylum Chordata; class Amphibia; order Anura; family Ranidae; genus Rana; species Rana muscosa. Next base: position 189,980,270 of record CM055120.1, on the reverse strand, counting down.
TCTCTAGGTCATTTGACACTTTGGACGAGGAGTCCGCCCCTGAACCTGAGCCGATCATTCCCACCTCATGCATTGTTGCCCACTCTACCACCCTGAAGTCTAAAATTCCGCCTGGTAAGACCTTTGTCCCCACTGAGCTAAGAGCTAAGATCCTTCGTTGGGGACATGATTCCAAGGTGGCAGGGCATTCTGGATTCCTCCGATCCTTCCTACTCATCAGTCGTCACTACTGGTGGCCTAATCTCCACTCAGACGTCAAAGACTACGTTAAAGCTTGTCATGTCTGTGCTCAGTCCAAATCCTCCACACAAGCTCCTGCTGGTCTCCTCATGCCCTTGCCTATTCCTAAGGAACCCTGGGCCCATATTGCCATGGATTTTATCACCGATCTCCCACTGTCTGAGAATAATACAGTCATTTGGGTGGTAATCGATCGATTCTCCAAGATGGCTCATTTTGTTCCTCTTCCTGGTCTTCCTTCTGCCCCTGCCTTGGTTCCCATTTTCATTCGAGAAATTCTCCGCCTACATGGGGTCCCTTCTCATATTGTTTCCGACAGGGGAGTCCAATTCACGTCTCGTTTTTGGAGAGCCTTTTGCAAATCCCTCAATATTGTCTTGGATTTTTCTTCTTCTTACCATCCCCAATCCAATGGACAGACTGAGAGGGTTAATCAGGAGTACGAGATCAGTCAAATTCTGGACTCCCGACTCTGTAAAGGCGTTCTTCAGTACCTCGTTCATTGGAAAGGGTTTGGTCCTGAGGAGAGGTCTTGGATCACTGCATCTGAGGTCTTTGCACCTCGTCTGTTAAAGGAGTTTCATCTGAAGTTTCCCTCTAAACCTGGGCCCAGGCGGGGAAGGGGGAGGCCTCGTAAGAGGGAGGGTACTGTCATGGATATGCATTAATGTCTGTCTGCCATCTTACCTTCCTCCTCATGTGTTCATCTAGAGACCAGACCTCCTTCACCTGGCTTCCTTTATAATCTCCTCCCAGCCTGACTCCACCCCAGGCCCTATCACTGAACACTATATTAACCTGTGCACTGCAAGCCTGCTTTGCTGATCAACGTGTTTGTTAGGCATTGTGTGTTTGGGTTCCTGCCTGCCGTGTGCTACGTCTGTCTCTCTGTTACGTTATTGGCTTGTCCCCGACCATCCCTGTCTGCTCGTGACCCTTGACCTTCGGCTCGTTCTTCGTTATCCTTGTCTGCTTGTGGCCCCTGACCTTCGGCTTGTTATTCGGTTCTCTCTATCGTGTGCTGCTGCTTCCCCTTATCCTACGGGGCGTGAGCTAGGAAACTCCAGGGGCCGCGACCTGGTCCCAGCCTGCAGCGTAACATCCTCACCACTAGAGGCCCTGGAGAAGACCAGCTGGGTCTTAGACTCCGCGCCCTGGGGAATCTTGGCTCTCGCTTCCGTTGGGATCCCGGTTGTGCTCCTCTGGTCCCGCTTTCCACAACCACCCAGTTTCCTATCCACAGAAGCCAGCCATAGGGTTCACTACCTCGCGGTGCACTCCTGTCCCCCTACGGTGTGCATCTGTCACCTGGCCACAGGTGACCCTGACACCCATTTACACTAGAACCTTCTGCCAGGAGCTGGCAGAAAATTCCAGAGTAAAAAATGCTTGGTCTGGCACATATTTAGTATGTTGATGTGCATATTTATGTGCATAATTTTATTCTACTGGCTAGAATATTTGTTTGCTTTAGCCACTAGATTAAAATGATGCACATACCTGTGCATTTATGCATGTATATGCAAACATATATGCTTGAATTATGCCAATACATTTCTCTCTGAATGGAGGTTTGGACACATTGGCTAATGCTGCATTCAAAAACATAAAAAAAGAAAAATGCTTCTAAAAGCAGTGTTTTTTTCTGCCAATGTGCATGAGGCCTTATAGTCCATTGATAGTCAGGTAATACAGTTAACTACAATCATAAATAGATAGTGGTGTCACTATCATGATAGCAGTATGGCAGGGGTGTGTTTAATGAAAAGAGTGTCTTAAAAATGACAAATATTTAGAACTGAATATTCCTTTTTATTCTTTGCCATCAATGTTTACCTTGCTATTTGCCTTTTCTTGTTCATAAATCACGGGACACAGAGCAGCATAGTCATTACTATGTGGGTTATATAGAATTACCTTCAGGTGCTGGCACTGGCAACTTCCAAAACAGGAAGTACCCTCCCCTATATAAGCCCCTCCCATCCAGGAGTACCTCAGTTTTTTTGCCAGTGTCTAAGGTGTTGGCCAAGGTTAACATGTATTCATCTGGGCTTGTGTACAGGTTCTCTGGGCCTTAGCAAGCTATTCCGGATCCGACCAAAAAAGCTTCATAGCTAAACGGTCGGTACCCGGGCCTTGCAGAGAAGAGCAGGGTTTTGCCTGTAATGCCTCTCTTAGGAGGGCTGGACCCTGGGATCCAGAGCTCTGGTCATACCCAAAACCAAGAGGCTATCTGTGCAGGGTGCTATACAGGTCCAGGGGAGTGGAATCCTTGGGAACCCGGTCCCTGAAGGTCTAGTACAATGCCTGCCGTGAGAGGTGAAGTTTGGGCTTCTGTGGACCAAACAAAGTCCTGCGGCGGGGAAAAGGTAAGTGGGGGCCCCTCAGGAACTTGGTTCTATTGAGGGGACCCCCAAGCCTAATATGTCTTTCTGCCTGTTACCTAAAGGGTATTCCCGCTAATAGCTGTATATGCCTAAGAAATCCTAGAAATGTTTTTTCATAAGGGAAGTTTTAAAAAAACTGTAAACCTGGAAATGTTTTTCATAAAGGAGGTTTTAAAAAAAAAAAAAAAAGACAAAGGTGCGGTACCTGTGTTTGTCCACTAGAGGCCGCTGTGGAACGTCTTTTTTCTTGGGACTATTCCTTCCATGGTGAAAGTCCAGGCAGATGAGTGAGCTCTCTATCAGGGAAGCTGCATTCCTCTGTCATGCTGCCAAGTAGTTTCCTTCCATCCCCGAGTCCTGGTAAAACAGGGACCCTGGCTCCTCTCCCTACATGGCGCCAAGAGCGCACACGTGCACGCGCGCGCGCGCGCACACATGCTTTCTTTTTATAAGGTTTAGCTTCAAAAAAGGGGGCGGAGCCTGGCGGATGACGCGCTCTGTGCGCCCAGCGCTTCTGCGCATGCGCGGGCGTCCCAGCAAGATAAAAGGACTCAGTCCACGCTGCTTGCTATGGACACAGAGCATGAAAAGGAGCTGGTAGCATGGTATAGGGGCTTACAGCGGGCGGTTGATACAGGCATCCCCAGAAAGACGCATTAGTAGACACCCACTGATGTACATAGCAGCAAATTGCATTAGACTATTTCAGTAAGGGGTGTATTGCGGCTGGAATACCTCAGCTTTGAACTAAGGAATATGCCGCCTAAAAAACTCTGAGATATACCTCTCAGGAAGTGTAGGGGGTCTCCATCGGGCTCTGAGGATCTGAGCAGTCATCTGCACCCTCCTCCCCTGAGAAATCAGAGGTTAATACCCATAAGGAACCCCCGGGAGTGCCAGGTACTGCGGCTGTCCTCAGTCCACCTGCTCCTGCATATATAACAGAGGAGGTTTTTTCCTCAACTCTGGAGGGATTGGAGCAGAGATTGGCTGCATTGATCGCTTCTTCTCTACAGGAAAGAAAGCGCGCCAGATCTCCATCACCTCCATTAGAGTGCCTGTTGGCAGAGCAACAGTCCCAGGAAGGGACCGACCTACCTGAAGGGGATCAGGAGGAGGTTAGCTCTGTTTTTGAGGAATCGACAGTAGATGAACCATTTTCAGCATCACAGACTGAAAGATTGTGGGTCCAGACCCTAACTGACATGGTTCGATCTGCATTTAAAATGCCTCTTGTTGAACCATCAACTACTGCTGTCTCCTCATTGGGGTCCCAAAAGCTCCCCAGGTTAATTGCTCCTTTCCAATACATCCATTATTGGAAGGACTTATATACCAGGACTGGGAACATCCTGATAAACTATTTGTTCCGCCTAAAAGGTTTCCGGTGATCTATCCCATGGAGGAAAAGTTCACCCAGAGATGGAATGTTCCTACGGTGGATGCAGCCATCTCTTCTGTGAACAAATCACTGACATGTCCAGTAGATAATGTTCAAATGTTCAAAGATCCAGTGGATAAAAAATTGGAATCTTTATTAAAATCTGCTTTTTCCACAGCAGGGGCTGTTACACAGCCAGCAGTGGCAGCTATTGGGGTCTGCCAAGCTTTAAAGGATCAAATGAAAATGGTCCTGAGGGATTTGCCAGACCAACAGGCCCAGGCTCTGGCTGATCTGCCTAGAGCATTATGCTTTGCGGTTGACGCCATCAAGGATTCTATCCATCAGGCCTCCCGCCTCACGCTGTCTTTGGTACATATGCGTAGGCTTCTGTGGCTTAAAAACTGGTCTGCTGAAGCTCCCTGTAAGAAGCTCTTAGTTAGCTTCCCATTTCATGGGGAACGCCTTTTTGGCGAAGACCTGGATAAGTATATCCAGAAGATTTCCAGTGGTAAAAGTACTCTCTTACCGAGTAAGAAGAGGTCTAGGGGTCCATCTTTTAAGAGGACTACCTCTCCTATCCCTGCGACGTCTGCTACTAAGCAGTTCCGACGGCCTCCTCGGTCAAACTCAGGAGGTAAAAATCAGGGACAGCCACAGGGTAATAAAAAGCCCTGGATCCGAAGAGGTACTAAACCAGCCTCCAAGTCAAGCCTATGAAGGGCTGCCCCCACTCAAACGGGTGGGGGGAAGACTTCAGTTGTTCGCAGAGACCTGGCGGGAGACGATCAAAGACAGATGGGTGCTCTCCGCAGTAACTCTGGGATACAAGTTGGAGTTAAAAGAGTCTCCTCCGTCCCATTTTATGTGGTCAGGCATGCCAAGAGACCCTCTGAAAAGACGGTCTCTCCTATTGGCGTTAGAACAACTATTGCTCCAAGGAGTAATTATGGAGGTTCCTATGGAAGAGTGGGGGTTGGGTTTCTACTCAAACCTTTTCACAGTCCCGAAGCCAAACGGGGACATAAGACCCATATTGGACCTAAAGAGTCTAAACAAATTTCTAAACGTCCGGTCTTTCCGGATGGAGTCGATCCGATCGGTCACCGCTGCCCTACAAGGGGAGGAATGGTTAGCCTCGATCGACATCAAAGATGCTTACTTGCATGTTCCCATCTTTCCAGGTCATCAAAAATTCCTACGCTTTGCAGTAGAAGGGCGCCATTTTCAGTTCAGAGCCTTACCATTCGGTCTGGCCACAGCACCACGAGTGTTCACAAAAATTCTGGCCCCACTGTTGGCCGATCTAAGAACACGGGGTGTAACGATAATGGCATACCTAGACGACCTGTTGTTGATGGACCACTCAGTTGCCAAGCTAGAAGTGGTAATTATCGATACAATCAAGTATCTAGAATCTCACGGTTGGGTCATCAACCTGGACAAGTCAGCCCTACAGCCAGTGAAAAACCTGGTATATCTAGGGCTACGGCTGGATTCAGACCAGAGGAAGATTTTCTTACCTCTAGACAAGGTATCCTCTTTGAGGGGCTTGGTCCGTCTGCTTTGTGCAAAAAGACAGCCGTCCATACGCCTGTGCATGAGGCTGCTAGGAAAGATGGTAGCATCATTCGAAGCTGTGCCATACGCCCAATTCCACTCAAGGAATTTACAAAGGGCCATATTGTCAGCCTGGAACGGAAAAGTTCAGGCTCTAGACTTCCCGATGGCTTTGTCCCCTTCCGTTCGGAAGAGTCTCTGCTGGTGGTTGATCCCCCAGAATCTCCAGAAGGGAAAACCCTTCAGCCCGATATCTTGGAAGGTGGTCACTACAGATGCCAGCCTTACAGGCTGGGGGGCAGTACTGGAGCAATGGTCTCTTCAGGGCAGATGGTCAAATGTAGTAAAAACCCTGCCCATCAATCTCTTAGAGATACGAGCAGCCCGGTACGCCCTAGTAGCCTGGACATCCAGACTCCAAGGGTCCCCTGTCAGAATTCAATCAGACAATGCCACAGCAGTGGCATATATCAATCATCAGGGAGGCACCAGGAGTCGTGCAGCCCAGAGGGAAGTAAGTCACATCCTGGAATGGGCAGAAAAGCATGTCCCATGTATATCAGCTGTCTTCATTCCAGGGGTGGAGAATTGGAAGGCGGACTTTCTGAGTCGCCAACAGTTATGCCCAGGGGAATGGTCCCTTCATCCCGAGGTCTTCCGAGCAATATGTCAGCGGTGGGGAACACCGGATGTAGATCTGCTAGCATCCAGATTCAACGCAAAGGTGGACAGGTTTGTCTCCCGGACAAGGGATCCCCTCGCTTGCGGCTCGGATGCTCTGGTGTTCCCTTGGGATCAGTTCAGACTGATATATGCATTCCCTCCGCTACAATTGTTGCCTCGACTCCTTCGCAGAGTCAGGTTGGAGAAGAAGCCGGTGATCCTGGTGGCTCCAGCGTGGCCCCGAAGGGCCTGGTACGCGGAGATCATCAAAATGTCTGTGGGGAGTCCTTGGACCCTTCCACGTCGTCCGGACCTGCTTTCGCAAGGACCGATATACCACCCTTCCTTACTAACTCTAAGTTTAACGGCCTGGCTATTGAGTCCCACATCCTAAAGAAGAGAGGTCTCTCTAACTCTGTGGTATCAACTATAATCAATGCCAGGAAGCCTGTATCCAGGCAGATCTACTATAGAGTTTGGAAGGCGTACATCACTTGGTGCGAGGCCAGAAAATGGCATCCACGTAAGTACGTTATAGGCAGAATTCTGGACTTCCTGCAGTGGGCTGTAGACAGGAAGTTTGCCTTAAGTACTATCAAGGGCCAGGTTTCGGCCTTGTCAATACTATTTCAAAGGCCCCTGGCTATGCATTCACTTGTCAAATCCTTTATGCAAGGTGTGACTCGTATTATTCCACCGATTAAGGCTCCCATATGCCCATGGGATCTAAATTTGGTTCTGTCGGTTCTGCAGAAGCAGCCATTTGAACCTTTGCGGCACATTTCCTTGGTTCTACTCACCAGGAAATTGATATTTTTAGTAGCCATATGCTCGGCTAGAAGAGTGTCGGAATTAGCCGCCATGTCCTGTAAAGAGCCATATCTGGTTATCCATAAGGACAGAGTAGTATTACGTCCTCACCCAGCCTTTCTTCCTAAGGTGGTATCAAGGTTTCACTTGAACCAGGATGTGGTTCTTCCTTCTTTTTTCCCCAAACCAAGCTCGGTAGAGGAAAAGTTATTGCATTCTTTGGATGTAGTAAGAGCAGTTAAAGCTTATCTAAAAGCCACTGCTCAGATTCGTAGAACGGATTCTCTGTTTGTTCTGCCGGAAGGCCCCAGAAAGGGTCAGGCAGCATCAAAATCTACTTTAGCCAAGTGGATTCGACAGGTCATAATACAAGCCTATGGCTTGAAAAGTAGACCGCCTCCGTTCAAAGTTAGGGCGCACTCCACGAGAGCAGTTGGAACTTCATGGGCAGTGCATCACCAGGCCTCCCTGGCGCAAATTTGTAAGGCCGCAACATGGTCTTCAGTACACACGTTTACTAGGTTCTACCAGGTGGACGTGAGAAGTCAGGAGGATGTCGCCTTTGGGCGCAGTGTGTTGCAGGCCGCAAAAGATCCTCATGCCTGATGGCGCCCAGCTTATGTATGGTGTATCCCCCCCCCTCATGTGGTATTGCTTTGGGACGTCCCACATAGTAATGACTATGCTGCTCTGTGTCCCGTGATGTATGAACAAGAAAGTAGGATTTTTAAAACAGCTTACCTGTAAAATCCTTTTCTTGGAGTACATCACGGGACACAGAGCTCCCACCCCTCTTTTGGGGACACGTATTGCTTTGCTACAAAACTGAGGTACTCCCGGATGGGAGGGGCTTATATAGGGGAGGGTACTTCCTGTTTTGGAAGTTGCCAGTGCCAGCACCTGAAGGTAATTCTATATAACCCACATAGTAATGACTATGCTGCTCTGTGTCCCGTGATGTACTCCAAGAAAAGGATTTTACAGGTAAGCTGTTTTAAAAATCCTACTCTTACATAAGGGCTTGCTAGTTTTCAAACAATAACTGCAAAAAGCAATAGTAAATTTTAAATGAGTAATATGTCCATGAGACCTAAAATGTATGCATATTGCAAGATTTATTAACCAAAGACATTAATACAAAGATAGTCAGTACCTCAAAACGTGATCAAAATAATAATTACAAAAAATCTAATTCACCTATACATTTTTACCACAATTTTTTTTCCCTGCAAAAGTCTTTTGTCATTTACTTATCTTATGCAATTCTCTCATATTGCATTATGCTGCCTGCCATTTTAGCTTTAAAACAGTGAATGACAACTCTGTTAAGGGGAGCTATTGTTTTATGATTCTGTTCACCAACATTTTTTCTAAAGGATGTACGTGTATATAAAGCTAGAAGCAAATTACAGTAGGACCTTACACTTATGCACACTAGCACAATTCAATTTTTTACATCACGCTCATAAAACTAAATAAACTATTACAACCCCTGGAAAAAAGTATAGAATCGCCAGTCTTGGAAAATGTTCATTCAATTGTTTAATTGTGTAGAAAAAAAACTAATCACAGACATGCCTCAAAACTATTTTCATTTAACATTCCAACCTTCTAGCTTTAAGAAACAGTTAAAAAAAAATAAAAAAGAAAGAAAACTGTAGTCAGTTGCATTTTTTTTTGCAGATCAAGCAGAGGAAAAGAATATGGAATCACTCAATTCTGAGGAAAATATTATGGAATCACCACATATTTTGCAGTTCTAAAACAAAGATCTGCATCAGATTACATCCTGAAAAGTGATGTTATCATCACCAAACATCCTTTCAATTGATTTGATAAGAAAAGTTTCCAAAACCTCAATATAAACTTGTGCATTTATTGAAGATTTAATGACTGTCATCTACTCCGTACCTTTACCTGACATGCAACCCTAAATCATCAATGATTGTGGAAATTTGCTTATTTTCCTCAGACAGTCATCTTCATACATTTCATTTTAACGGCACCAAACAAAAGTTCCATCATCATCACCCTGCCCAATGCAGATTGGTGATTCATCACTGAATATCACTTCCATCCAGTCACCCACAGTACATGATTGCTTTTCTTTAGCCCTCTGTAACCTTGTTTTTTATTGTTTAGGTGTTAATGATGGTTTTCGTTAGTACTAATCAAATGGGAAGGTTTTTAAATGGAAACATACTGGTAGACCAAAGAAGGCATTAAAGCGTCAAGTTAGAAAACTTAAAGCAATATGCCTTGAAAACAGAAAATGCAAAACAAAACAAATGAGGAACAAATGGTCAGAAACTGAAGTCAATGTCTGTGACCGAACTGTAAGACATCGCCTAAAGGAAATTGTATTTCCATACAGAAAAGCCAAACGAAAACCATCATTAACACCTAAACAGAAAAAAAAAACAAGGTTACAGTGGGCTAAAGAAAAGCAATCATGTATTGTGGGTGACTGGATGGAAGTGATATTCAGTGATGACTCCCGAATCTGCATTGGGTAGGGTGATGATTAGGGATGAGCCGAACACCCCCCGGTTCGGTTCGCACTAGAACCTGCGAATGGACCGAAAGTTTGCGCAAACTTTGGAACCCTATTAAATATAATGGACTTGAACGTTCAAAATCAAAAGTGCTAATTATAAAGGCTAATATGCAAGTTATTGTCCTAAAAGGGTTTGGGGACCCGAGTCCTGCCCCAGGGGACATGTATCAATGCAAAAAGAAGTTTTAAAAACGGACGTTTTTTCGGGAGCAGTGATTTTAATAATGCTTAAAGTCCCACTACCAGCCCCTTTGGGTCTTGTATGGATATTAAGGGGAACCCCGCAACCAAATTTAAAAAAGGCCCTATATACTCTGAACAGCAGTATACAGGTGGTGCAAACAAGACAGGGACTGTAGGTTTGTTCTTAAGTAGAATCTGTTTGTAATTTGGAACAGGTAAATTTTTTAAGTGTAGCTCCAGCCAAAAAATAAATTTTTAAACTTTTTGGAAAACATAGGGAAGGGTTATCACCCCTGTAACATTTGTTTTGCTGTCTGTGCACCTGTTCAGACCTGTTCAGCTCTCTGCCTGTGGTTTTATTATGAGAACACCACAAATTGTATTCAGGTTCCTTTAAGTGAACGCTGTGCAAAGAACAGAAGTACACTACATGAAATGAATGCAGCTCCCTGCCTGTGGTTTTATTATGAGAACACCACTACCTGTATTCAGGTATGCTTTAGGTGAACGCTATGCAAAGCACACAGTACACTAAGTGAAACACTGACTGCAGCTAGCACAATCACCTGCCTGCCTGTCACAGTATAGAGAATAACAGGAACGGATCTAGCTAAACTGAATACAGTGTATAAATATATATACAACACCTAGGATGCATATATATCCTCTACACACTGTAACTGCAGCTAACTGACTAGCCTGCCTGCTCTATCTAACTCAAATCAAATTACACTGTCTCTGTCTCTTTACTTTAAACAACTCCAACACACTACACAAGGCCGCCAAGCCAGCGGCCTTATATAGTGTAGGGCGTGTACTGAACCCCCTGAGCCATAATTGGCAAAAGCCACCCTGGCTTTGGCCAATTACGGCTCTTTGTTCAGACGGCCCTGTGATTGGCCAAGCATGCGGGTCATAGTGCATGCTTGGCCAATCATCAGCCAGCAATGCACTGCGATGCCGCAGTGAATTATGAGCCGTGACGCGCCACTCGAATTTGGCACGAACGGCCCAAAATGTTTGACCTTCGTCAAATGATCGAACAGCCGATGTTCGAGTCGAACATGGGTTCGACTCGAACACGAAGCTCATCCCTAGTGATGATGATACAACTTTTGTTTGGTGCTGTTCCAATGAAATGTATGAAGACGACTGCCTGAAGAAAACATGCACATTTCCACAATCATTGATGATTGATGGTTGCATGTCAGGTAGAGGTACAGGGGAGATAACAGTCATTAATCTTCAATAAATGCACAAGTTTATATTGAGATTTTGGACACTTTTCTTATTCCATCAATTGAAAGGATGTTTGGTGATGATGACGACATAATTTGTCAGGATGTAATCTGATGCAGATGTTTGTTTTAGAACTGCAAAGTACGTGGTGATTCCATAATATTTTCCTCAGAATTTAGTGATTCCATATTTTTTCGTCTGCTTGATCTGCAAAAACAGTTACAACTGACTACAGTTTTTTTTTTTTTTTTTTTAAGTGTTTCTTAAAGCCAGAAGGTTGGAATGTTAAATGAAAATAGTTTTGAGGCATGTCTGTATTTCGTTTTTTTTTAATACACAATTAAACAAGAGTGGAGATTTCATACTTTTTGCAAGGGGTTGTAGTTCTGCATGTATTGCAGTTATTAATTTTACCTGTAGGGTCCTCCTTCTATTTTTTTCAAGTAATAATAAAAACAATAATTTTTATTATGATCATTATCATCATCTCACCTGCAATGAACAATGAGAGGCACAGATTTGTCATGCCTGGTCTGTTCCTCCTTTCTCTTGACTGGAATGTTCTTCTTTATCTTGTCAATCATATCCAGTAGCTCCTTGGTCTCTAAAGGTATAGCTTCCCCCCACTGTTCATAATGGAACTGAGACACTTTTCTTACATCTTTCCTCTGAAATCAAAGAAGGTATGATGTATAATTAATGTTACTTGTGGTAAAGAACAGTTTAACTTTAATTGCCTAACAATAGAGAAATGGAAAATAGACATAGTTGTTTGTATACAGTATGTGATATACACAAGGCATATGACATAAGAGTGCATATCCCTAGTCCACTCTATGGAAATCAAATGAAAACCTGACTGAGACATTTCAGAATCCCAGGAGCTTTCTGCATACTGTTTCGCTTAACAGCGTGAAAAATTAGAGAGGGTCTCTATCTAAGCATGTTTAGCATATAAGGAAAAGAAGCAGGATGACCAAATAAATATTACCCATTCTCCTTTGTAGTGCATTGCTTGTTGTCAAAGACCTTGCTGGTTGACACTCATTTGGAAATGGTTCACCCTCTACCTAAAGTTCTGTGCCTTTTGGTCAAATACCATGTAGCCCATTTAATATTAGTACTAGCACAAGAGACTGAAATTTTGATGGGTGATTATCTACTATTCAGTATCTGTATGTGCCATTTCAATGGCTCATACTTATGATGTGAGATGGCAAGGTAAGCTTCCTGAGGGCTGGTCAGCTGCAAGCAAGATCATTGATACCCAGCCCAAGTGAAATAGGGGTTTTCCATCAAGAGGGTAATAATTATGAAGAATAGGGATGAGGTTCATGTTTGGGGCGATACAGCGAACTTCTCGCTGTTTGGGAAGTCATTAGTGGCAGTAATACTACAACCATTAATGAACGACAGTTTCCTGCTCAGGGCTGTGGTTGCTAGGACTCTGGCAGCCACTGGCATCCTAGCAACTAATAATGTAACCCCCATTCACTTAAATGTAAATACTGGATCCAGGGATGCTTGCTGGCATGGCCATATTTGTTCAATTACATCAGCCAGCATCCCTGACCCCTTTTTTTTACATTCAGTTGCAGGCCAAGGAGTCCCTCCACTGATGGTAAATGGAGTTGGGGATGTGTCATTGATTGCTAGGACACCAACATCTGTCCTCTGTGAATGACAGCATTGAAGCTTTGCTGTCATGCGTGGCAAGAGGATTGGTGGGAAAGAATCACTGCAGGACATTTACTTTATGGGACATTATTTTGGGGATATTCCGGGACATGATTTTTTTATTTCATCGGACAATCTTTTTTTATTATTATTATAATTTTTTTTTAAATAAGGAGCTTCATGTACAGTAAGCGTTTTTATTTAATATTTTACTTTTTTGTACCCTTCACTCATTCACATATGGTAAACGTCCCATGCATCAAACCAACACATGTTAGGAATATCCCTAAAGAAGAAGTTGTTTGCACCATTTTTTAAAATTTTAAATAATGGAGGACATTGTTTTAAAGTTATATAGTCAATCAAGATATTTGGCTATTTAGCATCAAACTATTTAAGTATACAGGCTCAAATAATAATAATAAAATATATATATATATATATATATATATATATATATATATATATATATATAAAACGTTTAAAGTGTTTATCAGTTGTAGGCCAGTTAGAAATTAGCATGACATTTAGTGCGAAAAGGAAATGAAAGACTGTAAATAATCCATAGTACTTGGTGCTGGAGTCAGTAACTGCTGTGTTTTCTTTTAAGTAGTATTACAGTTGTAATATAGTATAGAAAAATACCTAAAACTACTGAAAAAAAGTCATTAACAGCCAGGAATATCTTACCTTAGCATGAGTGATCTCAAAACAATGTTCAGTATAGCTACCATGTGATTTTTCACTGGTTAACTCTACCTGAAGAATATCATAAGTCTTGCTCTTCTCTTTCCAGTAAGGAGCGCAGCTATTTTCCTGGTGAGATACAGGTAAAAAACCTTAAAGACATTGACTCTTATTTATACTTTTTTAGAAAGATAACATGGACAGTTGAATAAGCAGACCCTTAAAAATATACTTCTTCAGAAAAGGGACAATAGGGGTAGTCTGAAAATGTACCAAAATGAAAAAATGGCATAAAATATAAAATAATAATTACGCACTACTCACATTTTTCTCCTGGTTAGGTGCAGATAGCATAACAATTGCCTTGGCCTTCTTTTGGAAAACCATTTGCCAGAACTCAGACAGTGTATTTTTGAGAGGTGCTTGGGCAGCAATTATCTCCCGTGTTCCCCAGTATCCCTGCAGCAAAGCAAAATAAATTACATAAAAGCCAAATCCACTTTTGTGCACTATTCTCTCCCTGTTCTGAGCATTGCAACATAATATCTTTACCTAAAATGCAGCATCCCAGAGATCCTCATTAAAGAATTTGCCCATCACTACACAGACTAGCTTTAAAATCTTTCCAGTTCTGCACCATGCTTCAGGTCTCTATATATGTCAATGGAAAGCTCATTCACCACCCGTCAACCTGTGACTGGCTTTCCAAGGAAACCTACAGAGACCAGTGTGGGCATTGAGCAGGGGCAGGGATGGACTGGCCATCGGGACTACCGGGACTTTCCCGGTGGGCCGATCATCCAATGGCTCAGTCGGGCTGGCTGTCATGTCACTGTCTCACTCTGTGAGTCTATGTCACTCACATAATGCTCCTGCTCAGTGCCTGGTGGACCAATCATCCGATGGCTCAGTGGGGCGGCTGTCATAATGTCAGTGTCTCTCTCTGCTGTGTGTCTGTCACATAATGCTGCGAGTCCTCAGTCCTGCCACCTGCACCCGGCGGCGTGACGTCATGTCACTCACGGTCACGGCCGGAGGCGGAGGCGGGAGGGGATTATGGGAGGAGCCGTAGAGTCTGCTGCTGCAGCCTGCAACCAAGAGGAGCTGAGCCAGCACCGCCGAGGAGGAACCTCAACCATCCATTGCTAAGAACTTCAAAAGACAGCACAGCAGAACAGTATACACTGACTGTGTAGTATCGCATTCACAACGTCAACAAGTAAGAACTAAACTAAGCCATCTGAGATCTGACTGCAGACTGAACTTTAGATAGATTATGAACTGTGACTGACTGTCTTTTCTGTCTGATTTTTTTCAATATGCAGCATGGTGAGGGGAGGGGGGGAAATGTATAAAAAACAGAGAATGGTGCTGCGCTGTTCGAAACTGGTGCAAAAAATAAATATAAAATAATGTGCGTCTTCCTTACTGATGTTTAACTTCTTCAGACCCGGGCCATGTACAAAAGATGGCCACAAGGTGGCTCTAGAAATCCGGGAGGCCGTCTTCTTACGGCCTCCGCTCCTCCGGCCACTGGGGGGCGCGAAAGCCCGGCGTGTCACTGACATGCCGATGCGCGTGCCTGGCATCCGCGATGTCCGCCAGGTACCCGCGATTGGCCGGTACACAACCAAGGACGTGGATCTCTGTGTGTAAACACAGAGATCCATGTCCTGTCAGGGAGAGGAGACCGATGCTGTGTCCCTTGTACATAGGGACACAGATCGGTCACCTCCCCCAGTCAGTCCCCTCCCCCCACAGTAGTAATCACTAATAGGGCAAACATTTAACCCCTTCCTCGCCCCCTAGTGTTAACCCCTTCCCTGCCAGTCACATTTATACAGTAATCAGTGCATTTTTATAGCACTGTTCGCTGTATAAATGTGAATGGTCCCAAAATAGTGTCCAAAGTGTCTGATGTGTCCGCCATAATGTCGCAGTAACGAAAAAAATCACTGATCGCCGCCATTACTAGTAAAAAAATAAAAATAATAAAAATGCCATAAAACTACCCCCTATTTTGTAAACGCTATAACTTTTGCGCAAACCAATCAATAAATGCCGATTGTGATTTTTTTTTACCAAAAATATGTAGAAGAATATGTATTGGACTAAACTGAGGAAAAAATTTTTTTTTTAAAAAAAAATTGGGATATTTATTATAGCAAAAATCAAAAAATATTGTGTTTTTTTTCAAAATTGACGCTCTTTTTTGTTTATAGCGCAAAAGATAAAAACCACAGAGATGATCAAATACCACCAAAAGAAAGCTCTATTCGTGGGAAAAAAAGGACATTAATTTTGTTTGGGAGCCACGTCGCACAACCGCGCAATTTTCATTCAAAGCGTGACAGTGCCGAAAGCTATAATTTCGCCTGGGCAGGAAGGGAGTATATGTGCCCAGTAAGCAAGTGGTTAAAGAATCTAGGAAATTGCAATCCAAAAAATTCCTAACAACAATCACTATAGTGACATAACCATGAACAAATATAAGTTTAAAGTGATAAGTGCATTCACAGTATCCTATCTATATACAGTGTGTGACATATAAAGTGCAAATCAACATCAAGTAATGATCCATGCCATAATTACAATGTGCAAAAAATGCATATATATGCAAAATGTGCAGAACAATGTGCAATGGAATGTGCAACTGCAATGTGCAAAGTACAGATAGTCTAATAAAGTCTTCTGTGCAAAATAACAATGTGCAAGGATAAGCAGGTTCTTCTGTGCAAATGTGCAAGAAAGTGCAATTAGATCCTTCTTCGTGCTCTTAACACTCAGGTAGCAATGGCCTCTTAACTTGCGGTTATGAGGCAACCGCATATAACACTGTCAAACGTCAGTATTCAGAGGTGTACTTGCTTCTAAGTGGAGGCTCAGTTTGCTGGTCCAGCTAGAATATTACTCCCAAATGTGGAGAGATAAGGAGGGGAAGGACTCCAATAGTGTAGTAATTTTCGATAAAATGTATTGGTAAAAATACAATGTATGTACTCACATTTAATATAGAGACTGTATGCATAAAAATCCACGAGCGCCAAGCTCGTATGCCAACTTCACTTCCGATGCTTGTCCCTACGCGTGGCGTCACAAATCACGTGACTTCATCAGGGATTACAAACGAGCAGTAGAAGTGTTTTTAAATAGTCTGCACAAGTACATACATTGTATTTCTACCAATAAATTTTATCTAAAGTTCATACTTACAGTGGAATGTTTTTACCTATGTTATTTTTTGCGCAATTGCGTATAGTTGTATACTGTTTTTGTGTGTGTTTGCAAAAATAAAGTGGGCCGGTCTGGATGAAGTCCAGGGCCAGATTTTTGTCCCAGTCCAGCCCTGAGCAGGGGCTCAGTGCAAGAGTAGTACGTTTCGAAAGTTGTTAAGCAGGATAGACAGCAAAGCAGGATGGACTGCTAAGCAGGATGGACAACAAAGATCTCCAGGAGGTTGCCTTAATTTATCAATTATATTACAAAAATTTTAATTACTGTATCTTACAAAAATCATCAGAACAATGTGGGTGCCTCTGGATCATGAACTAAAAGTGTGCTTATGGATCCTTTGAAGCATATCAATGTTTTATGAGAATTGCTTCAACTTATTACATGAAATCACAAGCCTAGATATATGTAAATATCACAAACATTAGGCACAAAGTCGAAAGAAAATAACTTGATCACTGTGCCTTTAGTATCATGGGTTGTTGTACACTACTCTGCTTAACAGTCAGTCAGTAAACTAATTAGATTATGTTTTGCCTTTGTACATGTGGGAAGCTCATAAGTGTGTTATTAGAGGTGCACTAATAAATATTGGGACCAGACACAAGAGAGAGGCTAAATAATCTTTCTACTTTAACTGCCCAAATACAGTCATTAGGATGTACACAAAAACAATCATTGACAATGACAAAGGCAGATTAACTCTGCCTACTGCGAGACCAGGTTAATATTATGCTTTTAGACAAGGTAAAAGTTAAAATTATGTTTTCTCAATGTCGGTTATATGAGTTTGTCAATAAATCAGGTAGATTATTAGCATATTTTTAACCAAATAAGAAGCCAGAAATATTACGATCCCTTCTATCAGTATGTAAGTCTTAGAGACAAATTTTCCTTTTAAGTGGGCAAACAAAAAACTTAAGTATCTTGTGATTTGTCCTGCTCCAAAACTTGAAAATGTATTTGAAGAAAACTTTCCCACTTTGTTAGCAATGTTCCAACTGGACCTAAAGAACTGGAGACATTGCACATATACATGGTTTGAGAGGAACAGCATTCTAAAGAATAATGCTTTCTTCCAGTTACGGTATCTTCAAACTCTCACAGTTTTCTTAAAAACACAGAAACATGAATTTCCCCATTTTTTTTTTTGCAGCTTAAAAACACCTCTTCATGTTATTCTATGTATCCATGCACAAGCTGTAAAAACACCCTGTGTGCATGAGGCCTTAGATTTGACAAGATATGACATCAAAAATAATCTTGAAGTGCTTACAAAATTGTTACTGAATTTCAAATGATTTAGCTAGGACACAATGAATACAGGAATCATGATCTGACTTTTTCACAGTTAGGATGTAATAAAATGCTTAAAAGGGTTGTAAACGTAAACCTTCGTTTTTTTTTCACTTTAATGCATCCTATGCATTAGGGTGAAAAAACACCTTGCAGTGTCCGGCCCCCCATCCCCCCTGTTTTACTTACCTGAGCCCCGAATTTCCTTGTTCGCGATCCCGCATCGCTCTCTCCACGGCTTCTCGGCTCTTCATTGGATATATTGATAGCAGCGCAGCCATTGGCTCCCGCTGCTGTCAATCAAATCCAATGACGTGGGCAACGAGGGGCGGGGCCCAGTCATACACTTGACGGCTATGGACGACGAGTGTATGACACGGGAGCGCGCCCGCAAGGTAACCCCCTCGGAAGAGTACTTTCCAGAGGGTGTTATCTATTGCGGGGAGGAGCTGTGAGAACCGCCGTGGGACCCCAGAACAGGTGGATCGGGGCCACTCTGTGCAAAACAAACTGCACAGTGGAGGTAAGTATGACATGTTTGTTATTTTTTTTTTTAAACTGAACCTTTACAAGCACTTTAACTAAAGAGAGTAATAAAGTTAATGGATTTTGCTATTGGGCAGTGAAATTTACTGATTGCAAATGATGGGACACTAATGAGCTTTTCAGAGCTTCTAAAGTTTTTTGCACTTGTTTTGAACAACATTTGAACTTTGTGTTTCCTATTTCAGACAATTTTAGCTAGAAATGCAAATGAACATACGGTTATATATGAGGCATTGATGTATACAGAATCTTCACTGTCACTGTCATCATCTGAAGACATTTCAGAATCCTCTGTTAATTCTTGTTCTGGCTCTTCATCAGTCTTGATCTGAACACGGTTAAATTCATCTGTGTTTGATAAGAAGACAGTTACTTATAGAGAACAGCCTAATAAACACAAAACTGCAGTAAATGTATATTAGATATTTTAAATAATATTTAGGATTTGTATTGTGCACACTTTAGGCATTTTACTTTATATAACACCTGCCCAGCCATGCATCTGTTCTTCTAACTTACGTTTTTCTATCTTTTACTATTTTATCTACATAATGTTGTACTATTTATCTTTCAAAAGTGTTTCCCAGTGCTAAACCTTTCATCCAATTTCTAAATGGCTGTATTTGTAAATTTGAAAATCCAATATAAAGGAATAGTAGTGGTAAAAAAAAAAAAGCACTTGTGGGTTTAAATAATATATTTTTTTGTATATTTCTCCTTTAAGGGGGCATGGCAGGGTGTTTGTCTTATGCCTACATATATTTTCTAATAGGTGTCCTTCGTTCCCATCTCAAAAAGTTGGGAGGTATGCATCTGCGTCTCAACTATAGTAATATAGAATACCTAATTAACAAAAACACATGCTTCATTTTACATTTGCTATATCTGTTTAACAAATATTTCAACAACCAATATAATAAAGTGGATGGTACACCAAAACACTAGGTCCACTTATGTGACAGCCCTTACCTCCTAATTATAAAACTCTAGATTAAAAAAAGTAAATATAGCAAAAATATATATAAAAAAATCATAAAAATATTTATCTTGCCTATCAGCATCCCAGCAGGCTGTCTTAGGTGATGGTGAGGGCAATGGGCTTTCTCATAGGATCCTGGGTAAGCAAGGATCCCAGATACAATGAGAATGTGGTCAAAAGAACCAGACAGCGCAAAACCAACCTATCACAATGCTGCTGAACACTGAAGGTCAATATAAAAAATCCTTAAATGAAACGTATATGAAAAAAGCAGTGCAGCGCTAAAATCGCATTATAATAAAAACGTCCAAACAGTACAAGAGTTCAGAATTTGTAGGAAAATATTGATGAGTAGAACATCAAGAAGATAGAAGGATCCTCTAATCGTGAAACAGGGTGATTGAAAACGATCATAAGTGAAGTCACTTCCGTGTATAACCGCCACCAGGTGTACAGGCCGCTCACCTTAAAGCATGGACCTCTGTTTTACCAGAAGGTCAAAAATGCAGTCCCTTAGCAAGGGTAATAATAAAGATGAGAGGGTAGTCCTCATACGATCCTTCAATCACAGTCCTCACTCACTCGGTAATTTCCAAAACGAACTCATACGTTAGCGTAGTTACATGCAAAATTCCAAAAGAAATACATAGTGCTCTCCATATAAAACACTTGATTTATTTGAATAAAAATTGGTTACTCACAAGCAATGCACAGATAGCCCTGTGCCAAGCTGATGTTCATGTAACAAAAGTATAAAACCAGGTAGATGGCTGTCCTGACGACATATGGCCCCTCGCACGCGTATCGTCCGTAGGCAAGGACTTCCTCAGGGAAATGTAATGGAGCCAGCATATCAGTTTCTTTATGTAAGCCATATACCAGGTGTGTGCAATATCTAAAACATGGGAATAATATCCCGCCCCTTCTATAAAGATTATGAGACAAGCGCCCCCATTGGATGTTATCAGGTGAACCAAAAACATAGGCTGACCACAATTGGCTTAAGAGCATATGGGATACAGAGTGCTTCCAGGAGGAAGCCTCCATCTGATCAACCACTGTGCCTATCATCGGCGAGTACACAGGGGATAACGCCTCCCATTCAAATTACTTCCGGGTAGGCGCTCCCCACGTGATCCGCCGTCGCCATGACAGCGGTACAAACAAACTATATTCATTTTCACCCATCGCGTCTCCGTGGAGCAGGGGGCGGGGCGCACTGATCACGTGATGACAGAGTGTCAGCAAGGGATGCAGGGGAAAATCCCCTTATACGCAGAGTGTTATAACCGCTGACTATAACATCAGAAAAGGTCAAACATCTAAGGAACATCCCCAAATCACTAACATAAATAATATATAGAAAGGGGCATGTATTGCTGCAACCGGACATTGTAATTAATGGCATATCACTAGTGCTATACACCCAGTGCTGCCATCAAGTGTCCAAAGTCAGCACTACAAATCAAATAAAGATAAAAATTAAAATAAAGTAAAAAGCACTGATGTCCATTAATGTCTAAAAACGAATGGGGGTACTATACCAATATGAAAATTAATATAAAATTATTGCGATCAACATATAAATGGACCAAATGATCCGACCATATATAGGGCACAATAGTCAATAACTATGGAGATTCTGCAACATCCCCCCTCTAGTAATTACTTTAAGGGACCGGTAGGTCAGAAATAAAACAATTGAGGTCAAACTCAACATTTAACCCCAATGGGACCCCCACTTTTAATTCATACACCCAAAAAGACTCTCGTCGGCTGAGATGCCGAATGAAGTTCCCTCCCCTCCAGTGGTTCGTCACCTTCTCTATCCCCCAGAACTGCAGCCCAGCTGGGCTACGGTTATGGTGGAGCCGGAAGTGTTTCGAAACATTGTGTGTAACCAACCCCCTTTTAATATTATTGACATGTTCCCCTATCCTGACCAGGGATGAGCCGAACACCCCCCTGTTCGGTTCGCACCAGAACCTGCGAACAGACAAAATGTTCGTGTAAACTTTAGAACCCTATTAAATACAATGGACTCGAACGTTCGAAATCTAAAGTGTTAATTATAAAGGCTAATATGCAAGTTATTGTCCTAAAAAGTGTTTGGGGACCCGGGTCCTGCCCCAGGGGACATGTATCAATGCAAAAAGAAGTTTTAAAAACGGCCGTTTTTTCGGGAGCAGTGATTTTAATAATGCTTAAAATGAAAAAATAAAAGTGAAATATTCCTTTAAATTTCGTACCTGGGGGGTGTGTATGATATGCATGTGAAGTGGCACATGTTTCCCGTGCTTAGAACTGTCCCTGCAAAAAATGTCATTTTTGAAAGAAAAAATTGCATTTAAAACTGACTCGCGGCTATTAATGAATTGTCGGCTCCCGGCAATACATACAAAAGTCATTGATAAAAAAAAAAAAAAAAAAAAAGCGTGGGTGTTCCCCAGAATTCAATTACCAGGCCCTTCAGGTCTGGAATGGATATTAAGGGGAACCCCGCCGCAAATAAAAAAAAAAATTGACGTGGGGTTCCCCCAAATATCCATTCCAGGCCCTTCAGATCTGGCATGGATTTTAAGGGGAACTCCACCCCAAATTTTTTAAAAAAATGGCGTGGAGTCCCCCTAAAAATCCATACCAGACCCCTTATCCGAGCACGCAACCTGGCCGGCCGCAGGGGAAAAGGGGGGGACGAGAGAGCGGCCCCCCCTCCCTCCTGAACCGTACCAAGCCACATGCCCTCAACATGGGGAGGATGTCCCCATGTTGATGGGGACAAGGGCCTCATCCCCACAACCCTTGCCCGGTGGTTGTGGGGGTCTGCGGGCGGGGGGCTTATCGGAATCTGGAAGACCCCTTTAACAAAGGGGACCCCCAGATCCTGGCCCCCCCCTATGTGAATTGGTAAGGGGTACGTTGTACCCCTACCATTTCACGAAGAAAGCGTAAAAAAATGTTTAAAAAAACACACAAACACCTTGAAAAAGTCCTTTATTAAAAAAAAACAAAAAAAAAAAACATTCCAGCGGTGAAATCCAGTGTCCCGCGGCGATCCCGATGTCCAGCGCTGTCCTTCATTGGTTGTGCCTGAGCGGACCTGATGGGGAACTCCCTCTCAGTATTTTAAATGTATAGACCCGCCCCTTCTAAAGTTCCCCATCAGGTCCGCTCAGCGGACCAGATGCGGAACATGAGAAGGGGCGGGTCTATACATGTATTACCAAAGTGAGAGCAGTTCCCCATCAGGTCCGCCCCCTCGGTATGTCGGACCCGCCTACGTCATTGGCTTGAGCGGGGAAATTCCTTCACTATGTAAATTTAAATTACACAGTGAAGGAAGTTCCCCGCTCAAGCCAATGACGTAGGCGGGTCCGACATACCGAGGGAGCGGACCTGATGGGGAACTTTAGAAGGGGCGGGTCTATACATTTAAAATACTGAGAGGGAGTTCCCCATCAGGTCCGCTCAGGCACAACCAATGAAGGACAGCGCTGGACATCGGGATCGCCGCGGGACACTGGATTTCACCGCTTTTTTTTTTTTTTTTTTTAATAAAGGACTTTTTCAAGGTGTTTGTGTGTTTTTTTAAACATTTTTTTACGCTTTCTTCGTGAAATGGTAGGGGTACAACGTACCCCTTACCAATTCACATAGGGGGGGGCCGGGATCTGGGGGTCCCCTTTGTTAAAGGGGTCTTCCAGATTCCGATAAGCCCCCCGCCCGCAGACCCCCACAACCACCGGGCAAGGGTTGTGGGGATGAGGCCCTTGTCCCTATCAACATGGGGACATCCTCCCCATGTTGAGGGCATGTGGCTTGGTACGGTTCAGGAGGGAGGGGGGGCCGCTCTCTCGTCCCCCCCTTTTCCCCTGCGGCCGGCCAGGTTGCGTGCTCGGATAAGGGGTCTGGTATGGATTTTTAGGGGGACTCCACGCCATTTTTTTAAAAAATTTGGGGTGGAGTTCCCCTTAAAATCCATGCCAGATCTGAAGGGCCTGGAATGGATATTTGGGGGAACCCCACGTCAATTTTTTTTTAAATTTGCGGCAGGGTTCCCCTTAATATCCATTCCAGACCTGAAGGGCCTGGTAATAGAATTCTGGGGAACCCCCACGCTTTTTTTTTTTTTTTTTTATCAATGACTTTTGTATGTATTGCCGGGAGCCGACAATTCATTAATAGCCGCGAGTCAGTTTTAAAATACTTTTTTTCTTTCAAAAATGACATTTTTTGCAGGGACAGTTCTAAGCACGGGAAACATGCGCCACTTTACATGCATATCATACACACCCCCCAGGTACGAAATTTAAAGGAATATTTCACTTTTATTTTTTAATTTTAAGCATTATTAAAATCACTGCTCCCGAAAAAACGGCCGTTTTTAAAACTTCTTTTTGCATTGATACATGTCCCCTGGGGCAGGACCCCGGTCCCCAAACACTTTTTAGGACAATAACTTGCATATTAGCCTTAGCACTTTAGATTTCTCCCATAGATTTTTCGAATTTGCCGCGAACACTCCTATTTGTTCGCTGTTCGGCGAACGGGCGAACAGGCAATGTTCGAGTCGAACATGAGTTCGACTCGAACTCGAAGCTCATCCCTGATCCTGACATGAAGGGGCCTGGACGTCCTGCCAACATATTGTAAGCCACAGTCACACTGTAGCATATACACGACCCCAGTTGTATCACAGGTAATTAGATGCTTGATCTTATAATTTT
Source organism: Rana muscosa (assembly GCA_029206835.1). Classification (NCBI taxonomy): domain Eukaryota; kingdom Metazoa; phylum Chordata; class Amphibia; order Anura; family Ranidae; genus Rana; species Rana muscosa. The sequence goes on along the minus strand of CM055120.1, from coordinate 189,956,107 downwards.
TTCCAGTTGCTGATGCCACAAATTCCTTCCGCTTCTTTAAATTCTTTCTGGCCTGTCGACATGGTGGGCAACGACCACATTAATGAAAGCCAGTCAGAAAATCAAAGATCCTATTCTCAGATTGAGTAGGGGGGTCAATAACCCCAGGGGCTAACTTATCCCTTAATGAAGGTGCTTTTTTGTAAATAAATTGTGGACGATCAGGAAGTAGGGGGCCTAAAATCCTGTCATGCTTGAGGATTGGCCAGTGCTTATGTACGATCCTCTCGAACTTTCTATACTGGATATTAAAATCAAGAATCATTCTTGTCTTAATGGGATCATTCTGATTATTCTTAGGGACATTTGACACGAGTGCTTTTCTGTCCAGATTGCGAACATTCTCAATTTCTATACCTAGGTTGTTCATATCATATCCTTTTTCAATAAACCTTGAGGCCAACACCTGAGATTGTGTAGCAAAATCATCTACATTGGTGCAATTGCGCCTTAGGCGGATAAACTGACCTCTCGGTATATTGCACAACCATTTAGAATGGTGGCAGCTTTCAATAGGTATAAAGGCGTTTCTGTCTGTGACCTTAAAGTGGGTGATCATATTGATCCTATCCCTACTTTTAGTTAGGTCAAGATCCAGAAACACCAATCTATCAGAACTGATGTTCCATGTCAGAACAATGTTCTTACTGTTGGTATTCAGCTTAGTAGCAAACCTATCAAAGCTTGCTCTATCTCCATCCCAGACCATAATGAGGTCATCAATATACCTCTGGTAGCATATCAATTGGGGGGGGTTTATTCTTATAGACGGCCTCTTCCTCCCAGTGTGCCGTAAATAAATTGGCAACACTGGGAGCAAACCGTGCCCCCATAGCTGCCCCTCTTGTCTGGAGAAAAAATTGCCTGTTGTACCAAAAGTAGTTCTTTGATAAACAAAAGGTAAGACTATCAATCAGAAAATTCCGATGTCGTCTGGACAAACCAGAAGATGCTAATGCCCAATTAATTGAGGATAAAGCATCCTCATGGCTGATAATCGTATACAACGAACTGACGTCAGCCGAAATCAGAAGGCAAGAGGACGTAATGGTTAGAGACTCCAGAATTTGTATAACATGTTTGGTATCTTTGAGAAATGAGTTCGTCTTTGTCACCAACGGTTGGAGAAAGGTATCTATATAGTGACCAAGCCTGGAGGTGACAGAGTCTATCCCATTCACTATGGGTCTTCCGGGGGGATTTATACTGTCTTTGTGGACCTTTGGAAGAAAATAAATAATTGGTGTACAGCAAAAAAGAGGATCCAGGTAGAGTGCCTCTTTTATAGTTAACACTCCTATATGTTTCCCCCTCTCTACTAGAAAGTGGAGTTCTCCTTTAAATTCCAGCATAGGATCTCTAGACATAATGCTATAAGTGTTGGTATCACTAAGGAGATTGTCCATTTCATTCTTGTAGTAAGCCTTGCTTAGTACCACGAGCCCCCCCCCCCCCCCCTTGTCAGCAGGTCGTATAACTAGGTCCTTTCTCTCCGTCAGTGATTGTATACCGTTCTGGATATAGACAGGATCATTCACTTTACGGATTTTTAACGCCTCTAAATCCCTCGCCACCATATTCTTAAACACCTCAAGATGCTTGGTGTCTGAGGTAAGGGGATTGAAAATGGATTTATTCCGCAAAGAAGAATGATGACCAGTCTGGCTAATTGGCGCACTAAGCGTCCTAGTGGAAGGAGTATTGAGGAAGTACTTCTTAATGTTCAAACTACGAATAAACTTCTGCAAGTTAACATACGTTTGAAATTTGTTTAAATTGCGGGTAGGGGCATATTTAGGACCCTTATCTAATACTTTAATTTCATCTTCATTAAGGGGTGTTCCACTTAAATTGAATATCCCTGCACTTATTGGGGCTTTACTCTTTTGAGTTCGCCTGCCTCCTCTCCTTCCTCTCTTGCTTTTCTTTTTCGCAGGGGCACCCCTTCCTGAGTGGGTTGTTGGGATTGAATCCCCCGCCAGCATCCCGGATTGGGAGGAATGAAGGGGGCACCCCTCCCTGTACCTCTCAGGGCTCCGCAAAAATCCCCTCCCCCACGGGGACCCCTGTATGCCAGGGGCGAGAAGCGATTATGTATAGGTACTTGGTTAGTGTGTTGTGACGGAACGAGACCTCCATAGGAGAAAGTATCATAATTATTCTGTGCATAACCATTCTGATAAGGGTAAGATCGAGTACCTCTATCCACATAGGGACCGTTACCCTCACTCATATGTGAGTAATTAGGCTGCTGTTGCTGGTAGCCACCATAAGTATCACTCCCCCTTGGAGGTGCATTGTATGCCTGTTGCCGATATGGGGAATGATGGTAGCCGCCTCTCTTACCCCGTCCTCTTTTGTTTTTGCCCTTTTTATTATTGAAGACTTCTTGGTACTGACCATCATTAATGGGAGTTCCTGCACCCGGATGTTCCAAATTGTCATAGACATAGACCTCACCCCCCCTGGGAGTAGGGAGTGGGGTGTTGGCCATATCCACATTAGAAGGGTCAGGATTCACCTGTGTGGAATTTATATCTGTGGATAGCACTTGCCACTTGAACACACTATTTTTCCCAAAGTCATCTAGGTCTCTAATAAACTTTTTCTTCTTTTTGTTTTGAGTCTCGGTGTCCCATTTGACTAATCTATTTTTCAAGTCCGTAGATAATCTCACAAACTCCTCAGACTCCTTGAAATGTTCCAAGGTAGTCCTCAGGTCCCTAATTTGGGCCTCTAGTATTTTCATTTTTCTTTGTTTTCTTAATAACAAAAATTCTAATAATTCCAAACCTTTTTTAATGAAGAAATTCCCCCATTCTGTATTGGCCTCATCATCCATAAGACCATCATTAGGTGGGACATCCCACCGCAGACGTCTCGGGATAATTTTCGCTACTAGGTATTGTTCAAAGGTAATGATATCCCACCAAGTCTTAACCTTTTTTTCAAAAACGTGCCCTAGTTTTCTAAAGGTGTGGGTGAGTTCATTTCCTTCCCCAGTAGTTTGATTCCTAGAGAAAATATCTCCAATTTTAACCTCCCTCTTTTCCAAATATTGGAAAATTTCCATGGTAATGCTGCTAGACTGTAATATATTGAAAAACAGAACAGTAGTAAAAAGAACCAGACAGCACAATTGCACCAATGTAGATGATTTTGCTACACAATCTCAGGTGTTGGCCTCAAGGTTTATTGAAAAAGGATATGATATGAACAACCTAGGTATAGAAATTGAGAATGTTCGCAATCTGGACAGAAAAGCACTCGTGTCAAATGTCCCTAAGAATAATCAGAATGATCCCATTAAGACAAGAATGATTCTTGATTTTAATATCCAGTATAGAAAGTTTGAGAGGATCGTACATAAGCACTGGCCAATCCTCAAGCATGACAGGATTTTAGGCCCCCTACTTCCTGATCGTCCACAATTTATTTACAAAAAAGCACCTTCATTAAGGGATAAGTTAGCCCCTGGGGTCATTGACCCCCCTACTCAATCTGAGAATAGGATCTTTGATTTTCTGACTGGCTTTCATTAATGTGGTCGTTGCCCACCATGTCGACAGGCCAGAAAGAATTTAAAGAAGCGGAAGGAATTTGTGGCATCAGCAACTGGAAAAAATTATAAGATCAAGCATCTAATTACCTGTGATACAACTGGGGTCGTGTATATGCTACAGTGTGACTGTGGCTTACAATATGTTGGCAGGACGTCCAGGCCCCTTCATGTCAGGATAGGGGAACATGTCAATAATATTAAAAGGGGGTTGGTTACACACAATGTTTCGAAACACTTCCGGCTCCACCATAACCGTAGCCCAGCTGGGCTGCAGTTCTGGGGGATAGAGAAGGTGACGAACCACTGGAGGGGAGGGAACTTCATTCGGCATCTCAGCCGACGAGAGTCTTTTTGGGTGTATGAATTAAAAGTGGGGGTCCCATTGGGGTTAAATGTTGAGTTTGACCTCAATTGTTTTATTTCTGACCGCTAGTATTTTTACTTTGTTTTAGTGTTTTCTATATGTTACATTTGTACACAGGTTAGATGGTTGTGCTGACGTCTATATTAATTTTACAGGTCTATTTATGACCGTTTTATTACTCTCAAAGCAGAGGTTGTCCTTTTTGTCACCATTGTTGGTATTATTAAGAGGACCTACCGGTCCCTTAAAGTAATTACTAGAGGGGGGATGTTGCAGAATCTCCATAGTTATTGACTATTGTGCCCTATATATGGTCAGATCATTTGGTCCATTTATATGTTGATCGCAATAATTTTATATTAATTTTCATATTGGTATAGTACCCCCATTCGTTTTTAGACATTAATGGACATCAGTGCTTTTTACTTTATTTTAATTTTTATCTTTATTTGATTTGTAGTGCTGACTTTGGACACTTGATGGCAGCACTGGGTGTATAGCACTAGTGATATGCCATTAATTACAATGTCCGGTTGCAGCAATACATGCCCCTTTCTATATATTATTTATGTTAGTGATTTGGGGATGTTCCTTAGATGTTTGACCTTTTCTGATGTTATAGTCAGCGGTTATAACACTCTGCGTATAAGGGGATTTTCCCCTGCATCCCTTGCTGACACTCTGTCATCATGTGATCAGTGCGCCCCTCCCCCTGCTCCACAGAGACGCGATGGGTGAAAATGAATATAGTTTGTTTGTACCGCTGTCATGGCCACGGCGGATCACGTGGGGAGCGCCTACCCGGAAGTAATTTCAATGGGAGGCGTTATCCCCTGTGTACTCGCCGATGATAGGCACAGTGGTTGATCAGATGGAGGCTTCCTCCTGGAAGCACTCTGTATCCCATATGCTCTTAAGCCAATTGTGGTCAGCCTATGTTTTTGGTTCACCTGATAACATCCAATGGGGGCGCTTGTCTCATAATCTTTATAGAAGGGGCAGGATATTATTCCCATGTTTTAGATATTGCACACACCTGGTATATGGCTTATATAAAGAAACTGATACGCTGGCTCCATTACATTTCGCTGAGGAAGTCCTTGCCTACGGACGATACGCGTGCGAGGGGCCATATGTCGTCAGGACAGCCATCTACCTGGTTTTATACTTTTGTTACATGAACATCAGCTTGGCACAGGGCTATCTGTGCATTGCTTGTGAGTAACCTATTTTTATTCAAATAAATCAAGTGTTTTATATGGAGAGCACTATGTATTTCTTTTGGAATTTTGCATGTAACTACGCTAACGTATGAGTTCGTTTTGGAAATTACCGAGTGAGTGAGGACTGTGATTGAAGGATCGTATGAGGACTACCCTCTCATCTTTATTATTACCCTTGCTAAGGGACTGCATTTTTGACCTTCTGGTAAAACAGAGGTCCATGCTTTAAGGTGAGCGGCCTGTACACCTGGTGGCGGTTATACACGGAAGTGACTTCACTTATGATCGTTTTCAATCACCCTGTTTCACGATTAGAGGATCCTTCTATCTTCTTGATGTTCTACTCATCAATATTTTCCTACAAATTCTGAACTCTTGTACTGTTTGGACGTTTTTATTATAATGCGATTTTAGCGCTGCACTGCTTTTTTCATATACAATGAGAATGTCCAATTGTACAGTGCTGGAGCATCTTCTTGTGAGATTTGGGATCCTGAATGGTAATAAGATCCTGTTGTGAAGCCCAGTGCCATCATCGACAATAAGTAGAAAGCGCCCAGAACTCGGGAAAAGTATTTAATAATTTTTTTATTCAATGTTTTTATTTTTTTATTTTACTGCTTTCAATTAGTGTTTCTAATCAGGAAACCTAATGTTTAATGGTCACCATAGCAAAGTGGTCACTATTATGACTTAGTTGCATTTTAGGATCATGTATAATCTACTAGGAGTGACATACCTTACCTAGACAGCATGGGGAAACAAAAAAGTTTAATAAATTATTGGATTACTTACATGGAACAACTGAGGCGAATCGATTCTTCTCCTTGTTATCTTGATGGTTTCCTGTAGTTTGTGGTCTCCAGTTTCTATATGATGGTAATCTCTGGAATATGTAAAATTTTTAAATGTGTAATGACCAGAATTTTGTTGCAAATGCTTATTAGCATGCAGCCATTTAATCATAATATTGGCATCTTTTTTTATATCAAATAGGAACCATAAATCAAATGATTTTTTTTTGTATTAGTACACAATCAACAATAAAAACAACAAAGAAAAAAATAATTCAATTACACAGAGCTAACTGCTCCGACGCCCATAGGACTTTCATAAATTTTAGTGATTCCCATAGTCCTGAGAACTAACTTAGCTTTGTGTGCTGTGGTGTTTGTGAAGGTCTTTTTTTTTTTACCTAGGCAGTGGTGGAACTCCCGCCTGAGCAGCCCATGCAGCTGCTATGGGGCCCAGGCAGGAGAAGGACCTGTTTGGTGCCTCAGATCAAGAGCAGACTGGACAAGGTGGCGGATGCAGCTGGTGCCACTGTAGTTTGTTGGGGCTGCCCATCCATCCAGCCCCTGCTGCCCACCATGCTGCTTCCTATGTCACAACACCCTTTCCCAGAAAGCTTGCTCCAGTACCCGGTGCCTGTTTTGGGTTTGTAAAACAAAACTGATATAATTTCCTATACTAGTATGCTTCGTTAAAGTTATCTGGTTATTCTACATTTTTTAAAGAAAACATTTATATAAAATCTAAAGAAATTGATACACACTACAAAAGTAAACTGTTTGCCTACCTCATTTGTGGATTGGTGACGATTATAGTACAGAACTAATTTTAAAGAGTACCGTAAATGTTTTTTCTTTGAGTTTAAAGCAATAGAACTCTGTCAATTTCATCCACAGAACAGCACAGACACAGTATTGGGCCAACATACCTGAAATTCACATGTTAGCTGAGAAGGTTCAGAGGGAGAGTCTTTCTTCTTCATGTTATTGAGGATTAGTGGTAGTTCAGCCATACTGACTTCTGTTTCTCCAAACTGATTGTATTCCACCAAAGCTTTGTGTATAAATATATACTGGAACTGTCATAAACATATAATCAAGAAAAAAACATTACACTAAAGACTTATTGTTGCACCACGTTTACAACTTTATAGAAAGTATTTGTGTCGAAAATGTCTATCCTATGCCATGGGGGGGTTAAAATGAGCTCAAGGCTGCAGCAGGCTTCCAGGATATTAGCTCCAGAGTTCAAGTTAACTGCAGACTGAGGATGCATATACTGTACCTACAGTATACCTGGTCTACATCTCCTTTACACAGATGTCTCAGATGGCATTTCCCTAGGCAAAGTTGGAAGGTTAGTAGAGGCCAGCTGCATCCTAGACTTATCTGCACTGCCTGTTTATGCATTTTTGTGTGTGAGTGCAGTATACTCTTTTATTTAGCTAATTCTATTAAGACTAATACACTATGGAGTTTTTGCACTGCTCTCTTTATATTTTCTTGGACAGCGCTCTCTCTGTAATTTTCCTTAAAAGTGCATATAGAAAGTAATTTTATGTTACATGTGTCATCATAGCCATAAGAACTCGTACACTGTTAACTGGGGTAGGCCAAGGTTTATAATTGTTTTTAGATATTTTACCTTATTTCTATACCAACCTCTACTTGGACCATCAGACAGCGCTGACGCCTCAACTGTACCACATAATCATAAACGTTCACTCTGCCCTCTGCTTCCAGACATTCCAACATGGCATCAATACTTATATAGGTTCCTGTACGTCCAACTCCAGCACTACCAAGACAATCAATAGAGTACATGTTAGTTTACTTCACTCTGTTAGACTGGTCATACGTGAGTCATTTATTTTTTGTTCAACCAGCAGGTTTAACAAAAGGAAATATCTCAGTTCCCCCATGCACACATTCAAGGTGGATGGGGGAATCCCTCCCACTGAGCTATTCTATTCTGACAGTGGGGAAACTTCTCCACCATTATGACGCGTACACACGATCGGAATTTCTGACAACAAATGTTTGATGTGAGCTTTTGGTCGGAAATTCCGACCTTGTGTAGGCTCCATCCGACATTTGCTGTTGGAATTTCCGACAACAAATGATTGAGAGCTGGTTCTCTATTTTTCCGACTGCAAAAGTTCTTGTCGGAAATCCTGATTGTGTAGAGCCATTTCCGATGCACAAAAGTGCTGGGCACGCTCGGAATCAATTCGACGCATGCTCGTAATCATTGTACTTAATTTTTCTCGGCTCGTAGTAGTGTTGTACGTCTCCACGTTCTTGACCATCGGAATTTCCGAGCAACATTTGTGTGACCGTGTGTATGCAAGATAAGTTTGAGCCAACATCCTTCGGAAAAATAATCACAGTTTTGTTGTCAGAAATTCCGATCGTGTGTACGCGGCATAAGAATACGCTGGTCATCACCGTGGGATATAGCCTGTGGCGCTGGTTGAGAGAAAATTTCTCAACAGGCTGGTTGTACACAAGTCGAATGATAGATTGACTTGTGCACAACCAAGCCCGCCCATACATTGATCAAAATTTGTCCAGTTCTGCAAGGATTGGCCAAATTTAAATACATGAATGGCTGGATTTAGGAGTATCAGATCTACAATAAACAGCAGTTGCGGTTCCAAAATGTTTACATCCTCAGTTAAGTCACCTTGGGCACTGGTTGTGCCTTTGCAGGAACTTACCAAAAAGTACAGTGCTTTGAAAAAGTACCCCTTGACATTTTCCATATTTTGTCATGTTAAAACCAAAAACATAAATGTATTTTATTGGGATTTTATGTGATAAACCAACACAAAGTGGCACATAATTGTGAAGTGGAAGGAAAATGATAAATGGTTTTCAATTTTTTTTACAAATATATATCTGAAAATTGTAGTTTGCATTTATATTCAGCCCCCTTTACTCCGATACCTCTCACTAAAATCTATGGAACCAATTGCCTTCAGAAGTCACCTAATTAGTAAATACATCTGTGTGTAATTTAATCTCAGTATAAATACAGCTGTGAAACTACAGAGGTTTGTTAGAGAACCTTAGTGAACAAACAGCATCATGAAGGCCAAGGAACACACCAGACAGGTCAGGGATAAAGGTGTGGAGAAATTTAAAAGCAGGGTTAGGTTATAAATAATATCCCAAACTTTGAGCATCTCACGGAGCACTGTTAAATCCATCATCTGAAAATGGAAAGAGTATGGCACAACTGCAAACCTACCAAGACATGGCTATCAACCTAAACTGACAGGCCAGGCAAGGAGAAATTTAATCAGAGAAGCAGCCAAGAGGCCCATGGTAACTCTGGAGAAGCTGCAGACATTCACAGCTCAGGTGGGAGAATCTGTCCACAGGACAACTATTAGTTGTGCACTCCACAAATCTGGCCTTTATGGAAGAGTGACAAGAAGAAAGCCAGTGTTGAAAGGAAGCCATAGGAAGTCCCATTTGCAGTTTGCGAGTAGCCATGTGGGAGACACAGCAAACATGTGGAAGAAGGTGCTCTGGTCAGATGAGACCAAAATTTAACATTTTGGCCTAAAAGCAAAACCCTATGTGTGGCGGAAAACTAACACTTCACATCACCCTGCACACACCATCCCCACCTTGAAACATGGTGGTGGCAGCATCATGTTGTGAGGAAGCTTTTCTTCAGTAGGGACAGGGAAACTGGTCAGAGTTGATGGGAACATGGATGGAGCCAAATACAGGGTAATCCTAGAACAAAACCTGTTAGAGTTTGCAAAAGACTCGAGACTGGGGCATAGATTCACCTTCCAGCAGGACAACAAACCTAAAGCTACAGCCAGAGCTACAATGGAATGGCTTAGATCAAAGCATATTGATGGGTTAGAATGGCCCAGTCAAAGTCCAGACGTAAATCCAATTGAGAATCTGTGGCAAGACTTGAAAATTACTGTTCACAGATGCTATCCATCCAATCTGACAGAGCTTGAGCTATTTTGCAAAAAAAAAAATGGGTAAAAATTTCACTCTCTAGATGGTGGAGACAAAGCTGGTAGAGACATACCCAAAAAGACCTGCAGCTGTAATTGCAGCGAAAGGTGGTTCTACAAAGTATTGACTCAGGGGGGCTGAATACAAATGCACACCACACTTTTCACATATTTATTTGTAAAAAAAATTGAAAACCATTTATCATTTTCCTTCTACTTCACAATTATGTGCCACTTTGTGTTGGTCTTTCACATAAAATCCCAATAAAAACACATTTACGTTTTTGGTTGTAACATGACTAAATGTGGAAAATTTCAATGGGTTTACATTTTTAAAGGCACTATATGATACTGTATGAACTAACTCCTATACAAGAGATCCTAGGAGTAGGGCACTATTAAACTATACAGGCAGTTACTGTGTAGGCACGGCCAGGACTGGAGGAGACTAAGGCACCTAGGATGTAAACATTTCAGGAGGCCATCCACACCACAGGGAGCTAAGTATGCACCAGGGTTAGAGAGGGTTCTTAAATCACATTATTTTAGAGGACCAGGGAGAAGGAACAAAAAGTGTACTGATGTTTTAAATCTGTTGTTTCGTAATCTAAATAACATCTTTGTTTTAAAAATAAACATGTAATACAGGGTGCACCAAGCATATGAAGGAACATTGTGAGTTTTCCAAAGAAAGAGCTCAGCAGAAACTGTCTCTGACTGAAACCCCAGGTGTGGTCATTTGAACATAGCAGATAAGGAGAAGAAAAGAAGATGAATGACTCCCTTCTCTAAATCATTTTGTTGTTTTTGCAAATTTCAGCTTAAAGGGGTTGTAAAGGTTTGTTTTTTATTTTCTAAATAGGTTCCTTTAAGCTAGTGCATTGTTGGTTCACTTACCTTTTCCTTTGATTTACCTTCTAAATATTTTTTTTCATTGTCTGAATTTCTCACTTCCTGTTCCTCCTCAGTAAGCTGTTCAGTAAGCTGTTCTGGCTGACTCCACACCACTCGGATGATGGTGTGAAGTTTAGTGAGGAGAAACAGGAAGTGAGAAATTCAGACAAAGAAAAAAAACATTTAGAAGGTAAATCAAAGGAAAAGGTAAGTGAACCAACAATGCACTAGCTTAAAGGAACCTATTTAGAAAATAAAAAACGAACCTTTACAACCCCTTTAAGCTTCTCAACTATGAAAATAGATTTTTCTCCAACAAAGTGGCTAGGGAGACCCTAGAAAACATGTAAAACGGTGCTGGAATTGCACCTAATGGTGGAATATAATTAATATCTAACTGACTTACAAAACAATATTTTTACAGGTGTATTTTTCAGTTTTAACGATAATAAAAAAAAAAAAACTTACAAAAACACAAAAAATGTCCTTAAACACCAATGAATAATTGTGGAAAAATAGAGCTAAGGTAGAAGTTGAATTATGAAGTTGGTATTAGTTGTGAGCATACAGTAAGTTCCACACCTGAGAATGTATGCCCAATTTGATAAATTGGAGCACATTTATTACTCTTATCATAAAATGACATTCTTATTTTTGTTAGGGTATAACAATCGAAAATACCTGCAATGAACAATTATTGGTCCACTGAAAAAATTGTTTAAAGCATTAACCCTCCGACGCAATTTCAGTAGTAGATTGGGATCATCAGGTACACCGTGATCTGGCCAGACTGTAAATTGGATGTGTGTGATGTCTCGTCCTGTTTTCTCTCGTCTCTACACCACAGAGCAAGAAAAGAGTATTCAAACAATATAAAAAAAATATATAGAAGAAAGCACAAGGCTATCAAAGGAATTTTTTTTTCACAAAATATCAAAATATTCCAAAATGTGGAATCAGTAAAGAGTGAGTAAAAAAGGAGCTATCTCTTTATTTTCCAAAAATACCATAAACATCATATCATCATTGTAGGAGTGTTATGCCTCATTCACACCAAGGTCCAGACACGTCAGTTTTTTTCCTGCACACGTTCGTGCCCTGTTCACACCACACTGTGCAGATTTTTTCTGCTCAGGAATCTGTAACGTGTATGCAGTTTTCTTCATGGCACAGCGCGACTTCTTCGTGGCTTGCTTATGCCTTCTTTAACAGAAGTCAATGCAAGCCGCTCTGAAGTTGCCTGCAAATAGTGCAGGAACCTTTTCTAAACTCGGAGCAACTTGAGTTGCTCTGATTAGAATTGTTCCATTGCACTTAATGGAGTTCGACTTGTCAGGGGACTAAATCCCCTGACATGTTGCGCAGGGGAAGGGAAGACTATTTTTAACCAAAAATAATGCAGTCTTATTTTTCTTACATTGCTCTACAAAACTAAGTATTCTTTTGTGATAGTTTAGTTCTATTTTTTTTTTTTTTTTGATGTTGCAATTATATGGCAACACATGCAAATATGAAATACTTTTTCATTGAGCAGTTTTAAAATTCTATCAAAGTAACATATTAACTGTAGTGGCAGTAATTAAGAGAAAACTCAGGTTGCCATGGTCCTGTTGTTTGTCACATTACAGCATATGAAAAAGTGCAAATAGAGAAAACGTATCTCAAATGCAATGTTAGACTCAACGGACTGAACTATAAGCAGTGACGGCCACTCTATTAGGGGCATCACTCCCCCAATCCATGCGCCCTGTCCCTAATCTACATGCAGGGCATCGGACACATGGATCTAAATGGGGATTTTTTTTTTAAGCACATGATTAGAACCTGAGGCTCTAATAGGCTTCAAAAAAGGGTGGGCTTGGGGCGCAGAGCACTGCACCCTGATCCCACCCAGTTGTGTGACAATAGCAAATTAAAATTCGCTATTGTCTTCCTGCTTCTCCTTCTGGTCAATCAGGAAGTATGTCTTGAAACCCCATTGGTCGAGGGGAGAAGCGACCATATTGGCCACCAAGGAGGAAGCCGCCGAGGAGGAGACGCAGGGGGAAGCTGAAGCTGCCCGCAACCTAGATCGGGTAAGTGCGGGGCGGACGGGTGAGCGACGGGAGGGGGTGGTGTTTGGTTTACCAAGCGAGGGGGTGCAGGGGGTTTGACTGAGTGACCGACCGCATGGGGGGGTGGCGGGTGGTTTGTTTGGTGCCCTCCCTCCCAAAAGAAAATGGAGCATCAGCCACCACTGACTATAATGGTTGTAAAAGTGGAATCTCAGGTAATATTATTGCTTAGGATAGCATTGCTTGATAGGCCACTGTAGCATGCTTTAAGTGCAAGTGCTGCTTAATTAGTCTACGAGGGCTTAAAATAACTATTATTAAGCTCAATTCACTGAACTGTAACAATTGTTATTTAGCAGTAGCAGCCAATGAAAATTGGAAATAACAGTTATAAGGATGAAAATAATCTTTTTGAACAAAGAACTGTTATGAATTAGTGAACTGAGTGCAGTCTCTATCATTGCAAATGTAAGAGTTGTTGCAATAAATAACACATCATTTACTTTGATGACTTTTGTTATGTAAAATGGCAACAAATTACCACTGTTCCAAGTCATACCTTAGAAAAAACACACACACACACACACAAAGCACTTGTGTAACGCTCAGCGCTGAAACGCCTGATTATGAAAAATAGTGGGAAGACATGCATAAGTATGCTAGTTCATCAATGGCAACAATAAAAATATATTGTAAAGGTAAAAATTTGATAAAAAAATAAAGATAAAAGTTTTGTAAAAAATCGACCAATCAAAATCCTGAAATAAACGAGTTGAACATACAGTTCTAGGGGGTACGTCCCTGTCAACTCTGAGTCCCTGAAAGAAATGCTGCAAAGGGAGCAAGGCTGCTTCAGGCGCGGGCTGGGGGATCCGATCACTAAGGGAAAAATACAAATTGTTGACAGTATTAGGTGCACTAACATGCTAGTGAGTGTTCTGTCCATCAGATGTCTATATTCTGATTATCTGCATTTGTGTTGATTAAAATGACATTTAAGGTTGTAATTTCTATAGAAATCATTTGCAGAACGTAGGCGCCATCTAGCGTCCCTTTTTGGTATTGTTTCAGTTTGTTCATTATTAAATGCATTAATGTGTAACCTAGGAAGTGATTAGAAAGCAAAGTATTCTGGGTAAATCTCTACAGGAAGAGACACATTCACCATGCTTTTTCAAGACACTGCAGGAGGCAGGATATGTCTTATTTCAATCTCTTACCATCAACCCTTAGAGAACTTAAAAAGTAAGTTTTTACTGTCTCATATTGTACTGTGTATCTTTGTCTCTGCAATGTATGCTAAATGTATTGGATATTGTACTTATCAAGGTTTATTCTTGTTATTTGCAGTTTCACCTAGCTTGTTCCAATAAACTGCGATTGAAGAAATATGGTATCATGTTTATGGGATAAGAATGGTTTAGCTGAATGTCCTTGAGACAGAACAGTGACATTTTCAAGCTGACCTCTGAAGGGAAGATGAGCTGACTTCGGAAGTCTGTACAGCCCGGGGCTTCGCAGTTACCATACAGTCAGAAGCCTTAAAGAAACAGGCCTGTGGGAGGCAAAGCAAGCAGCCACGCTACACAGAGACACGCTCTGTCAAGCAGCAACAACACGAACAGTCTCTATACAGCAAGACAGCTTCTTCCCCGCAGCCATGTCTCACAGTGGAACATCTTCTTACAAAACACGTTCACGAGCAAGCTCATCTAGGTCATCTGTCGCAAATGCAGCAGCTATCGCCGTTCAAAAGCTGAAGCAGCAAGAGCCAGGGCCGTATTCGCAGACCAAGAGCTGCAGATGAAAAAAGAAAAGGCCCACCATGAAGCAGAAAGGGTGCGACAGGAACAAGAGAGAGAGAAAGAAAGAATACCCCTGGAACAAGATAGAGAGAAAGAAAGAGTACGCCTGGAAGCAGAAAGGGTGAGACAGGAACAAGAGAGAGAGATGGAAAGAGTACGCCTGGAAGCAGAAAAAGTGAGACAGGAACAAAAGAGATGGAAAGAATACGTCCTGGAAGACGAGCTAGCCCAGCAGGAAGCATCTCTGAAATTGCAGCAAGCTATCTTAGAAGCTAACATGGAGAAGCTGGCAGTGGACCGAGACGCTGCAGCCGTCATTGCAAAAGCAGAAGCTCTAGAAGCAGCCGTCTACGATGAGCCAAGAGCAGGTAGCAGCATACCAGGCCTAGAAGAGGACCAACAAGATTCCTCGCAACGCACGTCAGATTATGTCTACCAACACTGTTACCCAAGCAGCATCCTACAACAAGAAATTAAACATGACATCAGTGAGTCACATCAAATAAAGCAGCAACAAGCCGACCTTGGACCCCAGTGCTACAAGCAAGAAAAATCTGACAGAGTTCCAGACATTCCAGTCCCAACCAAACGTTCTACTCCACAAGGTACCCAGCCTTCATACAAACATCAGACACCTGTCTTCATTCCAAAGGGGTATGCAACGAGCCGGTACGAACTGCCAACCTTATGCAAGTTTGAACCCAGAGAGCCTAAAGAAGAGACTTCTACCAGGTATGCCTATACACCGCACCACAATACACCAGCAGCCTACCCCAATGCCAATCAGGCTACTGTAGACTTTGCCAAGTTCCTGGCAAACGTGAGTTAGTTACCCAAGGACTTGTCAAATGTAGTGATCGCCCTCAACACTACAGAGCGTGGCGATCCTCTTTCCAGAGTGTCATCCAAGGTCTAGATCTATCATGCCGGCAACAGATAGAACTCCTCGTAAAGTGGCTTGGCAATGATTCTGCTGAACACGCCAAAAGGATCATTAATATAAACCACCCTGAGATAGGCCTTACAAACATCTAGAACCAACTGGATAGATGTTATGGCTCACCAGAGGCTATAGAGAGCACACTGTTTAAAAGGATAGAGGACTTCCCAAAAATACCTAGCAGAGGTTACCAAAGACTCAGAGAATTCAGTGACCTGTGTATGGAGTTACAAGTTGCTAAAGCAGAAGGGGACTTACCTGGCCTTTCTTATCTTGACTCTGCTAGAGGTATTAACTCCTTAGCACAAAAACTTCCTTATGAGTTACACGAAAGATGGATTGCTCATGGCTGTAACTACAAACGGAAACACAATGTGCCCTTTCCACCATTTAGTGAGTTTGTGGACTTTGTAGACAGACAAGCAGGAACGAAAGATGACCCCAGCTTCATTTTTCCATGACTTACACCACTTCTTCTGGCCCTAAGCAACTCAGAGCTCCAGTAGCAGTGCACAAAACTGTCATTTCTTCTCACAGATTTGCAGAGTCTCAGCCAGAGGATCAAGACAATGACCCTACTAAGTTCTGTCCTCTACATAAGATGCCACATCCTCTTCTGAAATGCAGAGCCTTCAGGACAAAGACCATCCAAGTTCGCAAAGCTTTCCTCAAAGAGAACAACATCTGTTACAAGTGCTGCTCTTCATCCACACACTTCGCCAAGGACTGTAAGGTCAGTGTCAAATGTACAGAGTGTGACAGCACAGAACACAGCACGGCTTTACACCCAATACCTACTCCAAGAACCTTCCCACCTGTCCATGGTGACAAGGAGCAAGGCAGGGAGACCAAAGACTCTAGTACAGATGCCACAGCAATCACTTCACAGTGCACTGAAGTCTGCAAAGGAAGTACAGGTGGCAGATCCTGCTCTAAAATCTGTCTAGTGAAAGTTTACCCAAAGGGACGCAGAGATAAAGCAGTCAAGCTCTACGTCATCTTGGATGATCAGAGTAATCAGTCACTAGCTAGACCTGTGTTTTTTGACATTCTAAACCTTAAAGGCCCCAGCAGCCCTTACTGCCTTAGGACTTGTGCAGGTACAGTGGAAACGGCAGGGAGAAGAGCTGACGGCCTACAAATTGAATCTATGGATGGTAAGACATGTCTACACTTACCAACCATAATAGAGTGCAACCAGATGCCAGATAACAGAACAGAGATTCCCACACCAGACGCAGCAGCTCACCAGACCCACTTAAAGCACATAGCACATCTCATACCAGAACTTGATGATCAGGCTCAGATAATCTTACTCCTAGGGAGAGATATCTTGCAAGTCCACAAAGTAAGGAAACTGATCAACGGTCCTAAAAATGCTCCATATGCCCAAAAACTGGATCTTGGGTGGGTCATTATAGGTGATGTTTGCCTGGGAGGTGCACACAAACCGGCATCTGTTAATATTCTGCTCACTAGCACCCTCGAGAATGGTCGTCCTTCTCTTTTCCAACCCTGTCAAAATCACATCCTCATAAAAGGAGCTACCTCACAACAACCCTATACCTCTTCCTTTCCTAAGTCCCCTCTGTGACAGCAATACCTATGACGATGACCAAAGTGACTTAGGACACTCAGTGTTCAGGAGAACAAAGGAGGACAACCAGGTAGCAATGTCCATTGAGGATAGGATCTTCCTAGAGGTTATGAAAAGCAGTATGGAGAAAGACGTGAGTAATAACTGGGTAGCACTACTTCCCTTTAGGCCACAAAGACAACGTTTGCCCAACAACAGAGAACTAGCATATAAACGCCTCACTTCCCTAAGACACAATCTTCAAAGGAAACCAGAGATGAGAGAACATTTATTTTCCTTCATGGACAAAATATTCCAGAATGGTCATGCTGAGATAGCCCCAAACCTCAAAGACTCAGAAAAATGTTGGTACTTACCCATATTTGGGGTCTATCACCCTAAGAAGCCAGGGCAGATTAGAGTGGTGTTTGATTCCAGCGCCAAGCATGAGGGTGTCTCTCTAAATGATGTCCTTCTTTCTGGCCCTGACCTCAACAACAGACTATTAGGAGTACTTCTCCGCTTCCGCAAGGATTCGGTCGCATTTATGGCAGACATACAACAAATGTTCTATTGTTTTCTTGTTAAAGAAGAACACCAAAATTTTTTGAGGTTTCTCTGGTTCAGGGCCAACAACTCCTCTGGAGACATCACAGAATACCGCATGAGGGTGCACATATTTGGCAACAGCCCTTCCCCTGCAGTTGCTATATATGGCCTCAGACACTCTGCTAGAGTGGGAGAGTCAGAGTATGGGTCAGATGTCAGAAAATTTGTGGACAAGGATTTCTATGTAGACGATTGCTTGAAATCACTTCCCACAAATGAAGCCGCAATCAGTCTCCTCAAAAGAACTCAGGCAACGCTTGTGTGTTCCAACTTAAGGCTCCACAAGATTGCTTCCAACAATAGAGAAGTTTTAGAAGCCTTTCCCGTCCAAAATCATTCCAACGAGTTAAAGGACTTAGATTTAGGCACAGACTCACTTCCCATGCAACGCAGCCTTGGTTTGCTTTGGGACTTAAGATCTGACACCTTTACTTTCCAAGTAAGCACAGAAGAAAAACCCTTTACCCGTAGAGGTGTCCTGTCTACCATAAACAGCCTGTACGATCCTTTAGGCTTTGCAGCACCTGTCACCATCCAGGGTAAGGCACTACTCAGAGACTTAGCCTGTGAGTCGCTAGATTGGGACCACCCTTTCCCCACCGACAGGAAGAACCTATGGCTAGAGTGGAAGGACTCACTAACAGCTCTATCCAATCTTAAAATTCCATGCCCATATGCTCCTCTGTCATCTGCAGACGTTCAGATGCAAAGACTTTGTGTGTTTGCGGATGCTTCTGTTAAAGCAATTGCTGCTGTAGCTTACCTGAAAACCATAGACATTAAAAGGACAATGCCACATAGGGTTTGTAATGGGAAAAGCAAAACTTGCACCACTGCCTGAACACACCATACCCAGGCTGGAACTTTGTGCTGCAGTATTGGCTACAGAGCTAGCTAAACTAATAGCAACAGAGACAAACTTAGAAATCCAGGAAGCTGAGTTCTACACAGACAGTAAAGTAGTTCTGGGTTACATCCATAAGGAAACTAGACGTTTCTACGTCTATGTCAATAACAGAGTGCTGAGGATAAGGAGGTCCACCCGCCCAGAGCAATTGCATTTTGTGCCTACAGACTATAATCCTGCAGACCTAGCAACCAGATCTGTAGCGGCCAGTCGCCTCGAAAGTACTTTATGGTTCACAGGTCCCACCTTTCTACGCAGTCCTGACTGTAACACTAATGACCTCACCACGTTTGACCTAATAGATGCAGACAAGGATCAGGAAATTCACCCTCAGGTTTCTACTGCAGTCACAACAACTTCTCTCAACCAGTTTAAAACCCACCGTTTTAGTAGGTTCTCCACCTGGAGGTCACTAGTTAGAGCTATCACTTGCTTAATCCACATAGCTCAGTCTTACAAAAAACAACTACCAACTCATGTCAATTGCAGAGGTTGGCACCACTGTAGGAAAGTCTAGTCAGCAACTGACCTAGAACAATCTAAAAATTGGTTAATATCTGTTGTACAGAGAGAAGTCTTTGCCAAAGAGATCGATTGTATTCTCAACCACAAACCTGTTCCTAAAGACAGTGTTTTAAAGAAACTTGATCCAATCCTTGATGAAAATGGCATGTTGAGAGTAGGAGGCCGTTTAAAAGAAGGCAAGTTAGAGTTCTCAGAGAAACATCCTTTAGTGATCCCTGGTCACCATCATATTGCCTATTTACTCATTCAACATTACCATGACCAAACTAAACACCAGGGCCGACTGTTTACTGAAGGAGCTTTACGAGCTGCTGGACTATGGATAGTCGGAGCCAAAAGATGTGTGAGTAAGTTCCTCTTCAAGTGCGTTATCTGTCGAAAGCTTTGTGGAATGTTACAGACACAAAAGATGGCCAATCTACCATCTGACAGAATTAGCATGGATCCACCTTTCACTAATGTTGGACTTGATGTTTTTGGTCCCTGGTCTGTCGCCGCCTGGTACACAAAAAGGGGACACTCAAACAGTAAACGCTGGGCAGTCATATTCGTCTGCATGTCCATACGAGCTGTTCACATTGAAGTGGTTGAGTCAAGTTTCATTAATGCTCTTAGACGCTTCATTGCAATCCGAGGCCCAGTGAAACTCATTCGCTCTGACAGAGAGTCTAACTTTGTAGGAGCAGTAAAAGAACTGCAAATTCCTTCCAACTTGGACATCCTCAGTGTAAAAAGATATTTGAGTAAGCAAGACTGCACATGGATCTTCAACCCACCTCACTCTTCTCACATGGGAGGTGTTTGGGAGAGGATGATAGGCATAGCCCGCAGAATTCTTGACTCCATCTTCCTACAAGTAGGAACTGCAAGGCTTACTCACGAATGTTTAGTGACATTTATGGCAGAGGTTACAGCTATCATTACCGCCAGACCCTTGACCTCAATTTCAATTGACTCTGAAGATCCAATGGTTCTCACACCTGCCATGTTGCTCACGCAAAAGACTGGTCTAGCCGGTGCTCCAGTTGGAGAGTTTTGTGAGAAAGACCTTTACAAATGTCAATGGAGACAAGTTCAAACCCTTGCCAATAACTTCTGGAGTCGGTGGAAGGAGCAATACACATCTACTCTACAACTAAGGAGGAAGTGGCACACCGAAAAACTTAATCTTAAACTTGTTGATGTTGTGCTCATGAAAGATTACCAGACACTAAGGAATATGTGACCTTTAGGTCCAGTCACCAAAGTACTGCCAAGCAAAGATAATCTTGTCCGTAAGGTCAAGGTCAAGACCTTCCAACAGAATGAAGCCAAAGTGTTCTTAAGACCAGTGACTGAACTTGTTCTGTTACTTTCTATGGAGGACTATGTTAGTGACTTGACGTCAGGCGGGGAGTGTTCTGTCCATCAGATGTCTATATTCTGATTATCTGCTGTTGTGTTGATTAAAATTACATTTCAGGTTGTAATTTCTATAGAAATCATTTGCAGAGCATAGGCGCCATCTAGCGTCCCTTTTTGGTATTGTTTTAGTTTGTTCATTATTAAATGCATTAATGTGTAACCTAGGAAGTGATTAGAAAGCAAAGTATTCTGGGTAAATCTCTACAGGAAGAGACACATTAACCATGCTTTTTCAAGACACTGCAGGAGGCAGGATATGTCTTATTTCAATCTCTTACCATCAACCCTTAGAGAACTTAAAAAGTAAGTTTTTACTGTTGCATATTGTACTGTGCATCTTTGTCTCTGCAATGTATGCTAAATGTATGGGATATTGTACTTATCAAGGTTTATTCTTGTTATTTGTAGTTTCACCTAGCTTGTTCCAATAAACTGCGATCAAAGAAATATGGTATCATGTTTATCGATAAGAATGGTTTAGCTGAATGTCCTTGAGACAGAACAGTGAGGGTAGGTGCTTTCCAGATCCATCATCACATAAAAGCCGCCAGGGTGTCCTTGTGGAAGAGTCCATGAGTCCCTGAGCATCGTATTTCAGCGGGAAGCTTATACTGTCAACAATTTGTATTTTAATAAAATAAAATAATGCTGCACTAGGATTTGCCTGGCATTTCTCTTCTCCTTTTTGCCTTCCAAGTCATACCTGACTGCAATTTACATAAATACATGACATTTACTTCATAGACATTTTATGCAAGAATCTAAAAAACCTGAAATCATTTGAACAAATCTATGGTAAATAAATTTAAATAAACTGATTTTCTGGTAAATGTACTAGAAATATATCTAAATACATATCACTGATCAATGTTACTAGAACATCCATGGTAACTTACATGAGTGACATGGAGTTTCCGAGTGATGTAATCTGGAAATAATTTCTGGTCTGTGATTTTCACCACAATGTCCCCATACTCTTCTGTTTCTCCGTCAACTGATGGCCAGTACTGAGCACATTTGTTCTGCAATTCAACATGTCACATTTCATGAATGTTCTTTGTGGGCAAGGTATAACATGTCTAAAACATAACATGGTGCAGTGTATTTTATGCATGCCTATTCTGACACAAAATATTATAGCCCATGACCATTGCAAACTATGCATAACCATGACCATAGACAGGGAGACATTTGAATGACAGTTACAGACAGCTACCATATATATGCACACTACTGGTCAAATATTTTAAATATCCACTATTTTCCAGTTTTGTTTTTTTAATCTACGCAATTTAATGTCTCAATGTACTCTGAAATTAAAGCATAGAACAAATAAACAATTGGACATAAAAAATATATCATGGAATTGTTTTCTTTAACAAGATGCAATAATCAAAGTAGCCACCTTTTGCAGATAAAATAGCTGAACACACTTGTGGCATTCTTTCTACAGTGGAAATCAAATATTGCAGGGATATGCAATTAGCGGACCTCCAGCTGTTGCAAAACTACAAGTCCCATCATGCCTCTGCCTTTGGGTGTCATGCTTGTGGCTGTCAGAGTCTTGCTATGCCTCATGGGACTTGTAGTTCTGCAACAGCTGGAGGTCCGCTAATTGCATATCCCTGAAATATTGTTTGGAAAGTTCTTCCCAACCAGTGTTGCCAACTTTCAGTAAATTTACGAACAGTTTGTAAAATCCATAATTGTTGCATCTGTCCATGAATGTCAGTTACGGACATGCAGCCTACATGTCCGTAATGGACATTCAAGGACAGATGCAAAAAGTACAGATTTTACAAACTGTTTGTAAATTTACTGGAAGTTGACAACCCTGTTCCCAACTGTTGCAGACATTCTCACAAATGTGTTGCACTTGTAGGTTGCTTTGTTTTCACCCTTATGTCCAGTTCATTCCAAATCAGCTCAATGGGGTCTAGAGACTGTGCTGGCAATTCCATGATTTAAAGCCTACCATCTTGCTCTTTTCTTCTAAGGTAGTTCATACACAGCCTAGGAGGTATGCTCTGAGTCATTATCTTGTTGTAGGAGTAACTCCTGACCAACTAGACATATTCCAGAGGGTATTCCTTGGTCCTGCAAAATGCTGTGGCAGTAGTTTTGGTTCATGGTGCCACTACCTCTGTGCAAGTTATTGAATCTGGATCCAGCAAAAGAGCCCAGTCTCACACACTGAAAAACTGTTATTTAACCTACTCGATAGAGTACAAAAACCCTGCATGATGAACTGGCATGCTTCATGGCCCAGGCTAACCTATTTTTCTTTTTTTACCATCTTAGCAATCTTAGCGATAGCTTTCTTACAACCTATACTTTTATAAATACTTTTTTATAATGGACCTCTGATCTCAGCTACATGGTGAAGGGAGATGGGAGTGGTGACTGCAGGGTGTGTCAGCAAGTGGCAGAGAAACAGAAGTACGCTGATCTTCCCAGTGAAGTCATGTAAGCAAGTCTGGCCATTAGACCCCTTTCACACCTGGGCCCTTTTCAGGCATTTTAGCGCTAAAAATAGCACCTGTAAAGCACCTGAAAAGTGCCTCTCATGCCTCCCCAGTGTGAAAGCCCAAGTGCTTTCACACTGGGGCAGTGCGCTTGCAGGACGGGAAAAAAAAGTCCTGCAAGCAGCATCTTTGGGGTGGTGTAGGAGCAGTGTATACACCACTCCCAGAATGACCCTGCCCATTGAAATAAATGAGCAGCGCTGCCGAAGCGCCTGCAAAGCACTTCGGCAGCGCCACAACGCGTCGCTTTTAACCCTTTCTTTTGTTCGCTAGCGGGGGTTAAAAGCGCCCTGCTAGCGGCCAATACCAAGAATTGGGGTATAAAATGCTTACCTGCTGGTATAGGGTTCCAACCCTATTGGGGAAGATCCACCCTGAAACATCAAATACTTGTTGGCATTGCAAGGAGGAGGAGGGGACCATCCTACATATATTCTGGTCATGTAGTAAGCTGACCAAATTTTGGTCTAAGGTTAAAGGGACTGTCAGCTGACAGATGTTGATTTGGGGGGTGACCCAGCCAGGTATCTTCTGCACCACTCTGACCTATCTAGGAAACGCTATAAAAATTATCTGTTGATCCACCTGGTGAATGCTGCCCGGGCATGCATACCGCTTCTCTGGAAACAGGATATCTCCCCATCGCTCTCCATGTGGTTCACTAACATTAACTAAATGTATTCCATGGAAAATATAACGGACTCGCTTCGGGATTATGAGGAAAATTAGAATTTTTTTCTCCTTTATTCTTCTATTCATTCTCTTCCTTTCCTTTCATTTCTAGATTGTAAGCTCTTACAAGCAGGGCCCTCTAATCCCTCCTGTATTGATTTGTATTGTAACTGTACTGTCGGCCCTCATTTTGTAATGCGCTGCGCAAACTGTTGGCGCTATATAAATCCTGTATAATAATAATAATAATTTCTGGTAATTTCTGAGTGATGCTATGTTGAAAGTCTGCTATATATTCATTTTCTTGTTTTTTTTTGTGTTAAAAATCACAGATGAGATGCATGCGCTCTTTAATTTGCCATTTGGACTTTATCATTTATGGGCATCTTTTCAATCGACAGGATGGTTGGTTTTCTGTGTAGTTTATTATGTCATATGGCTTTTGTGTTTGCTTATGTTAAGTCTGTATACAATCATTCAGCATTCTTATCTGTATGAAAAATTCTTAAAATAAAGAGTGTTAAAAAAAAACCCAAAAAAACAGAATTCGACTGCTAAAGATCTGCCCTACTGATGTTGTTATTATTATCTTTTCCCAGTGACAGAGATGTGAGTTGGTTGGCTGTTATAGCCCTGATCACCTCATAGACAGTTTTTACGTTTTCTAAACCTAACAAATCTTAAGCCTCGTAAACACGACCGGTTTTCTCGGCAAGAACCAGCAAGAAAATTGCTGGCAGAGCTTTCTTGCCGAGAAAACCGGCCGTGTGTACAAGGCTTTCAGGTTTCTCGTCAGGAAAACTGGCCAGAATCTCGACGAGAACAATAGAGAACCTGCTCTCTATTTTCTCTTCGGGATTCTCGTCTGCCTGTTTCCCGACGAGAAACCCGAGAGTGTGTACACTTACCTGTCGCGGTGGAAACCTGTGCATGCTCGAAATGACTTTGACGCATGCGCGGTAGCTTCCTAGGCATAGGTAGGGTGTAGCAAGATGGCGGCGACGGCTTCGAAATGTGACGAGCGCACGCTCGTCATAGTCAATGAAGTCACCGCGTTCGTGCCATTCAAAAGAGCGGCGGTTCTTTTGAATCGTACGTGTGTACACTCGGCCGGGACAAGATTCTTGTTCAAGAATCTCGTCAGGAAAAACAACGTGTTTTTTCCTGGCGAGATTCTCGGCCGTGTGTACGAGGCTTTAGGCTCTGAATTATTTCATAGTTGTAGGCTTTAGCTGATGTTCATAAAAGCAGCTGAATACACAGCTAAACTACAGATGTGGGAACTGTTTTTCCTGTCACAGGGGTCATAACTTGTCCAGACAGGTCCTTGACTCTCAACTACAGCAGCAGACCAGCTTGGTTAAGGACACATCTTGAACCTGCTGACTGAACAATAAAGGAGCAGCAGGACCAGTGGCAGCCACTCCATTAGGGACACCTAATCCATGCGCCCGGCTCTAATCTACATGGATGGATTTCAATGTTTTTTTTTTGAAGCACATGATTAGAGCCTGAGGCTCTAATTGGCTTTAAAAAAGGGTGAGTTTGGGGCGCAGAGCACTGCGCCTTGAGCCCATCCAGTTGTGTGACATTAGCAAATTAATATTCACTAATGTTTTCCTGCTTATCCTCATGGCCAATCAGGAAGCCAATCAGGAAGCGGGTCCTGAGACCTGATTGGCCAGGGAGTCTCAGGACCCACTTCCTGTTCGGCCGGGAGGAGAAGCAATGGCCGACTCTTCCCTCTGCAAGCTACAGCAGGTGGAGGGGCAAAGGGGCAGCTTCCAGGACCCCTGCCCTGGATCCAGCACTACCTCCTAAGGTAAGGATATGGGATGCAATGCATACTAGCACATTATGGCATTGCCTTGCAGGTTTTTTTTTAAAAAGGAACTGGTTTACTACCGCTTTAAGGAAGGCTATGTGCATTTACTATACTTATATAGTGCCTTAATAATAATTGTTGCGAAAATAATACTCAGAAATGTAATTTGCAATTTTGGCATACCCGATTACCCTCTTCACAACGAGTCACCATCACAATAATTGTTGACTTTTGTTCCCAAATCATTCTCCAAAAATCGGTCATAGTTTCTTCCTTAGGTCCTGCAAAATATTTCTCACTGTATTATCAAGACAGTCAAAAATTGCTCCTGAAATTTGCATACGTAGAGATTGCAGTACACAATCAAATGATTTTATATCATATATAAATTAGGGATCTGTAGATAACATGGAATATACCTTGAGCAGCAATGTATTTTCTTGGTTCCTTAAATCCCTGAAGAGATAAAAAAAGAGATAAAAAAATTACAGATGGCATGAATGTTTGGTGTTGAAAGGGAAGGAATATTACACAAAAGAAATAGCTAATTTAGAGACCCACATATAGGACAATACTGTTATAAGTATTATATATTATTATATATATAATGAATATGTATATGCATATGTATATGTACTATGCAATATACATGCATATGTGCAGAAAAACCTTCCTATTATTTATTTTTATTATTTAAACCTACATTAACGTAGCTGGCGTTGATATAGTCTGATCCAGGCTCTCCATGTATTTCAGACAGGACCACTCGATTGTCATCATCTAAAATATCATGATATATTAAGTTCAGTGATTTATTAAGAAAATATTTAACATTATATTACTTCCAGTATAAATGAACACTGTACTTACAAGGCAAAATATCAATATAACGGTTTTTGGCCTGATTGCAGGGTTTTCTGGCTTCTTTAATGGGAAATTTGCTAAAAACTCGTGGGATACTCTGAAAAAAAAAAGGAAATATATATATATATATATATATATATATATATATATATATATATATATATAAATACACAACTTGAGGACATAGTTTGTAATTTTCTATGTAACTGTAACACATTTTCATTATTAAATATTACTATTTGAAATCGGGTCTTTCTTTTTGAAACACACTATATAGATTAATTATGATTAAAAGAACTTTGTAAATGTTGCAAAGACCAAAGTAAAGATCACTGTGGCAGATTCATAAAAAAACATTTAAGACAGGAATACGTTTGAACAGTTATAGAACACAATCAGATTCTAGCTTTATTTCTTTAACATAGATCAACAAGTGCCTATTTCTTTTTATATTAGAACTACAGTATATTGCCCTATATGTATTGGTTAGTTTTGTGCTGTTCTTCATATTTCTACATAGTTAATTCAAAGGAAACATGTTTTACGACTTACTGACCCTTATCAGTTTACAACAAAGTATAACAAGCCAAACTTAAGCTCAACACCCAGTTATCTCAGATACAAAGGACTGCCCAATTATTTGGCCCATATCTACTGCAGTGCTGGTTCCAGCACCTGGCAATGGGTCAATGATGGCACTCAGGTGATCTCCTGACAGAAAGTGTCTGCATAGATCCAATGTTAATGTCATCAGGACAGTGAAAGGCAATAGCACCAGGCACAGAGGGTTTGATTTTATTAAAGGAGTATAAGCCGTGAATGTAGCAAAGTGATTTTGCCAGGGAAATTTACCTTAACTTAGTGAACGTAGTAAAGTTCTGCTAACTTAAATCATCCAATCATGTGCAAGCAACTTTTTTTTTTGCATGCAGTCGGGTATTCTCTTCACTACATTCACTAAGCTAAGGGAAAATGCCAATGAAAAGTAAAATTCACTAAGCAAAGTGAACATGTTCTACACGAATCCTGTGACACAAAACAACCAATAAAGACACACATGCTTTAGTTGAATGACTAAAAGATTAGATCTAGGTGAATAATATGAACAGATTCCATCTGTTCTTTGCTGTTTGACTATGTACATGGCCATACACTAATAGATTTTTTATTTTTTTTGTTCAGCCTGCTAACAGATTCCTCCATCCACAATAAACAGCATGGGTGGACGAGTCTCATTCTGAGACTCTCTATGATTAGGCTCCTCATTGAGTGAAATGCATTAGAAGATGGAGGGGTAGGTAAATCTGTCACTGCACCACATAGATTTATCAAATATTTGTTATAGTTTTTATAATGGAGAGCGGCTCACTTCCTTCCTTGCAATTGCTATGTGTGTAATAAAGACAGTGGAGAGCTTGCACTCATTAGTCAAGAGAGTTGGGGAGTGGAGCAGTGAACTCCTCCCGCTGAGGCTATTGTATCCTGACAGCTGACTCCACCAGCAGAGCCGGCTGTAAGAATATAGTTGGTGCTGCCAAACAGCTGATTGGCTGCAGTCACTGTTCAGTCGAGAATAATCTGCCTGGCCCTTTTTTGTTTTTGGATTGAAGAATGTTGGGCAGTAGGGTGCCAACAAAATTATCCACTGCTCAAATTTAGGCCGGTTGTATTAGTGTTTGACCAGCCTGTTTAAACCAATATATTGGCTATGCTTGGCTAAGTAATTCGATTTTTGCAATAAACAGTCCCTCTTAAGACCTTTTTTTTACATCTGATTTGTACATTTTTTTGGTGCATATCCATAACCACTGTAATTTAGCACCAGCCACCAAATAACTGAACAAATATTAAATAATAATTTCCATCTTTTGTGTCACATACACTTAAGTCATCACATAAGCACTCCAAATATATCCATGCCAAGCAACAGTGTTTTTAAAGGCCCATACACACGATCGGACTTTTAACAACAATTGTCTGACGGACCTGTTTTAGTGGACAATCCGACCGTGTGCATGCTCTATCGGACAAATGTTTTGTGTTTTTCATCGGACAAATGTTCGCTGTGAAAACAGACAAACTTTTCGGCAACAAATGTCCAATGGAGCAAAATCCGATCGTGTGTACACAAGTCTATCGGACTAAAGTCCAAAGTACGCATGCTCAGAACCAATGCTAAAGATCCTAGAACAATAGCAGAAGTTTCCCAAAGGGTGGCGGTAAAGAGCAGAAAAACCAAGTGATTTGGTGAAAGTTGGCTGAAAAAGTCCTGCCGTGTGTATGCATACCAAGTTCACGGCCAACGCCTTTTAGACAAAAATCCATGGAAAAGTCTGATGGAAGTCCGATCGTGTGTACGAGGCTTTAGATTTACCTGCTATGAGAACCCTACCTGAAATTCATCAAGGAACAGCCGTCCCTCATCCGCATTTTTCTTCTTGTATGTGTCAAGAAGTTGCTCCACTGGAATAGGTTCAATGTCCAGCAGTAGCTTCTCTTCATCTTTACAAGACAAAGAATTTAGAAGTGAATATTCCTGGATATTTATAGAACTTACATCTGTACAAAGTACAACCTGGCTCCAATATAAAAAAAATTATGTGCATAACTTAAAGGGGTTGTAAAGGTTCGTTTTTTATTTTCTAAATAGGTTCCTTTAAGCTAGTGCATTGTTGGTTCACTTACCTTTTCCTTTGATTTACCTTCTAAATGTTTTTTTTCTTTGTTTTCTTTGTCTGAATTTCTCACTTCCTGTTCCTCCTCAGTAAGCTGTTCAGTA
This sequence comes from Rana muscosa, assembly GCA_029206835.1. Taxonomy (NCBI): domain Eukaryota; kingdom Metazoa; phylum Chordata; class Amphibia; order Anura; family Ranidae; genus Rana; species Rana muscosa. The sequence goes on along the minus strand of CM055120.1, from coordinate 189,926,760 downwards.
AGCTGTTCTGGCTGACTCAACACCACTCGGATGATGGTGTGAAGTTTAGTGAGGAGAAACAGGAAGTGAGAAATTCAGACAAAGAAAAAAAACATTTAGAAGGTAAATCAAAGGAAAAGGTAAGTGAACCAACAATACATTAGCTTAAAGGAACCTATTTATAAAATAAAAAACAAACCTTTACAACCCCTTTAATACAGTTTACTGTGTCCATTAATATGTGATTGTTTTCTTGTGTAAAGATTTTTTGTAAACTAGTTGATATGTTTTGAAAAAGTATTATTTATTTTTCAATGATTTCTTTCCCTAATGATTATTAAAATGAAACTACACTACTGCCCCCAGGCTTGCAAAGGTGAACAGTTTCCTAACCTAGGGGTCTCCCAACTTTTCACTTAGAGGGCTACATCACCTATATTACACATATTTGCAGGCCAAAAAATGGGTTATTTATGAATGAATTCACAGCAGTGGAATAGAGTAGAATCTGACAGGCTTCTGGCAGCAGGGCTGGCTCACGTACCTGTAATCTCCACTCACACCTAAACACCTGAGCCTCATGCACCAGGGCTAAACTTCCAGTGTGCATGGGGCCTTACTTCTGTGTCCCCATCAGAGTTTCCCTGCACACTTGTCTCCTCATCAGTCTCCCCACAAATTGGTTCTCCATCAGAGTCTCCCTGCATATCAGTGCCCCCTCCTGCCCATCTGTGTCTCCATCAGAGCTCCCCTGCATATTTATGTCCCCACAAGAACCCCACATACAAATTTGTGTCCTCATCAGCGCTCCTGCACATTTTTATCCCCATCAGATCACCCCCCCGGGCACATTTGTGTCCCAATTAGTGCCCCCTGCACATTTGTGTCCCTATTAGTGCCCCCCTGCACATTTGTGTCCCTATCAGAGCCCCCTTACACATTTGTGTCCCCAACCAAGCTCCCAAACAAACACACATTTGTGTACCCATCAGTGCACCCCTGCATATTTGTATCCCATCAGAGTCCCCCACTGCACATTTATGTCCCCATCAGAGCCCCCACACACACATTTGTGTCCTTATCAGAGCCTCAGAGCCCCCCTGCACATTTGTATCCCAATCTATCTGCCTACAGATTTATGTCCAATTCACATTTTCTCATTACATCAGTGTCCTTTACTACTGTACAGTGTGCCTATAGTGCTGACAAGACAGTGATTAGACTGGCTTTAGTGCAAACCTGCTGCACCTCCCGGCTTCCGTCCCTCTGATACACAAGCATGTATGTGAAATTACAGCAGTAAAAGACACTGTTAACAGGGGACAGAAGCCTGGAGGTGCAGCAGGTCTGCACAGAAGTACTTAATTGGTTGCAAATACACTGGTGGTCCTAGCAACCAACAAAACACTGCATACTGTTGGGGGGTAAGCATATAGTGCAGGTCCCACAACCCAAAAAAGCTTGAGCATAGACCGTCCCTGCAGTGAGAAAAAATGTCTTAGCGGGCCGGATATGCCCCACAGGCCATACTTTTGAGACTCCTGTCCTAATATGTACTGAAATTTCTTAATCTGATTTCACCGCACACTGTAAGTTCTAATAATGAGCATTAGAAGCAAAAGCAATTCAAATAAAACCTGCCTCCTTTTCTGTCTTGAGATTGCCCAGAATCATCTAGCTCTTTCCTCCCCAGCCCTACTGTCCTTCACCTGTCCATTCATTGGCTATATTTTCTTTCTATCATGGAGTCTTAGCATGACATGTGTCCAATACCTAGGCCAGTCGGCATTCCTGCAGACTGACACCCACCCATAAAGATATCAAGAACCAATTCATTGCTTGTATCGGAGCTGAGGGCTTTTGAGAGTAGTACTGAGGCAGGGTGCTGTGATGAGAAGTACAGAGACACATTGATGACATTACTAGGTCAAAAGTAGGGTATGTAACGAAAATTTTATATATTTTTTTTGTTTTTTTTTAATACTAAATTGGGGGGGGGGGGGGCAGGGAAAGCCACGTATAAGTCGGTAAGTCAGTAAACCTAAGTAAATTAAGCTTTGTAAGTAAATTAAACTTTAGCTTTAAAGAAACAGTAACAACAAAACACCAGTACTGGTGGTTTTGGATAGGTTCTTAGGAATTATAGCACTTTGTCATAAGGCAAATAATACACACTGAATATACAGTAATCACTTTGTCAGTGTCATTTCATAGTAGAAGATAAAGTATCTTTCCTATCACATGATACTGCAGGACCTCACATTTTCCAATTGGCCCTAGTTTCCATGCCTGCATGGTAAAAGTAGGATTTGTTATGGAGGTCATCATACTGCATTCCCATTTTCAGTGATTTTGCTTTCTGTATTCTGACATTTAGTTTTATCATTGGACAGTTTACATTAGTTTGCACCATTCCTGCAGTACATTTCACATTATTAAAATGTCTGTTTAGTATATTTTTTACAATTGCAAATTCATGGTTACCTGGGTTGGTTAGAGGGATGCTGTCTTCATTGTTGCTGAAATAAACAGAAGTTTTCAGACCAATGTCAATTAATAGAAACAAACAAACTAAAATAGCTGTAAAATATAAAACAATCACTGAAATCAACATTTTCAGAAACAGTCTTACTTCCAACTTATTTATCAAAATAGAGCATCATTTGGTATTACTTTCTATAGTGTGATTTCTAGACATCTTGTAAACTACCATTTATACAAGGGCATTCTACACCTTTACACTGCCAAAAGTAGTGGTTTTACTCCAGCCTTCTGCTTCGCCCCCAAAAAAATCTGAATATAGGTTGGTGTAAAAAAGAACTCAAGGGAGGAGCATTTATATTGATGTAGCACCCTGATGTTTAGGCAGGGTTGCTCCTAAACTTACCTGCAGGTGTATTTGCCTTGGCCAATTGTGAGGGATCCATTGATTTCACCCTAAGTCTGGAATTGCTGCACTTCTCTCTTCTGTCGTCAAATGGCCGTGTATCTTGTGACATTAGATAAGACAAGGGCATTGCAAGGGCAGATTAGGAATAGATAGGGTGTCTCAGCCAATGGGCAGGGATTTTTTTGGGTCTCTTGGCCTGCTGGGAGAGCCTGTTTATTTGGGTGAAGTCAGGTGATCAGGGTCCTGTGCCACCTGGATGGCTGTCTGGGTGGATGTGTGTTGTACTGCCCTGGCTGCTAGGTCAGAGTTTGGGCCTATCCCAGGCACATCTGTCTGAGGGCCTATCCAGAAGCAATAGAGCAGCGTAGGGTTGGGATTGTGGCTTGCAGTCCAACCAGAAGTGACGGTTCTGCCGGCCGGAGAACCTGTCGTGGTCGGAGGTAGGGGGGAAGCTGTCGCCACTAAGGGACCATCAACCTTGTTACCAGGGGCCACAGTGAGCAGCTGAAGCAAGTACCCGAAGCAGGATTCTCACCAACCGGGGATGGTGAAATATTGGGAAACTTCAGCAGGTGCCAAGCCAGGGACCCAGTCAGTGGGGTGACGCTTAAAGGAGTATCTAGAGTGCCAAGCCAGGGACCCAGCAGGGAAGCGGGGTTGACACTTGAGGAAGAAACTAAAGTAAGAAGATTAAAAGAGCTCATGGGATTCAGTGGCAGTGAATCAGCAAGTCTAGTAAGAGAGAGTGGGAGCTCAGTGGGCTGAGAGTCTACAAGAAGTGACTGTATAAAAGTAAAGGAGTTTGTTACAATTTGTGTTAGAAACTGTTCTAAGACTGTTGCCATAGGAGACATCGCTCCTACACATGCAGATGTGGTATCATGCTGGATACCTGCATGGCCGTCTACCTGTAGAAGTCTCAGAGTCTGCTAATTGACATAGCAACTACCTAAGGGTGTCATGGCCCTAAACCCTCTCTCCCACTGTTCTGTTTAAGAGAAAATACAATCTCTTTGCATTCAAGAAGTGTCTAGCGCCCATGAATCTACCTCACTATGTCTTGCAACCCACTCTATACAGAAGGATGTCAGCCGTCCCTGGCTCTGGAGGTTCTCATTAGACTAAAGGAGGCCTAGGACCTTGCCACATTAAAAATGTCCTTTTGTCTGCAATTCTACAAATACAAAAACCCTATCTGTGTGGCCAAACTTTACTTTGGGGTGGTTAACTTGGCTCTTAACAGTGCCTCTGATTCTGCACACAGCTCTGAGTAACATAACAACATATGAAACCTGGCATCCCTTGCTTCAATAGCTTTGGTCACTATACTGGGCTTATGTAAAATAAGTAAGATCTGCAGCACCAAAGGAAAACACATTCTAGAAATGACGGGATGCCAACATTTTACATAACTCTTACTTTATGTTCCCAGTGGCTTATATGAAAACAGGTAATCATTCTTGTTCTTGACTAGGGATGAGCTTGGTGTTCGAGTCGAACATAGGTTCGACTCGAACATCGGCTGTTCGCAGCGTTCGGCGAACAACGAACGATTTGGGCCGTTCGCGCCAAATTCGAGTGACGCAAACGGCCCACAATACACTGCACCATCGCAGTGTAATCCCGGCGCTGTGATTGGCCAAGCATGCACTGTGACCCTGCATGCTTGGCCAATCACAGCGCCGGCAGCGAGGAGAGCAATGATTGGCCACAGGCAGGATGCCTGTGGCCAATTATAGCTGAGGGGGTTTAGTACACGCCCCACACTATAAAAGGCCGCCAGCGCGGCAGCCTTGTGTAGTGTGTTCCGGAGCAGGGAAAGTGAAGGATAGGCACAGACAGTGTCAAATCTTGTCAAATCTATTCTTTGCTAAACCTTGTGTGTAGGGACAGAGAAGGATAGGCAGGGAGAGTGTCAGTGTCATATTCTTTGCTAAACCTTGTGTGTAGGGAGAGAGAAGGATAGGCAGGGAGAGTGTCAGTGTCATATACTTTGATAAACCTTGTGTGCAGGGAGAGAGAAGGATAGGCAGGGGACAGTGTCAGTGTCATATTCTTTGCTAAACCTTGTGTGCAGGGAGAGAGAAGGATAGGCAGGGAGAGTGTCAGTGTCATATACTTTGATAAACCTTGTGTGCAGGGAGAGAGAAGGATAGGCAGGGGACAGTGTCAGTGTCATTGTTGCTAAGCCTCCTGCACATTATACACCTTAACTTAGCCTGTATTGCTGCTTTTTCCTGGTGTGTTACACCAACAGGATTTTGCGGCACTTACAGCGGGCGGAGTGTACCTCCTGACCATATTACACCTTAACTTAGCCTGTATTGCTGCTTTTTCCTGGTGTGTTACACCAACAGGATTTTGCGGCACTTACAGCGGGCGGAGTGTGCCTCCTGACCATATTACACCTTAACTTAGCCTGTATTGTTGCTTTTTCCTGGTGTGTTACACCAACAGGATTTTGCGGCACTTACAGCGGGCGGAGTGTGCCTCCTGACCATATTATACCTTAACTTAGCCTGTATTGCTGCTTTTTCCTGGTGTGTTACACCAACAGGATTTTGCGGCACTTACAGCGGGCGGAGTGTACCTCCTGACCATATTACACCTTAACTTAGCCTGTATTGCTGCTTTTTCCTGGTGTGTTACACCAACAGGATTTTGCGGCACTTACAGCGGGCGGAGTGTGCCTCCTGACCATATTACACCTTAACTTAGCCTGTATTGCTGCTTTTTCCTGGTGTGTTACACCAACAGGATTTTGCGGCACTTACAGCGGACGGAGTGTACCTCCTGACCATATTACACCTTAACTTAGCCTGTATTGCTGCTTTTTTCTGGTGTGTTACACCAACAGGATTTTGCGGCACTTACATCGGGCGGAGTGTGCCTCCTGACCATATTACACCTTAACTTAGCCTGTATTGCTGCTTTTTCCTGGTGTGTTACACCAACAGGATTTTGCGGCACTTACAGCGGGCGGAGTGTGCCTCCTGACCATATTACACCTTAACTTAGCCTGTATTGCTGCTTTTTCCTGGTGTGTTACACCAACAGGATTTTGCGGCACTTACAGCGGACGGAGTGTACCTCCTGACCATATTACACCTTAACTTAGCCTGTATTGCTGCTTTTTCTGGTGTGTTACACCAACAGGATTTTGCGGCACTTACATCGGGCGGAGTGTGCCTCCTGACCATATTACACCTTAACTTAGCCTGTATTGCTGCTTTTTCCTGGTGTGTTACACCAACAGGATTTTGCGGCACTTACAGCGGGCGGAGTGTGCCTCCTGACCATATTACACCTTACCTTAGCCTGTATTGCTGCTTTTTCCTGGTGTGTTACACCAACAGGATTTTGCGGCACTTACAGCAGGCGGAGTGTGCCTCCTGATCATATTACACCTTAACTTAGCCTGTATTGCTGCCTTTTCCTGGTGTGTTACACCAACAGAATTTTGCGGCACTTACAGCGGGCGAAGAGTGCCTCCTGACCATATTACACCTTAACTTAGCCTGTATTGCTGCTTTTCCCATTTCCCTGCAGGCCATTAGAATGTCTGGAAGGCAAACAAGGAGAGGCAGACAGTCAGGAGCCAATAAAAGAGGGCAAGCAGGCTCTGTGTCTAGAGACAACAGTGCTGGTCGTGGACGCGGTGCATCGCCATCAGCACGTGGCCATGGGACACGTTTGTCCTTCTTTTCGGCTGCTGGACGTGTTGAGCCGCATCATGCCGAAGACTTGGTAGAGTGGATGACCAAGCCCTCCTCATCCTCCTCATCCTCTCTCACCCAGGCTCAGGGTACTGGCAAAGCAGCTGCCAAAGCGTCCTCTTCCCTGGTATCAATGTCATCATCAGTCACTCCTTCCCTGGACCAACCATGTCCTCCTGAGGAGTCCCCCGAACTGTTTGAGTACAGTGTTGGGTACATGCTCCAGGAGGATGCCCAGCGCTTCGAAGGGTCTGATGATGATACCCAGCTAGAGGAAGGCAGTAGCGTGAGAGCAGAGAGAGGGGATGCTCAAGAAGGACACCAATCTGGCAGTCATGTTCCAGCAGCTGCAGCATACTGCCAGATTGGCTCCAGTGATGAGGAGGGAGGGGATGATGAGGTCACTGACTCCACGTGGGTGCCTAATAGGAGAGAGGAGGAGGAGGAGGAGGAGGAGGATGAGGAGGAGGCACATCTCCAACGAGGCAGGATGCCCTCGGGGGGCCAGCGTAAAGGCAGCACACCGACGGAATCACACCGCAGAGCTCCGCCTGTGCAGGGCGCTGCCTCTGCCCGTTATTCAAAAAGTTCTTTGGTGTGGGCCTTTTTTGAGTCGAGTGCATCAGATCGCACAGCTGCTGTTTGCAACATATGTCTCAAGCGTATATCGCGTGGCCAAAACATCACCCGCTTGGGCACCACATGCTTGACCAGACATATGTTGACCTGCCATGCAGCTCGTTGGCAAGCCTACCTTAAAGACCCACACCAAAGAACAAAGCTGACCTCTTCTTGCACCGCATCAGCTGGGATCTCCAACCCCACTATACCTTCAGTCCTCTCTGAAACCTGCTCTGAGAGGAATGAAGGTGTAGAATTAGGTGTGTCACAGCCAAGTACTTGCGGGCACTCTGCTAGCAGTACACCGACGTCCGATTCTAGCAGGCAAATTTCCCTGCCCCAGCTGCTGGACCGTCGAAAGAAGTTCACTCCCAGCCATCCACATGCCCAGCGGTTGAATGCTAGCTTGGCTAAATTGCTAGCGCTTCAACTGCTGCCTTTTCAGTTGGTAGACTCGGCCCCCTTCCGTGAGTTTGTGCAATGTGCGGTTCCTCAGTGGCAGGTTCCCAAACGCCACTTTTTCTCACGGAAGGGGATTCCGGCTCTCTACCGGCATGTGGAAGGCAATGTCTTGGCCTCGCTGGACAGGGCGGTCAGCGGTAAGGTGCATATTACCGCTGACTCATGGTCCAGCAGGCATGGACAGGGACGTTACCTTTCTTTCACGGCCCATTGGGTCACTCTTTTGGCAGCTGGGAAGGATGCAGGACAAGGTGCAGTAGTGTTGGAGGTTGTTCCACCGCCACGCCTCCAAAATGCTACTACTGGTTGTGACACACCTCTGTCCTCCACCCCCTCCTCTTCTTCTTCCTCCGTGGCCTCTTCCTGTGCTTTGTCCTCGGAACCAGCGGTGCTCCGTAGGCGTTCAAGGGGCTACGCAAGTACGCAGGCAAAAAGATGCCATGCCGTGCTTGCGCTGGTGTGTTTGGGGGACAGAAGCCACACTGGGGCAGAGGTTCTGTCTGCTCTGCAGGGGCAGGCCGAGAGGTGGTTGACGCCACGCCAGCTTAAGCCAGGAATGGTAGTTTGCGACAATGGCACCAACCTCCTCTCCGCTCTCCGACAGGGACAACTGACCCATGTGCCCTGTGTGGCTCACGTCCTTAACCTGGTGGTGCAGCGGTTCTTGGGCAGGTACCCGGGCTTACAGGATGTCCTGAGGCAGGCCAGGAAAGTCTGTGTGCATTTCCGCAGATCTTATAATGCCAGTGCTCGCCTGGCTGAGCTGCAAAAGGAGTTGAACCTGCCCAAGAACCGCCTTATATGTGACATGCCCACCAGGTGGAACTCAACGTTGGCCATGCTGCAGCGGCTGCACATGCAGCAGAGGGCCATCAATGAGTACCTGTGCGACTACGGCACCGGGACAGGGTCAGGGGAGCTCTGGTTTTTTTCACCACGCCAGTGGGGCATGATCAGGGATGCATGCACTGTCCTGGCACCATTTGAGGAGGCCACGAGGATGGTGAGCAGTGACAGTGCATGCATCAGTGACACTGTACCTCTTGTCCACCTGTTGGAACATACGCTGCGTGGAATAATGGACAGGGCACTTGAGGCAGAACAGAGGCAGGAAGAGGAGGACTTCCTTGCCTCTCAAGGCCCCCTTTACCCAGACAGTGTTCCTTCTGTCCCACCCATCGCACAGGAAGAAGAGGAGGAGGAGGAGGATTGTGGAGGTGGAGCCTGGCACTCAGCATCATCAGCAGCAGTCTTTTAGGGATGATTTACAGTCCCAAGAAACCAGTGGACTTGTACGTGGCTGGGAGGAGGTGGCTGCGAAACATGTCGTCCTTAGTGACCCAGAGGACTCCGGACCGAATGCCTCAGCTAACCTACGCTGCATGGCCTCCCTGATCCTGCAAAGTCTGCGGAAGGATCCTCGTATTCTTCAGATCAAGGAGAGGGACCATTACTGGCTGGCCACTCTCCTTGATCCACGGTACAAGGGTAAGGTTGCGGACCTTATCTTACCGTCGCAGAGGGAGCAGAGGATGAGACAACTCCGGGAGGCCTTGCAGAAAGGTCTGTGCAACGCGTTCCCAGAGACTGTGAGGTTACAAACTCCTGGTCCTGGACAACGAGTTGCTGAGGCTTCGGTCAGTCAAAGAAGGAGCGGTGGGGAAGGTGGCCGTCTGACCGAAGCCTTCAGACAATTCTTTAGTCCGCAGCCCCAAGGTATGATCGGTTCCAGCAATCATCGCCAGCGTCTGATATACATGGTGCAGGAATACCTAGGGGCAAGGTCCGACTTGGACACCTTCCCCACCGAAATTCCTCTGGCTTACTGGGTCTTGAGGATGGATCACTGGCCAGAGCTTGCACAGTATGCAATTGAGCTACTGGCCTGTCCTGCATCCAGCGTTCTTTCAGAACGCACATTCAGTGCTGCTGGAGGATTTGTCACGGATCACAGGGTGCGTCTGTCCACTGACTCTGTTGATCGACTGACCTTCATAAAGATGAACCAGTCTTGGATCACCACCAGCTACCAAACACCTGAAGCTGATATAACAGACTAATTTATTTTCAAATGTCACATCCCTTCAAGACTGATGCTGATGCTGAGAGACTGTCCTGTTATGTTGACTGACTATCCTCCTCCTCCTCAATGATCCGATTGACGATGATAGCTTGGAAGAACATTTTTGTTTCTGGGTGCCGCCACCAGTGGCTAAGGCCCAATTTTTCAGCCCCTGTTTAACAGGGGTGTGTTATTACAATTTTTTATGCAATGCTTTGCAGCAGGGCTCATTCCTGCACTCCAACTAGAGTATCTGGGAGTGGTTGCAGTGTCGTGGCACCAGCACCAGTGGCTAAGGCCCAATTTTTCAGCCCCTGTTTAACAGGGGCGTGTAATTACAATTTTTGATGCAATACTTTGCAACAGGGCTCATTGCTGTGCTCCAAGTACAGTATCTGTGAGGGGTTGCAGTGTTGTGGCACCAGTGGCTAAGGCCCAATTTTTCAGCCCCTGTTTAACAGGGGCATGTAATTACAATTTTTTATGCAATGCTTTGCAGCAGGGCTCATTCCTGCACTCCAACTAGAGTATCTGGCAGAGGTTGCAGTGTCGTGGCACCAGCACCAGTGGCTAAGGCCCAATTTTTCAGCCCCTGTTTAACAGGGGCGTGTAATTACAATTTTTGATGCAATACTTTGCAACAGGGCTCATTGCTGTGCTCCAAGTACAGTATCTGTGAGGGGTTGCAGTGTTGTGGCACCAGTGCCTAAGGCCAAATTTTTCTGCCCCTGTTTAACAGGGGCATGTAATTACAACTCTTGATCTAATAATTCACAGCAGGGCCCATTCCTGCGCCCACCAAGACTAACTGTGAGGCCTTACAGTGTTGTGTCAACACCACCACCACCACCAAAGGCCCAATTTTTCAGCCCCTGTTTAACAGGGGCGTGTAATTACAATTTTTGATGCAATACTTTGCAACAGGGCTCATTGCTGTGCTCCAAGTACAGTATCTGTGAGGATTTGCAGTATTGTGGCACCAGTGCCTAAGGCCCAATTTTTCTGCCCCTGTTTAACAGGGGCATGTAATTACAATTCTTGATCTAATAATTCACAGCAGGGCCCATTCCTGCACCCACCAAGACTAACTGTGAGGCCTTACAGTGTTGTGTCAACACCACCACCACCACCACCACCAAAGGCCCAATTTTTCAGCCCCTGTTTAACAGGGGCGTGTAATTACAATTTTTGATGCAATACTTTGCAACAGGGCTCATTGCTGTGCTCCAAGTACAGTATCTGTGAGGGGTTGCAGTGTTGTGGCACCAGTGCCTAAGGCCCAATTTTTATGCCCCTGTTTAACAGGGGCATGTAATTACAATTCTTGATCTAATAATTCACAGCAGGGCCCATTCCTGCGCCCACCAAGACTAACTGTGAGGCCTTACAGTGTTGTGTCAACACCACCACCACCACCACCACCAAAGGCCCAATTTTTCAGCCCCTGTTCAACAGGGGCATGCAATTATAATTCTTGATCTAATAATTCACAGCAGGGCCCATTCATGCGCCCACCAAGAGTAACTGTGAGGGCTCACAGTGTTGTGGCAACACCAACATGTAAGGGGCAAATTTCAGCTGAGTATATACGGCAGGCCCCTACTTTCAAACATCCAACTTACAAACGACTCCTCCTTGCAAACGGAAGGATACAACAGGAAGTGAGAGGAAATCTACCCCTAGGAGGGCAAATTCTCTCCTGTAAGAGTTAATATGGGAAAAAAGTGTCTCCTCTCCACTGATGCTTTATCACCAATTCTTGTTTCAATAAAAACACAACATTTTCAAAAAACATTTGTCATTAGGACGGAAAGTGAGGTGAACTGTTCTGAACAGGTGCACACTGCACAGACAGCAAAACAAATGTTACAGGGGTGATAACCCTTCCCTATGTTTTCCAAAAAGCTTAAAAATAGATTTTTTGCCTGGAGCTACACTTAAACAATGTACCTGTTCAAAATTACAGACAGATTCTACATAAGAACAAACCTACAGTCCCTGTCTTGTATGCACCGCCTGTATACGGCTGTTCAGAGTATATAGGGCCTTTTTTATTTTGTGTGCGGGGTTCCCCTTAATATCCATACAAGACCCAAAGGGGCTGGTAATGGACTGGGGTAGGGGGGGGGTGTGTGATGGTGTAGCTATGCCATTTTTCTTAAAGGTTTTCATCCATATTACCAGGACCAGACATTACATTAAAGCCGCAAGCAGTTTTAAATGGCTTTTTTTCCTTTAGAAATGTAATTTTGTGCAGGGACAGTTCTAAACACGGGAAACACGTGGCACTTCACAGGCATACTTTAGACACCCCCCAGGTACGATATTTAAAGGAATATTTGACTTTTTTTTTCACTTTATGCATCATTAAAATGACTGCTCCAGAAAAACGGCCGTTTTTAAAACTTCTTTTTGCATTGATACATGTCCCCTGGTGCAGAACCCGGGTTCCCAAACCCTTTTTAGGACAATAACATGCATAATAGTCGTTATAATTAGCACTTTAGATTTCGAACGTTCGCATCCATTGTATTAAATAGGGTTCTAAAGTTTGTGCGAACTTTCGGTCCGTTCGCGGGTTCTGGTGCGAACCGAACCCGGGGGTGTTCAGGTCATCACTATTCTTGACTTTGCTGGGGGAGTTAGTTTAAATACTGAGGACTACATATCTAAGTAGGTACAAAAAATATATAATATTGTTGTACATATAAACAACATGTCAATGCAAATGTGCATATCTTTTTATGATTACTAGAGTTCTGTTGGTTTCTTCCAATAAATAGGGCTGTAGGTGGTTTAGATTTAACATACCAAAAAGAACATAATGCGTGGATTGAGGATGACAAAATAATACCATACATTACCTTGATGATTGCTTTTGCAGCTTGTAGATTTTAATCAGGACAAAGATTAGGGCCAGAGATGTGATTGAAATTAAAAATGCCAGGAATCCAATAAGGGCCTTGTCATTATCTGCACAATAAAAACACATAACATACTGTTGAATTAATTATTTTTTGGACCTATTAAAGAAAAGAGAACTTAGCCTGTCCTTTAAAGCAATGCCTGTCTTTAATGCAAGTGTTCTTCTGTTTGATCAAGGTTACATTCACATTTTGGGGTTGATTTACTAAAACTGGAGCAGCTGTGAATGGTAGCCAATCAGCTTCTAAATTCAGCTTGTCCAATTAACGACATAAGGACCGCCTAACGCCGATATACGTTGGCAGAATGGCACGGCTGGGCATAAGCACGTACAGGTACGTCCCCTTTAAGATGCCCAGCCGTAGGTCGCGCGCGCAACGCCGACGGCGCGGTTCGCGACCAGGTCGTGAGCTCCGTGACCGCACCTGCGGGACCCGATCGCCGCTGGTATCCCGCGATCAGGTCACAGAGCTGAAGAACGGGGAGAGGTAAGTGTAAACAAACCTTTCCCCATTCTTCCTAGTGAGAGTGTCACTGTTCGTCTGTTCCCTGTCATAGGGAACGACGATCAGTGATGTCACACGCCAAGCCACGCCCACACAGTAAGAATCACTCATTAGGTCACACTTAACCCCTTCAGCGCCCCCTACAGGTTAACCCCTTCACTGCCAGTGTCATTTCCACAGTAATCAGTGCATTTTTATAGCACTGATCAGTGTTAAAATGACAATGGCCCCAAAAATGTGTCAAAAGTGTCCGATGTGTCCGCCATAATGTCTCAGTCACGATAAAAATCTATAGTAAAAAAAAAAAATATTAATAAAAATGCCATAAAACAGTCCCCTATTTTGTAGAAGCTATAACTTTTGCGCAAAAAAACAAGAAACGCTTATTGCGATTTTTGTTACCAAAAATATGTAGAAGAATACATATCGGCCTAAACTGAGGAAAAAAATTATTTTAATATATTTTTTGGGGGATATTTATTATAGCAAAAAGTAAAAAATATAGAATTTTTTTAGAAAAATAAAAACCGCAGAGTTAATCAAATACCACCAAAAGAAAGCTCTAATTGTGGGAAATGACGTCAATTTTGTTTGGGAGCCACGTTGCACGACCGCGCAATTGTCAGTTAAAGTGACGCAGTGCCGAATCGCAAAAAGTGGCCTGGTCTTTAACCAGCCAAAATGGTCCGGGGCTGAAGTGGTTAAGCTTAGGCAAAAAAAAAACAAAAAAAAACTGGCAGCTGATTAATATGCAGAGCTGAACCAGATTTTGCACTCTCCAGTTTTAGTAAATCAACCCCATTGTCTTTGTCATGTGGTACAACTGCATGCCACTCCTCCATATGGAAGGCATTAAAGGTGTAGTAAGTGTGATTTTTTTATTTATTTTTTATTTATTTTTCAAACTGAAACACATAGGTGCTTGTGAATGTAGTCGTAGCCTGTATCCACACTTGATCAGAGTGTATTTCTAATGATTTTTTTTTTCTGGGTGTTTTACAGGCATTTTATATGGTTTGTGCTTTGTGGATGTGTATCAAGCTTCAGGCATTTTTATTTGGGGGGGGGGGGGGTGCAGATGCATGTGAAAACCTGTGTTTCACATGTTTACAGGTGCACCTACTGAAGTTTATAGGGGCAAACAAACCCTGAATACAGTCAAAAAGAAGTGCATGTATTTGTTTTTATATATTAGGGTTTGAAAGTTGTAATGTCTAAGTAATGTTAAAAAAGGGAAAAGGCTAACAGACTGGAACGCATGAGTAAAAAATAAATGGTGAAGATACCTTGCCAGGATATTGCCTCCATAGTTAAAGAAAAAAAAAGGAGGAGAAATTGCCCTAGTCAACTTTTTAAATTGGGAACTAGCTGATAAATGTTATTTCTCATGAAAGAATTTTGAAACAGAAACTTTCAACCTAAATGTAAGCCCTATCATCGCTAGCCAAACAAAAAAGATCAGGATGCCTTGGCATACACACATAAGAAGAGGCTAGGATCTGTAGAGATGTACAAAGAAACCAGCAGAACAAAAATATGATCTCAAAAAAGCACATTTGATTATATTGGAATTGTGTAGGACACATTCTCAGAATGTAACATTTGGGATTTAAATTACGATAATAAATCTCAATGCACACTCCCTCAAATGAGAATTGTTCAGTTGTGTCACCCTCTTAACAGGTGTTTTAAAAAAAAAAAAACTGATCTACCAGTGAAAATGTATTACTTGGATTGCTTTCCTGTTGGAAGCCAGTAGCTAGAATGCCCATGCATCAGTTGTTAGTCAAGGTTATAGATGGTGACAAATCAAGAGTCATATCCATCCAGAAGCACCAAGTGGAATGCATGGTTATTATTACAGGACCCAGCGCCAAGCAGCAAAAACAGAGCAATAAGCATGCACCTAGCAAGAAAAAAATTGGAAAGGTCAGGGCAAGAGAAGTATGAGCAGAATAAGGCTCCGTTCACATATATGTGAAATGGATGCGTTTTTAACCGCATCTGATTCGCATGACATGTAAATTAAGCTGGCTTTCTATGGAGCCGGTTCACATATGTGCAGTGCAGCGGCAGTGCGAATTCGCTGCAAATTAAAAAAAAGTCCTGTGTGTTTTTTGAGCACTGCAGTGTGGTTCCGATGCAAATTCCAGGCTCATTGCCTTCTATGGGAACACATCTGTATTGCACATCAGATCAGTTTTGCACACAACTTCAATCTGAAAAAAAAAATAGTGTGTGCCCCCAATCCATACTGGGCCCTTTCAGATCTGGTATGGATTTTAGGTCTGGTATGGATTTTGACTGGAACCCCATGCCAAAATCTTTAAAAAATGGCATGGGATCTCCCCAAAATCCATACCAGACCTTTATATAAGCATGCAGCCTGGCAGGCCAGGAAAGGGGGGACGAGCGGGCGCCCCCAACCACTCTTGAACCATACCGAGCCACATGCCCTCAACATGGGACGAGTGCTTTGCCCCCCACCCCAAAGCACCATGTTGATGGTGACAAGAGCCTCTTCCCCACAACCCTGGCTGTGGTTGTGTGGGTCTGCAGACAGGGGGCTTAGCGGAATCTGGAATCCCCCTTTAACAAGGGAGCCCTCAGATCCTAACCCCTTGTGTTGCATTTGATATAAATATGATTTTATTCTCAGACTTTAGTGCAGGTGTGGAACAATCGGTTTAGTAGTTTGTCACAGAAATCAGGTTGTGTTTGAGTGGATACTTTGCAAACTAATGCCCTGGAAACAATTACAAAGACTGTCCTCAAACAATGGGCATTTAGATACCATTGTTGCATTTCCATTGACTGTTGTTCAGCCTATTGTTTTGTAACTATAGTAAACAATAGATTGACAAACTGACATATATGACCTATGGCATGTATGATACCAGAGTGCCATCCTGAGGTAGAATTAAAAAATGCCACTCTACATAAAAACTACAGTTAGAGCAGTTTGTTGTTAAGGTAAACATGTCTGTAACCATTGTCGACAAAAGCTTGACAACCTGAAACTTCCCAAATAATTGCCAGCAGCAGAGACTGATAGGGAGGACTCCATAATGCCTTAACACCAATGAAGGGAGATCTGTACCAGTCAAAAGAAGAAGATACCCGAGGATGCTTTCACCTGATCTACAGCAACTGCTTAAAGATTAAGCCTGGGTCCTTGTTGTTATGCAGATCATGAACCCACTGTAACCTGAGTTAAGTAACTTTTAAGCGTACTTTTACTGTGTATAGACCATAGTTTTCTGTTCATTTGCTAGGCATTTTGCTTGGTATAAGTATTGTCTTGTATATATTTTTTTTTGTATAGTAAAAACACATTTATACACTGCAGAGGTCTGAGCTTCCTTGCTTATACTGCAAAGTAACCTTACTAGATAGACGCAAGCAAAAATTGGGGGCTCGTCCGTGACTTGCGCTAAAGCTCAACTGAAGCAGACCTGTTTTCTGCGGTGTGCTGTGTAGCTTGTGCTAGGTAAAAACACTGCATAAGCTGTTTAGGAAAAGCAAGGCTGCAGAGGTTTCTGGTGGCCAGGAGGGAGTGTGCAGTTTGCTTATGTGGGCCAGAGATAATTAGTTGGAGCCTCTTGCTAAAGAATTTGAAAAGTATGCTTCTCCCTTGAATAAGACTTGGGGTGATAAAGTCTCAGATAATTTTGTAGATTTTAGCCTTACGGGGTTGAATTTAAGTAAAGCAGAGAAGAGGACAGTGTCCACAGTGGGTTGGTATTTTGTTCATGCTCTCTATACTGAATTACAGCGGAGATCATAGACCTGGTTATAGTGGCTGTGGACGCAAATTGGCTACAGCAAAGAGGTGCGGCAGCAGCAGAAGTCACAGCAGCACCAACTGAAAGGAGAGGAGAGGTACAGATACCAGCCGCCATGAAAGAGGAATTCAGAAGGAGGTTGCAAGAGATGCAGATACAGCATTGAGGACCAGTATCAGAGGAGGTCCTGCTGGGATGGTCTGATTCTATCCGCTGCAAACTCTGGAAGAAAGCGCTAGCTCTCGTGCAGCAACACCAGGGAAAAGTTCTCCCCTCCATTCATGTAAGGTACTGGTCGCAGTATGAAGAATGCTGTTATTGGGGGAACAACCGAAGCAGGAGTGGACAGCTGAGTTAAGCAGGCTGATCCGGGCAGAGATGCGGTTGGACGAGAGCTACAGAGCCCTCCGGTGGTATGTAGTCCAAGAGTGCCTGTGGTCAGCGGATGACAGCCCCACGGAAGGCTTTGACTATGATGGCCTGGGATTGTTGTATTGGAGGCTGTCCAGGGACCCTGACTTTGGGAGTGATCCGGAGTGGCGTTTGGAGGAAATAATGGAGCACAGAGAGCGAAGACTGAATGTCTCGGAAGGGCACTGGGCACAGTTTCTGGCCGTTCAGGAATGGGAGCTGGAGATCGCCTACAGACAGCTGCTAGACTCTGCTCAGCAGCAGGGTGGGGCTCCCTTTTGCCTGGGACTATCAGGAAATACCTGTTGACAACTCTGAAATCCTGGCTGGAGAATCGGCAGTGGAAAAACGGGGCAGAGTGCTACCAAACTCTACCCAGCAATGGCAACAACTGTGGAGTTCCAGGGAGCTGGGGCAGTTGGCTCATCTCCCTAGCCACAGATTACAGACTGTATGGACTTAATAGACTGTTCAGAGGATGTTATGGATTATGCATCGCCTGCTCAAGTACTGGCAGCAGGACAGAGTACTGCAGTCCCCTGCTCTACACCCATTGCAGTTTCAGAGGCCCGATGTGAGAAGGTGATGGTTCCTCTTTCCCAGTGGATTTCACAGATGCAGGGTGGAGAAGCAGCCATTTTCCCTCCACAACAGTTAGCCTGAGCACAATGTGTGGGGTTTCCAGCAGAAGTGCTGGCAGCAGGGCAGAGTGCTACCAACCTCTGTCCAGCACCGGAAACAACTGTGGAGTTCCAGGGAGCCGGGGCAGTTGGCCCCTCTCTCCAGCAACAAGCTGAGGTAGTAAAGCTTTTACTCCCAGCTGAATCACTGGCAGCAGGGCAGAATGCTACTGGCCTCTGCACACAACTGCAGCTTGAGCTGATATCGGGGGATGGGACTGCCGTCTCCACTCACAGCAACCCAGCAGAAGAGCTGGCAACAGAGCAGAGTGCTGCTGCCCTCTGCCCTCAACTAACAGAAGAGGGAGTTCCTGTGGTAGTGGATGGGACTTTGGTCTTTACTGACACAACCCCAGAAAATGGTGTGACACTAAGACAGGAGGATGTCAGCCTTGCTTTGCAAGCACTGGGGGATTTTCACCTACCACAAGTGGGTGGGACTTCAGTCTCCACTTGTATACTCCAGGGATGCTGGGCAGTTGGCCCAGATCCCCAACAGCTTGACCGACTGAGCCCAGTCACCCTGTCTTCTCTCCAGCGGCTGAAAGGACTCCAGGGAGAAGGGCCAGTCCAGGCCTCTCCCCATCGGCGGGTATGTTCTCTGAGAGAGGCAGAGGTTGGCTGGGTGAGTAATGCTCTGTTTGGAGCAATTTGTTTGGGGTACTGTGTAGATACCGGCATTGGGGGAATGGAACTATGGACTAACTTCAGAGTCAACCCGTCTGGGGTCTCCTCCTGTGTTAGTCTCCTGCCGAAAGGGGAGAGATGTAACGGGAGGGCCCATGGAACCCAGAATCACTTAGAAAGTATGGGATACCTTTGCTTCAGATCCTCATGTACCTCTTATGTCTAAATCACCCTATGTCCATTAGGGGCATGGGGTGACTAAGAAAATATATCTTGGACTACTTAAAATGGGACAGTAATATTCAAAATCATTAACAATATCTCTCAAGAAATATGAAGATGTTATCCCCTGTACACTGTGAGGGCTATGCCCAGGAGGTATAACTCCTTATTTGGGCATTCCAGGAAGTGCAATGTAAGAGTCATTAGATCCCCATTGTTGTTTGTGGTAATTAACTCTGCTATTGTGTGAAGGAGTTAGGTGTTGATTTGTGATAATGTTGATTGTGTCTTCTGAGCTACCAGACGGCAAGTCTAGCCTAAAGGTCATGTCTCCGAGTCATCGGCTGCTTAAAAGGATTAGTTAATTAGCTCATGTTAATTAGGTCTGGTCACAGGTGTATTTTCAGAGTTAAATGAGCAGGATATGTATACACCTCCTCTTTTACTGTATATAAGCCTGTAGCCTTTCAATAAAGATTGTGATTCCTGATTGAACCTCACACGGAGCCTCGTCATGTATTTGGGGAAGAATTATTCGTATGGGTTTCTTGTTCGCCTGGTTGGAGTGTCTGGTAGCTGCCTTGTGTTTTGAAATGGAATATCCTAAACGACGTTAACCCCTTTCATACACGGGGACGTTACAGCCAGCAATGACACCGTCTTAATCGGTGCGACGCCGCATCTGCGGCGCTGCACCGATTTCAAAAAGTAGTTTCTGTACTACTATTTGCGATTTCGGCCCGCGATTTACATTGACACCTGTGCAGAAACCTGCACAGATATCTCTGTAATCGCGGCCGAAATCGGGACTGCCAGAGGGAGTGAAATTGTGCAAGTTCAGCTGAACTCGCACGGCTTCACTCCCGCAACCTGGGCTCAATGTGCACAGCCTAGAACAAAAAGATGTGATAAAATATAAAGCCAGTTCTTCAATAACAGCATACAATTGTTATATCTTCACCACTTGTCCCCAAACAACAGCTAAATTCCCTAAATGATAAAAATCCCTAAATAAATATTATAAAAAAAAAAGTAATTCAATTATAATAGACATGCAAGTTCATACTAACCACATTAAGATCAGTAGTATGTTTTATATGAATCATTTGTCATAAATGTACTTACAGCGTGTTTTAACTTTACCATTCTTTTTTTCTCCTTCATATTCCGAATTGTGGTAGTAAATCTAACAGGAGCCAATATGAAAAACAAAAATTAAATAAGTAAAATATTCAAATGTTGTGGTTTCTTTACTGTCCCTAAGTATAAGAGAAGACAAATAGAAGACAAATGATAAAGTGACTTCATGTAGGTCTCACTCGTTACAAATAAAAGTGAGAATTACCCTATACTCTCACGTGGTAGGAGTTTTTCTTTTTTTTTTTTAAATAAGCAATTCCCTGATAAACTAAAAAATTGCATGTTGTAATAACTTGGTTTCATAACCTATTTGTTGAAGTTTATGTAAACCCAACATGTTTCTGTACATTTTGCATCATGTCTCACTGTATACAGTTTTCTTTAAGCTGAAGCATGGCCAAAAAAGTTTTGCTGCCGTATTTGTTACATATCTTACTTTTAATTAGGCAACAGTCTCCTGTTTGCATTGACTATCCAGCACTGAGGCATGTAGTTTCGGCTGCAGTACACTTGATACACTGTGATTGGAGGAGCATTAAAAAGAATGCAATTTTTTTTTATGAATAGAGGAGGTGCCACCTGAGTAACCCACAGTGATCAGTGTACTGTAGCTAGAATTACAGGTCTCAGAAGCATACCCATCACTTTGTTTACATGCAGCTGTGGTGTGGGAAATCTCCCTCCAGCGACTTATTTTCCTGGCACTGACAGCTTCCTTCTGCGCTAGGTAGAATATGGGTTTTGACTGATTCCAAGTCAAGCCCAAGCTCATTGTTAAAGGCAATGTGGACATAAGGTACAGACTGGAGGGACAAGACTGAAAGACATTACATTAGAATACAATGCCTTGAGATCTTTAACCTTTTGTTATGATGGACAGTCCAGCACATCAAGTTAACAGATGATAATGAAATCTGCCATCACAATACAGAGATGGATAATTATTAACAAAACATCCCTGCTCCCATCATAAACATTACATAGCAAGGGATAACCGAGTAGGATTTTTCAGTCCTGTAATTTTCAGGAAAAAAAAAAAACATTTAAAAAGGTAAGCATATGTGAATAAGGACATGTAACATAGGTGCATAAAATGCCTTCCTATATCACCTAGGGAACACCAGAAAAAAAGGGGGGGTGGTTTTCTGGTGTTCCTTAGTTGATATAGGGAAGGCATTTTTTGCCTCCCGACTTATATTAATATAAGTTAGTTCATATTGGTTTAGGTTTAGTGGTAGTTTAAGGGGTTATAAGCTGTTCATTATGGATAGATGTGCTGGTATTAGCGACTCCCTGGTGGGGCTGTGCTAATATTGTTATTTAATTACAGTTTTGGATTACGAGCATTCTCCTGGAACGGATTATGCTCGTAATCCGAGGTTCAACTGTATATACTTTTACATATATTTTTCTTCCTCAGATGTTTTTAGATTGTTATATGATGTTAATCATTAAATCATGTAATCACCAAATCATCGGCACTCCACGGCCATGTCATTCAGATTATAGTTATGATAGTGGTTACACCCATGTTAGTGGCTTAGTAATTTTATTATGTTTTTAAATTTAAAAAAAATTCTTTTAACTCTAATTCAGTTTGTCCCATCTCCTCGGAGGGTTAAAATAGTGTTTATTCCAGTTAATTACTCTAAATATTAAAATATTAAATTATGAGGGTAGGGGACATGTTTACGTTCCTCCCGCCCAGGCCAGTATATGTATTGTATAGGGTCTCTATACATATACTGATTAAGAGATTAAACCTTCCTGTTTTTTCATCTTAATACATCCTATGCATCGAGGTGAAAAAACATCCGATAGTTACTGGCCCCCCAGCTCCCCGTTTACTTACCTGAACCCTCGAAAGCCCCGCGTCGAGAACGCGCTGGCTTCTCGGCTCTTCTCGGCCTGGGCTTCTCAGCTCTTCATTGGATAGATTGATAGCAGCGCAGCTATTGGCTCTCACTGCTGTCAATCAAATCCAATGACGCAGGCTCCGGGGGACGGGGCCAAGTCCAGCATTTGTGTCTATGGATGCAAATGCTGGACTCGGGAGTGCGCACACATGGTAACCCCCTTGGGAAAGCGCTTCCCAGAGTGGGTTATCTGATGCGGGGAGGAGCCGAGACAGCCGCCGAGGGACCCCAGATGACAAGGTTCGGGGCCACTCTGTGCAAAAGGAGCTGCACAGCGGAGGTAAGTATGACATGTTTGTTATTTAAAAAAAAAAATCTGCGAACCTTTACAATCACTTTAAGCCTCCCTATATGTTCACACTTTGGCCTCTAACTGCTGCTGTAGCAGTTTACATTTATAAGGACATAGGATGTTGTTTATGTTTTTTTTAGTTTGTCATTATTCTTTATGTAGTTTCATTCATTTTAAACGTCACTAGTAAAATTGCAGTGGAGGGGCTTCTAGAAAATGGCCACCGTCGGGTATAGGCATACACACCTATTCCCTATGCAGGATTCATTAGTATATCACCAGTAAAATGGCCACAACGGGCCGCTGCTATGTTTATACACAGTTACAAATTTTGGCCCTTTTCCTCTATCTCCCAGCAAAATCACCGGCAAAATGGCAGCAGCAGACCACGGGAAAATTGTCGCCGTGTTTAGTGTTTTCTAATTGGTTTAGGAGTACTATAAATATTAGTGAGATGACCACAGGAGTATACCCTTTGATAAAGTCGCATGTGAGCGAAGAAACGCGTCAGTGCGGGGCTTGTGACGTCATCGCATTGTGTGTAGGAAGTACACGATCACCCATGAGGGCAGCAGGGCCGAGAACTTGCAGACAATTTTGTGACCACAGGGACGGATCTGTATTTTTTCAAGTTCATCACCTGTATGCACCAGGGATAGTGCATTCCTAAATGTGAGTGGAAAAGTTGCTTGGGTTTTAAATATATTTTGTTTTACAATATTACACTATGCAAGTTCCTTTTTTAGCCTTATGTTGCCATCCTATATGAGAGATCACGCTTGCAGGAATTCACTATTGGAAGTTAAAAAATCCTGGATTTAGACCCCAAAGGGGAAGGTCCCATTGGGGGCCGCTCTAGGGGGTGAGCCCATAGTGTGACTGGTGGAGGGTCCACGTGGTGTTAAGTCACTCATTTGTTATCATTCACCGTTGGATTGTGTGTGGACAGCATTGGTTCACAGAATATTTCACTGATTAATGGACTTTGTCTGACATATATATGTTATAAGTTTTGTGATATATTTAAACCACCTCTGGACCGCCTCACGACTATATACGTAGGCACTTTGAAGAGGGATATCTTGGTTATGGCAGTAGCTGCTGCCATAACCCAGGTATCCACCTCTTCAGGTGGCGGTCCGGTTTACGATAATGGTGGTCTCTGCGGTGGATTCGCCGGGAGATCACCGTTATCACGGCAGGAGAGGGCCCCTCCTCCCGCCGCTCTCCGATGCCCTCCTATGCTTACCGAGCTGTCTGTAGCGGCGGAGGGGATCGGGTCCTGTCTCCTGCTGGGTATGGATACGAGTGAGGGCAAGATGGCCCCCACCTGTCTCTATACCATAGCAGGGCGGAAGCGACGTCAAAACGTCACTTCCGCCCATACAGTAGCCCATTTTTTTTGTGAATCTTAGTCCAAATATGAGATCTGAGGTCTTTTTGACCCCAGATCTCATATTTAAGAGGACCTGCCATGCTTTTTTCTATTACAAGGGATGTTTACATTCCTTGTAATAGGAATAAAAGTGACCCAAAAAAACTGTGTAAAAATAAATAAAATAAAGTAAAATAAATAAATAAATAAAAAATGATTTTTTTAAAGTGCCCTGTCCCGACAAGCTCACGCGCAGAAGCGAACGCATACGTGAGCGGTGCCCGCATATGAAAATGGTGTTCAAACCACACATGTGAGGTATCGCCGCGATCGTTAGAACGAGCGCAATAATTCTAGCCCTAGACCTCCTCTGTAACTCAAAACATCCAACCTGTTAAATTTTTTAAACGTCGCCTATGGAGATTTTCAAGGGTAAAGTTTGACGCCATTCCACGAGCGGGCACAATTTTGAAGCGTGACTTGTTGGGTATCAGTTTACTCGGTGTAACATTATCTTTCACAATCTAAAAAAAAATTTGGCTAACTTTACTGTTGTCCTATTTTTTCATAAAAAAAAACTGCGCTTGTAAGACCGCTGCGCAAATACGGTGTGACAAAAAGTATTGCAATGACCACCATTTTATTCTCTAGGGTGTTAGAAAAAAAATTATAATATTTGGGTGTTCTAAGTAATTTTCTAGCAAAAAAACATGTTTTTAACTTGTAAATGCAGTCTGAAAAAGAGGCTCGGTCCTTAAAGTGGTTGTAAACCCACTTTTGTTTTTTTTTGTTTTTTCCCCCACCTGCAAGAGAAAGGCATAATGAGCTAGTATGACTAGCATATTAGCTCATTATGTACCACTTACCTTAGATCGGGGCCCCCGAAGCAGTCCACGTCCCTCCATCTAGACGTATCCATCGCTGCGGCGATAGCCGGAATGTTAGTTCTGGGTATCGCCGCACCAGCCAATCACAGCGCCGCTCCGGCGCTGTGATTGGCCGGAGCGGCGAAGACGTGACTCTGCGCATGCACGCATGACCCGGCGAATTCGGGTACGTCGTCGAATACTGCGACCTAGCCGAATTTGTGAATGGGATTAACCCCATGCGCATGCGCGTGACGTCACCGTCGCCGGATTTAAATGCAAATATCTCCTTAACTGTGTAGGTTAAGGAGATATTTCATGCACCTACAGGTAAGCCTTAATCTAGACTTACCTGTAGGTGTTTGTTTAGAAAGTGGGTTTACAACCACTTTAAAGGGGTTGTTAAAGGTTAGTTTTTTATTTTCTAAATAGGTTCCTTTAGACCCGGTTCTTCTGGTCGCCCCGAGTTGCCCCAAGTCGTGCTATTTTTAAAACTAATTGAAGTGAATGGAGATGTTTTAATGCACACGACTGCAGTCGCTCTGACTTCAAAAAAGGTTCCTGTACTACTTCAATCAGACTTCTAGGCGACCTGTAGGCAACTTGTACCATTGATTTCAATGGAAGTCGCTTAGAAGTCTGATCAGTGTTCATTTTAA
Organism: Rana muscosa; assembly: GCA_029206835.1. Classification (NCBI taxonomy): domain Eukaryota; kingdom Metazoa; phylum Chordata; class Amphibia; order Anura; family Ranidae; genus Rana; species Rana muscosa. The sequence goes on along the minus strand of CM055120.1, from coordinate 189,901,626 downwards.
AGGCAACTTTACAGGAAGAGGACATACATTTCTCAGGCAAACCCCTCCCCCCTCCCTCCCACAGAGCTGATTCTTGTTTTATTGGCCACTGGAATGTCTCCTGTCCTGGAGGCAACTTCAGTCGTGTTGTAAATCACCACTTAGTCGCTCTGTGATTCATGCTCAAGTCGTCTCTGAGTCGTGTTGAAGTATGAAGTCTGAAGTCGTGTTGAAGTCGTGTTGCCCCTGTGTGAACCGGCTCTTATAAGCTAGTGCATTGTTGGTTCACTAACCTTTTCCTTCGATTTCTCTTCTAAATGTTTTTTTTCTTTGTGTTCTTTGTCTGAATTTCTCACTTCCTGTTCCTCCTCAGTAAGCTGTTCTGGCTGACTAACCCCCAGCCAGAACAGCTCTGATGAAGGGGGCAAGCTTACAGGAAGTGAGAAATTCAGACAAAGAAAACAAACATTTAGAAAGGAAATCGAAGGAAAAGGTAAGTGAACCTAACAATGCACTATCTTAAAGGAACCTATTTAGAAAATAAAAAACAAACCTTTACAACCCCTTTAAGTGGTTAATATATTTTTGGTGTCATATGCAATACTCCCACTAGGGGTCACTACTTTATTTTATTTATTTTGTATTTACATCACATTGTTTTTTGGAAAAGAGGGAGCGATTCACATAATTTAATTTTTACTCTGGTCTGCTAATAACAGTTGGTGTTAAGCAGCAACCTCTTAGATTTATATATAGCACTTACTTTATATTAATAGAGCAGAAGTACATTCCCCATACACACAGTAGGACTTTTTGACAACAAACTTCAAAATGAGCAGGTTTTCAAAAAAATCCTACCGTGTGTACGCTCCATCGGACAAACTTTTTCGGTTTTTATCGGACAAAAGTTCGCTCTGCAAACGGACAAACTTTTCGGCAACAAAAGTCCTACGGTGCAAAGTCCTATCGTGTGTACAGAAATCCATCGGACTTTTGTCCGAAGTACAAACACGCATGCCCAGAACCAATGTTAAAATCAACCAACAATAGCAGAAATTGACCAAAGGGTGGCGGTAAAAAGCAGAAAAGAGCAGAAAAAACACGTGATGTTGGGAACGTTTTGGGAAAGTTTGCAGAAAAGTCTTGCCGTGTGTATGCTATGGGTGTTCCCGGCCAACTCCCTTCGGACAAAAATCCACGGAAAAGTTTGTTTGAAGTCCGATCGTGTGTACGAGGCTTTATTTGCAGGATCTCCAGGTAAGAAACTTTGTACAAAAAATGATTTGCTTAACAAGACTGTATACAGTAAGATATGATGCCAAATATATTAGAAAATAGAATTAGGGTTTACATATACTTAAAGCAGAATTCTAGCCTAAGCCTAACTAATCTTAACCACTTGCTTATTGGGCACTTATACCCCCTTCCTGCCCAGGCCAATTTTCAGCTTTCAGAGCTTTTGCACTTTGAATGACAATTGCGCGGTCATGCTACATTGTACCCATATGACATTTTTATCATTTTCTTCACACAAATAGAGCTTTCTTTTGGTGGTATGTAATCACACCTGTGCTTTTTTATTTTTTGCTAAACAAACAAAAATGGACCAAAAATTTTGAAAAAAAAAACAAAAACTTTTTTTATAGTTTGTTATAAAGTTTTGCAAACAGGCAATTTTTCTCCTTCATTGATGTGCGCTGATGAGGCTGCACTGATGGGCACTGATATTCTGCACTGTTGGGCACTAATAGGCACTAAAAGTCAGAACTGATAGGCACTAATAAGGCGGCACTGATGAGGCGGCACTGATGAGGCTGCACTGATGAGGTGGCACTGATAGGCGGCACTGATGATAAAGCACTGATTGGCAGCACTGTTGGGCACTGATAGGTGGCACTGGTGGGCAGTGGTAGGTGGCACTGATGGGCACTGCTTAGCAGCAGTGGCTGTTGGTGTGTGGGACTGATGTCCCTTTTACATGAGCCGGTAATCGGCTTGTTTTTTCTCCTTACGCTGCCAGTGTGGGAAAAAAAAAGCAGATTATCAGCTTCTGTTTGCATCATCTGATCAGCTGTCATTGGCTGACAGCTGATCACGTGGTAAAGGGCAGGGATCAAAGACTCAGTGATCACACAGGGGTGTGCGGGCGGCGCAAGCATGGGAGGACGTACATGGACGCCCTCCCCAGACATCCCAACCTGCAAAAATGAATTTCATGGAGGGGGCAAACTCATTTCAGGCACTACAACCCCCCACCCAATCTCACTAGGAAAAATAACACTACATACGGTACACACACATACATACAGTCCACACATATATTGAATGGCACAGCCATAAGATGGAATATTGCATAGAGGACTGAGTATGAGGGCTACCTGATCAATGTCCTTAGAGAGATGCTAGATGCTGCAGATAAAGGTTTGACAATGGCACAGCGAACCAGCCTAATGGCCTAATCATATGGCTTGGACCAGTAACAGCCAATGAAGGCTTAAATTATGCATTTGCTGCTGTTGCACCCCTACACAGAGACATAGCGGATAAACTGGAGGGTCACATAAATCAAATAAAAGTACCCAGAACACCAGCTGCAAGATAAGAAATTAATAATGGCACACCTACGTATACTTCATTAGATATACTAATATATATATATATATATACTAAGATATATATATGTTAGAAGGCCAGTATGCTGGCCTGAATTTATGGGAGGAGCCCGGGGGGCTATTTAACCAGCCCACTCACCTGCAGTCTTTGTTGGTTTCCTGTGAGTGATACTACACGTCACTGGGCTGGCTCTTACCAGCTCACCTCATGTTTGTGAGTCCTGGCGTTTTGATCGCAGGGCATTTCGGCTTCTTCGGCGGTTCCCGCTCACTATCGCAGGTACTTTTCAAATCTTTTGCGTCAGGTACAATCTTGCAATTAGTAATGCTTCCTGTCCTGCATTCCTTTCTTAAAAAGTCTGCTTCTGAGTTATTGTCTGTCCCATACATATGATTCATTTATAAATCCAAACCTCCGAGTCACTGTCGGTCGTTGTCCAATATCACTCGCCGTAGGTTTCACTGGACGTAAAGATTCACTGTCCATAAGGTTGCCGTCTCTTCCATTTGAAAAAAAAAAAGGGGGGGGGGAAAGGGAGACTCTAATTTGTCCCACCTGGTGCCTCTCTGCACTGGTTAGCCTGGGGGGAGGGGTGATTGATTGGTGTTCAGTTTTAGAGTAAAGGGCGACATACACTATACAACCAATTTGTATTACATTAATTCTATACTCCTCAGTACCGATTCGTATTGGATTCCTTTCGTATATTTACGAACTGACTCGGGTCACATATGTTGCATACTTTCCACCGTTGCCATCCCGCAGCGGAACTTCCGTATTGTTTGTACACGTTTTTTCTCTCACTCGTTTACCAAACAAAAGTCATTTTTTGTGCGTCATGCATGGCGTAACGCCACACTTTTTGGATGTCTTGGACACCCACCATGCTTTTCGTACATCAAGTTTTCAAACTGTCGCAGGTAGGATTCGTACAATTTCTTTGCTTCACGCACTGTTTACCAGATAAACCATGTAATCAAAACCCTGCTGTGGAACTTGCGAGTCATTAGTCAAGTCTCCATATGCAGCCTTATTTCAGCCTCGTGCAAGACCACGGTCTTGTCGTGCAATTCGTGAACACAAGCGCAGAGCTGTTTTTATCAGTTTTTATCAGTTTAGTTTTGTGTTTTTTATGTTTATTTTTTTCTCTTTCTTTTCTTCTCGTACCTTGTCGTTTCACGCCAAGTAGTAGGCCCATGTCTCTTAGAATGTACTGTCTATCATTAGTTATTTTACTTTGCATTACTCTCCGGTCGAATCTAGTCGCATCAGCGACTCACTAGTTTTGTCATCTCATTCCGCTGATAGTAATTTCACTTGTCTCATCCCGCACACCCTTCTCTCTCCTTATGAAAACCTGCACATAGCTACTGATTTGTCTCGCATCGATAGTGATTTCCTCTGCATCATTCTGATACGAATCCAAGTCGCATCCACAATGCACCGATTCGTCCCGGCGGGCCCCAGTTGCTGGCCTCATTTTAGTACATGCTCCAGAGTCGGCTCGTTGTCAGCCGCACATGCGGCGCACCGACTCGTGCCTAGATCATGGAAGAATTCTGTCATTCACGCATCTGAGTTGAATCCATGCGCATTCTTATGTGCGGATTCGTCCCATAGGTGTCCCAGTTGCTGGCCTAATTTCAGTACATGCTCCAGAGTTTGCTTGCTGTTAGTCGCACAGCGCCACACCGATTCATGCCTCTGTCATGGAAAATTTCTGTCACTCGTGTCACCGCCACGCATCTGATTTGAATCCACGCGCATTTTCGTGTGCAGGTTCGCCAAGCGTGCCCCAATTGCTGGCCTCATCACAGAACATGCTCCAGAGCCCGGTCGTTGTCAGTCGCACCTGCGGCGCACCGATTCATGCCTCTGTCATAGGACATTTTTGTCTCTCATTGCACTGTAACACATCAGATTTGAATCCATGCGCATTCTTAGGTGCAGCTTCGTCTCAAGTGTGCCCCAGTCGTTGTTGGCCCCATTTCAGTACATGCTCCAGAGTTTGCTTGCTGTTAAACGCACAGTGTCGCACCGATTTGTGTCTCTGTCATGGGAAGTTTCTGTCACTCATTTCACTATCACGCATCTGATTCAAATCCACGTGCATTGTCTTGTGCAGACTCGTCTTAAGCGTGCCCCAGTTGTTGTTGGCCTCATTTCAGTACATGCTCCAGAGCCGGTTATTGTCAGTCGCACCTGCGGTGCACCGATTCATGCCTCTGTCATGGGACATTTTTGTCACTCGTTTCACTGTAACACCTCTGATTCAAATCCATGCCCATCCTTAGGTGCAGCTTCATCTCAAGCGTGCCCCAGTCGTTGTTGGCCCCGTTTTCAGTACATGCTCCAGAGTTGGCTTGCTGTTAGTCGCACAGCGCCGCACCGATTCGTGTCTGTCATGGGAAATTTCTGTCACTCGTTTCACTGTCACGCATCTGATTCGAACCCACTTGCATTCTCGTGTGCAGGCTCGTCTTAAGCGTGCCCCAGTTGTAGTTGGCCTCAATTCAGTACATGCTTCAGAGCCCGGTCGTTGTCAGTCGCACCTGCGGCGCACCGATTCATGCCTCTGTCATGGGACATTTTTGTCACTAATTTCTCCGACACGCTCCACCTTCCGATCCGCTCACTTATATAAAAAGGCAGTGCAGTGCTAAACAAGTCCACAAATCAAAAGACATGCAGATGATGATGTGAACACAGTGAGACCTCCACCAGTAATAAGAATGGCCGCTCACCTCCCAAAGTGGACCCTTTGGTTATAGAGGATCACAGATACCTTACCATATGGGTATATACGTCTCAGGCATGTATTGCAGCTCCGGGATGGTTGGATGACAACAGCAGATGGGCCGGATCACAAATGACTCCAATGAGGTGTGTGTATGTATATGTGTGTATGTGTGTATATATATATATATATATATATATATATGTGGCAGGACCATAGTGTTCTCCGCATATAAAAGGATATTTAATAAAAAGAAGTGCACTTACATGTAAAAGGCACTAAACCAGTGCCGAGTGTAACAGCGTGTATGAAACAACAGATGCAGTCTGTCGTGCTCAAATCAGCTAGTCAAACCCCTCACCACTCATCACCTGTCATTTCTCCTCCAGGCCAGTCAAGTAGGTCCACCCTGCACCAGGTTGGATGTCATTTTCCCCATTTTTCACTTTACCTAACTGACCCCCTACACCACCACCACCAAAAAAAAAAAAAACTATAACAAAAAAAATATATATGTATGTATACCAAGCACTTGCCAACAGCCGATCTGAATCTAGTCGCAACGTCGGCCCTAGGATTTGGATCCTCAGCAATCACAAACCCCTTCAACCACTAACACATCAGCCGATCTGAGTCTAGTCATATCATCAGTGCAACGACTCGGATCATGAGCTCCCTCGTCGCCTTACATCTACAGCCGATCCAAATCTAGTCGCATCATCGGCGCAACGATTCGGATCCTCGGCAATACAAACTTCACCGACCGATCCGAGTCCAGTCGCAGTGCCGGCTCAACGTTTAAGATCCTTTACAAACCAAAGCCCACCGGTTTTCACACCTCAGCCTGATTTGAACTATTCGCATCAGTGATACCAATAAAGTGGAACTTACTATTCAGATCCCTGGCCTTGCGTCCGTTATCAAGCATAAACATTTACATCTCACTCCATCTGCATGTACAATGTTGCGCACGGTCATTCCTACATACTCAAAATTTCCGCTAACTTTGTTTTCATCTTTTCAATAAAGCGGCTTAATTGCAATCGCTGCAAGCATTTCTGCAAACGACTCAAATCGGTCACTCTTCTCCAGTAGCAACTCGGCCGCTCACCTATTCTCTGTCGTGCTAAACACGCAAACTAGCTTTCACTACGTTTGTCGTTCCTTAAAGCCGACCCGCATCAGGTCAGTTCTCCAAGACTTCACCCGTACATGGGGGTGTACTAAGGAGCAGCTTCAGTCTCTCCCGGGAATGCTCAATTTGCAGCAAGGATCATTCCCCAGGGTCGATCTTTTGTATCATGCCTCCTGGTCTTCCTCTCCCAGACACAGGACCCCGATCAAATCCTTAACTTAGACACCACGGCAGTAGCAGACCTGTCAATATGGGAGGACTTCCTTACTACGTGAAACAGTATCAAAGTTATACCATCAATATCGCCCCCATCACCGTAGGTAGTGACAGATACCGCAGCCTCCACAGGCTTCGCTGCAATTTTTGGCCACTATTGGTTTGCAGGACCATGGCCTCCAGAGACACTCCTAATCCCAGGGTTTACCCGGACTTCCTCCCTGTTCGAACAATACCAGATCGTGGCAGCCGCTCAGCTCTGGGGGTCATATCTGGACAGGACAAACCGTGGCCTTCACCACCGACAACCAGGCAACAGCCGATATTATTAGTAAAGGCAAGTCCAAGTCATGTCCTTCCTATACAGGCCCGTACAACTATCCCCACAGCACCAGTTAATGTCCACTACCCTAGCTAGTTCCCCATTTGGCCTTCTCCCCAGCCTGGTCATTCAAGCAGCCTTCGACTCTGCCTACCACGGGTTCTTGCGGCCTAGCGAGTTCACCCGCAGCTACCCCGCCGGCCAAGTGCTACGTAGACCTCACTTGGCTCGCCACCAAGATCGTTTTATCCTCCACCTGGCACTATCCAAAACCCAGCGATCAGGCACTGGCTTAGACATTCAACTCTAAAACAATCTCTGGTGTGCAGTAACCTTACTCGATCGCCTTCTGTCACTCCTACCTGAACAGTCAAACTCTTGTCCCCCTACTACCTTCCCGATCAAACCCTTGAGTGCCTGCCACTTCATCAAACACATGAGAATTCATCGGGGCACAACCAACCATAAGAAGTTGATCCAGGGTTCACCTGGTCGCCTCTCGGGGGATCAGGAAGGAATTTTCTCCCCTGCTGTAGCAATTGGCCTAGGCTCGGCTGGGGTTTTCGCCTTCCTTTTGGATCAATGGTGGGACGGTTAGGTCAATTTGGGTCCTGTCACCTTCACACTCACTCTTCCATGCTCCCTACACCTCAACTCCAGCCGCTCTTATCGTATTGGAGCGGCCTCGGCCACATCCCGGTGTGGGGTCCCAGATCACGACAATTAAGAGACTTGACAGGTGGAAGTCTGCCTGCTTCATCCAGCACATCCCCAATCCTCAGGTGGAATGGCACAAGCATTCACCAAACTTGCTCAATGAACAAAGCTAAAACCAATAAAACTACATCCCTACCTGAATGTTTTTGCCCCCTTATTTTGGCATACCGTCCATCAGATCAGGGCACACTTCAGGTCCATTTCATGTTGTAAGTCTTATGTTAAGTCTATCTATCTTGTTCATATCCGTATCGGATATAGGGCTTCAACCATAAATACTATATACTAATAGATATATACTGTACCTACCTAAATGAATTGTTCAAAAAGTACACGTGACCATTGGTGAATGTCCATATAGGGCTGGTAATATCAAAAAACTGATAATTAAATTGTCCACATACAATCACTCCTCACTATGCTTGGGTGTGCAGCAGGCTACAAAATGAATAGATGGTAGTGGGAGCAGAGTAGTTAGGTGGCAACTAGGGATGAGCTTCGTGTTCGAGTCGAACATACGTTCGACTCGAACATCGGCTGTTCGATCGTTCGACGAAGATCGAACGATTTGGGCCGTTCGCGCCAAATTCGAGTGACGCGAACGGCCCACAATGCACTACGCCATCGCAGTGTCATCCAGGCGCTGTGATTGGCCAAGCATGCACTGTGACCCCGCATGCTTGGCCAATCACAGCGCCGGCAGCGAGGAGAGCAATGATTGGCCACAGGCATGATGCCTGTGGCCAATTATTGCTGAGGGTGTTTAGTACACGCCCCACACTATAAAAGGCCGCCAGCACGGCGGCCTAGTGTAGTGTGTTCCGGAGCAGGGAAAGAGAAGCATAGGCAGGGACAGTGACATTTATTTTTTTCTTGCTTAACCTGGATTCCTTTAGTTTAGGGAAAGAGAAGGATAGGTAGGGAGAGTGTCAGTTTCTTTCACTGTGATAATCCTTGTTTCTAGGGACAGAGAAGGAAAGTGAGGGAAATTCTCCTTGTGCTATAGTGTGCTTTAAAAAAACATTTTTTCTAGGGACAGAAAACTATAGGAAGGAAGAGTGTCAGTTTCTTTCACTGTGATAATCCTTGTTTCTAGGGACAGGGAAGGAAAGTGAGGGAAATTCTCCTTGTGCTATAGTGTGCTTTAAAAAAACATTTTTTCTAGGGACAGAAAACTATAGGAAGGAAGAGTGTCAGTTTCTTTCACTGTGATAATCCTTGTTTCTAGGGACAGGGAAGGACAGTGAGGGAAATTCTCCTTGTGCTATAGTGTGCTAAAGCATTCCTCATCAACCATCTTTGAAATCCTTGTTTTTTTGGACAGTCAGGGAAATTGTCGTTGTGCTATTCTGTGCAAAAGCAATCATCCTCAACCATATTTAGAAATCCTTAAGTAAAGGGACAGAGAAGGACACCTGAAGGTAGCCCTTATTGCTTTTTTCCCATCTCCCTGCAGGCCATCTATTAGAATGTCTGGAAGGCAAACAAGGAGAGGCAGACAGTCAGGAGGCAATAAAAGAGGGCAAGCAGGCTCTGTGTCTGGGGGCAACAGTGCTGGTCGTGGACGCGGTGCATTGTCATCAGCACATGGCCATGGGACACGCTTGTCCTTTTCGGCAGCTGGACATGTTGAGCCACATCATGCCGAAGACTTGGTAGAGTGGATGACCAAGCCCTCCTCCTCCTCCTCCTCTCTCACCCAGGCTCAGGGTACTGGAAAAGCAGCTGCCAAAGCGTCCTCTTCCCTGGTATCAATGTCAGACTCATCATCAGTCACTCCTTCCCTAGACCCACCATGTCCTCCTCCTGAGGAGTCCCCCGAACTGTTTGAGCACAGTGTTGGGTACATGCTCCAGGAGGATGCCCAGCGTTTCGAAGGGTCTGATGATGAAACCCAGCTACAGGAAGGCAGTAGCGTGAGAGCAGACAGAGGGGATGCTCAAGAAGGACACCAATCTGGCAGTCATGTTCCAGCAGCTGCAGCATACTGCCAGATTGGCTCCAGTGATGAGGAGGGAGGGGATGATGAGGTCACTGACTCCACGTGGGTGCCTAATAGGAGAGAGGAGGAGGAGGAGGATGAGGAGGAGGCACATCTCCAACGAGGCAGGATGCCCTTTGGTGGCCAGCGTAAGGGCAGTACACCGACGGAATCACACCGCAGAGCTCCGCCTGTGCAGGGCGCTGCCTCTGCCCGTCATTCAAAAAGTTCTTTGGTGTGGGCCTTTTTTGAGGCTAGTGCATCAGATCGCACAGCTGCTGTTTGCAACATATGTCTCAAGCGTATATCGCGTGGCCAAAACATCAGCCGCTTGGGTACCACATGCCTGACCAGACATATGTTGACCTGCCATGCAGCTCGTTGGCAAGCCTACCTCAAAGACCCACACCAAAGAACAAAGCGGACCTCTCCTTGCACCGCATCAGCTGGGATCTCCAACCCCACTATAAGTTCAGTCCTCTCTGAAACATGCACTGAGAGGAATGAAGGTGTAGAATTAGGTGTGTCACAGCCAAGTACTTGCGGCCACTCTGCTAGCAGTACACCGACGTCCGATTCTAGCAGGCAAATTTCCCTGCCCCAGCTGCTGGACCGTCGAAAGAAGTTCACTCCCAGCCATCCACATGCCCAGCGGTTGAATGCTAGCTTGGCTAAATTGCTAGCGCTTCAACTGCTGCCTTTTCAGTTGGTAGACTCGGCCCCCTTCCGTGAGTTTGTGCAATGTGCGGTTCCTCAGTGGCAGGTTCCCAAACGCCACTTTTTCTCACGGAAGGCTATTCCGGCTCTCTACCGGCATGTGGAAGGCAATGTCTTGGCCTCGCTGGACAGGGCGGTCAGCGGTAAGGTGCATATTACCGCTGACTCATGGTCCAGCAGGCATGGACAGGGACGTTACCTTTCTTTCACGGCCCATTGGGTCACTCTTTTGGCAGCTGGGAAGGATGCAGGACAAGGTGCAGTAGTGTTGGAGGTTGTTCCACCGCCACGCCTCCAAAATGCTACTACTGGTTGTGACACACCTCTCTCCTCCACCCCTCCTCTTCTTCTTCCTCCATGGCCTCTTCCTGTGGTTTGTCCTCGGAACCAGCGGTGCTCCGTAGGCGTTCAAGGGGCTACGCAAGTACGCAGGCAAAAAGATGCCATGCCGTGCTTGCGCTGGTGTGTTTGGGGGACAGAAGCCACACTGGGGCAGAGGTCCTGTCTGCTCTGCAGGGCCAGGCCGAGAGGTGGTTGACGCCACGCCAGCTTAAGCCAGGAATGGTGGTTTGCAACAATGGCACCAACCTCCTCTCCGCCCTCCGACAGGGACAACTGACCCATGTGCCCTGTGTGGCTCACGTCCTTAACCTGGTGGTGCAGCGGTTCTTGGGCAGGTACCCGGGCTTACAGGATGTCCTGAGGCAGGCCAGGAAAGTCTGTGTGCATTTCCGCAGATCTTATAATGCCAGTGCTCGCCTGGCTGAGCTGCAAAAGGAGTTGAACCTGCCCAAGAACCGCCTTATATGTGACATGCCCACCAGGTGGAACTCAACGTTGGCCATGCTGCAGCGGCTGCACACGCAGCAGAGGGCCATCAATGAGTACCTGTGCGACTACGGCACCAGGACAGGGTCAGGGGAGCTTGGTTTTTTTTCTCCACGCCAGTGGGGCATGATCAGGGATGCATGCACTGTCCTGGCACCATTTGAGGAGGCCACGAGGATGGTGAGCAGTGACAGTGCATGCATCAGTGACACTGTACCTCTTGTCCACCTGTTGGAGCACACGCTGCGTGGAATAATGGACAGGGCACTTGAGGCAGAACAGAGGCAGGAAGAGGAGGACTTCCTTGCCTCTCAAGGCCCCCTTTACCCAGACAGTGTTCCTTCTGTCCCACCCATCGCAGAGGAGGAGGAGGAGGAGGATTGTGTCAGCATGGAGGTGGAGGCTGCCACTCAGCATCAGCAGCAGTCTTTTAGGGATGATTTACAGTCCCAAGAAACCAGTGGACTTGTACGTGGCTGGGAGGAGGTGGCTGCGGATCATGTCGTCCTTAGTGACCCAGAGGACTCCGGAGCGAATGCCTCAGCAAACCTACGCTGCATGGCCTCCCTGATCCTGCAAAGTCTGCGGAAGGATCCTCGTATTCTTCGGATCAAGGAGAGGGACCATTACTGGCTGGCCACTCTCCTTGATCCACGGTACAAGGGTAAGGTTGCGGACCTTATGTTACCGTCGCAGAGGGAGCAGAGGATGAGACAACTCCGGGAGGCCTTGCAGAAAGGTCTGTGCAACGCGTTCCCAGAGACTGGGAGGTTACAAACTCCTGGTCCTGGACAACGAGTTGCTGAGGCTTCGGCCAGTCAAAGAAGGAGCGGTGGGGAAGGTGGCCGTCTGACCGATGCGTTCAGACAATTCTTTAGTCTGCAGCCCCAAAGTATGATCGGTTCCAGCAACCATCGCCAGCGTCTGATAAACATGGTGCAGGAATATCTAGGGGCAAGGTCAGACTTGGACACCTTCCCCACCGAAAATCCTCTGGCTTACTGGGTCTTGAGGATGGATCACTGGCCAGAGCTTGCACAGTATGCAATTGAGCTACTGGCCTGTCCTGCATCCAGTGTTCTTTCGGAACGCACATTCAGTGCTGCTGGAGGATTTGTCACGGATCACAGGGTGCGCCTGTCCACCGACTCGGTTGATCGACTGACTTTCATCAAGATGAACCAGTCTTGGATCACCACCAGCTACCACACACCTGATGCTGATATAACAGACTAATTGATTTTAACATGTCACATCCCTTCAAGACTGATGCTGATGCTGAGTGCCTGTGCTGTTATGTTGACTGGCTATCCTCCTCCTCCGAGTCCTCAATGATACGATTGATGATGATAGCTTGGAAGATCATTTTTGTTTATGGGTACCTCCACCAGTGGCTAAGGCCCAATTTTTCAGCCCCTGTTTTACAGGGGCGTGTAATTACAATTTTTTTAGCAATAATTTGCCATAGGGCTCATTGCTGTGCTCCAAGTACAGTATCTGTGAGGGGTTGTAGTGTTGTGCCACCAGTGCCTAAGGCCCAATTTTTCAGCCCCTGTTCAACAGGGGCATGCAATTACAATTCTTGATCTAATAATTCACAGCAGGGCCCATTGCTGCACCCACCAAGAGTAACTCTTAGGGCTTACAGTGTTGTGGCAACGCCACCACCACCACGAAAGGCCCAATTTTTCAGCCCCTGTTCAAAAGGGGCATGTAATTACAATTCTTGATCTAATAATTCACAGCAGGGCCCATTGCTGCACCCACCAAGAGTAACTCTGAGGGCTTACAGTGTTGTGGCAACACCACCACCACCACGAAAGGCCCAATTTTTCAGCCCCTGTTCAAAAGGGGCATGTAATTACAATTCTTGATCTAATAATTCACAGCAGGGCCCATTGCTGCACCCACCAAGAGTAACTCTGAGGGCTTACAGTGTTGTGGCAACGCCACCACCACCACGAAAGGCCCAATTTTTCAGCCCCTGTTCAAAAGGGGCATGTAATTACAATTCTTGATCTAATAATTCACAGCAGGGCCCATTGCTGCACCCACCAAGAGTAACTGTCAGGGCTTACAGTGTTGTGGCACCAGCACCACCATCAAAGGCCCAATTTTTACTACCACTGTTCAACAATTATATGTAATTACAATTCCTGATATAATAGTTGACAGCAGGGCGTTCCAGCACCCACCAAGAGTAACTGTGAGTGCTTACAGTGTTGTGCCAACACCAACAACTAAGGGGCCTATTTCTGCAGAGTATATATGGCAGGTCCCTACTTTCAAACATCCAACTTACAAACGACTCCTACTTGCAAACGCAAGAAGACAACAGGAAGTGAGAGGAAATCTACCCCTAGGAAGGAAAATTCTCTCCTGTAAGAATTAATATGGGAGAAAGGTGTCTCCTCTGTACTGATGCTTTATCACCAATCCTTGTTTCAAGAAAAACACCACATTTCAAAAACAGTTGTCATTGGGACGGAAAGTGAGGTGAAATGTTCTGAACAGGGGCACAGACAGCAAAACAAATGTTACAGGGGTGATAACCCTTACCTATGTTTTCCAAAAAGTTTAAAAATAGATTTTTGGGCTGGAGCTACACTTAAACAATGTACCTGTTCAAAATTACAAACAGATTCTACATAAGAACAAACCTACAGTCCCTGTCTTGTATGCACCGCCTGTATATGGCTGTTCAGAGTATATAGGGCCTTTTTTATTTTATGTGCGGGGTTCCCCTTAATATCCATACAAGACCCAAAGGGGCTGGTAATGGGCTGGGGTAGGGGGGGGTCATGGGGTAGCTATGCCATTTTTCTTAAAGATTTTCATCCATATTACCGGGACCAGACATTACATTAAAGCCGCAAGCAGTTTTAAATGGCTTTTTTTTCCTTTAGAAGTGTCATTTTGTGCAGGGACAGTTCTAAACACGGGAAACACGTGGCACTTCACAGGCATACTTTAGACACCCCCCAGGTACGATATTTAAAGGAATATTTGACTTTTTTTTTTTTTCACTTTATGCATCATTAAAATGACTGCTCCCGAAAAACGACCGTTTTTAAAACTTCTTTTTGCATTGATACATGTCCCCTGGTGCAGAACCCGGGTTCCCAAACCCTTTTTAGGACAATAACATGCATAATAGTTGTTATAATTAGCACTTTAGAATTCGAACGTTCGCATCCATTGTATTTAATAGGGTTCTAATGTTCGTACGAACTTTCGGTCCGTTCGCGGGTTCTGGTGCGAACCGAACCCGGGGGTGTTCGGTTTATCACTAGTGGCAACAAGTAAAGAGTAAACAGGACTTCTCTGCAGAGCACAGTGTATGCAGCCTAGAAATGCAAACATAGATAGGGAGAAGCAATAAGCAGTGCAATTCATGTCAATAGCGACTATCTGGCTTGTAGCACTTCCCAACCTCCTCCACATGCCTCGGGAACACACTTAGCCTTATGGCAGCAGCAGCAGGCAGTACATCAACAGTCGTCACCACGGGACACAGGTAGCACATGTAGCTGGGGAATGCAGACATGAAGGAGAAGCAGTGAATGAAGCCGTGCCACAACAGTGAATAAAACACACTTTGCACAACTCTCAATCTCCTCAAACTACAGAATACCTATGCTCGCGTGTGCTTCTGCATTCAGGGTCGGGGCAGCAGGGTGCAGGACAGATCATGGATTACTAAAGTCTCCGAGTCCGTGGCCCACCAGACTGATATGCAGGCAGGATAGACAAGGCACAATGGAGAGCAGGGACACTAGCCCACTGAAGGAGCCAGGAGGAGCATCTGCTTTCACTCCTGAGTCCTCCTAGCTCCCCCGGGCGGCCAGCTTTGGAACGGTGCATACTCTGCTCTGGGGGGGGGGGGGGGATCAGACTCTCTGCACCATTCGGGCTGCTCTGTCAGTTGCTGAGTGACAGGTGCAGCCGGGACATCACCCCGCAAGTGTCCGGGAGCCGCAGTGAACTGCGGGAGACTCCCGCAACTCGTGGGAGACTTGGGATGTCTGCCTCCCAGCAATTTAGGCCCGTGCTGTAGCCATCTTTTGGCTATAGCTTGCGGTTCAAGTGGTTAAAAATGTCCTCTCCTTCCTCCTAAAACCTATGCTGACTAGTCTATGTAAAAAAGATGTTTACACTTGCCTATTTTCAGCTCACTCTGGATCGGTCACATGATCTGGTTCTCATGTGTCAGCCAGCAATGGCTGCAGGGTAGAGGAGGTAGTGCTAAGAATTGCTGGAACATGGGAGGCTGTGAGTGACGTTACCACTCCCAGTCATTCCCAGCAGTTTTAGATCGCTCTCTCCTCTTCCGTGAAACCACCGCTGGCTGACACTGGGAGCCAGATCATGTGACAAGATCGAAGTGGACTGAGAATAACTAAGTGTACACAACTTTCTTAAACAGGTTAGTCAGTATGTTAGGAGGGGTGAGGGGAAATTTTTAAGACTAGTTAGGTTAAGGCTGAAATTCTACTTTAAAGGATCTATTTACCAACGTTTTAACACATTATCCATACAACATTCACCAGAGATTTAACACCTTTTTTGTATAGGAGTCCATTGAATGTTTGAATCTTGTGTGTAAACATTGGAAAATAGACAAAAACACAATCACTTCCAGCACTAATGTGAGGAAAAGGGGATAAGACTGTTTCAAGGCTCCCCTTTTCCTTATGGGATTCTTGGCAGGAGCAGTTTCAAGGTTTCCCTCACTTGAAATTAAGCGGGAAGCCTTAGGATAGGTCAGGTAAACTGTTGCTGGGGAAAGATTCCTGAGCCTAGGATAGGTTAGTTAGGGTATTCAGGCGGGAAAGACAGGGATTGGGTCAGCTGGCCAGTTACTGGGGAAAGAATTCAGGACCCCCTGGAAGCAGGATTGGTCAATTGGGGTCAGCTGACCCCATAGAACATTCTGGAAGCCTTTGGGGTCCCTATTTAAAGAGCTGGGCTAGGAGGTCCGGGGCCAGTCGTTCTGAAGAGGATCTACAGCGGAACTTGAGCTATAATACTGGGCAGGGAGCTATTTAATACATCCGCTGTTAGATCCTCTTCGGCGGCATGAAGACCCTCATTTGACAGCTTCTGGAGCGGGTCGAAGCGGAGGGAGAAGACTGGATCCGGCGGTGTTTGGTCTTACCTTCGGGTCAAGAAGCCGAAGAATTTGCGGAGGAGATCGTGGAGCATCCTGAGGTGGATCCGGACGCCATCAGAGCGGAAGAAGAAGAGGCGGAGACTGGAGCGGAGCTTCCGTTTCCAGGTCGGGTCCCAGAGGCGTCAGCGTCGTTGGACGGGAAGGAGGAACTGCCAAGCAAGAGGAAGCGCACTGCGAAGAGGAGATTCAGCCCGCCCCCTAATCGGAGCGACGTACAACGAAAGGCGGAGCCAGCGCAACGTCAGAAGAAACGTCTCGCCCATTCTGAAGAAAGGGGTGGAGCGTCGGCAGGAGCGAACGCTGCGATACGCCCCCTAGAGCGTTCATCGTCTCCACGGCAACGAGCGGCGTCCTCTCGATTTGAAGCAGCCGGCCATAGAGGCGGTTTTACTGCGGAAGGGAACACCACAGCAGTAACGGATCATCGCAATGCAGGAGCAGCTGGTTCTATTCCAGTGCTTTGTGCAGCTCAGGTGCCAATGTCAGCGGGTATGGGTGAGTCCTCAGGTGATATTAACAATGTGAATATTATTGATCGTTTTTCAAATGTTTTAGCTGCATTCATGGATGATTTTAAAAAGAACATTTTATTGCCTCAACCTCACATTCATGTTCAGGCTCTTTCCAATCCTACTGGTTTGTTGTCACAGGAACCTGCGGCCTTGGTCTGGTCTGCTGATAAGATTTCAGGGTCTGCTCCAGAGGGTCTGCATACTGCAGATCCGGTCTCTATGGTTACGCCAGCTTCCTCACCTAGCATTCCTATGGCTGCAACTGATAGCCTGGTTAAAGAATCAATGCCTTGTTTCCTGTCACCTCTTGGTTTTCATTTATCATCCGTAAAAGATAAAATCTGGAATGGGGATTTTATAGATATTTTATCACTGTTACCATCTCTAAAAGACCCCTTTTTAAAATCAGAAAAGGGTGACAAATTAGATGACGATAGACGGAAAAGTACCCCCTATAAATCTTTTAATAACTGGTTACAAGGTTTTTGCATTTATGCTAGTGTTTTGTGTGAACGGTTTCCGGATAAAAGTCCGGGTCTGTTTCAACACATTGACATCATACAGGAAGCCTATAGATGTTTTTCAGGCTTTTCCTGGTATACATATGATGAGGCTTTCCGCCACAAGATGTCGATTTACACTGGTTTACAGTGGGGTTCAAAGGATGTGGGTTTGTGGCTGAACCTTTTTCTTCCTCAGAAGTCATCTTTACCTAGGCTAACCACTAGTAATACTACTCCCTCGTCCACAGTTTCTTACAAGAAAGGCATATGTTTTTATTTTAATGACAGCCAATGTAGATGGCCTGCTACATGCAGATATAAGCATGAGTGTGCTTTCTGCGGAGGTTCGCATCCTGTGGCTAAATGTTTTCGTAAAATGTCAGCTGCCAATCAGCAGCAGCCACAGAGGGAATTTTTTCTTAAAAGCAACAACTCCGGTGATAGTGGAAAACATCCTGCCATGGCTCAAGCGGTACCCAAATCGTCAGAAGGCGGAGCTTCTCATTAGAGGTTTTAGAGAAGGTTTTTTAATTCCTCAATTTCAGGGAACGGGTTGTGCTATGGTGGATAATCTGAAATCTGTTTCTGATTTTCCAGTTATAGTGGAACAAAAATTAACTGCAGAACTTGTTTTGGGCAGAATATCTGGCCCTTTTAATACGCCTCCTTTTACTAATTTTCGTGTGTCCCCATTAGGTATAGTACCTAAGAAAGAACCAAATTCTTATCGTTTAATCCATCATCTGTCTTTTCCAGCTGGGTCTTCCTTAAACGATCAGATAGATGATGAGATGTCTTCTGTTTCCTATGCATCTTTTGAGCAGGCCATTCAGAAAATTAGGGAGCTGGGGGGATCAGCTTTGTTAGCAAAGGCTGATATTAAAGCCGCTTTTCGTTTACTTCCAATTCACCCTAGCTGTTTTAATTCTTTAGGTTTTCAATTTCAAGGGAAATTTTATTTAGATCGGTGTCTTCCGATGGGATGTTCCCTGTGCTGCTCTTATTTTGAGGAGTTTTTTTCATTTTTGGAATGGGTGGTATCATATAAGTCCGGATCCCCTTTCATGATACACTATCTGGATGATTTTTTGTTCATGGGTCCTGCGGATTCTTGTCATTGCATGTCATTATTGCACAATTTCATGGTAACATGCGAAGATTTTGGCGTTCCATTGGCGCATGAGAAAACGGTTTTACCTACTACATGCATTGAATTTTTGGGTATCACTATTGATACCGTTGAAAGAGAATTTCGGTTGCCAGTGGAGAAGATTGAGAAGTTGAAGAATCTACTTCTGTCTTTTATTAAGAAGAAGATACTCTTAAAAGAATTACAGTCCTTGATGGGACTCTTAGCTTTTGCTACACGCATATTACCTATAGGTAGGATTTTTTCTCGCCGTTTATATTTAGCAATGTCAGGAATCAAGAACCCGCACGCTCATATTAGGTTGACGGTGGAATTAAAGGAAGATTTATTGGTTTGGTATAATTTTTTAATACATTTTAATGGAAAGGCTTTCTGGCAGGAGGATTTCGTCATAGACAGTGATTTCTGCTTGTCCACGGATTCGGCTGGATCAGTGGGTTTTGCAGCTATCTGGGGAAATCAGTGGTGTGCGGATATTTGGCCTCGAAGTTGGGTAAGTAGAGGTTTGTGCAAAAATATTGTGCTTCTAGAACTTTTCCCAATAGCAGTTTCCCTGGAGATATGGGGTGATATGTTTGCAAACAAACGAATCCTTTTCAGTACTGATAATAGGGGTGTTTTGTTTGCAATCAATTGCCTGACTTCCAAATCCCCTCCTGTAATAGCTCTACTACGTTATTTAGTTTTTAAATGCCTGTGTCACAACATCTGGATTAAAGCTAAATACATTCCAGGTAAGGTAAATGAGACAGCTGACGCCCTCTCTCGTTTACAGATGGAGCGATTTTTCTCCCTGTTACCCACAGCGGACCGTGTCGGGATCCCTTGCCCAGCTCGGTTATGGGATATCGTTTAATTTCACAAAATATTAAAAATTCGTTGGCTACCACTTCTTGGTCTAGTTACAGGTCCTCGTGGTTGCAATTTTTGGATTCCAAAGGGGCGAAATTTTCGGACATCTCCGAAACGACGGTTTTGTCTTTTTTGGAATCTCTGTTGACTAAAGACTACTCTTGGTCTTATGTTTATAAGACTTTGTCCGGAATGTCCTTTTTTCAAAAATTAAATCACTTAACCTCCTGTTTATCATATTTTTCAGTACAACAAGCACTTAAAGGTTATAAGAAGTCTCATTGTGTCGCTGACAATAGATGTCCTATTACCCCTGGGTTATTGGAATCTCTCTGCTCGATTACTGCTTCTGTATGTTCTTCTCCTTTTGAGGCTACTCTTTTTAATGCAGTTTTTACTATGGCCTTTTTTGCAGCACTCCGAGTTTCTGAAATAGTGTCAGCTAGCAAAGGAAATCCGTCTGGTTTGTTATTCAAACACGTTATCTTAAATGTTTCTAGTTTAAAAATATTTATTCGCACTAGCAAAACTGACAGGTTAGGTAAAGGCAATTGGGTACATTTATTGTCTTCCCCGGGGTCTTTAATTTGCCCGGTAGCCAGATTGTCAGCTTATTTGAGACTTCGTCCTCCTACGGATGGAGTGCTTTTTATTCATAGGGATTCTTCCCCTCTTACTAAATTTCAATTTAATGCAATATTATCTAGATGTTGTAAACTTTTGAATATGGCAAACGTTAAGATTTCTTCGCACTCTTTTAGAATTGGAGCTGCCACAGAAGCTGCTAGGTTGGGTTTTGTTGATAGTCGTATTAAGAATTTGGGTAGATAGAAATCTAAGTCTTTTCAATTATATGTACGTCCTAATCTTGTTGTTTGATTATTTTAGGTGTGCCTGGAGTGGTCTGGATTATTGGACACTCATTCGTGTATTGGGCGCATCAGCGG
This sequence comes from Rana muscosa, assembly GCA_029206835.1. Classification (NCBI taxonomy): domain Eukaryota; kingdom Metazoa; phylum Chordata; class Amphibia; order Anura; family Ranidae; genus Rana; species Rana muscosa. The sequence goes on along the minus strand of CM055120.1, from coordinate 189,881,244 downwards.
GCTAATGCTCGTCAGTATACTGCGAATTTAGACATGGATCCGTCCAAGTTTCAAGTCTTATGGTTCGGTAGGAGGGGCATGCTTTGGGAGGAGTTGTTATTCGAGTTCAGTTCTCTATTATCTTACTGGCCAGAACCTGATATTTTGATTTTACATTTGGGAGGGAATGATGTGGGTCAGATGAGAACATTGGATCTTATTTTTAGTATAAAAGATACAATCCAAATTTTAAAACAATCCTATCCGAACATGGTGATTGTTTTTTCTGAAATCATCCCTAGATTAAGATGGTTAGAGTCTGGGGTTTTTAAACCTTTTGAAAAGGTTAGGAAAAGAATTAATAAGGCGGTTGAGAAATTCATGGCCCCGGACTTGGGTTTCTCTTTCCGCCATGTAGACCTGGAGGGCGGTATTTCGGGCCTCTATAGGGCTGATGGGGTTCATCTTTCTGACATTGGCCTGGACATACTGAATGTTTCTTTCCAATCCTGCATAGAGAGGGCCGCGTGCTGGGGTTTTGGTGACAGTCGGGGTTGTAACAACCCGTCCTGTCTTTTGGGAAAGTTTTTAAAAGGCTGATTCTTTTCAGCTCGAGTCGTAGTGGCTGAGCTGGGTTTTATTTCTTATATGTAATTTGATTTATTTATTGATACAGTTTTTGATGATATTTAAAATTAAACCAATAGTAATAAGCCGCGGCCAAATTTTATCCAAAAAAAAAAATATATAATATATAATAATTATATATATATAGGTTGTTATTTATTTAAATAAACAAAATTTTATAAAAATCTTTAGTGTGTGTGTATTTTTGGTATGTCCAGGCATCCTGCCTAAAATCCCATGTGAGGAAAAGGGGATAAGACTGTTTGTTTCAAGGCTCCCCTTTTCCTTATGGGATTCTTGGCAGGAGCAGTTTCAAGGTTTCCCTCACTTGAAATTAAGCGGGAAGCCTTAGGATAGGTCAGGTAAACTGTTGCTGGGGAAAGATTCCTGAGCCTAGGATAGGTTAGTTAGGGTATTCAGGCGGGAAAGACAGGGATTGGGTCAGCTGGCCAGTTACTGGGGAAAGAATTCAGGACCCCCTGGAAGCAGGATTGGTCAATTGGGGTCAGCTGACCCCATAGAACATTCTGGAAGCCTTTGGGGTCCCTATTTAAAGAGCTGGGCTAGGAGGTCCAGGGCCAGTCGTTCTGAAGAGGATCTACAGTGGAACTTCCCACCCCCCCTTCCCTTGTCGCGGCTATACTATGTGGTATGGTCCTTTTTGTTTATTATTGCAAAAAGGGACATGTTGTTGTTTGGGAAAGTTTTAAAAGGCTGATTCTTTTCAGCTCGAGTCGTAGTGGCTGAGCTGGGTTTTATTTCTTATATGTAATTTGATTTATATATTGATACAGTTTTTGATGATAATTAAACCAATAGTAATAAGCCGCGGCCAAATTTTATCCAAAAAAAATAAATATATAATATATAATTATATATATAGGTTGTTATTTATTTAAACAAAATTTTATAAAAATCTTTGGTGTGTGTATTTTTGGTATGTCCAGGCATCCTGCCTAAAATTCCATAGGTCTTCCATGGTGTGGCGTAACAGATATCAGATAAAATGGTGGTGTGAAAGGTATATATGGTATCCCAAAGCTAGGTGGATGCTGCCTTCCTCAGATGGGGTAATCCGAAAGGAACTACAAGAACAACAGAAATGGAAGGTGCGCACACCTAATACATTACCAGAGATAATTTAATAATAAGAAATTTTTGTGTAAAAGTGGGTACTCACAAAATGTAACTGACAAAAGGCCATAAACACAGTGCATGGACATGCACAGAACACGGGGTACAGCTAGCACGTTTCGGTGGCACACCCCCTTCCTCAGAGCTAGGTTAGTCTTGCATACCATGGGCAAGCTCTTTTATAGGGAATGGTGGAATTGAAAATTGTGTGTCAAAAAGAGCCACGCCCTCAAAGGGGCGGGGAATAAAATTGTTGCACTAATGTAAAAACAACATAATCCATATAAAAAATAAAATAAACTCCATTATAAATGCCAAAATAAATAAATAATGATAATTCATTCAAATCCATGATATATTGCACATTAATTTATATTTAGTCAGATGAATACAGGTGTAGGAACACATAAGCAAGAAGGGAATGCAGGATTGATAAATGGGTCAATCCATGTCTCACCTCTACATGCCTGAAGTAGCTGCGGGGGGGGGGGGGGGTTGGCATTTAGAGGTGTCCAAAAACCACACACTAAGAAACCAGGGAACCAGCTCAGTGTCAGGGGGAATCCACTTCCTGGAAACTCAGGAAGATGCCTGATGACAACAAGTGGCATCACTTCTGGGGCAGGAGCAGTACAACAGTGTCCACATGGACATGAATGGGGAAAGATGGAAGAAGGAGGAAAAAAAACTTTTTTCAAAAATGTTATTAAAAAAAATAACAAAAAATAGAAAGATTGAGGTATTCTCCATCAAGATCCTAGTTTGACCAATGGTATTCCCTGGCTGGAAACCAGGCCCACTAGATGATGTCCGCGTCACACAGGAAACAGAGGGAAGCAGGAGGAAACAGATAGCCCATCTATAGTGGTGGACCGCAAGCTCGGAGTTGCCGTGGCTTACATGTTTCGCGCATCAGCACTTTTTCAAAGTACTTTGAGTGCTGTTTCCGGGGTGACGCGGACTAGTGCGTCCGGTTTCCAGCCAGCCTGTTCGGCTTCTCTGGCTTCATTCCCCAAACGGTGGATACTGCACACAGCAACAGCTCAGTGGGGTTTACGCCCATGTCCAACTGCAGGGCTCGCTGTGTTCTCGAGGGGGCTTCTCGCTATTGTGATTCCGCATTTGGATGCCAGCGGAGCTTGACCACCGCTAGAGGTAAAGGGTCGAGATATAATTCTCCCCTTTCAATTACCGGGTTTCCACCATTACCCACATGGGTTTTGACATCTTTCTCCATGTCCCACCTGCAAGCTGACTGGTTGATGTTGACCCTTCCTCACACGGACATTATAATGGTACCGTTTATTACCTTTTTATACCAGTATCTATTTTGGCTAGATGCTTTTATGACTGCTTCTGCAACTTTTTGATTTTTTTTTTTGTATTATTGACAGTTGCTGCCAATTCATACCATTTGTTGTCTATTCTCCTTAACCACTTAACCCCCGGACCATTTTGCTGGTCAAAGACCAGGCCACTTTTTGCGATTCGGAACTGCGTAGCTTTAACTGACAATTGACAATCATGCAACGTGGCTCCCAAACAAAATTGAAGTCCTTTCTTTTTTTCCCACAAACAGAGCTTTCTTTTGGTGGTATTTGATCACCTCTGCGGTTTTTATTTTTTGCGTTATAAACAAAAATAGAGTAACAATTTTGAAAAAAATTCTATTTTTTTTTTACTTTTTGCTATAATAAATATTTCCCAAAAATATAATAAAATGTTTTTTCCTCAGTTTAGGCCGATATGTATTCTTCTACATATTTTTGGTAAAAAAAAATTGCAATAAGCGTATATTGATTGGTTTGCGCAAAAGTTATAGCGTCTACAAAATAGGGGATAGAATTATGGCATTTTTACTATTATTATTATTATTATTTTTTTTTTACTAGTAATGGCGGCGATCTGCGATGTTTGTTTATTGTGACTGCGATTTTATGGCGGACACATAGGACACTTTTGACACATTTTTGGGACCATTGTCTTTTTTACAGCGATCAGTGCTATAAAAATGCACTGATTACTGTGAAAATTACACTGGCAGTGAAGGGGTTAACCACTAGGTGGCGCTGAAGGGGTTAAGTGTGCCTAGTGATGTGTTCTAAATGTAGGGGGGATGGGCTATGTGTTACACGACAGTGATCACAGCTTCCGATTACAGGAAGCTGTGTACGCTGTCCTGTCACTAGGAAGACTGGGGAAATGCTTGTTTACATAAGCATTTCCCCCTTCTTCACCGTGACACGATTGCGGGTATGCCCGCGGACATCGAGTCATGGAGCTCCCGGCGGGCACGCGCCACATTGCTGGCTTCTTAAAGGGGACGTATGTATACGTCCTTCTGCCTGCCCGTGCCATGCTGTCGACGTATATAGTCGTGCGCTGGACGGCAAACAGTTAAAGTGCGATAAATCAACTTTTTTACTTATCCACAGACTTATAAGTATTTTATGCTTTACCCATAGGGCGCTGCTTTTGTTTTTGTTTTCTGTTATCCATCCTTCCAGTGGTTGGCAGCTGCACTGGGTATTAGTTTATTTTTTATTTCCCAGGTTTTGTATACCCACGCAGATGACTGACAGTTTGTAGCGCCTAAGGAACTTTGTGTATGTTTAATATTATATTCATGATAAGATACCAGGGCAATTCCACAGCTACTGATGGCTAAATAACCTCTGTAATTTAATTTTCTTATTGCTCATACATACTGACACCATTTAAAAGGATGGTTCACCGTTACAAAAAACCTGCTTATGCAGGTAAGGGATGTTTGTAAATTAAAACAAATTGTGAAGCTCTGACTAAAGATGAATAATACCCTTGCTATTGGTGTAGGTTATTTACATACCTTATGAAGACTGACTGGAATACTCTCAGGACTTTGCTAAGTAAGGCCTAGTCATCACTGCCCACATCTGCCATCACAGGAGTGAGCTTTTTCTCTGATTCAAACCCCCTCACATACTCTTTCTCTCCCCTGATGCAGTAGCTCTTAGCTCAGCATTTGAGAGCTCAGTCCTGTGATGGTGGAGGTGAGCAGTAATGACTAGGCCTCACTTAGCAACATCCTAGGAGTACTTAGCAACGTCCTGGGTATATTCCTGCCAGGCTTCATGAGGTACGTAAATGGCCTACACTTGTAGTAAGGACTTTATTCAACTTTAGTCAGAGCTGTACAGTTTGTTTTTATCTACAGATGCCCCTTATCTCCATAGGCAGTTTTGTGGTAAAGGTGAACTATCCCATTAACCACTTCAATACAGGGCACTTTCACCCCCTTCCTTCCCAGACCAATTTTCAGCTTTCAGCGCTGTTGCACTTTGAATGAGAATTGCAACACTGGACCCAAATTACATTTTTATAATTTTTTTCACACAAATATATAGCTTTCTTTTGGTGGTATTTAACCACTTCTCCACCAAGAATGTCATATGACGTCCTTGACTTTGAGGGGGGATATCTGAATGATGCCTGCAGCTACAGGTATCATTCAGATATCATTCTGTCATGTCATGCTGGCGATTCTGCGCACCATAAGAACGATCATAGCGGCAGTTCCGCCGCTTGATCATTCTTATAGGCGGCGGGAGGGGACATCCCCCCCTCCTGCCGCCATCCGGTGCTTCTCCGGGCTTTCCAGTGCCAACGGGGGCCCGGAGAACGAAACGGTCGGCGCAGACTCATGACGATAGAGATTTCCGGTGACCAGATGGTCACCAGTCATCTCTATGACCGTCGAGTCCCGGGGCGCGACGTTATGTCATCACGCCCGGTACCCGGAAGTAAACAAAGCCGCAATTGCGGCTGTCAGCATGAGATCGGTGAATTTGTTTTCACCGATCTCATGCTTTCCAGCCTGGAGGAGAGATGTGGGGTCTTATTGACCCTGCATCTCTCCATAAAGAGGACCTGTCACAATGATTCCTATTACAAGGGATGTTTACATTCCTTGTAATAGGAATAAAAGGGATCAACAAATAAAAAATGTAAAAAAAAGTGTCAAAATAAAAAAAATTCTGTAAAATAAAAAACAATTGAAAAAAAAATAGTAAAACGCCCCTGTCCCCGGTAGCTCGCGCTCAGAAGCGAACACGCATGTAAGTCCCGCCCACATATGTAAACGCTACTCAAACCCCACATGTAAGGCATCACTGCGTGTGGTAGAGTGTGAGCAACAATTCTAGCACTAGACCTCCTCTGTAACTCGAAAATAGTAACCTGTAAAAAAAATTAAAGCGTCGCCTATGGAGATTTTTAAGTACCGAAGTTTGGCGCCATTCCATGAGTGTGCAATTTTAAAGCGTGACATGTTGGGTATCTATTTACTCGGCGTAGCAGCATCTTTCACATTATATAAAAGAATTGGGCTAACTTTACTGTTTTGTTATTTTTTAATTCATGAACCCGTTTTTTTTTTTCCAAAAAAAGGCGTTTGAAAATATTGCGCAAATACCGTGCAAGATAAAAAGTTGCAATGACCGCCATTTTATTCCCTAGGGTGTCTGCTAGAAAAATATATATAATATTTGGGGGTTCTGATTAATTTTCTAGCAAAAAAATTATGATTTTTACATGAAGGAGAGAAGTGCCAGAATAGGCCCGGTGGAGAAGTGGTTAATCACCACTGGGGTTTTCTATTTTTTATGCTACAAATTAAAAGACCAGTTTTTTTAAAAGAAAAATGCATTTATCTTAGTTTCTGTTATAAAATTTAGCAAATAAGTAATTTCTCTTCATAAATTTCGACCAAAAATTATGCTGCTACTTTTCTTTGGTAAAAATAACCTAAATCAGGCTTTATTTGATGTCGGCAGTGATGGGGGACAGACAGATGTTTTGTGCACTGTGACAGATGTTTTATGGGGACACTGACAAGTGTATGGGGACAGGGGTATCAGTGGTATACTGTTTGTGGGGGGGAATTGTGACAGCTCTCCGTATAAAATCACCCTCACACAGAGAGCTGTCACAGAGCTGCAGATTATCCCTCCCCCACTGAGCTCTCACTGAGTTTGGCGGGGAGAGCTGTCACAGAGACACGCACCTCTGTTTACATTGTGATGGCTGTGATTGGACACAGCCATCACATGATCGGTAGAGCCAATCACAGCGCCCATATCCTAATCTCTGCTCGGCTGAATCCTGTGATGCAACGTCCCCTCAGAACGAGGACATGACCACCCGGCCATTATGTGCAGTGGCTGGGTGGGAGGTGGTTAAGGAAAGAAGTAATCAGTTCTTAGGTGTGGTAGCTGCAATCGTTTTAACTACAGTAAAACCTTGGTTTGAGAGTAACTTGGTTTGAGAGAATTTTGCCATACAAGCAAAAATTTTAAATTTTGACTTGATATACAAGCGATGTCTTTATATAAGAGTAGCGTCATGTCCCAACTGAGTATAAAATAGAAGAAAGGCGCCTTTAAGTGTAGAAATATGGTTACATTTAATGAAGGTACAACATTTAGAAACTCACATGGTTGATGATTAAAAGAGGCACATCTAAGTATGCAGGCATCTGGGGTAAAGCGATCCACATGATAGACCATCCTCCACACTGCCATTGATGTCATCCCTTCCACGAGCGGCTCAAGCCTCGCTTTCAGATCGCTCTACTGGAGGGTAGTCTTCCCGGTCATGATTGCAGACTGACAGCGGTGAGAGCCGGCGGTAAGGAGGATAGTCTTTGTGGATTGCTTTACCCAAGATACCTGCATACTTAGATGTGCCTCTTTTAACCACTTCAACACCGGGCATTTTCACCCCCTTCTTGCCCAGGCCAATTTTCAGCTTTCAACACTGTCACGCTTTGAATGACAATTGCGCGGTCAGGCGATGTGGCTCCCAAACAAAATTGATGTCCTTTTTTTCCCACAAATAGAGCTTTTTTTTGGTGGTATTTGATCATCTCTGCGGTTTTTATTTTGCGCCATAAACAAAAAAAGACTGACAATTTTGAAAGAAAAACAATATTTTTTACTTTTTGCTATAATAAATGTAGCGGGTATTTGATTTTTGGGGAAGCATCTGGGTGGTAGTGTAACCCAGATACATTGATTGTCAGGGAATCTGAGACCTTTTTGTGGTTCTTGGAGGACTCTGGTGGTGTGAGGTTCCCTGTGGCCTACGGGTGGCGTTGTCGCCATGGGCCGAGGTTGAACACACCACAGGCTTGCTTCCTTTTTGTCCTTGCCTGGCGCTGGTACAGCAGGGCGGGGAACCTGCTGTGACGCAACGGGCGAAGGGATAAAAGGGGCGGACGCCCTGACGTGAGAGGCAGAGTCGGAGGACGCAGTCGCACCCAGGCACCTTCAGCTTGGGTGCTGGCGTTCCGGAGTTCCGGGCCCAGGTGCCCTTGACCTGGCCGGAGCGAGAGATGGAGTCCATCTCAGGCACCTTTAGCCTGGGGTGAGGTACTATGGCGGAAGCCTGGAGCTCGGTACCTCCGACTGAGTTCCGCGAGGATGCAGGAATCCGAAGGGGCCCTAACTCCTTGGGTGCCCGTGTCTGAGGTCGAGAAGACTGGTGAGCGGAACTTCTCTGAAGAGTCTGGCGCAGCATTGCTGGTGACAGAGAGGCCTCCGGTGAATCCCTTGGACGGATTGCCTTCCCCTGACAGGGGCTGTGCTAGCGAAGGTAATTCACATTCTACCTCCTATAGTCAGTGGCAGTGACTATTCGCCACTGGTGATACTACAGTGGTTAGCTGTAACTAGAAGAATTGTGCCTTGGCCTACCCCCCGCAAACACTGAAGTGTTACATAGGTCTCAACCTGTCTGTGCTGTATGACTATTTATTGGGAAGAATAAATACGAGTTGGACCTGTTCAGTGTGTGGAACTCTGGTTACTAGGAGCAAAGGGGAGTCAATCCGAGGAGAGGATTTGACTCTGGGACACCTACACAAAGCCCGATAGTTCTGGCCTTCACCTCTACACCTTGGGCCATGGTGTATCTCATCCCTCCCCCCAGTGTTAACCCCTAGACGAGACAGATAAGCCGTGAATGAGAAGGGGTGAGAGGTGAGGTCGCTACATGTGGGGGCTCGTGTCTGGGATGTGTATGGTGTCTGAATTTGAACTTTGCTGCCCGGAGGAGTTCCGAGTAGGTCGGCCATATTGGCCAACGCGCCACGAGGCAAACCATAGCTGTGCAGTTTGTGGGCGGGGAGAAGAAAAAGCCAGCGAACAAATGCAGAGTGTGGGAGGAGTCTGGCCATGTGGAAGGACACACGTGGAGATTCTGGCGCAAAGTGGTCAGTGCGCATTGGAGCAGCAAACAGTCAGGATGACCTCAAGTACTCCGTGGATTTCTGCTTCTTCGGTCACCGAGATGACTTCCTTTGCTGCCCAGATTACGGATACGGGAATAAGACTAAGGCCCCGAGGACGTTTGGCTCTGTATACCTGCAGAGACATAGAGGCCCTCGGTGTGATCTGTCCCGGCTGTTCGGGACTGGTGGTCCAGCTGTAGCCGTTCGGGCGATGTGAGATCTGCAAAGAATTTCTCTTCGAGGTGGAGCCATCCACAGAAAGGCCGCGCGCCTTCCACCTCAACTACCTCACAGGAACTGCCACTCCGGAGGGAGAGATTGATGCCTATGCGTTTCCCGTGTGCGCTGACCAGGGCGACGTGACTGCCCAAGCGGAGACCAAGAGAAATCCGAGGATGCTGCCTCGGTCACCGCAAGTTCCCTGCTACCACCACCGAAGAGGAAAGTTGGCCTGGTGATGGCCTCCTGTGGTCGTGGAAGAGCTTTGCCCCATCGCTTGCCTGGCCTGGATGGATCCAGAGGGTAGAGCCCTGGACGTCCCTGTTCTTCAAAAGGCCCAGGTGAGCCAGGGGTCGGGACTGTGTGTGTGGTTGGAGGTGTCGGGAGCCCAGAGTCGGTGGAGCTCATCGAGGGGCGTGATTCCGTGAGTACCGGGAATTACCTGCCCGCAGAGTGTTATGACACCTCAGACCTAGAGTCGCTATCAGATGCCGGTGATGGGGAGATAGATGAGATCTTCCACAAGAAGGGATGGGACAAGATGAAGCTGCCCGTGTCCCGTGTCTTAAGGGACCCACATATATCTATTGGGGATAGTACACCCCGGGTGGAGGCTTCGGAGCCAGGAGAGGAATCTGGTTCCCGGTCTGTGATCCCACTTCTTGAGCCATCAAGTGTTTCACCTGCTCCTGTTGCGGGAGTGCAACTGGCGTCACTGCGGGCTCCTAAGCCCAAATCTACAAAGGTGGAGAGTGTACCTCGCCATCTGGAGTCCATTTTGTTACCTGGAGTGGGTGACTGTGCCACAATGCCATCTCTGGCAAGGCTGCAGCGTCTCTTCTGCCAGAAAGTTGCCAGAGAATATGGGTGGGAATACCCATATCTACCCCGAGAGTTACCCCGAGGTGGAAGTTTTCCGGCAGAGATGGTACAATGATTTTATCTGGACTAAGCTGAAAGTACCTCATGCACGCCGATACCTCGCATGCTCACCTACAGTTACCAGAAAGTTCAAGGACTGTAAGGCAGAGTGGATGGTAGGAAGGCATATCCATGCGGACAAAGTGGTAATTTGTCGGAAGGATAGAGGGAGCATTGCGTACCATGTGGAGGCTTTTGATCAGCGCTTAAAGCCTTTGTGTTTTCCAGATCCCAAGTTCTATTTGTAGGAGGAAGAGACTCCTTTCCATTTTTCTTTATTTGCTACTAGATGACCGGAACTGTGCTCTAATTTTCTTTGGAACGTTTTACTCTTTGGAGAAATGGGAGCTGTTGTTATTTGTTCTCCCTCCTTCTCCTCCCAGCAGAAAAAAAAGAGAAATTAGTGACTTTGGGGTTTAGTCAGTGTAGGTTTACAGCGCAGAAGAGCAGAAGTTCATCCGGATCTGACAAGTGTCTTTACCGCGGCATTATCACCAGGTGGCAGTGTTGCGCAACGATAGTTTGTTTTTTTTGTACACTATGCAACACTCATTGGAATGAATGGGTTTCTTCTCGGATAGACCCATTCGTTCCAAGCAAACACATATGTTGAGTAGGATGTGTGTTTTTCTTTTTTTTCTTCCCTCTGCAGGAGACTCGTCTATCAAGGCTGCTGAGAATGGGGTGGTCCTTAGATAGCCAGGGGGAGGGAGAAATGTAAATATGTGAAACATCTAGAGTATTTTATTTCCTATTTTTAGGTCCTGGCACAATTTATGGCAAAATTGTTGAGTATGGTCTCTGGGCCAAATCTATGTCACCACCTTCTGGAGACATGGGTTTGCACCAGACACTGGGGACCAGTGTCAAATTACCAGGGGGAGAGTGTAGCGGGTATTTGATTTTTGGGGAAGCATCTGGGTGGTAGTGTAACCCAGATGCATTGATTGTCAGGGAATCTGAGACCTTTTTGTGGTTCTTGGAGGACTCTGGTGGTGTGAGGTTCCCTGTGGCCTACGGGTGGCGTTGTCACCATGGGCCGAGGTTGAACACTCACCACAGAACTGCTTCCTTTTTGTCCTTGCCTGGCGCTGGTACAGCAGGGCGGGGAAACTGTTGTGACGCAATGGGCGAGGGAATAAAAGGGGCGGACGCCCTGACGTGAGAGGCAGAGTCGGAGGACGCAGTCGCACCCAGGCACCTTCAGCTTGGGTGCTGGCGTTCCGGAGTTCCGGGCCCAGGTGCCCTTGACCTGGCCGGAGCGAGAGATGGAGTCCATCTCAGGCACCTTTAGCCTGGGGTGAGGTACTATGGCGGAAGCCTGGAGCTCGGTACCTCTGACTGAGTTCCGCGAGGATGCAGGAATCCGAAGGGGCCCTAACTCCTTAGGTGCCCGTGTCTGAGGTCGAGAAGACTGGTGAGCGGAACTTCTCTGAAGAGTCTGGCGCAGCATTTCTGGTGACAGAGAGGCCTCCGGTGAATCCCTTGGACGGATTGCCTTCCCCTGACAGGGGCTGTGCTAGCGAAGGTAATTCACATTCTACCTCCTATAGTCAGTGGCAGTGACTATTCGCCACTGGTGATACTACAGTGGTTAGCTGTAACTAGAAGAATTGTGCCTTGGCCTACCCCCCGCAAACACTGAAGTGTTACATAGGTCTCAACCTGTCTGTGCTGTATGACTATTTATTGGGAAGAATAAATACGAGTTGGACCTGTTCAGTGTGTGGAACTCTGGTTACTAGGAGCAAAGGGGAGTCAATCCGAGGAGAGGATTTGACTCTGGGACACCTACACAAAGCCCGATAGTTCTGGCCTTCACCTCTACACCTTGGAGGACATGGGCCGTGGTGTATCTCATCCCTCCCCCCAGTGTTAACCCCTAGACGAGACAGACAAGCCGTGAATGAGAAGGGGTGAGAGGGGTGAGGTCGCTACATAAATATCCCTATTTTTTTTTCTCAGTTTAGGCCGATACGTATTCTTCTACATATTTTTGGTAAAAAAAATCACAATAAGCGTTTATTGATTGGTTTGCGCAAAAGTTTTAGCGCCTACAAAATAGGGGATAGATTTATGATATTTATTTATTTAATTTTTTTACTAGTAATGGCGGCAATCTGCGATTTTTGTCAGGACTGCGATATTGCGGCGGACAGATCGGACACTTTTGACACTATTTTGGGACCATTCACATTTATACAGCAAACAGTGCTATAAATATGCACTGATTACTATATAAATGTGACTTGCAGGGAAGGGGTTAACACTAGGGGGCGATCAAGGGATTAATGTGTTCCCCGGGGAGTGATTCTTACTGTGGGGGGAGGGGACTCACAAGGGGGGAGACCGATCTGTGTCCCTATGTACAAGGGACACACCATTGGTCTTCTCTCCCTGACAGGACCTCTGTGTTTACACACAGCGATCCACGTCCCTGGCTCTGTGACGAGCTATCGCGGGTGCCCGGCGAATATCGCGGCCGCCGGGCACGCACATCAGGTCCCCAGTGATACGGCGAGCGCGCGCTCCACACTGCGGGAATCCCAGGACGTCATATGACGGCCGCCCGGAGGGACGAAAGGTTCCTGCGGCCATCATATAACGATGACCCAGGCAGGAAGTGGTTAATCATACATGTGAGTTGCTAAATGTTTTACCTTCATTAAATGTAACCATTTTGCTACACTTAGAGGCACCTCTCTTCTCTTTTATACTCTGTAGCTCCTGCTGGATTTTGCTTCTAATCCCCTTGGGGAGGCTTCCATTTGTGGATGGACATTTTATGGTTACACAACTTATCACATTGCTATAATCTTTCTATATGGACTATAAACTGAAGGACCTATGAATAAATGGTTGTGGAACAAATCATTTGAGTTTCCATTATTTCTTATGGGAAAATTTGCTTTTATATACAAATGCTTTGGCTAACAAACATGCTTCCAGAACAAATTATGCTCGCAATCCAAGGTTTTACTGTACTTTCCGACCAGCCACCGCAGTTGTACTGCGGCAGGTTGGCACGGCTGCGCAAACCGCCGTCATTGTACGTTGGCTGCTTTAAGAGCTATTGGAGGCGCACGCACACGACGCCGGAGTTGATGTGCGTGGGCAGTGGCCGCAATGGCCACCCGCAATCGCTCCACAGAGAGCCAGAATGGGGATCTGTCAATGTAAACAGACAGATCCCCGTTCTGACAGGAGAGTAGAGAGAGATCTGCTGTTCCTAGTGATCAGGAACAGCGCTCTCTCTCTACTCCCTGTCAGTACACTTCCCCCACAGTTAAAAACACCTCCCTAGGGAACACTCAACCCCTTGATCGTCCCCTAGTGTTAACCCCTTCCCTGCCAGTGACATTTATACAGTAATCAGTGGCAACTTTTTAGCTCTGATCACTGTATAAATGTCCCTGGCCCAAAAAAAGTGTCAAAAGTTTCCGATCTGTCCGCCGCATTGTCGCAGTCCCACTAAAAATCGCTGATTACCACCATTACTAGTAAAAAAAATAATAATAATAAAAATGCTATAAATCTATTCCCTATTTTGTAGAGGCTATAACTTTTGCGCAAACCAATCAATATACGCTTATTGCGAAAAAAAAATTAGCAAAAATATGTAGTACAATACATATTGGGGGATATTTATTATAGCAAAATAAAAAATATATTTTTTTCTAAATTTACGTTTTTTTTGTTTATAGCGCAAAAAATAAAAACCGCAAAGGTGATTGAATACCACCAAAAGAAATCTCTATTTGTGGGAAAAAAAGGACATACATTTTGTTTGGATACAATGTCGAACATCCACTGTAACGCCGAGCGCTCCGGGTGTCCCATCCATCCCGGAGCGCCCGCGGCGTCTGTCTCCCTGCAGCGCTCCGGTCGGCTCCTCTGACCGTGAGCGCTGCTCTGATGCTGGCGGGGATGCGATCCTTGCGGCGGCACCTGTCCGCCCGCGGATCGCATCCCATTCTGCTCACCGGCCTCCTCCTCCTGCTCCGTCCCGGCGCGCGCGGTCCCGCTGCTCTCTAGGGCGCGCGTGCGCCGGTCTTCTTAAATTTAAAGGGCCAGTGCACCATTGGTGCCTGGTCCAATTACTGTGTCACACTCCAAAACACTTAAAAACCCACTCCCCCTTCCTGTCCTTGCCGGATCTTGTTGCCTTAGTGCCCTGAGAAAGCGTTTTGTACTTGCCTTTCCAGTGTATCTGACCTTCTGCCGTTGCCCCTGACTACGTACCATTGCCGCCTGCCCTGACCTTCCGCTACGTCTGACCTTGCCTCTGCCTAGTCCCAGTGTACCGTGCCTATCTCAGCTGCCAGAGAAGTCGAGCCGCTACTGGGGGACACGACCTGGTTGCTACCGCCGCAGCAAGTCCATCCCGCCTTGCGGCGGGCTCTGGTGAAAACCGGTAGCTACTTAGAACCGGTCCTCCAGTGCGACCCGTGCCTTCGCCTCTCTGGCACAGAGGATCCACCTCCTGTGTCCTCACTAGCCGCCAGTCCGGGCCCTGACATCCACGCAATTGTCAGTTAAAATGACGCAATGCCGTATAGCAAAAGATGGCCTGGTCATTAAGGGGACAAATCCTTTGGGCCCTTAAATGGTTAATTATCCAGGCTAAAAACATTCCCAACAAGTACAGTAAAAATACTTGTTGAACTTGCCAGAAATGCAGTGTCCTGTTCACTGTACATCTACTGTGCATGGACCTTTTTGCCACATGTGTGTATTATTTCATACTTTGGCTTTGTGTATTGACTTCATCTCAAAAACTAACATTTCCCACTGAGGAGATGAGTAATGGAAGATTGCTGTCTCGGGAGAGGCCTGGTGACCTGTCAGAGGGAAGGATTCCTTGTTCGAGAAGGCTAAAATGTAGAGTGCCCATTGGCATTATCCTGTTCTTAAAAGTCTCCAGAGGTTAGAGGATCTCCTGTACCCGTCCTTGGAGGGGATAGGGTGACAGAACAGTTCGAGCTCCACACTGGCTGCTAGGACTGTGAGAGAGGACTATCCTGTGAGCTAAACCCACTCGGGATCGAGTGGCGACGAGGTTACTAGTTGTGCCTGGATCTAATCCCTCACTTATTCCTTCTTTCATCCATCTGTCTCTGTCTACTACGCTGTCTAGAAAATAAACTCTCTGTGGGAGTTAAAGTGTTTCTGGACATTGGCTTCTTTGGGGGGAAAAAGTAGAGACTTGACCCCATACTCTGGGGAAGAGAACCAGTGGAAGAAGGTAACTCGCTGCAGGACCCAAAATTTGTGAACACCACTTAACCTCTTCAAACAGGAAGGTACGGGCATATAGCACGGTGTGCCTTGACTTGCAAGTGAGCCAGGCGAGAAATGTTTATGTGCTACATGTGAGGGCTCGAGTCCGGGATTATATATTTTGCAGCTACCCCTGAAGATGGACTTTGTTTTTCCCCGGTGTGATTCTGTGGAGGCCGGTCATTTTGGAAAAAAAGTGAACTGCGTCACTTGTAAGAGAAATGGAGGTACAGGCCAAGACCTATGATGGATTTCCTAACTGTGTAGTTCGTGGGCGTGCCTGAAGCATAGAAAAGCCAGCGAGCGACGTGCAGAAAGAGAAGGAAAGGGGGAGGAGCCCACGCCAACTTGTGTTGCACGTGGTGGTTTGGCGCCAAGGGACAGTACGAGCTGAACTGGTGAAGCAACATGTCTACCGCCCCATGGATTTCTGTTTCGCCGGGACCACGGATGTTCCCACCTACCACAGCCATGGACGTTGTTTCTTTTGCTGCCCCCCTGATGGATACAGGGATGCGGTTTAAGCCTAAGGGCCGCTTCGCGCTTTATACGTGCAGGAATGCGGAGGCCCTGGGCATGCTCTGTCCTAAGTGCCAAGGACTTGCGCTGCAGCTTCGGCCTTTTGGAAGGTGTGCTACGTGCGGAGAGTTCCTTTTTTGAGGTGGACCAGCTGACTGAGAAACCAAAGGGTTACCGGGTCAACTGCCTTACAGGTGTAGCTACTCTTGAAGAGGAAACCAGTACTCCCACGGCCAGGCCCACGCGCATCGCTCCGACTGCCACGGATGTGGAGGATAGAGTTCCGACCATTGTGGAGCTTGCAACGGAGGTCATCGCGGATGCTGTCTCCGTTACAACAGAGAACTCTCTCCCACCTGCCAAGCGGAAGGTGGGATACGTAAAGGCCTGCCGCGGCCGAAGCCTGCCCCAGCGCCTGCCTGAACCGGATCTTCAAGTCGGAGGGACCTCCAGGAGATCCGCATTCGGGGGAAGGTAAGGAGGCTGGGAGAAGAGGGACATTGACTTTGTTGGAAAGGGAAGGGAAGCCCACACCCCACGCTACAGGGGATGTGTGGACAACCAGCCCGCAAAGACCCTCCATTTTCAGGGACGTTGTGTCTGTCTCCACTACCAGTTATCTACCGGCGGAGGAGTATAATACTTCTGAGTTGGACTCATCTTCAGATGTGGGAGATGATCGTGATGTGGATGAAGTGTTTGAAAAAAAAGGGTTGGGATAGGATCCCAGCAACTTCACCCCGCAGTTTAGGTGGAGTTTCATTAATGGACTCTGGGGAAACTACACCCCGAGTGGAAGTCTCTACTGCAAGGGAGGAGACTGATCCTACACCCGCTTTGCCAGCTCCGGCGTCTTCGGTGCCTGCTGTTGCGGATGTCCGGGCACCGTTGCGGCCACCTTTACCGCCACTGGAGCCTGCACCAGTGAGAAGGTCTCTGGATGCCATTGTCTTCCCGGGAGCAGGAGATCGGGCCACCATGCCACCTCTAGCTCGGTTGCAACGGCTCTTACACAAAAAGGTTGCCACTGACTATGGTTGGGAATATCCCTATGTTCCTAAAGAACTTCTCTACGAGATTGAGGCCTCTAGTGAACGATGGTACGCTGACTTTGTATGGGACCATGTGAAAGTACCAAGAGGTTACTGATACTTAAAGTGCTCTGCTGTAATGGCTGATCATTATAAAGGCTTCCGCAAGGACTGGACTTATGGTCGGCACATTCATGCGGACCATGTAGTCATCTGCAGCAAGGACAGAGACGATGCTGTTTACTACATAGAAACATTGGACAAGCAGTGGAAAACCCTTGATCTCCCTGATCCCAAGTACTATCTTTGAAGTGGGAACTTGTGTGTTTTTTTTTATTCCACTTCAGGGAACTTGCCTTGAACCGCTGACCTGACTCTCTGCTCAAGAGGGAATTTACTCTGTGAGGAATCGGAGGACTGTTTGTGTTTTTCTCCCTTTCCAGTCCCGCAGAGGAGGAAGTTTTTTTTCTTCCCAAGAAAAGAACTGAACACTGAGTAGCTTAGTCAGGGCCAAAGCAGGAAGCCGTCATGATCAAGGGGGTGTCCTTGTGTATTGATACGTGCCTATGCGCACCAAGGCCAGTGTAGTAATGTGTGCTGCCACTAGGTGGTGGTGTTCTGCAGGAAATTATGCTACAGAAACTGGTCATTCCTTCTAGGGGGAATGGTTTGCTTCTGTTTCTAGAAGTTAGGATGTTTGATTCTGTGTGTTGTGTTTTTTTTCTCTCCCTCTGTAGGTGAACTACAAGCAATTCTGCCGGAGAATGGGTGGAGTAGTTATTTAGGACGGGGTGGTATATGTACAGTGTAATATGAAAATGTGACATTGAGAATGGATGTCGATGTTTGTGTTTTTTGTTCTCTATATTTTCCTTCTCTATTTTTTTTTTCTCTTGTCTCCTTTCCCTTATGTTGGTTCAATAATTCAACAACTCAACAATTTGTACAAAGTTTCGGGAATAAATTCACGCTTGCTCAGGCTTGAGGGGCTGTGCATTTATTGCAGACACTGGGGACAGTGTCTATTTTAGGAGGGGGTGTATGTAGCGCCCCTTTGCTTTTTAGGGGTGTTATGTGCCTAAATTTAGGGGTTTGGTCTGAGCTGGTAGCCAGGCTTGGACCACTTTGATTGCTAGGTATTTGCCTCTGCCTATGTGATGCTGCCTGGTGTATGGTTCCCTGTGGCCTGTAGGTGGCGTTGCCATATCAGGTCAGGGTTGAGCCATGGGTGGCATTACTGCGCCTTAGGGTGTCCTCTCTCGGCAGCGGTACAGTGGGCGTGGGTGGTCTGCTGTGCATGCCGGGAGAGGGTACATAATAGGCAGACGCCATCTTTGAAGGGAGTCGAGGAGGGGAGTAGAGGAGAGTTGGAGTGGAGGAGCCGGAGGGGTGTGCCCCTCCGGGGTGTGATAACTGACCGAGAGGTCTCGGGCACCTTTGGCCCGAGGCTGCAACGTTCCAGGTAGGCCCAGTACCTTTAACTGGGTCTACAATTCGCTCATTGGAGTCCCAGGGTGCCCAGGTGAGGGTACCCGCTCTGACCATGAGGAAGCCAGGGGAGAATCGGTTCCACTGAGGAGATGAGTAATGGAAGATTGCTGTCTCGGGAGAGGCCTGGTGACCTGTCAGAGGGAAGGATTCCTTGTTCGGGAAGGCTAACCTGTAGAGTGCCCATTGGCATTATCCTGTTCTTTAAAGTCTCCAGAGGTTAGAGGATCTCCTGTACCCGTCCTTGGAGGGGATAGGGTGACAGAACAGTTCGAGCTCCACACCGGCTGCTAGGACTGTGAGAGAGGACTATCCGGGTGAGCTAAACCCACTTGGGATCGAGTGGCAACGAGGTTACTAGTTGTGCCTGGATCTAATCCCTCACACTTATTCCTTCTTTCATCCATCTGTCTCTGTCTACTATGCAGCAAATAGAAAATAAACTCTCTGTTGGAGTTAAAGTGTTTCTGGACATTGGCTTCTTTGGGGAAAAAATAGAGACTTGACCCCATACTCTGGGGAAGAGAACCAGTGGAAGAATGTAACTCTCTGCAGAACCCAAAATTTGTAAAAACCGCTTAACCTCTTCAAACAGGAGGGTACGGGCATATATATAGCACGATGTGCCTTGACTTGCAAGTGAGCCAGGCGAGAAAAAGGTTTGTGTGCTACATATATAAGAACTGTCAAACAGCGTTGGAGGCATTCGGTGGTCGGCCGTCAATGAGGGTGGAACGTTTTTTATTTTTTTTCCGGGTGCGGCAGGTGGCGTGATTGACGATGGATTTACATCAAGGGACACTGTTTTAAATTTTTTAATAACGGAATTGTCAAAAACTTTCTGTTTTTATTACATGTTGACACTTTCTTGGTGAATGGGTAGGGGTACATAGTAACTCATACTCATTCACATAGGGGGCAGGATGTGGGGGTCCCCTTGTTAAAGGCGTCTTCCAGATTCTGATAAGCCCCCTGCCTTCAGGCTGTGGTTGTGGGGGAGAGACGATCTCCCCCTTTCCTAACCTGCCAGGCTGCATGCTCGGATAAGGGTCTTGTATGGAGTGGGACGACCCCCACACCATTTTTTTTTTTTTTTATCGGCCCTGCTCCTTAACAACCAGATTTTACTGCGTTCATATTGGGCAAAGCCGAACACCCGCTGAACATTCTGCAAATTCGGGTGTTCCCAAAATGAAGCAAACAGACAATGTTCGGCCTGAATCATGCATGTTCCCAGGGCAAGGGGGAGGACGTACACACTCTTGGGCTAAAAGACAGAGGAAAACCAACCACTGAACCTGTCCACCATCTCCACTTTTGCAGAACTCTTCCAATGTGGCAGGCATTCTCCAACATCCAAATTAATTTTTTACTTCTTTTACTCTACATTTTATATCAAATACAACACCAATATTTCTCCCTTGACAATCCTAAACTATTGAAAACTATATCAGAATCTCATGTTTGTGTTATTACTCCGCACCCCTTCACATCACAGCCCCCCTTCAAATTCCAGTCCCCCCATTACATCACAGGGCAATATTTACATTGCAGTCCCCTCATTTACATCACAGCACAATCTTTTACAACACAGCCCCCTTTTACAATACAGTGCGTTGTATGCATCACAGTCCCCCACCTTTCCATCACAGTTGGCCCCCTTTCCATTACAGTACCCCCTTTTACATCACAGTCCCCGATATTTACATCGCAAGTCTCATCTTGACATTGCATCCCCTCCTTTGCATCCCAGTCCCCCATATTTACATCACAGTCCCTTATCTTTACAGCACAGTCTCCCATCTTTATATCACAGTTCCCCCCTTTGCATCAGGGTCACCCCTTTTACATCAAAGTCCTTCATCTTTACATTGCAGTCCCCACTTTGCATTGTAGTCCCCCGTCTTCACATCAGTCCCCCCTTTAGATTACAGCTTCCCTTCACATAAAAGTCCCCCCTCTTACAAAACAGTTACCCCTTTACATTATAGCACCTCCTTCATATCACAGCCCCCCTTTATATCGCACCCCCATTTTATATCACTTCCCCCATAACATCACAGCCCCAGCCACATCCAAGTCCCCCTATTGTAAAGTACAGCCCCCTTTTATATTATAGCACTCCCTCTTTACATCACAACACCTCTGTTACATCTTGTTGCTTCCCTTTACATAGCGGTCCACTCTTCGCATTAGGCAGCTCGCCTTAACAGCACAGCTCCCCTTCCTTTTATAACAGTCTGCTCTTCCCTCCCCCTCACCTTCCTGTCCTACCTTTCTTAGCAGAGAGCGGGAGAAGCTATCGGTCTGGATGTGTGGCGGGAGTTTCCCAACTTCTCCTGTGGGGGATTGGTTGCTGGGACCACCCCACATAGTAGCAACCAACCTGTCACTTGTTAACTCCATGCAGACTAATCGCACATCCCGCTCTGCCCTGCTGTGAAGATGACAGCAGCAGTAGCGGAAGGAACAGAGGACACAGGCAGCTAAATGGCATGGCTGCAGATATTCTGTCACTGTACTGTCACTCGGTCCGGACCGCGGTCTGCCATTTAGTGATTAGGCATAAGCTTCGAGCTCGAGTCGAACTCATGTTCGACTCGAACATTGCCTGTTCGCACGTACAGCGAACAATTTGGGGTGTTCGCAGCAAATTCGAAAAGCCGCGGAACACCCTGTAAAAGTCTATGGGAGAAATCTAAAGTGCTAATTTTAAAGGCTTATATGCAAGTTATTGTCATAAAAAGTGTTTGGGGACCCAGGGGACATGTATCAATGCAAAAAAAGTTTTAAAAACTGAAGTTTTTTCGGGAGCAGTGATTTTAATAATGCTTAAAGTGAAACAATAGTGGAATATTCCTTTAAATTTCGTACCTGGGGGGGGTGGTGTATAGTATGCCTGTAAATCAGCGCTTGTTTCGCTTAGAACTGTCCCTGCACAAAGTGTAATTTCTGAAGGAAAAAAAGTCATTTAAAAGCACTCGCGGTTATAATGAATTGTCGGCTCCCGGCAATACAGAGAAAAGTCATTGATAAAAAAAAAATGCGTGGCAGTCCCCCCAAATTTAATTACCAGGCCCTTCAGGTCTGGTATGAATATTAAAGGGAACCCTGCGTCAAATAAAAAAAAAATTACGTGGGGTTCCCCCCAAATATCCATACCAGACCCTTCAGGTCTGGTATGGATTTTAAGGTGAACTCCATGCCAAATAAAAAAAAATGGTGTGGAGTTCCCCCCAAAAATCCATACCAGACCCTTTATCCGAGCACACAACCTGGCAGGCCGCAGGAAAAGAGGGGGGATGAGAGAGTGCCCCCCTCTTGAACCGTACCAGGCCACATGCCCTCAACATGGGGAGGATGCTTTGGGGGTCTGTGACCCCTCAAAGCACCATGTCCCCATGTTGATGGGGACAAGGGCCTCATCCTCAGAACCCTTGACCTGTGGTTGTGGGGGTCTGCGGGCAGGGGGCATATCGGAATCTGGAAGACCCCCAGATCCCGCCCCCCCATGTGAATTGGTAAGGGGTACATTTGTACCCCTACCATTTCACAAAGAAAGTGTGAAAAAAAAAAAAGACACCTATGGGAAAAGTCCTTTATTAAAAATGAAAAAATAAAAAATAAAAAACCCATTCCAGCGATGTAATCCAGTGTCCCGCGGTGATCCGATGTACCGCGCTGCAGTCTCCACTCCACATGAAACGTCATTGGCTGAGCGGACCTACACTGCGGAGGAAGTTCCCCATCAGGTCCGCTCAGCCAATGACGTAGACGCCCTCGTATCTCAGACCCTGCCTACGTCATTGGCTGAGCGGACCTGATGGGGAACTTCCTCCGCAGTGTAAAAAATGAATAGACCCGCCCCTTCTCACGTTCCCCATCAGGTCCGCTCAGCATCCTCCCCATGTTGAGGGCATGTGGCCTGGTACGGTTCAGGAGGGGGGGCGCTCTCTCGTCCCCCCTCTTTTCCTGCGGCCTGCCAGGTTGCGTGCTCAGATAAAGGGTCTGGTATGGATTTTTGAGGGGAACTCCACGCCATTTTTTTTTTAAATTTGGGGTGGAGTTCCCCTTAAAATCCATACCAGACCTGAAGGGCCTGGTAATTGAATTTGGGGGGACCCCCACGCATTTTTTTTTTTTTTTATCAATGACTTTTCTCTGTATTGCCGGGAGCCGACAATTCATTATAGCCGCAAGTGCTTTTAAATGACTTTTTTTCCTTCAGAAATAAAATTTTGTGCAGGGACAGTTCTAAGCACGGGAAACAAGCGCTGCTTTACAGGCATACTATACACCGCCCCCTAGGTATGAAATTTAAAGGAATATTTCACTTTTATTGTTTCACTTTAAGCATTATTAAAATCACTGCTCCCGAAAAAACTGCAGTTTTTAAAACTATTTTTTGCATTGATACATGTCCCCTGGGGCAGGACCCGGGTCCCCAAACCCTTTTAGGACAATAACTTGCATATTAGCCTTGATAATTAGCACTTTTTATTTAGAACGCTCGAACGTGGTATTTAACCACTTAAGCCCCGGACCAATATGCAGCATAAAGACCAGGCCCCTTTTTGCGATTCGGCACTGTGTCGCTTTAACTGACAATTGTGCGACGTGGCTCCCAAACAAAATTGACGTAATTTTTTTTCCACAAATAGAGCTTTCTTTTGGTGGTATTTGATCACCTCTGCGGTTTTTATTTTTTGCGCTATAAACAAAAATAGAGCGACAATTTTGAAAAAAAAAACAATTTCTTGTTCATACATCACGGGACACAGAGCAGCATAGTCATTACTATGTGGGTTATATAGAATTACCTTCAGGTGCTGGCACTGGCAACTTCCAAAACAGGAAGTACCCTCCCCTATATAAGCCCCTCCCATCCGGGAGTACCTCAGTTTTTTGCCAGTGTCTAAGGTGTTGGCCAAGGTTAACATGTATTCATCTGGGCTTGTGTACAGGTTCTCTGGGCCTTAGTAAGCTATTCCGGATCCGACCAAAAAAAGCTTCATAGCTAAACGGTCGGTACCCGGGCCTTGCAGAGAAGAGCAGGGTTTTGCCTGTAATGCCTCTCTTAGGAGGGCTGGACCCTGGGATCCAGAGCTCTGGTCATACCCAAAACCAAGAGGCTATCTGTGCAGGGTGCTATACAGGTCCAGGGGAGTGGAATCCTTGGGAACCCGGTCCCTGAAGGTCTAGTACAATGCCTGCCGTGAGAGGTGAAGTTTGGGCTTCTGTGGACCAAACAAAGTCCTGCAGCGGGGAAAAGGTAAGTGGGGGCCCCTCAGGAACTTGGTTCTATTGAGGGGACCCCCAAGCCTAATATGTCTTTCTGCCTGTTACCTAAAGGGTATTCCTGCTAATAGCTGTATATGCCTAAGAAATCCTAGAAATGTTTTTTCATAAGGGAAATTTTAAAAAAACTGTAAACCTGGAAATGTTTTTTCATAAAGGAGGTTTTAAAAAAAAAAAAAAAAAGACAAAGGTGCGGTACCTGTGTTTGTCCACTAGAGGCCGCTGTGGAACGTCTTTTTTCTTGGGACTATTCCTTCCATGGTGAAAGTCCAGGCAGATGAGTGAGCTCTCTATCAGGGAAGCTGCATTCCTCTGTCATGCTGCCAAGTAGTTTCCTTCCATCCCCGAGTCCTGGTGAAACAGGGACCCTGGCTCCTCTCCCTACATGGCGCCAAGAGCGCACACGTGCACGCGCGCGCGCGCGCACACATGCTTTCCTTTTATAAGGTTTAGCTTCAAAAAAGGGGGCGGAGCCTGGCGGATGACGCGCTCTGTGCGCCCAGCGCTTCTGCGCATGTGCGGGCGTCCCAGCAAGATAAAAGGACTCAGTCCACGCTGCTTGCTATGGACACAGAGCATGAAAAGGAGCTGGTAGCATGGTATAGGGGCTTACAGCGGGCGGTTGATACAGGCATCCCCAGAAAGACGCATTAGTAGACACCCACTGATGTACATAGCAGCAAATTGCATTAGACTATTTCAGTAAGGGGTGTATTGCGGCTGGAATACCTCAGCTTTGAACTAAGGAATATGCCGCCTAAAAAACTCCGAGATATACCTCTCAGGAAGTGTAGGGGGTCTCCATCGGGCTCTGAGGATCTGGAGCAGTCATCTGCACCCTCCTCCCCTGAGAAATCAGAGGTTAATACCCATAAGGAACCCCCGGGAGTGCCAGGTACTGCGGCTGTCCTCAGTCCACCTGCTCCTGCATATATAACAGAGGAGGTTTTTTCCTCAACTCTGGAGGGATTGGAGCAGAGATTGGCTGCATTGATCGCTTCTTCTCTACAGGAAAGAAAGCGCGCCAGATCTCCATCACCTCCATTAGAGTGCCTGTTGGCAGAGCAACAGTCCCAGGAAGGGACCGACCTACCTGAAGGGGATCAGGAGGAGGTTAGCTCTGTTTTTGAGGAATCGACAGTAGATGAACCATTTTCAGCATCACAGACTGAAAGATTGTGGGTCCAGACCCTAACTGACATGGTTCGATCTGCATTTAAAATGCCTCTTGTTGAACCATCAACTACTGCTGTCTCCTCATTGGGGTCGCTAAAAGCTCCCCAGGTTAATTGCTCCTTTCCAATACATCCATTATTGGAAGGACTTGTATACCAGGACTGGGAACATCCTGATAAACTATTTGTTCCGCCTAAAAGGTTTCCGGTGATCTATCCCATGGAGGGAAAGTTCACCCAGAGATGGAATGTTCCTACGGTGGATGCAGCCATCTCTTATGTGAACAAATCACTGACATGTCCAGTAGATAATGTTCAAATGTTCAAAGATCCAGTGGATAAAGAATTGGAATCTTTATTAAAATCTGCTTTTTCCACAGCAGGGGCTGTTACACAGCCAGCAGTGGCAGCTATTGGGGTCTGCCAAGCTTTAAAGGATCAAATGAAAATGGTCCTGAGTAGGGATGAGCCGAACACCCCCGGGTTCGGTTCGCACCAGAACCTTCGAACGGACCGAAAGTTCGCGCGAATTTTCGAACCCTATTCGTTATAATGGACGCGAACGTTCGAAATCAAAATTGCTAATTACAACGGCCAATATGCATGTTAATGTCATAAAACAGGTTTGGGGACCCGGGTCCTGCCCCAGGGGACATATATCAATGCAAAAAGAAATTTTAAAAACTAAAGTTTTTTCGGGAGCAGTCATTTTAATGATGCATAAAGTGAAAAAAAAAAAAGTGAAATTTTCCTTTAAATATGGTACCTGGGGGGTGTCTAAAGTATGCCTGTGAAGTGGCATGTGTTTCCTGTGTTTAGAACTGTCCTTGCACAAAATGACATTTGTAAAGGAAAAAAAGAAGCCATTTAAAACCACTTGCGGCTTTAATGTCATGTCTTGTCCTGGCCGCCATATGGCTGAAAATCCTTGAGAAAAATGGCATGGCTACCCCATCACCCCCCCCCCCACCCCAGCCCCTTTGGGTCTTGTATGGATACTAAGGGGGACCCCGCACCCAAAATAAAACCCTATACCTACAACCCTATATACTCTGAACAGCAGTATATAGGTGGTGCAAACAAGACATGGACTGTAGGTTTGTTCTTAAGTAGAATCTGAACAGGTACATTATGAAGTGTAGCTACATCCCAAAAAAAATCAATTTTTAAGCTTTTTGGAGAACATAGGGAGGGGTTATCACCCCTGTAACATTTGCTGTCTTTGCACATCTGTTCAGAACATGTCACCTCACTTTCCGTCCCAATGACAAATGTTTTTGGAAAAGTGGGGTTTTAATTGAAACAAGGATTGGTGATAAAGCATCAGTAGAGAGGAGATACCTTTTTCCCAAATTAAATCTAACAGGATAGAATTTTCCTTCCTAGGGGTAGATTTCCTCTCACTTCCTGTTTTCTCTTGCCGTTTGCAAGTAGGAGTCGTTTGTAAGTTGGATGTTTGAAAGTAGGGGCCTGCCGTATATACTCTGCAGAAATTTGCCCTATTAGATGTTGGTGTAGCCACAAGACTGGTGGGCACAGGAATGGGCCCTGCTGTGAGTTAATAGATCAAGATTTGTACTTGCATGCACCTGTTGAACCGGGCAGAAAAATTGGGCCTTTGGTGGTGGTGGTGGTGGTGGTGGACGGTGTTGCCACAAGACTGTAAGCCCTCACAGTTACTCTTGGTGGGTGCAGGAATGGGCCCTGCTGTGAGTTATTAGATCAAGATTTGTAATTGCATGCACCTGTTGAACAGGGCAGAAAAATTGGGCCTTTGGTGGTGGTGGTGGTGGACGGTGTTGCCACAAGACTGTAGGCCCTCATAGTTACTCTTGGTGGGCGCAGGAATGGGCCCTGCTGTGAACTATTAGATCAAGATTTGTAATTACACGCCCCTGTTAAACAGGGGCTGAAAAATTGTGCCTTAGGCATTGGTGCTGGTGCCACAACACTGCAACCCCTCACAGATACTGTACTTGGAGCACAGCAGTCACACCTGTTGCGAAGCATCTTTTTAAAAAATTGTAATTACACGCCCCTGTTATACAGGGGCTGAAAAATTGTGCCTTAGGCACTGGTGCTGGTGCCACAACACTGCAACCCCTCACAGATACTGTACTCTGAGCACAGCAATGAGACCTGTTGCAAAGCATTGCCTAAAAATTGTAATTACACGCCCCAACAGGGGCTGAAAAATTGTGCCTTAGGCACTGGTGCTGGTGCCACAACACTGCAACCCCTCACAGATACTGTACTCTGAGCACAGCAGTCACACCTGTTGCGAAGCATCTTTTAAAAAAATTGTAATTACACGCCCCTGTTATACAGGGGCTGAAAAATTGTGCCTTAGGCACTGGTGTGGTGGCATGGATCATTGAGGAGGAGGAAGAGGATAGTCAGTGAACATAACAGGACAGTCACTCAGCATCAGCATAGGCAGTCTTGAAGGGATGTGACATTATAAATTATTCCGTTATATCCGCTTCAGGTGTCTGG
Source organism: Rana muscosa (assembly GCA_029206835.1). NCBI lineage: Eukaryota > Metazoa > Chordata > Amphibia > Anura > Ranidae > Rana > Rana muscosa. The sequence continues at coordinate 189,853,807 of CM055120.1, read as the reverse complement.
TAGCTGGTGGTGATCCAAGACTGATTCATTTTTATGAAGGTCAGTCGATCAACCGAGTCGGTGGACAGGCGCACCCTATGATCGGTGACAAATCCTCCAGCAGCACTGAATGTGCGTTCGGAAAGAACGCTGGATGCAGGACAGGCCAGTAGCTCAATTGCATACTGTGCAAGCTCTGGCCAGTGATCCATCCTCAGGACCCAGTAAGCCAGAGGATTTTCGGTGGGAAAGGTGTCCAAGTCTGACCTTGCCCCTAGGTATTCCTGCACCATGTATATCAGACGCTGGCGATGGTTGCTGGAACCGATCATACCTTGGGGCTGCGGACTAAAAAATTGTCTGAACGCATCGGTCAGACGTCCACCTTCCCCACCGCTCCTTCTGCTACTGACCGAAGCCTCAGCAACTCGTCGTCCAGGACCAGGAGTTTGTAACCTCCCAGTTTCTGGGAACGCGTTGCACAGACCTTTCTGCAAGGCCTCCCTGAGATGTCTCATCCTCTGCTCCCTCTGCGACGGCAAGATAAGGTCCGCAACCTTACCCTTGTACCGTGGATCAAGGAGAGTGGCCAGCCAGTAATGGTCACTCTCCTTGATCCGAAGAACACGAGGATCCTTCCGCAGGCTTTGCAGGATCAGGGAGGCCATGCAGCGTAGGTTAGCTGAGGCATTCGGTCCGGAGTCTTCTGGGTCACTGAGGATGACATGATCGCCAGCCACCTCCTCCCAGCCACGTACAAGTCCACTGGTTTGTTGGGACTGTACATCATCCCTAAAAGACTGCTGCTGCTGCTGAGTGCCAGGCTCCACCTCCATGCTCACACAATCCTCCTCCTCCTCCTCCTCCTCCTCTTCCTGTGTGATGGGTGGGACAGAAGGAACATTGTCTGGATAAAGGGGGCCTTGAGAGACAAGGAAGTCCTCCTCTTCCTGCCTCTGTTCTGCCTCAAGTGCCCTGTCCATTATCCCACGCAGCGTATGCTCCAACAGGTGGACAAGAGGTACAGTGTCACTGATGCATGCACTGTCACTGCTCACCATCCTCGTGGCCTCCTCAAATGGTGAGAGGACAGTGCATGCATCCCTGATCATGCTCCACTGGCGTGGGGAAAAAAAGCCAAGCTCCCCTGACCCTGTCCTGGTGCCGTAGTCGCAAAGGTACTCATTGATGGCCCTCTGCTGCGTGTGCAGTCGCTGCAGCATGGCCAACGTTGAGTTCCACCTGGTGGGCATGTCACATATTAGGCGGTTCTTGGGCAGGTTCAGCTCCTTTTGCAGCTCAGTCAGCCGAGCACTGGCATTATAAGATCGGCGGAAATGCACACAGACTTTCCTGGCCTGCCTCAGGACATCCTGTAAGCCTGGGAACCTGCCCAAGAACCGCTGCACCACCAGGTTGAGGACGTGAGCCATACAGGGCACATGGGTGAGCTGCCCCTGTCGCAGGGCGGAGAGGAGGTTGGTGCCATTATCAGAAACGACCATTCCTGGCTTAAGCTGGCGTGGCGTCAACCACCTCTCGGCCTGCCCCTGCAGAGCTGCCAGAACCTCTGGCCCAGTGTGGCTCCTGTCCCCCAAACACACCAGCGCAAGCACGGCATGGCATCTTTTTGCCTGCGTACTCGCGTAGCCCCTTGTACGCCTACGGAGCACCGCTGGTTCCGAGGACAGAGCACTCGAAGAGGACATGGAGGAAGAAGAAGAGGAGGGGGTGGAGGAGAGAGGTGTGTCACAACCAGTAGTAGCATTTTGGAGGCGTGGTGGCGGAACAACCTCCAACACTACTGCACCTTGTCCTGCATCCCTCCCAGCTGCCAATAGAGTGACCCAATGGGCCGTGAAAGAAAGATAACGTCCCTGTCCATGCCTGCTGGACCATGAGTCAGCGGTAATATGCACCTTACCGCTGACCGCCCTGTCCAGCGAGGCATGGACATTGCCTTCCACATGCCAGTAGAGAGACGGAATCGCCTTCCGTGAGAAAAAGTGGCGTTTGGGAACCTGCCACTGAGGAACCGCACATTGAACAAACTCACGGAAGGGGGCCGAGTCTATCAACTGAAAAGGCAGCAGTTGAAGTGCTAGCAATTTAGCCAAGCTAGCATTCAACCGCTGGGCATGTGGATGGCTGGGAGTATACTTCTTTCGACGGTCCAGCAGCTGGGGCAGGGAAATTTGCCTGCTACAATCGGACGTCGGTGTACTGCAAGTACTTGGTTGTGACACACCTAATTCTACACCTTCAGTCCTCTCAGAGCAGCTTTCAGAGAGGACTGAAGATATAGTGGGGATGGAGATCCCAGCTGATGAGGAGCAAGGAGAGGTCCGCTTTGTTCTTTGGTGTGGGTCTTTTATGTGTGCTTGCCAACGAGCTGCATGGCAGGTCGACATATGTCTGCTCATGCTTGTGGTGCCCAAGCGGCTGATGTTTTGGCCACGCGAGATACGCTTGAGACAAATATTGCAAATAGCAGTGGTGCGATCTGATGCACTCGTCTCAAAAAAGGCCCACACCAAAGAACTTTTGTGATAATGTGCAGAGGCAGCGCCCTGCACAGGCGGAGCTCTGCAGTGTGGTACAGTTGCTGTGCTGGCCTCTAGCTGGCCTCTAGCTGGCCTCCAGGGGGCATCCTGCCTCGTTGGACATGTGACGCTGCATCCTCCTCCTCCTCCTCCTCTCTCCCTTCAGGCACCCACGTGGAGTCAGTGACCTCATCATCCCCTCCCTCTTCACCACTAGAGCAAACCTGGCAGTAAGCTGCAGCTGGTGGAACACTACTGCCAGATTGCTGTCCTTCAGCATCCCCTCTCTCTGCGCGCACACTACTGACTTCCTCAAGCTGGGTATCATCATCCGAGCCTTCGAATCGTTGGGCATCCTCCTGGAGCATGTACCCAACACTGTGCTCAAACAGTTCGGGGGACTCCTCAGGAGGACATGGTGGGTCTAGGGAAGGGGTGGCTGATGATGCCATTGAGTACGCGTTGGCAGCTGCTCTGCCAGTACCCTGAGCCTGGGTGAGAGAGGATGAGGAGGGCTTGGTCATCCATTCTACCAAGCCTTCGGCATGATGCGGCTCCACATGTCCAGCTGCCGAAAACAAAGACAAGCGTGTCCCATGGCCACGTGCTGATGACGATGCACGACCACGTCCACGGCCAGCACTGTTGTCTCTAGAAACAGAGCCTGCCTGCCCTGTGTTCTTGCCTCGGCACGCTCTGCCTCTCCTTGGCGGTCTTCCAGCCATTGTAGTCGGTAGTGTATATAGTATAAAAAATAGAACTCCTATGTGTGCTCACAACACACTGTAGGTCCTATGGGTGCTGACACTAACACACTATAGGTACTATGTGTGCTGCTGACAAGAAAATATAGGAGCTCTGTTTGCTGCCACTAACACACTAGAAGTCCTATGGGTGCTGCTGAGAAGAAAATATAGGAGCTCTGTGTGATGCCACTAACACACTAGAAGTCCTATGGGTGCTGCTGAGAAGAAAATATAGGAGCTCTGTGTGATGCCACTAACACACTAGAAGTCCTATGGGTGCTGCTGAGAAGAAAATATAGGAGCTCTGTTTGCTGCCACTAACACACTAGAAGTCCTATGGGTGCTGCTGAGAAGAAAATATAGGAGCTCTGTTTGCTGCCACTAACACACTAGAAGTCCTATGGGTGCTGCTGAGATGAAAATATAGGAGCTCTGTTTGCTGCCACCAACACACTAGAAGTCCTATGGGTGCTGCTGAGAAGAAAATATAGGAGCTCTGTGTGATGCCACTAACACACTAGAAGTCCTATGGGTGCTGCTGAGAAGAAAATATAGGAGCTCTGTTTGCTGCCACTAACACACTAGAAGTCCTATGGGTGCTGCTGAGAAGAAAATATAGGAGCTCTGTTTGCTGCCACTAACACACTAGAAGTCCTATGGGTGCTGCTGAGAAGAAAATATAGGAGCTCTGTTTGCTGCCACTAACACACTAGAAGTCCTATGGGTGCTGCTGAGAAGAAAATATAGGAGCTCTGTTTGCTGCCACTAACACACTAGAAGTCCTATGGGTGCTGCTGAGAAGAAAATATAGGAGCTCTGTTTGCTGCCACTAACACACTAGAAGTCCTATGGGTGCTGCTGAGAAGAAAATATAGGAGCTCTGTTTGCTGCCACTAACACACTAGAAGTCCTATGGGTGCTGCTGAGAAGAAAATATAGGAGCTCTGTTTGCTGCCACTAACACACTAGAAGTCCTATGGGTGCTGCTGAGAAGAAAATATAGGAGCTCTGTGTGATGCCACTAACACACTAGAAGTCCTATGGGTGCTGCTGAGAAGAAAATATAGGAGCTCTGTTTGCTGCCACTAACACACTAGAAGTCCTATGGGTGCTGCTGAGAAGAAAATATAGGAGCTCTGTGTGATGCCACTAACACACTAGAAGTCCTATGGGTGCTGCTGAGAAGAAAATATAGGAGCTCTGTGTGATGCCACTAACACACTAGAAGTCCTATGGGTGCTGCTGAGAAGAAAATATAGGAGCTCTGTTTGCTGCCACTAACACACTAGAAGTCCTATGGGTGCTGCTGAGAAGAAAATATAGGAGCTCTGTGTGATGCCACTAACACACTAGAAGTCCTATGGGTGCTGCTGAGAAGAAAATATAGGAGCTCTGTGTGATGCCACTAACACACTAGAAGTCCTATGGGTGCTGCTGAGAAGAAAATATAGGAGCTCTGTTTGCTGCCACTAACACACTAGAAGTCCTATGGGTGCTGCTGAGAAGAAAATATAGGAGCTCTGTGTGATGCCACTAACACACTAGAAGTCCTATGGGTGGTGCTGAGAAGAAAATATAGGAGCTCTGTTTGCTGCCACTAACACACTAGAAGTCCTATGGGTGCTGTTGGGGTGCAATGCTGTGCTAACAGCACTGCGGTTGGTACTACTGCAATACTGTACTAACAGTAAGCACGCACCAGACTAATCCCCAGCAGCAGCTAATAACACACTAACTGTGCAATCAGCAGCAATGAACGATCAATGACTTAGGTAGCAATGGTTTAGCAAAGAAATAGCCAATGGTTTAGCAAAGAAGAGCAAATCTTTCAGTATCAAGCAAAGACAGAATCAGCAGACTAATCTCTCCTAAAGCCGGAACTCATGTGACCGGGGCCGATGGCGTGGCGGCCTTTTAAATGGTGGGGCGTGTACTAAAGCCCCTGAGCTGTAATTGGCTACAGGCGTCCTGCCTGTAGCCAATTATTGCTCTCCGAGTTTCGGGCGCTGTGATTGGCCAAGCATGCGGAGTCACAGTGCATGCTTGGCCAATCATCAGCCAGCAATGCACTGCGCCGGCCGCGCCGGCCGCAATGCATTGCGGGGCCGCTCGCATCACACGAATGTGATGCGAACGGCCCAAATAGTTCTGGGCTCGACGAGCGAGCGAACGCCCGATGCTCGATTCGAACATGGGTTCGAATCGAGCACCGGGCCCATCCCTAGTCCTGAGGGATTTGCCAGACCAGCAGGCCCAGGCTCTGGCTGATCTGCCTAGAGCATTATGCTTTGCGGTTGACGCCATCAAGGATTCTATCCATCAGGCCTCCCGCCTCACGCTGTCTTTGGTACATATGCGTAGGCTTCTGTGGCTCAAAAACTGGTCTGCTGAAGCTCCCTGTAAGAAGCTCTTAGTTAGCTTCCCATTTCATGGGGAACGCCTTTTTGGCGAAGACCTGGATAAGTATATCCAGAAGATTTCCAGTGGTAAAAGTACTCTCTTACCGAGTAAAAAGAGGTCTAGGGGTCCATCTTTTAAGAGGACTACCTCTCCTATCCCTGCGACGTCTGCTACTAAGCAGTTCCGACGGCCTCCTCGGTCAAACTCAGGAGGTAAAAATCAGGGACAGCCACAGGGTAATAAAAAGCCCTGGATCCGAAGAGGTACTAAACCAGCCTCCAAGTCAAGCCTATGAAGGGCTGCCCCCACTCAAACGGGTGGGGGGAAGACTTCAGTTGTTCGCAGAGACCTGGCGGGAGACAATCAAAGACAGATGGGTGCTCTCCGCAGTAACTCTGGGATACAAGTTGGAGTTAAAAGAGTCTCCTCCGTCCCATTTTATGTGGTCAGGCATGCCAAGAGACCCTCTGAAAAGACGGTCTCTCCTATTGGCGTTAGAACAACTATTGCTCCAAGGAGTAATTATGGAGGTTCCTATGGAAGAGTGGGGGTTGGGTTTCTACTCAAACCTTTTCACAGTCCCGAAGCCAAACGGGGACATAAGACCCATATTGGACCTAAAGAGTCTAAACAAATTTCTAAACGTCCGGTCTTTCCGGATGGAGTCGATCCGATCGGTCACCGCTGCCCTACAAGGGGAGGAATGGTTAGCCTCGATCGACATCAAAGATGCTTACTTGCATGTTCCCATCTTTCCAGGTCATCAAAAATTCCTACGCTTTGCAGTAGAAGGGCGCCATTTTCAGTTCAGAGCCTTACCATTCGGTCTGGCCACAGCACCACGAGTGTTCGCAAAAATTCTGGCCCCACTGTTGGCCGATCTAAGAACACGGGGTGTAACGATAATGGCATACCTAGACGACCTGTTGTTGATGGACCACTCAGTTGCCAAGCTAGAAGTGGTAATTGTCGATACAATCAAGTATCTAGAATCTCACGGTTGGGTCATCAACCTGGACAAGTCAGCCCTACAGCCAGTGAAAAACCTGGTATATCTAGGGCTACGGCTGGATTCAGACCAGAGGAAGATTTTCTTACCTCTAGACAAGGTATCCTCTTTGAGGGCCTTGGTCCGTCTGCTTTGTGCAAAAAGACAGCCGTCCATACGCCTGTGCATGAGGCTGCTAGGAAAGATGGTAGCATCATTCGAAGCTGTGCCATACGCCCAATTCCACTCAAGGAATTTACAAAGGGCCATATTGTCAGCCTGGAACGGAAAAGTTCAGGCTCTAGACTTCCCGATGGCTTTGTCCCCTTCCGTTCGGAAGAGTCTCTGCTGGTGGTTGATCCCCCAGAATCTCCAGAAGGGAAAACCCTTCAGCCCGATATCTTGGAAGGTGGTCACTACAGATGCCAGCCTTATAGGCTGGGGGGCAGTACTGGAGCAATGGTCTCTCCAGGGCAGATGGTCAAATGTAGTAAAAACCCTGCCCATCAATCTCTTAGAGATACGAGCAGCCCGGTACGCTCTAGTAGCCTGGACATCCAGACTCCAAGGGTCCCCTGTCAGAATTCAATCAGACAATGCCACAGCAGTGGCATATATCAATCATCAGGGAGGCACCAGGAGTCGTGCAGCCCAGAGGGAAGTAAGTCACATCCTGGAATGGGCAGAAAAGCATGTCCCATGTATATCAGCTGTCTTCATTCCAGGGGTGGAGAATTGGAAGGCGGACTTTCTGAGTCGCCAACAGTTATGCCCAGGGGAATGGTCCCTTCATCCCGAGGTCTTCCGAGCAATATGTCAGCGGTGGGGAACACCGGATGTAGATCTGCTAGCATCCAGATTCAACGCAAAGGTGGACAGATTTGTCTCCCGGACAAGGGATCCCCTCGCTTGCGGCTCGGATGCTCTGGTGTTCCCTTGGGATCAGTTCAGACTGATATATGCATTCCCTCCGCTACAATTGTTGCCTCGACTCCTTCGCAGAGTCAGGTTGGAGAAGAAGCCGGTGATCCTGGTGGCTCCAGCGTGGCCCCGAAGGGCCTGGTACGCGGAGATCATCAAAATGTCTGTGGGGAGTCCTTGGACCCTTCCACGTCGTCCGGACCTGCTTTCGCAAGGACCGATATACCACCCTTCCTTACTAACTCTAAGTTTAACGGCCTGGCTATTGAATCCCACATCCTAAAGAGAGGTCTCTCTAACTCTGTGGTATCAACTATAATCAATGCCAGGAAGCCTGTATCCAGGCAGATCTACTATAGAGTTTGGAAGGCGTACATCACTTGGTGCGAGGCCAGAAAATGGCATCCACGTAAGTACGTTATAGGCAGAATTCTGGACTTCCTGCAGTGGGCTGTAGACAGGAAGTTTGCCTTAAGTACTATCAAGGGCCAGGTTTCGGCCTTGTCAATACTATTTCAAAGGCCCCTGGCTATGCATTCACTTGTCAAATCCTTTATGCAAGGTGTGACTCGTATTATTCCACCGATTAAGGCTCCCATATGCCCATGGGATCTAAATTTGGTTCTGTCGGTTCTGCAGAAGCAGCCATTTGAACCTTTGCGGCACATTTCCTTGGTTCTACTCACCAGGAAATTGATATTTTTAGTAGCCATATGCTCGGCTAGAAGAGTGTCGGAATTAGCCGCCATGTCCTGTAAAGAGCCATATCTGGTTATCCATAAGGACAGAGTAGTATTACGTCCTCACCCAGACTTTCTTCCTAAGGTGGTATCGAGGTTTCACTTGAACCAGGATGTGGTTCTTCCTTCTTTTTTCCCCAAACCAAGCTCGGTAGAGGAAAAGTTATTGCATTCTTTGGATGTAGTAAGAGCAGTTAAAGCTTATCTAAAAGCCACTGCTCAGATTCTTTGTTTGTTCTGCCGGAAGGCCCCAGAAAGGGTCAGGCAGCATCAAAATCTACTTTAGCCAAGTGGATTCGACAGGTCATAATACAAGCCTATGGCTTGAGAAGTAGACCGCCTCCGTTCAAAGTTAGGGCGCACTCCACGAGAGCAGTTGGAACTTCATGGGCAGTGCATCACCAGGCCTCCCTGGCGCAAATTTGTAAGGCCGTAACATGGTCTTCAGTACACACGTTTACTAGGTTCTACCAGGTGGACGTTAGAAGTCAGGAGGATGTCGCCTTTGGGCGCAGTGTGTTGCAGGCCGCAAAAGATCCTCATGCCTGATGGCGCCCAGCTTATGTATGGTGTATCCCCCCCCCTCATGTGGCATTGCTTTGGAACGTCCCACATAGTAATGACTATGCTGCTCTGTGTCCCGTGATGTATGAACAAGAAAGTAGGATTTTTAAAACAGCTTACCTGTAAAATCCTTTTCTTGGAGTACATCACGGGACACAGAGCTCCCACCCCTCTTTTGGGGACACGTATTGCTTTGCTACAAAACTGAGGTACTCCCGGATGGGAGGGGCTTATATAGGGGAGGGTACTTCCTGTTTTGGAAGTTGCCAGTGCCAGCACCTGAAGGTAATTCTATATAACCCACATAGTAATGACTATGCTGCTCTGTGTCCCGTGATGTACTCCAAGAAAAGGATTTTACAGGTAAGCTGTTTTAAAAATCCTACTATTTTTTACTTTTTGCTATAATAAATTTCCTCAAAAAATATATAAAAATACATTTTTTTCCTCAGTTTAGGCCGATACGTATTCTTCTACATATTTTTGGTAAAAAAAATCGCAATCTGCGTTTATTGATTGGTTTGCGCAAAAGTTATAGCGTTTACAAAATAGGGGGTAGTTTTATGCCATTCTTATTAATTATTTTTTTTTTTACTAGTAATGGCGGCGATCAGCGATTTTTTTTTTCGTGACTGCGACATTATGGCGGACACATCGGACACTTTTGACACATTTTTGGGACCATTGTCATTTTTACAGCGATCAGTGCAATAAAAATGCACTGGTTACTGTAAAAATGGCAGTGAAAGGGTTAACCACTAGGGCGTTGAAGGGGTTAAGTATGCCTAAGGGAGTGATTCTCACTGTTAGGGGGCGTGGCTACTAATGTGACACGTCACCTATCTCCGCTCTGATTTCACAGAGCGGAGATCGGTGACAGTGTCAGTAGGCGAGCGGGGAGACGTGTTTACACTAACATCTCACTGCTCCATCCCTCCGTGAGATGATCGCGGGGATCCCCGCGGCGATCGAGTCTGCGGGACCCACGGGGATGACTGCAGGGTCGCGAGTATGCCGCCGCCGGCGCGCGCGCGACCACACGGCAGACAGTTAAAGGGGACGTACAGATACGTGATTGTGCCTGTACGAGCCATTCTGCTGACATATATATGCCGTGAGCGGTCGTTAAGGGGTTAATAGGGTTCTAAAGTTCGCACAAACTTTAGGTCTGTTCGCAGCTTCTGGTGCGAACCGAACAGGGGGGTGCTCGGCTCATCCCTATTAGTGATGCCTGCCCTATATTATTATCAACATGCAGTCTCTATATCGGCCTGAAGCTAAGGGGTAGGTAAAACTGCATTTCACTTCCTGTATTCTACATGTACAATAAATATAGGATATTAATCAAAGCAGATATTGAACTAAAAGCAGAAACAGGAAACCTTAGAACATAAAACCATTATTTACATATATATATATATATATATATATACTGTACTGTGTATGTGTATGTGTGTGTGTGTGTGTGTGTGTGTGTGTGTGTGTGTATATGTATATGTATATATATATATATATATATATATATATATATATATATATATATATATATATATATATATATAAATAATCAAAATATTTTCTTTTTTCTTACCTCATATTCGTATGTTGTCAGATAGCTAAGGTCAGGTATAGTAAATTTACAGTTTTCTTCCTCATACGTTTTGCCATCTAATATCAGTATAAATTTACCGCTCTTTCCATTTATTTTTTTGGGGTGATTGCATGATATTATGATCTCATTATTACTTTTTGAACTTATGCCTTCCTTAATGTATTGAACAGCAGTTGGTACTGTAAAAAAAAACATAAAAAATAGAACAAATATTAAAGAATGTAAAAGAACTGATCTAAAGCAGAATTAACTACTTAAGCCCCGGACCATTGGCTGGCCGAAGACCAGGCCACTTTTTGCGATTTCGGCACTGCGTCACTTTAACTGACAATTGCGCAGTCATGCGACGTCGCTCCCAAACAAAATTGACATCCTTTTTTTCCAACAAATAGAGCTTTCTTTTGGTGGTATTTGATTACCTCTGCGATTTTATTTTTTTTGCGCTATAAACAAAAATAGAGCGACAATTTTGAAAGAAAAGCATTATTTTTTACTTTTTGCTATAATAAATATCCCCAAAAAATATAGAAAAAAAAAATTAGTTTTCCTCAGTTTAGGCCGATACGTATTCTTCTACATATTTTTGGTAAAAAACCCACAAAAAACGTTTATTGATTGGTTTGCGCAAAAGTTATAGCGTCTACAAAATAGGGGATAGTTTTATGGCATTTTTATTATTCTTTTTTTTTTTTGGTTGCTAGGACCACGCCCACAATGCCGCTCTTAAAGGGCCAATGTATATATATATGTTTATCTGCCCAACCGTGCCATTCTGCCGACGTATATCGGTGTGACACGGTCGTTAAGCGGTTAATGAGTAGAGGCAATAAAGGGTTTAGTTTATTAAATAGTGAAGATAGGAGACATGGACCTAAATTCACTTCAGGCATAAAATAATGTGCAGGTGAATTTAAAATAATGGAAACTTCCCTTAAGTGTAATTGAATGTGTGAAGTAAGCATTTTCACATTTTCTGATATAACACTTCACACTTCACAAATTAGGCCCATTAAATACTAGACATGGGCGCCGTCAAAAAATTTGTTTCGTTCCGTATAAAAAAAATAGTATTTCGTAATTCGTGTACGAAATGTAGTTCGGATTCGTACGAAATACGAATTTCGTACTAATTGTAAATTTTTCCCGTGCTTAGAACTGTCTCTGCACTAAATGTCATTTTTGACGGAAAAAAAGTCATTTAAAACTCACTCGCGGCTATTAATGAATTGTCGGCTTTTGTCAATACATAGAAAAGTCATTGATAAAAAAAAAAAAAAAAAGCGTGGGGGTTCCCCCAAATTCAATTACTAGGCCCTTCAGGTCTGGAATGGATATTAAGGGGAACCCCGCCGCAAAAAAAAAAAAATGGCATGCGGTTTCCCCTAAATATCCATACCAGGCCCTTCAGATCTGGCATGGATTTTAAGGCAAACTCCACCCCAAAAATCCATACCAGACCCTTATCCGAGCACGCAACCTGGCCAGCCACAGGAAAAGAGGGGGGATGAGAGTGCCCCCCCCCCTCCTGAACCGTACCAGGCCACATGCCCTCAACATGGGGAGGATGTCCCCATGTTGATGGGGACAAGGGCCTCATCCCCACAACCCTTGCCCGGTGGTTGTGGGGGTCTGCGGGCAGGGGGCTTATCGGAATCTGGAAGACCCCTTTAACAAAGGGGACCCCCAGATCCCGCCCCCCCCCATGTGAATTGGTAAGGGGTACATTGTACCCTTACCATTTCACGAAGAAAGTGTAAAAAAATGTAAATAAAAACACACAAACACCTTGGAAAAGTCCTTTAGTAAAAAAATAAAAATAAAAAAATAAAAACATTCCAGCGATGAAATCCAGTGTCCCGCGGCGATCCGATGTCCAGCACTGTCCGTCATTGTTTGAGCCTGAGCGGACCTGATGGAGAACTTCCTCCACCGTGTTTTAAATGTATAGACCCGCCCCTTCTAAAGTTCCCCATCAGGTCCGCTAAGCGGGCCAGATGCGGAACGTGAGAAGGGGCGGGTCTATTCATGTATTACACAGTGAAGGAATGTACCCCTTACCAATTCACATAGGGGGGGCCGGGATCTGGGGGTCCCCTTTGTTAAAGGGGTCTTCCAGATTCCGATAAGCCCCCTGCCCGCAGACCCCCACAACCACCGGGCAAGGGTTGTGGGGATTAGGCCCTTGTCCCCATCAACATGGGGACATCCTCCCTATGTTGAGGGCATGTGGCCTGGTACGGTTCAGGAGGGGGCGCTCTCTCATCCCCCCCCTCTTCCCCTGCGGCCGGCCAGGTTGCGTGCTCGGATAAAGGTCTGGTATGGATTTTTGGGGGGACTCCACGCCATTTTTTTTAAATTTGGGGTGGAGTTCCCCTTAAAATCCACACCAGATCTGAAGGGCCTGGTATGGATATTTAGGGGAAACCGCACGCCATTTCTTTTTTTTTTTTTTTTTGCGGCGGGGTTCCCCTTAATATCCATTCCAGACCTGAAGGGCCTGGTAATTGAATTTGGGGGAACCCCCACGCTTTTTTTTATTTTTATCAATGACTTTTCTATGTATTGATAAAAGCCGACAATTCAATAATAGCCGCGAGTGAGTTTTAAATGACTTTTTTTTCCGTCAATGACATTTTGTGCAGAGACAGTTCTAAGCACGGGAAACATGTGCCACTTTACATGCATATCATACACACCCCCCAGGTACGAAATTTAAAGGAATTTTTCACTTTTGGATCCGAAATTCGTAAAAAAAAAAAAATCGTATTCCGTACAGAATTCGTATGCATAAAAATTTGTATTTCGGATTCGTACGAATGTACGAATTTCCGGAAATTCGTACGAATTTTAGATTCATACGAAACTAATCGCACATGTCTATTAAATACTTTTTGGTAAATGGGAAAACATAATACAATGCAGTTAAGTAAACAAAATGTTTGGCTGAACTGAACAGAAGGATTTTCAAATTCAAAAGGGACACTCATTCAGGAGGGACAAGTATCTTAACCCCTTCATGACAGTGGTAAAACCAATCATGAACACAATTTAGCAACTTTGACATGTGTTAGTAATACTGTACATATTATCACAACTACTTTGTGTATCCAGGTGAATTTATACCTTTTTTTTTTTTTTGTTTGTTTTTTACAGAACAAATTGGGCTTTAATTTGGTGGCAAATAGAAATGGATATCTCCTGATTTTTTTTTTTTAACTATCAAAGTAAAACTGACCCAAAATAGTTAAAACAATATATTTTTTTAATTTTAGCTGTGCATTTCTTACTATTACCATAACTTTCCATTATAGAACAATCCAAAATAAATTCTGCTGCTCCTGAGGGCTGCAGCACCACATATGTGTATGTTATTTGTTGTTTGCACCTGTAGTAGAGACCAGAAACAATAGTGCACATTTTTTACCTAAAACATGCTTACATTGATACAAATTAAAATAATGTTTTTAAAAAAAACAATCCTACCCAAAATAAACTGTAATGACCTTTGTCCCTTACCCAAACACTAATCCTGGCACTGACTTCAGGCACACAAGTGTGTATAAAAAAAAAAATAGAAAAAAAAAATAGCTAGATCAAGGTCATCTAGCTATTTTTTTTTCTATTTTTATACACGCGTTTGTTTGTTTACATTTTTCTCCCCTAGCAGGGAGTTAGGAATACAGGGGCGGGCTTAGGGTTGCCACCTGTCTGGGATTCACCCGGACAGTCCGGGATTTGAAACGTGTTTTATGTGTGACTATTTCTGTAATATACTTTACTGTATTTACATTTGTCAATTTTTCAATTTTATCGGCCAATTGTGCACACCTCATTCAAAGTCCCAAGGTCGACATCCATGTTTCCATTGGATTTGAAACATGTGTCCGGGTCTCTGCCCGCCTGAGACCCGGGGACATTATTCAGACCCGCCGTTGGCCCACTGTTCCTGTGCCTAAGATGTGCCACCTTGGCCGTGTCACGAGTTCAGGTCCGCTATGATTTCTGCTCCTGCTGCTGCTGCCTCCCTATCTACCCCTGCACTGTCAGTGTAAGCGGCTTGCCTCCATCCGCTCAGTGTGCTGCAGAGCTGGCTGCAGACAGGACACAGAGGCAGAGGCGTAGCCTCCATTTTGCTGTGTGCTCTCCTCTGGCTGGCTGCAGAAGGGACACGGAGGTGGCGGTTGAAGGCAGAGCCTCCCCATTCCCTGCTGCTCTGTTGAAAAGTGTGCAGAGATAGCGCTGGGAGCAGTGGCGGCCCGTCCATAGGGAGCGCATGGGCGCCGCCCCCCCCCCCTCCCCCAAAGCCAATAAAAAAATAAAACATTTTTTTTGGCCCTTTAAGAAAAGAAAAAAAAGGTCCTTTAGTGTTATGTTCGGGGCGGGCGCCGGGTGTCGGGCACAGTGCTTAAAGCATCATGAAGCGTCATGCCAATGCAAAGCAGGCAAGACACTTCATTTGCAAGTTTTTTTTTTTAGCTCTGTGGCGCTTTGCAGGGCACCTCCAGCCAATCTCGATGGGTCCTGCACCTCTCCAGCCACTGTCATTGGGTCCTGAGGAGGAAATAGGCGGTGCTTTCCCCGGGCGGCTGTGTCACTTTCGGTTTCGGCTCTGTGGCTCCAGGACTCGGAGGTAAGTAACATTCTTCTTCTAACACTTTATTTGTCTAATTTATTGTCTGTCCAGTGTCCTGACCCCATCCATATACAGCAGCAAAATCCAAGATGGGTAGAAGAAGGGAGGTTACCGCTCGGGTGCAGCTGATGATCTCCTCACAGGATCCAAGACCAAGGGTGCAGCCAATGCATGTAACAATGCAAAAATAGTGAGAGACCTTGGACTGCCGCACTCCAAAAAAATATTTGTTCTTTTATTTAAGATAAAAACAATGAATACATGGCACAGCAAAGGAAACAGCTAATGTGAGCTGACGCGTTTCGCACTGAACTTCAGCGCTTAGTCATAGCTAACTAACACTTCTAAAACACCTCCAATATATACTCACAAATGCGTAATGAAGAAAAAGATAATTAAGACTCCAATTGGCCACCTGATTGAGCCACAAATGTGTTCAATCAGTTCAATTGGGAAATAAAATACAATCAGAAAATCAAAAAGTCTCTAATCACAAGACACACATATGCACATGCTCATTGCATAATTGTGTACCCACTTATGGTCCCAAACCTGTTTAACTAAACATAAATATATAAAGAATGTATAAAAAATATATAGAAACATAAAAGACTCTACATACACTTATGTGCACACGCACATGTATAATATGAAAATATGTGTAATATATATATATATATATATATATATATATATATCACCCGCCCTCGAGATATGCACAATATAAGGGGTACACATTTAAAAGGTTCGGTTGGGGAAGATGTTATTGATATAGATGTCTAGTGATGAGCCGAACACCCCCGGGTTCGGTTCACACCAGAACCCGCGAACGGACCGAAAGTTCGTACGAACATTAGAACCCTATTAAATACAATGGATGCGAACGTTCGAATTCTAAAGTGCTAATTATAACAACTATTATGCATGTTATTGTCCTAAAAAGGGTTTGGGAACCCGGGTTCTGCACCAGGGGACATGTATCAATGCAAAAAGAAGTTTTAAAAACGGTCGTTTTTCGGGAGCAGTCATTTTAATGATGCATAAAGTGAAAAAAAAAAGTCAAATATTCCTTTAAATATCGTACCTGGGGGGTGTCTAAAGTATGCCTGTGAAGTGCCACGTGTTTCCCGTGTTTAGAACTGTCCCTGCACAAAATGACACTTCTAAAGGAAAAAAAAGCCATTTAAAACTGCTTGCGGCTTTAATGTAATGTCTGGTCCCGGTAATATGGATGAAAATCTTTAAGAAAAATGGCATAGCTACCCCATGACCCCCCCCCCCCCCCCACCCCAGCCCATTACCAGCCCCTTTGGGTCTTGTATGGATATTAAGGGGAACCCCGCACATAAAATAAAAAAGGCCCTATATACTCTGAACAGCCGTATACAGGCGGTGCATACAAGACAGGGACTGTAGGTTTGTTCTTATGTAGAATGTGTTTGTAATTTTGAACAGGTACATTGTTGAAGTGTAGCTCCAGCCCAAAAATCTATTTTTCAACTTTTTGGAAAACATAGGTAAGGGTTATCACCCCTGTAACATTTGTTTTGCTGTCTGTGCCCCTGTTCATAACATTTCACCTCACTTTCCGTCCCAATGACAACTGTTTTTGAAATGTGGTGTTTTTCTTGAAACAAGGATTGCTGATAAAGCATCAGTACAGAGGAGACACCTTTCTCCCATATTTATTCTTACAGGAGAGAATTTTCCTTCCTAGTGGTAGATTTCCTCTCACTTCCTGTTGTCTTCTTGCGTTTGCAAGTAGGAGTCGTTTGTAAGTTGGATGTTTGAAAGTAGGGACCTGCCGTATATACTCTGCAGAAATAGGCCCCTTAGTTGTTGGTGTTGGCACAACACTGTAAGCACTCACAGTTACTCTTGGTTGGTGCTGGAACGCCCTGCTGTCAACTATAATATCAGGAATTTTAATTACATATAATTGTTGAACAGTGGTAGTAAAAATTGGGCCTTTGATGGTGGTGCTGGTGCCACAACACTGTAAGCCCTGACAGTTACTCTTGGTGGGTGCAGCAATGGGCCCTGCTGTGAATTATTAGATCAAGAATTGTAATTGCATGCCCCTGTTGAACAGGGGCTGAAAAATTGGGCCTTAGGCACTGGTGGCACAACACTACAACCCCTCACAGATACTGTACTTGGAGCACAGCAATGAGCCCTGTTGCAAATTATTGCTAAAAAAATTGTAATTACACGCCCCTGTAAAACAGGGGCTGAAAAATTGGGCCTTAGCCACTGGTGGCGGCACCCATAAACAAAAATGATCTTCCAAGCTATCATCAATCGTATCATTGAGGACTCGGAGGAGGAGGATAGCCAGTCAACATAACAGCACAGGCACTCAGCATCAGCATCAGTCTTGAAGGGATGTGACATGTTAAAATCAATTAGTCTGTTATATCAGCATCAGGTGTGTGGTAGCTGGTGGTGATCCAAGACTGGTTCATCTTGATGAAAGTCAGTCGATCAACCGAGTCGGTGGACAGGCGCACCCTGTGATCCGTGACAAATCCTCCAGCAGCACTGAATGTGCGTTCCGAAAGAACGCTGGATGCAGGACAGGCCAGTAGCTCAATTGCATACTGTGCAAGCTCTGGCCAGTGATCCATCCTCAAGACCCAGTAAGCCAGAGGATTTTCGGTAGGGAAGGTGTCCAAGTCTGACCTTGCCCCTAGATATTCCTGCACCATGTTTATCAGACGCTGGCGATGGTTGCTGGAACCGATCATACTTTGGGGCTGCGGACTAAAGAATTGTCTGAACGCATCGGTCAGACGGCCACCTTCCCCACCGCTCCTTCTTTGACTGGCCGAAGCCTCAGCAACTCGTTGTCCAGGACCAGGAGTTTGTAACCTCCCAGTCTCTGGGAACGCGTTGCACAGACCTTTCTGCAAGGCCTCCCGGAGTTGTCTCATCCTCTGCTCCCTCTGTGACGGTAACATAAGGTCCGCAACCTTACCCTTGTACCGTGGATCAAGGAGAGTGGCCAGCCAGTAATGGTCCCTCTCCTTGATCCGAAGAATACGAGGATCCTTCCGCAGACTTTGCAGGATCAGGGAGGCCATGCAGCGTAGGTTTGCTGAGGCATTCGCTCCGGAGTCCTCTGGGTCACTAAGGACGACATGATCCGCAGCCACCTCCTCCCAGCCACGTACAAGTCCACTGGTTTCTTGGGACTGTAAATCATCCCTAAAATACTGCTGCTGATGATGCTGAGTGCCAGCCTCCACCTCCATGCTGACACAATCCTCCTCCTCCTCCTCCTCCTCCTCCTCCTCTTCCTGTGCGATGGGTGGGACAGAAGGAACACTGTCTGGGTAAAGGGGGCCTTGAGAGGCAAGGAAGTCCTCCTCTTCCTGCCTCTGTTCTGCCTCAAGTGCCCTGTCCATTATTCCACGCAGCGTGTGCTCCAACAGGTGGACAAGACGTACAGTGTCACTGATGCATGCACTGTCACTGCTCACCATCCTCGTGGCCTCCTCAAATGGTGCCAGGACAGTGCATGCATCCCTGATCATGCCCCACTGGCGTGGAGAAAAAAAACCAAGCTCCCCTGACCCTGTCCTGGTGCCGTAGTCGCACAGGTACTCATTGATGGCCCTCTGCTGCGTGTGCAGCCGCTGCAGCATGGCCAACGTTGAGTTCCACCTGGTGGGCATGTCACATATAAGGCGGTTCTTGGGCAGGTTCAACTCCTTTTGCAGCTCAGCCAGGCGAGCACTGGCATTATAAGATCTGCGGAAATGCACACAGACTTTCCTGGCCTGCCTCAGGACATCCTGTAAGCCCGGGTACCTGCCCAAGAACCGCTGCACCACCAGGTTAAGGACGTGAGCCACACAGGGCACATGGGTCAGTTGTCCCTGTCGGAGGGCGGAGAGGAGGTTGGTGCCATTGTCGCAAACCACCATTCCTGGCTTAAGCTGGCGTGGCGTCAACCACCTCTCGGCCTGGCCCTGCAGAGCAGACAGGACCTCTGCCCCAGTGTGGCTTCTGTCCCCCAAACACACCAGCGCAAGCACGGCATGGCATCTTTTTGCCTGCTTACTTGCGTAGCCCCGTGAACGGCTATGGAGCACCGCTGGTTCCGAGGACAAACCACAGGAAGAGGCCATGGAGGAAGAAGAAGAGGAGGGGTGGAGGAGAGAGGTGTGTCACAACCAGTAGTAGCATTTTGGAGGCGTGGCGGTGGAACAACCTCCAACACTACTGCACCTTGTCCTGCATCCTTCCCAGCTGCCAAAAGAGTGACCCAATGGGCCGTGAAAGAAAGGTAACGTCCCTGTCCATGCCTGCTGGACCATGAGTCAGCGGTAATATGCACCTTACCGCTGACCGCCCTGTCCAGCGAGGCCAAGACATTGCCTTCCACATGCCGGTAGAGAGCCGGAATAGCCTTCCGTGAGAAAAAGTGTCGTTTGGGAACCTGCCACTGAGGAACCGCACATTGCACAAACTCACGGAAGGGGGCCGAGTCTACCAACTGAAAAGGCAGCAGTTGAAGCGCTAGCAATTTAGCCAAGCTAGCATTCAACCGCTGGGCATGTGGATGGCTGGGAGTGAACTTCTTTCGACGGTCCAGCAGCTGGGGCAGGGAAATTTGCCTGCTAGAATCGGACGTCGGTGTACTGCTAGCAGAGTGGCCGCAAGTACTTGGCTGTGACACACCTAATTCTACACCTTCATTCCTCTCAGTGCATGTTTCAGAGAGGACTGAAGTTATAGTGGGGTTGGAGATCCCAGCTGATGCGGTGCAAGGAGAGGTCCGCTTTGTTCTTTGGTGTGGGTCTTTGAGGTAGGCTTGCCAACGAGCTGCATGGCAGGTCAACATATGTCTGGTCAGGCATGTGGTACCCAAGCGGCTGATGTTTTGGCCAAGCGATATACGCTTGAGACATATGTTGCAAACAGCAGCTGTGCGATCTGATGCACTAGCCTCAAAAAAGGCCCACACCAAGGAACTTTTTGAATGACGGGCAGAGGCAGCGCCCTGCACAGGCGGAGCTCTGCGGTGTGATTCCGTCGGTGTACTGCCCTTACGCTGGCCACCAAAGGGCATCCTGCCTCGTTGGAGATGTGCCTCCTCCTCATCCTCCTCCTCCTCCTCTCTCCTATTAGGCACCCACGTGGAGTCAGTGACCTCATCATCCCCTCCCTCCTCATCACTGGAGCCAATCTGGCAGTATGCTGCAGCTGCTGGAACATGACTGCCAGATTGGTGTCCTTCTTGAGCATCCCCTCTGTCTGCTCTCACGCTACTGCCTTCCTGTAGCTGGGTTTCATCATCAGACCCTTCGAAACGCTGGGCATCCTCCTGGAGCATGTACCCAACACTGTGCTCAAACAGTTCGGGGGACTCCTCAGGAGGAGGACATGGTGGGTCTAGGGAAGGAGTGACTGATGATGAGTCTGACATTGATACCAGGGAAGAGGACGCTTTGGCAGCTGCTTTGCCAGTACCCTGAGCCTGGGTGAGAGAGGATGAGGAGGAGGAGGAGGGCTTGGTCATCCACTCTACCAAGTCTTCGGCATGATGTGGCTCAACATGTCCAGCTGCCGAAAAGAAGGACAAGCGTGTCCCATGGCCATGTGCTGATGACAATGCACCGCGTCCACGACCAGCACTGTTGCCCCCAGACACAGAGCCTGCTTGCCCTCTTTTATTGCCTCCTGACTGTCTGCCTCTCCTTGTTTGCCTTCCAGACATTCTAATAGATGGCCTGCAGGGAGATGGGAAAAAAGCAATAAGGGCTACCTTCAGGTGTCCTTCTCTGTCCCTTTACTTAAGGATTTCTAAATATGGTTGAGGATGATTGCTTTTGCACAGAATAGCACAACGACAATTTCCCTGACTGTCCAAAAAACAAGGATTTCAAAGATGGTTGATGAGGAATGCTTTAGCACACTATAGCACAAGGAGAATTCCCCTCACTTTCCTTCTTTGTCCCTAGAAACAAGGACTCGCACAGTGAAAGAAACTGACACTCTCCCTACCTAGAGTTTTCTGTCTCTAGAAAAAATGTTTTTTTAAAGCACACTATAGCACAAGGAGAATTCCCCTCACTTTCCTTCTTTGTCCCTAGAAACAAGGACTCGCAAGGTGAAAGAAACTGACACTCTCCCTACCTAGAGTTTTCTGTCCCTAGAATTTTTTTTTTTTTAAAGCACACTATAGCACAAGGAGAATTCCCCTCACTTTCCTTCTTTGTCCCTAGAAACAAGGACTCGCACAGTGAAAGAAACTGACACTCTCCCTACCTAGAGTTTTCTGTCCCTAGAATTTTTTTTTTTTTAAAGCACACTATAGCACAAGGAGAATTCCCCTCACTTTCCTTCTTTGTCCCTAGAAACAAGGACTCGCACAGTAAAACACACTGACACTCTCCCTACCTATCCTTCTCTTTCCCTAAACTAAAGGAATCCAGGTTAAGCAAGAAAGAAATAAATGTCACTGTCCCTGCCTATGCTTGTCTTTCCCTGCTCCGGAACACACTACACTAGGCCGCCGTGCTGGCGGCCTTTTATAGTGTGGGGCGTGTACTAAACACCCTCAGCAATAATTGGCCACAGGCATCCTGCCTGTGGCCAATCATTGCTCTCCTCGCTGCCGGCGCTGTGATTGGCCAAGCATGCGGGGTCACAGTGCATGCTTGGCCAATCACAGCGCCTGGATGACACTGCGATGGCGTAGTGCATTGTGGGCCGTTCGCGTCACTCGAATTTGGCGCGAACGGCCCAAATCGTTCGATCTTCGTCGAACGATCGAACAGCCGATGTTCGAGTCGAACGTATGTTCGACTCAAACACGAAGCTCATCCCTATAGATGTCATCTGTGAAAGTATATATGTGTGCTACATGTGAAAACATGGACCTGTGATTGCCATGCATGAATGAGTGTGAATGAAAAAAAAAAAAAAATTATATTTGTGAATGAATGAAAAGTGAATGTGGATAGAGATCTCAAGTTTAAACCAGAAAACCAGGGAACAAGAGGGAATACATGGTGCTAATGGTGCTGCATGTGTGGGGGAGTGCTGTGTGAATGTCGGGGAAAGGGCATGAAGGAAGATGACAGATGACATCTATATCAATAACATCTTCCCCAACTGAACCTTTTAAATGTGTACCCCATATATTGTGCATATCTCGAGGGCGGGTGATAGATAGAGATATATATATATATATATATATATATATATATATATATATATATATATATATACACATATTTTCATATTATACATGTGCGTGTGCACATAAGTGTATGTAGAGTCTTTTATGTTTCTATATATTTTTTATACATTCTTTATATATTTATGTTTAGTTAAACAGGTTTGGGACCATAAGTGGGTACACAATTATGCAATGAGCATGTGCATATGTGTGTCTTGTGATTAGACTTTTTGATTTTCTGATTGTATTTTATTTCCCAATTGAACTGATTGAACACATTTGTGGCTCAATCAGGTGGCCAATTGGAGTCTTAATTATCTTTTTCTTCATTACGCATTTGTGAGTATATATTGGAGGTGTTTTAGAAGTGTTAGTTAGCTATGACTAAGCGCTGAAGTTCAGTGCGAAACGCGTCAGCTCACATTAGCTGTTTCCTTTGCTGTGCCATGTATTCATTGTTTTTATCTTAAATAAAAGAACAAATATTTTTTTGGAGTGCGGCAGTCCAAGGTCTCTCACTATTTTTGCATATACAGCAGCACCTTGTGCTGTATGTATTCTCAGCCTGTGATTCGGACTGAGAGTGAGGGAAGAGGGAGGGGGAGGGAGCCGTGCTTCACCCGACAATCTGCTGGAGCCTTCAATACACATCTCCTGTATCTGTGAGGGGCTCCTAGAACTGCGTCCTACAGCCCTGCTTTACAGGTCTCTTATATCAATCTGTCTGTCTCCCTCTCTCTCTCTTTATCTATCTATCTATCTATCTATCTATCTATCTATGTAATGTATGTATGTATGTATGTATGTATCTATCTAGCTATGTAATGTATGTATGTATGTATGTATGTATGTATTGTGAGGGGGTTAGCTCGGCAGCGGGTGTGTGTGACCCCCGGGATGGGCTCCCCACACAAAAACAGGCCCAGCAAACGGAGGTTGTGGTTTTCAAAATCAAAAAGGTGCGGTTTATTTTCTATTTACAGTGACAAAACACAGCAAAGCAAAAGAAACATAAATAAAATAAATCCTGGTCAACTTGACCTCTGACTAAACATACAGGTTTCCTAACTAACAACTGGGATCAGCCTAGTGCTGTCCTAGTCCCTAAGTCCCTGGTTTTAAATGTCCAAGCAAATAGCCACACAGGCTTTGTCTCACCGCACAGGGGTTCACTCTCCCTAGACAGTCCACACAGGTCTGGTTCCAGGCATGAGCTAACACCTAATGAATCTGGGAGTTTTTATAGAGGCCTAAATGAGCTGACAAGCTTCAGCTGGTCTCATCAACTCCCTGTCTGCACGACGCCCCACACTCTCCCTAGAGGTATGAGTCATCCATGAGCCCACTAGCCTCAGCTGGGCTTATACAACTCTCCACCTAGTTGTATAAGTCGGCGTAAAGCCTGAATCTGGGCAAAATATATCTACCCCCCTGGATGCAACCAGGTGACTTTACCTTCCTGCTGTCACAGTATGTATGTATGTAGCTATGTATGTATGTATGTATCTATCTAGCTATGTAATGTATGTATGTATCTATCTATGTATCTATCTATCTACAGTGGGGATCGAAAGTTTAGGCACCCCAGGTAAAAATGTGTATTAATGTGCATAACGAAGCCAAGGAAAGCCAAACTTTTGCAGACACCATTTTTTAGTTTTCTGTAATTTTGAAAGTGTAAATGATGGAAATAAAATCTAACTTTTTTTGACATATTATAAGAATGTCTAATCTGTAATTAGATGCCATTTGGAGATTTTTCCATCTTTCCTTGGCTTCGTTGTGCACATTAATACACATTTTTACCTGGAGTGCCCAAACTTTCGATCCCCACTGTATCTATCTATCTATGTATGTATCTATGTATGTATCTATGTATGTATCTATGTATGTATCTATGTATGTATCTATGTATGTATCTTTCTATCTATCTATCTATGTATGTATCGATCTATGTATGTATGTTTTCTATCTATCTACCTAATTATCTATCTGTATATCTATCTATCTGCATAGCTGTATATCTATTTATGTATCTGTCACTGTCTGTCCTATCCAATCTATCCCTCTGTCTGTTTGCAGGGTGGGGGGGGGGGGTTGGTTGGGGTTTTGTTTGCGCCCCCCCCCCCCCAAAAAAAATGGAGCACCAGCCGCCACTGGCTGGGAGACTAGCTTGTAAAATAAAGTTTTTGCAATGTTACTATGTCAGGACTTCAAAGGGTTCTCACCCCTCACCCCCATACACAATACATACATACAGTCCTTACCACTTCCCCCCCACCATACACTATCTATATACAGGTGATACTTGAAAAAATTTGAATATCGTGCAAAAGTTAATTTATTTCACGAATGCAACTTAAAAGGTGAAACTAATAGACATGTGCACACTGAAATATTTCGTTTCGGAATTTTTTTTTTTTGTCCGAAAAATTAATTTATTTAGTTACTCCCGAAATTCGTTTTTATGTATTTAGTTTTTCGTTAGAAATTGCATTCGTCTGAAAATCTGAATTAATTAAGGTCGAATCTGTCATTGAAGGCTTATGGTGTCTGTCGAATGTTCAAAGAAGATTCGACGGAGCAGCGAAACTGTACAACGCTGCAATCATACATTTCCGGTCGAATGTTCCGCCTACAAGCTATAGTAAAATTCTAATGTTGTACGACTAGTAATTACATTTATTAATTACTATTACTGGTCAACCAACATTAGAATTCTTCTATAGCCTATGGGCGGATGCATTTGACCAGAAATGTACGATTGCGGCGTCGTACAGTTTAGCTGCTCGGTGGAATCTTCTAACTTTTGACAGACACAATAAGCCTTCAATGACAGATTCGACGTTTGTATGTTTTTCGATGCTTTGTCGAATCTTCGTCGTTCATGTTGAATTGTCAAGTTAGTTCTAGCTATTTTACTGCTCCTCCTCTTTGGTTACAATCAGCCAATAACATTCATCATCATCATCATTATTTTTATTTTACTTCCCCCACCCAATTCCAGCAGCAATCTTTTCTCTCTATGTCGAATCTTTTCTCTCTATAATGTCGAATCTTTTCTCTCTATGTAGAATAATCTTGGACCAATAGAGTTAAGGTTAGGCACATTCGACCACAGGTTCGATAGACACAGATTGTTATTGTCAGCGTCACGTCAAATCTCCTATCTATATCGAACTGTTGTCTCAACAAAAACGAAAATAAAGCATTTGTTTATGTCGGATCTTTCGGTTTTCGGATTCTGTGCTTTCGTTTTCGTTTGTTAAAGCGATAACAAAAATACCTGAAATTTGGACGAAAATGCATTCGGACGAAAACTAATGCACATGACTAGAAACGAATATATGAGATAGACTCATTACATGCAAAGCAAGATAGTTCATGAAAACCCCAAATCCACAATCTCAGAAAATTAGAATATTACATGCAATCAATACAACAAGGATTGTACATGGAACAATATCGGACCTCTGAAAAGTATAAGCATGCATATGTACTCAGTACTTGGTTTGGACCCCTTTTGCAGAAATTACTGCCTCAATGCGGTGTGGCATGGAAGCTATCAGCCTGTGGCACTGCTGAGGTGTTATGGAAGACCAGGATGCTTCAATCGCGGCCTTCAGCTCTTCTGCATTGTTCGGTCTCATGTCTCATCTTTCTCTTGGCAATGCCCCATAGATTCTCTATGGGGTTCAGGTCAGGCGAGTTTGCTGGCCAATCAAGCACAGTAATCCCACGGTCATTGAACCAGGTTTTGGTGCTTTTGGCAGTGTGGACAGGTGCCAAGTCCTGCTGGAAAATGAAGTCAGCATCCCCATAGACCTCGTCTGCGGAAGGAAGCATGAAGTGCTCCACAATCTCCTGGTAGACGGCTGCGTTGACCCTGGACTTAATGAAGCACAGTGGACCAACACCAGCAGATGACATGGCTCCCCAAATCAACACAGACTGTGGAAACTTCACACTGGACTTCAAGCATCTTGCAGTGTGCCCTTCTCCATTCTTCCTCCATACTCTGGGTCCTTGGTTTCCAAATGAGATGCAAAATTTGCTCTCATCAGAAAAGAGGACTTTGGACCACTGAGCAACAGACCAGGCGTGTTTTTCTTTAGCCCAGGTAAGACGCTTCTGACGTTGTTTGTTTGTTGTTCAGGAGTGGCTTGACAAGCAGAATATGACATTTGAAGCCCATGTCCAGGATCCGTCTGTGTGTGGTGGCTCTTGATGCACTGACTCCAGCCTCAGTCCACTCCTTGTGAAAGTCCCCAACACTTTTGAATGGCCTTTTCCTGACAATCCTCTCCAGGCTGTGGTCATCCCTGCTGCTTGTGCACCTTTTTCTTCCACACTTTTCCCTTCCACATAACTTTCTATTACTGTGCTTTAAAACAGCACTTTGGGAACATTCAACTTCTTTTGCAATTACCTTTTGGAGGCTTTCCCTCCTTATGGAGGGTGTCCATGATGGTTTTCTGCACAACTGTCAGGTCAGCAGTCTTTCCCATGATTGTGATTCCTACGAAACCAGACTGAGAGACCATTTAAAGGCTCGGGAACCCTTTGCAGGTGTTATAGCTTAATTAGCTGATTAGAGTGGGACACTTTGAGCCTAGAATATTGCACCTTCTCACAATATTCTAATTTTCTGAGATTGTGGATTTGGGGTTTTCATGAGCTGTAAGCCATAATCATCACAATTATGACAAATCACTGCTTGAACTATCTTGCTTTGCATGTAATGAGTCTATCTCATATATTAGTTTCATCTTTTAAGTTGCATTAGTGAAATAAATGAACTTTTGCATATTATAATTTTTCGAGTATCACCTGTATACAGTCCCACCCCATACACCATCCATATATCCAGTCCCCCCCCATACACCATCCATATATCCAGTCCCCCCCCATACACCATCCATATATACAGTCCCCCCCATACACCATCCATATATACAGCCCCCCCATACACCATCTATTCAGTATCTCACAAAAGTGAGTACACCCCTCACATTTTTGTAAATATTTTATTCTATCTTTTCATGTGACAACACTGAAGAAATTACACTTTGCTACAATGTAAAGTAGTGAGTGTACAGTTTGTAAAACAGTGTACATTTTCTGTCCCTTCAAAATAACTCATCACACAGCCATTCATGTCCACTGGAGTCCTTTTCCACTTCTCCATGACGACATCATGGAGGTGGTGGATGTTAGAGACCTTGCGCTCCTCCACCTTGCATTTGAGGATGCCCCACAGATCCTCAATAGGGTTTAGGTCTGGAGACATGATTGTCCAGTCCATCACTTTTACCCTCAGCTTCTTTAGCAAGGCATTGGTCGTCTTGAAGGGGTGTTTGGGGTCGATATTCTGTTGGAATACTGCCCTGCGGCCCAGTCTCTGAAGGGAGGGGATCATGCTCTGCTTCAGTATGTCACAGTACATGTTGGCATTCATGGTTCCCCCAATGAACTGTAGCTCCCCAGTAGGGATGAGCCGAACAGCCCCCGGTTCGGTTCATTGCAGAACATGCGAACACGCAAAAAGTTTGTGCGAACACCATTAAAGTCTATGGGACACAAACGTGAAAAATCAAAAGTGCTAATTTTAAAGGCTAATATGCAAGTTATTGCCATAAAAAGTGTTTGGGGACCCGGGTCCTGCCCCAGGGGATATGTATCAATGCAATTTTTTTTTTTTAAACGGCCGTTTTTTCGGGAGCAGTGATTTTAATAATGCTTAAAGTGAAACTATAAAAATGAAATATTCCTTTAAATATTGTGCCTGGGGGTGACTATAGTATGCCTGTAAGGTGGCACAGTTTTCCCGTGTTTAGAACAGTCCCGCTGCAAAATGACATTTCTAAAGGAAAAAAAGTCACTTAAAACTGCTAGCGGCTGTAATGTATTGTTGGCTCCCAGCAATATAGATGAAAATTATTGAGAAACGTCATGGGTCCCCCCCCCCAGTCCATTACCAGGCCCTTTGGGTCTGGTATGGATATTAAGGGGAACCTCGCACCCACATTAAAAAAAAGGCGTGGGGCCCCCAGGCCCAATATACTCTGGAAAGCACTATACAGGCATTCCCCGGGTTACAAACAAGACATGGACTGTAGGTTTCTTCTGTTGAATCTGTTTGTAATTTTGAACAGGTAAATTTTTTAAGTGTAGCTCCAGCCAAAAAATCTATTTTTAAGCTTTTTGGATAGCATAGGGAAGGGTTATCACCCCTGTAACATTTGTTTTGCTGTCTGTGCCCCTGTTCAGAAGATTTCACCTCACTTACTGTCCCAATGACAATTGGATTTTGAAAATTTTGGGTTATTAGGGAAACAAGAATTGGTGATAAAGCATCAATGGAGACACCTTTTTCCCATATTAACTCTTACAGCACTGTAACCCCTCACAGTTACTCTTGGTGGGCGCAGGAACGGGCCCTGCTGTAATATATTAGATAAAAAATTGTAATTAAACAGGAGCAGAAAAATTGGGCCTTAGGCAGTGGTGGCGGTGGTACCACAACACTGTAACCCCTCACAGTTACTCTTGGTGGGCGCAAGAACGGGCCCTGCTGTGAACAGCAACGGCGTCCCTAATAGGTAAAGCTAATAAAGTTGTAGCCAAGTTCCCACTTGGCTACAACTTTATTACCTTTACCTATTAGGGACACCGTTGCTGTTTGGACCATCTACTGCTATTGTGAGCCGGGAACCTGGAGTGTGGTGAGATTTACCAGCATAAAACACACCTCAGGTCCGCCGTGGCCACTTAGCACCGCAGAGCCAATCTTACACTGTTGATTGCTGTGAATTTTATTTGAAGCTCTTTTTTCACTTTTTACATGTGAGTTGAATGATTGAAGTGTTGCTGTGATTTTATTAAACTGGAGTTACAATTATACACTATTGGAGCACTTTTTAAAATTTGATGCAGGGTTCCCCTTAATATCTGTCATGGAAATCCCCTATTCAGCCGCTGCAGCCCTGCGCGCATGCGCGGTGGAATGACGCTTCGGCGCATGTGCAATGGTGCGCGAATTGCGCACGCACATGCGCAATGGCGCACCAATCAGAACTCTGACAGGCCTATTTAAAGAAGCCTAGTGGCGCTGACAGGTTGCTGGCTTGTCGTCAGCTTCCTGCCTTGTACGTGGTTTCCTGTATACACGTCTAAACCTTTGTTGTGACCCGGATCGACCTGACTACGCTGCTTCTCTCCTGGACCTGACCTTTGGCTTGCCTCTCGGACCTCTTTTGCCTGCCCGCTGTGTTTGACCCTCAGCCTGTGACTCGGACTTTCTACCAATCTCCAATCCCTGATCTCCTGCTTGTATTCCGGATTTGCTACTTGCCTCCAGCTCTGATTACCTGCTTCGTATTCCTGGACTGATCACTTGTCTACTGTGTTAGACCCTCGGCCTGCACCCTCAGTACCTGTTTCTACAGCCAGTATCTGGACTTAGTGTACCCGCTTGGACCCTGTAGTGCCCTGGACTTGTGTCTTTGTTTGGATCTTGTGAGAGCCCTCATCAGCCTGGTGTTAGGCCCTCAGCCTGTTCCTGGTCACCCGATCCTCTACCAAGACTTCCTCACCTGCTGGTAGCCAGTGCCTCTTCGCGCCATCCTCTCCCTGTTCCACCTCCAGGGGGCGGAGTGCGCCAAGTCGCAAGGGTGAACCACTCTCGGCATCTCGGCCTTGTTAAGTACACCCGTGACAATATCCATACCAGGCCTGAAGGGCCTGGTAATTGAATTTGGGGGGGACCCTCACGCATTTATTTTTATTATCAATGACTTTTCTCTGTATTGCCGGGAGCTGACAATTCATTATAGCCGTGAGTGGTTTTAAATGGCTTTTTTTCCTTCAGAAATGAAATTTTGTGCAGGGACAGTTCTAAGCAAGGGAAACAAGCGCTGCTTTACAGGCATACTATACACCCCCCCCCCCCCCCCAGGTACGAAATTTAAAGGAATAGTTCACTTTTTATTTTTCACTTTATGCATTATTAAAATCACTGCTCCCGAAAAAACTGCCCTTTTTAAAACTTTTTTTTGCATTGATACATGTCCCCTGGGGCAGGACCCGGGTC
Source organism: Rana muscosa (assembly GCA_029206835.1). NCBI lineage: Eukaryota > Metazoa > Chordata > Amphibia > Anura > Ranidae > Rana > Rana muscosa. The sequence continues at coordinate 189,823,397 of CM055120.1, read as the reverse complement.
CCCAAACACTTTTTAGGACAATAACTTGCTTATTAGCCTTGATAATTAGCACTTTTGATTTCGAACGTTCGAGTCCATTGTATTTAATAGGGTTCTAAAGTTCACGCAAACTTTAGGTCTGTTCGCAGGTTCTGGTGCGAACCGAACAGGGGGGTGTTCGGCTCATCCCTACCTGGGAAGGCAGCAGAGGGTGGTGGGAGGGGGAGGACCATCTCCTGCCGCCTGTAAGACCCCTTTCACACTGGGGTGGTTTTAAGGAGCTTTATCGCTAGAAATAGCCTCTGCAAAGTGCCTGAAAACCACCCCCCATTCATTCCAGTTTGTCTTTTCACACTGGGGATGTGCGCTTGCGGACATTCCGAAAAGTCCTGCAAGCTGCATCCTTGGGGCAGGATGGGAGCGCTGTATTTAACGCTCCCAAAACGCCCTGCCCATTAGAATGAATGGACAGCGCTTTCAAAGCGCCTTAAAAGCGATTGGAAGGCGCCGCAAAACGGGAGTTTTTAACCCTTTTTTTTTGGCTAGCGACCGAAAAGAGGTACAAAAGTGCCGCTTAAACACTGGCGAACCAGAAGGATTTACCCCCTTAATGACCAGGCCATTTTTTTGCGAAACGACACTGCGTTGCTTTAACTGACAATTGCGCAGTCGTGCAATGCTGTACCCAAACAAAATTTATGTCTTTTTTTTCCACAAGTAGAGCTTTCTTTTGGTGGTATTTGATCACCTCTGCGGTTTTTATTTTTTGGGCTATAAATAAAGAGCGACAATTTTGAGAATTTTTTTTTTTTTTTTTTTACTTTTTGCTATAATACATATCCCCAAAAAAATATAAAAAAACAAATTTATTCATCAGTTTAGGCCGATATATATTCTTCTACATATTTTTGGTAAACAAAATTGCAATAGGCGTATTTGATTGGTTTGCACAAAAGTTATCGCATTTACAAACTATGCAATAGATTTAGGGACTTTTATTTATTTTTATTGTTTTTACTGGTAATGGCGGCGATCTGTGATTTTTAGCGGGATTGCGACATTGGGGTGGACAAATCTGACCCCAAATTACACTTTTCCGGGACCAGTGACATTATTACATTGATCAGTGCTATTAAAAATGCACTGATCAATGTAAAAATGGCACTGGCAGGGAACGGTTAACACTAGGGGGCGATCAAGCGGTTAACTGTGTTCCCTAGGTGTCTTCTAACTGTAGGGGGATGGGCTGCCTGGGACATAACAGAGATCACTGTTCTCGATGACTGGGAATAGTAGATCTCTGTAATGTCATCTGTCAGAATGGGGATCCACCTTGTTTACAAAGGCAGATCCCCATTCTGCCTCTGTACTAGGCGATCGAGGGTCGCTGGACGGACATCAAGTCCGCCCGACCCGCAGGCACGCTCCCGCAGCATACAGTGGGTGCAAGAGCCCGCAACTGTGCCTGTGCAAACCGACGTGCAATGACGGCGATTCGCACAGGGGACCCAACCTTGTCCTGCGGCGGCTGGACCTTAGGTGGTTAAACAGCGCTAAAGCGCTGTTAAAATAAGTGGCGCTTTAGCGCTAACGGCTGGCAATTTCAGTGTAAAAGTAGCCTAAAAGCGATCCAGTGGCTAATTTGAAAAGTATAGGTACTGGAATGAAGCCTGTAGCTGCAGGCATTATCCCGGTATAACCACTGCAACTCAAGGATGTCCCTGCACGTCATTTGCATATGTTATCTCCACTTCCACATCTCCACATCTTCACTTCCTGCCAATTAAACCAGTTGTTCTATTAAATATATTTGCAGACATGCAAGGTAAATATTGGTTTATCAAAAACATTAAATAACCATGGAATGCCACAAGATGCCACAAGATATCAACTAACAGACTGATCATGTTTGTTTCACAGCGTTATGATTACATTTCCTAACAGTTTGACAAATGATTACAATATACGTAAGATTGTCAGTGACTTACCTCCTGGTTCTGTCGGTCTTGTAATATGTTCAGATGCTGCACAAAGGTCTCTTCCCTTTTCATCTTTATTGCATGCTTGAACTTGTATGATATATATCGTAAATGGCTGCAAATTTTTAAAAATGTATTCCTCCATGTCTTCAACTCCTTCTTTACTTTCATCTAGAAACAGAATGCAGCTTCTTGTTAGGGTAAAAAGTAGACATGTGCACAACCAAAAAATTAGTTTCCTATCGTTTCGTTTCGTCTCGTTCCGTATGTTCGTAAAGATTCGTAATTTCGTAAGACGCGAGTTTTCCTATTCGGACTCGTTCGTATGTTCGTAAGTTTAATTTTCGTTGATACTGAATGATTCGTAGTTCTGTCTAAGTTATTTTCGTTGATTTGAAATTCGTAATTTTGTTGATATTGAATGATTCGTATTTCTGTTTAAGTTATTTTCGTACTTTCGTAACAGTTTGATTTTCGTTGATACTGAACGATTCGTAATTCGTAATTTTGTTAGATAATAATTTTCGTTTTTCTGTACACTACTCTGCCGTTTCTGTTGATTCGTAACATTGTTATGTTTTCCTTGATTCGAGTCTACTACCGTGCTTCGAATGGATTCGTAATTTTTTTTATACTTTCGTAAATACATCTCGGCGCGGTCATTCGCAATCTCGCGTTACTAGTTATTTTTATTTTCAACACGCGGCTATAGCCGCGTGTTGAAAATGAAACTAAAATACGTCCACGTGCTTCGAATGCATTCGTACTCCCGTAAATACATCGCGGCCATTCGCAATCTCGTATTTTTGTTTCGTTTTCAACAAGCGGCTATAGCCTCCGCCCCTGTACGCCATTTTGAGAGGGTGTAAGTGGTGTGGTGAGGGAGGAGCAGAGAGCAGTGCAGAGAGTGATATTGTGGTTTTTGTAGTTGTTTTTGTGTGGTTTGGTGGTTTTATTGCAATTAGAATGTCTGGGAGTGAGAATGGACGTGTGAGTCTTGTAAGTGAGAATGTTGGTGTTAGTGAGTGTGTTGGTATGAGAGTTTGTGTTGGTGTGACTGAGAGTGGAGGGATTGAGGACTGGAGTATTCTTATTTTACCGGTCCATGCAAAAAAATATATATACTAATCTACTTCTCCTACCATGAATACGTAGTATATGCTGCCTGGGCTGGCCTAGTAGTGGCACTGGCTAACACAACAAAAAAAATAGGTAGGGGCAGACAGACAGCAATATAATAAAACACAGTCCCAGAAAAGGGAAAAAAACTAACTTTAGAAAATCCTAGGAGTAATAGAAATAGTAAGAAATTTATAATTTCTATATCAATCTCTTTGAATGACTCACAAATCAAACACCACCCACACCCTGTCTAGAATGTAGTCTGACAAAGAAGAAAAATACAATATGTCAGAGATATTACATAAATAAAATTATAAATTAGAATGTAGACTCTAGAATCTCAATCTAATATCCTTAAACAAAGAATTTCTCTCTCCCAAGTAAAATATTTACTCACAAAATCCAACAGAACAGTGCAACCTACCCAACCACACCCTATCTGGACTCTGGATGGAATGCACTGCAGTCTAACACAGAAAAACACACATACACACACATTATAGCACATGTCTATAAGAAACAAGCTCATTGGGGGAAGAGACAACCTCTTCAGGGGAAGGGACAAGCTTATTGGCCATTGGCCAAAGTCCAGAACTAATTCAGAACTAACGAAATAGAATTTAAGTTTTTACGAATTGTCGTTTTCATTTCCGTTTTCCGAAGATTCGTAATTTTTTTTCCGTTCATTTTGATATTCGTTAATATGGATCTTTGTTCGTTATTCGTTGTTTTGTTTTTCGAATATTCGTAATATCTCGTTTTCGTTCATTTTTATTTTCGTTATTTTTTATCTTTTTTCTGTGTTTTCGTTGTTTTTATGTTTTAGTTTTTCACTTTTTCGTTTTTTGTTTGTTTCAAATTTACTAAATTCGTATTTAATTTGTTTTCCATATTCGTTCGTTTAGATTATTCGTTACATAGTTACATAGTTAGTCAGGTTGAAAAAAGACAAAGTCCATCCAGTTCAACCATAAAAAAATAACTAAAATAAAATTAAAAAATATCGTGCAATCCCATATACCCAATTCTATACCCACAGTTGATCCAGAGGAAGGCAAAAAACCCCAGCAGAGCATGATCCAATTTGCTACAGCAGGGGAAAAAATTCCTTCCTGATCCCCCGAGAGGCAATCGGATTTACCCTGGATCAACTTTACCTAGAACTGTTAGTACTCAGTTATATTATGTACATTTAGGAAAGTATCCAGGCCTTTCTTAAAGCAATCTACTGAGCTGGCCAGAACCACCTCTGCAGGGAGTCTGTTCCACATTTTCACAGCTCTTACTGTGAAGAAACCTTTCCACATTTGGAGATGAAATCTTTTTTCTTCTAGACGTAAAGAGTGCCCCCTTGTTCTCTGTGTTGACCGTAAAGTGAATAACTCATCACCAAGTTCACTATATGGACCCCTTATATATTTGTACATGTTAATCATATCCCCCCTTATTCTCCTTCTCAAGAGTGAATAAATTTAGTTCCTCTAATCTTTCTTCATAGCTGAGCTCCTCCATGCCTCTGATCAGTTTGGTTGCCCTTCTCTGCACTTTCTCCAGTTCCCCGATATGCTTTTTGAGAACTGGTGCCCAAAACTGAACTGCGTATTCCAGATGAGGCCTTACTAATGATTTGTACAGGGGCAAAATGATATCTCTCTCTCTGGAGTCCATACCTCTCTTAATACAAGAAAGGACTTTGCTCGCTTTGGAAACCACAGCTTGGCATTGCATGCCATTATTGAGCTTATGATCTACCAAAACCCCCAGATCCTTCTCCACTACGGATACCCCCAGTTGTATTCCCCCTAGTATGTATGATGCATTCATATTCTTAGCCCTCAAGTGCATAACTTTACATTTATCAACATTAAACCTCATCTGCCACATAGTCGCCCAATTAGACAGAGCATTGAGGTCGGCTTGTAAATTGGCTACATCCTGTAAGGACGTTATTCCACTGCATAGCTTGGTGTCATCTGCAAAGACTGAAATGTTACTTTTGATCTCAGACCCAATATCATTTATAAAGATATTAAAAAGTAAGGGTCCCAGCACTGAACCTTGGGGTACACCACTGATAACCTTGGACCATTCAGAGTAAGAATCATTAACTACTACTCTCTGAATTCTGTCTTTTAGCCAGTTTTCTATCCATTTACAAACTGATATTTCCAATCCTGTAGACTTTACCTTACACATGAGCCGTGTGTGGGGAACTGTATCAAACGCTTTTGCAAAATCCAAGTATACCACGTCCACAGCCACGCCTCTGTCCAAGGTTTTACTTACCTCTTCATAAAAAGAAATCAGGTTTGTCTGACAACTTCTGTCTTTCATGAATCCATGCTGTCTGTTGCTTAAATAGTTTTTTTTCCAGCAAGAACTCATCTATGTGGTCTTTTATTAATCTCTCCAGTATCTTCCCAACTATGGAAGTTAAACTAACAGGTCTATAGTTACTTGGTAAAGACTTTGTTCCCTTTTTTAAATATAGGCACCACATTGGCCCTGCGCCAATCCAGTGGTACTATTCCTGTCATTAATGAGTCCCTAAAAATTAGATACAATGGCTTTGAAATTACAGAGCTCAATTCTTTTAGGATCCGTGGGTGTATGCCATCTGGTCCAGGTGCTTTATCCACCTTTATTCTGTCTAAATATTTCTGGACCATATCACTTTTGAGCCATTGTGGATTTGAGGCTGTGTCACTACCACCCCCATTATGGACCTGAACTCCCCCATGCTCCATTGTATACACAGAGCTGAAGAAAGTATTTAATAAATTAGCCTTCTCTTTGTCCCCAGTCACCCACACTAGATTATTTTGTAAAGGGCCTACATGCTCTGACTTGACCTTTTTACTATTAATATATTTGAAGAATTTTTTGGGGTTTGTCCTACTATCTTTTGCAATCTGTCGTTCGTTTTGAATTTTTGCATCCTTGATTTCCTTTTTACATATCCTGTTATATTCTTTGTAACATTTAAACGACACTAGTGTTCCTTCATTTTTATATTTTTTAAAAGCGCTTTTCTTATTGTTTATAGCTTTTTTTACTTTAACTGTGAGCCACATAGGTTTTATTTTTAGCCTTTTAAACTTATTGCCCATGGGAATATACTTTGCAGTGAGTTCACAAACAGTCTTTTTGAAGAATTCCCATTTCTGTTCTGTGCCCATTGATGCCAATATTCTCTCCCAGTCTAAGTCCTGGAGAGCAGCCCTCATCCTTGGAAAATTTGCTTTATTGAAATTAAGTGTTTTTATCCTTCCTGCATGTATTTCTTGCTTACAGCTAACATCAAATGAAATCATGTTATGGTCACTGCTACCCAGGTGTTCCTTTATCTGAACATTAGTAATATGCTCTGCATGGTTTGAGATTACCAGGTCCAACAGAGCATCATTCCTAGTTGGGGCCTCAATAAACTGGACCATAAAATTGTCCTGCAATAGGCTTATAAATTTTTGCCCTTTAACTGTCCCAGCAGTGCCATTACTCCAGTCAATTTCTGGGTAGTTAAAATCCCCCATTATTACCACCGTCCCAGCCCTTGCAGCCCTTTCCATCTGTGCAAGGAGCTGAGTCTCCACCTCCTCATTAACATTGGGTGGTCTATAACAAACTCCAATGATTAACTTTGAACTACGCACATCTGTATGCAGTTCCACCCATAATGCTTCAGCCTCATCACACTCTCCATCAACCAGATCCTCTTTCACACTCGCTTTGAGATCACTTCTCACATAGAGACAGACCCCGCCACCTTTCCTTTTTGCCCAGTCTCTCCGAAAGAGTGCATAGCCAGGAATATTAATAATCCAGTCATGTGAGGATTGAAGCCATGTTTCAGCAATACCGATTACGTCATAGCTCTCCTCATGCACCAGAGCTTCCAACTCACCTATTTTGCTTGGCAGACTTCTGGCATTGGTGAACAAACACTTTAATGTATTACATTTTTCTCTGGTATTTTTCATATAATTTTTAGTAGTACAAATGGCACTATAGTTTCCAATGGCTGTTTGCAACATGGGAACTTTCTTGTCACCTGCCATAACCCTCCCCCCATCTATCCCCATTCCACTCTCCATTAATGTCTGACCACTAACTGACCTGTGTGCCCGATGTAATTCTAGTTCACCCTCCCCCTCTGGACTTTTTGGAACTGTTCTGGTGTCTGCATATTCGTTGTTCGTTTGTAATGTTATCGAACCGTTCGTTCATTCGTATGTTTACGAATCAACGAATATAACGAATTTTGACGGATAACGAATTCGTAACTAAACGAATTGCACATGTCTAGTAAAAAGCAAGATATTTAGCGTGTCATATTTGATCTTTACATTCTTACTATGTTCTATACATTTATGTAGAGGTTTTGTAATATCTATTAATAGTACTTATCCTTACTACATACATAATAAACAATGCACGAGACACATAATGTTACGTCATACATAAATCCTAGAAAAACCACACGCAAATCCCTCAAGTATCATCATACTGTACACATCTCGTACAATCTGCCTCTTGAATGAGTCTTTTCATCTCTTTCTCCAGGTTGACTCAAACAGGATGAACAAACCAGTCACAATTTAGTCCACAATTTAGTCCACTGCCAGTTTGCACAAATACCTGCCTTGGGGAAAAGTACTGCACATCAGAAAAATTTTATGGTGTTTTAGGGTGTTTTATTGGGTGTTTAAGGCTAGAGGGTGAGATAAATGGCACATGTATGGCAAACTTTTCAGGCCATTTGCCATTTGTCAAATTGTCCATGACCCAATAAGCCATGGACTCAGAGAATTATCATTTCAGAGATAAGGCATAACCATCTTGTCCAGCTACTAGAAAAATATTGACTATTATTAATTCAAGTTCAGAGTCAAAATGAAGTAATAATTATTTTATTCTTTTCTAATCCTTGTGCTAACACAACACTAGTAAAAAAAAATGTTTAGTGATATTCCTTTCCAACTGTATACCTGTATATGATAACAAAATGTAAATGTCCATTCCTCTCCTACTCTTTCTGTATTTGATGGCGTGTGGCTTGCGCTGCTCATTTGATAATAGTCGCTTGGCATTGGCGGTCAGTGAATGTCTTCTATTGCCCTTAACAATAACCTCCTTTTATATTTATAGTTTTAGTTTTTTGTCCCCTTTCAAGAGTAAGTTAGATTAAAAAAAACTAAATGAGGAAGGGACTTTAAAGGCACCAATTTAAACACATGATTGTATCAAATGTAGAAAAGTTTATTATACATACAATTAAAACCGATGTGAAAATAAAAAATCATCCACACGAAAACTACATGTTACATGTGATAACAGAGCATTCCTCAAAGGAGCAGCACAGCCCAATGGGACCCCTACGCGTTTCAACTCTCTGAATCTTCTTCAGGGGTTTCTTTATTTGAGATTACAATGAATGGATTCTACAAAATAAATGTCAATCAATGACATGCAATAAAAAATGCTGTATACATATATACAGTAAATACCATATCATCTATATAAATGTAACTCACAATATGTGGATTGAAAGAAGAATACAGTCAGTCCCCGACTTACGAACGCAATAAGGACCGTAGGTTTGTTCGTAAGTGTAATCTGTTCATAAGTCGGAACACTGCTTGTAAGTGTAACTTCCGCCTGTGCAGGGATGTGGGATGTTCTGGCTTCCTCCTGTGTAGGGATGTGGCATGTTCCGGGCGCTTCTGAGGCTCTTCTGGCCATGCAGTACATGAAGTACTGCAGTGTGGAATGTGTGGAATGTGGCAAGATAGCTGCTCGGAGGTATCCAGGACCATCGTGGAGCACAAGCAGCTGCCATTGAGGCCCGTTCGTAAGTAGGAGTCGTTCGTAAGACGGGGACTGCCTGTGTGCAGACACCAGAACAGTTCCAAAAAGTCCAGAAGCCAGGAGACAATTCAAAGGAAAGTGTCCTAGTAAATAAGGATTTAGTAAGTCTCTTATCCCATGCATGCGCAAAAGGCCCCCACTGCCAAAAAAATTATCAGCGTGGAGTCTTTTCTTGGCTCAAGAATGGAATAAGATTCTTACCAGATCTTTATTATATACTAGGACACTTTCCCTTGAATTGTCTCCTGGCTTCTGGACTTTTTGGAACTGTTCTGGTGTCTGCATATTCTTATCTTTCAATCCACATATTGTGAGTTACATTTATATACTGTATATGATATGGTATGACATGGTATTTATATATGTATTTATGTATGTATTTATATATGTATACAGAATTGTTTTAGTGCAATTTTTTATTGCATGTCATTGATTGAAATATACTTTGTAGAGTCCATTCATTGTACTCCCAAAGAAGACTCAGCAAGTTGATATGCGTAGGGGTCCCATTGGGCTGTGATGCACCTTTGAGGAATGGAATTCTCTGTTATCTTTTGTGTGTGTATGATTTTTTATTTTCACATTGGTTTTTATTGTATGTATAATAAACTTTTCTACATTTGATACAATCATGTGTTTATATTGGTGCCTTTAAAGTCCCTTCCCAATTTTTTTTTTTTTTGATTCAGCACTGGAATGTGGCACCTAACACTAGGACAGCCTAGGCCTTTCTAATAGATTTATTTTCTATTGGTAAGATAGATATACCAGGAACTCTGTTACATCATGCAACCTCTAGCACTGTGATAGCCCTTTCCCCCTCCTATTTTGTAGTTCTAAACTAAATGGCAGCTGCCTGCAACTGTTTTGGGATCACTTAAAGCCTATTTATCCTGAATGATCTCTATACTATTTGATGGTTTTACATTTCAGTTACCTTTATAAAAATTCTTCTTATTTATCTATTGGGCTGGCACTTTTACCATCAGCCTCACTACATAGAATACACATTTCTCATGGGCCTCAGTGTGATTTGGATAGCCGGGCCACAGGCAAGTAGACTGCATGTTACAGATATCCTTAAAGTGGTTGTAAACCCACTTTGACAACAAACCCCTACAGGTAAGCCTAGATTAAGGCTTACCTGTAGGTGTTTGCAATATCTCCTAAACCTACATGGTTTAGGAGATATTTGTCATTAAGAATGCACCGTTGTCTACGGCGCATGCGCGCCGTAGATAATGGCGCAGGCTCACTGAGAGCTTCCATTCATAAATTCGGCAATGACGGATTTGACGGCTCCCGCACGCATGCGCGGGAGTGACGTCATCGCCGCTCCGGCCAATCACAGCGCTGGAGCGGCGAAAACAGGAACTAGTGATGAGGGGACATGGCGGCGGTGGACGGGACCGAGGCGGACTTCAGGGGCTTCGATCTCAGGTAAGTGACAAATAATGAGCTAGTATGCTGTGCAGGTTTCTCTTTCTCTTGCAGGTTATTTAAAAAAAATATATATACACACAAGGGTTTACTTCCTCTTTAAGTATACTGTAAGAACTACCTTGAAGTGGTCCCCTATCCTGGTGAGATGCACAGTGGCTGCGCGTAAATACCAATCCCCAGGTTGATCTATATGACTATTTTACTGCTATATAAGTTAGTTTATTTTCGATAAAACTTACACTATGGTTTTTTTTTGTCCATGTTCCTGGTTCTTTTCTCTTCCCTTCCTCTCCCTTCCCCCCTTATCTTTTTTACCCCTCTTTTCCTCCTCCCTTCCTTCCCCCTCCCCTCCATTCCTTTCCCCAGCATTTCCCCTGCTCATTTTTCCCCTCCTTTCCCCTCCTTTCCTTTTTCTCTTCTTCCCCTTTTTTTTTTTCTCCCCCCCCCTCTTCTTCTAACCCCTTAACCTTTCTGCCTCCCCCCACACACTTTTTTCCTTTGATTGCCCATCTCCCCTTTCTCTCTAGGTCTTTCCCTGGCATTGTTTTCTCTATTTTCTCTATATTCTTCCCTTTGTTTTCCCCTGGCCTTTTCTCTGAGTTTTGGCATCTGTCCTAACTTTTGACCCTACTGGCTCCACAGTGGGGTGAGTTTATGGACAGACATGTACCTTTTATGTAATATAACAACCTCTTACTCTAAATAATCCTTAGATACGGGTGCCTGTGGTTATCCCCCGTGTCCGCCATCAGGGGGTACCTTCGAGTTCCCCTGCTGTTGCTGCTATATGTTGGCTTCTGGTCCTCTTGTGTTAGCAACAAAATGGCAACTTCTCCTCACCCCCCCCCCAATTTTTTTTTCATTATCACCAAAGTTTATTATTATTATTTATCAATTTATTACTTGCTGTATTATACTTACCACAGATGGTGGTCATCACTCCTGAAGAAGTGGTCGTTACCACAAAACATGTGTATGATTTGCCGTACATCAAGAAGTAATTACTTCCTATGTCCTTAGGATTCACCTGAGGATACCCCGTTACCAGCAATGCCAATGCAACAACAAAAATGTTTTATATAAATAAAATGTAAAAACCTTTTTTATTACATAATCTGTGCTATTTCTTGGGTGCTGAGATGGTCCATTTCCCCCATGCTGGGGATTTGGTGGGGGTAACTCTTAACTATACCAATATCGCTAGTTCAACCAATACATAGAAAAATGTATGTGTGTGTATGTGTGTATATATATATATATATATATATATATATATATATATATATATACACACACACAGTGCCTTAAAAAGGTAAAGTATTCATACCCCTTGAAACACATAATTGTGAAGTGGAAGGAAAATGATAAATGGTTTTCCAAGTAAATATGTGAAAAGTGTGGTGTGCATTTGTAAAAAGTCCCCTTTACTCTGATACTGATACTCTGATACCCCTAACTAAAATCTAGTAGAACCAATTGCCTTCAGAAGCCACCTAATTAGTAAATAGAGTCCACCTGTGATTTAATCTCAGTATATACAGCTGTTCTGTGACATCCACAGAGGTTTGTTAGAGAACCTTAGTGAACAAACAGCATTATGAAGGCCAAGGAACACACCAGACAGGTAAGGGAAAAAATGTGGAGAAGTTTAAAGCAGGGTTAGGTTATATAAAGATATCCCAAGCTTTTAACATCTCATGGAGCACTGTTAAATCCATCATCGGAAAATGGAAAGAGTATGGCACAGCTGCAAACCTACCAAGACATGGCCGTCCACCTAAACTAACAGACTGGGCAAGGAGAGCATTTATCGGAGAAACAGGCAAAAAGCCCATGGTAACTCTGGAGGAACGGAGATCCACTGCTCAGGTGGGAGAATCTGTCCACAGGACAACTATTAGTTGTGCACTCCACAAATCTGGCCTTTAAGGAAGAGTGGCAAGAAGAAAGTCACTGTTGAAAGAAAGCCATAAGAAGTCCTGTTTGGCGTAAAACTAACACTGCACATCAACCTGACCACACCAACCCTACCGTGAAACATGGTGGTGGAAGCATCATGTTGTGAGGATGATTTTCTTCAGCAGGGACAGGGAAGCTGGTCAGTTGATAGGAAGATGGATGTGGCCAAATACAGGGCAATCTTATGCCTTGTACACACGACCTGACTGCCCGTCAGAATAAAGTCCAACTGATTGTCCGATGGAATTCCGCTCAAGCTGTTTTGCAGACACATGGTCACACAAGTCCGATCATCAAAAACGCGGTGACGTACAACATGTATGACAAGCCGAGATTATTGAAGTTCAATAGGCAGTTCGGCTCTTCTGCTTGATTCTGAGCATGCGTGGTTTTTAGTCCGTCGTAATTGCATACAGACGAACGGACTTTCCGATGTTCTTTTTTTCTGACAGACAAAAATTTATAAGTTCTCTATCTAAGTCCGTCGGAATTTCAGAAGGAAAAAGTCCGATGGGGCATACACATGGACAGAATATCAGATGAAAAGAGCCCGTCTGACTTTTTCCATTGGAAAATCCGGTCGTGTGTACAAGGCATTAGAAGAAAACACTTGCAAGACGGCAATTCCTGAAACCTCTTCGGGAGCAAATGCGGGCACAGAACATTAAGTATAACTCGGATTTCCAGCCTGTCTGATAGTCCAGAAAGAGGGAAGATCAGCCAGATTAAGGTTTCCGGAAGAACTGGCAGGATTTTGCAACAAGCTTGACTTACAAGTGCCAGATCTGCCAGGTTGAGCAGAAAGTGAATATGAGATGTAAAAGGAAGAGGAGTAGGTGCAAGAGGCTGAAAAGGTACTAGAACAAAATGCCCTATGAATATACTGTGAGGGGGGGGTGGGAGAGCTTGGAGGGGGAGGGACAGAGCCGGAGGGGGAGAGGAGTAAAGGAGTGGCCGATCGGGGCACCAAATGGCACCTCTGGATCACCTTACCCACCCCCAGTTTTGGTGGGAGGGGGATTGGGCAGCATGGTCAGAGCCACACCTCTAAATAAGAGAATCATTGGTGAGGGTGGAGGATGGTCACCAACGGTTCTGAGGCCAATACAGGGCCAAAGGGGGGGTGGGAGGTGGGGGTGGAGGGAGGGGAGGGGATGGAAGGGGGGGAAGGGAGTGGGGTATGAGATACCTCTTACATTTGCAGGAAGAAAGCAAAACAACCCGCAGCAGAGAAGTAACCCAGTATAGATGACAACAATAATTTTATGACCTATAATGTACGAGGATTAAATACACCTTCTAAGAGACACAAGATACTTAAAAAGCTAAAATACTACGGTGTCGATGTGGTATCCCTGCAGGAGACCCACCTAACACATGACATAAAGGTGAAACTATATTCCGCAGATTTCTCCATATGGTACTATGCTGACTTAACAACAAAGAGAGCAAGGGGGGAGGCAATTGGATTTGCTAAAACAATGAGGTTCAAATTGGAGGATAGGATGACGGACCCAGAAGGGAGATATAGCTTCCTGAAGGGTAGATTATGTGAAATGGATTGCACATTAGTAAACGTATATTCCCCCAATAGGAACCCCATAACATTTATGAAAGAGGTATTTGGAAAACTAAGAGACTTTGAGAAAGTGAATGTGATAATGATGGGTGATCTGAACTTCTGTATGGACCCGGCTGTTGATAGTACGTCCCGTGCACAGGCGTAGAACAATGCTCAGTTAAAAAAACTTTAACAGAAAATGCATCTGGGTCAAATGATTGACGCATGGAGGGTTCAGCACCCTAAGATACGAGACTATACATTTTACTCCCCTGCAGGGCCGATCCTAGGGTCACAGACGCCTGGGTGCAGAAATATTGTGGGCGCCGTCATCTCACTTACCCCTCCCCTTTGCAAATGTTTCTATGGCACCGACTCAAACACAGATATGTTCCCCTAAGGAGTCTTTGTTAGATCATGGGAGGATCCCAGGTTCTCTTAACAATAAAGAGAACAAGATGGTCAGACTGCAGACATAGGACAAGAGATGGTCAGAGACTGCAGACATGATAAAAGAAATGGTCAGAGACTGCAGACATGGTACAAGAGCTGGTCAGAGACTGCAGACATGGTACAAGAGCTGGTCAGAGACTGCAGACATGGTACAAGAGCTGGTCAGAGACTGCAGACATGGTACAAGAGATGATCAGAGACTGCAGAAATACTACAGGATATGGTCAGAGACTGCAGAAATACTACAGGATATGGTCAGAGACTGCAGAAATACTACAGGATATGGTCAGACTGCAGACATGATACAAGAAATGGTCAGAGACTTCCCGATCAGTGCCCACCAATGCAGCCTCACCAGTGCCCATCAATGCAGCATGATGTGGGGGGTCAGCTGTGTCAGGGTCTCTCACCTTAGCGATGTCAGCTCAGCAGGTCCTTGCGTGGCCTGATGCTCCTGGTCCAGGGGTCAAGTTGTTTGCAAACCAGCGTCTAGCCTAACAACCTGAGCCAGTCACGCACGTCATGACTCCCTGGTGTGCCCTGCCTCTCTACAAGACTCTGGGAGTTTCTTCTGTGCTGCTCTCAGTTCTTCATCCCCTCCCATTCTGCACAACTCCCCCTAGTCTCTTCAATCCCTCTTACCTCCAGTCTGCACCCCCCCCGTCTGCCCAATCCCCCGTACCCCTAGTCTGCACAAGCCCACCTCCCCTCCAGTCTGCACAATTACCCCCCTCCCCTGGTCTGTGCAGACTAGGGGAGGGGGTGATTGTGCAGACTGGGGGGAGGGGGTGATTGTGCAGACTGGGGGAGGGGGGATTGTGCAATTACCCCCTCCCCCCAGTCTACACAATTCCCCCTTATCCCAGTCTGCACAACCCCCCCTCTCCCTAGTCTGCACAATTATCCCCTAGTCTGCACAATCCCCCCTCCCCTAGTCTGCACAATCCCCCCTTCCCCCTATCTGCACAGTCCCCCTTCGCCCATTCTGCACAGTCCCCCTTCGCCCATTCTGCACAGTCCCCCTTCGCCCATTCTGCACAGTCCCCCTTCGCCCATTCTGCACAGTCCCCCTTCGCCCATTCTGCACAGTCCCCCTTCGCCCATTCTGCACAGTCCCCCTTTCCCCAGTCTGCACAATCCCCCCTCCCCCCAGTCTGCACAACCACCCCCCAGTTTGCTTATGGTAACTTAAATGACCATAAGCTTATATCAGATTCTGCTGAACAATTCTATAACTCTGACCAGTGGATTACAACCCACTTATCAGAGTTTTTAACCCCTAATGTGACTGTCCCCTGCCTCTCAACCGGCCGCTGCACACTTCCATCTAAAACTTAATGGACCAGCCACTCCTGGTAGGCCCCCTTTCACATTGAGTGGAATCTGTCAAGCAGATCCACCTGCTCAGCAGGGGATCTGTCTGCTGTTCCCTGCTGAGCAGGCAGATGACAGATCCGTGTCCGCTCCGCTGATGCAGAGCGGGCACGGACACAGCCCACTGTTCTCTTTTGGGTGGTCGGATGGAAGTGGGCCGCCTGTCCATTTCCATCGGATGCCATCCGTTCCGATCTGCTAGACAAATGGAGAATGGAATCCCCATCCATCTGATTTTAGTGGACTGGATCGGATGCAGGCGGGTGTAAATGGACACATGTCCATTTACATCAGCCTCTCCATAGAGAACAATGGGTGGTCCGATTGGGCCCGCCTGAAAAACGGACAGGCAGACCCGATCGTTGTGCTTGTGTGAAAGGGGCCGAAGGCCTTGTTCACACAGGGCATACACAGCGTACCTTTACAGGGATGCACAGGTGTTCCGTGCATCTCTGTGCAGGCAGTCCCATTGATGTCATTTGGGATGTAGCACCTGCATGAACTGAGCAGTTGCTCCCAATTTTACATCCATGTAGGTCCGCATGCATGTTCCTGAGCTCACACTGTCTGTACCCACACCCACACGGATGTCAGATTGGAAACAGCAGCTATGCTTATGCAGCCGTTGCATCCCAATTTACATAAATGGTGACTGCCTGTATGGGGATGCACGGAACACCTGTGCATCCCTGTGCGTGTAAACGTGGCCCTCCATGGGCGTACACTTTAGTATGCCACATGTGAACGATGCTTTAGTACTAATTTAGCAGGAATTGTGTAAGTTACGTTGTGTTTATGTGCAATATTAATGATTTTAGCGTATTTGTAGTGAAAATTAGAGATGTGATGAACATTTGCGCAATTATTGCGGGGCCAAAAAAATCTGTAGCGCTTTTTTGTATTCTACAGGTCATGTGCTTTCAGAAAATGTCTAGTTTGAGGGGTCTTTTCAAATTCTGAAAGCTGTAAGTGAAAAATGAAAACCAGAAATTTTTGGGTACGTTCGATTTTCACCATTTTGCAATAAGACGCAATTAAAAATGTACAAATATTTGTTATTTATTAACTCCATACAGGTTAAGCTTTTATATTTAGTAGGAATTTAGCAGGAATTTTATAAAAAGCTGTGTTTTTATCTGCTAATAATGGTTTTAGTGTATTTTTTGCGAATATATTGGTTTGATAAACATTTGCGCAAATACCGCGGGGTCCATTAAATCAGTAGTATCTTCTTTTTTATTCTAGAGGTCATATGCTTTCAGAAAATATATGGTTTTGTGGGTCTTTCACAAATTCTGAAAGCTGTAAGGGAAAAATGAAAACCTTAAGATTTTTGTAAAAAATTGGATATTTACACTTTTGCGTCTGTTCAATTTTCACCATTTTGCAAAAAGGCGCAATTTAAAGGTTACAAATTTGTTATTTATTAACTCAATACAGGTTAAGCTTTTATATTTAGTAGGAATTTTGTAAAAATGTGCTGTGTTTTTATCTGCTAATACTGGTTTTAGTGCTAGTTCACACTAGATGCGGTTCCGTGCGCTTTTTTTCTGCACACAATGCATGCACATTGTTTTCCATGTATTCCAATGGCTCTAGTTCACACCATGCAATCAGTTTCCGGTGCAGAAACTGACCGGAAACTGACTGCATGGTGTGAACTAGAGCCATTGGAATACATGAAAACACTGCATGTATTTTTAGTGCAGAAAAAAAGAACACGGAACTGAACGGAACTGCATCTGGTGTGAACTAGCACAAAATATGTAGCACCTTCTTTTTATTCTACTGATCATGTATTTTCAGAAAATATATAGTTTGGGGGGTCTTTCACAAATTCTGAAAGCTATAAGTGAAAAATAAAAAAGCAAAGGAAAAATTGCAAAAATGGTCTGCCACCTGAGTGTACAAAATGGAGAACAGGGCATGGCAGCGAAAGGGTTAATGGGCTGCCCTACATGCAACAATCGCCCCAGAGAAGCTCCAGGACTTTTTTTGGAGTGGAGTGTGGTGCATAACCGCAGTTTATGGTGCATGTGGCGCACTTGGAGATTTACCAAAACGAAATAATAAGAGGACACACCATCAGTCCAATTACTCTGTATCCAATATCAGGCAGGTCCTTGCACTACAGCAGGGGTGTCCCGTGGGCTGCATGTGGCCCCAGGGAGTTTAACATGCACCCTTAGCCCGTTTGAAAGAATGTTGGGGAAGCCAAGCAAATGCATACATGTAGGGAATGCCAGGGGGTGCTGTGAAAACTTAGTTGATTGGTGAAAGTGTGCTTGCAAACTCCTTCCTGTGTCTTACTTGCTAGTCTGTCCGTTCATAAACTCCCTGGTATACAGACACAATCTGAGAAATATAGCAATGACTGAGTTAAGGCCTTGTTTTTAAAATCAAAGAAAACTTGTATTTTTGTGCAACAGAGGTACATTCATGATATATTGGTGCATAGGGGGGTTGGATTTTAAGAAGGAAGGGATATGGTCCTATGGAAAGATGTTTCCTCTTAAACCTGGTACTAAACGAGTAGGGAGGCCTTGTAAGGGGAGGGGGATTGTCACGGTCTAGTCTGCAGATTTTGTTTTTGAAATTTTTACCTCTTTGCTGCAGTGGTTCTGCTAGGTCTGTGATTCCATTCACATGTGCTGCTGGCTTCCCTGTTCACCTTTGGGCATTGCCTGCTTTACTGTGGGTTTACATCCTTTTCCCTTCGATCACTTCCTGGGCAGCCTCCCAATCTAGTTCCCTATATTTAGACATGCTCAGTGCAACCCAGGTTGCCTGAGCAACTTCATAGATCTCTGAGCTACTGTTTGCCTAGCGGTTTGTGTATTCAGTGTCTGATTTCCCGTGTACCGACCCCGGCTTCGTCTTACGTTTGAGCTCGTCTGCCACCCACCCTGACCTCAGCTTGTTTCCCAGATCCTGTTCTGTCTCTTGCTATCTGTTTTCTGCATGCGTGAGTGGTCTCTGTATCGTCAGTTGGGCATACCTAGGGTCTGTGACCTGGTTCCAGCTTGCTGCAAGTCTATCCACCCCCACCCCCCAGGGGTCCTGGTAAAGAAGCAGGCTGGGGCTTAGACTCTGCCCTGGGGAACCCCTGGTTGTGTTCTACCAGGGCTCACTACCACTGAAACCTGACCCAAGCACACAAAAGATGAAGAAACTGTCAGCAAACTGAGACTGAATGCCAGAACCCTTTTCCCCAAAACACACTGGTAAGGATTCTTCAATACACATCTCTCATCACAGCCAAGGCCGAACTGGCCTACCGGGATCCTGGGAATTTTACCGGTAGGCCAGCTGCCCTCAGTGCCCTGGGACCGCTATGGGCTAGGAGCTTGCTGCTGTCATCTAAAAATGTCCGGAAAAATTAAGGTGCTGGATTTTTTCATTCTTTCAATGATGGGCACTGGTCAGGCTGCATAGATGGGCATTGGGCACTGGTGAGGCTGCATTGATGGGCACTGGTCAGGCTGCATTGATGGGCACTGGTAAAGCTGCACTGATAAGGCTGCATTGATGGACACTGGTGAGGCTGAATTCATGGGCATTGATCAGGCTGCATTGATGGGCACAGGTGAGGCTGCATTGATGGGCACTGGTGAGGCTGCATTGATGGGCACTGGTGAGGCTGCATTGATGGGCACTGGTGAGGCTGCATTGATGGGCACTGGTGAGGCTGCATTGATGGGCACTGGTGAGGCTGCATTGATGGGCACTGGTGAGGCTGTATTGATGGGCACTGGTGAGGCTGCATTGATGGGCACTGGTGAGGCTGCATTGATGGGCACTGGTGAGGCTGCATTGATGGGCACAGGTGAGGCTGCATTGATGGGCACAAGTGAGGCTGCATTGATGGGCACTGGTGAGGCTGCATTGATGGGCACTGGTGAGGCTGCATTGATGGGCACTGGTGAGGCTGCATTGATGGGCACTGGTGAGGCTGCATTGATGGGCACTGGTGAGGCTGCATTGATGGGCACTGGTGAGGCTGCATTGATGGGCACTGGTGAGGCTGCATTGATGGGCACTGGTGAGGCTGCATTGCTGGGCACTGATGAGGGTGCATTGATGGGCACTGGTGAGGGTGCATTGATGGGCACTGGTGAGGGTGCATTGATGGGCACTGGTGAGGCTGCATTGATGGGCACTGGTGAGGCTGCATTGATGGGCACTGGTGAGGCTGCATTGATGGGCACTGGTGAGGCTGCATTGCTGGGCACTGATGAGGGTGCATTGATGGGCACTGGTGAGGGTGCATTGATGGGCACTGGTGAGGCTGCATTGATGGGCACTGGTGAGGCTGCATTGATGGGCACTGGTGAGGCTGCATTGATGGGCACTGGTGAGGCTGCATTGCTGGGCACTGATGAGGGTGCATTGATGGGCACTGGTGAGGCTGCATTGATGGGCACTGGTGAGGCTGCATTGATGGGCACTGGTGAGGCTGCATTGATGGGCACAAGTGAGGCTGCATTGATGGGCACTGGTGAGGCTGCATTGATGGGCACTGGTGAGGCTGCATTGATGGGCACTGGTGAGGCTGCATTGCTGGGCACTGGTGAGGCTGCATTGATGGGCACTGGTGAGGCTGCATTGCTGGGCACTGATGAGGGTGCATTGATGGGCACTGGTGAGGGTGCATTGATGGGCACTGGTGAGGGTGCATTGATGGGCACTGGTGAGGCTGCATTGATGGGCACTGGTGAGGCTGCATTGATGGGCACTGGTGAGGCTGCATTGATGGGCACTGGTGAGGCTGCATTGCTGGGCACTGATGAGGGTGCATTGATGGGCACTGGTGAGGGTGCATTGATGGGCACTGGTGAGGCTGCATTGATGGGCACTGGTGAGGCTGCATTGATGGGCACTGGTGAGGCTGCATTGATGGGCACTGGTGAGGCTGCATTGATGGGCACTGGTGAGGCTGCATTGATGGGCACTGGTGAGGCTGCATTGATGGGCACTGGTGAGGCTGCATTGATGGGCACTGGTGAGGCTGCATTGATGGGCACTGGTGAGGCTGCATTGATGGGCACTGGTGAGGCTGCATTGCTGGGCACTGATGAGGGTGCATTGATGGGCACTGGTGAGGGTGCATTGATGGGCACTGGTGAGGGTGCATTGATGGGCACTGGTGAGGCTGCATTGATGGGCACTGGTGAGGCTGCATTGATGGGCACTGGTGAGGCTGCATTGATGGGCACTGGTGAGGCTGCATTGCTGGGCACTGATGAGGGTGCATTGATGGGCACTGGTGAGGGTGCATTGATGGGCACTGGTGAGGCTGCATTGATGGGCACTGGTGAGGCTGCATTGATGGGCACTGGTGAGGCTGCATTGATGGGCACTGGTGAGGCTGCATTGATGGGCACTGGTGAGGCTGCATTGCTGGGCACTGATGAGGGTGCATTGATGGGCACTGGTGAGGCTGCATTGATGGGCACTGGTGAGGCTGCATTGATGGGCACTGGTGAGGCTGCATTGATGGGCACAAGTGAGGCTGCATTGATGGGCACTGGTGAGGCTGCATTGATGGGCACTGGTGAGGCTGCATTGCTGGGCACTGGTGAGGCTGCATTGCTGGGCACTGGTGAGGCTGCATTGATGGGCACTGGTGAGGCTGCATTGCTGGGCACTGATGAGGGTGCATTGATGGGCACTGGTGAGGGTGCATTGATGGGCACTGGTGAGGGTGCATTGATGGGCACTGGTGAGGCTGCATTGATGGGCACTGGTGAGGCTGCATTGATGGGCACTGGTGAGGCTGCATTGATGGGCACTGGTGAGGCTGCATTGCTGGGCACTGATGAGGGTGCATTGATGGGCACTGGTGAGGGTGCATTGATGGGCACTGGTGAGGCTGCATTGATGGGCACTGGTGAGGCTGCATTGATGGGCACTGGTGAGGCTGCATTGATGGGCACTGGTGAGGCTGCATTGCTGGGCACTGATGAGGGTGCATTGATGGGCACTGGTGAGGGTGCATTGATGGGCACTGGTGAGGCTGCATTGATGGGCACTGGTGAGGGTGCATTGATGGGCACTGGTGAGGGTGCATTGATGGGCACTGGTGAGGGTGCATTGATGGGCACTGGTGAGGGTGCATTGATGGGCACTGGTGAGGCTGCATTGATGGGCACTGGTGAGGCTGCATTGATGGGCACTGGTGAGGCTGCATTGATGGGCACTGGTGAGGCTGCTTTGATGGGCACTGGTAAAGCTGCACTGGTGAGGGTGCATTGATGGGCACTGGTGAGGGTGCATTGATGGGCACTGGTGAGGGTGCATTGATGGGCACTGGTGAGTCTGAACTGATGGCCACTGGTGAGGCTGCATATATGGCCACTGGTGAGGCTGCATATATGGCCACTGGTGAGGCTGCATATATGGCCACTGGTGAGGCTGCATTGATGGGCACTGGTGAGGCTGCATTGATGGGCACTGGTGAGGCTGCATTGATGGGCACTGGTGAGGCTGCATTGATGGGCACTGGTGAGGCTGCATTGATGGGCACTGATCAGACTGCATATATGGCCACTGGTGAGGCTGCATTGATGGGCACTGGTGAGGCTGCATTGATGGGCACTGGTGAGGCTGCATTGATGGGCACTGGTGAGGCTGCATTGATGGACGCTGATGAGGCTCCATATATGGCCACTGGTGAGTCTGAACTGATGGGCACTGGTGAGGCTGCATTGATGAGCACTGATCAGGCTGCATTGATGGGCACAGGTGAGGCTGCATTGATGGGCACAGGTGAGGCTGCATTGATGGGCACAGGTGAGGCTGCATTGATGGGCACAGGTGAGGCTGCATTGATGGGCACTGGTGAGGCTGCATTGATGGGCACAGGTGAGGCTGCATTGATGGACGCTGATGAGGCTCCATATATGGCCACTGGTGAGTCTGAACTGATGGGCACTGGTGAGGCTGCATTGATGAGCACTGATCAGGCTGCATTGATGGGCACAGGTGAGGCTGCATTGATGGACGCTGATGAGGCTCCATATATGGCCACTGGTGAGTCTGAACTGATGGGCACTGGTGAGGCTGCATTGATGGGCACAGGTGAGGCTGCATTGATGGGCACAGGTGAGGCTGCATTGATGGGCACAGGTGAGGCTGCATTGATGGGCACAGGTGAGGCTGCATTGATGGGCACAGGTGAGGCTGCACTGATGGGCACTGGTGAGGCTGTATTAATGCGTACTGATCAGGCTGCATTGAAGGGCACTGGTGAGGCTGCACTGGTGAGGCTGCATTGATGGTCACTGGTGAGGTTGCATTGATGGTCACTGGTCAGGCTGCATTGAAGGGCACTGGTGAGGCTGCATTGATGCACACTGATCAGGCTGCATTGATGCACACTGATCAGGCTGCATTGATGCACGCTGATCAGGCTGCATTGATGCGCACTGATCAGGCTGCATTGATGGGCACTGGTGAGGCTGCATTGATGGGGACTGGTGAGGCTGCATTGATGGGCACTGATTAGGCTGCATTGATGGGCACTGGAAAAGCTACACTGGTGAGGCTGCATTGATGGACACCGGTGAGGCTGCATTGATGGGCACTGATCAGGCTGCATTGATGGGCAAAAGTGACTGCATTGATGGGCACTGATCAGGCTGCATTGATGGGCACTGGTAAGGCTGAATTGATGGTCACTGATCAGGCTGCATTAATGGGCACTGGTGAAGCTGCACTGGTGAGGCTGCATTGATGGGCACTGGTGAGGCTGCATTGATGGGCACTGGTGAGGCTGCATTGATGGGCACTGGTGAGGCTGCATTGATGGGCACTGGTGAGGCTGCATTGATGGGCACTGGTGAGGCTGCATTGATGGGCACTGGTGAGGCTTCATTGATGGGCACTGATCAGGCTGCATTGATGGGCACAGATCAGGATGTATAGATGGGCACTGGTTAGGCTGCATTGATGGGCACTGGTGAGGCTGCATTGATAGGCAATGACCAGGCTGCATTGATGGGCACAGCCCAGGATGTATAAATGGGCACTGGTTAGGCTGCATTGATGGGCACTGGTAAGGCTGCATTGATGGGCACTGGTAAGGCTGCATTGATGGGCACTGGTAAGGCTGCATTGATGGGCACTGATCAGGCTGCATTGATGGGCACTGGAAAAGCTGCACTGGTGAGGCTGCATTGATGGGCACTGATCAGGCTGTATTGATAGGCACTGGTAAAGCTGCACTAGTGAGGCTGCATTAATGGACACCGGTGAGGCTGCATTGATGGGCACTGATCAGGCTGCATTGATGGGCAAAAGTGACTGCATTGATGGGCACTGATCAGGCTGCATTAATGGGCACTGGTAAGGCTGAATTGATGGTCACTGATCAGGCTGCATTAATGGGCACTGGTGACGCTGCACTGGTGAGGCTGCATTGATGGGCACTGGTGAGGCTGCATTGATGGGCACTGGTGAGGCTGCATTGATGGGCACTGGTGAGGCTGCATTGATGGGCACTGGTGAGGCTGCATTGATGGGCACTGGTGAGGCTGCATTGATGGGCACTGGTGAGGCTGCATTGATGGGCACTGGTGAGGCTGCATTGATGGGCACTGGTGAGGCTGCATTGATGGGCACTGGTGAGGCTGCATTGATGGGCACTGGTGAGGCTGCATTGATGGGTACTGGTGAGGCTGCATTGATGAGCACAGATCAGGATGTATAGATGGGCACTGGTGAGGCTGCATTGATGGGCACTGGTGAGGCTGCATTGATGGGCACTGGTGAGGCTGCATTGATGGGCACTGGTGAGGCTGCATTGATGGGCACTGGTGAGGCTGCATTGATGGGTACTGGTGAGGCTGCATTGATGGGCACTGGTGAGGCTGCATTGATGGGCACGGGTGAGGCTGCATTGATGGACACGGATGAGGCTGCATTGATGGACACGGATGAGGCTGCATTGATGGACACGGATGAGGCTGCATTGATGGACACGGATGAGGCTGCATTGATGGACACGGATGAGGCTGCATTGATGGGCACTGGTGAGGCTGCATTGATGGGCACTGGTGAGGCTGCATTGATGAGCACTGGTGAGGCTGCATTGATGAGCACTGGTGAGGCTGCATTGATGGGCACTGGTGAGGCTGCATTGATGGGCACTGGTGAGGCTGCATTGATGGGCACTGGTGAGGCTGCATTGATGGGCACTGGTGAGGCTGCATTGATGGGCACTGGTGAGGCTGCATTGATGGGCACTGGTGAGGCTGCATTGATGGGCACTGGTGAGGCTGCATTGATGGGCACTGGTGAGGCTGCATTGATGGGCACTGGTGAGGCTGCATTGATGGGCACTGGTGAGGCTGCATTGATGGGCACTGGTGAGGCTGCATTGATGGGCACTGGTGAGGCTGCATTGATGGGCACTGGTGAGGCTGCATTGATGGGCACTGGTGAGGCTGCATTGATGGGCACTGGTGAGGCTGCATTGATGGGCACTGGTGAGGCTGCATTGATGGGCACTGGTGAGGCTGCATTGATGGGCACTGGTGAGGCTGCATTGATGGGCACTGGTGAGGCTGCATTGATGGACACTGGTGAGGCTGCATTGATGGACACTGGTGAGGCTGCATTGATGGACACTGGTGAGGCTGCATTGATGGACACTGGTGAGGCTGCATTGATGGACACTGGTGAGGCTGCATTGATGGACACTGGTGAGGCTGCATTGATGGACACTGGTGAGGCTGCGCTGATGATAACTGAGGAGGCTGCGCTGATGATAACTGAGGAGGCTGCGCTGATGATAACTGAGGAGGCTGCGCTGATGGGCAAAATGCATGGTTTCCCTTGTATGAACAAGAAAATAATGACGCTATGCTGTTGGGCTGGTATAATAATGCTATGGGGCTGGTATGAAATTATTTCCAGGGCTGGTTTTTGTTCCCAATCCAAGCCCTGATCACAGCCCATAAACTTGCTGGCTATGCGCGAGTGCTGCTATGTGGGCTAACCCTTTGGGATTACCGCGACCAGCTAATTATAAGTCCTATAATCTAATTATAAGTACTATAATCCTCACTAGTGCAGCATATGATTAATATCTATGGTAACCAGCGACCTGAATTGATACAGATATTGAATTCAAAGCTCAACTACATTGATGACTGAGTGCTTTCATTTTAGGATATAAATTTAATTCCTATTAGGCTAAAAGTTATTTGGTGTATGTACAATAGTAAAAACAAAAATTATTACACTAAGGTCTTGTTCACACTTTCAGTAGCCCTTGCCACCCTTCTGAAAAGTGATCCAAGGTGAATTGCTTTTCAGAGAGATACTGACAGGCAACTGGGGTAAAACTAGGTACAAAATTTACATCCAGCTAAATGTCCTTGAAAGTAAGTTGTCCTTGTTAACTGTTCTAATTACCAAGATCACTTACAGATTCCCAAGTCAGCACAAAGTTTTGGCAAAGCTTAAAGACAAAAAAGGAAAAAAAGGGAAACAGATCGATCTAGGATCTAACTCTGGGTTACTGTCAGGCTAGGCAAGATGATGTACACCCACGCCTGTCAGGAACACAATGCCAAGCTTCTCTCCTGTCAGCAGCTAGAGCCCAGCTACTCTTACATAAGAATTTAAAACAATTGATACATAATAATATATATAATATACAGTGGAACGTCGGATTGCGAGTAACGCAGTTAACGAGCGTTTTGCAATACGAGCACTGTATTTTGAAAAATCCTAACTCGGTTTGCGAGTGTTGTCTCGCAAGATGAGCAGGATCCAAGCCAAAGTGGTGTGCAGTACCACTTTTGGCCTGAGGTGGGGGGCGCCGGAGCCAAGAAGAGATGAGTGGAGCTGAGCGGAGCCGAGCGGAGCCGAGCGGAGCCGATCTGAGCCGATCAGAGCCATTCGGAACCGTTTGGAACCGTTCGGAAATACTCAGTTCCTGAGCCTTTCCGAGGTATTCTGAGTTCAGCCAAGCTGTCCTCGGGCCTTTCCAGGTGTTTCCGAGGCTCTCCGGCGCCCCCCCCACCTCTGGCCACATGCGGAATTGCATGCCATTGAAGTCAATGCGGAACAAATTATTTTCATTTCCATTGACTTCTATGGGGGAACTCGCTTTGATATGCGAGTACTTTGGATTACGAGCATTCTCCTGGAACGGATTATGCTCGTAATCCGAGGTTTCACTGTACTGTATATTTTAGTTACTGTAGAGGTGGGTCACTGCACACATTTGTGGGGATATTGGATATTGGCCCAGGTGCAATTCATAAAAAAGTACACAGAATATGAAATAGGCAGTAGGTGCACTCAACAGAACTTTCTACAAGAGGAATTTTTTTCATCATAGCTCACCTTTCTCTAGGCTGTGCCCCGCAAAATATTGACTGATTAAACTACATTGGAAAAGTCCTCCTGTAAGTCCTGTTAAATGCACCTACTGACTGCTTATATAATAAAATATAATACTGCTTGATCAATGGTGTCCTCAATGCTGAGAAATACAGGCAGATACTTATCCATCATGCCATATCATCAGGGAGGCGTATGACTGGCCACAAATTTATTCTGCAGCAGGCTGTTTGGAACAACTTACCTCTGGAGTTCCTTCAAAAATTGTGTGCAAGGGTACCTAGAATAATTGATGAAGGCAAACGGTGGCCACACCAAATATTGATTTGATTTGGATTTCTCTTCTTCTCATTTACTTTTTTTTTACTCATTTTTGTTAATTGATAAAAAAAAAAATCTATTTCTGATCGCTTTCTTATTTTACAGCATTTTTTTTCACACCTGCCTAAAACTTATACACAGTACTGTACCTCGCAATGTTTTTAATTTTTATGTAACGGTAGCCGTGTTCAAGCAGATGACAGCAGAGAAGCTTGGAGTTAACTTCCAGTCCCCAAGATGGCATGGGTCATCTTCCCTCACCCAATAGTAACCCCGAGCTGGAGGAGGAGGACTGTCTCCACTACTTACTACACTCGTGGCCCCAGTGTTAGTATTCTCTCTCCAATGTGGCCGTGTACAAGGTGCATCTCTATTTGGACACACGTGAGTGTAACTAGATGTTTTTGTTTGAATAGCTTGAGCTTTCTTCTCTTTTTGGCTGGGAGGTAAAGCAAAGCATCACAGTATGTGTACAGCAAGCATGACTCAACCGCCTGTTTTTAGCACCCCGCCCCCTGGCAGCCCATAGGAATGAGGCCATACTAATATTATCTGCAATTTACTTTATTTTCCAGACCAACATGCAATCATATTTTACCTGTATAATCCTACTTAAAGCTAAAGATCAAGTATTACAACTTTTACATCACATTGGCTCAGCTTGCACCAACGTAAGTATGCCATATCTGTGGGGTCCCCATGGAAGCTAAAAATCACTGTAGTAAGCACCTTACATACTACAGTAAAATCTACTAGCTTCTGGGTACTGTGCCAAAAGGCTGTTCCTATGCATTGTGAACACAGGAGGTCGCTCGTTTGATACAAGCACCATTCAGGGAACACTTTGCATTTTCTCAATGATTGCAAAGTATTCTCTGAATGGATGAAGCAGAGAGGTGGGGTGGTGACATCATCCAATCAGACAACACTTTGTTTTCATTAACCACTTAACGACCGCTCACTGTATATATACGTCGGCAGAATGGCACCGACAGGCACAATCACGTAGAGCATACGTGATTGCCTTTGTATAGTTGGGGGGTCCAATCGGACCCCCCTTCTGTACAGTGAGCGGTGGCTAAGTGTCCGGGAGCGTTCCGGGATGAGGGGGCAGCCATTCGTTTCTGGCCACCCAATCGCGATCGCTCCCGGCGAATGGAAATGCCCCCTCTGTCTGTGTCAGACAGAGGGAGCAGGAGGAAGTGATGTCATCTCTGGTGCGGCGCTCACATATACCGAGCGCCGTACAAGAGAAGACATCAGGTCAGTGCACACAACACTACACTGACACCAGGACACATAGGGACATAAATCGCCCCCCCAGGCCCTCCCAGACACCCCCCAGATCACCCCCCCAGCCCCCAGTCACAGTGTCACTGATTGCAGTGACCATTTATTTAGTGATCACTGCAATCAGTGACATTTGTGACTGTAAAAGTGTTACCAAAGTTTAGTCTTAGGTCCAGTGTAGCCCCCTAACCCCCCCTAATAAAGGTTTAACCCCCTGATCACCCCCCAGATAACCCTTTCACCCCCTATCACCACTGTCGCTTAGCGATCATTTTTCTGATCGCTGTCTTAGCGTCAGTGATGCCGATCGGCAGCCAGTAATTTTTTTTAGGTTCGCCGCAGGTTTTTATAGCGTCAGGTACCCCAATATATTATCTAATAAAGGTTTAACCCCCTTGATCGCCCCCCAGGTAACCCTTTCACCCCCTATCACCACTGTCACTAAGCGATCGTTTTTCTAAACGCTGTCTTAGTGTCTGTGATGCAGATCGGTAGCCGGTAATTTTTTTTTAGCTTCGCCGCAGGTTTTTATAGCGTCAGGTACCCCAATATATTATCTAATAAAGGTTTAACCCCCTTGATCGCCCCCCAGGTAACCCTTTCACCCCCTATCACCACTGTCACTAAGCAATCGTTTTTCTAAACGCTGTCTTAGTGTCGGTGATGCAGATCGTAGCCAGTAATTTTTTTTTAGGTTCGCCGCATGTTTTTATAGCGTCAGGTACCCCAATATATTATCTAATAAAGGTTTAACCCCCTTGATCGCCCCCCAGGTAACCCTTTCACCCCCATCACCACTGTCGCTAAGCAATCGTTTTTCTAAACGCTGTCTTAGTGTCGGTGATGCAGATCGGTAGCTGGTAATTTTTTTTAGGTTCGCCGCAGGTTTTTATAGCGTCAGGTACCCCCATATATTATCTAAATAAAGGTTTTAACCCCCTGATTGCCCCTAGTTAACCCTTTCACCAGTGATCACCATATAAGTGTTACGGGTGACGCTGGTTAGTTAGTTTGCTTTTTATAGTGTCGGGGCACCCGCCGTGTATATAACCCAATAAAGGTTTAACCCCCCGATCGCCCGGCGGGTGATATCAATTAGGTTTTAGCGTCAGAGAGGGTCTGAGTCACACCCCAGGCAGCGTCAGGTTAGTGCCAGTAACGCTAACACCCACGCGTGAAGCATACACCCCCCTTAGTGGTATAGTATCTGAACAGATCAATATCTGATCTGATCAGATCTATACTAGCGTCCCCAGCAGTTTAGGGTTCCCAAAAATGCAGTGTTAGCGAGATCAGCCCAGATACCTGCTGGCACCTGCGTTTTGCCCCTCCGTCCAGCCCAGGCCACCCAAGTGCAGTATCGATCGATCACTGTCACTTACAAAACAAAAACACACATAACTGCAGCGTTCGCAGAGACAGGCCTGATCCCTGCGACTCCAGTGCTGTAGGAGGTGATTTCACCACCACAGTTAAAAAAAAAAAGCAAATTTGCATTGGGGCAGCAGGGGCGGAGGAGCGATTTTGCTCCTAATGCCGCGTACATACGGTCGAAATTCCGACGGAGGCTTGCCCGTGGAAAAGTCCGACCATGTGTGTGCGGCATAACTTTTTTGCGGGAGGATGCCCCCATGCTTCGGCATATATAAATGGTGCGTGTATGCCCATCATTGGAAGTGGGTGGATGAAGGGCGGTATTCTAATGGTGGGCATACCCACCGATCAATCTCTTTTTTCGTTCAGCCAACTGGCTGCATGAAATAAAAAGATTACAATACATGTCCAACAAGGACCAGCAACGTACTGGTATGTTGCTGGACTTTGAATGTTTATACCAGAATGATGCCTGCGGGTTTAGGTATCATCTTGGTATCATTCTTTTCAGCCTGCGGCCGGCTTTCATGTAAAAGCAATCCTAGCGGCTAATTAGCCTCTGGACTGCTTTTACAAGCAGTGGGAGGGAATGCCCCCCCCCGGATATAAAAAGCGCCATTGGGAAATTGGGAAAGCATTTTATCACACCGATCTTGGTGTGGTCAGATGCTTTGAGGGCAGAGGAAAAATCTAGGGTCTAGAACAGTGTTTCTCAGCTCCAGTCCTCAAGGCGCCCCAACAGGTCATGTTTTCAGGATTTCCCTCAGATGAAACAGCTGTGGTAATTACTAAGGCAGTGAAACTGATCAAATCACCTGTGCAAAATAATGGAAAGCCTGAAAACATGACCTGTTGGGGCGCCTCGAGGACTGGAGTTGAGAAACACTGGTCTAGAAGACCCCAGTTTTTTCAAAAAAAGAGTACCTGTCACTACCTATTGCTATCATAGGGGATATTTACATTCCCTGAGATAACAATAAAAATGATAAAAAAAAAAAATACTTGGAAGGAACAATTTAAAAATAAAATAAAAAAGCAAAATTAATAATAAAAAAAGAAAAAAAAAAAGCACCCCTGTCCTGCCCTGCTCTTGCCCAATGGCGAACGCAAGCGTCGGTCTGGCGTCATATGTAAACAGCAATTGCACCATGCATGTGAGGTATCACCGCGAAGGTCAGATCGAGGGCAATCATTTTAGCAGTAGACCTCCTCTGTAAATCTACTGGGGTAACCTGTAAAGGCTTTTAAAGGCTTTTAAAAATGTATGTAGTTTGTCGCCAATGCGCGTTTGTGCGAAATTTTAAAGCATGTCGTGTTTGGTATCTATGTACTCGGCCTAAGATCATCTTTTTTATTTCATCAAACATTTGGGCAATAGTGTGTTTTAGTGCATTAAAATTAAAAAAAGTGTATTTTTTAACCCAAAAAATGCGTTTGAAAAATCGCTGCGCAAATACTGTGTAGAAAAAAAAATGCAACACCCACCATTTTAATCTGTAGGGCC
Organism: Rana muscosa; assembly: GCA_029206835.1. Classification (NCBI taxonomy): domain Eukaryota; kingdom Metazoa; phylum Chordata; class Amphibia; order Anura; family Ranidae; genus Rana; species Rana muscosa. The sequence goes on along the minus strand of CM055120.1, from coordinate 189,791,815 downwards.
TTTGCTTTAAAAATATATATAATGTTTGGGGGTTCAACATAATTTTCTTGCAAAAAAAAAAAATGTTTTCATGTAAACAAAGTGTCAAAAAGGGCTTTGTCTTCAAGTGGTTAGAAGAGTGGATGTAAGCTTCCTAATGTTGTGTATAAAATGCCAGAACAGTTCAAAACCCCCCCAAATGACCCCATTTTGGAAAGTAGACACCCCAAGCTATATACTGAGAGGCATGTCGAGTCCATGGAATATTTTATATGTTGACACAAGTTGCGGAAAAACAACAATTTTTTTTTTTTTTTTTTGCACAAAGTTGTCACTAAATGATATATTGCTCAAACATGCCATGGGCATATGTGGAATTACACCCCAAAATACATTCTGTTGCTTCTCCTGAGTACGGGGATACCACATGTGTGAGACTTTTTGGGAGCCTAGCCACGTACGGGACCCCAAAAACCAAGCACCGCCTTCAGGCTTTCTAAGGGTGTAAATTTTTGATTTCACTTCTCACTGCCTATCACAGTTTCGGAGGCCATGGAATGCCCAGATAGCACAAAACCCCCCCAAATGACCCCATTTTGGAAAGTAGACACCCCAAGCTATTTGCTGAGAGGTATTGTGAGTATTTTGCAGATCTCGCTTTTTGTCACAAAGTTTTGAAAATTGAAAAAAAAAAATATATATATATATATTTTCTTTCTTCATTTTCAAAAACAAATGAGAGCTGTAAAATACTCACCATTCCTCTCAGCAAATAGCTTGGGGTGTCTATATTCCAAAATGGGGTCATTTGGCTGGGTTTTGTGTGATTTTGGCATTTTATGGCCTTCGAAACTGTGATAGGTAGTGAGGAGTGAAATCAAAAATTTGCGCCCTTAGAAATCCTGAAGGCGGTGCTTGGTTTCCGGGGTCCCGTACGCGGCTAGGCTCCCAAAAAGTCCCACACATGTGGTATCTCTGTACTCAGGAGAAGCAACAGAATGTATTTTGGGGTGAAATTCCACATATAACCATGGCATGTGTGAGCAATATATCATTTAGTGACAACTTTTTGTAATTTTTTTTTTTTTTTTAGTCATTATTCAATCACTTGGGACAAAAAAATAAAAAATTCAATGGGCTGAACATGCCTCTCAGCAATTTCCTTGGGGTGTCTACTTTCCAAAATGGGGTCATTTGGGGGGGTTTTGTACTGCCCTGTCATTTTAGCACCTCAAGAAATGAGATAGGCAGTCATAAATTTAAAGCTGTGTAAATTTCAGAAAATGTACCCTAGTTTGTAAACTCTATAACTTTTGCGCAAAGCAATAAATATACGCTTATTGACATTTTTTTTACTAAAAACATGTGGCTGAATACATTTTGGCCTAAATGTATGACTACAATTGAGTTTATTCGATTTTTCTTATAACAAAAATTAGAAAATATCATTTTTTTTCAAAATTTTCGGTCTTTTTCCGTTTATATCGCAAAAAATAAAAATCGCAGAGGCAATCAAATACCATTAAAAGAAAGCTCTATTTGTGGGAAGAAAAGCACGCAAATTTCGTTTGGGTACAACATTGCATGTCCACACAATTTACAGTTAAAGCAGCGCAGTGCAAAATTCTGAATTCACCTCTGGTCCTCTAGCTACCAAATGGTCCGGGGCTTAAGTGGTTAAGAGAAAGTGTTCTCTAAAAGGCACCCGTGCCAAGCTAGTGATCGCCTGTGTTTAGCAAGTAAGGCAGTCATTTGGCACAGAACTGGAAGTCAGTGGCAATCACTGTATTAGCAGTGCCTACTACAATAATTTCCAGCTACCACAGGGATCCCACAAATATGGCGCATACATACCTAAAATTGTCGAAGCTGGAGCAATGTAACTATGTGCAGTAAATAGTGCCTATAGGTATGCGTTGGGCAGCACAGTGGCTAAGTGGTTAGCCCTTCTGCCTGGTAGCACAAGGGTTGTTGGTTAAAATCCCAACCTCATGTCTAAATTGGCCCTAATATGTATATGAGTTAGCGACAGGGCCGCTGTTAGGAATCATGGAGCCCCGTACAGCCTACCTGACGAGAGGGGGAGAAACCTGGGTGAGAGACACAGAGGGCATTGTTCTCCACCGATCCTCCTGCTGTCCGGACCCCTCTGTGTGTCGGGGCCCCCTACAGGAGGGCTGGTGGTCCCCCCCCTATCAGCAGCCCTGGTTAGGGACCTTAGATTGTAAGATACTTGAGGGTGGGGACTGATGTGAATGTATAATATATATGTAAAGCATTGTGTAAATTGATGGTTCGTTATAAGTGCCTGTAGTAATAATGTATTTAAAGAGAGTTAAACTGAGATTGTTAGTAGGAAGACCTTTCTTTTGGGGCTCTTGCATGACATAAGAGGCTGGTTAGGAAACCAGCAGAAAACTGAAAAAAAAAACGATTCAGTGAGCTAACCCTTTTCACATATGTGGCTCTGCGTACAGTCTGAAAAAAAAAATGATTGCAGGCAGAAGAGAAGTTTTTGTTGCAGAGGAGACCTACACTTCTACAATAAAAGCCTTTGAACTGTGGCAAGCAGGTTTAGGACCACAAGGGGCTTTTGGATAAGCCAACATTCTCACTATGAAAGGCACTGCCTTTTCTATTTTTTGGGCTTTATTATGTTTTTTACTGCAAGACTTCTTTTAAAAAATAAATGAAAAAAAAATAGGCTTTTGTTTCTGGTGTGGTGGTTTGGATGTTTTCATTTCTTTTGGGTATTTGTTGCGTTTCATTTTATGTTGCTAGAACCTGTGGGGTGTTCAAAGTGCAGCATTCACTTTTAATAGGTCACCTCTTCTTGTAGCTGCCTTTTGTTTGCATCATTGTTTAAAATAAAAATAAAACTAAGTGCAAGAACTGTGTGCACTTAAACCACCTCAATTTATGGCAGTCACATTCACCACATCCCCTTTCCCCAAGATAAAAATAGAAGTTAGGCATATGCTGGTTAAGCCTATTTCTACCTTAAAACTGTCTTTCTGCTGGCCAATTTTGCATGGCTGTATCCTCTGAATTGTTCCATTCCGTAGTAAAACCCCTTCCTGTACTCTTTGGGCTAGTTTACACTTGCTTCAAAAAATGGCTTCAGACACGCTTTGTTAAAGCTCTCTGAACGCCAGTCAAAGCTCCTGTCACTAAATAAAATGGTTAGCTTACAGTCCTGTTTACACCTTGCTTTTGCTTGAGGTTTTGATGAGGCTTCGGTGGGGCTTTGATGGGGCTTTGATGGGGCTTTGATGGGGCTTTGGTGGGGCTTTGGTGGGGCTTTGGTGGGGCTTCAAGCGAGCTTTGAAGCATCACTAAAGCTACATGGGGTATCATTTTTGAAACAAAGCCAAAGCAAAACAAAAGCAGGTGTAAACAGGACTGTAAGCTAACCATTTTATTGTAGCGGCCTCAACCCTCTCTCTCCCCTTCTCATACTCGGCTTGTCTTTCTTCATCTAGGGGTCTCAGTGCTGGGGAGAGGGATGAGATACACCACGGCCCATGTTCTCCATAGCTAAGAGGTGAAGGCCAGAAGATTGGGTTTTGTGTAGGTGTCCTAGAGTCAAGTCCAGTACTTCGTCCCTGACTCCTTTGCTCCTAGTAACCAGAGTTCCACACAGTGAATAGGTCCAACTCAGTTTTATTCTTCTTGGCAAACAACAAACAGTTTCTTTTACTGAGTAGTAATGGGGATTGGAATAGATCGAGGCACAATCCTTTCCCTTCTCCTGCTAACCACTGTGATATCACCAGTGGCAAATAGTCACGGTCACTGACCATATGAAGTAGAACATGAATTACCTTCGCTAGCACGGCCCCTGTCAGGGGAAGGAGATCCATCCAAGGAAGAAACGGGAGGCCTCTCTGTCACCAGCGATGCTGCGCCGGACTCTCCACAGAAGTTCCGCACACCAGATCTCACGAACTCAGACACGGGCACCCAAGGAGTTAGAACCCCCTCGGATTCCTCCACCCTCGCGGAACTCAGTCAAAGGTACTGAGCCCCAGGCATCCGCCATAGTACCTCACCCCAGGCTAAAGGTGCCTGGGATGGACTCCATCTCTGCTCCAGCCAGGCCAAGGGAACCTAGGCCTGGAGCACTGGAACGCCAGCACCCAAGCTGAAGGTGCCTGGGTGCGGCCGAGTCCTCCGACTCCCACTCCGAACTCGCAACTCTGAACCCCGTGGCAAGGGCGTCCGCCCCTTTTATCCCCTCTCCCTTTGCGTCACAGCGGGTTCCCCGCCCCGCTGTACCAGCTCCAGGGGAGGACAAAAAGGTACAGTCTTGCGGTGTGAGTTCAGCTCCGGCCCAGGGCAACAGCGACCGCAAGGAACCTCACACCACCAGAGTCCTCCAAGAACCAGAAAAAGGTCTCGGATCCCCTAGCAATTTGTGCATCTGGGTTACACTACCACCCAGATGCCTCCCCTAAATTCAAACACCCGCTACACTATTTAGTGACAGGGGCTTTGACTAACGTTCAGAGAGCTTTAAAAAAGCCTGTCCGAAGCCTTGTTTTGAAGCAAGTGTAAACTAGCCGTTAATGTGTGTTGAAGCCGAAGCAAGTGTAAATGAGCCCTTTTGTCTCTTGTAAATTTGGTCCTAGCCTTGCTTAAAAATTGTCCTGCTGCTAGCCTTTTTTATATTGCTGTATAATTGCCCTCTTAACTTTTGTAGTAAACAGTAAACACTTGTCTGTACTCTTTGTATCTAGTATATCTCAGCCTATTATCTCCAAATAAACTACCCTGCAAGTGTGCGGAATTCCTTTCGTTTTTCTTTAGATTTGTTTCGTTTTATTTATTAATTTTCTAACAAATTCTAACTTTTAGGAACGATTTGAATTCGGATCAGTTGAAAAATGATTGACCAATTCTACTTATGTGTGAAGAATAGCTAGTTTTTAAGGAATGGGCTGGGAAGCCAGCCACTGTGTCTTTAACAGCCAATGACTCCCCGCTGACAGCTGAATGTAAAAATAATTTCCAGTGTTCTATTTAGAAATGCCTCCCGTCTAAAAATGTTTCCGATGAGTCTGTGCATGCGCAGTACCAAACGTCATTCCAGCTGATTTGTTAATCAGCTGGCGTTACATCAACACAGTGCATGTGCAGATTGTCTGAGGCATTATCCAACGCTATGCAAACAGCTGGGGGAGAACGTACTTGTCAGATTGAGCCTCACTGTTTTGGGTGTGTTGAAGGGCGGATTTTGTGTGTGTTGCAACCCGCCCTTACACACAGGCAAAACCCACCGTTCAACACACTAAACCCGCCCTGCAATACACAAAACAGATACATCTGAGTCTCCAAATAACCCACAATTAGTTCGATTTTAGATTTGGATAGAAACAAATTGCACATGTCTATATCCTGCTACTGGCCAATTCTACACTTCTGTATCATCTGCAGTATCTTAATTCTTGCAGTGAAATCCCTGTCTGTTTTTTTTTTTTTGTATCTTAGATTAGAGCCTAGCCTTGTTCATTAAAATTGTCCTGCTGTCGCAGTGCAAAAATCCTCTTTCAAACTGCAATGAATCAGTTTAGGGTGATGCTGGTGTTTGTAAGCCAAGCTAATTGTAAAAGAAACCAGATCAATTCCACAGCCAAATATGTGCTGCTTTCTCCCCAAGCATGTAATTTAACCACTTCCATACCAGGTCATTGTAAAATGACGCCGGCAGGAACCCTTTCTCCCTCCGGGTGGACGTCATATGACATCCTGGGTTTGAGGGGGGATATCTGAACGATGCCTGCAGCTAGAGGCATCATTCAGATATCCTTGTCTTCAGCCGGCGATTCTGCGCACCATAAGAATGATCATAGCGACGGTTCCATCGCTTAATCGTTCTTATAGGCGGGACATCCCCCCCCCCCTCCCGCCGCCATCCGGTGCATCTCCGGGCTCTCACGTGCCATCGGGGGCCCGGAGAATGAATCGTCTGGCTCCGGTGGTCACATGATGAGGAGCATAGAGATGACTGGTGACCAGATGGTCACCAGTCATCTCTATGACCGTCGGAGGCCCGGGCGCGATGTGATGACGTCACACCCGGGTTCTCAAAAGTAAACAAAGCCGCCATTGCGGCTAGTAAGCATGAGATCGGTAAAAAAAAAATCATGATCTCATGCTTTCCAGCCTGGAGGAGAGATGTGGGGTCTTATTGACCCCACATCTTTCCATAAAGAGGACCTGTCACACACATTCCTATTACAAGGGATGTTTACATTCCTTGTAATAGGAATAAAAGTGATCAAAAAAAAAAAAAGTGTAAAAAAAAGTGTAAAAATAAAACAAAATAAGTAAAAAATAAATAAATTAAAAATTAAAAACGCCCCTGTCCCCAATAGCTCGCGCTCAGAAGCGAACACACATGTAAGTCCCGCCCACATATGTAAAGGCAACTTAAACCACATATGTGAGGTATCGCCGCGTGCGTTAGAGCGCGTGCAACAATTCTAGCACTAGACCTCCTCTGTAACTCTAACCTGGTAACCTGTAAAAATTTTCAAAGCGTCGCCTTTGGAGATTTTTAAGTACCGAAGTTTGGCACCATTCCATGAGTTTGCGCAATTTTAAAGCGTGACATGTTAGGTATCTATTTACTCGGCATAACATAAGCTTTCATATTTTTACAAAAAAAAGGGCTAACTTTACTGTTTTGTTATTTTTTAGTTCATGAAACCATTTTTTTTCCCAAAAAAAGGCGTTTGAAAAATGATTGCGCAAATACCGTGCAAGATAAAAACGACCGTCATTTTATTCCCTAGGGTGTCTGCTAAAAAAAACATATATAATGTTTGGGGGTTCTGAGTAATTTTCTAGCAAAAGAATGATGATTTGTACATGTAGGAGAGAAGTGCCAGAATAGGACCGGTATGGAAGTGGTATAAAAAGCCCTGTATGGAAAGGGATAAAGGATTCAGTGTTGCCCTCAAAGCTGCATAAAAAGATCCTCCTCACACTGTGGTATTTTTTGCATTGGTGCATGTCCTCTATGGCAGTACCCAGTACACATGGATTTTTTTATAGTAATTTGCCTATTAGTCCTAAAAATGGACAGAAATAACAAAATCACAGACTATAGACTTCATTGGAAATTGCTGTTAAGTTTCAGTTCACCAGATTTCAAACAGATTCCCCGAACACTCAGCGAATTGAACCTGGGCAGATTCACCCATCCCTACCTACTAGCAATGTTTCACTCTAATGGCTACCATTCCACTGTACCATTACCAAAGTAGTCACACTTGGAAAATATGTAATAAGATAGCTGAATTCTTTTTGAGAATACACATTTTAGAACACAGCTTATGTTACGGTATCTACTATTAGCCATCACTTTGACAACAATGTTTTGCTTTCTCTACCTCTATATTACTTGGTATACCAAATACTCACTTTTGTATAGGACATATTTCGTCAATGGTCCATTTGTTTTATTTGGCCTAGCCCATGTACATGTAATTGATATATTTGTTGCTTGACAGGTCAAATTATGTACTTTCTCAGGTTCTGTATATACATGAAAAGACATTAAGAGCAAATTATTTAATCATTTGTAAAACAAAATTAAATTTGTCAGGTTTATGTGTTTACATAGGAAACCAGAAATATAGTTCTGACTGTACTAGATAACAAATCACAAAGTAAAAGTAAATTTGTGGTATGAAACATTTAGAGCCTGATTTACTAAATTATAAAGCAAAGCAAATTAATATTGGCCCGATTTACTAGTGTATGCAGTAAAGTGAGAAGTGCACACTGAGTCTTATTCAGAGGACTTTACATTATTTAATGCTTGTAATTTACACAGATGGACGTAAATTGGCCATAGACTATATAATCTGATTGTACATTCTTTCTGTAATCTTCCCTTAGATTTACTGAAGCTATTTAATCTGAGGACAAATGTAAACAGTGGAGGCTCGTGCATTGGGGAGCGCCCCCCCCCCCCATCCATGCGTCCGGCCCCCTGATCTACATACAGGGCGCTGGACCATGAATTCCAATGGGGGGGTGTTTTTTTTTTAAGCATGTGATTATAGCCAGAGGATGTAAAAGGCTTAAAAAAGGGTGGGCTCGGGATGCAGTTGTGTGAGAATAGCGAATGTACATTCACTATTCTCACACTAATCCTCCCCCCAGCCAATCAGGAAGCGGGTCGTAAGACCCGTCACCTGATTGACTGAAAGGACAGGCGATCCTATTGGACGCCTAGCGTTTAGGACGAGGAGAGAGGAGACGCACAGCAGAAACTGCGGTGATGGAGGAGAGAACACAAGAGCCGCTTCCTCCAGCCCACTGCCCATCACCCACCACCTAGATGGGGTAAGTGCCGGACCGGGTGGGGGGTAGTGCCACCGGATCCCGGGGGGGTGGTTGTTTGCCGCCCCCCCCCCAAAAAAAACACACCAGCCACCACTGGTAAACAATACATTAAAATAGTATTCACTCAGGCAGGCCCTTGCACTACATACAGTATCTCACAAAAATGAGTACACCCCATACTGAAGCAGAGTATGATCCCCTCCCTTTGGAAACTGGGCCGCAGGGCTGTATTCCAACATGATAGCGACCCCAAACTTACCTCCAAAACGAGCACTGCCTTGCTTAAGAAGCTGAGGATAAAGGTGATTGACTGGCCAAGCATGTCTCCAGACCTAAACCCTATTGAGCATCTGTGGGGCATCCTCAAATGGTAGGTGGATTATTGCAAGGTCTCTAACATCCACCAGCTCTGTGATGTCGTCATGGAAGAGTGGAAGAGGACTCCAGTGGCAACCTGTGAAGCTCTGGTGAACTCCATGCCCAAGAAGGTTAAGGCAGTGCTGGAAAATAATGGTGGCCACACAAAATATTGACACTTTGGACCCAACTTGGACATTTTAACTTAGGGGTGTACTCACTTTTGTTGCCAGCGGTTTAGACATTAATGGCTGTGTTGAGTTATTTTGAGGGGACAGCACATTTACACTGTTATACAAGCTGTACACTCGCTACTTTACATTGTAGCAAAGTGTAATTTCTTCAGTGTTGTCACATGAAAAGATATAATAAAATATTTACAAAAATGTGAGGGGTGTACTCACTTTTGTCAGATTGTAATTGTTGGGGGATCTAGAGGAGATTGTACAGTCAGATTCTATAGTGTATGGTCAGTCTTCAGTTAAATTCATGTCACCTGGGGCGTGGCGACCGGACTCCAAGATGGATGCTTAACCTAGGAGCTCCGCTCGTCCACCGGAGATAATCCGCAGCCATCAGCGTCCACCGGCGCAATCCGAGGCCTCACACACCACTATCCAGTCGGCTACTCCCCGCTGATCGGAACGAGGATGGCGAGGAACCGAAAGAAGCCACAACAACCGCAGAAACTGGACGGATTCTTCGCTATAACCTCGCGCGGCCCTCAACAAAATGGCGGCGGCGGCGCCCGGGATTCGCAGCAGTCGCACAAGTCCGGAGCGCAGCACAACGGCCGTAGCTTACCGTCGGACGCCACACCGCTCAGCGAGGCCTCCTCTGGGACATCCAGCCCTTCTACAAGGAGCCCAGCCAAGTCCAGACCGAGGAGAGACTCCCCACTCAGGCCACAAGCTAACTCGAGCATGGAGGTAAGCGAGCCTCATACAGTCACCACAGGCCAACACACACAGAGAGGGGACCCCATAGCAGACTTCCCCACGGCTGACAGGCCAGTGTCTGACACGATGTTAAAAGACATGCTGCTGTCCTTGAGGTCCTCCCTACAAACAGATATGCTCAAAGGGTTAAATGAATGCCAGAGAGAAGTCCAAGCAATGGGACATAGAGTTCACCAGGTAGAAAATAGAATGGAGGAATTTACCTCATCCTACAACACTATGGTGGAGTCCCATACAGCACAGGGAGAAGACATAGAATGGATAAAGGACAAGCTGAGTGACCTTGAGGACAGATCCAGGAGAAATAATCTCAAACTTAGAGGCATACCTGAATCTGTTCCCCCTAACCAGCTCCTGCAATATGTCCAGACCCTGTTCTCCACTCTGTTACCAGGGGCATCAGCGCAAGATCTCCTTGTAGACAGGATTCACAGAATTCCCAAGCCATCATTTCTCCCCGATGACATCCCCAGAGATGTTCTGATGAGGGTTCACTTTTACCACATCAAGGACCAAATAATGCAAGCGTCCCGCAAGCCAGGGGGTATCCCTCAGCAGTATGCAACGATCAGACTACTGCCGGACCTATCCAGGCACACACTTCAACGCCGCCGCAACCTACTGACTATTACAAAAGCTTTGAGGAATCACAACATACTCCACAAATGGAAGTACCCTGCTACCCTCACCATAACCCACAACGGTAATACCATTGATATTTCCAAACTGGAAGACGGGATAGGGGTGCTACGCCAATGGGGAATACTTCCTGAACAACTCGTCCAACAATCACCCCCCTCAGGCTTGCAACCACTGCAAAATGATTGGCAAGTGGTGTCCCACAAACGCCCAACTAAGAAGAAGACAGGTGGAAACGCACAATTCTGATATCTAAATTTGCACAAATATCTCCGGGGTTGAGATCTCCATTTGAATCTCCCTTACACCCCTCCTCTATCAATAGCAGCTACGACTGCACGAGGATCAGTTTATGGATCCGGTTCTTAGTATAACCCAGTTGACTTTTTTTGTTTTATATTGTTCTTTCTACTGTTCATTTATTATACACAGATCCATAGGAATCGAAATGACTGCAAGCGTTGAAGAAGTTACAACTCAACTACCTGGCCAGCACAGCTTTACAGTATCTGAAAACGAATCATATGGGAACAGTGAGTACCCGCACGACATCTCCACAATAACTCCCCTACATCTGTTACAATGACGATCAAACTGATATCCATTAATACCCGGGGATTGAACCATCCTGCTAAGCGATTCGCCATGTGGGCTGAAGCCACGAAACACGGGGCGGACATTCTGTGTGTACAGGAGACACTCTTTCAGCTAAACAAAATCCCGTACTGTTCGCACAAAGACTTTTCATATGTGTACATGGCCTGTACACCTAACAGTAAAACTAGAGGTGTCATGCTCGCCATCAAGAACTCTATCTCCTTTCAACCCAGAAACGTTGTGCTTGACGTTAGTGGCAGATACATTATTGTCACAGGGGATATTAACTCTAAACCCTACACGATCGTCACGGTGTACGCCCCTAACTCTCACCAACTCCGCTTTCTAAACAAGGTCATTAAAAAGGCAAACTCCATTAAATATGGCATCCTTCTGATTTGTGGGGACTTTAACATCACCTCTGACCCTAGAATGGACACCTCCTCAGGTAAACCTAAGGGTACTCTGTCTCTCCAATCATTGCTCCACAAGGAGGAACTATTTGACGCCTGGAGATGCCTTCATGCAAACGAAAGGGACTACACCTTTTTCTCAGACAGACATGGCTCCTACTCTCGTATAGACATGTTCCTAACGGACAAATGGCTATTGCAAAATGTAGAAATAACAAAAATTCACGATATTACATGGTCAGACCATGCTGCCATCTCTATGTCTGTTGCGGAAAAGGGTGTCTCCTCTTCACCCCCCATCTGGCGCTGCAACACCAAAATTATCCAGGAACAACAATTACAAAAACTCATTTCCTTACACCTTAAGACCTACTTCCAAGAAAACACAGGTTCGGTCGAGGACCCATATGTTATATGGAACGCACACAAGGCGTACATGAGAGGTATACTAATTCAATTAGGTGCCATAGAAAAACAGAGGAAAGCACAACTATTTAATAAAGTCCTTGCAGACCTGCGTGTTATAGAATCCCAAAACAAGAACTCACCTTCAGCACCATTAGCTAACAAACTTTCCTCCCTCAGAGAAACCCTCAGAGAGCTCCTGACCCAACAGTACGATAAACACCTTAGCCGTTTAAAACGTAACTATTATTCTAATGCCAATAGAGCAGGCAAATACCTAGCGAACAGACTAAAAGCAGCTCGTACTAAAACTAGAATAGCTTATCTGAATCACCCCACCTCACCACACAAAATTGTCAACCCCCAAGATACAGCGAACCACTTCGCAGAATATTACAGCTCATTATACAACTTGCATAGGGATCCCAATACCCCACAACCTAATATAGACAAAATCCAAACGTTTCTACAGAAGCTACATCTCCCCTCCCTATCAGAACAACAGCTTTCCGATTTTAAATGCACCAATCATACCCCAAGAGGTGGAAAAAACTATACACTCCCTACCAAATGGAAAGTCACCTGGCCCCGATGGATTCTCTAACGAATATTTCAAAACATTTATATCTACCCTATCGCCCCACTTGTCCAGGGTCTTCAACAAAGCTGCAGACTCTGCAACTTTGCCACAAGAGATGCTGAGAGCACATATAGTGACAATACCAAAACCGGGTAAAGACCCCAACACTCCGGCAAACTTTAGGCCTATATCCCTTCTCAATACTGATACCAAAGTCTATGCAAAACTGTTAGCCAAAAGAATGATGAATATCCTACCTTTACTCATTCAGCGTGACCAGATGGGATTTGTGAAGGGGAGACAGACTTCTGATGCAACAAGGAGAATTATCAATGTGATGCACTATGCTGAAAAAACCCGAACGCCTTCTCTGCTGCTTTCTATAGACGCAGAGAAGGCGTTCGACAGAATCCATTGGACTTATATGGAAATTGTATTGAATAAGTTTGGCTTCAAAGGGAACATACTAAATGCTGTCTTAGCGCTCTATTCCTCACCGTCTGCACAGGTATACTCTGCAGGCCTCCTGTCTACACCATTTAAAAATTCGAACGGGACCAGACAGGGTTGCCCCCTGTCTCCGACCATTTTTAACCTAATGATTGAACCTCTGGCTGAAGCTATCCGCTCACATCCACTGATTACGGGCTTCCGGCTTGGCTCTGGCAATCACACCATCAATTTATTTGCGGATGACGTAATCCTACTCTTGACCACTCCACTAACGTCCCTACCAGAAGCACACAAAATCCTCACTACCTTTGGGGAGATTTCCTACTATAAAGTTAATTTCACTAAATCCCTAATACTGGACTTAGGAGTACAACCTCACGCAAAACGTGCTCTTCAAAAGCTGCTTCCATACACATGGAGCACGGGAGGCATCACCTACCTAGGTATTATAATCACAAATAAGATTTCCGCACTCGCCAAAGCCAATATGTCCCCGCTGATAGCCAAGCTGGAAGCTCAACTCAGGGATTTATCGAAAAAGGAAATATCTTGGATGGGTAGAATCTCTGCTTATAAAATGTTGATACTGCCGCAAATATTATATGTATTCCGCCCCTTGCCACTGCATATTCCCTTCCATTATCTTAAGAACTTATCAGATCTAGGTTGGAAATATATCTGGAATGGAAAGAAAGCTAGATGTTCACGAAACAATTTGCTATCCCACAAACTAATAGGGGGGGCGGGCTTAGTAGACATTTATGACTACCTATGGGCGGTAAGACTAGATCAACTTAAATATTGGCTACAGAACGCCGACGCACCACTATGGGTAGAGATAGAAAAAGCTTACTCACCGACAAAAGACTTAAAGCTATTACTTCTTGGAGACAGATGGGCTCGATGGGACACGACTATTCTATCACCCCCAATGCAGACTTCCATTAAGACATGGAGGTTATTCCTAGAACGAAATCACCAAGATAACCAGGACATTGACTTCAAACTACCCCTGAAGCTGTTAGAAGCCAAAATACCATTGTTGAAGGTGGCAGACCTGACTGACCAGGGTATAACACACATATTGGACCTATATGAAGGTACAAGACACAAATCTGTGAACCAAATTATGACACAATACCACCTCACAAACGACAAGTTGTTCAAATGTCTGCAAATCACACATCTCCTACACTCCGCGGAAACACCAACCGTAGCACTTCCAAGCAAAGTCTGGCAATTCTTCTCCACAGCCAAATTAGATACGAAAGGCATATCATTCTTCTACAACATACTACAAGATAAACTAACCTTTCACAAAACTGTAGCAATGACAAAGTGGGAGGTAGACCTGGGTACCTCCTTCTCAGGAGATCAATGGAAACACACATTCAAAGAAGTACACAAAGCTTCCCACTGCGTAAAACACTGGGAATTGGCGATTAAAATGGCAAACAGGTGGCACTATACTCCGTTCAGGATAGCAAAGTTTTTCCCAGGTACATCACCTAGCTGTTGGAGAGAATGTGGTCAAACGGGGAATCTACTACATATGTTCTGGAACTGCCCAAATATTAAAAGCCTATGGAACCAAGTTTTCCAATTAATCTCATCTCTGACAGGCATAATCACGGCACCAGACCCCGCTTTAGCAATCTTACACTTAAACATAGATCACTTCCACCATAGCTTCAGACCAGTCATAACACACATTCTATTAGAAACACGCTCACTGATCCTACGTAACTGGAAATCTAGCAAGGCCATAAACTTATCTGATGTAACAACAGCGGTGCACAGGAATTACACATTTGAAAGACTGATTGCTATCAATTCTTTGAAATGCTCAAAATTTGACAATTGTTGGTCTATCTGGCCCAAGAACTTATGAAATATTAAATAGATGCTTCAATGCACTGAATATTTACGAAATATGAACGTGTATATCGGAAACTGTGTATATTTTCTTATAATACATATGTTGTTAAAATTTAAAATTTTCAATAAAAATTATTGACTTTAAATTCATGTCACCTAATGCTTAAAGTGGAGTTCCATCCAAAAGTGGAACTTCCGCTGATTTGTCTCCATCCCCCCTCAGGTGCCACATTTGACACCTTTTGGGGGGAGCGGATACCTGTCTTTGACAGGTATCCTGTTCCCACTTCAAGGAGTCCGGGTCGCGGCCCATGGCACCACCGCTCGGCTCCCTCCTCCTCCCCTTGCCGCCGGGCCAGTAGGAAAGCGAAGCGGAGCCTCGCGCATGTGCAGTAGGGTTCCCAGCGTGAAGCCGTAAGGCTACGCTGCTGGGTTCCCTTACCGGCAATGGCGGAGGCATGCACCCGACAGCTGATGGAAACATCAGCTGCGGTGCCGACATCGCTGGACTCCAGGACAGGTAAGTGTCCTATTATTAAAAGCCAGCAGCTGCAGTATGTGTAGCTGCTGGCTTTTAATTTTTGCAGCGGTGGGCGGAACACCGCTTTAAGTAAATTGTAACTGATTCACCAAAGTATGAAGTGAGATGAAGATAATCTGTGTTCCCTTTAAACAACCAATCTATTTTGTGAAAAATAGAGCTTCTTCACATGGTTGGGTGTTTGAATTGAGCACATGATCACTTCACATTAATTTGCAGATGTGAAGTGTATTTCAGGGCAAATAAAAAAAAATATCCAGCACATTTCTGCAATTCAAGTACAATTCCCCATCCATATAAATACTGCATGTACAGAAAAAAACAATGCTGATAAATGCCTTAGAAGGGAGAATTAGGGTTAAATCTGAGTCATGCCTGAACATACCATGACGTGTGTAGTTACACCTTTTTATTAAAATGTAAGTAGCAGGAAAAGAACACTAAATTATGATGCTGGTAAAAGTGAGCAGGTTTCATCCTTAAAGGGGTTGTAAAGGTTCGTGTTTTTTCACCTTAATGCATCCTATGCATTAAGATGAAAAAACACCTCGCTGTCACGGGCCCCCCAGTTTTACTTACCTGAGCCCGTTCCCCTGCTCTGCGCGTCCCCCGACCTCCTCTTCTCCGGGGAGTCCCGGCGTTGATTGGATAGATTGACAGCAGCGGGAGCCAATGGATGCGCTGCTATCAATCAAATGCAATGACGCGGCCGCCCCCGGGGGCAGAAACGAGTCATACACTCAGAGTCTATGGATGCCAACTGTATCACACGGGAGCGTATCCGCAAGCTAACCCCCTCGGAAGTAAGCTTCCCAGAGGGGGTTAGCTATTGCAGGGAGGAGCCAAAACAGCCGCCGAGGGACCACAGAACAGCAGGAAAAAAAATCCTGCAAGCAGCGTCTTTGGGGCGGCACAGGAGCGCTGTATACACCACTCCTAAACCGCCCCTGCTTTTCGGGCGCTTTTAACCCCTTGTTAACCCCTTCTTTGGGGTTAAAAGCACCCTGCTCCCACCCGCACAGCGCCGACAAAGCGCCGCTAAAACTAGCTTTCCTGCTTACGCGGCTGCGCTACCAGTGTGAAAGGGGTCTTAGGGAATGAGGCTTTTGCAGGAAAGCTAGGGTACTAGGTTATTCATTATGTTAAAAAAAATATATTTTATACCAACCCCCTCAAAACTGCAATCAGATGCACTGCTTGTGTAAAACGTATCTTTTATTTAATACGGCATTATGATAAAGACATACTGTAACACCCCAAATCCTTTATAGCTCATCAAGGAGCCCTCTGTAATTAACAATTAAAACTGGTGTATAAACCAATAAATAAATAATTTCACAGTTGCAGTAACAATATAAACTAGCCATACCTAAAAACCCAAAAGGTGTTCAGCAAGAGCACCTATCTGGTGATAATCAAGGTTCTATAAATGGAGCACAAAATATATGCAAAATACTATAACCTTGATACCAGTAGTGAACACAAAAATAATTAACCACAAGTGTTTATAAAATGTGCAATAATCACCTACAATATATACGAAACATAATTTTGACAAAAAGTTTACATACCAAGATTAGAGATGGGCCCCGAACCGCAAACTCCATTGAAGTCTTTGGGAGCCGAACATGAGCAATCAAAAGTCCCCATTTTAAAGGCTTATATGCAAGTAATTGTCTATAAAAAGGGTATGGGGGTCTGTACCAATGCATTTAAAAAAAAAAAAAAAAAAAATCGTTTTTAAAGGAGCAGTGATTTTATTGATACTTAAGGTAAAACAATAAAAATGAAAAATGTCTTTTAATATAGTGCCTGGGGGGTCCCGTCTGTCTGTAAAGTGGCACCTGTTTAGCATGTATAGAACATGCTGCAGCAAAAATTACATTTCTAAAGAAAAAAAACGAGTCAAATCACATTTAAATTAACTCACGTTGCAATAGCACCCGGCTATTTAAAAAAAAAAAAAGTTTTTTTAAAAGAAAGTTGTTTTCCCCCCAAAATCCATACCAGACCCTTATCAAACAAGCATGCAGCCCGGCATGTTAGTAAAGGGGGGGAGGAGCGAGCACCCCCCCCTCCCCGAACCATACCAGGCCACATGCCCTCAACATGGGGGGGGGAGGGGAGGGACAAATTGCAATCTATCACAAAAAAAATCAGCATGCGAAAACCAAACTATTAGTGTTGACATGAGCTTTACATTATTAAGATGATATTTACTTGTAATATTTGTTTCTATATTTTTAGTTTTTTTTTCAATGACTTGTCCATTGTATGATATGATTGATTCACAACTGTAATTTCTATAAGCATCCAACGTGACTTCTTCATTACCAGGGAATGTTTTATTGGTTTCTTCTGGAAAATAATGGAGAAATATTTTATTGTTTAACACACCTTGTTAACATTGTTAACACCAAAGACAGTTATTGCTTGTAAAGGAGCTGTTAGTATTTACCTTTTTGTAGCATCTAACATGTTTGTGTTCATTACTGAAGCAGTAAAGTACAAACTCATAAAGCAAAAATAAAAATGCATCTGTACTAAAAAAAAAAAAAACACGTGCCACATGATGAGACTAGGAAAGTAGGATTTTTAAAAACAGCTTACCTGTAAAATCCTTTTCTTGGAGTACATCACGGGACACAGAGCAGCATAGTCATTACTATGTGGGTTATATAGAATTACCTTCAGGTGCTGGCACTGGCAACTTCCAAAACAGGAAGTACCCTCCCCTATATAAGCCCCTCCCGTCCGGGAGCACCTCAGTTTTGTAGCAAAGCAATACGTGTCCCCAAAAGAGGGGTGGGAGCTCTGTGTCCCGTGATGTACTCCAAGAAAAGGATTTTACAGGTAAGCTGTTTTTAAAAATCCTACTTTCTTCTTCATACATCACGGGACACAGAGCAGCATAGTCATTACTATGTGGGACGTCCCAAAGCAATGCCAAATGAGGGGGGGATACACCATACATAAGCTGGGCGCCATCAGGCATGAGGATCTTTTGCGGCCTGCAACACACTGCGCCCAAAGGCGACATCCTCCTGACTTCTAACATCCACCTGGTAGAACCTAGTAAACGTGTGTACTGAAGACCATGTTGCGGCCTTACAAATTTGAGCCAGGGAGGCCTGGTGATGCACTGCCCATGAAGTTCCAACTGCTCTCGTGGAGTGCGCCCTAACTTTGAACGGAGGCGGTCTACTTCTCAAGCCATAGGCTTGTATTATGACCTGTCGAATCCACTTGGCTAAAGTAGATTTTGATGCTGCCTGACCCTTTCTGGGGCCTTCCGGCAGAACAAACAAAGAATCCGTTCTACGAATCTGAGCAGTGGCTTTTAGATAAGCTTTAACTGCTCTTACTACATTCAAAGAATGCAATAACTTTTCCTCTACCGAGCTCGGTTTGGGGAAAAAGAAGGAAGAACCACATCCTGGTTCAAGTGAAACCTCGATACCACCTTAGGAAGAAAGGCTGGGGGAGGACGTAATACTACTCTGTCCTCATGAATAACCAGATATGGCTTCTTACAGGACATGGCGGCTAATTCCAACACTCTTCTAGCCGAGCATATGGCTACTAAAAATATCAATTTTCTGGTGAGTAGAACCAAGGAAATGTGCCGCAAAGGTTCAAACGGCTGCTTCTGCAGAACCGACAGAACCAAATTTAGATCCCATGGGCATATGGGAGCTTTAATCGGTGGAATAATACGAGTCACCCCTTGCATAAAGGATTTGACAAGTGAATGCATAGCCAGGGGCCTTTGAAATAGTATTGATAAGGCCGAAACCTGGCCCTTGATAGTACTTAAGGCAAACTTCCTGTCTACAGCCCACTGCAGGAAGTCCAGAATTCTGCCTATAACGTACTTACGTGGATGCCATTTTCTGGCCTCGCACCAAGTGATGTACGCCTTCCAAACTCTATAGTAGATCTGCCTGGATACAGGCTTCCTGGCATTGATTATAGTTGATACCACAGAGTTAGAGAGACCTCTCTTCTTTAGGATGTGGGATTCAATAGCCAGGCCGTTAAACTTAGAGTTAGTAAGGAAGGGTGGTATATCGGTCCTTGCGAAAGCAGGTCCGGACGACGTGGAAGGGTCCAAGGACTCCCCACAGACATTTTGATGATCTCCGCGTACCAGGCCCTTCGGGGCCACGCTGGAGCCACCAGGATCACCGGCTTCTTTTCCAACCTGACTCTGCGAAGGGGTCGAGGCAACAATTGTAGCGGAGGGAATGCATATATCAGTCTGAACTGATCCCAAGGGAACACCAGAGCATCCGAGCCGCAAACGAGGGGATCCCTTGTCCGGGAGACAAATCTGTCCACCTTTGCGTTGAATCTGGATGCTAGCAGATCTACATCCGGTGTTCCCCACCGCTGACATATTGCTCGGAAGACCTCGGGATGAAGGGACCATTCCCCTGGGCATAACTGTTGGCGACTCAGAAAGTCCGCCTTCCAATTCTCCACCCCTGGAATGAAGACAGCTGATATACATGGGACATGCTTTTCTGCCCATTCCAGGATGTGACTTACTTCCCTCTGGGCTGCACGACTCCTGGTGCCTCCCTGATGATTGATATATGCCACTGCTGTGGCATTGTCTGATTGAATTCTGACAGGGGACCCTTGGAGTCTGGATGTCCAGGCTACTAGGGCATACCGGGCTGCTCGTATCTCTAAGAGATTGATGGGCAGGGTTTTTACTACATTTGACCATCTGCCCTGGAGAGACCATTGCTCCAGTACTGCCCCCCAGCCTATAAGGCTGGCATCTGTAGTGACCACCTTCCAGGATATCGGACTGAAGGGTTTTCCCTTCTGGAGATTCTGGGGGATCAACCACCAGCAGAGACTCTTCCGAACGGAAGGGGACAAAGCCATCGGGAAGTCTAGAGCCTGAATTTTTCTGTTCCAGGCTGACAATATGGCCCTCTGTAAATTCCTTGAGTGGAATTGGGCGTATGGCACAGCTTCGAATGATGCTACCATCTTTCCTAGCAGCCTCATGCACAGGCGTATGGACGGCTGTCTTTTTGCAAAAAGCAGACGGACCAAGCCCCTCAAAGAGGATACCTTGTCTAGAGGTAAGAAAATCTTCCTCTGGTCTGAATCCAGCCGTAGCCCTAGATATACCAGGTTTTTCACTGGCTGTAGGGCTGACTTGTCCAGGTTGATGACCCAACCGTGAGATTCTAGATACTTGATTGTATCGACAATTACCACTTCTAGCTTGGCAACTGAGTGGTCCATCAACAACAGGTCGTCTAGGTATGCCATTATCGTTACACCTCGTGTTCTTAGATCGGCCAACAGTGGGGCCAGAATTTTTGTGAACACTCGTGGTGCTGTGGCCAGACCGAATGGTAAGGCTCTGAACTGAAAATGGTGCCCTTCTACTGCAAAGCGTAGAAATTTTTGATGACCTGGAAAGATGGGAACATGCAAGTAAGCATCTTTGATGTCGATCGAGGCTAACCATTCCTCCCCCTGTAGGGCAGCGGTGACCGATCGGATCGACTCCATCCGGAAGGACCGGACGTTTAGAAATTTGTTTAGACTCTTTAGGTCCAATATGGGTCTTATGTCCCTGTTTGGTTTCGGGACTGTGAAAAGGTTTGAGTAGAAACTCAACCCCCACTCTTCCATAGGAACCTCCATAATTACTCCTTGGAGCAATAGGAGACACCTTCTTTTCAGAGGGTCGTTTGGCATGCCTGACCACATAAAATGGGAAGGAGGAGACTCTTTTAACTCCAACTTGTATCCCCGAGTTACTGCGGAGAGCACCCATCTGTCTTTGATCGTCTCCCGCCAGGTCTCTGTGAACAACTGAAGTCTTCCCCCCACCCGTTTGAGTGGGGGCAGCCCTTCATAGGCTTGACTTGGAGGCTGGTTTAGTACCTCTTCGGATCCAGGGCTTTTTATTACCCTGTGACTGTCCCTGATTTTTACCTCCTGAGTTTGACCGAGGAGGCCGTCGGAACTGCTTAGTAGCAGACGTCCCAGGGATAGGAGAGGTAGTCCTCTTAAAAGACGGACCCCTAGACCTCTTTTTAATTGGTAAGAGAGTACTTTTACCACTGGAAATCTTCTGGATATATTTATCCAGGTCTTCGCCAAAAAGGCGTTCTCCATGAAATGGGAAGCTAACTAAGAGCTTCTTACAGGGAGCCTCAGCAGACCAGTTCTTGAGCCACAGAAGCCTACGCATATGTACCAAAGACAGCGTGAGGCGGGAGGCCTGATGGATAGAATCCTTGATGGCGTCAACCGCAAAGCATAATGCTCTAGGCAGATCAGCCAGAGCCTGGGCCTGCTGGTCTGGCAAATCCCTCAGGACCATTTTCATTTGATCCTTTAAAGCTTGGCAGACCCCAATAGCTGCCACTGCTGGCTGTGTAACAGCCCCTGCTGTGGAAAAAACAGATTTTAATAAAGATTCCAATTTTTTATCTACTGGATCTTTGAACATTTGAACATTATCTACTGGACATGTCAGTGATTTGTTCACAGAAGAAATGGCTGCGTCCACCGTAGGAACATTCCATCTCTGGGTGAATTTTTCCTCCATGGGATAGATCACCTGAAATTTCTTAGGTGGAACAAATAGTTTATCAGGATGTTCCCAGTCCTGGTATATAAGTCCTTCCAATAATGGATGAATTGGAAAGGAGCAATTAATCTGGGGAGCTTTTAGCGACCCCAACGAGGAGACAGCAGTAGTTGATGGTTCAACAAGAGGCATTTTAAATGCAGATCGAACCATGTCAGTTAGGGTCTGGACCCACAATCTTTCAGTCTGTGATGCTGAAAATGGTTCATCTACTGTCGATTCCTCAAAAACAGAGTTAACCTCCTCCTGATCCCCTTCAGGTAGGCCAGTCCCTTCCTGGGACTGTTGCTCTGCCAACAGGCACTCTAATGGAGGGGATGGAGATCTGGCGCGCTTTCTTTTCTGTAGAGAAGAAGCGATCAATGCTGCCAATCTCTGCTCCAATCCCTCCAGAGTTGAGGCAAAAACCTCCTCTGTTATATATGCAGGAGCAGGTGGACTGAGGACAGCCGCAGTACCTGGCACTCCCGGGGGTTCCTTATGGGTATTAACCTCTGATTTCTCAGGGGAGGAAGGTGCAGATGACTGCTCCAGATCCTCAGAGCCCGATGGAGACCCCCTACACTTCCTGAGAGGTATATCTCTGAGTTTTTTAGGCGGCATATTCCTTAGTTCAAAGCTGAGGTATTCCAGCCGCAATACACCCCTTTACTGAAATAGTCTAATGCAATTTGCTGCTATGTACATCAGTGGGTGTCTACTAATGCGTCTTTCTGGGGATGCCTGTATCAACCGCCCGCTGTAAGCCCCTATACCATACTACCAGCTCCTTTTCATGCTCTGTGTCCATAGCAAGCAGCGTGGACTGAGTCCTTTTATCTTGCTGGGACGCCCGCACATGCGCAGAAGCGCTGGGCGCACAGAGCGCGTCATCCGCCAGGCTCCGCCCCCTTTTTTGAAGCTAAATCTTATAAAAAGAAAGCGTGTGTGCGCGCGCGCACGCGTGCACGTGTGCGCTCTTGGCGCCATGTAGGGAGAGGAGCCAGGGTCCCTGTTTCACCAGGACTCGGGGATGGAAGGAAACTACTTGGCAGCATGACAGAAGAATGCAGCTTCCCTGATAGAGAGCTCACTCATCTGCCTGGACTTTCACCATGGAAGGAATAGTCCCAAGAAAAAAAGACATTCCACAGCGGCCTCTAGTGGACAAACACAGGTACCGCACTTTTGTGTTTTTTTTTTTTTTTTGTTTTTTTTTAAAACCTCCTTTATGAAAAACATTTCTAGGTTTACAGTTTTTAAAACTTCCTTTATGAAAAGACATTTCTAGGATTTCTTAGGCATATACAGCTATTAGCGGGAATACCTTTAGGTAACAGGCAGAAAGACATATTAGGCTTGGGGGTCCCCTCAATAGAACCAAGTTCCTGAGGGGCCCCCACTTACCTTTTCCCCGCCGCAGGACTTTGTTTGGTCCACAGAAGCCCAAACTTCACCTCTCACGGCAGGCATTGTACTAGACCTTCAGGGACCGGGTTCCCAAAGATTCCACTCCCCTGGACCTGTATAGCACCCTGCACAGATAGCCTCTTGGTTTTGGGTATGACCAGAGCTCTGGATCCCAGGGTCCAGCCCTCCTAAGAGAGGCATTACAGGCAAAACCCTGCTCTTCTCTGCAAGGCCCGGGTACCGACCGTTTAGCTATGAAGCTTTTTTGGTTGGATCCGGAATAGCTTGCTAAGGCCCAGAGAACCTGTACACAAGCCCAGATGAATACATGTTAACCTTGGCCAACACCTTAGACACTGGCAAAAAACTGAGGTGCTCCCGGATGGGAGGGGCTTATATAGGGGAGGGTACTTCCTGTTTTGGAAGTTGCCAGTGCCAGCACCTGAAGGTAATTCTATATAACCCACATAGTAATGACTATGCTGCTCTGTGTCCCGTGATGTATGAACAAGAAAAGTAGATTGTACCAATGTTTTTCGTTTGTCATGAATATTTAGGCCCCTTTCACACAGGGCAGACTCCAGCTACGATACACTTATTTAGCAGAGGATCTTTCCGCTGATCTCCTGCTGAGCAGGCGGGTGACAGGTCCATGTCCGCTCTACTTATGCAGAGTGGGCAAGGACACAGCCCATTCTCCTCTATGGGCAGTTGGATGTAAACAGACACAGCTGCAATCCGATCCAGCCAGACAAAGGGTAAAGGATCCCCTTTCCTTTGTTTTTTGTCAGATCGGAGGTAGCCGGGTGTAAACAGACACAAGTTAGTTTGCATACAGCTACTCATAGAGGAGAATGGAGGGGCCGGCCTCGTCCATCTGAAAAAATGGACAGGCAGACCCAACCAGATGGCCCGTGTGAATGGATCTTAGGGCTCTTCACACTACATGCATTGGGTTGCATTGTTCAATGTAGTCCTAATGTAAGGACAAGACAAATAGCTTTGTTTTCAATAGTGCAGGTTTACACCAATACCTTGTCTGGAAAAACATAGAATATGCTGCATTTTGTCACAGCATTTTGCAGGTTATCATAACCTGCTGCAACACAGCATAGAAAGAAGTGATCTTATGTGCTTATACCCAGGGAAAAAAATTGCACATTATCCCACCATAACACATTAAAGTGGTTGCAAACTCAAATGTCCCCAATAGTTTGAACATCCTTGTCAGTAGGCGATTAGCAGTGCAGTGTGAATTTTATTTTATTTTTTTTGCAATCGGAAATACCTTTACTTTTGCTTAGTAGCGTTCATGTGGCCTTCCTGCTTTCCTTATTCCAAGCTAAGGGGGCCATGTAGGACGGGCCACAGATCCCTACTGACGTATCTAAGATATGTCAGATGAGGAATCTGCTCTCCGACCCTGTGTCCGTGCAGCACCGATTGGTAGCTGATAGCACCTGATAGCTGCTCTCTCCCCTGATATTACACTGAGACAATGCTGCTTTTACTGCGAGGTGGTGAAGGAGCAGCTTCTGGTAAACATTCTGGTCATTGAAGGCTGTAGGAGAAGGGAGGGGCAAAGAGGAGAGGGGCGGGAGCTCTAAGAGCCCATTTACACCTATGCATTTTAAATAACATGTGTATAACACATATGTAGGAAGTTTCTATTGTTTTTAATGGTTCTCGTTCACATACAGTATATTATATAGGACACTTCCTGGCATAGGTTGACAATGCTTGTTCACCTCTATGTATCAATGGAGGAGTAGCATCGTCACCCTAGGCTACTCTCTTGACTTGGACAAAAACACCTCCATTACTTAAAAAGGAGGTATTTTGCATTTCACAGATGATAAACCTTATTATATTGTTTGAGATGTCAGTTCAGTGCACATGAAGTTATGAGGACACTGGTATTCTGGCAAGATCAATGGGTCTTTATCTATATTTAGAGGCTGTTTGATCCTGTCCTCTCTGATCATCTCCTTCTTCCAATGACTCCAAAAAAGAACCTGATATTTACAAAGTCTATGGAGCCAGGCTGCACATGCTCAGATTGGTGTGTATTGCTAGAGAGTTTTTTTTTCTTGGGAGGGTGCACGTGATCAGCACATGGCCAATCAACACTGTGCAGACAGGGAGTCAGGGGTCCTGAAGTCTGATAGGACAATCGTGGGAAGAGATTAAAACTACTCCTACTAGCTTTCAGCACACACTGATACAAGTCACAAGACTGCTCTAACTGCTCTGTACTGCTGATGAAAAAAGGTATTTATTTGTTTATATTTACTAAAATAATTGCATTTCCATGTTCTGTGTACTGTGGGATACCAGATATAGTGAATGCAGGTTCTGGGTTTAGTAACAATTTTTAATTCTTAATTCTTAACTAACCTCTAAATGAACCCCCCGGTGCCTGATCCTAAACTTAACTGTAATTTAATGTGAGTGAGCTACAACTCTGTTTAATTTTATGATTGTTATTGTAAAATGACAATCCATATTCTGATTCTGAAAACAATTTAACCCTCAATCTACTCCCTAATGCTAGCTCAACCCTATTTTGGATAGAGTAAAAGAGGGTTAATAAATTAAACAAAAAATATAAGCTGTGATCTCTCAGTGTAATCTGTATGACCGAGCTGTCAGTTTGACATGACTTGGTGATATAAAGGCAAAGATGTCTCAAATCTAATGGTACCAGTGCTGAAACTTTAGTGTCAAAAACAAATGATCCTTCACCAATGTCATAATGCATAATTGACAATAATTTGATTGCATGCAAGGGTAACTTTTAATTTGTATTCAGTATTTACAGATTTATAACCCTTTTATAGGTCAATAAGGCCTAATTTAGCATTTCAGTACGCATTGGTTAACTTTACAATAACAGTATGAGTAATATGTCTACCGCCATTATTTCTTATAATCTTTATTTTGTACACAAAAATTATATTGTACAAACAGTACAATATAACATACAGATATGTCATCACAGTTTCCAATTGGACAAATAAAGTACCAGCTGATAACAAACATGCATATTAATTTGTTTTATATGCTGAATTTTTGGATAAAGGGTGAAAAAAGAAAAAAAAAATGGGGGGGGGGGGGGGCAGGGAAAAATCTGGAGTGGAGCGATCAGGTCAAAGAGTGCAGATTTCATTGTCAATCATCAAAGGTCATGTAACAATAAATGTTGTAATATATAAAGAACAACCATTTAAACAAATTAAGTTCCATTGGAAAAAGACAAATTTCCAATGGAGATAAAGTGCATCCATCTGGTCCATATGGCACCAAATTTATTGTATTGCTCAGTCCTTACAAAGATGGACCCATCTCTCTGCCTCTGTTCTTATATTCACTGTCAAGATCCATTTTGAGATTGACAGTAATCAGTCTTGTTTCCAAAGTTGGGGGACTGACAAAAAAAAGAATCCCGGTAGAAAGATTCATCTTTACAATATTTATTTATCCCAACCATGTGAATGAGACCCTATTCCATTTGTCAAGATATATATATATATATATATATATATATATATATATATATATATATATATATATATTTGATGTAAGTTTCAAGGAATCTGGAATGAGGATATAGTGCTGTTTTTCTTTCATATACATTCTTGGGTGGATTTACAGTGAAGCCTCGTACTCACGGTCGGAGTTCAAACAAACTTTTCCATTGATTTTTGTCAGAAGGGAGTTGGCCGGGCACACCCATAGCATACACACACTCTGACTTTTCTGCAAACTTTCCCAAAACTTTCCCAACATCATGTGGTTTTTCTGCTCTTTTCTGCTCTTTACCACCACCCTTTGGTCAACTTCTGCTATTGTTGGTTGATTTTAACATTGGTTCTGGGCATGCGTATTTGTACCTCGGACAAGTCAGATGGATTTCTGTACACACGATAGGACTTTGCACCATCAGACTTTTGTTGTCGAAAAGTTTGTCCATTTGCAGAGCGAACTTTTGTCTGATGAAAACCGAAAAAGTTTGTCCGATGGAGCGTACACACGGTCTGATTTTTTGAAAAACTTTTTGCTCATTTTGTTGGCAAAAAGTCCGACCATGTGTACAGGCCTTAAGGCAGTGAGGTCAGAGCAGGGTGATTGTGTATGTTAAAATTTTAGATGGATAAAAACTCTCAACAAGCACATAAGAGATTTGGATATGAGACACCAAATAAACAAATAATGATCTTGGGGTTCATAGAGAATTGACAGAGTATGGCAGGAGCAACTTAGCCTCCAAATTGGTCAATCAAACAATTCATAAGGGCATTCTCTAAAATGGAGAATCCAATAGTCTTAGGTTCAAAATAATTTATATAGTTGAAAAGGATAGGGAGAGGACCACATGTCTAAACCCTCTAGGTCCATAAATGTATGTCTGGAATACAAAATGATAAAGAATAGTTCTACTTATACAATGATTGAACAGAAAAATAAAGTTCAGGAATGGAATGTGGAAGACAGTGGCTTTGAAAAAGCCCTCCATCGCATGGGCAGGTGGAACTTGTCGAAGAGAATGGTGTTCCATGGATCACAGATTCTCAATGCAAACTTTTAGATTTGCCCTGACAGGTCCCCCCTGCTCCTTACTGGCAGGGTATGACAATGTCCTCCGCTGTTCTTTACTCAGAAATCATCCACACAAGCGATTAGGCTGAAGGGGAACCCCCAACCTTTTTGCACAATTGGTCAAGTTGTGAGTGAAGAGCTTGACTTATCAGTGCTTTTTAGAGAAGTCAGGAAGAAAGATTTAATTAGGCTTGATCTAAGTCAAGGAACTGTTTCGAGTTATTAATTTCTTCATTTTCTGCATGCTTATATAATTTAAAAATCAAGTCTCTCAAGGGTAATCCTTGTCTTGCACACTGTCCATTTCAGTGTGGTTATCTTGGTCCAACTCCAAGTTCTGATTAAGATAGTTTGCAATGTGGAAATCAGACCAGGGGTTTTAGTGGCTTCAGGCAAGCCTTTTCTGACATTGAAGCATTTATTTTGAGGTTTTGCCTGTGGGAAGCCCATTCAGCATTTCCAGGGAGTTGAAAATGCTTTCCTGTTTTTCAATGCTCGGCTCTGTAAATAAGTTGGGTAGCGTCTGTCCTAAGAGGGACCAGATCCAGTTTAAATATGGGTTTCATTCTTTTGAAAAGCTGCTCTAAATCATCCCTCATAGAAAAAGCTTTAATATAGGCTCTAATGTGCCATTCTGCCTTGATACTCCCACTTTCTGAAAGCAGTAAGTGGTTGCAAGCAGGGGTGGGTAAATGTAAGGGGCCAGTCTGGTCTTCCTCCTCCAGAGGATCTATCACAGTGCCTAGTCTGTGCATGATGTGCAGGCTCTGCATGGAATCCATTAAATGTGCAGTAGCTGCAGCCACCATGTTGGCTGCAGGCTGTGAGACCAATCTCCTGTCTGGGAAGTAACTTTCCAGGGCTCCTCGGCACTGTGTCACCTCTAACACAGCTTCACTCTGGCACTTTATCTGGTCTTATTTTGGAGACGAACCCTTGCCATTTTAAAAAAATATTTTTTGGTGTGGTGTTCCCCTCAAAATCCATACCAGCTCTGAAAAGGCCTGATATGGATTGGGGGGGGCTTACTTTGTGTTTATATTCATCTGTCAGTGGAGAACCCCATTGACAGCTGATGAATCCATTGTTAAGGATGCGGCAGCTGGCTTCCCGACCTACTCATTAACAACCAGCTATTTACTGGTTGTTAAGGACGCTACTGCTCCTAAACACTTTTGAAAACGCTCCTAAATCTTTGGCAAAAAACGCTAAATATTAGTGTTTTTTTATCCAGTGTTTTTACAGCTGTTTTTAAGCATCTAGTGTGCATGGAGCCTGAAGCAGAAAATCCCAGTTTACTCATTGAGCTGCTTATGTAAAATGTACTTTGTTTTCTTGTTAAATTTGTTTATTGAGGTTTAACAAATTACACAGGCAAGTTCGGGTGCAGTAACAGAAAATGACATGCGAAGGTGTAACAGTGGTGTTAATTTCAAAATACAATATAAAAGAGTATACATGTCAGGTTTCAACAGCTAAGAATAGCAGACACATAGCTACACAAGGAAACTGAGACCAAACAAACAATATATATATATATATATATATATCCTTAAAGTATTTATTTACAGTGAACACACTCCAAATAAACATACAGCAAACAGTGAGAAAAACCCCAACAAACAAGAACCAAATCTCACTGTGAAAATAACTAAAGAATTAAACTACTGACTAGGTACTATATACAATGTACTGACAAGGGTACAGGGAATGCAGGGAAGCAAGGTAAAGGAGAAACAAGACTGGTACAAGAAGTTACTAGGGCAGGGAGCAGCAGCAAGGCAGAGGGATACAATGTGCAGGATGGACCAGGCTATCTCAGGAACACAAGCACACGGTTCTGGCAGCAAAGAGGCAATCAAAATAGTGACGCGCTAGGGAAAGGGAGGAACAGCCTTAAATAGCCACCTGGCAGCTGAACACAGGGGTGGCTGATCATTAGAGCCTACTGGCTTCTGGAAGACACCTGCTGGTGGACACTGGAACTGCAGAAAACAGCCCAGAGCAGCACAGTGCCACGAGCATGTAAACTCAATCCTAACAATACATAATGTAGCCTGATCATATGTTTAACAGCTTAGGAGGTTGTTTCCCTATAGTATTTGAGAGAGACTGAACCCCAATATAAGCAAGGAAAGCATAACAAAACATTGAACAGTCGTTTAGCAGAAATTATCAGGAATATAAGCATAATAGGAGTATTGGGAGGTTGACCTTGTGTGTGGAGATTGGGGGTGTGGTGGTGTGAATCCAGAGGGCATGAATATAAATACTGCTAACTGAACCAAAAGAAAAGAGAAAAAAGGGAAAGGGGAAAGGAGCAGAAAAGAAGAGCAAAAGAAGGGAGAAGGAGGAAAGTCAAGAGTAGGGAGAGGGAAGTGTGGGATCCCCGGGGTAATGTGCGACTCCAAACACATGATACGCATACAAGGAGTATGTGTGCAGAGAAAGATTACCAAGGCATCATTAAAGATTCATCAAAGTTGGAGGGCAAATAGTGTGTCAGCCAGGGGCACCATATTTTCTTACGAAAATATTATTAGTTACAAATTTTTGTCATGGGTGATGGCCTCTATTTTGGCAAGGATCATAGCCTGATTGTTTCTATGTTTGGTTCCAGCTAGTATTAGAGTTGGGGATTTCCAGGCTTTGGTGATTGTCTGTCTGTTTCGCAGCTGTAGTGATCTGTAATAGGAGTTTAAATTGGCGATGGGAAAGGTTAGCTGGTTTTGAGTTTAAGAGTGCCAACAAAGAATTAGGAGGGATAGACACATTGAATAGTGTCAAAATTATGAGAAATATAGCCTTCCTAAACTCGCTGACTACCGGGCAGTGCCACCAGATATGGAGATGTGACCTAAGATCAGTACAGCCTCGAAAGCGAGATGGGAATAATTAGGGACAAATTTGTCAGGGACCAAAAACCAGAGTGTGAGCACTTTATAATTAGTTTCTAATGCAACAGTGTTTTGTGAAGAGGATTTTGTTGAATTCCAGATCTCATTCCAATTGGCTGTTTCTAACGTTGGCCCAAGATCAGACTCCCATTTGGCTACATAGGAGGGTGAACCAGCATCAGGTTTAGTTATGAGTTGGGCATAGAGAATCAAAACAAGTCCTTTTGTATGAGGATCACATTTTCATGGTACCTTCAAAACGCAACAAATTATCAAGTCTGACCTCGTATGTAAGGTGTAAAGAAATACTTTATCTGGAGATACCGGAAAAGTTCTGAGTTTGGAAGTCCATGACTTTCCCATAAGGGGGAGAACAATTTGAATGAGGTACAGAATGTCAATTTGTATAGTCAGAATAAAATGGAGGCAGACAATGCTTTAAAAGATGCAGGGGAGGTCCAGGCAGAATAGAAGGAAGGGTTTCTGAGAAACGATAGGAGTGGGACATGTAGGGACTGTAGGCCGTACACTGATTTGAACCTGTCCCAGATGGTGAGGGAGTTCTTAGTAATTGGGTTAATGAGTCTTTTGCGATCGGAGGGGCGCATCCATAGGACATTAGCCACAGATAATAGGTCAGAAACCAGAGACTCCAATGCAACCCAGAGTGGAACTTCATGAGTCGCATGATACTTTAGGCAGTTGTGCCAAGTGATAGTAAGTGGAAAAATTTGAGAATCCAAGGCCTCCTATAAGCTTTGGAAGGTAAAGGGTATTCTTAGTAAGGAGGGGTTTTAAAGTGGGGTTTTAAAGTGCCCCCAACAAAAGCAGTTTCCCTACGCTGTAATATTCTCAAAAAGTATGCTGGGACTGAGATGGGCAAAACTCGGAAAAGGTAAAGGATTTTAGGTAATATAGCCATCCTAATAACATTGATTTTACCAATCCACAATAAAGGGAGAGAATACCACTGGGTCAATCGGTTAGTTATTTGACACAATACTAAGGGAAAATTGTCAGCGAAAAGTTCAGACTGGATAGGAAAAAGAGTAATGCCCAAGTAAGGAAGGCGAGTAGAAGACAATGAAAAAGGAAGAGCCACTTGCGCTTGTTGTAAAGCGGGAGGACATAAAGATAAATTTAGCGCCGTGGATTTTTTGAAGGTCAATAGTCAGACCAGAGATATTAGCAAAATTATCGAGCTTCCGGATAAGATTGGGGGTGGAGATATGTGGGGAGGACATAAAGATGGATGTCCTCGCCGAATAGGCAGAGTTTATGTTGGTGGCCACCAAATTCAAGACCTTTAACTGAAGGATCGGAGATGATCGATTGGGCAAAGGGTTCAAAAAGTAGGGCAAAAAGGAGTGGGGAGAGCGATCAGCCCTGACGAGTGCCTCTGCAGATGTGGAACGGGTCTGACTTATGACCTACATATTTTACATAGGCTTATCGTACAATGATGAGACCCAACCAAGAAAGTAAGGGCCGGATCCCCATCACTGTAGGATATAATGGAGACAGGGCCACGAAACTGTATCAAAGACTTTTTTTATATCAAGAGCTAAAAAGCAAAGAGGAATTTGTTCTGATTTAGCAGCATGTATCAATAGGGCAGCCATAAATACATTATCTCCCGCCTGTCGCAGCTGGATAAAAACATGGATCCGTATGGATTAGAGAGCCAATTATGTGGTTCAGGTGGGTAGAAGTTTAATGTCAAGATTGAGCAGTGAGATAGGTCTGTAGTTGGACCAGGATGTATCCTCAGAGTGGGGTTTGGGGATCATTGAAATTATAGCTGTTAAGGTTTCAGGTCGGAAAGAATGATCATCAAGGAGAGAGTTAAGGGCATTGGTCAACAGTGGTACAAGAATGTGAGCAAATTTTTCTTATAATGTGTGGCTGAAAAGCCATTGGGACCGGGGTGTTTAAGAACCTTGATGGCCATCCTAATTTCAGCTGCGGTAATGGGGTTCTTGAAATGGTCACGGTGAGCCGAAGGGAAAGTCAGGAGTGTGATTTGGAATGGAATCTTCTGAAGTCTGGTCTAAGGAATCTTCAGTTTTTATAGGGTAGCAAGGTGTTTTCGGAAAGCGTGAAGGATCTTTACAGGGTTACTGGTGTATGTATCTCGACATAGTTTCAGTCGTATTGGTTTGGTAGGGTAATCTAGGTGTTTGGGGGTGCGGGCCAGGAGAGTGTCAGGCTTATTGGCTTTGAGGTAGTATGTGTGTCTATATTTATGTAATATCTTTTCTTGTATATACTTGTATTGCAGACAGTAATTCATGCCGTGTTATGACACCTCTGAAGAAGACTCGTCGAAACACGTTCGAGTCAAGCACTATACATATTTATAGTAATACTTAACTTGTTGTATTGTTTATGCCGCAATATTTGTATATTTAATGTGATGTTCCTTACTCTGTATGTACGAATAAACAATATTTTTTTTTTTTTTTTTATTTTACCTGATGCTTCTTAGTGCCTATTTAGTCCCACCCCAAGGCTATTTCTTTGTTACTCTATATTAGGGATGATGGCACAGTGCTAATGCAAGCCAGAGTTTCTTATCCAATGGAACATAGGTCAATCTTCTCTCAAGAAGTAGAATCGCACAGGGAAACATTCATCATTCTGCAGGCAGAGATCAGCACCATTTAACAATGGGCCTGTATTCCTATGTGCTATATATGTAAAAGATCGTATCTTCTTTATCAATGTAACAAAGTCATTTAACACGTATCCCTAAATATGCCCAAACTGTAATTTCTATAGATCTTTAGGAGATAATGGCAATTCCTGTCTGTGCCCATTAGCTAGCAGGAAATGTTTTGTCTGAAATCATATCCAATACTTACTGTCAGTACAAGTGGTGTTTACAGTCACATTACAATTGTCTATGTTTGTCCATTTGAAAGTGGCATACTCTTTATCTGGAGTGGCAGTTAAGGTCAAATTTTCATGATCTGAAAAAGAGTTTTGTAGTTAGTATACTTATAAACCAGTAAATGCACACAGTGTTTGTACGTATTGTATACAAAATAATCAGTGGACTGGTAAGTATTTCAGCAATCTGAAACAGGCATTTGTAACTCCTGCCGAATCATGGACCTAAAGTCAGTATGTCAGTATCTGACTATCAATAGAGATACTTAATGTTGTTACTGACTCCTTCAAAAACACTAGTTACCAGACTGTTTTCCTCTTTTAATATCAGAACAGTGAGTCACTTCCCTGGAGCAAGCACATACACCATGGAGTCGGAGTTCTTTACTTGCATACTTGTTATGATTTGTCTGATTGGGTGAGGAAGGTTAGAGTCTCTTTCTGGTTTTATTGCTGTCTATGTCCCTAATGGGGAGATCTCCTCTCATTTCCTGTCAGACAGGAAGTAAAAATTTCTCCAACAGGAACACAGAAAAAAAATTGTCTAGAGCCCTCAGCATGCTCCTTGTACTGCAGTACACCTGATTAGTTTATTGCGCTGCTGCTTCTTCCTCCTCTTCTCTAAGATCTGCTGTACAGTAGACTGCAAGAAGCAGATACTATGTCAGATTCAGGTACTTACACTGGTTGCATTAAAAAAATATATCTGGTCCCCCTAAATAGAGACATTCAATTCTAGTCCCGTCTCTATCCCAATCACTTGCGCTCTTGGATGAACTTAGAAAATATCCGTCTCTTGTCTCAACCGTTCGACAACTTGCAAGTCTGTTTGGGAACCCGGACTTTCCCCCTGGGCTAGATCTAGAGGCTTTTAAATGGTGGACGAATAAAGGACTTTATCCTATTGGACAGTTTTTTTGTTTTTTTTACGCTGGTAAACCTATGTCATTAAACCATTGCAAAAAAACATTAAAACTTCTGGAATCCGAGGAATGTCGTTTTAATCAAATTTACAAATTTCTACAAATGATCTAGAAGGAAAAACCTCTCCCCCACAATTTACAAATTACGAGATGTGGCGTGAAAGAGCTGAGGGACAGAGGGGGGGGGGGGAGTATTTTGGTTACATATTCGTGCCTCACTCACCCTACAAGGAAAGCTTCTTATATGGAGACATGGGAAAATGATCTTCAAATTAGTTTGGACTTAGGCACCTGGCATAGATCATTTACAAAATCCTTTAGGGGATTCTAAACGTATCAGTGATGGAGGCCAACATTAAAGTAATAACCAGGTGGTATTTAACTCCCTCTAAGCTGGCTTCTATTTTCCCTACAGTGGATCTGAATTGTTTTAGGGGATGTCAACTCCTGGGAACTATGACTCATATCTGGTGGGAGTGCCCTAGAATTAGATCATTTTGGAACAAAAATGTTTCTATGATTTTACAGTTTGCCAGGTCTCGAGATCTCTACCAACAGCTCTCCGCATATATCTCAAATTCCAAAACATTCTCAAAAATTAATTCACTTTATTCTTACAGGAGCTAAGCTTACAATTGCCAAAAATTGGAAGAAACCTAAGCCCTCTTTCTCGGAAGCAAAAAAAAAAATCTCTTGGATAATGACTGAAGAAAAGTTAGCTAGCATTTTGAATGATACTGATTCCTAAATTTGAAACGATCTGGGAACATTGGGCCAGATATATAGGTATTTCTTTTACTCAGGATGCCTTTTCGATTCCCACAAACACTGTAAATTAGGTATATAGCTTGTCTTATCCCCTTTCCTCCCTCTCTTCTTTGTCCCTTTTTTTTTTTTTTTCCTCTGACTTTTCCCCGCTTTCTTTTTATTTGTCTCCTCCTTTAGGGGAGCCTAGTGATGTTTGAAGGGGATTTATATGTTTTTTTATCATCCTTATTATTATATAGATAATTTTTAGGATTAGAAATAATAACCTTTTGATTTTAGATATTAAGGCTGGTTTATTTTAATCTAGCAACATAGAGTTTGGTTCAGAGTGTAATTCAGTATGTCGAAAGGATTCCGCTCCTGGTGCAGTTTGAACCCGATAGGGGCACCAGGAAATTATAAGTATCCTTATTTCTATTGAGTTAGCTTATATAAGGAGTCCTTTATTTCTCTTACATCAATATATATATTTTTTTTTAATTGTTTAACTTTTAATACTCACATATTTTATTACAATGTATGATCTTTTTTTATTTTTTTTATTTTTTCTCTCCTTCTCAAATCTGAACGGGGAGATTTTCTATCCCTCTCTCTCTCTCTGAAAGTCTTTTTTAGTTCCTGCTGACATTCCCTAGGTTATGTCCATATTGATATGTATTGTGACTTATTGTAAAATAAAATTATTTCTGAAAATAAAATAATTTGAAAGAAAGTTTTAAAAAAAATAATATATATATATATATATATATATATATATATATATATATCCGATGATGTATTACTGGTTACAGTGCTACTTTAACATGTGCCTTTTATATTTGCCTGGAGTTTAGCTTTAATAATGTGAAAATCTATTTACTTCCACCTTTTCAATTGTGTGCAGACTAAAATTATTATTATTATTTATTTTTCATCATACATGATTGCATATTCAAAATCTATATAGTGTTACCTTATTCACTAATAAAATGAAAAACAAGGATTTGTCAAAATGTATGCTATTTCTATATATATAGAGAAAATAAACAAGCTTCTGTAACCTATTTTAAAAAGGCATTTAAACAACAGCCACATAGAAATTGTTACTTAAAGCCGAAGTCCAGGTTTACTGTCACTTTAAGTGGAGCGCAAAGCAATGCTTAATAACGCTCCTGGCGTGTTTTCCATGTGTTTATGAAAACGCTTCTAAAATGCTCAATAAATGCCCATGGAAGCATTGCTTTTCTAGTGCTTTAAGGGGAAGTGAAATAGAGAAATGGTCTAATTTGTTGATTTAGGATATATTACAAATATATAAAATGAAAAACAACAGCCAGGTAATCATACCCACTATTGCTCTCCTGCTCCCCGGAGGACAGTTTTTCCCAGTCTAAAGCCTGGTACACACTATGAGTTTTTACCATTCAACCAAGCTCCAGTCAGAGAGGCTGTACTAACGATCCAATGTTAGTACAGCAATCTCCCCCACTGAGCTGTTGTGTTCTGATAGTGGGACACCCCCCACCAAAACACTTAGGTCAGCACTCCTAGCCTTAGGTTGAGAGCGCTCATCGGGAGCAGGTCGGCTGCTGGTTTTCAGCCTTCTGTCAGACCAGCTAGCATACACACGGGCTAAATGTCGGATGGTTTTTATTGAACTGGCCGATATTGCCCATTATTCCGCCCGTGTGTATGGGGCTTAAGGATATTAACCGCTTGGTGACTTGTTGCCAGATCATTTTTTTTTTTTTATGTTTTTTTGTATGGCTCAGGATACTTGGGCCATATAATTACAGCTGTCGTTGTTCCACCTCTTCTATGAGCACTGATATAATACTATCAGCCTTCATTATACCGGCTGGCACTGTCCCTTCCATGTACCAACACTTACTAATGAGGTCTTTTGCTGACAATTATGCTTAATGTCTCTGCTCTTGTCTGACACTGTCAGTATTGCTGGCTGGCTTGATGATTTTACCTGCACACAGAAGCAAATGGTGTTACCGAACGGCTGCTGTGTATAAACAGAAAGTGGCTGGAACTTATCCATTCTAGTTCTCTATAATTTCCCAGTGCATTCTGAGATACAGGAGCCTCCACTTTCTGACACCCAAACCCCCCGCCCCAATGCCCAGCTAAGATTTCATAAATGCTTAACTAACACACTATGAATGCTCTAGATGTTGTTATGGTGCAGTTTTAGAGCATCACCACTGATATTAATGGAGACAGTTGGCAAGCGTTGATGCGTCATGAAAGCAACATGCTGCCTTATTTTTAACATGATACAACACAAGGCTACCGCTCCTGTGTGAACATACCTGTGTTGTACCATTGTAATATTTATGTCAGGCGTTGGCGGCTATGAGGCTTTAGAAATGCTGAATAAATGCTGCATAAACATACAATATTGACACACATGTGAACGAGCCCTAAATGATTTGGCCAATGTGAGCGATGTACTATACTGTAATAGTATAAGCTACATATAGTATGCAGCACTGTGTTCTGGCAGTAGTACAGGCGGGTTACCATCTGCTGCTGGAACAAAATGAAGTCGCATTGAGTGCTTCTCAACCATTCAGGGGAGGTCTTATATTTTTATCAGTGAATACAAGGCTTTCTGTGATTGGCAGAAGTGGAGAGGCAGGTGGATAACCTCATGATCTCTACCTCAGCCAAACAGGGGAAACCTTATATTCATTGATAAAAACACAAGGCTTCCTCTGAATGACTAAGAAGAACTCAACCAAACTCAACTTTTTTCTGCTAACAGATGGAAAGTCACCCACACTGCTGCCAGAGCACAGCGCTGCATACTGTATGTAGCTGATGCTACTATAGAATAATACAGCACTCACCATTGCCGAATAACTTATTAATGGTAAAAGTTGTTTTAGCCAGAACTATTTAAAGGCTAGGTTCACCTTTATTTTTTTTTCTAAAATCCAGCTCCCGTATGTACCAATATACCATTAAAGTGGATGTAAACCCCCACATATACCCAGTGAAGTGAACAGCCTCAGATGATACACAGAGATGAAACAAATCTCTCTACTTAAGTTTTACATGTATATCTGCTGTCTTCAGCTTTATATATTCTTTAGAAAGTTCACATTGTGATAGAGATTTTTCTCTTAATGTTCAGCACTGAGTGTGAAGTCTGGGCAAACATCCAAGACCGCTGATTAGAAGAAAGGCACACACCCCCACTCCACATAGGCAAAGACTTTCAGAGCTGTCCTGTGACACGGCAAGCTCTCAGCTAATCTATTTATATCAACCTCCCCGACACAAATGTCAAGCTGGTTTTATCTCAGTTGACGGAGAACCTGCCAGAAGTTATCATGCTGATAACAGAAGAATGGAGCAGGAGAAAGCCACGGGACTTAGTGCTTTGAAGAGAGATAAGAAAACACTGCAGATGTATGTGCCCAGCTTAAATTTTATGAATTCGGTTTACATCCACTTTAACCACTCAGCCCCGGAAGGTTTTACCCCCTTAATGACCAGGCAATTTTTTGCGATACGGCACTGCGTTGCTTTAACTGATAATTGCGCGGTCATTACGATGTTGTACCCAAAGAAAATTGATGTAATTTTTTCCCCACAAATAGAGCTTTCTTTTGGTGGTATTTGATCACTTCTGCAGTTTTTATTTTTAATAAAAACAATATATATTTAACTTTCTGCTATAATACATATCCAAAAAAAAATCCTGACAGACTCCATGACAGCATACGTTTGCCTTAGTCCCGCCTCCTCTCCTACCCTATAGGACCCCACTCCCATAAATCTTTGCTCCGAGCCAGCAGCTGTGTTCTTTTTTTGTCCACCTCCGAAGGACCAGGGTGAATGGTTTGTTCCTACTGGAAGATATCCTCCACAACTGTGGCCTGTTAAGCCATGACCGGAGTAAGATGGGTCACAAGTCTCTTATAAGCACTAGCTATTAGCAGGGTATGGAGGGGACAACTGGCGAGGTGGCCGATTAGCCCAGCTATTAGCAGGTGACCTTATCTGCCCCAGGACCGGTGTGACAAGCGCTCTCCCCAGGCCTATAGTGTTCGTGGCAGGCGTAATGAGGGGTACCTTTTCCATGGCAGCAGTGTTTTTGTTCTTCCACAGTGTTTCCTCCCTTTCCCCTTCTCTTCCCCCTCGGCTCTCCCTCGGCTATGGTGGCTGGATTGCTTTGCGTTCCAGGCCGCCGTTCCGTTCCAACGAGGCTGGATCGTTCAGGCCTACCAGTGGGCATATAAAGAGAAGGGCTTGGCACCTCCGGAGACAGTGACTGCGCACTCGACCAGAGGTGTCTCTACATCCTGGGCAGCCTCATGGCATGTTGCTCCCGAGGTGATCTGCAGGGCAGCTTCCTGGTCTTCTATCAATATGCTTATGACTCATTACTGTGTGGAACCAGCTGCCTTATCTTCTGTTAGTTTTGGTTTACAAATCCTGTCGGTTGACGGTGTCAAATAAACCTTTTTTTTTTCTTGCTCAGCATCTGCCCACCCGGGTGTGTACGGGGAGTTATTTCCCAAACGTATGCTGCAATGGAGTCTGTCAGGAGAACGGGAAATTGTCTATCAAATACTTCCTGTAATTTTCCTTTCCTGATGTACTGCATGGCAGCAGGAGTCACCTGTTATTGCGTCTACAAACTATAGGAAAGATTTATGGACCTTTTTTTTTTATGTTTTTACTGGTAATGGCGGTGATCTGCGATTTTTAGTGGGACTGCGACATTACAGCGGACAAATCTGACCCTAAGTGACACTTTTTGGAGACCAGTGACATTATTACATGGATCAGTGCTAGAAAAATGCACTGATCAATGTATAAATGACACTGGCAGGGAAGGGGTTAACACTATGGGGCGATCAAGGGGTTAACTGTGTTCCCTGGGTGTGTTCTAACTGTGTGGGGGCTGGGCTCACTGGAACACCACAGAGATCGCTGTTCCTGATCACTAGAAACAGCAGATCTCCATGATATCTCCTGTCAGAACGGGGATCCACCTTGTTTACATTGTTTACACCTTGGTCCCTTCTCTGCCTCTGTGCACCGTGATCACGGGTCGCCAGCAGACATCAAGTCTGCGGGACCCGGGAGCGTGCTCCCACGACATGCAGTGGGCGCGCGCATGCCCACAGTGTCACATGCACGCACCGCCGTACGGGTATGGCGGTTTGCACAATCGTGCCGACCTGCTGCTGTATATATACAGTGGCTGGTCAGCAAGTGGTTAATGTACCTCAGTTGCAGAAAAATACAAGCTTTCTTTTATTTTGAGAATATTAGCCCTTGCTATATTTCTTAGAAAACTTCAGAGAATCCCTGGTATACAGACAGAGACACAGGAACCAGTAAGGCACAGAAAGGCATTTACCAGCTGACCTCATTAGCACACCTTCACCTATCAACTTTTCAAAGCACCCCCGGCATTTCTCCACACATGCATTTGCCTGGCTTCCCCAGG
Organism: Rana muscosa; assembly: GCA_029206835.1. Classification (NCBI taxonomy): domain Eukaryota; kingdom Metazoa; phylum Chordata; class Amphibia; order Anura; family Ranidae; genus Rana; species Rana muscosa. The sequence continues at coordinate 189,751,099 of CM055120.1, read as the reverse complement.
GTCCCTTCAGACAGGCTCAGGCTGCATGCTACGCTCCCTGGGGCCACATGCAGCCCATGGGACACCCCTTATGTACAGCAAGGGCCTGCCCGATTGGATACAGAGTGATTGGATAAATGGTGTGTCCTCCTATTATATCATTTTGGTAAATCTAAAGGAGATTGTACAGAGATTGTACAATCAGATTGTAAAGTGTATGGCCACATTTATACACCTAAAATTATCTAGTTGCACTTTCAGGGTTCTAGACCATCTGGTCCTAAGGATTCTTTTCATTTCTCCTTTTATTTGAGTATAGCATAAGATCACGGCTCATGCTTCCTTTATGTTGGTGAGGGCTTTCGAGTCCAGATTTGCTTTGTATATTGTATGCTATAACACTCTATTGTAAACCTGTACTGTTGTATTGTATGACAATAAACTTTTGTAACAGAAAAAACAGGTGACAAAAGCAGTAAAAAACATGAAAATCGTGCCACCTCACGCCCATGAGCTACTTTGCCACGTGTAGTGCAGCTCATTGAAATCAACAGGCTGCCCTATGTGTGTCACTGGAAAAAACGAGCCAAAAAACATGCACTCCCTCCACTCTAGGTGTGAATGGGGCCTGAAAGTGAAATTGGTGCCGTTACACAAGAACAATGAGGCTCCATTCACATCTGTGTGTTTCAAAACGCATGGCAAACGGCACAGAAAATGCGCTCTTTGCCATGTGTTTCAAAAAACGCTGCAAATTTACATAGTGCTTGTGTTGTCATTCTATGTTAAAGGCTCCCCAAGTGCGCCAAATGCGCCAAAAAAAAGTTCTGGGGCCTTTATTGTGCATATGGCAGCCTATTCAAGTGAATGGACAGCCCTATGTGTGATGAGTGAAAACGTTTCAAAACACCCAAAACAAATGCATGCAGGAATGTGAGTTTTTACTACATGGAGGTGTGAACAAGACCTGACAACTAAGTGTCTCCATCAACTCCCTCCTATGTATTTGTATAAAGATGGCCATATACTATGCGCACCTCCCAACTGTCTTGGAGTGCCCGTGAAAGTCCCACCTTGGGAGGTCTGTCCCGCGTCCCGGGCACCTTCATTCCGGGACAATACAATGTCCCAGAAATGCCCCCTAGGCCGATCTGATGTCCCCTAAAAATGCTGCCACATCGCCACTGTCCCTCACTGCCCGGTGTACTGCTGGCCGAGACCTGCCCTCCACTACCCCCCCTCCCATCATACTGGCCTCCACTGCCCCCTCCCATCATACTGCCCTCCACTACACCCCCTCCCATCATACTGCCCTCCACTACCCCCTCCCATTATACTGCCCTCCACTACACCCCCTCACATCATACTGCCCTCCACTATCCCCCCTCCCATCATACTGCCCTCCACTGCCACCCCTTCCATCATACTGCCCTCCACTACCCCCCTCCTATCATACATAGCTCATCCCAGAACCCTGCACCCTGCACACAGCTCATCCCAGAACCATGCACCCTGTATGTAGATCATCTCAGAAACCTGCACCCTGTATATAGCTCATCCCAGAACCCTGCACTCTGTACACAGCTCATCCCGGAACCCTGCACCCTGTATATAGCTCATCCCGGAAACCTGCACCCTGTATATAGCTCATGTACTATGCAATCTGATTGCATAATCTCTGTACAATTTCCTTTAGATCTACTAAAACTATGGAATAGGAGGATCCACCAGACCAATCTATTAAATTTGTATCAAATCAGAGGCCCTTATACTACATAGCTAATTGTGCAATCAGATTGTATAGGAAGTGGGTGGAAGGTAGCATCGTAATGAGGGAGGTGTGATCCAGAGTGATAAACACACCCCATCACACTCTTCTGTGATGCAACAAGGAAGGGAAGGCTTCTGAGAGATGGCCTAAAGGAAGTGAAAGCTGAGGAAGTGATGGAATCTGAAAATCCTTTTAAAAATACAAATAAACTGACAGGATTTTAAACAGCCTGCAGATAAGGTAAGTGAAAGAAAGGAACATTGGGATAGGTGGGACAGAAATGGCATTGGAAAACGCTTATTTATTATGAAAAGTGAAATTCTGCCCAAAAAGGTGAACTTATCCTCAACCGGTTCCCGACTGGCTCACGCAGATATACTGCTGAAGAATGGCTCTCCTGGCGAAATCCCGTATATATACAGCTTTGCCCAGGAGATCCACCAGAGAACGCGCAAGCGCCGCTGGTGACCTGATGTACGTGGCCAGCGGGTGCGATCGCCGCCATCCACACGTGATCACGTACACGTGGGCCAGTACGGGGATTTGTGTGTGTAAACACACAAATCCCTGTGCTGTCAGAGGAGAGGAGACAGATTGTTGTTCCTACAAAGTAGGAACAGCGATCTGTCATCTCTGCTAGTTAGTCCCATCCCCACACAGTTAGAACACAGTGAGGGAACACACAGTTAACCCCTTGATCGCCCCCTGGTGTTAACCCCTTCCCTGCCAGTGACATTTATACAGTAATCAGTGCATATTTATAGCACTGATCGCTCTGTAAGTGTCAATGGTCCCAAAAATGTCTCAAAAGTGCCTGATCCGTCTGCCGCAATGTCGCAATACTGCTAAAAATCACTGCCATTACTAGTAAAATAAATAAAATAAAAACGGCATAAAAATGACATAAATCTTTCCCATAGTTTATAGATGCTATAACTTTTGCGCAAACCTATCAATATATGCTAATTGCGATTTTTTATTTTTTTTGGCGAAAATATGTAGAAGAATACATATTGGCCTAAACCGATGAAGAAATTTGTTTTTGTTTTTAAATTTGGGGGATATTTATTATAGCAAAAAGTAAAAAATATATATATTTTTCAAAATTGTCGCTCTTTTTTTTGTTTATAGCGCAAAAAATAAAAATCGCAGAGGTGGTCAAATACCACCAAAAGAAAGCTCTATTTGTGGGGAAAAAAGGACGCAAATTTTGTTTGAGTCCAGCAAAAAGGGCTCTAGTCAGGAAGGGGATTAAATCTTCCGGGGCTGAAGTGGTTAATTAAAAGTGCAATGTACAGGGAAAAAGTTGCGCTACTATATGTTAAAGAGGTGGCTGCCAGCAACAACAATAAGACATATTGTAAACAAAAAATAAAAAATAAATAGATGCAGCGCTAAGTAGACATGTGCACAACCAAAAAATTAGTTTCCTATCGTTTCGTTTCGTCTCGTTCCGTATGTTCGTAAAGATTCGTAATTTCGTAAGACGCGAGTTTTCCTATTCGGACTCGTTCGTATGTTCGTAACAGTTTAATTTTCGTTGATACTGAATGATTCGTAGTTCTGTCTAAGTTATTTTCGTTGATTTGAAATTCGTAATTTTGTTGATATTGAATGATTCGTATTTCTGTTTAAGTTATTTTCGTACTTTCGTAACAGTTTGATTTTCGTTGATACTGAACGATTCGTAATTCGTAATTTTGTTAGATAATAATTTTCGTTTTTCTGTACACTACTCTGCCGTTTCTGTTGATTCGTAACATTGTTTTGTTTTCCTTGATTCGTGTCTACTACCGTGCTTCGAATGGATTCGTAATTTTTTTATACTTTCGTAAATACATCTCGCGTTGTGATTCGCAATCTCGCGTTACTAGTTATTTTTATTTTCAACACGCGGCTATAGCCGCGTGTTGAAAATGAAACTAAAATACGTCCACGTGCTTCGAATGCATTCGTACTCCCGTAAATACATCGCGGCCATTCGCAATCTCGGATTTTAGTTTTGTTTTCAACAAGCGGCTATAGCCTCCGCCCCTGTACGCCATTTTGAGAGGGTGTGAGTGGTGTGGTGAGGGAGGAGCAGAGAGCAGTGCAGAGAGTGATATTGTGGTTTTTGTAGTTGTTTTTGTGTGGTTTGGTGGTTTTATTGCAATTAGAATGTCTGGGAGTGAGAATGGACGTGTGAGTCTTGTAAGTGAGAATGTTGGTGTTAGTGAGTGTGTTGGTATGAGAGTTGGTGTTGGTGTGACTGAGAGTGGAGGGATTGAGGACTGGAGTATTCTTATTTTACCGGTCCATGCAAAAAAATATATATATACTAATCTACTTCTCCTACCATGAATACGTAGTATATGCTGCCTGGGCTGGCCTAGTAGTGGCACTGGCTAACACAACAAAAAAAATAGGTAGGGGCAGACAGACAGCAATATAATAAAACACAGTCCCAGAAAAGGGAAAAAAACTAACTTTAGAAAATCCTAGGAGTAATAGAAATAGTAAGAAATTTATAATTTCTATATCAATCTCTTTGAATGACTCACAAATCAAACACCACCCACACCCTGTCTAGAATGTAGTCTGACAAAGAAGAAAAATACAATATGTCAGAGATATTACATAAATAAAATTATAAATTAGAATGTAGACTCTAGAATCTCAATCTAATATCCTTAAGAAACAAAGAATTTCTCTCTCCCAAGTAAAAAATGTACTCACAAAATCCAACAGAACAGTGCAACCTACCCAACCACACCCTATCTGGACTCTGGATGGAATGCACTGCAGTCTAACACAGAAAAACACACATACACACACATTATAGCACATGTCTATAAGAAACAAGCTCATTGGGGGAAGAGACAACCTCTTCAGGGGAAGGGACAAGCTTATTGGCCATTGGCCAAAGTCCAGAACTAATTCAGAACTAACGAAATAGAATTTAAGTTTTTACGAATTGTCGTTGTTTTCATTTCCGTTTTCCGAAGATTCGTAATTTTTTTTCCGTTCATTTTGATATTCGTTAATATGGATCTTTGTTCGTTATTCGTTGTTTTGTTTTTTCGAATATTCGTAATATCTCGTTTTCGTTCATTTTTATTTTCGTTATTTGTTATCTTTTTTCTGTGTTTTCGTTGTTTTTATGTTTTCGTTTTTCACTTTTTCGTTTTTTGTTTGTTTCAAATTTACTAAATTCGTATTTTATTTGTTTTCCATATTCGTTCGTTTAGATTATTCGTTGTTCGTTTGTAATGTTATCGAACCGTTCGTTCATTCGTATGTTTACGAATCAACGAATATAACGAATTTTGACGGATAACGAATTCGTAACTAAACGAATTGCACATGTCTAGCGCTAAGAATGAAAAACACCCTATAAATGTATCAAAAGGGAAAATAAGCAAATATGTGTATCCAAACACAAAACCGCACAACCTGTGTGGCAGTGAAAAGCACAAATGTTAAGATGGACCTAGGTGTACACACATCAGTCCAAACATAATCAAACACCAAATAAGTGTATGTGTATATTCTAAAAATTGAAATCACATACATGTGACAAAAATGTGTATGTAAAGAAACAGTTCATAGAAAAAATGGATGTGTAAAGTCCATAAGGCAATACTGAATATCCAAAATCATATGAGATCGTATAAATATGCGGTGCCCCAGTTATCCAGTATAGAACAACATTAACATTCCTGTGGATGTGGAAAATGCTCAGCCGACACGACACCCAGGGACGTGATTCCAACACCGGGGGGGGGGGATGAATACTCTTACCCCTTGTAGTGGACACACACGCCAGCGGCGTGTCTGAACTCCATCCAGACACCGATATAGACCATAAAAAGGAATAAGAAAGGCCTCCACATAGTGCAGATGAATCAGATGGTTTTTTGTAAAAAAGGCTTTATTTATTCCAAGTAAAAACGAACACACAAAAAGCAATAAAATGGTATATGCGTCTTGAACGATGCTTGTAAGGTAGTGATCACGAAAAAAAGTTCATATAGGGCGTAGTAAAGCTTGAAGCAGGCTATGTACCCGACATGTTTCGCACAAAGGTGCATATACTGGGGCATTTTGCCCCAGTTGATGCACCTTTGTGCGAAACATGTCGGGTATATACAGTAGCCTGCTTCAAGCTTTTTATTGCTTTTTGTGTTTGTTTTTACTTGGAATACATTAAGCCTTTTTTACAACAAACCATCCGATTCATCTGCACTATGTGGAGGCCTTTCTTATTCCTTTTTATGGTCTATATCGGTGTTTGGATGGAGTTCTGAGATACTAATGCTGGGGATGTCACAATCTTCAATGCACACCCTGTCTGGCGTGGATATAGGAGGTCGTCCTTTATAGGAGTTCCAATCTGCACGTGAGCCTGAGAGGATTATTTTGTTGCCTTTTTGACCCACCGCCGCTGGCGTTTGTGTCCACTACAAGGGGTAAGAGTATTCATCCCCCCCCCCCCAGGTGTTGGAATCACATCCCTGGGTGTCCGCATTTTCCACATCCACAGGAATGTTAATGTTGTTCTATACTGGATAACTGGGGCACCGCATATTTATACGATCTCATATGAAATCCTTTTCTTCAATGATTTTGGATATTGAGGCCTCGTACACACGACCGATTTTCTCGGCAAGAACCAGCAAGAAACTTGCTGGCAGAGATGTCTTGCCGAGTAAATCGGTCGTGTGTACGCGGCTATCGGGTTTCTCGTCGAGAAAACCGACAAGTAACCTCGACGAGAAAATAGAGAACCTGCTCTCTATTTTCTCGTCGAGATTCTCGTCAGCCTGTTTCTCGACGAGAAAAGTGAGTGTGTGTACACTTACCTGTCCGCCGGGAAGCCCGCGCATGTTCGAAATGAATTTGACGCATGCGCGGTAGCTTCCTAGGCATAGATAGGGTATACCAAGATGGCGGTGACGGCATCGAATGTGACGAGCGCATGCTCGTCGTAGTCGATGACGTCACCGCGTACGCTCCATTCAAAGAACCGCGGGTTCTTTGAATCGAGCGTGTGTACACTCGGCCGGGACAATTTTCTTGTCCAAGAATCTCGTCGAAAAAAACGACATGTTTTTTTCAACGAGAATCTCGGCCGTGTGTACGAGGCCTCAGTATTGCCTTATGGACTTTGCACATCCATTTTTTCTATGAATTGTTTCTTTACATACACATTTTTGTCACATGTATGTGATTTCAATTTTTATAATATACACATACACTTGTTTGGTGTTTGATTATGTTTGGACTGATGTGTGTACACCTAGGTCCATCTTAACATTTGTGCTTTTTACTGCCACACAGGTTGTGCGGTTTTGTGTTTGGATACACATATTTGCTTATTTTCCCTATTGATACATTTATAGGATGTTTTTCATTCTTAGCGCTGCATATATTTATTTTTTGGTTAATTAAAAGTGACAGGAAACCTGGACTTTGGCTTTAAAGCTCAACTTGAGCCACATTTTTTTTCTTCGTTTTTCACAGCGTGGGGTAGGAATAAAACTTTGACTGTCAGATTTTTTATGTGTTCTGCATTAAAGAAAGATTTTGCTCGGATAGTAAGTGATGTTCAATCTCTCCAGCTGAGACAAAGAATGTAATAAAACACATCTTATTTAATAAAAAAGAAGAAGGGTTAGAATGACTGACAGATTATTGATACTGCGTTTGTCTTCCTTTCTTGGTGACATGGCTGGAGTTGAGTTTAAGGCCTCATGCACACTGGCTGTTCCTAGGGGTGTCAGGTGTTGTTGTTTTTTTCTACAGCTTAAAAATGCCTCCCCATGTTATTCTATGTGTCCATGCACACATACGCTTTTAGGAGCTGTAAGTGGCATAGGTGTTTTCAAGCTGCAAAAAAAAAAAAAACCCAGGGCCAGTGCGTTCTGGAGCAGCAGCGTTACAGTTGTAAAATTGCCTGACACATCTAAACGCATGTTAACGCTAAGCAGCGTCAAGCATTTTTAAGCTGTAGTAATTGGATTTGGGAGTGGAAAATAGAAGAGGGCAGAGAAATTCTGCTAAACGCTAACACATCTCCACACGCCTAAACGTAGCTAAACGCGCATTAACGCCAATGCAAAATGCTTCTAAAAGTGCGTTTTTACAGCCGCTTTTTCCTGGCGACGGTACTGGCTTTGCAGTTTTTTTTTTTTTAACGCCCTGTGTGCATGAGGCCTCAAAGTATTTCCAGATAAAAAAAATCCCACAAGACTCAATATGAAATTGATAGTCAAAATTATGCAGGTTGACCTAACTTACCAAATGGTGGGTTCAAAGTTAAACTGATGTCGCATCCATCAATCTGGCATGTGATAGTCTTTGTCTGACATTGATTAACACGGAATTCATACTCCTGTAATTTGAATAAATAGTTCCCAGTGGAGGTAATGTTTTCACAAATTGTATTGTTTTGGAGGCTCTCCTTTACGTACAAGGATTCCGTTTTATTTTTATAAGATGGCTGGCGGAATTTTATACCACCTGTTACAGAATTAAATGGAAAAAATAGTAAGCGTTTTACTTATCTGCTAACAAAAAAAATTGTTCAAGTAAGATATAGGACTAATCACAGTAAGAAAGGAAATATATTTTAATGCTAATAATACAGCTTACAACTGCATGCACAGAAAACAGCTCAATACACAATTTAACAAATGTATAAGGTGTTTTTTTTTTTGCCAAATTATTTGTACTTTTCTTCAGCTGCTCTTGTGATCCAAATACTCTTGTCTCCCAGGCAAAACGGTCATATACTCAACAGCTACTTCAGTTACGCAGTGCAGCTTTGCCTATGACACACCACCAGCTTGCTGATTTAAAAAAGGGACAGCAGCACATTAATGATATCATCCATTCCATTTTAAAATTGCAATATTTTGTTTTGCCATTTCTACCTCATATTGCATTTGACAAGGTATCCACTCTTCCTGAAAAAGAACCCTTTCTTAAAGTGGTTCTGAAGCCTAATGCCGCGTACACACAGTCGGAATTTCCGATGGAAAAAGTCAGATGGGAGCTTTTCATCGGATATTCCGACCGTGTGTATGCCCCATCTGACTTTTTCTGTCGGAATTTCTGACGGACTTAGATAAAGGGCAGGTTCTCTATTTTTCCTTTGGAAATTCCGACGGAGGTTTGCCCAGTCAAAAGTCTGACCGTGTGTACGCGGCATAAGGCTACTTTCACACTGAGATGTTTTCAGGCGTTTTTGCGCTACAAATAGCACCTGAAAAGCGCCTGTAAACTGCTTCTTCTGCAGCCCCAGTGTAAAAGCCTGAGTGGTTTCGCACTCGGGTGGTGCGCTTGCAGGACGGGAAAAAAGTCCTGCAAGCAGCATCTTTGGGGCGGTGAAGGAGCTTATATATACACCGCTCCTTCACCGCCCCTGCCTGCTTTTTACCATTTCCTCGGCCTCAGGGTTAAAAGCGCAGCTACCGTGTTTCCCCGAAAATAAGACCAGGTCTTATATTAATTTTGTCTACAAAAAACACACTAGGGCTTATTTTCCGGGTAGGGCTTATTTATATACGGTATGTACAATGAAAATCTTAAAGTAGTTGTAACCATAAAAAAAAATCCTGTTCCTTTAAAGCACAGTGCTTGTGCTGTGTCATTTACCCCTCTCTACAGTATGTTCTAAAAATCCTGGAAGAAAACAATAAAATATATTTTTTAAAGTTCCTGTGTTCCCTGTGTTCTCTCTCTCCCCACCTCCCCCTGTCAGGTCAGGAGTAAATTTTCAACATCGTTTTAAAAACATCTTGGTTAAAGTCCTTTTAAAATGTATGTAATTTGTTTTATAAAAGGATCACACTGGTATAAGGTGCAGTGGGACTCCCATTGCAAATGTCTCATGGAGAATACCTTTTTACAGCTCCCCTGGTCGCTCACTTGATCTGCTCTTCTCCGTTCTGAGATCCCTGCTGACGTCAGCACGCAGATGTCAGCGAGGAGGAGAGACGAAAACTTTTGGCGGGTTAGCGGCGGCTGCTAATAAAGTAGTTTCTAATGCAGTCACAAGGGGAGACACACTGCACTCTATACCAGTACGATTGTCCTACAAAACAGACCACAGTTTTTTCATGTACTTTACAAGGGCTTATTTTTGGGGTAGGGCTTATATTGCAGCCCTCCCCAATAATCACGCTAGGTCTTATATTCGGGGTAGGGCTTATTTTCAGGGAAACACGGTTTAACAGCGGTAAAGCGCCACTAAAACTAGTGGTGCTTTACCGCTAACGGCCCGCCCCAATGTGAAAGTAGCCAAAATATTTTTTACCTTAAGGCATTCTATGCCTTAAGGTAAAAAACCTTCTGTGTATCAGAATCCCTGGGCCCCCCCTATACTTAGCTGAGCCCATTTATGATCCAGCTCTGTGCATGAGAGGCTCTGGCTCTGTTCCTCCTCTCTGGGCAGATTTATAACAGCAGGAGCCAATGGTTCCCACTGCTGTCATTTAAATGCTGTCACGAGGAGTGGGCGGCGGGGCCGAGCCAACCAACCGGTCTTTGTCAATAGACGCAGACAAGTCCACACAAGTGATCCCATGGGAAGCCGATTCCTATGGGAGCACTCGCCAAAGAGAAGGAGCCTGGAGTGCCAGCGGGGTAACCCAGAAGATGAGCATTGGGGCTGCTCTGTGCAAAACCATTGCACTGAGCAGGTAAGTATGACATGTTTATTATTTTATATAAAAAAAAAAATCTTTAATGTCACTTTAAACTGCTGATAAATCACTCAGTCCTATTTTGAGTCCAGTTATTGTTTTTGTCATTGCAACTTCATGTGGTAAAGAATTCCCGAGATTATCCCCTCTTAATGTAAAGAACCACCTTCAAAATGAAAAGAAAACCTTTCTAATGTTCCCTTACCCTTTTACAGTCCCCAGGATAAAACCTTTGCCAAGTTTTTAAACTGGCCTTGAAAATTTGAATTAAATCTGAATTCCAAAAATGTAGCCACTTTCTAAAATCTGCTGGCTTACTATGGATTAAGTACTAATGGTTGACAAATGCCTTTATTTTAACCACTTGCCGACTGGCCCACCATCTATTAACGGCGGCAGAATGGCACTCCAGCGCAAATCGCCGTAGCTGTACAGCGGGTGCTTTAAGGAGCCAATGCACGTGCCCGGTGGTCGCGACGTCCATCGAGCACCTGCGATCGCTCCTGACAGAGCAGGAACGGGGATATGTGTGTGTAAACACACAAATCCACGTCCTGTCATGGGAGAGGAGACAGATTGTGTGCTCCTAGTATATAGAAACAGCGATCGGTCTCCTCCCCAAGTCAGTCCAATCCCCCCACAGTTAGAACACAGTGAGGGAACACATTTAACCCAGTGCATTTTTATAGCACTAATCACTGTATAAATGTCAATGGTCCCAAAAATGTGTCAAAAGTGTCCGATCTGTCCGCCACAATGTCACAGTCCTGATAAAAATCGTAGATCGCCGCCATTACTAGTAAAAAAATAATAATGATAAAAATGCCATAAATCTATCCGTTTTTGTAGACGCTATAACTTTTGCGCAAACCAATCAATATATGCTTATTGCGTTTTTTTTACCAAAAATATCTAGAAGAATAAATATCGGCCTAAACTGAGAAAAAAAAATTGTTTTTTATAAAAACATTTTGAGATATTTATTATAGTAAAAAAATATATTTTTTTTTTTTTTTCGAAATTGACGCTCTTCTTTTGCTTATAGTGCAAAAAACAAAAACCGCAGAGGTGATCAAATACCACCAAAAAAAACGCTCTACTAAAAAGGACATACATTTTGTTTGGGTACAACGTCGCACGATCGTGCAATTGTCAGTTAAAGCGACGCAGTGCTGTATCGCAAAAAATGGCCTGGTCAGGAAGGGGGTAAATCCTTCCAGGGCTGAAGTGGTTAATAAAAGGTCTGTTTTAAAGTTTGTAAGCAGTGTGCACCTTCTGTGTTAAAAACTTGAGTGAAATTCAAGGATCAACAGTCCAAATACAAAATACTTACTGCATCTGTCTGGAACATCTGCAAAGAAAAAAAAAAACATAACAAATTAGTTATTTGTATAAATTACTGGAAAAATAATTCAACATCAGTAAAATAGCTGCAATAACAGCATGGAGAAAATGATAAGGCTCCATGTACACTGAAGCTCAAAAACGGTCGTTTTGAACGCCAGATTTTTGGCAGAAAAAGCTGCTTTAAAATATAGCTTTTATCAGCGGTTTTTACTAGCGTTTATTAGCGTTTTTCAGTGTAGCGTTTTTTAGCTTTTTTTAATTTTTTTCAATGGATCAAAAAACGCTGGCATTTATTAGCGTTTTTCAGCGTTTTGCGTTTTTTACTGCCGAAAAACGGCACTTTGAACGCGTATTTCTTGCGTTCAGAAAAAAGCCCATTAACTCCACTGCTCATTAACGCTAAAAAACACTATGTGTACATGAACACATAGGCTAACATAGAGTACAGTTAATGGGCTTTTTAAAAAAATGCCAAAATGCCAATAAACTGCAGTTTATCAGCTTCAGTGTACATGGAGCCTTAGACTGCATCTCTTGCCTGTGTTTGGAATACATTGTTCCATGTGTGCTGCCATTCCCAGACTGCTGTCTGAAAAATATGAATGCCTTGCCATCGTGGCTACATTGCTTAATAGGCCACCAACTTGGGACACGTATGGAGTACAGGAGTTCTGACTTACCTGGCTGCATACTTAGTCTGGGTCACTGAATAACAAAGTGGTGAAGCCAGCAGGTTTAAATGACAGCCAGGAAACTACCAGTTTCAGAAAAAGGAGTGGGATGACAGCACAAGCATTTCATTCAATTTAGTTTACTTATTAACTTGTTTAGAAAAAGATGATAGAACAGTGCAGTTTTGTTGTATTGTATTTTGCATGCATGCCAAGCTATGATTGCAGTGAATGTAGGTCTGCTTGTCACCTCCAGAGGTAAAAGGGGACACACTCTTGGTTGGTGTTGGTTCTGGTGATGTGGACAGGTGGGAGTCAGAGCTGGTAGGACCTGGAATGTGGAAAGACAAACAAAAGTATGTCTCTAATTAAACAGTACTTAAACTATCAAATGTATATAAAGTAGTGTATATGACATGAATATTTCTAACAGGTTTCTTTGTAAAGAGAGAGAGAGCCTATGCATACTGTGTAGATGTCCACAATCTAATGTAAAGAACACTGAAAATACTGTATATACTCGAGTATAAGCCGACCCGAATATAAGTAGAGGCACCTAATTTTACCACAAAAAAATGGGAAAACTTATTGACTCAAGTATAAGCCTAGGGTGTGCCTCACTTTGCCTCACTGTGCCCATGCCTCACTGTGCCCATGCCTCACTGTGCCCATGCCTCACTGTGTCCATGCCTCACTGTGCCCATGCCTCACTGTGCCCATGCCTCACTGTGTCCATGCCTCACTGTGTCCATGCCTCACTGTGTCCATGACTAGACTGACGTTTAACATGGGAGTCTATGGAAGGGGTGCCCGGCTTTGAAAAATCGGTGCTGCCCGGCCGTAGGTCCCCCAGACAAAAAACTTTGCACACTTATAGAGGAGAAATGGGGCTACATGGATGCCAAGTTTCGGGTCCAGGACCTACGACCGGCCGGTACCGGGTCCCCAAATTCACTGGAGAAATTACAGTTTAACATGGGAGTCTATGGAAGGGGTGCCCGGATTTGAAAAATCAGTGCTCCCTGACCGTAAGTCCCCCGGACAAGAAACTTTGCACACTTGTAGAGAAAGAGTGGGGTTACATCTGTGCGGTACCGGCTCCCCAAAGTCCGGGAGATCAGGCGCAAAAAGGTGACTCGAGTATAAGCCGAGGGGGGCATTTTCAGCACAAAAAAATGTGCTGAAAAACTCGACTTATACTCGAGTATACAGTATACGGTAAGTACAACTGAAAAAAGAAAATAGATTTTTAATACAAAGAGAGTGGTATGCTATGAGAATGCATTATATCTACAACTTGTAGACTTAAAACTTCCCCAACATGTGCCTGTTATACCATGTCTGTTCTCTGTGTATAGCTTCTATCTATCTATCTATCTATCTATCTATCTATCTATCTATCTATCTATCTATCTATCTATCTATCTATCTATAGCAGCATGGTCAGTTTTCTTCTTTGCATTCTACTTGGGAGCACAGCCTGGCTGTAATCCAGTGGTCAGACTTGTGCTGACACGCCCCCCTGCACAGCTCTTCACTTGGAAGGTCAGTATACTGTCATTTCTCTGCCTCCTGGTAACACACACACCCCCTGCAGTCTCCACCTCCACCCCTATAAGTCTCTTATGCAGATGAGAACAGAAGTCACTCGATCACTAAAAAAAGAATAAGAAATTATATATACAAATGTTTTGCCTTGCATTTCTATTTGAATTAGATTGTTTTACAAGGTAAGGGTTCACATATACATTAATCACTTTACAACCGCCCCATAAGAAGATTCACTGCTACAGGGCTCTGTGCAGAATCACAGATATATACTTGATTCTGCACTTCTGGGTTTTTGGCATGACCCGATGTCTGCTGGTGTTTCATGAGATGAGGCGACCCGTCAGAATTTGTAACGGAAGTGAGGTTCCGTCGCTGTCATCTTGCTACACCCCGCGCTCCTCCACAGTAATGATACACTGAGAAGTCGCCAAGTGGACATGTTGTTACACCCACCAGAGTTTTGCATTTCACACTTATTTATGACAGTAAACGGAGCTTATATGGTGAAATACAGTATTTAGAAATCCGATGGACTGTTTAGATCTTAAAAGCAGCGGCAAACCTGCTGATCTCACAGGTTTGATAATCTGACAGAACACTGCTTCTTTTATAATTCAACATGTAAACAGTCTGACGGATTTCCAAATACTGTATTTCACCATATAAGCTCAGTTTACTGTTATTAATAAGTGTGAAATGCAAAACTCCGGTGGGTGTAACAAGATGTCCGCTTGTCGCCTTCTCAGTGTATCATTACTGGACGAATGTGGGGTGTAGCAAGATGGCGGTGACAGAACGTCACTTCCGTTACATATTCTGTCGGGTCACCTAATCTATGTGTAGCTGGGTGTTCCCCTTTAATGCAGAGAGACAAGAAGTTCCAGGTGAGAGGTGAGTCGGGAGGAAGGAGAGAAGAGACATGACTGGAAGTGAAAGCAGAGGAGGGAGACTACATCTCCCAGTACATCTTGCAGCACCCAGGGTACATTGCTCCGGAACAGAGACTGCTGGGGCAGACTTTATAAAGGGGAGGTGGAGTTTGTTCTGCCTCTTTTTGGACACCCCTCTCCTAGCAAGAGGATCTCTGTGCTGAACTGCTGTATGCACAAGGCCTGAAGCCTGGGCCTTGTGATCTTTTCCAAAGTGCCCCTCTGCCAGCCTAGCAGAGCCTTAGAGACATCTTCTCCTCTTTACTGCAGTACACCAGAAGGATTGAAGACTTGGATGTCGGTGGATTCCTGTTCCTAGACGAATCGGCGGAGGAAACGGACTTGGACTTGTCCGGGCGGTGAGAGCTGTTTAAAGACAGATACTTTATCTTTACTATTCGTTGGGATTACAAAGTTGTTCTTCAAGTGCACCACCGAAAGATTACTAGCGAATATTGTTTCACTGAACTTCCATTTAGATCAGTCAGGCCTGACTGCATAGGTAGACATTGCTGGGTGTTAGTCTGCCCATGAGGGGAAGTAGCTGCAAAAGGGCAGCGCTAGAGTTGCATAGCAATACTTTATTATGCTGATTACTCTGTTTATCTTTATTACTGTTTATTGCAGGGATCTGCAACTTGTTATACTGTTATTTAATTACTTGCCCATTAGCATCAGTAAAGTATCTGGGTAAAGTACATTTGGTGTCAGTTTCGCTTACTTTAATAGGAGTTTTAAAGTATATTCTGTGTATGTTTGTTATAGGACTGCGTCACCAACAGTTGCGGTCACGTGGTCCTATCCCACTATCACTAGCTGTGCCACGGGAGGTTAGAGCCGATTGCCAGGGGTTGACAGCGGTGCACTACAGGGCCCAAATCAATATCAGCGGCTCTCTTAACTGGGGGTAGCGCTACACGTGGGGGCTCGTCCGGGATCTCTGTACGTTGCACGCTGCAATCAAGCCGGTCAGAAGTACCAGCATGGACACGCTAGCAATGTCAAAGTGGTGCGCAGCGATTGGCGCCGATCCAACCGCGGCGGTAGTTATTGAACTCCCGGGGGGATCTGGCAAGAAGAAGCGATAAAGCAGCTAATAATGTCACTATCACCGAGCCAGAAAGCACGGGTGATTGATACAAGGTCAAATGCCTCGTTTACGTACGCACTCGTAGAATGGAAAGATGAAATCCCAGAGCATTTTAAAAGTCCAAGTATACAAGCCATAGATAATCAGATCTATCACTTGATACATACGCTGCCAGTGAAGGAAGAATGGTTCCAGACACCAAAACCATCATCTCCACAGATATCTCCACCGCCTGCCACCCTCAGCGCAGAATTATGCGCGGTCCTTGGGGAACTTGTGGCGCAGTGTAAGAAAGATCCTACAGATTACCAGATGTCAGGATACAGAAAACTTGGAGTATTCTCAGGAAGGAAACCTGTACCCTCGGGTGAAGAGGGGTTCGAGGAGTGGTTAGACGGTGCCACTCAGGCCCTAGAAGAATGGTAAGTCCCAGACCACAGAAAGAAGCAGAGAATTGCTGAGAGCTTGAAGGGGCCTGCTCTAGAGGCCATACGCAACCTCAAGCTAAGTAAGAAGGACTGCAATGCACAGGATTATCTGGACATTCTGCAGATTGTGTTCGGCGGGACGGAAAAGGTCCCTGAACTTACTTACCAGCTGGAGCACTGCTACCAAAAGGAGGGAGAGAAGCTGTCAGAATTTATAAGACGTCTGGATAAGATCCTGCATCAGATCCTACTGAAGAAAGGGATTGATCCAAGGAAAGTGGATGAAGCCCGTGCCCAGCAGGTGTTGAGGGGTGCCCAGCCTTTGGACCCCATCACCATCCTGCTGAGAACCAGGTCAGATGGTGGCATCCTGAAGTATTCAGACCTGATCAGAATTGTGCGGGAAGAGGAGGCCATGCTGGAGGCCAAGAAGAAGAGTCAAAAGTCTGAATCTGTTGTTGGAGTCAGAGTGGCAAGCACAACCGACAGAGGTACAGAGTTTGGGGTTCTGAAGACTCAGATGTCCAAAATAATGGAGATGGTGACCGGGTCACTGGATGTCAGGTCTGATATAGACACACTGAAGGTGCAAGTGTCCCAACTGGCGGAGATGATGAACAAATTAATGGCAGAAAGTACTGGATTGTCCGCCCAAAAGCCCATGAAGCAAGACATCTGTCAAAACTGTGGAGGTTTAGGCCACTGCCAGCGAGTATGTCCAAGTCCACGAATGGAGACAGAAGGCTGGCGGTGGCCTCAGAGAAGTGACCCAAGAATGGAGAGAAGATCCGGGCCTTCAAAAATAACTTTCCCTGAACCTGCGAGGGAACGGTGGAGGACACCTGCAGTTTATGCCGTCTCAGTGAACAACGCCTGTCAGCTTTCCAAACAACGCCAGAAACGGCATTCCCAGCGCTGGAAGCTGAAGAGAGCACAAGTCCAAGTATGCCAGCCTGCTGTTACAGGTGTCTCCAAAAGTACTGCTACCCAATTGGTAGGTCCTCTGCCTGTAGTGCCTGTTCTGATCGAAGGGATCTACACCAGAGCCATCCTTGATACAGGTGCTCAGGTTACCCTAATGACCAGAGACTTTTACAAGAAGTACCTATCATACCTGCCCCTGGAAGAGATGGGAGACACCAAGATTCAGGGTATTCAAGCAGAAGAGTACTCTTGTGATGGATGTGTGCGGATCAAGTTGTCGTGTGATCAATTGAGGGCTGGGGAGCCCCAGAACTTTGAGACACTGGCCATTGTCTGTCCCTGGCTGCCAGGGCCCTCAAGAAGCTCTCTCATCATAGGGACAAATACCGATCTGGTGAAACGGCTTTTAGCCCCTGCGGTCCCCAGATGTGATCCCATACCCTCACTACTGGAAGAGGTTCCTGCTTCAGTACCAGAGGAAGAACCAAGAATAGCTGAGACTGTGACTCCCAGGGAGAAGAGAAGGAAGAGAGTCATTCATCCTCCCCGGAAACTAACTCATGATCAGATGGGAGAAAGTTCAGAAGACACGGTCCTAACCTCAAGAAGGACCATGCCCACATCTGGTCCCCCCACTGTACATTTGGTGGAGGGCAATCCCAATTCACTTCCTGGCACAGTTAGACAGGTCACCCCCACTGAAGCGACCTGTGGACAGGACAGCTCCCCATCATATGATTGGTGGGAGGCTCCTCTGTCAATCCGATGCAACCGCATTGAAGCTAAAATGTTTTGCAGATCTAAAAATGTTAGATGTCTTTGGGGACCAAAGATTCAAAGTGGGGGGGAGTTTGTAGCGGGGTGTTCCCCTTTAATGCAGAGAGACAAAATGTTCCAGGTGAGAGGTGAGTCGGGAGGAAGGAGAGAAGAGACATGACTGGAAGTGAAAGCAGAGGAGAGAGACTACATCTCCCAGTACATCTTGCAGCACCCAGGGTACATTGCTCCGGAACAGAGACTGCTGGGGCAGACTTTATAAAGGGGAGGTGGAGTTTGTTCTGCCTCTTTTTGGACACCCCTCTCCTAGCAAGAGAATCTCTGTGCTGAACTGCTGTATGCACAAGGCCTGAAGCCTGGGCCTTGTGATCTTTTCCAAAGAGCCCCTCTGCCAGCCTAGCAGAGCCTTAGAGACATCTTCTCCTCCTTACTGCAGTACACCAGAAGGATTGAAGACTTGGATGTCGGTGGATTCCTGTTCCTAGACGAATCGGCGGAGGAAACGGACTTGGACTTGTCTGGGCGGTGAGAGCTGTTTAAAGACAGATACTTTATCTTTACTATTCGTTGGGATTACAAAGTTGTTCTTCAAGTGCACCACCGAAAGATTACTAGCGAATATTGTTTCACTGAACTTCCATTTAGATCAGTCAGGCCTGACTGCATAGGTAGACATTGCTGGGTGTTAGTCTGCCCATGAGGGGAAGTAGCTGCAAAAGGGCAGCGCTATAGTTGCATAGCAATACCTTATTATTCTGATTACTCTGTTTATCTTTATTACTGTTTATTGCAGGGATCTGCAACTTGTTATACAGTACTGTTATTTAATTACTTGCCCATTTGCATCAGTAAAGTATCTGGGTAAAGTACATTTGGTGTCAGTTTCGCTTACTTTAATAGGAGTTTTAAAGTATATTCTGTGTATGTTTGTTATAGGACTGCGTCACCAACAGTTGCGGTCACGCGGTCCTATCCCACTATCACTAGCTGTGCCACGGGAGGTTAGAGCCAATTGCCAGGGGTTGACAGCGGTGCACTACAGGGCCCAAATCAATATCAGCGGCTCTCTTAACTGGGGGTAGCGCTACATATGTAAACAAAGAAGACTGTCATTCTGTGAGTACAGAAGACATGTATCCTGTATTTCTGTGAAGCAGGAACACTGATCCATGTCTTCCATTAGTAAAAGCATCTCCCCCACTACACTGAAAAATTAGCTAGGCACACATTTAACCCTTTGGCAGGAAAGAGGTTAACATCAGGGCGATCAGTGTCATTAGTACAGTGACAGTGCATATTTTTAGCGCTGATCACTGTATTATTGTCACTGGCCCCCAAATAAGTGTCAAAAGTGTCAGTTAGGTGTCCGATGTTTCCGCTGCAATATTGCAGTCCCACTATAAGTCGCTGATCGCCATCAGTAACTAATTACTACAAAAAAAAGCGTCATTTATTCAGTGTTCTGTGAATGGAAAAACGAAAAAGTACGGTCAGCCTTTGCGGCTATAGGCTTGTAGTTCTCAATTAACTACCAGGGCGCTGTTAAGCACTCTAGTAGTTCTATTTGTCTTTCTATTAGAGGGTAACTGCCTGTCCGTATCAGAGGTGCGGGCTGACAGCTACACAGACAGTCTGCAGGACCGTGGCATTACACCCATGATCTGCTGATCGTGGGTGCAATACTTTACCGGCCCCTAACAAAAAACAAAAAAAATGCATATTTTTTTTACCTGCAATTTTTTTTTTATATATTTAGTTTTTTGTAAAGATGAACTTATCCTTTAAATTCAGTATAGAAAAATAGATAATCAGGCTCCTGTCACCAGACATAGCAACTCGAGTCAGGGGGTTTATTTTCTTGTTCAAAGTAAAAAAAAAACAACCTTTTAATAACCATTTGTAACCTGGCATGTTAGACAATTTAAAGTTCCACGCAAAAGTGTAAGCTCCACTTATCAGCTTCCTCCCCCCTCCGGTACCACATTTAGTACCTTTCGGGGGGAGGGGGAAATGGGTACCTGTTTTTGACAGGTACCTGTCTCTACTTCCGAGTGATCGCGCCGCGGCCCCCTCCTCCTTCCTCCGTCACCAGACCATTCAGAAAGCGCAGCACGCTTCATGTTTACACAGTAAGGAAGGGCTTCACTGCCGGGTTCCCTTACTACGAAGGGCGGTGGCACCCGAGAGACGATGGAAACATCAGCTGGGGTACCGACATTGCTGGATTCCAGAATAGGTATGTCTCATAATAATAAAAGTCAGCAGCTACAGCGCCCCAGAACCCCTCTTTAAATTAATGTCTGATTTCTGTCATTTAGTGAAAAAGTTTACAGGTGCATGCTTGTTTGCAAGTAAGTTCAATATACTTAACATAAAGTTTTAATTCTCTGTTCTATGAAGTATTATTTTCAAGTTGTAACAGATAAGAAAGCATCAAACCTGTTATGAATGCAGATGTGAGATTCATGGAAGCAGTGGGTGCTTGCGTGGCAGCGGTGACATCTGTTATAGAATATGAAACATGACATCTTGATGATTTTTTTTTTTAGTTGCTTGAGCATTTTAGTACTATATCTATTATATTTATTGATTTAGAAACAAATTTTTGTGTACACATATATATCTTGTAGACTAGATTAAACTGTAAAATCAGCCTTTTGTTCTAGGTGTGGATAAAGCAGAGAAGAAACGGATCAGAACCCCTGTAGGTTTTTACTGCTTTCCCATCATCCTGAGCCTAAATTCTCATAAAATATAGATAAGGTAGCTATGGCCACCCTTGTATTAATTCATGGCATGGTTTAATATAGCTCATCAATCAATCAACTAATAACATCACTGTATCATTCCAGCACATTCACTTTTGTCAAACAGTTTTTCTGTAATATGTTTACTGATGTTTAGAAACAAGCAAACAAATAAATGTAACAAGCAATTATCACAATCGACATGACACAATGTTCATGCTGCAACCCTTCTCTCTGCTTTCTTACAATAATGCTGCAGGTGTCTTTTGAAAGAAGAAAATATTGACTGGTGTAGCCAAAAGCATGACTGTGTTCAGAAAGTTCAAGAAATGGAAAAAAAATGAACATTGTAAAATATATTCTACAGACCAGAAAATAATAAATGTGTTGCCTCAAAAGACTCTAAATACTTACCACGTCGGAGGGCAGTGAGTCTTTCCTTTGCTTTCTCCAAAAGCTGCAGTCACGTGAAGGATCTTCAGAACCCAACACATCTGTTGCTGTTTGCTATGGTTCCTCCTGCTGGCAACAGCGGCCAGCGGGAGGAAACAGTGTGTAATGGGGATGCAGGCATTTGACTCAAGCAGTAGTTTCAGGTCCCAAAGATTCTGTCAGAGGCTGTAGCTCTTAAAGACAGAGAGGTGAGGATTCACCACCCTCTAAAGAGGTAAGTATGAAGCCCTGTACACACGTACGGTTTTCCCGGCGGTAAAAAGTCCGCCGGGAAAACCGAGGGGAAAGCCGAGAACCTGCTCGGTAGCTTTTTCCCGCTACACACGACCGGGTTTCCCGGCAGGAAAACTGCCATGAGAGCTTTGGCCGGGAATCCCGGCCGTGTGTATGCTCTATCGGCACTGCCTCACAGTGTTACCCATAGGAAAGCAGTAGTAAATCTGGCGGGTAAAAAAATAAAAACCGCCGGGAATCCCGACGGGAAAATAGAGAGCAGGTTCTCTATTTCCCCACCGGGATTCCGGGCTGTTTTCCTGTCGGGAAAACTGCAAGGAAGCATACACACGTCCGGTTTTCCCGTCCAAAAGCTCTCTTGGCAGTTTTCCTGGCAGGAAAACCGGTCGTGCGTACGGGGCTTAAGAGTCTTCTTTGCAAGTAAACTTTTTTACATTATTAAGGGGCAAAGTCACTCTAACCAACTTGCGTGTAGCAATATTTGCTATCAACAATTTCAAAATAGTAAACTGAATGCATACATAACACGATGAGAGCCCATTCACACAGGGGCAACACGACTTCCAGCGCGATTTTATGAGGCAACTCAGACACGATTTGAGTATGAATCACAGCGCGACCTGGAGCTACTTACAAGGCAACTCCAAGTTGCCTGCAGGACAGGAGACATTCCAGTGGCCAATCAAACAAGAATCAGCTCAGTGGAGGGAGGGAGGGGGGAGGGAGAGGTTTGCCTGAGAAATGTATGTTTTCTTCCTGGAGAGTTGCTCCTATTAAGACAGTGAGAGGCGACTCCCATTGAAATGAATGGTTACAGGTCGCCTAGGAGTCGGATTGAAGTAGTACAGGGACCTTTTTTGAAGTCGGAGCGACTGCAGTAGTGTGCATAAGGACGGCTCCATTAACTTACACTGATTTCTTCAGCCAGCACGACCTGAGGCGACTAGGGGCGAACTGGGGCGATTGGGAGTCGGATCCAAAGACGCCCCTGTGTGAATGGGCTCTGAAGATAATTTACAACAAATATTAGAAAGATTAAGGCTGGGTTCACGCTATCTTTGCATGTGGCTCACAGAAGGGGTCCGGTGCGTCCCCCTTCACTGTTTTAGGTCCAATTTCAGCCCGAATTTTCAGCTGAATTCGGACCTGAAACTGACCTAAAGACGCAGAGGGCTCCTGTTCAAATTCGCACCAGACCTGCTGCGAAGATATGTGAACCGGCTCCACAGAGAGCTGGTCAAAATCTCTTGCTATTGTGAATTGGATGCAGGAAACATGCATCCAATTTGCAATAGTGTGAACCCAGCCTTAAGGTTTTAATATAAAGCTAACTGCCTAATCAGACCTGTAGGTAAGTATTGAATGGTGGTGCTGTTTGCAGTGAATGGGGTAAGAACAGCATAGCTGGTGCTTGTGGGTTTGAGGTCTTTTCTGGAACTTATTGTTGAATCTGCCAAAAGAGTGAAGAGAGCTATGTTAGTTGAATTGGTGTGACCTGTGATAAAAAATATACTATATTATCATTACGATTATCAAGTGAGTCATTGATGGTAATATGTACGTATACATAGTTACTAAGCAAAACATTTAGGAAGCTTTTACATCTAGCAGCCTGCAAAGAGAAACGTGATTGATATTCTAGGTAAGGCCTTAAGGTTATCCTGGTACCTAGAACATTAAATACATCATAAATTGAAATGCATCTATACCCAATTTTTTTTTGTATTAGATAGAATGGAGAAAGGGTAGGATACAGGTTTTACTGCTATTTCAGACTCCATTATACAGATTTCTCCTCACTTTTTTTTCTGGGAACTACCTTTTTTGAGACAGAAAGTCAAGAAAAATCTGAACAGGGAATCTGACAACAATAAAAAGCTGACACAGGTTGTAGTCCTATTTAATGTAAAAAAATAAAATAATAATTTTTACTTCTGTCTGTGTTGCTGTTAGAGCAGGGATCTTAAACTGGTGGCCCTCCAGCTGTTGGGAAACTACAAGTCCCATGAGCCATTGCAAGGCAGACAGCTGGAGGGCCGCCAGTTTGAGACCCCTGGGTTAGAGAGGTTTTTCCTTCATTTCCTGTCCTGGGGACAATCCTTTTACCAGACTGGGAGTGAAGGAATCTCTCCAGAAAAACCTCTAAAAGAAGTAGAACCAGAGAGGAGTTCAAATCCTTTCCCACTCTATTCAAAACTAAAAAAAAAGTTTTGGGTTCCCAAGGTAGTACAAATATTACACCAATCTGGGTGCACTGCTTCTAGTGTTATAGTAGAAGGCAGAAAAGAGCTGATTGGAGAATTTGAAATAAACAAAAGGGGAAAATAATGAAAACTTGTTAAGCATAAAAAATGTCTACTGTACATAGTGCAGAAGACATTGCCTAAGGACACTAGCAAAAAACTAAGATCAAACAAAAAGATGGCCAGAAAAAGCTTTTTGCCAGTGTCTAATTACCTGAAGGTAGCGGCCTATAATCCAGAGTATATGGATATCTGGCCTGTGTCCTGTAATGTACAATCCCGATAAAAAGTTTTGGGTATAGATACACTTTAAAACTCAAAGGCTTGACTTCATAGGGTCGGTGGCAATGACAGTGACATAATCAAGGTTGTCTAGATAATGTTATGTCAGTATGAACCCAAGTAGACCCATTATATTTCTTGCATCAAAGCCAACAGTATGGACGTGACCCTTCCAGGCTATTCCCATATCAAACACATTTATAACTTCAGACTACAAGCAGCTGAATTAGATCTAGAGTTAAATATGCCTGAGCTTATCCAGCTACACCGTCACTTTTTGCATAGCATTTAGTCATAGGTACATCCGACCAGCTAGTTCTTACATCAACCCATATATTAATTTTCATATGCTGTTTATGACCATCCTAAATTATTATTGATTTGCATATATCAAATAAAGCTTACCCCTTGCTATTGTTCAGCACAAATATGTACATACGGTAGTTTGAGGTATTGTCTAGTTTATTTGTTTTTTCTTTTAAAGAAGACCTTTATCAAGAAGACCTCCATCTAGTCCTTGTTTTAACTGGGTACACTTTCATTAGTACTGAGAGAAAAAGTCTGCTGGAACCTGAACTCACAGCTGATGGATGCATTTTTTCCCTCTAACCCTAAAAGTGTAAAGCCTCGTACACACGATCGGATATCCTATGGATTCTAATCCGATGGTTTTGTCCATCGGAAATTCGATGAAGCTGACTTCCATCAGTCTTGCCTACACACCATCAGTCAAAAAACCGACCGTTCCAAACGCGGTGACGTAAAACACTCCGATGAGCCGAGAAAAATGAAGTTCAAGGCTTCTGAGCATGCGTCGACTTGATTCTGAGCATGCGTGGGTTTTTTATCCGATGGACTTGCCCATAGACGATCAGAGTTTTCGATCGTTTTTTTATCCATCGGAAAAATGTAAAAGATGTTCTATTTTTTAAAAGCGAGGGGAAAAAAGACCGATGAGTCCCATACACGATCGGTTTGTCTGATGAAAAGAATCCATCGGACGAAAATCCATAGGATATCCGATCGTGTGTACAGGGCTTAAGTCCAGGCAAAATGTCTTTTAAGTTTTGTATATAATGGCAAAACATTATAAATTACCGGTATATAAAGTTTTAGTGCTATGCAGAGCTCCAATAGAGATATTTTCCATTTCTGTCCTGGTGAAGTTGGGTTCACCAGATAGGTACAGAGACAAAAAGTTTCTCCTACCCCGATAATAAAAAAAATAAAAAAATGACTTCTGTGTACGTTGCTGTGGTAGATTTCCTCTCATCTCTTGTCTAGTGAAGCCATTGTTACCAAGAAAGTAAGTGAAGGGAAGTCTCCCCAGATAGCAGTAAAAAACATCATCCATTTCCCCATTCTATCAAAAACGAAAAAGAAAAGGTTTGGGCTGGACATACATTTTAAGTGAGCTGACCCGTTGGATTATTAAAATATATTTAGCTAATTTAAACTGAAAGTTCAATTGTGATTTAGAATTAAGGCTTATTGATCCTTCTGAAACCGATTGCAGGGTCAGATTAATTTGATTATCGGTGAAGCAAATTTGCTCACCACTAATGTTTTGCATTGTTTGGAAAATATGCTTTTGCTGGCTTGCTTGGCCATTTAGACTGGAAAATGAGTACATACTAGAGTTGAAAAGAGGAGTGAGTGCAGTAAAGACAGCAGAGCTGGTGTTTGCAAGTATGGGAGTGTCCACAGAGACAGTTGTGTTGTGTGCTTGTGGGTCAGATTGAGATGTGTCTGTAATAAAAAAAAAATCATAATTATATTTTCTAAATAACATTATAGTTTCTTATTAAATGTTGCTCAAGTTAAAGCGGTTGTAAAGACTAGACACTTTTTACCTTATTGCATTCCCTGCGTTAAAGTCAAAAAATGTCCCAGTAATAGTATTGCCCTCTCACCCCCTCAATACTTGTCTCAATCAATCCAGTGCTGTGCCCGTCTTTATTGGCTCTAACCCCACTCTTACAGGCTTTGCTGAGGCAGCAGAAGCCATTGCAGGGGACAGGGCCGAGTCATGCTGTGTATCGATAGATGCGGCTTCCTATGGGGGCACCCCAAGAAGTGGAGCCTAGAATGCTACCAGGGGAACCCAGAAGAGGAGGTATGGGGCCACTCTTTGCAATATTGCATGTTTGTTATTTAAAAAAAAAAAAAAAAAAAAAAAAACCTAGCCTTTACAACCACTTAAAACAAAAACAACAATAAAACAAATTATCTTTGACAAAAATAACCTCCCTGGCGGTATGATTCTGTCTGGAATTTTGTACCAAAAGCGGTACAATTATTTTGCATGGAAATTTGGTGTTATGTATTGTAGGCCTGCAATTCTTAGTAATTACTCACTTAAACCTGACCAAACAAGAGTCTAGTAGACATCCCGGGTATGATAAAGTTTGAAACACAAAATCATAAATTATAATATAATAAATAACTATAAATAAATATAACAAATAGTAATGTAATTATAATAAAAATTATTCAATAATGTAATCAAATCAAAAACACTGAAATTTGCTCAGTTGCAGAATTGTCGCTGTCATTAGATTTAGTGTTTGATGACGAATTTCCCCACAAATCGCTATCGCTCAATTCTGCAAGTGATTCTAATTTATTATCAGTAAGATTACAGTATACTGTATCTATACTGTCTTTTTCACTTTTTGAATTTGGCGCCGAACTCCGCCCCCGTGCGCCGCAACGTCGCAGGGAACGAAGCTCGGCATTCGACAGTATGAATCGAGCGAGACAGGGCTCGGACACACTGCAGGGAGACATCGCAGGATCAAGGGAACAAGGTAAGTAACTTCCCCTAGAGTCTGGCTCGGGGTTACCGCTCTTAGCATAAAAAACTCACCCTGAGCCAGACTCGGGAATACCGCTAAGGGGGTTAATAAAGTTGCCAAAAGTCTATGAAATATTTACCCCTGTAACCTAAGAATGTTGTTCAGTTGAATATATATATACCTTTTTCCTATACTATGTGGGGGAGATTTACTAAAACTGGTGAGTGTAAATTCTGGTGCAGCTCTGCATAGTAACCAATGGGCTTCAACTTCAGCTTGTTCAGTTAAGCTTTGACAATAAAACCTGGAAGCTGATTGGTTACTATACACAGCTGCACCTGATTCTGTGTGCACCAGTTTTAGTAAATTTCTCCCTGTATTTCCATCATCACCTGTGTCGTTTGTTAATTTTGTTTTTATTCTAAAGGCATGGTACAGAAAGTTTAAAAACATAGACTGAAGGAGGTCAGCAAGGAAACATTAGATATGAATATAATGGCAGGTATATTACCTTATTATTATCATATAAAGCAAAATAATAATTATTATTTTTTCTTTTAATGTGACTGTCATGAAAAAATGTGGGGCTGCCATTGACAGGCCCTTTTTGAAAATTCTAGTTGCCTGGCTGTGTCTGGCTTCAATACTTTTGAGCTACATATGTAGCAGGGTCTCCTTTAAGGCCCCGGAACTACGTTACCCAGAACCCCGTTCGACACCCAGAGTGCAGTTGGCCACCGCAGAGACTCATGGGAGGGGCTATTTAAGAAGGAGGCGAGGAGGAGCTCGGCCTCTTTGGACACCGCGCTGCAAGCAACAGTTTCTTCCTGTGCGGATCTGCTGGAGTACAAGGCCTGAAGCCTAGGGCCTTGGGCAACTTCCGAAGAGCCTTCCACCCCACTGCGGAGCCTGGGTGGCACCAGACTTGTCGAGTGAGGACATCAGTTGGATCGGGGACCCGATCGTCGCAGACGCTGTGTGCGGAGACACAGCAGGTGGAAGTCCCGGACTGGGATCGCGTCCGGAGTGGTGAGCGAGCACTTGCTCAAGCCAGTAGACTGTACCGTGTTTAGGCCTATAGACTGCCTTGGCCCACCGATCGTTAGTTTGTTGTTCCACTAGGAGACCAGTAGTAGGACAGAGTTAAAGGGTCTCCAGTATAGTGTTCCTTGGGACTGCCTACTTGTGGATTACAAATACTGTTTCATCAAGTGCACCACCAAAAGTTTGCATGCGAAGAAATCCTAAGTGAAAAGACTGAGATTTCTTCTATGTCAGGCCTGACCAGGGAGGGGAGAGAGTAATATTGTTTAGTGCGCCACAGGGCGCGTACACCATAATAGCTGCGCGCGGTGGGTTACCGCACTGGGCCATTGTTGTGTGCTACACCTATTGCTGCAGAGCTCTGTAAGCAAGTTGCATGCATTCTGTTCTGCCTATGCCTTTTGATATAAAAGTAAAACTGTTATATTTGATCTCTCGCCTCGGTGTGTTGTCTTATTGCAAGGAGATTACTCCTTGCAATACTATATTGAATGTGATATACGTTTAACCCTAGACTAACTGTGCCAGAGTGGGTCGAGTAAGATTGCCGGGGGTTGGCAGTGCTGTGTACAGGGCCCGAAATCAAACCAGCGGCTCTCTTAACTGGGGGTAGCGCTACACATACATGGAACAAATATGCTATAGATCCTTGAGCTGGGTCAGAGACTCAGAAAGCATTTACGCTAAAGCATGGGCATGACAGCCAAGGAACTAACATTCTCAAAGCAGCACTTTTCTTAAGACAGAGCTACTTTAAAGATAACTGTGCTGAAGATCAACAAATCTTTAATACATACCAGACAACTGTGATGTAAATCCTTAATACATACCATACTTACTATACATACTTCATTTTCACTTTGCTGACAGTATAATTTACTCATTCGGCCAGTACTCACACCTTAACTTGCTGGTGACATCAATATGATGACACACTAGGCACAATTAAACTTTTGGTGGTGCAGAGTGAGAGATTGCGACAGAAAAATTGTGTGCAAAACTGTCACAGAAAAGTCGTAAATTGCAACAAATGATCTATTATGGCACAGTGATCATACTTTATAAGGAGTCCTGAGACACCCACTAATGTCTCTATTCTATGCACATAAAATATATACAATCTTTTCATCTAAATGTTGCACAAATTTCTGCTTTTATGCAAAATGTTGCAGAGAGAGACTTTCTTTCGCACATTTACAAATGTGAATCATTGTTTATTTGTGCAAGATTAAAAATGTCTCAATCTGCACTATTTTAATGTCATACCACCAATAGATTTTGCACCCACTGTGTAATTTACTAAATAAGAAGGTTAATATTTGGTAGACCATTTGGTAGATTATATACCTTCTCCAAGTATTGACATCATGCAGCGCCCATCAATCTAACAAAAAGTGAATTCTCATTACTAATTTAGTTCACAGAACCCTATTACCTGTTAATTTATCATGTCAGCAAACTGAGAATATTGATCCATGTGAAACAGGCTGGGGGATAAATTAGCTGGGTTTGTTAGCATTATTTTTTACATTGCAAGTAAAATGCTTCTGTGGGCTTGCTTGCGCACCCAAACACAAGAATGAGTACATACTGGAGAAGACTGGAGAAGTGAGTGCATTGGGAACAGCAGAGCTGTTGACTGTAAGTAAGGGAGCTTCCATTGAGACAGTGGTGGTGGATGCTTGTTGGTCAGATTGGGATGGACCTGTAAAAAAATAAATCATGAAAATATGTTCTGTAAAAAAAATCTTTTGTGCAGAAATCTTATTCAGCGCTGGCCACCCCTGCACTGTAACTTCCCATAGACATGAATAAAGCTGTATTCCACCCAAATGAAAGGCCTGGTAGCTCTACAGTGGACTTGGCTTTTGCTATAGACCTCCAGGAGTGTCAGTCTCCTTATCCCTGCTGCACTCAGTGGTTCCTCCCACTCCCTCCAACATGACGGGGTTGATTTACTAAAACTGGAGAGTGCAAAATCGGGTGCAGCTGTGCATGGTGGCCAATCAGCTTCTAACTTCAGCTTGTTCAATTAAGCATTGACAAAAAAAAAGGAAGCTGATTGGTTTCTTTGCGGAGCTTCACCAGATTTTAGTAAATCTACCCTGATGCATTCATGTTGTGGAGAGAGGGAGAAACCACTGAGTGCAGCGGAGGACCAGAAGATCAGCACTCCTGTAATGCCCCGTACACACGGTCGGATTTTCCGTCTGAAAAAACCTTGGATGGTTTTTCCGACGGAATTCCGCTCAAGCTTGGCTTGCATACACAGGGTCACACAAAAGTTCTCTGAACTTTCGACCATCAAGCGGTGATGTACAACACTACGACGAGCCGAGAAAATGAAATTCAATGCTTCTGAGCATGCGTCGAATTGTTTCCGAGCATGCGTCGGAATTTTGTGTGTCGGAATTGCTACAGACGATTGGAATTTTTTCCGTCAGAAAATTTGAGAACCAGCTCTCAATCTTTTGCTTGCGGAAATTCCGACAGCAAAAGTCCGATGGAGCATACACACGGTCGGAATTTCCAACCAAAAGCTCACATCGGACTTTTGCTGGCGGAATTTCGGACAGTGTGTACGCAGCATAAGCGTTGGTTTATGAAGAAACTATTTTATTTTGAAGCACGACTGTGAATCAACACAATACGAATTCAATCAATGGACCAGAAAAACTACTGGTGGCGCAGAGTGAGAAATTACAAGGAATTTATGTGCAAAATGAATGCAAATTGCGACAAATTATCTATTTTATCACAGTGACCATAGTTTAATAAGAATCCTGCACCACCTACTGCTTAGCACACTAGTTTTCGTATTCCATGTGCCCAAAATATATGCAATCTTTTTAAAGTATAGGTTGCACAAATTGCAACATTTTAATGAAACATGGCAGATAAAGAATTTCCTATTTGTGATGCACATGTCACATTACACAGGCACTGTATATTTGTTTCAGTAGTAAAAATGTAAATTTTAATAGACATTTTTAGTGCTGTTTAAATATTGCACCGCTGATTGTTTACTGGGCTCAATATGTCTAAAGACTCAAAGGGGCTGATTTACTAAAGGCAAATTAAATGTGCACTTTGCAAGATCAGTTGCTCCAGAGCTTAGTAAATGAGTAGAAGCGCCACTGACTTTCATCATCCAATCATCTGCAGGCAAAAATGCGGGTTTTTTTTTATTTTCCTTGCATGTGATTGGGTATTCTTTGCAAAATGAAGCTTTACCGCAACTGCACTTTGCAAAGTGCACAGTCTAGTTGCCTTTAGTATATCAACCCCAAAGTACCCATGTCTGGGCATATCCAGCTACTTCATCACTCCTTGCCTAGTATTAAGGTGCTTATACATATATCTGACTAGCTAGCCCTTAGGTCAGACCAAAATACTAACTTTCAGAGGTTATTCATGGCCATTCTCTATTATTATCTATTTGGATATATTGCTCCTATTAAAAAAAAAAAAACATAGTTCTCTATGTCCAGTCAAGTTTGTTTATATCTATCATAAAGAAGACTTCTATAAATTAGGCCTCCATTTACGCAGTTTGTGTTTTTGCTGGTGACACTTTCATTAGGAATATGCGAGCCAATATCCTGAAACTGCAATTTGCAGCTGGTCTATACATTTGTTCACTCCTACACCATAATTAAACTTGAAAATTCATGAGAACAACATGGTGCATCTGTCTAAATATTCTATTAGCTTAGAATTACTTCTATAGATATCCTTTACTGGCTCCCCCACATTTAGTAAACAAGTCCTCTGGTTAGGCTGCACTAGTACTTATAGCTAATTTATAATATGGCAGGGATATGCAATTAGCGGATCTCAGCTTTTGCAGAACTACAAGTCCCATGAGGCATAGCAAGACTCTGACAGCCACAAGCATGACACCCAGAGGCAGAGGCATGATGGGACTTGTAGTTTTGCAAGGCTGGAGGTCCGCTAATTGCATATCCCTGTACTATGGGATAACAAATTATTTTATGTATCAGAGGCAGTGTCTGGTGTGTTATCAATAGATAAATGCAGGTTGCTGAGAGTGTAGTAAAGTGGAGGTAAGGGTATACCTACAATGAGGAAATTTTAACAAATAAATTATTACAGTGCAAAGGAATTTTATCGACTCCGTCTACATATAAAAATACCATCGGTCACACTATAGTATATTTACAGGAAGTATGTATTTTGAAAAATCCAATAACTTTCATAGCTGATGTCTTCTAAAAAATTTAAATTCCCTAGATATCAATATGAATTCAAGTGCTCTAAAACTTTCCAAGTTACTAACCCAAAATAAGTATGTTGATCTGGAGTTCTGGCTTCACTCTTATTTCTTTTGCTGCATGCTTGTTCCCAATTAGGTAGCTACTCCTTTTATTTTTGGTCAAGAAGCTCATTCATATCTTTATTATGGACTTTATAATGGATGTTACTTTTCTCTTGTGAGAAATTCTCTGCATGGACCGTCATCTCTGTTGAGTGGTGGATTAGGGAGTAGGGGCCTAACAGTCTCAGAAAGCTGAGCAGCAAAGCAGTAAGAGGTAGGTGTTTTTGTTCTTTTTGAAGTGCTGTCCAGAAATCACAAAGTAAATACTGTTCAGTGTTCCTCCATCCTGGGGGAAGGGGGAGGGGGCAATACCTTTAACGGTGCTTCCCCCAATTGTTCATTATCCCTTAGGGAGCAGTATAGAAAGATATATGTAAAAATAACCTCAAAAACCAAAATTACAGTATTCTTTCCTGAAATATCTGCACTAAAATACACAACCCGAGGCTGTAACCAAAAAAGGAAAGGTGGGGGTGTTGTTTTTTTTTTGCTTCTCCATTTTTGTTCCTTTTTTCCCATCGACTTTTTTAGTTCATTGCAAACTTGCAATTGTCTAATTCACACTTTCATAGACTAGGGAAAGATATGCTGAAATAGGGTTATATGTGACAAAATGAAAAGCAAATACCGTATATACTCGAGTATAAGCCAACCCGAATATAAGCCGAGGCACCTAATTTTACCACAAAAAAATGGGAAAACGTATTGACTCGAGTATAAGCCTAGGGTGTCCATCTGCATGCCTCACTGTGCCTCACTGTGTCCATGTTCATGCCTCACTGTGTCCATGCCTCACTGTGTCCATGCCTCACTGTGTCCATGCCTCACTGTGTCCATGCCTCACTGTGTCCATGCCTCACTGTGCCCATGCCTCACTGTGCCCATGCCTCACTGTGCCCATGCCTCACTGTGTTCTTGACTAGACTGACGTTTAACATAGGAGTCTATGGAAGGGGTGCCCGGTTTGAAAAATCGGTGGTCCCTGGCCGTAGGTTCCCCAGACAACAAACTTTGGGGCTACATGTGTGCCAAGTTTCGGGTCCAGGGGACCTACGACCGACCGATACCAGGTCCCCAAATTCACCGGAGAAGTTACCGTTTAACATGGGAGTCTATGGAACGGGTGCCCGGCTTTGAAAAATCTGTGCTCCCCGGCCGTAGGTCCTCCGGACAACAATCTTTGCACACTTGTAGAGGAAGAGTGGGGCTACATGTGTGCTAATATTGGGGTCCAGGGGACCTACGGCCGGCCAGTACGGAGTCCCCAAAGTCTGGAAGATCAGGCGCAAAAAGGTGACTCGAGTATAAGCCGAGGGGGGCATTTTCAGCACAGAAAAATGTGCTGAAAAACTCGGCTTATACTCGAGTATATGCGGTATGTGGCCAATCTTGATTAGCAGACCCCTAATATCTTTATACTTTTGACTGCCTTCCCATATATCATGAAAATACAACATACACATGTAGGTGCTTAAATTCCTTATGGAAATAAATAAATTGGACACATGTATGTCTTCTAAAAAATTCAGAATCTATTATTTCTTAAAGTAAATAGGTTTTTATTATGTGCATGTTTATAGGCACTTATGAATTAAATCAATCCACCTAATATTTTCAACATGGTATAACATGGGAATGTAGCTCTAATATACTGTAGTATATCACTGTGAGATTTGTCCATCCTTTAACCACTTGGCAACCACCTGCCGACATATAACGTCGACAAGGTGGTTGCTTAACTCTGGGAGGACGTTATATAACGTCCTCCCAGAATCGCGCTCCCGCGCACCCCCTGGGGCGCGCACACGGGAAACTCCGTGACTGCCGGGTCCAGAGGACCCGGCGGATCACGAATCGCGGTAAATCGCCGCTGATAGCGGCCGTTTACCACGTGATCGCTCCGTCAAATGACGGAGCAATCACTTGTAAACAGACCGGCGTCATGTGATGACGCCGGTTCCTCCCTCCCCTCTCTGTACCGATCGGTACAGTGTGAGAGGAGAGGGGGAGGGAGCGGATGGCAGCAGCAGCTCTGTGGGCTGGATCTGTGACAATTGCAGTCACAGATCCAGCCATCCATCCATCCCTGCTCAGCCATCCCTGGTGCAATACCCTGCCAATACTCTGCAATACACCCTGCCAATACTCTGCAATACACCCTGCCAATACTCTGCAAAATACCCAGCGCAATACTCTGCAAAATACTCTGCAATACCCTGGCGCAATACTCTGCAATACCCTGCGCAATACTCTGCAATACCCTGCGCAATACTCTGCAATACCCTGCGCAATACTCTGCAATACCCTGCGCAATACTCTGCAATACCCTGCACAATACTCTGCAATACCCTGCACAATACCCTGCAAAATACTCTGCAATACCCTGCGCAATACCCTGCGCAATACTCTGCAATACCCTGCGCAATACTCTGCAATACCCTGCGCAATACTCTGCAATACCCTGCGCAATACTCTGCAATACCCTGCGCAATACTCTGCAATACCCTGCGCAATACTCTGCAATACCCTGCGCAATACTCTGCAAAATACTCTGCAATACCCTGCACAATACTCTGCAATACCCTGCACAATACTCTGCAATACCCTGTGCAATACCCCCTGTGCAATACCCTGCCATACTCCGCAATACCCTGCCATAGTCCGCAATGCCCGGCAATACACCGCAATGCCCGGCAATACTCCGCAATGCCCGGCAATACTCCGCAATGCCTGGCAATACTCTGCAATAACCACTTCCCGCCCGCCGGCCGTCATATGACGTCCTTGACTTTGTGCGGGGATATCTGAATGATGGGAGCAGCTACAGGCATCATTCAGATATTAGTTTTTTCAGCCAGCGATTCCCTACACCATAAGAACAATCATAGCGGCTGTTCCACTGCTTGATCATTCTTACGGGAGGCGAGAGGGGATGTCCCCCCTCCCGCTGCCCTCCGGTGCTTCTACCGACTCACCGTTACGATCAAAGCCAGGATTGTTGTTTTTTTGGGGGGTTTTTTTTCAGGCTTCCCAGCCTAGAGGTGAGATGTGGGGTCTTATTGACCCCATATCTCACTGTAAAGAGGACCTGTCATGCCATATTCCTATTACAAGGGATCTTTACGTTCCTTGTAATAGGTATAAAAGTGATCAAAAAATTTTTTGGGGCGGAAAAACATGTCAAACTAAAATAAATAAAGTAAAATGAACAATAAAAAAATATTTTTTTTTAAAGCGCCCCTGTTCCCGTGAGCTCGCATACAGAAGCGAACGCATACGTAAGTCCCGCCCACATATGAAAACGGTTTTCAAACCATACATGTGAGGTATCTCTGCGAACGTTAGAACGAGAGCAATCATTTTGGCCCTAGACCTCCTCTGTAACTCAAAACATGTAACCAGTAAAAATATTTAAAGTGTCGCCTATGGGGATTTTTTAAGTAGCGAAGTTTGGCGCCATTCCACGAGTGTGTGCAATTTTTAAGGGTGACATGTTAGGTATCTATTTACTCGGCGTAACTTCATCTTTCACATTATGCAAAAACATTGGGCTAACTTTACTTTTTTTTTTTTTTTTAAGCACAAAACTTTTTTTTTCCGTAAAAAACGCGTTAAAAAAATTGCTGCGTAAATATCGTGCGAGATAAAAAGTTGCAACAACCACCATTATATTCTCTAAGGTCTTTGCTAAAAAATCATATATGTAGGAGAGAAATGTCAGAATTGGCCTGGGTGCTCCAGAACGCCTGAAGGTGCTCCCTGCATGTTGGGTCTCTGTATGTGGCCACGCTGTGTAAAAGTCTCACACATGTGGTATCGCCATACTCGGGAGTAATAGCAGAATGTGTTTTGGGGTGTAATTTGTGGAATGCATATGCTGTGTGTGAGAAATAACCTGCTAATATGACAATTTTGTGAAAAAAAAAAGAGAAAAAAAAAATCTTGATATTGCAAAGAATTGTGGGAAAAAATTACAACTTCAAAAAACTCACAATGCCTCTTTCTAAATACCTTGGAATGTCTTCTTTCCAAAAAGGGGTCATTTGGGGGGTATTTGTACTTTTCTGGCATGTTAGGGTCTCAAGAAATGAGATCGGCCGTCAGTACTTCAGGTGTGATCAATTTTCAGATATTGGCACCATAGCTTGTGGACTCTATAACTTTCACAAAGACCAAATAATATCCACCAATTTGTACTTATTTTTACCAAAGATATGTAGCAGTATAAATTTTGGCCAAAATTTATGAAGAAAAAATAGTAATTTGCAAAATTTTATAACAGAAACGAAAAAAAAAATCATTTTTTTACAGAATTTTCAGTCTTTTTTCTCTTATAGCGCAAATAATAAAAAACCCAACAGTGATTAAATACCACCAAAAGAAAGCTCTATTTGTGTGAAAAAAGGACAAAAAATTCATATGGGTACAGTGTTGTATGACTGAGTAATTGTCATTCAAAATGTGAGAGCACCGAAAGCTGAAAATTGGTCTGGTTATTAAGGGGGTTTAAGTGCCCAGTGGTCAAGTGGTTAAATAAAAATAAGTGATGTGCTGTTATGCTCACTACCTCTGACTAAATATTTCCCGAGAAGCATAGGCAGCACAAAGGATGGTAACAAGAAAGCCAAAACTTAGTATTTTGCTTTTGATGCAGCAGAGAAAGTTTAGATCCTCCATTTTTTTTTTTTTTGTGGTTTCCCTGTTGCTAAAATGTTAGTTAGAACAGGAAGTGATAAAAAGCTTTCCAAAAAGAAAATGTTTAGTGAGGAATAAGTAAAACTTTTCACTATGTTTCTATTTCCATCTGCTGTCCGAGTAGCAACCATTCCCTTCTTTGTTTGTTCAGATGTCACAGGGACAGGAAGTGTGAGAACATCTTCCCAAAGAGAAATGACAGAATTAATTGCATTATTTGGGAACATTACATAGCGACCTGGCTCTCAGCTGTCCCTTATTTGGGGAGGGGGGGTCCCTCTTTTGGACTCAAATCCCTCTGCCTCTATTGGTTCCTTGGTTGCTTTTCCTGATGTATAGATCTCTATTAAATTATTGCATTTTTTTTTTAAAGATAGTATAAAATATGTAGTGGTGGAAAGAAAAAAGCATTTGTGAGTTTAACCAATTATTATGTTAATTCAAACCTAGCCAGCCAAACCTTTCTTGAGTTTTACATTTACTTTAGACTATGAATTGTAAAAAATAGGTTATATAAATATGAAAAAGAAATACAATATTTAGTAAGAAAGTATTAAATATAAAATAATAAAATATACATATACAATATTAAATTAAATATAAAATATGTAATAATGAATTATTAAATATTACAAAGAAAGAGGATATTTTGGACTCTGCATAACTTATATCATTATTGCAATCTGCAGTGTCTGTTTATTTTATTAAACAGTATTTTTAACCAGTATGAAGAAATCACTTAATGAAGTTACAATATGAAAAAGTGGTTTTAAAATATTACCGGTGTTGTTTGTTGGATCAGCTCCTGTGAAAACACAAAAAAAAAAAACAGGTTGACTCAAGTGTGTATTTAATTATGCCCCATTAACAATTTATACATTCCTTATCACAAATCAATACCAGATCCTTGTAAATGCATGTGCACAGAAATTTTCAGCAGATGGCACTAGAACACGCTTTTTGGAGAAATGAAAAAAAAAAAAATCTGAGAATTTAATGCTTTCTATAATGTTGGCCTGCAGGAGGCGCTGCTATTCTATTAATGAGAACAAGCAAAACTCTTTTACTGTCTTTAGTGAAAAACATTTACCAATATGTGTCAGATACTATACTGTTATTAGTAACATATTTTGAATAGTTTAAAGACTGATTATAAAAATATAAAAACACAAAAAAATAAAAAATAAATAAGCATAAGGACATCTCACTAAGAAAAATGCATCAGTATATCCAGCAAATCACTAATTAGGTAAAACAATATATTTCCTATGTCTGTTTCCAGGTTAAAGCAATGTTCTAGGAAATTGAACTGAAAAAATAAAATAAGCATAAATGCCTGACATCTATTTTTATATTGTCAGGCAACAGTACAAAGCACAAATCAGAAAGAAGATACCAGTCATGAAGATATCTTTATCTTTTACCAATCCGGTTTAACCCCTTGCAAGTTGGGTGCTGTAGCAAGCAACAAATGGCACCATGTTCAAAAGATATGTTGCCAGCGCACCTCGTTTCTTTATGAATGTAGTCCTTTATTGTGCAAATTCAGCACATCATAAATAAATTCAACTTTTCAACCAAGGTCCTATCAT
Source organism: Rana muscosa (assembly GCA_029206835.1). NCBI lineage: Eukaryota > Metazoa > Chordata > Amphibia > Anura > Ranidae > Rana > Rana muscosa. Next base: position 189,712,518 of record CM055120.1, on the reverse strand, counting down.
TAGGCAAAAATTAAAATTTCTAATGAGATTTTCCATGTGATTCCAATTAATTTCTATTGAATTACATAGGTTACCGCCTTTAATGTGTTTTCAAGAACTGGGAGTTGCAAAGGTAGGTATTAAAGCATACGTGAACCCTTGCCTTGTAAAGCAACCCATTCCGTTTATAATAGAAATGAAGCACAAAACATTTGTGTGTGTGTGTGTGTGTGTGTGTATGTGTGTGTGTATATATATATATATATATATATATATATATATATATATATATATATATATATATATATACACACAGTATATTTATAAGTGATCACATAATTCTGATGTGACACAATACAACACAATACAAGACATCCTGGAGCTCCAGTTCAGTTATTTATCCTAGGCGGAGATGATATCATCAGTCTGCTGCAGGCAGGAGAAATAATTTCCCCAGTCTCTCCCTGTGGTGAAACTGCAACATTGTAAATTTGTAGAAAATCACAAAGTGAGCAGCTGCAACAGGTGTGAGCTAGGTCAGGTAATCTTGGTGGTGATTCACAGCGTAAGGCGGTGCAGGAAACATTCCATGAGCGTTTTCTGCAATGCATGTCAAATGTATTGGGTGTGCATAGGGCTTCCACCTGTCCAGGATTCACCTGGACAGTTCGGGTTTGGAATCATCCGTCCGGGTTTCAGACTGCCTGAAACCCGGACACATTATTTAGACTGGACTATGGCTTCCCAGCATGGTTTCTGGCTGCGGTTGTCTATGCTGAGAGTGTCTGGCACACTCTTTCACACTGCCCAAAGCCAGCACTAACAGTCCCCCCCCCACACACACAGGAGAGGAGAGAGGACTCGATCTGCACCTCTTCCTCCCGCCCCTACCCCTCTGTGTCTGCCCACACTCCAATCCACGGCACTATGCATCAGAAAAGGAAAGTCGGGGCCATAAATTTGAAGTCCAGCGGACTCAGATACATCTGAATGAGAGGTGCTGACTGCCAAGGGTGAGTGAGCTCACCATCCATCCCTGTCTGTGACTGAAGTCTGCCCCCTTCTCTCTCCTGACTCTGAGTGAGTACACTAAGGTAAATCAGGGTTCTCAGAGCACCCCTTACATCAGATTTCCCCTTTACACCAGAGGCCACAGTGTTTCCCCCTTACATCAGATTCTTCTCTGTACATCAGAGTTCTCAGTGTTCCCCCTTAAATCAGGGTTCCCAGAGCATCCCTTATGTTAGAGGCCCCAGAGTTCTCCCTTACATTAGAGTCTGCAGAGTCCCCCCTTACAGTGAAAGGGAACTCTGTGAGTGCAGATTTAAAAGGGGAACTCTGCAGATTCTGATGTAAAAGGGGAACTCTGTGAGTTCAGATGTAAAAGGGGAACTCTGTGAGTTCAGATGTAAAAGGGGAACTCTGTGGACTCTGATGTAAAGGGGACTCTTGCTATTAACTTCATATGATTAGAAATGTTATTTAATAGCAAAATATATGTATAGTTTATACTATAAATAAAAATTGCCATGTGCTGATAAAGTGTTCGGGTTTGACTTGAAGAAAAGGTGGCAACGCTAGGTGTGCCGTCTCCTGCGGGTGTTTAAATTAAGATGGCATCTCAAACCAGGAAGTAAATGTTGATCATGGTGCCGAACAAAGATGGCTGTATCCTCCTGGAGAGAAAAGTAAATAAAGACTTTGGGGAGTCCTATGATCTCTGTGAGAGGTAGTAAATAATATAAGGCTTCATGCACACGGTGGTGCAGAGGCTATACAGATTACAGTGCCTGCATAATGACATTCCTGGGCTCACTGCCGCTGTGCCCAGGCACCCATTGAGATGTGTTAGAGGGGGTGGCTGTGGTAGAGCACCCACATGCTCACTTCCTGCATTCACTGCATACATAAGTGCGCATGCGGGTGCTTTATACAACCCTCAGCAAACAATGGCATACAGCCACCTCTTGTAATGTGTCATAATGGGCCCCTGAATGGTATTACGCAGGCTCTGTACACTGTACAGCAATGTGCATTAACATGCAAGCATTTAGCATTAGAAACGTTAATCTGATGCTAGGTCCTCTTTGAAGTATTGTCTGTATGAGTAATTCTGTTTTGAAGCTAAGCACACATTGGAGTCAATCATTGTTTTCTCTCCCATGCTCTTTGTCCCACAGCTGTAGCAATGTGCACCAGCATTTCTACAGAGATATTAATTATTTAACCGCAAGATCCTACGAACCCTTGGTTTGCTTGTCAAAGATGACAGAGAAAAGACAGTTAATGTCTGTTTCCACTCAAAAAAGGAGTTACAATTTGAATTATGTATTTTTTTTTCTTTTTTTTGCTTTTGTTTAGCAGTAAATAATTGATTTACTAAAGGAGTGGTGACTGTTCATTTTTAATGCATGTTCCTATAGTTTAGTAAATTAGGTGAATTGTGTTCACTTTCAATTTATAAATACCATACTGGTGACCCCACAATAGGGATAAAACTTCTTCACGGAAGGGAGTTTAACAAGACACGTGGCCACTCATGAAAATTAGAAGAAAAAAGGTTTAACCATAAACTACATAGAGGGTTCTTTACTGTAAGAGCGGCCAGGATGTGGAATTCCCTTCCACAGGCGGTGATCTCAGCGGGGAGCATCAGTAGTTTCCAAAAACTCTTAGATAAGCACCTGAACGACCGCAACATACAGGGATGTACAATGTAATACTGACATATAATCACACACATAGGTTGGACTTGATGGACTTGTGTCTTTTATCAACCTCACCTACTATGTAACCTATCATGTGCAAGCAGGATAGGCAGGATTTACATAGCATTTTGTTTTAAAGGGAACCTGTACTGCAGTAATTGTCTTTTAAATTCTCCAAAAGCAGATAGTTTAACTCAATCCTAATCTTCATAATTCTCTTAGTACACTCTGCATGTTTCATGTGCTACAATCTTTAATCAGGTGTGATTTTCTGACACCTAATAACAACTACCGTTAAAGAGCGTTTGTCATAAGAGAAGAATGGGAGCTGTCAATAATGGCCTCTAGAGATGAGTGAACTACTGCAATGTTCAATCACAAATTTTCGAAATTTGGAATTTCTAAACCAGAAGTCCCATTATGTTTAACAGGAACTCAAACCAGGCTCCAAAAAGTGTGTACTACAGAGCAGCAAATGGTGCAAAATTGTGCAGAATGGTTTGGGGGGGGGGTTTGGTATCCTTGTCTGATGACGTGATGGGGCAACGAAAAAAAGAGCCACTTCCTTTGAAAATTATACCAGGGATACTAAGATAGAAGGGTGAGCCTGGTGACACTGGAAGAAAGGCTAAGGGTTTTAAGACAAGAGCAGATGTAGATATAAAGTAGAAACATCAGTTGAAGCATCTTTTGGTTCCTTTAGACCCAAATCACCAAAAAAAAAACACCAAAATTAGCATTTGGATCAGTAAAATTCCAAATTTAACATCATCTAAAGTGTGGGATCAACTCTACTAATCTTTTCCTGAAAATTCTACCTGTCTAAGGCTTCAATGCATTTTTTTGACCCCTTTCACATATTTTGACCTCTTTCACCGGTGCTGTTCTGAGTAAGTGAATCATGAATCCAAAGCATCAGCATGACCCCCATGGAACTACCATTCTTAAAATCTCTCACACTTGATAGGCACATACCTATTCCAGGGCAGTCACCAAAGAAAGTATAAGGATGACAACCCTATATCTATCACTGTCAAAAACAATGCAGCAATGGCAGGAAGAGTATAGAAAGCAGACACATGGAATAACTTTTTATAAATTAAGCTCACCAGATTTACATTAGGAGGCTTAGTTTGCCATTTGCTTGTATTGCATTTTAACATCTAACCTGATGCCAGGGGTTCAACATTTCTCCCACCTGTGGCAGTGAGTATATGGTATATGAAAAGTCTCCCACACTGAAGTTAAAGCTGGGTTTTGCTTATCAAAATAGATCACAACATTTAAAAAATTGCACCATCTTCGACATTTAGTAAAGCGGTAAACATGAACCATGGTAATTTATCAGCAACATAAAACTACCAAAACCTCATTATAAATTGGCTGCCAATGCACTGCAGTGGACCAAAAAACAAAACATACCCTTTCTTTTCCACTGCGGGCCACCATAATGCACAGTATGTACATGCACTTTCAGTGGGCAACTTGCTATACAGATTTTTTAGCACTACACTCCTATGTAAAGATCCATCAGGAATGCTTTACAAACAAATGTTTGAAGCAAAACACAAGTGGTCGTGTACACTAACCCTTAAAATCTATGTAAACTCTAAATTAGGCTGAACTCCAGGAACATAAAAAAACTGTTCAAAAAAGAAGAATTGCCCTTGCAGGGCAAGTATAGCCGCTAACACATCAACTGTCAAAAGTTTCTCAAAAAACAGTATACAAATCACTAATAAATCAAACTTGTATTTTGTATTAATACATCAATAAATGCATTTTTAAATACAGGCAGTGCAAGTACCTGAATTCAATTTGGTATCAGCCTCTTACAATCCCTGTACTGCAATATACATAATGGGACAAGGTGAAGGAGGAATAAGTTGTACTGCAGTGTGAGAAGCATTCTGATACAAGGAGAGAGCAGAGTGACAGTGAGATGAGCTCTTCAGTTGGCTGCTTCTTCTTTTACTGTCCAGACTGGGGGAGGGATGTAGGCTGGTGCAGTCTACATTCTCCACTGCAGGTGACGCTCTTCCGCAGCAGCACTGCAGTTGGAGAGGAAGTTAATGGAAAACAGTTCCTCTATGGTTTCCTGGGTCACCCCGTGGGACTCTGGCAGCCATCTTGGGTCAGGAAGAGCCTATTTAAGGTTTGCAGGCATTTGTGAGTTGGTAGTGTAGGGAAAGGTACCCCGCCTGGTAGGGACAGTACTAGTGGCAGGGAAGGGTTCCTGGTGAGGAGGGAAAGTATAGGGCTCTCAACTTCTCTGGACATCTGTCAGTTGAGCACAAGACGGCCAGCCTGAATTCTTCCCGTCTCTACAGACGCTGACAGTTCTGCTGCACTACACGCTGTTGGAACTGTGAGTATTCCTGGTTGGGCTGCCTTCCCACTAGGTTATTCTGCCGCACCACGCTGCACCCCACCAACAGAAACAAGACATGTACGTTTTAGGGAACTTCAGCAGAGAAACATCAGGTCTTCTACTCTGCCAGACAGGGCTGTGTGGTGTGACAAAGTCGTCCATATCTCAAGAAAAGAGAGAAAAACGAATTGTTTGGTAGGCAAATCAGCCACTTTTTATCTATTTTATCTGTGTATTTAGCTGTTTTTAGCTTTAACTTCTCTTATTTGCTTCCTTTTGGTCTGTTAACTATACTATTGAAAGTGTTTATCATATGCGTTATATAATTAAGTGCAAAAATAACTGTTGATCCCGAAAAAAAATAATGTGATCAGATTACTTCCTTCTGGTCTATGCCTCTCCTGCACTATTATCAGTTACAGTGCGTCTTCCATATGTAATGGAAATAGGTAGAGGGGAAGATGTACTGCAGTTCTAAAAACTTCCTGTCCTTAGTGGGGGGGGGGGGGGGGTGTTGGGTTGTTGCTCCCTAGATTTAGACAGTGAGTAAGCATTGTCACTTCTAGAAAAGGAGGCTTGTTACTGGCAGGATCTGAGTAAAAAATGAGGGAAACCTACCGTACCTAAAAAAGGGAAACAACCATATCAAAGGAATGGTAAACTACAAAATATTACATGTTTATTACTGATTTTAGATATGCATTCAATTCTTTGGCTTTGAGGTCTATAATCTGCTGGATTCTAAAACCACAGTGCTGTAATGTCCTTCAACATACCAAACTTTGAATAATTAAAATAAATAGCTAATTTATATATAATAAAACGTGACCATTTAATAATCATTAACATTATGTGCTTAGCAACCCACACCTGCACTAAATATAAAGAGAAAAGCGTAAAACCATCACATCTGTTACAGCTATGCCACACCTAGCTCTGCAACAACCGTAAGCTTCAAGCATCCTGTGAGATACAGTATATGAGCGATGGCTTACAAAGCAGCGGTATTACTGAGTATGACTTTAAAGTTACAGGCAAGATCTACTATAACCTATATAGGGTAGCAATACATGCAATAATATACTGTATTTATTGGCGTATAACACTCACTTTTTTACCCTGAAAATAGAGGGTAAACTGTGCCTGCTCTTAAAGTTAGGGTACGTGTTATGCGCCTGTGCGTGTTATACACCGATAAATACGGTAAATGTAATATAAAGCCAATCCTTTCTCAATTTTCTAAATCATTTTCATGATTTTACATGTATTGTAAAAATAACTTATCATTATTATAATTAGCATATTGGGTAAACACAGTCCTGCCAATATAAAAACATTTTACAAGGAAACACAGAGACATTTATATATGACCCTTTAATCTGTATATAATAATGAACAAAAGCATCAGAATGGAAATAAAGTCAACAGGAGACAATTAAGATATTAAAGCGGAGGTTCACCGGAATTTTTTTTTTTAAAAGCCAGCAGCTACAAATACTGCAGCTGCTGACTTTTAAAAAATGGACACTTACCTGTCCAGGTCGCCCGCGACGTCGGCAGCCAAAGCCGAGCGACCGCTCGGCTCTCGGCTTCCCCCGCCGCCATCCTCGGTGAGGGAATCCGGAAGTGAAGTGCTGCGGCTTCACTGCCCAGTTCCCTACTGCACATGCGTGAGTCGCGCTGCGCCATCCTCACTGGTCCCCGCTGTGTTCTGGGAGCTGTGTGTTTCCCAGAACACAACGGGGGGGGGGGGGGGGTGACGTGAAGGGGTGGGACTCCCGGAAGTGGTGCAAATACCTGTTTTATACAGGTATGTGCACCCCCTCCCCCCTGAAAGGTGCCAAATGTGACACTGGAAGGGGGGGGGGGGTTCCGAAAAGCAGAGGTTCACTTTTGGGTGAACCTCTGCTTTAAGCCTTTAATAGTCCTAGTTCTGATTCAGCAGATTTTTTTTGGGGGGGTAAGCCTATTTTAACTTTGGTTCCAGCACACATACACACAATTATTCTGTGACAACATTCCACTCCAGCCACCTTCCACTGACTTCAACCAACCCAAGAAGGTAGAACTGAGGTTGGGCCATTTGCAGTCTGTGACTACCACAGACTAGTAATAATGATGAACAGATATGATTTAAGAGAAAAATATTTTGGAGATATTGAAAGTAAACCATACCTCCCAACATTTTAAGATGGGAAAGAGGGACACCTACTAGCAAATCTATGTAGGCGTAGGACACACCCCCTACCACACCTCCTTAAAGGGGAAATAACCACCAAAAAGTTAATTAACCACTTCTCTACTGTGCACGAAAACCCCCTTCCTGCCCAAGCCATTTTTCAGCTTTCAGCGCTGTCACACTTTGAATGACAATTGCACGGTCGTGCGACGTGGCTCCCAAACGAAATTTGTGTCCTTTTTTTCCCACAAATAGAGCTTTCTTTTGGTGGTATTTGATCACCTCTGCGGTTTTTATTTTTTGCGCTATAAACAAAAGAAGAGAGTCCAGTTTGGAAAAAAAACACTATTTTTTACTTTTTGCTATAATAAATACCCATTTTTTTTTTTTTTTATAAAATTTTCCTCAGTTTAGGCCGATACGTATTCTTCTACATATTTTTGGTAAAAAAAAAAATCGCAATAAGCGCGTGTAGCGGCCTCACCCTCTCTCCATCTTTATCGGTTACACACCAACTCATGTCTAGGGGTTCCTGGGTTGTGAGAGTGAGATGCGCCACGGCCCATGTCCTCCCCATTGTAGTAGGGAGGTGAAGGCCACTTACTGATGTTTCCTCGGGCCGGTGTGTTCTGTGAATGCACTGAGTCTGTAATTGCAAGCTCACCAGCCTCCCCTTTGCTTCCAGTAACTGAAGTTCACACACCGGAGAAAGGTCCAACACTTGTTTATTTGACACTCCAATACGCAAAGCACAATAAACCGTTCTTTTGCAGCAAACTGGTTGGGACCTATAACCTTGCCAACGGTGGGGCGAGCAGATCGAGGCACTTCCTAAAGTTTAAGTTCTATGCCACTGTACTATGACCAGCGGCGCCTAAGCCAATCCGGCTGTTACAGAACAGGAAAGATGGGGTCTCTTCCAGCAACCCCTATGAACAGCAATGGAGCCCTCTTCGATACGCTGTGGCCCCTATCAGGGGGATGTGTCCTCCCAAGAGAGTTCCCAGAGGCCCACTGTCACCGGGTTGGTGCTGCTCCGGGTCTCCAGTGGGTACCCTCTCTGGCCTCCTCACCTCAGATACGAGTCCCTCCGCTCAGGGACCCTCGGACAGTCCACCCTAGCGGGACCCAGTCGAAGGTACTGGGCCCCAGGCCTCCTCGATAGTACCTCACCCCAGGCTAAAGGTGCCTGAGATGGACGCCAACATGACTCCGGACCAGGCCATGGGCACCTGGACCAGACTCCTGGATCTCCAGCACCCAGGCCCGAGGGCCCTGGGTGCGGACCGCAACCCTCCTCCTCCGAGGACCTCCTTCTCCGCAAGACCTCGTGGTAAGGGCGTCTCCCCCTTTTATCTCCTCCCATCAACGGCCCGGCGGGTTCCCCGCCCCAGCCATACCATCTCCGGGAAGGGACAAAACAGGGAGCACTGCAGGAGATGATTCTACCTGAAGCCTGTGGGTACCCCGCCACCCACAGGCAAAGGAGAATACTACATCCTCCAATCCTCCACGAAACAAAAAGGGGTCTGAACCCTAACACAATTATACACCTGGGTCACACTATTCCCCAGGTGTATCCCATCAATTTGAGGACCCCGCTACATGCGTATTGATTGGTTTGCGCAAAAGTTATAGCGTGTACAAAATAGGGGATAGATTTATAGCATTTTTATTTTTTTATTAGTAATGGCGGCGATCTGCGATTTTTTTTATTGTGACTGCGATATTGCGGCGGACACATCGGACACTTTTGACACATTTTTGGGACCATTCACGTTTATACAGCGATCCCTGCTATAAAAATGCATTGATTACTGTATAAATGTGATTGGCAGGGAAGGGGTTAACCACTAGGGGGCGGGAAGGGGTTAAATATGTTCCCTCAATGCGTTCTTACTGTGGGGGGAGGTGACTGACTGGGGGAGGTGACCGATGGTTGTCCCTATGTACAAGGGACACACCATCGGTCCCCTCTCCCTCACAGGACGTGGATCTCTGTGTTTACACACAGAGATCCACTTTCCTGCTCGTTTCCCGGGCAATCGCGGGTGCCCGGCGGCAATCGCGGCCGCCGGGCACGCGCACCGGGGCCTTGTGAACGCGGCGGGCGCGCGCGCGCGCCGCTGGCGGGGAGCGCGCGCCTCCTAGCTCGTTTTAAAGGGAGGACGTCATATGACGTCCTCCCAGAACGAGAGTATCCTCCGCCCGCCGTCAATTGACAGTGGGCGGGGGACAAGTGGTTAAATACACAAGTCCTTTTTTTTACCCCTACTATTCCTTTATATCGGCTTTTAAAATTGACAAATGCAACCATTTAGAATTTGGATTAAAGGTTTAGCACTGGGAAACACTTTTTGAAAGATAAAAAGTGCATTTTATATACAACTATATAGATCCGACCAAAATGAGGGACAAATGAGGGGGAAAGAGGGACAGAGGGACATTGCTCGAAATCAGGGACAGTCCCTCGAAATCAGGGACAGTTGGGTGCTAGGAGTAAATGTTTCCATTGCATGCATGTACTGCTAGTAGGTTCACAAAAATACCCTTTAGCCATATGTTTACCACTTTTACAATGGAAGAAATCTTTCACATTAGGTAACTACCCAACACTTGTATACTTATTATATTAGTTATTAGTCACTTCAGTTATTTAGTCATGTAAAGCAATTTTTTTTATTTGATATATTATTCTGTCTGCAATTGTTGTAACAGGGGTTGATTTACTAAAACTATAGAGTGCAAAATCTGATGCAGCTCTGCAGAGAAACCAATCAGCTTCCAGTTTTTTTTGTCAAGCTGAAGTTAGAAGCTGATTGGCTACCAAGCTCAGCTGCGCCAGATTTTGCACTCTCCAGTTTTAGTAAATAAACCTCATAGTGTATATCTCTTCCTGAGACCTCTATGCCTGGCCTGAATATAGCAGAGACAATCACTGCAGACAGTCCTCATCAGATAGCTGAACTCACCAAACACTTGGAATCCACAAATGTCTTTGTAGTATTCAGAAAATTAAGGCAATACAACAAGATGTAGTAGATTTGATATCCAAGCGTTTAAGTATTCAAAATGAATGTTGGCTTTTCTAGCCCTAATGTGTGTCTTGCAGGGAAAAGAGAAAAACGAGCTGACAATGAAAAGTAAATTACATTGTGAGAAGGGGAAAGGGGTACAGAAAATAACATGCAATACAAAAAATATCCACAAGATAGCAGCATACCCAAAGCAAATAACTGCTTGCCGCCCATCCACAGTAGATTTATGAGAGGCACATGTGGGTCAGATGATGTACTGGTACGTCGTTGGCTTGCTTCGGGGTCTGGGACCTGTGCTGTGATTGGACACACAACGAGTCTGACGGCTGATTTCAGCCAATGGTTTTGGCAGAAGTCGGCTGATCGGCTGTGGCCAATCACACACAAAAACACAGAACAAAAACAGCCAGATAGAAAAGTAAAAGCAGCACACATTACACACATTACACATTGTGAGGCACACAGTTAACCCCTTGATTGCCCCTAGATGTTAATCCCTTCCCAGCCAGTGTCATTAGTACAGTGTCAGTGTACAGTATTCACTGATCAGTGTATTAGTGTCACTAGCGATGTCAGTGTAAGTTAGGGACCCTCCCAGATATTGTCTGTTTGCGCCAGATTGCCCACCACCCTATCACAGTCACACTATGAGTCGCTGATCACCGCCATTACAGTATAGGATCTATAGCTGCATAAATTCCAGGATATATAAAATAGTTTATAGATACTATAACTTTCACACCAACCAATTAATATACATTTACTGGCATTTTCTTTTTACCAAAGACACATTGCAGAGTACATTTGGCCTAAATTTATGAAGAAATTCGATATGTTTTTATTTATTTTTATTGGATATGTTTTATAAAAGAAAGTAGAAAATGCCAACAAAAGAAAGCTCTATTTGTGTGAAAAAAATAAAATAAATAATTTCTGTACAGTGTTGCATGAATGCACAATTGCCAGTTAAAATAACGCAGTGCTGAATAGCAAAAAATGCTATGGTCATAAAGAGGGTAAAACCTTCTGGAGGTCAAGTGGTTAACTAACAGGCTATATACACAAATACAACTGCACTTCCATATACTGTAGGGGCAGCAGATCTACAAACGATTGGGTACTCAAAGTGAATGCTAAATTTCATTGAGTGAACGTCTCAACATCTTCCTGTAGGAAAGAAGGTAACACCATGTTTCCTTCTGGTTTTATATTGGGGTGGTTTTTATGTTCTGCTGCTGTTCACCATTGTAGAGGATTTATTACCCAATGGTGGCCTCTGTGTTTCCCCTGCAGGCTACAACCCTCATTGCCACCAGGCGGATAGATATCCACTTAATGGTGCTGTTTAAAGAAGAACTAATATTATAATCTTTTACATTGTTCTGCCCCTCATGGGACAAAGTACATGTAGTCGTTTGTCCCATGTAGCTAGGTCTACCTAACTCTAGTTATGAGGTCCGACTTGCCCCCTTTCCCTTCTCGCAGTGGCCAAGGTTGATCCAATAACAGCTGGAACGAGACAGAACCACTACGATGCCAGCTTGTCTCAACTCAGGGGAAGGAGGAGGATAGATTAAGGTGACCAGATTTTTAAAATGAAATCCGGGGACATATTTTTTTCTTTTACTAGTAATGGCGGCAATCAGTGACTCTCTGCCCGTCGCCGCCCGCCTCACAGCCCCAGTCAAGTCTTACTCTCCAGGCCCTGGCTATAGTACTGGGTGGGGTGCGGAGGAAGATCACTCTGCCAGGGAAGGCAAGGAGATAAGCAGGCAGGCGGCTGGCCGGGACTTGAGCCGAGGCAAAAGAACATGCGAGCGGAGCTGAATGGGCATGCACCCGAAACTGAAGAAATATTCCCTCGGCTCCGACCAGCACATGATCATCAGAAAGGGGCACAGATAATGGAAAAAAATACACCCCCCTAAGCTAGTAGGAGCGGCGGAGCGGGGGTGTGTAATGCAGAATTTTTTTTATTTCCTATTCTGCACTGACTGTCTTTGAAATTGCCCAAGCCCCTGTTCAAATCCAATCCGGGGACAGACTTGGTCCGGGGACAGTGTCCTCAATCCGGGGACTGTCCCCTGAAAACGGGGATGTCTGGTCACCCTAGGATAGATTGAACCTCATAACTAGACTTAGGAAGCATCTATCTACATGGGACATAGTACTACATGTACTTTGTCCCATTGGGGACAGAACAATGTGAACAAAAATTGGAATGATAGTTTTTCTTAAAAACTGTCCACACAGCAACACTACCTTCTTCTCTTCTTACTGTGCGCTCATAACTTTGCCACACACTCTGCTCCAATCTGCAAGCAAAACTTTTACTTTCGATTCTTTGCATGCCACCAAGTTTATTAAACTAGCTCATTCTAGCAGGCGGTGCAGCCATAAGTTTGGGGTCCTAGCTTACTGTGGCACAGTTGCAGCAGGAGGTCCGTCTATCAAATGCTGCTTGTGGAAATTGTTCTTTGTGCCCCTCCAATGTCCGATACTAAAGGATCCCTTCTGTGCAGTCCCTGTCCTCTAATGTACTAAACTGGTATGATAAAGAAAAGCAGGAATCTCATGTTTGTCCTAGGCTTTGGCTTTTGTCTTTTAGGAAGCAGGCAGCAAAGGATGAGCTAAACATCTTACAGAAGTAGCAGAAAGCAGGAAGAGCATTTAGAAGTGCATGCTCACTGAGGCTCAATATAAAGAGGTTTATTTTATAGTCATTTATGAATAATTTTCTAAACAGTTTCCTGTTTCAAATATACAGTAAAACCTTTGTTTGAGAGTAACTTGGTTTAAGAATGTTTTGCAAGACAAGCAAAATGTTTTAATAAATTTTGCCTTGATATACAAGCGATGTCTTAATATAAGAGTAGCATCATGTCACAACTGAGTATAAAAAAAAAAAAGAGAGGAGCCTCTAAGTGTAGCGATAAGGTTACATTTAATGAAGGTACAACATTTAGCAACTTATTGCTACACTTATGCCCCGTACACACGATTGGACCTTTTTCCGACCAAACTCACATCGGAATTCTGACGTAATTTCATCGGAAAAAAAATAGAACAGGTTCTATATTTAAATTCAGATGGAATTCATCAGAATTTCTCTGATGGGGCCCACACACGGTCGGAATTTCCGATGAAAAAAGGCTGTCGGACTCCGTCTGATTTTTTTCATCGGAAATTCCTATCGTGTGTACAAGGCATTAGAGGTGCCTCTCTTCTCTTTTATACCCTGTAAAAAAATGCTTTGATATACAAGTGCTTTGGATTAAAAGCATGTTTCTGGAATTAATTATGCTCGCAAACCAAGGTTTTACTGTATAGCACTTTGAACATAAAAGCAAGTTTACCATTGCAATTGAAGCAGCAAAGCAATCTCAGGTTTTACATTAAAGAAGTAAACAAAATTTTTTTTTTTATTATAATATCTACAACTTACTGATTTTACTAATATCCCTTAAGCTGTAGCTCATAAAATTGTTTTAGGGGTTCCCTGACACCTCCGATGTGTTTAAGGGTTTTATTTGACAAAAGCTGTTCTATAGAAGTCCATACCTCCCAACTGTCCCTGATTTTGAGGGACTGTCCCTGATTTGGAGCAATGTCCCTCATTCCTCCTCATCTGTCCCTCATTTTGGTCTGATCTATATAGAGATGTATATAAAATGCACTTTTTATCTATCAAAAAGTGTTTCCCAGTGCTAGACCTTTCATCTGAATTGTAAATTTCTGCATTAGTAAATTCTAAAAGCCAATATAAAGGTAGATAGTAGTGGTAAAAAAAAGCACTTGTGGGTTTAACCAATCTTGTTTTTTGTACAATTCTCCTTTAAGGGGGTGTGTAAAGGGGTGTGTCCTATGCCTGCATACTTTTGCTGATAGGTGTCCCTCATTTCCATGGGAGGTATGGAAGTCTGCACATTTAAATAGGAACCTTCAGCCCCCTTTCTGTGTAGCTCTTCCCCCTCCATCACTGCAATAATGGCATGTGTGCCGATGTGCCAAAGGGCTCTATCTGGCCTTTGGGTCCTGGAAGAGCCCTTCAGCACATATGCCAATGAGCCAGATTTCCTGTGCATGTGCAAATACGGCAAGGTTTTGGAAATCCCTATTGCGCATGTGCAGAAAAGAAGCCCATGTGCAGATGTGCCACATGGCTCAGTCAGGACCTAAAGTCCTGCAGCACATTTGTGCACACGCAGAATCCATACATAATTGAGCTTTATTTCTTTCTTTTTTTTTACATTTATCTTGGCTTAAATACAACCGCAGCACCACAATCTGATTCATTACACAATGAAACGAAAAAGCGCTTTTTTATGTAGTTTTGGCCGTGACTATTTATTTAACACTAAAATTTTGGAAGTCCCTGGGTGTCAGTGGAAATAGCAGCAAAAACAGATCTAAGCCCACGTTCACACTGGGGCTGCGGGAGTGAAGCCTGCGAGTTCAGCTGAACTCGCACGATTTTAGCTGAACTCGCACGATTTCACTCCTGCTGGAAGTCCCGATTTCAGCCGCGATTTCAAAGACATCTGAAACAGATGTCAATGTAAATCGCGGCTGAAATCGCAAAAAGTAGTACAGAAATGACTTTTAGTAATCGGTGCAGCGCAGCAGATGCGGCGTCGCACCGATTAGGACGGTGCCATTGCCCGCAATTTGCGGCAAATTTCACCGATTTGACATGCGATTTGACATGTAAAATCGCATGTCAAATCGCACCAGTGTGAACCAGGGCTTAAGGCTACAGGAAAGTTTACTCTTACAAAAAAATAATGCTAAAGCCCTCAGTTTTGTATAGATGGCACAGCAGTGCAATAGCTTCGTTATTTTTTCACGGTACCACACTGGATTAGAAGTATTACAAAAAGTTAAAACAGGGTGCACAGGACACCAAAACACCACAATCCCACATTTTCCAAACCCCCTCTTATATCCATACCCCTAATTATTCCCCAGATTTCAAAATATAGACTTCAGATATGTGTTTGATAGAAATAGGCTAGCATCAGGGCAGTACACAAGCACTTGTATAGATAGCAAATAAAAAAGACAAGGCTGGTTATTCTTAAAAAAAAACCTTAGAGTGCATAATCTGAAAGACAATAGCCGCAAATATTGTTAAGTGACTGGACAGTATGTAAGTGTTACGGCCTCAAAATGTGAATTAAGAGAGCCGATAATTGTAGACGTGATGAGATAAGGTGATCAGCTTGGCGTGGACTGCAAAGAATCACACAACAGCATAAGACAGGACCACTGGGTTTTATGGCTGGAAATCGTTTGACTCCAGTCACATGGTGGGTGGCCTTATATAAACTCTGTTTGTGTACCTTCTCTGCCATCTACTGGTTCTTGATAGAATAGCAGGAAGGTATTTCTTTGCTAGAAATAAAATAAAAATAAATGAGTATGTACTTTGCTTTGGGGTGTCTGTTTTGTGACCATATAAACCCCAGTCCGTCACACTCTCCCCTCCTTCAGTTAATGGCTCCCGACATTAAACTCAATTGTTATCTGAACACTGTTTAGTGATTTAAGTAACCCAGATAGGTACTTGTTGCCACCAAGGAGCTATGTTAACTACCTGGCATGTCATGGGAGTAGCTAGCATTGTAGGAGTTTGTACGGTGTGAATCTGACTTGGTATGTATCTTGGTTGACCTAGTGTGTCATATGTAAAGATCTCTTTAGGCTTAGCTTGTCTGGTAGATCTTCTGACAGGAGTTGAGTCATCTCCATCAACATCATTCTTCATTTGCATATCTTGGCTCACAGGTAAGTCTTGACTTAATGAGGGTAATTCTGCAGTGTCTAGTCTCACCATGTCTGTAGCCCAGATTTGGTCGTCAACTAATGTTCCATCATTTTGTTCTTGTTCAAGATTGGGTGTGGTAGTTGTAGGATAGAACTCTTCTTCCAGTTGTAGGATAGTAACTCTTAAAGGGATTTTCTGTACGTTTTGAGAGTTTTGTTGAGACACAACACGATCATGACTTTCTGTAGTCTCTGGTATATAAGGATAATACCATCTTTCTTCATCTGAACATTCCTCCTCTTGGTCCACATCCATTCTGGTCTCCTTTCTGTTACTTGATTGTCTTTGTTTCATTGGTACTCTTGGAATGTGTCCTTCAATTGGTAGGTCATTTACTGGTAGTAAAAGATTTCTGTGCAGCACTCGAATAGTCTTTTTACCACTTTCAGGCTGAATTTTGTACACAGGCCCATCTTTGATTCTTTCTACCACTTTGTGTACTGATTCTTCCCAGTATGAACAAAGTTTACCAGGTCCTCCTCTTTCAGAGAGATTTCGTACTAAGACCCTATCACCCGGTTGAAGAGGTGCTCCTTTTATCTTCTTGTCATAGTACTTCTTCCCTTTAGCAGATGATTTTTGGCTATTCTCGGATGCGATTTTGTAAGCTTCTTGCATTCTGGATGCCCATTTTTGAGTAAATGTTGGTTGACTTTCTGATTCCTTTTCCAAATTTAGGTTGAGCATTAGGTCAATAGGCAAACGAGGAGATCTTCCATACAATAGAAAGAATGGCAAGTATCCTGTGGCTTCATGCCTGGTGCAATTGTATGCATGAACCATATGTGGAAGATATTCTTTCCAATCTGACTTTTTCTCTTCCTCTAAGGTGCGAAGCATCTGTAACAAAGTACGGTTAAGTCTCTCCACTGGGTTACCCTGTGGATGGTACGGAGTAGTTCTTGAATGAGAAATCCCTGCCAATCGTTGCAATGTCTGAAACAAGTTGTTTTCAAATTCTCTTCCTTGGTCATGGTGGAGTTTCTCTGGATAGCCAAAACGTGGTATGAAATCTTGAAAGATCTTTTCTGCCGCCGTTTTTCCAGATTTGTTCTTAGTGGGATACTCTTGTGCAAAGCGTGTGAAGTGGTCAACTATTACAAGTATATACTCACATCCTCCTTTGCTTTTTTCCAAGTGAAGATAATCAATGGATACTAACTCCAAGGGTGAACTGGTAGTAATCGAACCCATAGGTGCTCTTTCGGTGATATTTGGACGCTTTTGTTTGATGCAGTTGCACTTCTTCAGCACATATTCATCAATGTCTCTTTGCATAAATGGCCAGTAAAATCGTTCACGTGCTAGGTGGGTTACCTTGTCTGTACCAATGTGACCCATGTCATCATGAAGATTTTTTAAGACCAATGGTTTTAGCTTTTCTGGTAGGACTAGCTGTTTTCGGGTTCCAGCGTCTCAGTAGAGGATTCCTCCATCAACTCTGAGTTTGTTCCATTCATGTATCAAACGTCTTGTTTTACTGGTCATACTCTCCTTCTCTTTGTGGTTTGGAATCCAGTCGTTCTCCTTAAGCCAGACAACTTCTCTAATGTTGGTATTGTCTTGTTGTAATGCTCTGATGTTCTCCTGAGTCATTGGGCAGATTGTCTGTCCTTTCAGCAATTCTTCGGCCACATCACTTTCTATGTGAAAAGTCAATAAAGCCACCCATAGTGCCTCTTCTTCGTCGACAGCTTTGCTCCCTTGCCACATAGCTGACACAACCTCAGATGGTACAAGCTCTGTGTACTCACTCAAATTCTTTGTGAGTTCCACCGGAAATCGTGACAGTGTATCCGCGTCTGCATTCTGTTTACCTGGCCTGTACTTGATATCAAAGTGGAAATCGGCCAACGCGCCAACCCAGCGATGACCCACAGCATTCAGTCTGGCAGTACTCAATACATATGTCAATGGGTTGTTGTCTGTGTAGACTGTGAATGTTGGAGCGTAGTACAAGTAATCTCTGAATTTGTCACAGACTGCCCACTTGAGAGCTAAAAACTCAAGTTTACCAGAGTGAAGATGGTAATTGCGCTCTGCTGGAGTCAATGTTCTGGAGCCAAACCCGATAACACAAAGTTTTTCTCCTTGTCGTTGGTACAGTACAGCACCTAGGCCTTCATTGGAAGCATCAGTGTGTAATACGAAGGGTAGGTCAAAATCAGGGTATGCTAGTATTGGTGGATTGGTTAGCATGTCCACCAGTCTGGATACTACAGCTTGATGTTTGGGTGTCCATTGAATCTGTGTTTTAGATGGCACTTGTGTTTTGTTCCCATTTTTCTTTGTAGGTTTCCCTTAATTGTTTTTGGTAATGGATGTAGCAGATTCTTTCTCAGTGTTCTGCAAAAGTTCATACAGTGGTTTAGCAAGTCGAGAGAAATCTTGAATGAAGGACCTGTAGTAGCTCAGGAATCCTAACAAAGATCTGACTCCTCCCACTGTTTTTGGTTCTTTCCTTTTCAAATGTAATACCGCTTCAAGATCTTTTGGGTCAATTTTTATGCCTTCTTCTGACACCATTCGTCCAAGGTATCGAATCTGTCGTTTAAAGAGTTCACACTTCTGCGGTCTAAGTTTGATACCATGCTCGCGCATTCGACTAAGCACTTGCCTAATATCATTGACATGCTCCTGAAAAGTTTTGGAGTAACAAAGTACGTCATCCAGGTATGGAGAACAACATTTGTCTCTGATGCCCTCTAGTACATTTTCCATGCATCTCTGAAAAGCTGCTGGGGCATTAGTTAATCTGAACGGAATACGATTCCACTCCAGGAGTCCCCAGGGGGTGCTAAAAGCCGTCAGATGTCTGGAGTCTTCATGCACAAAGCCTTGATGATACGCACTACCCTGGTCCAGGATTGAGAACCATGTAAATCCTCCTAAGCTATCCAGCAGATCTTGTATTCTGGGTAGTGGATGTCTATCTGGGATAGTCTTTCGGTTTAACTCCCTAAAGTCAACACATAGTCGTAGGCTACTGTCCTTCTTTCGAACACAGACAACCGGTGATGAGTATGCGGAAGAAGATTTTGTTACCCAACCTCGGTCAAGAAGGTTTTGGATATATTCTTTCACTTCCTTGTATAGGGGTTTCGGTATCGAATTGTAGCGTTTCTGGACAGGAGTTTCATCTTTCAGATTTATCCTCAATTTCAGGTTAGGAATGCATCCTATGTCTCCCTCATCTCGAGCAAAGACATCTGATTCGTCATATAACATTTGTCTCGCTATCTCCTGTTCTTCTGAGAGATCTTCCAAATTGACAGGTGGGTGCCACTTAACAGATTTGTTAGTGGATAGCTGATTTCCAGTGTCCACTTGATTCAACTGGTTTACATGAAACGCCCTTTTCTTCTGGTCAATTCCCTTTCCATCGTCTTTGTTTGAAGACAATGGTAGAATTTCAGCTGCTGGAGAAATGGTACCCAATACTGTTCTGGGCGGAAGGTAGATGTCATGTTGAGCACAGTTCAGTATAGGTATCTTCACCAGTTTAGAGAACCCACTTGGCACACTGAAGGAAATAGTTCAAGTCCTTCCTCAACTGGATATTCTGGAAGTGGTTCAAATGGCATGATTCCTCCTTTTGGCCATGCTCTAATTCTGCATTTGACTTCACAGATCTCGCCTCCTTTAATCTGGAGTCCCTTCTTCCCCACTTTGACCATACGACTATCGGATATTTCTCCTGGGTCAGTTGCTTGACTGACAGCATTGACAATGTTATTCGCTACACTCTGTCTTACTTTCAAAACTTCACTCAGCAAGATAGTCAGGTTTTGGGTGCTGTTTGGTCGGTCACGGTTTTCTCTGATCAATTCTTCGATCACATTAAACCCAAGAATTGGATTGCCATTACAGCAGTCACTCACCAGTAGACATGTGCACACTGAAATATTTCGTTTCGGAATTTCGTTTTCGTCCAAAAAATAAATTTATTTAGTTACTCCCGAAATTCGTTTTTATTTATTTCGTTTTTCGTTAAAAATTGCATTCGTCCGAAAATCTGAATTAATTAAGGTCGAATCTGTCATTGAAGGCTTATGGTGTCTGTCGAATGTTCAAAGAAGATTCGACGGAGCAGCGAAACTGTACGACTCTGCAATCATACATTTCCGGTCGAATGTTCCGCCCACAAGCAGTGATCTTTTCTCTCTATGTCGAATCTTTTCTCTCTATAATGTCGAATCTTTTCTCTCCTATGTCGAATCTTTTCTCTCTATAATGTCGAATCTTTTCTCTCCTATGTCGAATCTTTTCTCTCTATAATGTCAAATCTTTTCTCTCTATAATGTCAAATCTTTTCTCTCTATAATGTCAAATCTTTTCTCTCTATAATGTCAAATCTTTTCTCTCTATAATGTCAAATCTTTTCTCTATAATGTCAAATCTTTTCTCTCTATAATGTCAAATCTTTTCTCTCTATAATGTCAAATCTTTTCTCTCCTATGTCGAATCTTTCCTCTCCTATGTCGAATCTTTCCTCTCCTATGTCGAATCTTTCCTCTCCTATGTCGAATCTTTCCTCTCCTATGTCGAATCTTTTCTCTCTATAATGTCAAATCTTTTCTCTCTATAATGTCAAATCTTTTCTCTCTATAATGTCAAATCTTTTCTCTCTATAATGTCAAATCTTTTCTCTCTATAATGTCAAATCTTTTCTCTCTATAATGTCAAATCTTTTCTCTCTATAATGTCAAATCTTTTCTCTCCTATGTCGAATCTTTTCTCTCCTATGTCGAATCTTTCCTCTCCTATGTCGAATCTTTCCTCTCCTATGTCGAATCTTTCCTCTCCTATGTCGAATCTTTCCTCTCCTATGTCGAATCTTTCCTCTCCTATGTCGAATCTTTTCTCTCCTATGTCGAATCTTTTCTCTCCTATGTCGAATCTTTCCTCTCCTATGTCGAATCTTTCCTCTCCTATGTCGAATCTTTCCTCTCCTATGTCGAATCTTTCCTCTCCTATGTCGAATCTTTCCTCTCCTATGTCGAATCTTTTCTCTCTATAATGTCGAATCTTTTCTCTCTATAATGTCAAATCTTTTCTCTCTATAATGTCAAATCTTTTCTCTCTATAATGTCAAATCTTTTCTCTCTATAATGTCAAATCTTTTCTCTCTATAATGTCAAATCTTTTCTCTCTATAATGTCAAATCTTTTCTCTATAATGTCGAATCTTTTCTCTCTATAATGTCAAATCTTTTCTCTCCTATGTCGAATCTTTTCTCTCCTATGTCGAATCTTTCCTCTCCTATGTCGAATCTTTCCTCTCCTATGTCGAATCTTTTCTCTCCTATGTCGAATCTTTTCTCTCCTATGTCGAATCTTTCCTCTCCTATGTCGAATCTTTCCTCTCCTATGTCGAATCTTTCCTCTCCTATGTCGAATCTTTCCTCTCCTATGTCGAATCTTTCCTCTCCTATGTCGAATCTTTCCTCTCCTATGTCGAAACTTTTCTCTCTCCTATGTCGAATCTTTTCTCTCCTATGTCGAATCTTTTCTCTCCTATGTCGAATCTTTCCTCTCCTATGTCGAATCTTTCCTCTCCTATGTCGAATCTTTCCTCTCCTATGTCGAATCTTTTCTCTCTATAATGTCGAATCTTTTCTCTCCTATGTAGAATAATCTTGGACTAATAGAGTTAAGGTTAGGCACATTCGACCACAGATTCGATAGACACAGATTGTTATTGTCAGCGTCACGTCGAATCTCCTATCTATATCGAACTTTTGTAGCAACGAAAACGAAAATAAAGCATTTGTTTATGTCGGATCTTTCGGTTTTCGGATACTGTGCTTTCGTTTTCGTTTGTTAAAACGATAACGAAAATAGCTGAAATTCGGACGAAAATGCATTCGGACGAAAACGAATGCACATGTCTACTCACCAGCATTGGCACATAGATGGCTGAGTTTCCATGTCCACTACTTTCGAATTCCAGGCAGACTTCAATCCATCCGATGAATGGAATGATAGAACCATTTGCAGCTGTAATAGATAAGTTGTCATCACAAAGTAAATCTTGTATGTGCCTAATGGAGACACTGGGTAGAAACTCTTCTAACCATGCCTTCCCGACAATGCTGACCTGAGCTCCTGTGTCCATCAACATGTCAACCGGAACACCATTCATCCGACATGACAGTAGGCATTTTCCTCCAATTAATTGTGCTACGTGTTGTTTGGAGAATCCCTTGTCTTTTGGGAGTGTTCTAGTTGACCGGTGGGTGAATACCCTGTTTACCTTCGCACGGGACAGATCATTTGAGGTGGTCACTGGTTGTCCCTTCCCAGTGACCGTCTGTCGTTTCCCGACTGCCTTCTTTTCTTCAAGCAATCAACCGCTCTGTGTCCTGTCCAACCACAGTAGAAACAGTGGTAGCAGTTCTGACTCTCTCGTTTAATGCAATCATCACACCTGGGTTTGCAGTGAGCTGTATCTGGAACTTGAACATTGGTTAGTGGCTTAGTCCTTTGGTTTCCAACAACAGGAGTTTGCTTCATCATCTTTTCCAGGTTCTTTGTGAGAGCAGAAACCTGTGTTGTTAGTTCCGTTACTGCAGTGTGATTTGCTCTAGCATCTTTCTCAACTCTCTTTTGCAAGGTGTCTTTTTCACTATTACCTGGTGTCTGTGATGAATGAACAGTAAGAGGTTTATGTTTAGGTGCACTGTTTAAGCGTCTCTGTCTTTCTGTTTCCTCATCAACTGATCTGGTGACCTGCTCTATGATAAAGTCATCCGTTACTGTCAAATCAGACACGTAAGGCTTGATATCTCGTCTAACATTAGAGTTTTTTTCGTTTAGTCCCTGATACAGTGTATGAAGGAATATGCCTTGCACCAGTTTTTTGTCATAGTTAAGCTCTCGCCTATCATGTTGTGATGTGGACAGAATTTTGTTTTAACCCCACTAGCCTGTAAACAAATTGTTGTGCTGTTTCTCTTTCTTGCTGGGTAGCATTACTAAGGTCCTGAAATAACTCATTACCACTTCGTTCTCTCATATGTGACTTCAAAAACCTTTTCAATTCAGCAACAGTAAGATCATCTTTGTCAGTCAACATATCTTTAAAATGACCAGGTTTGATTATTCTCAACACGGTGCGTATAATTTCAGATTCAGGGAATTTTTCTGTTAGACCCTCGTCAATTTGTCTGCACGCGCTACTGTAACTCATGTCCGAACCATGATCTGAAATTACACCACCATGCATTTTGAATTCTCTACGTGGCAATAAAGCAACAACGTCAGTTAATCTCACCACCTCCGATACCTATTCAGTCCTTGCAGTCCCACTACTTATTTTTTTTTGCAGCGGTTGCAATGTCCACAGTTGGTGTACTTTCCTTGTTAAGTTTTAGTTCATTGATCTTGTCTTGGATGATGAGTAGGTAAGACATGCCTTGATCTTCTAACTTTTCCAGCTGATCGCTTCTCATGTAGTCTACAATAAATTCAACGAGTTCCATTTCATTGGTACCAGTCACTGATGGAACGTCCACATCTCTTTCATCTTCCAGCGTAATAGCGAGGCTATGCAGCTGTTCTTCACTAAGCAGATGAAGTTGTTTCCGGATATCCCACATCAGCGCACGACGAGGAGACGCCATATCTGTTGCACTCTGAAGACTTCCACTCACAAGGCAGACGACACTCACGACTCTCCTTGTAGCTCTGTAGTAGGCTCACGCTTGTCTCGCGCTTCCCTCACACTGGTAACACAACGAATCCCGGCACGAGCCCCCAAAATGTTACCGGCCTCAAAATGTGAATTAAGAGAGCCGATAATTGTAGACGTGATGAGATAAGGTGATCAGCTTGGCATGGACTGCAAAGAATCACACAACAGCATAAGACAGGACCACTGGGTTTTATGGCTGGAAATCGTTTGACTCCAGTCACATGGTGGGTGGCCTTATATAAACTCTGTTTGTGTACCTTCTCTGCCATCTACTGGTTCTTGATAGAATAGCAGGAAGGTATTTCTTTGCTAGAAATAAAATAAAATGAGTATGTACTTTGCTTTGGGGTGTCTGTTTTGTGACCATATAAACCCCAGTCCGTCACATAAGCAGCTTGGTTAAAATAGGTAGTGAGAAGGCAAGTGTTTTCTTGAAAATAAACATTATAAAGTATTTCAGTGGTCAGGAGTGAGGAGGAGGAGGGTTGGGATGCTGACAGTTAGGCTGCTTTCACACTGAGGCACTTTGCAGGCGCTATTGCGCTAAAAATAGCGCCTGCAATGCGCCCTGAAAGAGACGCTCCTTTGTATCCAGTGTGAAAGCCCGAGGGCTTTCACACTGGAGCGGTGCGCTGGCAGGGGGGTAAAAAAACTCCTGCAAGCCGCATCTTTGAGGCGCGGTAAGAGCAGTATAAATACCGCTCCTATAGCGCCCCTGCCCATTGAAATCAATAGGGTAGCGCCTCCAAAACGCCCGCAAAACGTTGCAAAGCTGCGTTTTTGCGGACAGGTTGAACCCTTTTTCGCCCGCTAGCAGGGGTTAAAATCACCCCGCTAGCGCCCGCAAACTGCGGCAAACACGACGGTAAAACGCCGCTAAAAATAGCGGCATTTTACCGCCAGCGCACCCAGTGCTTCAGTGTGAAAGTAGCCTTAGGAGGAGGTGAAAATTGGGCAAGTTTCAAGGAGGAGGTTTCACCCCTCCCGAACTCCAGGAGTTATACATGGGTTTGTGAGATGGGGACTGCCACCATCCCAGAGGAAGCCCAAAATGTAGCACCAAGGAGGTGCAGCAAAGAACATGTTTTCCATATTTCCTGATGGTGGCCGGATCCTTTCTGATGACATGCATCTGATTCTATTATCACTGGCAGGTGTTTTTTAAACCACAGTGGCCTGGACCATCTGCAGGCAACATTCACAGGCGACTTCTGAACCCCACGATTTCTGACTACATCAGAATATGGTGAGGAGGACAAAAGGGTGCTGGTGGTGAGGAGGAGGAAATGGGTCAGGCTCTTGCAAAAAAGTTCAGTTTAGTTTAATCTAAAATAAATGCCCAATCTACATACAATGATAAACAATATACTGTACCTCAAAAATAAATGAAAACCCCAAAATACCACCAAGTGAAACAAAAACCCTTACGCAAGAAAAGTGACACTTGCCTCGAAGAGGTGGCGGCTACAAGGAATATCACCTTATAGGTGGGAGTAGAGAAGGAATTTCTCTAATGGGCTTAAAATTTTAATTTCTGAAATGCATAAAGAACCAGATTCAGATCCCGCAGAGTCACAGGAGAATGAACAGGGGAACTACATGGGATACCCCGGTACGAAGGCCTTAATTAAGAAGTTAGAGGCCGACGGTCTCTGAAGAAAGATGAATAGGCCTTTGAGAGCCAAATGTTGGTCTAGACCCAGCTATTTTCATGCCCGCCATCACAATTTTATAAAGTTTTTTTAAACATTGTAAACAAGATATACAACGTTGTAGATCATGACCCTATATTATGCCTGAACATAGATGATGCCATCCTTCTGTACAGAAAAGCAGATAACAGCATTGTCAGAGGAGTATTGGAATCTCTATAAGAGGACATAGATAGCCGAGTGTTAAGCCTCGTACACACAATCGGATTTCCGTCGGACAAAGCCGTGGAATTTTGTCCGAAGGGTGTTGGCCGTGAACTTGTTCTGCATACAGACGGTAAAATTTTGTCAGGCATCAAATACGAAATGACGTGTTTTTTCAGCTCTTTAGAACATTTATAACTTTACTTACTAAATAATCTCTTTAACCAGTTCGCGCCCGCGCTATAGGCAAAAGACGCCTACATTGCGCCGCTCAATTGCCGGGAGGGCGTCCCTGGACGTCTTCCTGTTTACTTCCTCGTTGCGCGCCGTGGAAAATCCGGGGAAAATCTGTGCCCGCCGTGTCACGTGGGTCCCGATGCGCGTCCCTGGAGGCCGCGATGTCCGCCAGGTAGCCGCGATAGGCATTTACAGAGCAAGGGACGTGGATCTCTGTGTGTAAACACAGAGATCCACCTCCTGTCAGGGAGAGGAGACCGATGGAGTGTCCCTTGTACATAGGGACAACCATCGGTTACCTCCCCCAGTCAGTCCCCTCCCTCCACAGTAAGAATCACTCCCTAGGAAACACATTTAACCCCTTGATCGCCCCCTAGTGTTAACCCTTCCCTGCCAGTCACATTTATACAGTAATCAGTGCATATTTATAGCATTGTTCGCTGTATAAATGTGAATGGTCCCAAAATAGTGTCAAAAGTTTCCGATCTGTCCGCCGCAATATCACAGGCCTGACAAAAATTGCAGATCGCCGCCATTACTAGTAAAAAAAAATAAAACTGTCATAAAACTATCCCCTATTTTTTAGGCGCTATAACTTTTGCGCAAACCAATCACTATACCCTTTTTGCGATTTTTATTTTTTTTTTACTTTACCAAAAATATGTAGAAGAATACATATCGGTCTAAACTGAGAAAAAAAAATAGTTGTTTTTTTTTTTAAATTGGGATATTTATCATAGCAAAAAGTTAAAAATATTGTGTTTTTTTTCAGAATTTACAGTCTTTTTTTGTTTATAGTGCAAAAAATAAAAACCGCAGAGATGATCAAATGCCACCAAAAGAAAGCTCTATTTGTGGGGAAAAAAGGACGTAAATTTTGCTTGGGAGCCACGTCGCACGACCGCGCAATTGTCATTCAAAGCGTGACCGTGCTGAAAGTGCCCAGTAAGCATAGGCGTGCGCAGGGGGTGTGCCAGGTGTGCCCGGGCACACCCTAATCACTCTGTGCAGTACTGACTCCCCATACTGCCCAGGCATCCCTCTTCTCTCCTCTCCCCTTGGCTGCAGTAGGGGATGTTTCATGATGGAAAGCGGGGGGAAAGGGCTAGTTAATATGTCATTTACCGGCCTCTACTTTTGCTAATTGAATGCAGTGAACACACTCACTCACTGTGTTTATTTACAAACTGAAGCATAGTAAATGCCATTTACTACGCTTTAGTGTGTTTGAGCTTTGGGGTGCACACCCTAATGCAATAGACTGCGCACACCTATGTCAGTAAGCAAGTGGTTAAAATAACAGAGAACTCTGATAAGGGACTCTATATACATTTAGTATATTTAGCATCCCAACCCTTGTTTGTGCATATCACCAATTTATTGTCACCCTTGTTATCCTTAGGAGCAGTGCCGGCCCAAGACATTGTGCTGCCTGGTACCAAGAATGAAATGCTGCCCCCCCCCCAAAAGAAAAATCACGCCCACCAAAATGCCCCCATATTCATTATTTTATATCATGATAACCAAAATGGACCTGTAATGGCTCTATACATGTATATAGGAGTATAAAAGGACCTGTGCGTGGCCGTTGGCCGAGATGTCAGCTGGCCACCCGCGATCGCTCCATAGAGCCAGAACGGGGATCTGTCAATGTAAACAGACAGATCCCCATTCTGACAGGGGAGGAGAGACAGATCTGCTGTTCCTAGTGATTAGGAACAGAGATCTCTCTCCTCCTCCAGTCAGTCCCCATCCCCCCAGTTAGAAACACCTCCCAGGGAACACATTTAACCCCTTTCCTGACAGTGACATTTACACAGTAATCAGTGCATTTTTATAGCACAGATCGCTGTATAAATGTCACTGGTCCCAAAAAAGTGTCAAGTGTCCAATCTGTCCACTGCAATGTCACAGTTTCGCTAAAAATCGCAGATCACCGCCATTACTAGTAAAAAAATATATAATAATAATAATAATAATAAAGATGCCATAAATCTATCCTCTATTTGGTAGACGCAATAACTTTTGTGCAAACTAATCAATATACACTTATTGCGTTTTTTTTTTTACCAAACATATGTAGAAGAATACATATCGACCTAAACTGATGAAGAAATTTTTATTTTTTTGGATGTTTATTATAGCAAAAGTTAAAATAAAAAACAATTTTCAAAGTTGTCGCTATTTTTGTTTATAGCACAAAAAATAAAAACTGCAGAAGTTATCAAATACCACCAAAAGAAAGCTCTATTTGTTTAGGTACAACGTCACACGACCGCGCAATTGTCAGTTAAATCGATGCCGTGCCGAATCGGAAAAAAATGATTGAAGTGCATTATTTCTATTGTTATATAAAATAAAATAGTTCAACTCACCATAATGCCGAATCAGTGGGAGCCCTGAGTGTGTCACTTGCCGCGTCACCTGCCACCAGATGCAGATTGTCACTTGTTGCGAATTGTCACTTGCCACAATGCCATCTGCCACAAATTGCGGCTGGTAACTTGCCACGATGCCACACATTGAAGATTGTCACTTGCCACGACATCACCTGCCACACGTAGCGGATTGTCCCTTGCCATGACGTCACCTGCCACACGTCTGACAGAGAGGAGGAGGGGGTCTGACAGAGAGGAGGAGGGGGTCTGACAGAGAGGAGGAGGGGGGCGGCTGATAGAGAGGAGGAGGGGGCGGCTGATAGAGAGGAGGAGGGGGGCGGCTGATAGAGAGGAAGAGGGGGCGGCTGATAGAGAGGAAGAGGGGGGCGGCTGATAGAGAGGAAGAGGGGGGCGGCTGATAGAGAGGAAGAGGGGGGCGGCTGATAGAGAGGAAGAGGGGGGCGGCTGATAGAGAGGAAGAGGGGGGCGGCTGACAGAGCAGATGAGAGAGACGGACCTCAGGAGGGGGGGCGAGGAGGGGGGTGGCTGATAGAGAGGAGGGGGGCCGCGGGTGGCTGACAGGGCAGATGAGAGAGACGGACCTCAGGAGGGGGCGGCTGATAGAGAGGAAGAGGGGGGCGGCTGATAGAGAGGAAGAGGGGGGCGGCTGATAGAGAGGAAGAGGGGGGCGGCTGACAGAGCAGATGAGAGAGACGGACCTCAGGAGGGGGGGCGAGGAGGGGGGTGGCTGATAGAGAGGAGGGGGGCCGCGGGTGGCTGACAGGGCAGATGAGAGAGACGGACCTCAGGAGGGGGGCGGCTGATAGAGAGGAGGGGGGTGGCTGATAGAGAGGAAGGGGGGCGGCTGACAGAGCAGATGAGAGAGACGGACCTCAGAAGAGGGGGTGGCTGATAGAGAGGAGGGGGGGCCATGGGCAGCTGACAGGGAGATGAGAGAGACAGACCTAAGGAGGGGGGGCGGCTGATAGAGAGGATGTGGGGCAGTGGGCGGCTGACAGGGAGATGAGAGAGACAGGCCTCAGGAGGGGGGGGGCGGCTGATAGAGAGAGGGGGGCCGCTGACAGGGAGATGAGAGAGACAGACTTTAGGAGGGGGGGCGGCTGATAGAGAGAGGGGGGGCCACGGGCAGCTGACAGGGAGATGAGAGAGACAGACCTAAGGAGGGGGGGGGGCTGATAGAGAGAGGGGGGGCCGCGGGCAGCTAACAGGGAGGAGAGAGACAGACCTCAGGAGGGGGGGGGGGGCGGCTGATAGAGAGAGGGGGGGCCGCGGGCAGCTGACAGGGAGATGAGAGAGACAGACCTAAGGAGGGGGGGGCGGCTGATAGAGAGAGAGGGGGGGGCCGCGGGCAGCTGACAGGGAGATGAGAGAGACAGACCTAAGGAGGGGGGGCGGCTGATAGAGAGAGGGGGGGCCGCGGGCAGCTGACAGGGAGATGAGAGACAGACCTCAGGAGGGGGGGGGTGGCTGATAGAGAGAGGGGGGGCCGCGGGCAGCTGACAGGGAGATGAGAGACAGACCTCAGGTCTCCTGTGACACAGGGCTAGTTAGGACTCCGGGCGCATGCAGGGCTGGCGCGATTACCCACAGTCCAGCTCCTCCGCTCCTCCAGGCGAATCACAAGCCTCATGTCTGCTGTCCGTCCCTCCCACATAACCTGCTCGGCCAATCACAGGACACCCGCCGCTGCCCATTGCTGAGCTTGGCTCAAAACACAGAGATTTTTAGGCAGCAGTTTGAACACTGATTTGCCGCTCCCCTGAAAGTGCCGCCTGGGACCGTGGTACCATCGGGTCCCATGGTAGGGCCGGCCCTGCTTAGGAGGGTACAGGGGTGTAAGTGTGAAATGTGTTTAGGCTGCAGTGAATTTTACTGTGCTATTTTCACAGGGTCAGCTGAGGATGAACAGTCTACAGGAGTTCACGTCAGCCAGTAAATAGACACATCTGCCTGGCCTTGTCTGGCCCATTGCTATTGCATAAAATACTCATTTAAAACATATGCTGCTTGTTATACAGGCATGTTGCAGTATATCTTAAATTTACAGTAATTACCAAAGCCCTTGTTACAAGAAGAGCAAGAAATTGTGTGTTCTTCTTTCACAGAGCTCAAGTCTAACCACTTCCTCAAACGGTTTGTTTTCAGAGGTCAGGATATGCAACAAAAACCTAAAACGAAACCTGCAAATTGAACAAGAACTAGTTATAAAAATATGGCAACAGTTCTTAGTTTGATTGGTGCCTGAACATTTACACCATTTTGTTTTCTAAAGAATTATGTGCATGCATGATTGATTGATTGATTAATTGATTGATTGACTTTTAATTGAAAAACTATTTTTTTTAATCCCCTACACACCAGGATAGATAAGGAGAGGGAGGGGCAGCACTGTGAGCCAGTCAGGCTTTACATTTTTTCTAATGGCGCTATTGACAGGAGATTAAAGATGAATGAACAGAGTGGTGACCTCATCAGTGTGATGATGACCCTTATTTATCCAAACATCAGGTTTGTAGTCAGTGGCAAAGCTATACTGCTTAACTACAGTGGCAAAAAGTGAGGCGTCCAACATATCTCTGCTGTCTGGCAAGGATCCTGGATCACAAGCCTGGCTGAACAGAATTAAACATCCTATGTCTAGTAAAACAGTTAAAAATATAAGTTGCAGGGCTTTTTTTCAGCGGTAACGCGGGGGAACGCAGTTCCGCCACCTCCTGGACTGACTGTATGTAATGTCAAGGGGTGCTGGGGTGTGCTGCAGGGTATTGATGCTCACTGCTGGCGGATCTATTCTAGCTGGATGGGATCTTTTTTTTCAGGGGGATCTATTGTTGCTGAAGGAGATCTACTGTTGGGGGAGGTGTCTATTGTTGATGGCTGCCAGAGAGTCTATTAATGCTGGCTGTGCGGAGATCTGTTGATGCTGCCGGGAGTTTATTGTTGCTGAGGGGGGGGGGGATTTTGTTGTGGGTGGTACATTGTTAGGGGGATCTATTGTTGCTGGCTGAAGAGGAAACCAAATTTCATACAAATTACTTAGCACAACAAAATGATACTTAGTTCTGTATTGTCTAAAAGGGGCGGTACTGGGAGGTGGGTAGGGGATGGAACCAAGGGACGTTGCTCGGAGGTGGGTAGGGGCGGAGGAAACAAGTGACTCGGAAAAGGGGAGTTCCCGCACCTATTGTCTCGGAAAAAAAGCCCTGATAAGTTGTATATAGCTGTTTTGGCCAGAGCTTTAAAAAAGCTTAGAAATTTAAGTTATGGATTTGTGTAACAGTTATATTTGTACATAAATAGCCCAGGTCCAATAGTCTTTCAAGAAGAAATACTTCTTAGTAGGGATGAGCTTCGTGTTCGAGTCGAACATACGTTCGACTCGAACATTGGCTGTTCGATCGTTCGACGAAGATCGAACGATTTGGGCCGTTCGCGCCAAATTCGAGTGACGCGAACGGCCCACAATGCACTACGCCATCGCAGTGTCATCCAGGCGCTGTGATTGGCCAAGCATGCACTGTGACCCCGCATGCTTGGCCAATCACAGCGCCGGCAGCGAGGAGAGCAATGATTGGCCACAGGCAGGATGCCTGTGGCCAATTATTGCTGAGGGTGTTTAGTACACGCCCCACACTATAAAAGGCCGCCAGCACGGCGGCCTAGTGTAGTGTGTTCCGGAGCAGGGATAGAGTAGCATAGGCAGGGACAGTGACTGTTATTTCTTTCTTGCTTAACCTGGATTCCTTTAGTTTAGGGAAAGAGAAGGATAGGTAGGGAGAGTGTCAGTGTGTTTTGTGCTTCTGCTATAGTGTGCTTAAAAAAAACATTTATTCTAGGGACAGAAAACTCTAGGTAGGGACAGTGTCAGTTTCTTTCACTCTGCAAGTCCTTGTTTCCAGGGACCTGTAAGGACAGTGAGTTAATTGTCCTTGTGCTATATTGTGCTTAAAAAAAAACATTTATTCTAGGGACAGAAAACTCTAGGTAGGGACAGTGTCAGTTTCTTTCACTCTGCAAGTCCTTGTTTCCAGGGACCTGTAAGGACAGTGAGTTAATTGTCCTTGTGCTATATTGTGATTAAAAAAAACATTTATTCTAGGGACAGAAAACTCTAGGTAGGGACAGTGTCAGTTTCTTTCACTCTGCAAGTCCTTGTTTCCAGGGACCTGTAAGGACAGTGAGTTAATTTTCCTTGTGCTATATTGTGATTAAAAAAAACATTTTTTCTAGGGACAGAAAACTGTAGGTAGGGAGAGTGTTTTTTTTCTTTCACTCTGCAAGTCCTTGTTTCCAGGGACCTGTAAGGACAGTGAGTTAATTTTCCTTGTGCTATATTGTGATTAAAAAAAACATTTTTTCTAGGGACAGAAAACTGTAGGTAGGGAGAGTGTTTTTTTTCTTTCACTCTGCAAGTC
Source organism: Rana muscosa (assembly GCA_029206835.1). NCBI lineage: Eukaryota > Metazoa > Chordata > Amphibia > Anura > Ranidae > Rana > Rana muscosa. The sequence continues at coordinate 189,679,814 of CM055120.1, read as the reverse complement.
CTTGTTTCCAGGGACCTGTAAGGACAGTGAGTTAATTGTCCTTGTGCTATATTGTGCTTAAAAAAAACATTTATTCTAGGGACAGAAAACTCTAGGTAGGGACAGTGTCAGTTTCTTTCACTCTGCAAGTCCTTGTTTCCAGGGACCTGTAAGGACAGTGAGTTAATTTTCCTTGTGCTATATTGTGATTAAAAAAAACATTTATTCTAGGGACAGAAAACTCTAGGTAGGGACAGTGTCAGTTTATTTCACTCTGCAAGTCCTTGTTTCCAGGGACCTGTAAGGACAGTGAGTTAATTGTCCTTGTGCTATATTGTGCTTAAAAAAAACATTTATTCTAGGGACAGAAAACTCTAGGTAGGGACAGTGTCAGTTTCTTTCACTCTGCAAGTCCTTGTTTCCAGGGACCTGTAAGGACAGTGAGTTAATTTTCCTTGTGCTATATTGTGATTAAAAAAAACATTTATTCTAGGGACAGAAAACTCTAGGTAGGGACAGTGTCAGTTTCTTTCACTCTGCAAGTCCTTGTTTCCAGGGACCTGTAAGGACAGTGAGTTAATTTTCCTTGTGCTATATTGTGATTAAAAAAAACATTTATTCTAGGGACAGAAAACTCTAGGTAGGGACAGTGTCAGTTTCTTTCACTCTGCAAGTCCTTGTTTCCAGGGACCTGTAAGGACAGTGAGTTAATTTTCCTTGTGCTATATTGTGATTAAAAAAAACATTTATTCTAGGGACAGAAAACTCTAGGTAGGGACAGTGTCAGTTTATTTCACTCTGCAAGTCCTTGTTTCCAGGGACCTGTAAGGACAGTGAGTTAATTTTCCTTGTGCTATATTGTGATTAAAAAAAACATTTATTCTAGGGACAGAAAACTCTAGGTAGGGACAGTGTCAGTTTCTTTCACTCTGCAAGTCCTTGTTTCCAGGGACCTGTAAGGACAGTGAGTTAATTTTCCTTGTGCTATATTGTGATTAAAAAAAACATTTATTCTAGGGACAGAAAACTCTAGGTAGGGACAGTGTCAGTTTCTTTCACTCTGCAAGTCCTTGTTTCCAGGGACCTGTAAGGACAGTGAGTTAATTTTCCTTGTGCTATATTGTGATTAAAAAAAACATTTTTTCTAGGGACAGAAAACTGTAGGTAGGGAGAGTTTTTTTTCTTTCACTCTGCAAGTCCTTGTTTCCAGGGACCTGTAAGGACAGTGAGTTAATTGTCCTTGTGCTATATTGTGCTTAAAAAAAACATTTATTCTAGGGACAGAAAACTCTAGGTAGGGACAGTGTCAGTTTCTTTCACTCTGCAAGTCCTTGTTTCCAGGGACCTGTAAGGACAGTGAGTTAATTTTCCTTGTGCTATATTGTGATTAAAAAAAACATTTATTCTAGGGACAGAAAACTCTAGGTAGGGACAGTGTCAGTTTCTTTCACTCTGCAAGTCCTTGTTTCCAGGGACCTGTAAGGACAGTGAGTTAATTTTCCTTGTGCTATATTGTGATTAAAAAAAACATTTATTCTAGGGACAGAAAACTCTAGGTAGGGACAGTGTCAGTTTATTTCACTCTGCAAGTCCTTGTTTCCAGGGACCTGTAAGGACAGTGAGTTAATTTTCCTTGTGCTATATTGTGATTAAAAAAAACATTTATTCTAGGGACAGAAAACTCTAGGTAGGGACAGTGTCAGTTTCTTTCACTCTGCAAGTCCTTGTTTCCAGGGACCTGTAAGGACAGTGAGTTAATTTTCCTTGTGCTATATTGTGATTAAAAAAAACATTTATTCTAGGGACAGAAAACTCTAGGTAGGGACAGTGTCAGTTTCTTTCACTCTGCAAGTCCTTGTTTCCAGGGACCTGTAAGGACAGTGAGTTAATTTTCCTTGTGCTATATTGTGCTTAAAAAAAACATTTATTCTAGGGACAGAAAACTCTAGGTAGGGACAGTGTCAGTTTCTTTCACTCTGCAAGTCCTTGTTTCCAGGGACCTGGAGAGACATTGAGCGAATTGTCCTTGTGCTATATTGTGATTAAAAAAAACATTTATTCTAGGGACAGAAAACTCTAGGTAGGGACAGTGTCAGTTTCTTTCACTGTGAAAGTCCTTGTTTCAAGGGACAGAGAAGGACACCTGAAGGTAGCCCTTATTGCTTTTTTCCCATCTCCCTGCAGGCCATCTATTAGAATGTCTGGAAGGCAAACAAGGAGAGGCAGACAGTCAGGAGGCAATAAAAGAGGGCAAGCAGGCTCTGTGTCTGGGGGCAACAGTGCTGGTCGTGGACGCGGTGCATTGTCATCAGCACATGGCCATGGGACACGCTTGTCCTTCTTTTCGGCAGCTGGACATGTTGAGCCACATCATGCCGAAGACTTGGTAGAGTGGATGACCAAGCCCTCCTCCTCCTCCTCATCCTCTCTCACCCAGGCTCAGGGTACTGGAAAAGCAGCTGCCAAAGCGTCGTCTTCCCTGGTATCAATGTCAGACAAATCATCAGTCACTCCTTCCCTAGACCCACCATGTCCTCCTCCTGAGGAGTCCCCCGAACTGTTTCAGCACAGTGTTGGGTACATGCTCCAGGAGGATGCCCAGCGTTTCGAAGGGTCTGATGATGAAACCCAGCTAGAGGAAGGCAGTAGCGTGAGAGCAGACAGAGGGGATGCTCAAGAAGGACACCAATCTGGCAGTCATGTTCCAGCAGCTGCAGCATACTGCCAGATTGGCTCCAGTGATGAGGAGGGAGGGGATGATGAGGTCAATGACTCCACGTGGGTGCCTAATAGGAGAGAGGAGGAGGAGGAGGATGAGGAGGAGGCACATCTCCAACGAGGCAGGATGCCCTTTGGTGGCCAGCGTAAGGGCAGTACACCGACGGAATCACACCGCAGAGCTCCGCCTGTGCAGGGCGCTGCCTCTGCCCGTCATTCAAAAAGTTCTTTGGTGTGGGCCTTTTTTGAGGCTAGTGCATCAGATCGCACAGCTGCTGTTTGCAACATATGTCTCAAGCGTATATCGCGTGGCCAAAACATCAGCCGCTTGGGTACCACATGCCTGACCAGACATATGTTGACCTGCCATGCAGCTCGTTGGCAAGCCTACCTCAAAGACCCACACCAAAGAACAAAGCGGACCTCTCCTTGCACCGCATCAGCTGGGATCTCCAACCCCACTATAACTTCAGTCCTCTCTGAAACATGCACTGAGAGGAATGAAGGTGTAGAATTAGGTGTGTCACAGCCAAGTACTTGCGCCCACTCTGCTAGCAGTACACCGACGTCCGATTCTAGCAGGCAAATTTCCCTGCCCCAGCTGCTGGACCGTCGAAAGAAGTTCACTCCCAGCCATCCACATGCCCAGCGGTTGAATGCTAGCTTGGCTAAATTGCTAGCGCTTCAACTGCTGCCTTTTCAGTTGGTAGACTCGGCCCCCTTCCGTGAGTTTGTGCAATGTGCGGTTCCTCAGTGGCAGGTTCCCAAACGCCACTTTTTCTCACGGAAGGCTATTCCGGCTCTCTACCGGCATGTGGAAGGCAATGTCTTGGCCTCGCTGGACAGGGCGGTCAGCGGTAAGGTGCATATTACCGCTGACTCATGGTCCAGCAGGCATGGACAGGGACGTTACCTTTCTTTCACGGCCCATTGGGTCACTCTTTTGGCAGCTGGGAAGGATTCAGGACAAGGTGCAGTAGTGTTGGAGGTTGTCCCACCGCCACGCCTCCAAAATGCTACTACTGGTTGTGACACACCTCTCTCCTCCACCCCCTCCTCTTCTTCTTCCTCCATGGCCTCTTCCTGTGGTTTGTCCTATGAACCAGCGGTGCTCCGTAGCCGTTCACGGGGCTACGCAAGTACGCAGGCAAAAAGATGCCATGCCGTGCTTGCGCTGGTGTGTTTGGGGGACAGAAGCCACACTGGGGCAGAGGTCCTGTCTGCTCTGCAGGGCCAGGCCGAGAGGTGGTTGACGCCACGCCAGCTTAAGCCAGGAATGGTGGTTTGCGACAATGGCACCAACCTCCTCTCCGCCCTCCGACAGGGACAACTGACCCATGTGCCCTGTGTGGCTCACGTCCTTAACCTGGTGGTGCAGCGCTTCTTGGGCAGGTACCCGGGCTTACAGGATGTCCTGAGGCAGGCCAGGAAAGTCTGTGTGCATTTCCGCAGATCTTATAATGCCAGTGCTCGCCTGGCTGAGCTGCAAAAGGAGTTGAACCTGCCCAAGAACCGCCTTATATGTGACATGCCCACCAGGTGGAACTCAACGTTGGCCATGCTGCAGCGGCTGCACACGCAGCAGAGGGCCATCAATGAGTACCTGTGCGACTACGGCACCAGGACAGGGTCAGGGGAGCTTGGTTTTTTTTCTCCACGCCAGTGGGGCATGATCAGGGATGCATGCACTGTCCTGGCACCATTTGAGGAGGCCACGAGGATGGTGAGCAGTGACAGTGCATGCATCAGTGACACTGTACCTCTTGTCCACCTGTTGGAGCACACGCTGCGTGGAATAATGGACAGGGCACTTGAGGCAGAACAGAGGCAGGAAGAGGAGGACTTCCTTGCCTCTCAAGGCCCCCTTTACCCAGACAGTGTTCCTTCTGTCCCACCCATCGCACAGGAAGAGGAGGAGGAGGAGGAGGAGGAGGAGGAGGAGGAGGAGGAGGATTGTGTCAGCATGGAGGTGGAGGCTGGCACTCAGCATCATCAGCAGCAGTCTTTTAGGGATGATTTACAGTCCCAAGAAACCAGTGGACTTGTACGTGGCTGGGAGGAGGTGGCTGCGGATCATGTCGTCCTTAGTGACCCAGAGGACTCCGGAGCGAATGCCTCAGCAAACCTACGCTGCATGGCCTCCCTGATCCTGCAAAGTCTGCGGAAGGATCCTCGTATTCTTCGGATCAAGGAGAGGGACCATTACTGGCTGGCCACTCTCCTTGATCCACGGTACAAGGGTAAGGTTGCGGACCTTATGTTACCGTCGCAGAGGGAGCAGAGGATGAGACAACTCCGGGAGGCCTTGCAGAAAGGTCTGTGCAACGCGTTCCCAGAGACTGGGAGGTTGCAAACTCCTGGTCCTGGACAACGAGTTGCTGAGGCTTCGGCCAGTCAAAGAAGGAGCGGTGGGGAAGGTGGCCGTCTGACCGATGCGTTCAGACAATTCTTTAGTCCGCAGCCCCAAAGTATGATCGGTTCCAGCAACCATCGCCAGCGTCTGATAAACATGGTGCAGGAATATCTAGGGGCAAGGTCAGACTTGGACACCTTCCCCACCGAAAATCCTCTGGCTTACTGGGTCTTGAGGATGGATCACTGGCCAGAGCTTGCACAGTATGCAATTGAGCTACTGGCCTGTCCTGCATCCAGCGTTCTTTCGGAACGCACATTCAGTGCTGCTGGAGGATTTGTCACGGATCACAGGGTGCGCCTGTCCACCGACTCGGTTGATCGACTGACTTTCATCAAGATGAACCAGTCTTGGATCACCACCAGCTACCACACACCTGATGCTGATATAACAGACTAATTGATTTTAAAATGTCACATCCCTTCAAGACTGATGCTGATGCTGAGTGCCTGTGCTGTTATGTTGACTGGCTATCCTCCTCCTCCGAGTCCTCAATGATACGATTGATGATGATAGCTTGGAAGATCATTTTTGTTTATGGGTGCCGCCACCAGTGCCTAACGCCCAATTTTTCAGCCCCTGTTTAACAGTGGCGTGTAATTACAATTTTTGAAGCAATACTTTGCAACAGGGCTCATTGCTGTGCTCCAAGTACAGTATCTGTGAGGAGTTGCAGTGTTGTGCCACCAGTGCCTAAGGCCCAATTTTTCAGCCCCTGTTTAACAGGGGCGTGTCATTACAATTTTTGAAGCAATACTTTGCAACAGGGCTCATTGCTGTGCTCCAAGTACAGTATCTGTGAAGGGTTGCAGTGTTGTGCCACCAGTGCCTAAGGCCCAATTTTTCAGCCCCTGTTCAACAGGGGCATGTAATTACAATTCTTGATCTAATAATTCACAGCAGGGCCCATTGCTGCACCCACCAAGAGTAACTGTCAGGGCTTACAGTGTTGTGGCACCAGCACCACCATCAAAGGCCCAATTTTTACTACCACTGTTCAACAATTATATGTAATTAAAATTCCTGATATAATAGTTGACAGCAGGGCGTTCCAGCACCAACCAAGAGTAACTGTGAGTGCTTACAGTGTTGTGCCAACACCAACAACTAAGGGGCCTATTTCTGCAGAGTATATACGGCAGGTCCCTACTTTCAAACATCCAACTTACAAACGACTCCTACTTGCAAACGCAAGAAGACAACAGGAAGTGAGAGGAAATCTACCACTAGGAAGGAAAATTCTCTCCTGTAAGAATAAATATGGGAGAAAGGTGTCTCCTCTGTACTGATGCTTTATCAGCAATCCTTGTTTCAAGAAAAACACCACATTTCAAAAACAGTTGTCATTAGGACGGAAAGTGAGGTGAAATGTTCTGAACAGGGGCACAGACAGCAAAACAAATGTTACAGGGGTGATAACCCTTACCTATGTTTTCCAAAAAGTTTAAAAATAGATTTTTGGTCTGGAGCTACACTTCAACAATGTACCTGTTCAAAATTACAAACAGATTCTACATAAGAACAAACCTACAGTACCTGTCTTGTATGCACCGCCTGTATACGGCTGTTCAGAGTATATAGGGCCTTTTTTATTTTATGTGCGGGGTTCCCCTTAATATCCATACAAGACCCAAAGGGGCTGGTAATGGGCTGGGGTAGGGGGGGGGGGGGGCTGTGATGGAGTAGCTATGCCATTTTTCTTAAAGATTTTCATCCATATTACCGGGACCAGACATTACATTAAAGCCGCAAGCAGTTTTAAATGGCTTTTTTTTCCTTTAGAAGTGTCATTTTGTGCAGGGACAGTTCTAAACACGGGAAACACGTGGCACTTCACAGGCATACTTTAGACACCCCCCAGGTACGATATTTAAAGGAATATTTGACTTTTTTTTTTTCACTTTATGCATCATTAAAATGACTGCTCCCGGAAAACGACCGTTTTTAAAACTTATTTTTGCATTGATACATGTCCCCTGGTGCAGAACCCGGGTTCCCAAACCCTTTTTAGGACAATAACATGCATAATAGTTGTTATAATTAGCACTTTAGAATTCGAACGTTCGCATCCATTGTATTTAATAGGGTTCTAATGTTCGTTCGAACTTTCGGTCCGTTCGCGGGTTCTGGTGCGAACCGAACCCGGGGGTGTTCGGCTCATCACTACTTCTTAGGTTAGGGTGCTTTGATCCATTTGGTTCTGCCCACTGGCAATGCTCTCAATTGGTTTATAACTGACATCATTTTTTTTTAGGTAATGTGCCCTTTAGTCTCCCCTTAAATTAGAAGTATCACAAAATTCCTGACCTCTAGCATATTATCAATGTTCAAAATAGTTGTTAACAGTAATGTTTAGTGGTTTTGAATATAAGACTTTTTTGTTTATTTGTTTATTTTCCGGAGTCACGACTAGTCAGATATTACTTTTTAAAATATTTTTTTGTATTTTTTTTCACAAATTTTCCTAAGGCCCCTTTCACACTGGGGCGGGCATGTGCAGTGGCGGTATAGCGGCACGATTTTTAGCCCCGCTATACTGTTGTAATTACTACTATATTCGGCCGCTAGCGGTGCGGTTTATAACCCCCGCTAGCGGCCGAAAAAGGGTTAATACCGCGGTGTCCCATTGATTTCAATGGGAAGGAGCGGTATACACACCGCTCCTTCACCGCTCCAAAGATGCGGCTTGCAGGAGATTTTTTTTTTTCTCCTGCCAGCGCATCGCCTCAGTGTGAAAGCCAACGGGCTTTCACATTGAGAATGCTGGGGCAGGAGTATTTCAGGCATTATTTATGCGCTATTTTTAGCGCTAAAACACCTGAAATACGCCTCAGTGTGAAAGGGGGCTAAAACTCAGTCGCTGGCCTGTTGTGAAAAGCCTGCTGTTTACAGATCTCAATAGCTGAAGATGAAATGTACACACACTCACAAGTTAATGAGTCAGAGGAGTAACTGACCCCTCATCAAACAATTCTGATTGATGTTTCAGTTAGACAAAGTAAGCACATCACAAAGGAAGGATTCTTCTGCTGTGCTTTCACTTTGAATAACCCTGTGCTCTGGGAATCCTTTGTCATTTTTTTAACATGTGCTTTTGTAGAAAGTAAACAATAATGTATTCATATAGTAACACCAGATATCAATGTTCAAATTATTTGTAACAATAATGTTTAGTGGTATGAAATATAAATATTTTATTTATTTATTTACCGGAGTCACGACTAGTCATAAATTACTTTTGAAAATATTTTTTTGCATTCTTATAAAATGTGTTTTTCAATTAACAGTCAATCAATCTATTAATCAATTAATCAATCATGCATGCACATAATTCTTTAGAAAAGAAAATGGTGTAAATGTTTAGGCGTCAATCAAACTAAGAACTGTTGCCATACGTTATTTCTAAAATGTATGAGAAATATAAAATAACATTTACCAAAATTCATTATAGCTTCCATTTCATTTTAGGTCAAGGTGGTCAAATGACAGGACTAAAAATATGATGAAACATTTTGAAATTACAAATGTAGATTATACCTGCTGACGAAAATAATAGATGCTGCAAATTATATTTAGGGTTTGCGCACAGGACATTTTTAATTGTAAAAAGGAATAAAGAATGAAATACAGTGGTTGTTTTAGAAGAGTTTAACCCTTATTTGTTCAGATCTCTCTTTAATCAGTTGTATGTTTTTTCAATTTATTTTTTCAGGAATTAAAAAAACTGGAATTAAAAACGAAATGACCTTACATTTTCAATACATCTATTTTATATTGACTACCGTGTAAAAATATTGCAAACAGCAGGAACAGAACTGTAGCCTGTTGCATTTTAAATGCAAGACCGTAGAGTCTTAAGCTGGATACACACTATACAACTTTTGTTGTTCGATTTCCTTTAGATTTACCTTCAACTATATAGTGCAAGGGTCTGCCTGACTGCATACACATTGAAAAAGTGTTTAGGTTTGACCTCATATTATATGGTTTTGGTAAATCTAAAGGAAAAAATCTAATGCCGCGTGCACACGACCGGTTTTTCCGTCGGAATAAACTCCAACGGGTTTTTCCGACGGAATTCCGTTCAAGCTGTCTTGCATAAACACTGTCACACTAAATTCCGACCGTCAAGAACGCGGCGACGTACAACACTACGATGAGCCGAGAAAAATTAAGTTTAGTGCTTCCGAGCATGCGTCGACTTGATTCTGAGCATGCGTGGTTTTTAGTCCGTCGGAATTGTATCCAGACGAATGGAAATTCTCTTTCTAAGTCCGTCTGAATTTCTGATGGAAAAAGTCCGATGGGGCATACACATGGTCGGAATATCCGATGAAAATAATCTGTCTGACTTTTTCCATCGGAAATTTTGCGCGTGTGTACGCGGCATAAGAAAAATTGTATAGTGTGTATCCAGCTTTAGCTATCATTAGACATTGATCATTATATAAAGTTTGTAGTTTATTATGTCCCTTCCTCAGGCATTAGAACATTGTATAATGCCAGAGGAAGGGACATAAGGAAGGTCTCAGAAGTTTGCATCTTTAATTACTTAACCACTTGCTGACCGCCTCCTGTATAAACTCCACGTACCTGTACATCCCCTTTAACTGCCTGACGTGGGGGTCGTGCGCGTGCCTCTGGGCGGCGCGCTCGCGACCCTGCTGCTTTCCCTGTGAGTCGGAGTGCGGGTCCCGCGGACTCGATCGCCGCGGGGATCCCCGCGATCTTCTCACTGAGGTATAGAGCAGGGAGATGCTTGTGTAAACAAGCATCTCCCTGCTCTGCCTAGTGACAATGACACGGATCTCGGCTCCGTGTACTCGGAGCGGAGATCGGTGTCATGTGACACAGAGCCCATCCCCCCAACAGTTAGAAACACACTGCAGGGAACACTTAACCCCTACAGCGCCACCTAGTGGTTAACCCCTTCACTGCCAGTGTCATTTTCACAGTAATCAGTGCATTTTTACAGCACTTTTTGCTGTAAAAATGACAATGGTCCCAAAAATGTGTCAAAGATGTCCGATGTGTCCGCCATAATGTCGCAGTCACGAAAAAAAAAATCACTGATCGCCGCCATTACTAGTAAAAAAAAAAAAATTATAAAAAATTAATAAAACTATCCCCTATTTTGTGAACACTATAACTTTTGCGCAAACCAATCAATAAACGCCGATTGTGTTTTTTTTAACCAAAAATATGTAGAAGAATACGTATCGGCCTAAACTGAGGAAAAAAATAGTTTTTTATATATATTTTTGGGGGATATTTATTATAGCAAAAAGTAAAAAATATTGAATTTTTTTCAAAATTGTCGCTCTTTTTTTGTTTATAGCGCAAAAAATAAAAAAACGCAGAGGTGATCAAATACCACCAAAACAAAGTCCTATTTGTGGGAAAAAAAAGGACGTCAATTTTGTTTGGGAGCCACGTCGCACGACCGCGCAATTGTCAGTTAAAGCGACGCAGTGACGAATCGCAAAAAGGAGCCTGGTCTTTAACCAGCCAAAATGGTCCGGGGCTTAAGTGGTTAAGTTAGCCAATAAAAATGTCACTTAAGCTACAAACCTTCTAAAGCATGACAGAAAACACAATGGGAAATTAACATAGGAGCTGATTAACTAAAGGCAAGAAGGCTGTGCCCTTTGCAAGTGCATTTGCACTCTGCAAGGGAATTTGCTCAGAGCTTAGTAAATAAGGGGAAGCTCTGCTGACTTCCATCATTCAATCATGCATGCAAAAAATGCTGTTTTTTTCCCCTTGCATGTGATTGGGTATTCTTTGTAAAGTGAAGCTTCACCTCATCTACTAACCTCTGAAGCAACTTCCCTTGCAGAGTGCAACTGCATTTGCAAAGTGCACAGTCTATTTTCATTTAGTAAATTAACCCCATAACCTCGAAGTTCATTCAGACAAACAGACACATTCCTGAAGAAACAAAAAACTAAAAAATATTAAAATGCATCTCATACTAAAGTTAAAGATGTCTGTACGAGCATACAAATTAGTGTTAAAGACTGGAACAGTTTAATTTAAAGTGGATGTAAACCCACTCTCATCCTTTCTAAACTACTGCCATAGTGCTGATCTATAAGGATATAGATGCCTCCTGCAATGTCTCCTCTCTGTCTGTTATAAGAACTGAAAAACTGCAGATTCAATGGGTGGATCTGTTGTCTGGAGCTCGGTAGGTGGAGTCGTGATGTCAGTAGACTCCCCGCCCACCTCTACACTCCCCTTGTCAACATGCATTTTATCCTGTGTATTCCTTCTGCTATGATCACCAACATCCAGTCAAAATCCAGAAAAGTAACCACATGACATCAGAAAAGGAGTGGGAGTGGGAGTTAAAAAATAATGCCTGTCTAAAGCTAGTGCACGAGATATGTAAATAACCTGTCACTCAAAGCAAGGGGGCGGAACGGACAAAGGTTTTTCTCTGTTTGTCCCTTTTATCTCACTGAGCAATAAAAGAGGATTGCTCAGAGCTGGATTAACTCTTTGTGGCAAGACCTGGCACAAATGATAGGAAATCTTATACTCTAAATTGTGACAGCAAAAAAAAATAAAAAATTCGGGTTTACATCCACATTTACATGGTTTTACATGGGTGCCTATACTTAGCAAATTTCTCTATTTCAGTGTAGGATGGTGTGTTTGTCATTTGTTTATATTGTGCTTCTATTGTGTTTAGAGATTGTTTATGCTGATTGGGAAAATACTTCATTACTTTGACATTAAATAACGGGGTTATGACTGCAGCTAGATGCCATTAACCCCGGTATCATTTTTCCCCTGGTGCTGGTGGCAGCTGGGCACAGAGATGAGCAAAAGGAAAGATGGCCTCCGCTCACCTATATGCCCTAGGAGGACCGTAGCAACGTCATTACATCATATCCGGCCACATGTAAACAAGGCCTTTTTTTTGTTTAAAGCAAACGATAAAAAAAAAAATTCTCGCTTTTAAGGGTAGAGGAGAGATTTGGAGTCATTTAGACCCCAGATCTCTCCATAAAGAGGGCCTGTCATGCTGTATTGTTATCGCAAGGGATGTTTACATTCTTTGCAATAGTAATAAAAGTGATCTTTTTTTTTTTTTTTAAAGGGCCAGTGAACAAATGTAATAATTAAAAAAAATGTAAAGTGGCCCCCCACCCCCAAGTGCTTGCACGCAGTGGTGAACACATAAGTAGGTCACACCAACATATGTAAACAATGTTTGCACCACACATGCAGCGTAACATCATCTTTCATATTATACAAAATAATTGGTGTAATTTATTTTTATTATTTTTTTTCATTAAAGTGTATTTTCTCCCCAAAAATTGCATTTTAAAAACACAAGCAAAAACTGTGTGACATAAAAATAATTTTCTAGCAAAAAAATACAGATTTTTACTTGTGTAAGTGTCAGAAAAAGGCCTGGTCACCAAGTGGTTAATGTTTTCATTATGTTTCTTTGCCCAATTAAGGTTTTTCAGCATGTTTGTCTAGTGAATATTCTAGATCACATTTGTCATGTTGCTAGTATCTAGCAAAAAGCAAACAGTTTCAAATGTAGTATAAAATGGGCTGCACAGTGGCTAAGTGGTTAGCACTTCCACCTAGCAGCACTAGGGTCGCTGGTTAGGATCCCAACCACGACACTACCTGCCTGGAGTTTGCATGTTCTGCCTGTGTGGGTTTCCTCCCACACGCCAAAAACGTGGTGGGTTAATTGGATCCTGTCCAAAATCATCCTGTGTATGTATGAATGTGAGTTAGGGACCTTAGATTGTAAGTAGGGATGCACTGATACCACTATTTTAGCAACGAGTTTGAGTACCGATGCTTTTTTTTTTAGGTACTCGCCGATACCAATTACCGATACCAATTTCCAGCATTTAGGGAGATCAAGATTAGGAGGAGCAGGGAGGAGGGGGGGGGGGGTCTCCATCATCTATCAGTGTGCTGTGTAATATTACCATCTAGATGAGACCAAGTAATGAAGAAACACAGCACTCAGCACTGTTGGCCCCACAACTACGAGGACCAACTGAGCCAGAAGGTCTCCGCTTTAAGTATCGGGGCATTTTCACGAGTACGATACTTGTGTAAATGCCTAGTATCTGCACCGATACCAGTATCAGTGCAACCCTATTTGTAAGCTCCTTGAGGGCAGGGACTGATGTGAATGTACAATATATATTATAGTGCAAAATCTGGTGCAGCTCTGCAAAGGGACCAATCAGCTTCCAGGTTTTAATTGTCAAAGCTTAACCCCTTTATGTCACAGTAACACATATATGCGTCAGCAAAAAGCTTGGCTTTAACCCCTTGCTGACCGCTGCACGACTATATACGTCGGCAGAATGGCACGGACGTGCAGATCAACGTATATTTACGTTGCCTTTAAGGCCCGAGGTTGCGGGCGCCCGCGCGCTGCAGCGATCTCCGTGAGTCTGACCGCTGGTCCCGCAGACTCGATGTCTGCCGGGAGTCCCGCAATCGTCTCACGGAGAGGAAGAACCGGGAAATGCTAATGTAAACAATTTCCCCGTTCTGCCTAGTGACAAGGACACTGATCACAGCTCCCTGTGATCGGGAGCGGTGATCAGTGTCGTGTCACGTGTAGCCACGCCCCCCACAGTTAGAACACATCCCTAGGACACACTTAACCCCTTCAGCGCCCCCTCCTGGTTAACCCCTTCACTGCCAGTCACATTTACACAGTAATAAATGCATTTTTATAGCACTGATCGCTGTGTAAATGTGAATGGTCCCAAAATAGCACCAAAAGTGTCCGATGTGTCCGCCATAATGTCGCAGTCACGTTAAAAATCGCTGTTCGCCACCATTACTAGTAAAAGAACATTATTAATAAAAATGCCATAAACTATCCCCTATTTTGTAGACACTATAACTTTTGTGCAAACCAATCAATAAACGCTTATTGCAATTTTTTTTTAGCAAAAATATGTAGAAAAATACGTATCGGCCTAAACTGAGGAAAAAATGAGTTTTTTTTATATATTTTTGGGGGATATTTATTATTGCAAAAAGTAAAAAATATTGCTTTTTTTTTTTCAAAATTGTCGCTCTATTTTTGTTTATAGCACAAAAAAATAAAAAGGGGGGTTCAAATACCGCCAAAAGAAAGCTCTATTTGTGGGAAAAAAAGGACGTCAATTTTGTTTCGGAGCCGCGTCGCACGTCCACACAATTGTCAGTTAAAGCGACGCAGTGCCGAATCGCAAAAAGGGCTCTGGTTTTTGGCCAGTGAAATGGTCCAGGGCTGAAGTGGTTAACACCCACATGCCGCACATATGTGTCGCTGGGCAGGCAATGTTTATGTGCTGGGAGGGCACTTCCTTCGCGCTTCCAGCACAAGGACCGAGCTGCCGAAAACCGCTCTCGATCCTGAAAAGAGAATGGTAGCCGGTAGGTAGGACTTGCAAATATCAAGTCAAGGATATTATGCCCCAAGCACACATTAGATACTAGAAAAAATTGGGAAGCCTTTGCATATAATATAATACATTTCCTTACAAGAAATAAATACATAACGTATTTAACAAGATTTACAAACAATGCTGCTTTATAAATGCCTCTTAAAATCGAGCACTAAAAGCGAGTTGCAGTGCCATAATTGATTCAAGTTTTTCAAGATGCATTTCCTTTTAAAGTGGTTGTAAACCCTTATAACATTTTTTTTTTTTTAACCACCTGTAAGAGAAAGGCTTAATGAGCTAATATGACTAGCATAATAGCTCATTATGCATCACTTACCTTAGATCGGGCCCCCGAAGCTGTCCTCGTCTCCCTCTTCAGCCGCAGCCATCTCTGCGGCGATAGCCGGAAGGTTACTTCCGGGTATCACCGCTCCAGCCAATCACAGCGTCGCTCCGGCGCTGTGATTGGCCGGAGCGGCGGAGACGTCACTCTGCGCATGTGCGCGGGAGCAGTCACATTCGGCTACGCCCAGCGATTGCTGGGAAGTAGCCAAATTTGTGAATGGGATTAACCCCATGAATGCGCCGTTGTCTACGGCGCGCATGCGCCGTAGACAGCGGCGCCTGTCATTTAACTAAATATCTCCTAAACTGTGTAGGTTTAGGAGATATTTCTTGCACCTACAGGTAAGCCTTAATCTAGGCTTACCTGTAGGTGCAAGTTGAAAAAGTGGGTTTACAACCACTTTAAAGCCCATGTGAACTTACAGCCTCACTTCAGGCTGCCATAAATCAGCTCAGGGGGGTTACATTCTCATTTTCTCCTGGGCATAATAAATAAGGTGAAAGCCCTGGTTCACACCGGTGCGTTTTGACATGCGATTTGGTGCTGCACCGATTTCAAAAAGTAGTTTCTGTACTACTTTTTGCGATTTTGGCCTGCGATTTACATTGACATCTGTGCAGAAACCTGCACAGATGTCTCTGTAATCGCGGCCGAAATCGGGACTGACCAGCGGGAGTGAAATCATGCGAGTTCAGCTGAACTCGCACGGCTTCACTCCCGCAGCCCAGTGTGAACCTGGGCGAATACTTACCACAGGCTTCCTCTGCATGATATGACTGGTCCCCTAAAGCCTCTTCTTTTTGCTGCTTATCTGGACGCAGACTCTCCTATGTCTTTATGTACAATGCAGCACTAGTAGTCCTGCATTGTACACCAGGATGCCAAGGGCTCACTCATGTGCTATAGGCATCATAGAGATGAAAAGAGTGCTGTCTGCCAGGGAAGCAAGGAACAAGCTAGAAAATTTTCCTTAATCATCTTTCTCTAGACAAAACAAGCTTTTGACCTATGCGGTGTGGGGTGAGGTGGGGGTGTACTACATGGGTATATTTTACTCCAGCCCAGAGTTCAGCTTTAACCCTAAGGTACCTATACACATTTATGCATGGTCTTTGAAAAATAACACCACAAGGTTGATGTTCTAAAGGCATAGATACTGATCACTGAGATTATTAAAATAAGTGAATATGTGTTCACTTTGAATACCCAATCCCGTGCAAGGGAAATTAGCAAAAAAAATAGTTGTCTCTTTTGTTTTGTTCTCTTCTTTTTTTTTTTTCGTGTAAATTTTGCATTTTTTCGTATTGTGTTATAATAAGCGTTCTGTAATAATGTTAAAAATGTAGAAAACTTTTTTTTTTTTTCTTGCACATGATTGGTTAAAGGAACACAAATTCATTGTATTTACTAAGCTCAGTGAACATCAATTTGCTATGAGAACACCCTATTCTTATTTAAAGCGGAAGTAAACCCATCCATAAAACTGTTTCATTTCCGGCACGTGCCGGAATTGTAACACTCCCATTGGTTGTGCTCTCAACCAAACTGTCAAACCATCCAATGGCTGGTGTCATAACTGATCACATGTGCAGCATCATGGCAGTTGTAGAATAAACAGAGGCAAAGATGGCAGCTTCCTTGGCTGAAAACGATAGGGGGGTTTACTTCCACTTTAACAAATCAACCCCTATGTGTTCAAAAAGTTCTCCAGCCTAACTGATTGATTTTGCCCCAACAGTAATTTCCTGTGTTAATTGACAGCAAATGCTCAAACCCTGTAGACTTTCTAATCATCTTACATACTTATATACGGTAAATTATAATTTCATCAGGCATCATTCAAGGCATAAAACATATAGAAATTCTTTACCTACATTCCATGTTTTTGGCACATATTATTTAAATGTTTTTTTTTTTTTTTTTCTCACTCTCTTTTAACATGAGATAAAACACGGGAGTTATCTATTTATCTATGAGGAAACTGGCAATGCCCCTCACTGATGAACAATAGGCACAGCGATGAGCTGAGCAAAGCCATTCATGGTTGCCGATCACAACTGTTAGGTTATATTTATAGACAAATCTCCCACAATGCATTGCCTAGCTTACATCAAGGCTGTCCAATGTTGGCCTCCTGCTTCTAAATTGCTTTATCACAAGCTGTCAACAGGAACAACAATACCATTAAAGTCCCTCTACATTATCAGCGATCAAACCACAGCTCAAAGTCAACACTTGTGACTTTCAGCTATTTCCAAGCACTTCTTGTAATTCAGCATCCTGTTCTTTATCTTCTATGATGCAAAAAAGATAAAACGCACTCTGGGATGATACATATTCTGCTATCCGCTTGTATGAATCTATCTCTTTAGTGACAGTGTTTGAAATGTGTGAATTTGCTCAAGAGGCCTAAAGCCCAATATGCTATTTATCTATTTTCATTGTATTGTTGTAGCTCTGTTTAGCAGCAACACAATATGGAGGCCTGTGGAGCTAAGGCCATGGGATCATCACAGGTCAACTAAGGTGCCAAATGATGTCATGTGACTATTGGCTTGTTCTATTAAACAACTGCTGCTGACAATCACAAAAAAAAAGTACCAGTACTTGTCACAAAATATCACATATTCACATAGGTCTACCCATTTGGGGTCCCCTCAGTCAATCATTTTTTTACCGTGTCACTCTACACACTTTGACCCTCTTGGGGTGCTGTTTTTGTTGGTTGCTGTCGCCCTCCCATGACCCCTCAGCCCCCAGTGGGACTTGTTTGGCCGGTCCTCAAATCGCACAGCCGCACCGCCACGGCGCAGATGCAAATGTAAGTCTGTGGGTTAAATGTTCATATGGGGGGTCTCTCTCGTATCTTATATTTACCCACATGTTCTCCAAATTTTGCAGATTACTCAACTTTGGCTGTCTCTTTTATCTGTAGATGATTAATGCGGTCTTGCTCCTGATGAGTGGCTTAACCTGCCTAGCGGTATTCCCGAGTTTGGCTCGGGGTGAAGTTTCAGCACCAAAAGCGGTAACCCCGAGCCAGACTCGGGATTGCATCGCAGTGATCCAGGCAGAGTTACTCACCTTGTCCCCTTGATCCTGCGATGCCTCCCCGCTGTGTGATCGAGCTGTCTCCTCGCTCGATTCTCACAGTGCCGAGTGCCGCCGAGCTCCGTTCCCTGCGACGTTACGACGCACGGGGGCGGAGATTGGCGCCAAATTCAAAAAAGTTGAAACACAATACACATACAGTATACTGTAATCTAACAGATTACAGTACTGTATAAAAAAATTACACACCCCCTTTGTCCCTAGTGGTCTGCCCAGTGTCCTGCATGCACTTTTAGATAATAAAAACTGTTCTTTCTGCCTGGAATTTGGAGATTGTCCATAGCAACCAAAAAGTGTCCCTTTATGTCAAAAGTGGTTTTAGACCAGCTAGAAAACAGCGATAATAAATTAGAATCACTCGCAGAATTAAGCGATAGCGATTTGTGGGGAAATTCGTCATCAAACACTGAAAAACACATTTATTATTATTTGATTATTATTTGTTATAATTATTTTATAGTTATTTATTATATTATAATTTATGATTTTGTTTTTTGAACTTTATCATACCCGGGATGTCTACTAGACTCTGGTTTGGACAGATTTAAGTGAGTTATTCCTAAGAATTACAGGCCTGCAATATAAAATGCCAAACTTCCATGCAGAATAATGGTCCCGCTTTCAGCACCTAAAATCTGCCAGAATCATACCGCCAGGGAGGTTAAAAGGCCCCGAAACGCGTAGAGATGAAAACTACCACTATGTGCATACACTCATCAATCCTTTTTGGATGTTCCTTCTTAGTTTATTTTATTTTTACTTTACCTGTCTCTATTCCCATCAGGTGACCTTTTAGTAGGTCACTAACTCGTATGTAGTGTTAAATACAATATGTATTAACCACTCCAGGTGTCTGTAAACATATATAATTTCCTTGTTGGAATGTCAAATATTGAGCAAATTCTGGTTCTAATGTAATGTTATTAATATTGATATATGACAGAATGCATATTTAACAATGTGAAATTACATGACAACTTGAACCAAGCTCTTTTTTATTCTATTTATCCATTGCTTCCGTGTGCCTCATCTAAAGTCCCGCCCTTTGTCTCCCCCTTTTTTTGAATTTTGAACCGGGATGGAGGAGGGGACCCGAACGGCCCCTTATACCTCATTTAAAGTCTCAAATAACCCCTTCTGCCCTCTTTTTGTTGCCACAGAATATATTATTTATTAAATTATTGAAAGCCATTAACTTGGAGAACATGCATGAACAAGAGGCTAGTTTTGGTCATTTTGTCACAAATAAAAGCATCCCCTAGAGTTAGAAGAACACAAAATTCAGATGAGTTGAAATTGTTCTGTACTTGCAACATTTTAAAATGAACAAAACATGGAGAAATATTAATGTATGAGATGTACTGAAAATGTTTTTTTTTTTTTTTTATAATTTGTTTTTTTTTTTTTAATCCCAGTCATACATTTTAAAGTGAACCTACATTCAATGGCACAAACATCCATTGAGCTGGGAATTTTCTTTGGCTTTGTTCTACATTAAATGGCAAACTAATGTTGCCAATTTACAGCAGGTCTCGTAAAAAGCTTGTATCTACTTTGCCTGTGATGCTCCTTGAAGATCATATGCAAATACAAATTTACCTAACATCAGCTTCCTCTGTAACCTGTGCCCTCAGACCTGGTAATAAGTGAGGCACAAAGAAAGATGGTAGATAGAGGTAGAGTGTGCGGTTTCCAGAATGCTTTGCCAACACATTAGATAGATTGGCAGCTGTGTAGGTAGGCAGGAGCAGACAACTTTGGTACCTGCTGTAAAAACCTTTTTTTTTTTTGGTTTCATTTGAATACCTTTGAATACCTATTGATGCTTTAAATTGTCTTTTAGAGAGTAGGTGTGTTAGCATACTGTAAATGATTTGGGTGCAGTCTATTGGCTCTAAAAGAGCAAGGACCAATAGAAAATTAACCATGTTTGCTCTAAAGTTCTGCAGAATACGCTGGTGCTATATTAATTAATAATTTGAACCAACATAATAAGTTTGATGTAAAACATGTAAATTGGTGAATGAATGTAATTTTTCTTTAGTCAAAATAAACCGTGGTAGAAGTGATAGCAAAGCACTCCACTCAAGGGAATATTGAGCACCACTGTGACCATTTCTGCCGGTGATTATATTATGAGGCCACAAAGAGTCAGCAGCAGGACTCTGATGCCTAGTACACACAACCGTTTTTTCCGTCAGATATTAAACCGACGGTTTTCCCGACAGAATTCCTCTGCATACCCGCGCGCCCATCCAAAGCACGGTGACGTACAACACGTACAACAGCACTATAAAGGGGAAGTTCCATTCCAACGGCGCCACCCTTTGAGCTGTTTTTGCTGATCCTCCTGTTAGTAAAAGTTTGGTAAAAGACAATTTGCGATTTTCAGCCTCGTGCTTTTAAGTCCGTTACAGAGTGACGAATTTGCTATCTCCACTACGAACGCTAGTTATACCAGAAAGAGCGCTCCCATCTTATACATGATTCTGAGCATGCGCGTTTTGCCCGTCGGAAAAGCCTACAGACAAACGGTTTTCCCGCAAGGATTTTTGTCTGGCGGGAAAAAAGAGATCCGGCTCTCTTTTTTTGTCCGGAAGTTTTCCCGTTGGAAAAACTGCGATGGAGCATACACACGGCCGGGATTCTCGACAAAACGCTTTCCCGTCGGAAAAACCGGTCGTGTGTACGAGTCATGAGGCTTTCTTATTTGCCTCACCAATTGTTTTAGTCCTTGTCGTAATACTACTAAGAGTGTCAGTGCATACATTTTAAGGTTTATAAATATATTTATTGCAAGAAATTTTTGTAAAATATAGATATTGCTCTAGCTCTTGTTTATTCCCCGACTTAGTTGGGGTAGGCGGTACACTTTGGTGGGGGTCAGCCACACCCAGTGACCTTTGACCTCTGGGGACCCGCCCTCTGACCTTTGACCTCTGGGGGAGGTCCCTGTTCAAGAGCCTGGGTCCTAGCCTTGTTCTTAAAGAGAGAACCCTAACCCTAACCCCCTAACCCTAACCCTAAGCCTTGTTCTTAAAGGGAGAACCCTAACCCTAACCCTAACCCTAACCCCAACCCCTAAACCCTAACCCTGACCCTAACCCCTAACCCCTAACCCTAACCCCTAACCCTAACCCTAACCCTATCTGAGTATTATCTGATATACATAACAAACAAATAGGCAGTAACCCACCTGCTTATGAGTTGCTCTCAATGTCCTGATTTCTATACTGCTCATAGGAGAGACAACTATTGGAAGTTAGTGAGTTGTTGGGTAGCATCTCCTAGTAAAACCTGTATATATTTTGTTATTGGCTGAATAACTATTTAAAAAAAAATTCAGTCAAAAACCGTATTACCTATAAATACTAATATTTGACTTTCTAAAGCCAGGGAGGCTGCTAATATATTCATTAATTAATTCAAAATGACGTTTCCATTATAGGAGCCATGATGCATCGTTAGCTACTGCCAAAATGTTGATTGCTGTGGGGTACAGAGGAGAAAGAGAAGCCACACACAGCTCCCTTTTTTCCACCTGTGTATGAATGTTAAAGGCATTGCGATCTCATAAACAGCAAAGATTTTTTTCTTGTTTTTGTACAGAAAGAGTTGGTATTTTTTTAAACTTGTTTATGTGTCAATTTAAATACAAATGGCCTATACCAGAGTTTTTCTTTAATTATGAGGTCCATTACATGGCAACTGATAAGCAAGACTTAATTTTTCTCTACTATTGCTGCAGCCTGTGTAAAAGCCGGTTTAAAAATAGTTACATAATAAAAAAATAAAAAAAGATTCATGAGAAAAAGTTTCTGTAAATCCCCCTCCCCCTCAATTCCAAGTTTGTGAAATGCTGTGGTAAGGTCTTAATATACTTAAACTGGAAGTTGCTTTACCCTGCCACGCTATCTTCATGGCGTACTGCTATTGATACTGCTTTACTGATATATAGGTTGACTAATACTTACTTCTACTTGAAACTGCCCAAAAAAAAATCTCTAAGATACGGTCCACCTGGATAGACTCCTGGGGTTCTAGTCAATCCCCTTATGCTCCTGCTCTTCTTCTTTACCCTGTGTGTTTTCTCTTTTGGCTCCCCCTCCCCCACCCCCCCTTTTTTTTCCCACAGTGTGAGATTGTCCCAATATTATTTCAAAGTCCTTGGCCCGGACTAAATTTTTTAAAGATTTGTTTATTCTGCTTTATTTGATAAGCTAGTCAGTAGATTATCCTTGGTGTTTTGCTAAATTTTTCAGGTGTAGCTCCTGCATCAGCGAGTTCGTATTTGCTTGTTTTATACTCAATAATATTTTTTACTTGTTAAAAAAAATACTCTAATGCCGTGTACACACGATCGGTTTTACCAATGAAAACAGTCCGATGGACTTTTCTCATCGGACAAACCGATCGTGTATGGGCCCCATCGGTCTTTTTTCTATCGGTGAGAAAAAATAGAACATGTTTTAAATTTATCCGATGGGGGAAAAAATGATAGCAAATTCCGATCGTTTGTGTGGAACATCGGACAAAAAAACCCATGCATGCTCCGAATCAAGTCGACTCGGCTTGTCAGAGTGTTTTACGTCACGGCGTTTGGGACGGTCGGATTTTTGACTGATGGTGTGTAGGCAAGACTGATGGAAGTCAGCTTCATCGGATTTCCGATGGAAAAATCCAACGGATTAGAATCCATAGGAAATCCGATCGTTTGTACAGGGCTTAATTGTTTTCCATCACTGGTAAAATGGTTTAAAAGCCTGATGTGTCCTTGAGTTAGAAGTGAGTGTTTGGTATGCTGGGAAGTTTTCCAGTACCAGATAAATAGGGAAACCAGTCAACTTACGCTATGTTACAACATGGGCAACCTACACTCTTGTTCAGTCATATTCTATGTAACATGATACACAAATTTTTGCAATATTTTTTAATGTCTGTTTGGTTAATAGGTGTTCGTAAAGTATGATTCAGAATACCACCTTAAATCATAATAAAAAAAAAATGCACGCCCCTCAAGAATATGATCGTCCAATTATACAAAGTTAAACATTTCACAAGTTTTAGGTTGAACTTGCAGTCAACTTTAAAGTTTAAATACTGCCTTGGGCAAATACAACAAGTTTCCTGCTATTACCTTACCTTACCTACTGTGGCGGCTGGTTCTCCATTTTTTGGAGGGCACAAACAAAGCCCCAATTAACCCCATACCCCCCCCCCCCCCCATCACTCGACCGCGATAGAGCCTACAGACAGGTAGATAGATAGATAGATAGATAGATAGATAGATAGATAGATAGATGAGAGGACAAAGACTCTGTAAAGTTCAGGATATACTGTAAACCATTGCTCTAGGAAAAAAGTGCTGGGACCACTCATGGTGTATACACAGTATACAGGAGATGTGTAATGAAATGATTCCCCCCTTGTAGAACAATGGTGTGTATGAAATGGATGGCAGTTGGAGAGGAGCACAGTCGGGTGTCTTTAGGCTAGACAATGTCAGTGGCGAATGACAACCCCCCCCCGCCCACGGTGCGTGACTGACAACTCAACCCCCCCAGGCCCGCGGCACGGGACTGAGAAAGCCCATCGGGCAGCCAGCAGTAAGGCACTTACCCGGTCTAGGGCTGGGGCTGTGCTGTGGTCTTCTCCTCTCCTCGGGTGGGGGCAGCGGCTCCGGTGTCCGCTCCTCCCGCGTCTCCTCTCTGCTCTCCAAAGCACTAAGCATCCAATAGGATTTGGGGAACAGGTCTCACGGCCTGTCTCCTGATTGGCGGGGAGGAACGTTAGTGTGAAAATAGCGAAAATTAATTTGCTATAGTCACACAATTGGGTGGGATCGGGGCCCCGAGCCCACCCTTTTTTGAAGCCTATTAGAGCCCCTGGCTCTAATCAGGTACTTAAAAAACAAACACCCTTGCCATAGGAATTAATGCACCCGGCGTCCAGAAAGGGGCCAGACGCATGGATAGGGGGGCAGCGGCAGGGATAGGGGCGGCGCCCATGCGCCCTCAATGCATGTGCCGCCACTGCTTATGTAGAAAAGTTTCTATTGCACAACTCTTTGATTTAGTTTCACTTAATTTGCTTGCCTTTCCCTGACTTCGTGGCTGATCTCCCTAAACAGCCATCAAAATATCCAATGAGAGGGCCCTAACTGACCAATCACTTTTTGGACAGTGGTAGGCAGTTGGTCAAAGCTTATCCTTGAAGCCGGGTAAAGCCAAACCCTTGTAACTAGGTGAAACCAGGTATAAAGGGGTACAGAACAGGCTTTGCTAAAGTCACTTTCAACACTAAAGCATATCCCAGGGGAAACAAAAGATGTACATTTCCCCATGGTTTATCCCATTAAAGAACCTGCAAGAACAGGAAAATATCTCTTGATCTTCCAGAAATGCACTGAGCTCTGAAAGTGGAAGTAAACCCTCCTATCATTTTCAGGCAAGGAAGCTGCCATTTTGGCCTCTGTTTAATCTTCAACTGCCATGATGCTGCACATGTGATCAGTTATGACACCAGCCATTGGCTGGTTTGACAGTTTGGTTGAGAGCACAACCAATGTGACAGTTGGCATTCCCGGCATGCCGGGAATGTAACTGCTTTTTGAAACTGTTAAATCGATGGGTTTACTTCCGCTTGAAGTTCTGTTGTGGGCTGACAACATACAACTTTTTAGTGGCATGAGTGTTCCCAGCCCTCCCAGTGTCTAAACTACTCAGCCACTCCCACTCTCAGATCTCCATGACATACAGGCTTATCATTCTGTAGTGTGTGATAAGAATTAAGAGGGCTAATATGTCTTTTGAGATAACACGGAAGCGTGCACAGGACAAAGAACAACCCTAAATCATCAAACATATTGCAGCATTTTCTTGTGAAAAAAACCCATATTGCAGCATTAGCTTATGTTGCAGATATTGCAACTCATGTTTGTTGTACATCTTATGATGAGCAAATTCTGATCTCTGTGCTCTTTAAGTCTATGTAAAGCCAAGTTTCCCTTCACTTCCTGTAACCAGGGACACAGCAGGAAGAAAGAAGATTGTACCAGCAACAATGCAGCACACTGGGATGCAAAATGTTTTTATCCTTTATTAAAATAGCCAGCAGGAACAAGTTTCTTTCTGACACGTTTTGTGCTAGGCACAGTACTTTCCCGTAAGAAACATTTCAGAACATAACTTGTTCCTGCTGGCTATTTTAATAAAAGAAAAAATAATTTTGCATCTCAGTGTGCTGCCGTCCTGTTTCTGGTACAACTGCACGTGAAATATTTGACATAAGATAAAAGAGAGAATCTTTCCAAAGTGATGGGGATATTCAGTTGTCACCAGAACAAGTTTTGCCATTGAAAGATGTCTCCTCACTTTCTATTCCTTTAGGTACTCAAACATTTGGATTGTTTATCACTCCCTGAACCAGGCATAACGGTCACCAAGGACCATTATAGAGGATGAATCTATTCAGTGGGGACACAGACAGCATTAAAAAGACAGACAGGAGATATAATACTTCCACATTCCTTTTAGAACTAAAAAAAATGGTCTTACATACACTGTCATTCCTCTATGACAACAAAGGCATTTATACTATGTACTAAATAGCATTGGAATGGCTGCAGTAGTCTATTTAAGATGTAAAGTTTTTGCATTCATATGCATGTAGTCTAACATACATGAATGCCAAACAGAACTCTTCATTATCTGCCATAAAAATATCCTCCAGCTTCAAAAATAAAATAATATTCCATTACATATGTTTCAAAAACCCAAATTCCTTGGCATCCTTCCACCTTTAAAATGTGCATTTGGTAAAAATGGGAGTAGTAGATATCAGAAAGTGCATTCAAAGCAATCAGTAATCCAGCAGAGAAATAAATAAATCCAAAATTATAATTTGCAAATTAGCTTTAGAATACACTAATATAATACGTTATACATTAGGTAAGGACATCAAAATGGCAATGGTGTATATTTTTTAACCCTCTGTTGTGAACTTGAGGATGAATAGCTCCACACTGCCTGCAGCAACAGAGGTTAGAGAGTGCTTGTTTAACCACTTTCACCCCCTTCTTACCCAGGCCAATTTTCAGCTTTCAGCATTGTTGCATTTTAAATGACAATTGCACGGTCATGCAACAGTGTACCCATATGAAATGTTTATCATTTTTTTCACACAAATAGAGCTTTCTTTTGGTGGTATTTTATCATCACTGGGTTTTTTATTTTTTGCTAAATTAACGAAAAAGGCCAAAAAAAATAAAAAAAAACATGTTTTTCTTTGTTTCTGTCATAAAATTTTTCAAATAAATAATTTTTCTTCATAAATTTAATATAAATGTAAAACTATATTCTGCTACATTTATTTGGTGAAAATAACCCAAATTGGTGTTTATTATTTAGTCTGTCTATCTCATTTCTTGAGATCCAAAAATGGCAGGACAGTACAACTACCCTCCAAATGACAGTTTTGGAAAGTAGACAGTCTGAGGTATTAAGTAAGGAGTGTTGCGTGTTTTTTGAAGTTTTCTTTTTCGTACATCACGGGACACAGAGCGACTTAGTCATTACTAATGGGTTATATAGATACCTTCAGGTGCTGGCACTGGCAACTTCCAAAACCGGAAGTACCCTCCCCTATATAAGCCCCTCCCATCCGGGAGCACCTCAGTTTTTTTGCCAGTGTCTAAGGTGTTGGCCAAAGAGTAACATGTGTTTTCACTGGGCTTGCGTACAGGTTCTTTTACGGGCCTTACTAAGCTGTTCCGGATCCGACCAAAAAAGCTTCATAGCTAAACGGTCGGTACCCGGGCCTTGCAACAGACGAGCATGGTTTTGCCTGTAATGCCTCTCTTAGGAGGGCTGGACCCTGGGATCCAGAGCTCTGGTCATACCCACGACCAAGATGTTGTCTGTGCAGGGTGCTATACAGGTCCAGGGGAGTGGAATCCTTGGGAACCCGGTCCCTGAAGGTTTAAATACAATGCCTGCCGTGATAGGTGAAGTTTGGGCTTCTGTGGACCAAACAAAGTCCTGCGGCGGGGAACAGGTAAGTGGGGGCCCCCAGGAACTTGGTTCTATTGGGGGACCCCCAAGCCTAATTTGTCTTTCTGTCTGTTACCTAACGGTATTCCCGCTGATATCTGTGTATGCCTGTAACTACTGGAAAATGTAAAATTTTAATAGTAGTCAAGAAAAAAAAAAAAGGAGACCACGGTACCTGTGTTAAACCACTAGAGGCCGCTGTGGTCCATTTTTCTTGTCATGTGGATCTTTGGCTTTTTCAAGTC
Organism: Rana muscosa; assembly: GCA_029206835.1. Classification (NCBI taxonomy): domain Eukaryota; kingdom Metazoa; phylum Chordata; class Amphibia; order Anura; family Ranidae; genus Rana; species Rana muscosa. The sequence continues at coordinate 189,652,518 of CM055120.1, read as the reverse complement.
AAAAGATCCAGGCAGTTGGTAAGTTTCTCTGTGGGAATCCACTTCCTCTGCCCTGTTGCTGCGCTCATCCACCGCACAGGCCCTCCGGCAAAAAGGGCCCTGGCTCCTAGTCCCTGCTTGTTTTCAGAAAAGGCGCCAAAGGCGCACGGGCGCGCGCGCGGGCGCGTGCACGCGCCTCCTATGAAAGGAAAGGGGCGGGGCGGGTGGATGACGCTCGATGCGCGCCGCGGCGCTTCTGCGCATGTGCAGGCGTCCCAGCATGGATAAAAGACACAGTACAAGTGTCAGCTGAATGCAAGCAGAGCTAGCAACAAACGGTGGCACACAGAGGCGGTTGATGCAGGCATCCCCATAGAAAGACACTTTAGTGGACACCAGCTGGTATATAGCAGCAACTGTGTTAGACTATTACCAGTAAAATTGGTGTATGACGACGGGAATACCTCAGCTTTGTGCTTAAAGGATATGTCGTCCAGACGCTCCGGAAATAAGTCTTCCAGGAAGCCAAAGGGGTCTCCATCGGGCTCTGAGGATTTTGGGCATGCTTGTATTGCACCAATCTCCCCTGAAAATTCAGAGGTCAGTAGCCGTAGGAACCCCGCAGGAGTACCTGGTGCTGCGGCTGTCCCCAGTCCACCTGCTCCTGTATATATAACAGAGGAGGTTTTTTCCTCAACTCTGGGAGGATTGGAAGAGAGATTAACAGCATTGATCGCTGCTTCCCTGTCACAGGGAAAGCGCGTCCGATCTCCGTCTCCTCCTTCAGAGTGCCTGTTAGTGGAGGAACAGTCCCACACAGAGATCGACCTACCTGAAGGGGATCAGGATGAGGTTGATTCGGTTATAGAGGAATCAACAGTGGAAGAACCTTTCTCAGCATCTCAGGCTGAAAGATTATGGGTTCAGTCTCTGACTAACATGGTCCGATCAGCATTTAAAATGCCTCCGGCGGAACCATCAACCACTACTGTTTCCTCGCTGGGGTCGCTGAAAGCTCCCCAGACTGTCTGTTCCTTCCCAATCCACCCTTTATTGGAAGGGCTTATTTACCAGGATTGGGAGCATCCTGATAAAATATTTACTCCCCCCAAGAGATTTCCAGTGATCTATCCCATGGAGGATAAGTTCATAAAAAAATGGAGGGTCCCTACAGTGGACGCAGCCATCTCTTGTGTGAATAAATCACTGACATGTCCAGTAGATAATGTTCCAATGTTCAAAGACCCAATAGATAAAAAATTGGAGTCTTTACTAAAATCTGCTTTCTCTACAGCAAGCATGGTGACACAACCTGCAGTAGCAGCGATTGGAGTCTGCCAAGCAGTGAAAGATCAGTTGAAACAAGTCTTAAGGGACTTACCAGATCAGCAGGCTCTTGCCCTAGCTGACCTACCTAGAGCCTTGTGTTTTGCGGTGGACGCCATAAAGGATACAATCCAACAGGCCTCCCGCTTTACGCTGTCTGTAGTACATATGCGTAGGCTTCTATGGCTCAAAAACTGGTCTGCTGAAGCTCCCTGTAAGAAATTGCTGATTAGCTTCCCATTTCATGGAGAACGCTTATTTGGAGAAGATCTGGACAAGTATATCCAGAAAATTTCTGCCGGTAAAAGTACACTCTTGCCGGTTAAGAACAAGGGTAGAAGTCCTTCTTTTAAGAGGCCTACTTCTCCAGTCCCTGGCACATCGGGTGTGAAACAGTTCCGACGGCCTCCGCGGTCAAATCCAGGGGGCAGAAATCAGGGACAATCACAGGGTAACAAGAAACCCTGGGTCAAGAGAGGTACAAAACCTCCCCCCAAGTCATGAAGGGTTGCCCCCACTCAATCGGGTGGGGGGAAGACTTCAGTTGTTCACAGAGACCTGGCGGGACACCATCAGAGACAGATGGGTGATCTCCGCAGTAAGTCTGGGATACAGGCTGGAGTTAAAAGACATTCCTCCTGCCCATTTTATGAGGTCAAACGTGCCAAGCGATCCCCAGAAGAGAGGATCCCTCCTTCTGGCACTAGAACAACTATTGCTCCAAGGTGTAATCATGAAGGTTCCCTTGGAAGAAAGCGGGTTCGGGTTTTACTCGAACCTTTTCACAGTCCCCAAACCAAATGGGGACGTGAGGCCCATATTAAATCTAAAAGGGCTAAACAAGTTCCTACATATCAGGACTTTTCGGATGGAGTCGATCCGATCGGTGGCCACCGCCCTACAAGGGCAGGAATGGTTAGCCTCGATCGACATAAAGGATGCTTATCTGCATATTCCCATCTTTCCGGCCCACCAGAAATTTCTACGCTTTGTAGTAGAAGGGCGCCATTTTCAGTTCAGAGCCTTACCTTTCGGTCTGGCCACAGCACCACGAGTGTTCACAAAAATTCTGGCCCCACTATTGGCCAATCTAAGAACACGGGGTGTAACGATAATGGCATATTTAGACGACCTGCTACTAATAGACCACTCAGTGGAAAAACTGGAAGTAGCTATTCACGAGACAATCAAGTATCTGGAATATCACGGTTGGATTATCAACCGAGACAAGTCAGCTCTAAGACCAGTCAAAAGTCTGGAATACTTGGGGCTAAGGCTGGATTCAAATCAGAGAAAGATTTTCTTACCTCCAGAGAAGGTGTCGTCTTTGAAAGATTTGACCCACTTAGTGGGTACAAAAAGAAAACCATCCATACGCCTGTGCATGAGGCTGCTGGGAAAAATGGTGGCTTCATTCGAAGCAGTACCCTATGGTCAATTCCATTCAAGGAACTTGCAGAGGGCCATACTGTCAGCCTGGAACAAAAAAGTTCAGGCTTTAGACTTACCAATGTCCCTGTCCCCTTCCGTTCGCAAGAGCCTCCATTGGTGGTTGGTGCCCCAGAATCTGGAAAAAGGGAAAGCCTTCAGTCCGGTTTCTTGGAAGGTGGTTACTACAGATGCCAGCCTCATAGGCTGGGGGGCAGTACTGGAGCAATGGTCTCTCCAGGGCAAGTGGTCAGAAGCAGAGAAGGCCCTGCCCATCAATCTCTTAGAGATACGAGCAGCCCGGTATGCCCTAGTAGCATGGACATCCAAACTCCAAGGGTCCCCTGTCAGAATTCAATCAGACAATGCCACAGCAGTGGCATATATCAATCACCAGGGTGGCACCAGGAGTCGTGCAGCCCAGAGGGAAGCAAATTGCATCCTGGAATGGGCAGAAAGATATGTCCCAGCCATATCCGCGGTTTTCATCCCAGGAGTGGAAAATTGGAGAGCGGACTTTTTAAGTCGCCAGCAATTATGCCCGGGGGAATGGTCTCTTCACCCCGAGGTTTTCCAGGCAATATGCCAGCGGTGGGGAACACCGGATGTAGATCTGCTAGCATCCAGATTCAACGCAAAGGTGGACAGATTTGTGTCTCGCACAAGGGATCCCCTAGCTTGCGGCTCGGATGCCCTAGTGTTCCCTTGGGATCAGTTCAAGCTGATATATGCATTCCCACCGCCACAATTGTTACCGCGATTAATCCGCAGAATCCGGGTAGAAAAGAAACCGGTGATTCTGGTGGCTCCAGCGTGGCCCCGAAGGGCATGGTACGCGGAGATTGTAAAAATGTCAGTGGGGAGTCCTTGGACCCTCCCACATCATCCGGACCTGCTTTCGCAAGGACCGATATACCACCCTTCCTTACCAGCCCTAGGTTTGACGGCCTGGCTATTGAAGCCCACATTCTAAAAAAGAGAGGTCTCTCTAATCCTGTGGTATCTACCATGATCAATGCCAGGAAGCCGGTATCCAGGCAGATCTATTATAGGATCTGGAAGGCGTACATCGCATGGTGTGAGGCCAAGAAATGGCATCCACGTAAGTACGTAATAGGTAGGATTCTGGACTTCCTACAGTGGGCTGTGGATAGGAAGCTTGCCTTGAGTACTATCAAGGGTCAGATTTTGGCCTTGTCAATATTTTTTCAAAGGCCCTTGGCTTCGCATTCACTAGTCAAAGCTTTCATACAAGGAGTGATGCGTATTAGCCCTCCGGTTAGCATTCCCATATGTCCATGGGACTTAAACCTGGTTCTGTCGGTTCTACAGAAACAACCATTTGAACCATTGCAGCACATTTCCTTGGTTCTTCTCACCAGGAAATTGATTTTCTTAGTAGCCATTTGTTCGGCTAAAAGAGTATCGGAATTAGCCGCCTTGTCCTGTAAGGAGCCATATCTGGTTGTCCATAAGGACAGAGTAGTATTACGTCCTCATCCAGCCTTTCTTCCTAAGGTGGTATCGAGGTTTCATTTGAACCAAGATGTGGTTCTTCCTTCCTTTTTCCCCAAACCTAGTTCGGTAGAGGAAAAGTTATTGCATTCTTTGGATGTAGTAAGAGCAGTTAAAGCTTATCTAAAAGCCACTGCTCAGATTCGTAGAACGGATACTTTGTTTGTTCTGCCGGAAGGCCCCAGAAAGGGTCAGGCAGCATCAAAATCTACTTTAGCCAAGTGGATTCGACAGGTCATAATACAAGCCTATGGCTTGAGAAGGAGACCGCCTCCGTTCAAAGTTAGGGCGCACTCCACAAGAGCAGTTGGAACTTCATGGGCAGTGCATCACCAGGCCTCCCTGGCTCAAGTCTGTAAGGCCGCAACATGGTCTTCAGTACAAACGTTTACTAGATTCTACCAGGTAGACGTTAGAAATCAGGAGGATGTCGCCTTTGGGCGCAGTGTGTTGCAGGCCGCAAAAGATCCTCATGCCTGATGGCGTCCAGCTTATGTATAGTGTATCCCTCCCCTCATTTGGCATTGCTTTGGGACGTCCCATTAGTAATGACTAAGTCGCTCTGTGTCCCGTGATGTACGAAAAAGAAAAAGAGATTTTTATAACAGCTTACCTGTAAAATCCTTTTCTTGGAGTACATCACGGGACACAGAGCTCCCACCCCTCTTTTTGGGACACTTATTGCTTTGCTACAAAACTGAGGTGCTCCCGGATGGGAGGGGCTTATATAGGGGAGGGTACTTCCGGTTTTGGAAGTTGCCAGTGCCAGCACCTGAAGGTATCTATATAACCCATTAGTAATGACTAAGTCGCTCTGTGTCCCGTGATGTACTCCAAGAAAAGGATTTTACAGGTAAGCTGTTATAAAAATCCCTTTTTTTTTCAATATTTTTATTTTCCTTATTTTTTTTTATTTGTTTTACATTTGTTTTTTACATAATGTGACCAGAGCAATACAGTGTTACCATAGTAACACTGTACCACTTTGGGGAGTTGATCAGGATTATTTTTTTTTACACACTATGTTGGCTTATAGCAGTCAATTTTACTGCTATAAGCAAATATTTTTACTGAATGACAGTGTGTAGACACTGTCTATTGTTCAGATTATCTGTGATTGGGCACAGCTAATCACATGGTAGAAATGGGCTGGGATTGGCCCTGTCTGTACCATGTGATCGTTGTGACCAATCACAGCTAGCAACACAATTGTGTATAATGAATGGCATGAAAGGAAGCCATTCATTTTTTACAACTTTCATGTGATCTGCTGTTATTGGTAACAGAGATCACATGGTACCAGCAGCAGCCCCATACACTGATCAGTCATCCTCTGTGTCCAGTGGACACAACGTCCTCCCAGAACAATAGGGCTCCCGCCCACTCGTCATTTTACAATGATGTGGAGGGTAAGCAATTAAACACACTTTTCAGATATTTTTTTAAGTATATTTCAATTATTTAATGTTTTTAGCTTGGCCACAAGTTTAGTTAAAGTTATGTGTACTGCTTTGTCTTGGCAGTCAGAGCATACATTCTCTCTACTACGACAAAAAGTAGAGGCACTGTGCACTACAGGGCAAGACAATTTAATGATTTCCAATATTTTCATGCGTGATTGGCATTGGGCTAAAGCAGTGGTTCTCAACCTGGGGGTTGGGACCCCCCGGGGGTCGAATGATGATTTGCCAGGAGTCACCGAATCCTCGGCTGTTCCTGAAGCCTGCACCGCTCTCCCAGCCTTTTTGCGGCCACCCAGCTTGGCTGTTCCTGGAGCTCGTGGCCACCCACTCAGCCTCTTCGCATCCACCCATTTAGTTCACGGCATGGCTGGGGGGCAGAGACTAGAGGTCAGCTGACTGCTGAGGAATGTGAAGTAGGAGGGGCTGAAAGAGAACCTATCTCCTGATTTTGACATAGGTGTCACTGCTACGAGACACCACAAAGTCGGAGACACAGTAAAGCCGGAGACTCAGTGAGAAACACTACCTGTGATTATAGTTGCCATTAAAAGTCCCCACTACAGTTCTCAGATCAGCAGATGACCTTGATCAAGAGCACCTAAGTTGGCTGATCAGAACTCCCCCCTGGACTGCCACTCATCCCACCCCCCACCAACACTGCCACTCATCCCATTCCCCCCACCAAGGAGTAAGAGAAGGAATCAAAATAGAGAATACATGGAAGGGAGAGGAAAAGAGGGGGAGGAACAAAGAAAAAGAGAGAGAGAAAGAATAAGAGAAAGAACAAGAAAGACGCAAAGAGAGAGGGGTGGGGGAAAAAAACAAGAAATTAGGATAGAGAGAGATAAAAGGGAAAGAAAGGAGAACAAAGAGAAAGATTGGTACATCCTAAAATGTTCCATAAGGAGTTTTAAAGTGGTTGTAAACCCACTTACACAACATGCACCTACAGGTAAGCCTAGATTAAGGCTTACCTGTAGGTGCATGAAATATCTCCTTAACCTACACGGTTAAGGAGATATTTGCTTTTAAAAATGGCGCCGCTAACGTCACACACATGCGCAGTAGCGGGCCGGCATAGTAGCCGGATTTCTGAATGGATTTAGCCAGACCGAGCGCGCATGCGTGTGACGTCATCGCCGCTCCGGGGCCAATCACAGCGCCGGAGCGGCGATACACGGAAGGGACATCGAGGCAAGATGGCGGTGGCGGTGGAGGTGTCCGAGCACCGATACGGGGGCTTCGATCTAAGGTAAGTAATTCATAATGAGCTAGTATGCTAGTCATACTAGCTCATTATGCCTTTGTCTTGCAGGTTTTTTTTTTTGGGGGTTTACAACCACTTTAATACTGTACGAGTGGAAGGGACTCAGGGAGCCCTAAATGTCCGTGGATTAGGGGCACAAATTACTTGTCTTGCCTTGGGTGCTGACGACCCATGCAACAAAAATAATTTTACTGTTAGGGGTACCCACAACTTGGGAAATTTTATCAAGGGGTCACGGCATTAGAGGGTTGAGAACCACTGGACTAAAGGAATGGTAGCAAGTATAATGATCTTTAAGCTGCATAGAGAAAAAAAATTCTGTATTGGGAATGGAGAGTCATTGAACACTACAGCATTTGACCTTCCAGTTAGATTGAAAGTTGGTTCCATGTCTGCTTAAAATTTTAATAGACATCTTGTTAGTGAATCTTGTCAATGTTAACAACTTAAGTTTTGCCACCACAATTCTATAAAAAAACGCTGGGCAAAAGTTTTTCAAGGTTTTTACGGTGTAGAATTTGTGTTAAATGCCGTTTTGCATTTGAAATCAATTTCAATCTATAATTTTTTTGGTTTTGAGCTTACATTTTGTAACAAATTTGAATACATATTCTTTTATTCTATAGGTTTTAATTTGTAGGAAAAAAAGTTAAACATTTAAAAAATATATATTTAACCTCCCTGGTGGTATGATTCTGTCTGATTTTAGGTGCTGAAAGCGGTACAATTATTTTGCATGGAAATTTGGCGTTTTATATTGTAGGCCTGTAATTCTTAGGAATAACTCACTTAAATCTGTCCAAACCAGAGTCTAGTAGACATTCCGGGTATGATAAAGTTTGAAACACAAAATCATAAATTATATTATAATAAATAACTATAAATAATTATAACAAATAATAATATAAAAAGAATTAAAATTATTCAATAATGTAATCAAATCAAAAACACTGAAATTTGCTCAGTTGCAGAATTGTCGCTGTCATTAGATTCAGTGTTTGATGACGAATTTCCCCACAAATCGCTATCGCTCAATTCTGCGAGTGATTCTAAATTATTATCGCTGTTTTCTAGCTGGTCTAAAACCACTTTTGACATAAAGGGACACTTTTTGGTTGCTATGGACAATCTCTTCAATGGAAATGCAGCAGAAATGCATGAAAAATGCCTTTTAAAAAATGCAAATCGCACTTTTAATAAGTCTGAGTAAATCACATAATTTTGATTTTTCCATAGCAAAGCAAAATGTTAAAGCCCAAAATCAAAATCGACATTTTATCTAGGAGAGACTTTTTTGTCTCTTAATGTTACATAGCAATGAGCACAGTTGAAAGTAGAAATGTGGGTAATATACTGAAGGAGTAGAAATTGTGCACCTGGTCAATGTTTACTTTTCAAAGAATGCTGTATGTTCACCATTACCCTGCTCTGGGCATATATACAGTATGCCCAGAGTGTTTCCACCCCAGGTGATGACTTCTTAGGGCTTGCCTCAGACCATACAATGTTCAAATTCAGAGCCTCAAACTGCACATTCTGACATTTTTTTATCCCTAAGGGCTTAAATAAGATGCATGTAAGAATAAATTGCTGAGCTTGTGCGATTTGTACTTTAATCAGTAAAGGTAAGTGGGATAGTGCCAGTTGTGCTGTTGACATTCTTGTGTGGATATATTCACTTTGCAAAGTAAATGTTAGTAAGTAAGGTGAAGCATGTTCACTTTGACAACCCAATCATATGCAAGGGAAATTCAAAAAAGGAAAAACAGAATTTATGCTAGCACATGATTGGTTAATTAAAGTGAATATAGCTTTATCCTATTTACTAAGGTCAGTGAACATTTACTTTGCAAATTGCACAGTATCAATTTCTATCACTAAAGCAACACCATTGAGTTGGGGAGTTTGGTTTAAGCAGACAGAAATTGTTGAAACATTTCTGTTTGCGATGATTTACAACTAAAAAATGCTGAATAAGAGTGCCCATGTTGGCATGAAGGTTTGGCACGCACAGCATTGCAAATGTCATTAAGCCTGGCAATACATTATATAACATTCTTGTACAATTTTCCTTTAGATCTACCAAAACCATACAACATGAGGTCAAACCTAAATACTTTCAATTTTTATGCAATCAGGCAGGTCCTAGGGGACCCTGGGAGTGGGTACCCGAATCCGGAGGGCGTAATGGACCGGTGGGAGATACTTGCTTGAAGACCTGGTGCAGCATATTGCCGGTGACAGGTGAGCCTTCCATCGGAGACCGCCTGGAAGGAAATCCCCCTTCGCTCGGAGACCGCAACCCACTTTCAGGAAGGAAAATGGAGAGTTCATTGTGCCTGGGCCTACTCGCATCCACACACCCCTTGTCTGTTCTGTTTGTTGAGGGAGTCCAACTGTCTGTGCATTACTCTGTTATTGGAAGAATAAAGGAGAGTTGGACTTTAGTGGTGTGGGGCTCATTTACTGGCAGACACTGTTCGAGAAAACCAGGAGGAGGTCTCCGGATGCAGAACACCGACCCGAAGGTAAAAGAGGATTGTCTCTCACTGCACATACTCTGCAGGGGGACTTGGCGTGGTGACCCCGCACTTTCTCCTTCAGAGTACCCCTAGACGAGCGCCAGAGCAAGAAGAGTAGAGAGGAGAGGATGGAGGCCGCTACATAAAGTTCTGAGGGACAGTAGATCAGATCAATTCTCAAAGAAACTGGAGAATATAGACAAATACTATGTGCCTCAAATTATAAGAGGGACAGAGAGGTAGGTGAGGGAAAAACCTGAAAAGTGTTTTTTTGGTGGGAATAGAACCCACTCCACCTCCCTTCCATCCACTGGGTCTGGGAGAGTGAGTCCAGAGAAGTCCGCCATGGGAGAGGGAAACAGAAGAAGCAGAGCCGGATTCACAAAGCCACGTTTCGGTAACAGCAAGTAGAATAAAGGAGTTAGTGATTAAGAGAACATGGACAAAGGTGAGTTTGTTACAGGGTGGGCATTCCAAAGTGTGCAAGAGAAGGGGAGTTGGATCAGGTTCCACTCACTTCTGCTTCAACAGATCACTTACATTTGCAGCAATCTGTTTTGGGGAGGGAGGCATGGCAGGGTTGGTACTGCTTAAACATGGTAATTGAGGCTTACAGGAAATTCTGATTATGTCAGACAAAACATCATTATCAGGACTCCCATGTGAAAAAAATAAAATAAAAATGAAGAAGAATATCGCTTACTTTTCATTACAGAAAGCTCTAGGGTATTACAAAAATATTGGACCTTGTCTGCCATAGCCAGCATGCCAGTGCTGCTGAGGCCTACAGGCTTGGAAGGAAGTGGTTAAAGAGTTAAACAGTCTAGAAAAGACACTTGAATGTGGCCAATACAGCACATCGAGCTTCAACGGGAAATGTGTCACTTTCACAGTTGTCTACTGCTGTGACCAAGATACGTGTATTTTGTTAATTGGGGATAACACACAGTACCACTTTAAAGCTAAATTAAACTGTACCACAAACTGAAAATACTATTTAATTTATTTTTAATATTAAAAGTAAACTCACCCATATAGGCATGTCTCCAAGCTTAATATTGTTGAGAAATCACTTTGAACCCCCCCCCCCCCCCCCCCCAGCATTTCTAGCCATAGTCATCTTCAGTAGGGCAAATGATTCATCTAGCATTTACATCCTGGAATCCATCTGTCTCAGGCACACAGACAGGAGGGTATGCTTAGCTAAGTAAACCCCTCCTCCCCTCCTCCAGATGAAAAAAAAAATCCCATGACTCCTGGGATGTATGACATCATTTTGGCCTAGGGCAGAAACCAGGAAGCAACAGAGGAATTGTAAAAAAAATAAAAAAATAAGCGGAAATATAATATACCTTCCTATATACTGTATTTACTAATGCTAGCAGCATAAGTATTAACAATAGGTAATGTTGATTGAGAGAGTTTAGTTCCGACTCACAAAAAGGCATGTAGCCAGCAGAAAAGAAAATGCTCTTACATTCTATATATATATATATATATATATATATATACTGTATTATATCAGAAAGGCTTCAGTACCTAACAGAAAACACCAATTATCTTTCATTTTTCTGAATGCTCCAAACAGATAAGAGATACAATGTGATTTGTATCACATGCTATTGCTCTTTGTAGTTTATTTCTGTGTTGAGGCAAATTTCTTAGATCGCATGGGGACTGCAGTTGCAAGATCTCCTATAGTTTCTGGCCACGTGTCCTGCTCTCCTTGTAGTATTTCCACGCCCTGTTTTGAATTTTTATATAATGTCAGATAAATTAAAAATCCAATTGACAAAATGGAGCTTCCTTGTATTTACTGTATCATTTGTGGAGTCTCTAAAACGCAAACGTGAAACTGACCTTTCAAGGCATGCATAGAAATGATTATTTTATGACTGATGTCAGGGTCACTGAACAAGCTAAGCATAAGGAGCAACACAATAGTTATTTTTAATTTTTTTAATCACAAAGGTGCACATAAATCCAATCACTAAAATAAACTGTAATATGTCAATGTCATTTTAATAATGAAAAAAAAAAAAATATGCAGTTTTCATTCTAATAATAAATGGTAGCCATGCCATTAAGGTTCATTTTTGGAAATTTTGGGACAGGGTGACAATAATCTGCCTTTTGTCTTGTCATTCTGTGACAAGGGCTTCTAAAGGATACTACAATTCATCACATATTATGCAGGTATGGCCCGTTATTGACACCATCACAAAAACTGTCCTGAGAAACGCCATGCAGCCATCTCTGGAGGAAATGAATGTAAGCGAGGATCAGAAGCACTGAGATGCAGCAAAGGTTAAAAAAAAAGATAAAAATATATTTTATTATTAAAAAAGCAATTGTTTATGATATACTGTGGAAACTAAATGTATTTACTTAGGGTTTGCATCTACTTAGTATTCCACTCAGCAACACCAATATTTAAAATAGCCAAATAAGCTTTTTAAAAATACAATACAGATAATGGTGTCCATTTCCCCAGAATGCCAGGTTTTTAGGGATAAATGTCAACTTTAGCTTCTATGGTTTGCCTCTTCTCTTATTGACTCCCATGATAAGTGAAGGTTACCCTGTTCTGATCTTGCAGGATCTGTGCTGTCAGTCATTGTGATTTACAGTCTACTCACTCGACTGTGTTTCCCTGCAGTAACCTGCCCCAGCTCACCGCAGGGGATCTGCAGCTCAAGTCCAACATCAGATCACTGCACAGAAATGCCATGCATTATTAGGAACAATTCTCTGCTGCATGCGTTCCAATGGGTTTTTCGTGTGTTGCTAAGCCAGGAAAACATAATTAGAAGGATAATTCTTTTTTTTTTCTATTATTACCAGCATCCCTGATGTAAAAAACATGTATGTTATAGCATACAGGGTGCATTAAAACTGATATAGTATTGAATGTTAAGATGAAGTTTAAGTTGTTTTCCAGTTTGTCCCTCTCTCCTTCATCAACATGCTGATAAACTTTTTAATAATCCTATTTTTCACCCACTGATGTCATTACTGGGTTTCTTTTCTTCCCTATGAAATGTAGACAGATCATGTCTGGTGCAAGGGACTAACAGGGGGCTGTACATAGATTCCTGAAAACATCATAGAACCCTGCCTTATTACTCCTTTACAGAGCCCTTAGCCCTGATGCAAGTAAAGGGCTGGCTCAAGAGAGGAGTTATGCAAATATAAAAATGTCTTGATGGGTGGATATCAGAGGTGAGGTGGAGGAGTGTGCCCAGGCAGTCTGCATTTGCATTGACGGGACATGTCTATGGTTACACAAGTACAGAACATCAGAACGTTGGCAATTGAAAAGCCACTTAAGGAGTCGTCTGGGAGGCATTGGAGTAATGTTTGCGAAGGTAACAGTTATATATGCTGGAAGATTTATGCAGTCATATATCCGGCATTTTCTCCCTATAAGTATAATTTAGCCTATGCAATGTGCTCCATGATTTACCAGTAAAAACAGGACCTATAAGAGCATAACTAGTGGTAAATTGATAGTGTAGGTGTTTATTAGGGATTAAGTTGGGATCCTTGGTTTTGGTCTTCCTCCTGTGTTAGTCTGCTGCCAAAAGGGGAGAGATGTGACGGGAGCCACTTTGGGCGGGGGGGGGGGGGGGGGGGGGGCGGTGGAACCCAGAATCCCTTGGAGAGGTTGGGAAACCCTTGCTTCAGCTCCCCATGCACCTCTTATGTCTAAGTTACCCTGTGTCTATTAGGGGCACAGGGTGACCAAGAAAATGTGGCTTGGATTACTTAAAATGAAAAAGTAATATTTATCCACCATATCTCCCAGGAAATATACAAAGACTATTCCTGGTTTATTTGATTCTGAACTATACATGTTAATTGAAAGAGCTGATCACATTGGACTCTGTACAATGTAGGAGACGGTCCGTCTGCTACAAGGGGCTCCTGCTATTATGTGAAGGTGTCCTGTATTTATGTTTCTGATAATGTGTGTTGCAGTGGCGGCTGGTGCTCAAAATTTTTGGGGGGGCGCAAACAAACTGAAAAGAAAAAAAATCAATTGCAGCCACTGTGCCCATTAAACGCAGCCACTGTGCCCAAACGCCACCAGTTTGCCCCCTCAAATACAGCCAGTTTGTTTCCATATACAGCCAGTTTGTTTCCATATACAGCCAGTTTGTTTCCATATACAGCCAGTTTGTTTCCATATACAGCCAGTTTGTTTCCATATACAGCCAGTTTGTTTCCATATACAGCCAGTGTGCTCCCATATACAGCCAGTGTGCTCCCATATACAGCCAGTGTGCTCCCATATATAGCCAGTGTGCCCCCATATACAGCCAGTGTGCCCCCATATATATAGCCAGTGTGCCCCCATATACAGCCAGTTCCCCCCATATTCAGCCAGTTTGTCCCCCATATACAGCCAGTTCCCCCCAAATGCAGCCAGTTTGTCCCCCATATACAGCCAGTTCCCCCCAAATGCAGCCAGTTTGTCCCCCATATACAGCCAGTTCCCCCCAAATGCAGCCAGCGTGTCCCCCATATACAGCCAGTTCCCCCCATATTCAGCCAGTTTGTCCCCCATATATAGCCAGTTCCCCCCATATTCAGCCAGCGTGTCCCCCATATACAGTCAGTTCCCCCCATATTCAGCCAGTTTGTCCCCCAAATGCAGCCAGTCCCCCCCCCCAGCCCTGCACTTACCTTCCTCGGTCCGCGCCGTCCTCGATGTGTTCTCCCGCCCTCGATGTCGCTTCAGCCAATCAGGTTACTGGTAACCAGATCCGGTGAACTTGATTGGCTGAAACCTCCACACAGTCTTCTCCAAGGAACGCACCCCCGTGCGTACCTGGGAGGAGTTTTTGGAAGCCGAATACAGCGTGAGAGCTGTATTCGGAAAGCCTATCAGAGCCGCTGGCTCTGATAGGCACTTCCAAGTTACACCCACCGCCGGCCGCCGCTCGAATTCATATGGTTCACCAGGAGGCCGGCCATATGAATAGTGGGCAGCGCGGCAGCGGTGACAATACACAGATTCATGCAATGCATGAATCTGTGTATTGTCTTTCAGTGGCGGTGCGGAAGCAAGAGGGGGCGGCGCTCCGGCGCCCTCTATGGATGCACCGCCACTGGTGTGTTGTGTCTTCTAAGCTAAAAGACATTAAGTCTGCCCTGAAAGATCATACCTCTGAGTCACCTAGGCTGTTTAAATGATTAGTTAATTAGCTATGGTAATTCTGTTTCTGGTTACAGTTTGCTAGGGTAAAATGATCAGAAGCCACCTGCACTTCTGGAAATGGGAACACGTGATGACATCAGCACATTGCTCCACCCTACGCTTTTTGTCAGAGGTGACATCGCCCGGAGCACAGGCACAATGCTGCGCATATTAATGCATACTGTGTGACCAAGCCTCACTCTGAGCTGCAGGCTGGCCATTCTAGACAGCAACCAAGCCTCAATCCCAATCTCAGCCACTTAAGACTGGGAAGCGACTGTATGAAAAATTGACCAATCCTCAATATAAACAACACCTGATCATAGTCATTGCACATCTTATAACTAAAAATTTTAAAATTTAAGCTCAGGTACACCAGACTGAGCGGTTAAATAGAATAAAGGGTCCAAAGACCCATTAACCATATTGGTGTCACCACAAAAGGCAGTGTAATTAAATTAACAGTTAAATACCTAAAAAAATAATTTGGAAGTTAGATTTAAATGACCATGTGGGGCCATAAGATTGTTACAGTGGTGAAAATAATTATTTGATCGCCTACATATTTTGTAATTTTGCCCACTTACAAAGAATTGAAGGTTCTATAATGGTTATTAATAGGTGTATTTTAAATGATAGAGACAGAATATCAACCAAAACACATGTTACAAATGTTATAAATTGAGTTGCAGTTCATTGAGTAAAATAAGTATTTGATCTCCTACCAACCAGCAATAATTCTGGCTTTTACAGACTGGCTACAGTATGGCGCATGTGGTAAACAGATTAGTCCTATAAATTTATGAAGATGCGCCTAACAACAACTCATTATGTGTATAAAAGACACCTGTCCGCAGAATCTCTTTCTTCCATTCAAACCTCACCATTATGGGCAAGGCCAAAGAGCTGTCAAAGGACGTCAGGGACAAGTTTGTAGACCTGCAAACGGCTGGAATGGGTTACAAGACCATCAGCAAGAAGCTTGGTGAGAAGGAGACAACTGTTGGAGCGATTATTTGCAAATGGAATAAATATAAAATAACCATCAGTCGCCATCGGTCCTGAGCTCCATGCAAGATTTTGTCTCATGGGGTAAGGATGATTATGAGAAAAGTGAGGGATCAGCCGAGAACTACATGGGAGGAGCTTGTGAATGATCTCAAGGCAGTTGGGACCACAGTCACCAAACAAACCATTGGTAGCACAATACGCCACCATGGATTGAAATCCTGCAGCGCCCGCAAGGCCCCCCCTCTAAGAAGGTGCATGTACAAGCCCGTTTGAAGTTTGCCAATGAACATCTAAATCATAGGTGCTCCAGCTGTTGCAGAACTACAAGTCCCATGAGGCATTTCAAGCCGCTGACAGTTACAAGCATGAGTCACAAAGGCAGAGGCATGTTTAGACTTGTAGTTCCACAACAGATGGAGGGCCATAGGTTGAGAACCCATGATCTAAATGATTCAGAGAAGGATTGGAAGAAAGTGCTGTAGTCAGATGAGACCAAAATTTAGCTCTTTGGCATTAACTTGACTCGCTGTGTTTGTAGGAAGAAAAATGCTGACTATGACCCTAAGAACACCATGAAAACATTATGCTTTGGGGCTGTTTCTTTGCTAAAGGTACAGGCCAACTTTGCCACATTGAGGGGCCAATGGACTGGGGGCATGTATTGTAAAATCCTGGATGAGAACCTTGTTCCCTCAGCCAGAACACTGAAGATGGGTCGTGGATGGATCTTCCAGCATGACAATGACCCAAAACATACCACCAAGGCAACAAAGGTGTGGCTCAAGAAGAAGCACATTAAGTTCATGGAGTGGCCTAGCCAGTCTCCAGGCCTTAATCCTGTAGAAAATTTATGGATGGTGCTGAAACTTTGAGTTGCCAAGCGACAGCCAAGAAACCTTAAAGTGATTGTAAAGGCTTGTTTAAAAAAATAAAAATAAATAACAAACATGTTATACTTACCTCCTCTGTGCAGTTGGTTTCCCTCCCTCCTTTGAGTGTCCCTCAACCAGCAGCTTGCTACAGGAGTCACCCAAGCTGAGTCAGAGCTCTGTGTATCTATTCAGACATGGAGCCCCGACCAGGCCCCGCCCCCTCTCTACCCCGATTGGCTGGCTGACTTTAAATGACAGCCGCGGGAGCCAATAGCGCCGTTGCTCTGTCTCAGCCAATCAGAAGGAGTGTACTGGATGGCTGAGGGGATCGTGGACATCGCTGGAAAAGAAGGGTCTCGGGTAGGTAATTGGGGGGTGCGGGGGAGGCTGCTATACACAGTAGGTTTTTTATCTTAATTCAGAGAATGCATTAAGATAACAAACTTTCTGCCTTTACAACTTCTTTAAGGATTTAGAGAAGATCTGTAAAGAAGAGTGGACTAAAATCCCCCCTAAAATGTGTGCAAACCTGGTAACCAACTACAAGAAGCGTCTTACCTCTGTGCTTGCCAACAAGGGTTTCTCCACCAAGTACTAAGTTATGTTTTTCTTGGGGATCAAATATTTATTTTACTCACTGAACTGCAACTTAATTCATAACATTTGTTTTGTGTGTTTTTTCTGGATTTTTTGTTAATATTCTGTCTCTATCATTTAAGATACACCTATGATAAAAATTATAGACCCTCCATTTTTTGTAACTGGGCATACTTACAAAATCTGCAGGGGATAAAATAATTATTTTCCTCACTGTGTAAGGCCATCTAGTGGACAAAACTTGATATGACAAATTACTACTAAAATCAATATTAGCCATAAAAAAAATGAATAAAACAAGCTAAATAATAAATTAAAATTTTAGGTTTGAAAAGGGGGTGATAACTCCCCTTTAAACCATAATTGCAACTCAGAGCGAGGATCAACCACACTAAATTATTTCCAAAATTCTAAAAAATAAATTAAAAAAATATATAAAAATATATAAATTTTACAAAACACAACCTTATAAACCATAATTTTCTCAAACCTTATAAACCTTATGGTATACCGTGCATCCGGAAAGTATTCCACAGTTGTTCCACATTTTGTTATGTTACAGCCTAAATGGATTAAATTAATTATTTTCCTCAAAATTCTACAAACAATACCCCATAATGACAATGTGAAAGACGTTTATTTGAAATCTTTGCAAATTTATATGTAGCGGGTGGTTACATTTAGGGGAAGTATCTGAGTGGTAACAAGGCTCAGGTACGCTAATTGTTAGGGTTGTGGGCCATTTTTGTCGTGGAGGATATCAATGGTGTCTAGTTCCCTGCGGCCTATAGGTGGCGCTGTCGCCATAGGCCGGGGTTGAACCACCATTGGAGGGCTGTGCCTTTTTGTGTCCCCTCGCGGCAGTAGTACGCGGGGCAGGGAACATGCCATGCTTGCCGGGAGAGGGTATAAAAGGGGCAGACATCTTCTGGTCGAGGTCCGAGCCCCAGGCACCTTCAGCCTGGGGGCTGCTGTTCGTGACATCCAGGTGCCCTTGGCCTGGGTGTGTGTGAGGATGGTCTCCGGGTGCTCCTAGGCCCAGAAACTGAACTACTGTTCCATCCCCAGACACCTTAGGTCTGGGGGTAAGGTACTTTTGAGAAGGCCAGGGACCCAGAGACCTTCGGCTGGGTTCCGCGAGGGATCGAGGGCTCCCAGGGATCCAACTTGCGTGGGGACCCGTTTCCAGGACGAGGAGGCCAGGGAGGTGACCCTTTCTGAAGACCCAGCGCAGAGTCGTGGTGACAGAAGGGGCCTCTGGTAACTCTCCGGAGGGATGGTTTCTCCCTACAGAGGCCTAACTATTCAAGGAAGGAAACGTGCATGTTCTGTAGGTCATAGTGGCAGTGACTCTACGCACACCAGGTCAGTGGCAGTGACTACAACTATTCATCAAGTCAGTGGCAGTGACTGTGCACCAAGCTGCTCGTGCTAATCAGAACAGTGCTCCCCTAATCAACGCTGAGTTTGTGCCTGGACCTCTTCCCACCTTATCTGAACTGTTCTTGTCCAACCTGTCTGCTTTCACAGAGACTGTTTATCGTTCTCATAAATAAATATTGAGTTGGACTTTTCAGTTGGTGTGGACAGTCGTTTTACTGGGGAGAACTAAAGGACTTGCTTCTGGCTACCGCAGAAGCGAGATCAGCTCGGGAGGTTTTCAAACACTGGCTGCAGACAGGCCTGAGAAACTAACACCGCTCAACCTCCCCATCCAGGAGGGTACGGGCTTGTGGTGCGGTGTGCCTCAGTCTTTCCTGTGGAGGAGCCAAGAAGAGAAAAGCAGGTAAAGTCTGGGGTTGGTGCGCTACATATAAAAAAAAACTAAAATAAATCACACGTACATACGTATTCACAGCCTTTGCTCATTACTTTGTTAAAGCTCATTTGGCACCAATTACAGCCTCAAGTATTTTTGAGTATGATGCCACAAGATTGGCACACCTATTTTTGGGCAGTTATTACCATTCTTCTTTGCAGGACCTCTCAAGCTCCATCAGGTTGGATGGGGAACATCGGTGCACAGCAATTTTCAGATCTCTCAGAGATGTTCCAACAGGTTCAAGTCTGGGTTCTGGCTGGGCCACTCAAGGACATTCACAGAGTTGTCCTGTAACCACTCCTTTGTTATCTTGGCTGTGTGCTTAGGGTCGTTGTCCTGTTGGAACATGAACCTTCGCCCCAGTCTGAGGTCTAGAGCGCTCTGGAGCAGGTTTTCATCAAGGATGTCTCTGTACATTTCTGCGTTCATCTTTCCCTTGATCCAAACTAGTCTCCCAGTTCTTGCCACTGAAAAACATCCCCACAGCATGAGGCTGCCACTACCATGCTTCACTGTAGAGATGGTATTGGCCAGGTGATGAGCGATGCCTGGTTTCCTCCAGACATGACGCTGCTATTCAGGCCAAAGAGTTCAATCTTTGTTTCATCAGACCAGAGAATTTTGTTTCTCAAGGTCTGATAGTCCTTCAGGTGCCTTATGGCAAGCTCCAGACGGGCTGTCATGTGGCTTTTATTGAGGAGTGGCTTCAGTGTGGCCACTCTACCATACAGGCCTGATTGATGGAGTGCCGCAGAGATAGTTGCTTTTCTGGAAGGTTCTCGTCTCGCCACAGAGAAACGCTGGAGCTCTGTCAGAGTGACCATCGGGTTCTTGGTCACCTCCCTGACTAAGGCCCTTCTCCCCCGATCGCTCAGTTTGGCCAGGCGGCCCGCTCTAGGAAGAGTCCTGGTGGTTTCAAACTTCTTCCATTTATGGATGATGGAGGCCACTGTGCTCATTGGGACCTTCAATGCTGCAGACATTTTTCTGTACATTTCCCCAGATCTGTGCCTTGATACAATTCTGTCTCGGAGGTCTACAGACTATTCCTTGGACTTCATGGCTTGGTTTGTGCTCTGACATGCACTGTCAACTGTGGGACCTTATATAGACAGGTGTGTGCCTTTCCAAATCATGTCCAATCAGCTGAATTTACCACATGTGGATTCCAATCAAGTTGTAGAAACATCTCAAGGATGATCAGTGGAAACCGGATGCACCTGAGCTCAATTTTGAGTGTCATGGCGAAGGCTGCGAATACTTATGTCCATGTGATTTTTTTGTTTTTTATTTTTAATAAATTTGCAAAGATTTCAAACAAACTTCTTTCATGTTGTCATTATGGGTATTGTTTGTAGGATTTCGAGCAAAATAATGAATTTAATCCATTTTGGAATAAGGCTATAACATAACAAAATGTGGAAAAAGTGAAGCACTGTGAATACTTTTCGGATGCACTGTATTAGGTATACAAATGCAAGTCTTGTAGTGTTGATTGGATTTCTGATGGGGCTTGGACAATTAGGATGCTGATATTTTAAAGTCAGCATGGTCTTTTAAATGTATGAGAATGGTATAGAGAAGGTTCCCTATTAAAATAGGGTTTCAATCTATTGCTAAACTCCCTGATCGACTTTTCATCTATATGACTGAACTATAGAAAAGGTCAGACTGAAATGTATATGGAGCTTAACTCCAGGTATTCACAAAATTAATAAAATATCCCCCACCCCACCCCCCCCCAGCAACTCATAAAGGAATCTTTGTTCATATTTTTAGGGGATGATGTAATTATATTTGATATTAGTACCAGTGGCATATAATCCAGTGTGCAAATGTGTGTGGGGCACAGGGGCCCAGAGGAAAGGGGGCCCACTGTGCCTTGTTGCACACTTCACACTGTGAGCAAGCCAACTGATCCCCTCCACAACACTGATCCCCTGTGGCTCCCCTGCAGCTACCGGCTTCTCGTCCTCTCCCCTTCTGCCGGCTTGGGTTCTGCAGATGAGTAAAAGGGAGATTGAATGGTCGACTGATTTCCGACTCCCCTGAACTGGCATCCCCCTCACTAATCCTGCAGTGCTGCTGGCCAGCTTCCTCTCTTCCCCTTTCACTGGCTGCAGCATACGCTGGGGTGGGAGATTGGTATCAGGATGGAGAGCAGAGGGGGGGAGGGGGTTAGTAAACATGTAATTTTTACCAGTCCCTTCCTGAATGAACACAGTTCCGATCGCTCCTGTGTTCATTCATCACTGAAGCATAGTAAACTGTTTACTATGGTTCAGATTGTGAATGAACAGGAGCCCCTGTACAGCAACTTATATTCATCTGCAGTGCAGCTGAGGCTGCAGAGTAAGGGAATGAGGACTCTACAATGTAGTGTAAAACATAAATGGCCTGTGTCAAAACATCCCCACAAAAAAGTAAACAAAATTGCAAAAATTTTTTTTTTAGAAATGAATAAATAAATAAACATAGTAAGGCCTATTTCACACAGGGCATACTACAGCATACACCTGTAAGAGGCCATGTTTACTCACACAGGGATGTAGAGGTGTTCCATGCATCCACTTGCAGGCAGTCTCATTGATGTCAATTGGGATGCAGCAGCTGTATGGACACAGCCACTGCTCCAAATAAGGCAGTTATGTGGTTGCGGGTGCATGTCCCTGAACTCTCACTGTCTGCTTTCAGTGCCATGCACCCGCAGCTGCACAAAGGTCAGATTGGGAACAACGAAGTGTCTGTGCAGCCACTGCATTCCAATTGACATGAATGGGACTGTCTGCACAAGGATACATGGGACACCTGTGCATCCCTGTGTGGGCAAACATGGCCTTGCACAGATGTATGCTTTAGTATGTCCCATGTGAACAAGACCTTAGTAGGAATTTAGCAGGAATTTATGTTGTATTTAATGGTGCTAATAATGATTTTAATGTATCGCTTGTGAACAAAGTGATTTGTGCAACTATTGTGGGGCCTAAAATATCTGTCTCTCGGCGCCTGGCTCTTAGCACGAGGGGCTGCATATTTTCCCAAACTTCCCCCAATACACCTATGCCGAGAGTGTCCGCGCTGCGCGCTCCCCACGCAGTTACTGTCGCTTTACCAAAAGCTCTCGATCGCTCCTTGCAGTCAGGAGTTTTTGGACCACGTGGCTGTCACGGCGGTCACGTGATCTTACACCCTGCCCCACCTCTCGGCGTCATAAACTTCTCAGAGGGCCAGGAGGCGCCAGCTCCAAGAGGTTAACCCCACAACCACCGAGCATCTTTACTTTACTATATAACCAGCAGAGACTACCTAAAACCACTGAAAGCTACAGAAAACCACATTCAATTTTTATTTTGCTGTGGTGCTTTGTTTTTCACTAGCACAAGGACCCAACATATGATCTTGCACACAGTCCCACTGCTTTCATAAACCGCCCCTGACTAGTACATTAATCCGGTGGTTCCATGGTCTTCCCTGCCAGTGCCTCTTGTCACAACCAGTCTTTCAAAGCCTCTCCTTTTGTTGGTCTTCAAGGGTAAAACGCTGTTAGCAAGTTTTACCCAAAATTACGAGATTGGTTGAATTCAGGACAGGTGTGGGGTTAGGTTCACTTTTTTATTTGCCTCCCAAGGTCTTAATCGGGCACTGCATATAATACAAGACCCGCAGCCACCCCTGGTTCTGCATTGTACATGATGGCATATTGGTGCCTGCTTACATTCTGACTCTGAAAAAAAAAAGGTAAATATCATCCCCTAGACCAGGGGTCTCCAAACTGTGCCCCGAGGGCCAGATGTGGCCCTTTGCTAGCCTTTATCCAGCCCTTGGGGCTCTATTCTTCCCACTGATATGAGGCACTATTCCTCCCACTGACAGCCAACCAGAGGACACTATTTCTTCCTCTGGTACCAATGATGGGATTCTATTCCTCCTACTAATAGGGGCACAACTCCTCCTCCTACTGACCACCAACCCTGAGACCATTATTATTCTAACTGATGTCGGGCCCGGGACATTTTCTGCCCCCCGCTGGGCACAATACGGCCCTCCTAAAGTCTAAAGCACAATAAACTGGCCCTTTGTTTGAAAAGTTTGGAGACCCCTGCCCTAGACAATACACGCACTAAATCCTTTTTTCAACTAGAGGGGGTTTAAATCATTTAGAGCATGCCTTAATTTCAGCTTTAAAAGTTTGTTTCCTTCTAGCAAAAAAGAACATCTAGCAGAGGAAGTTTTACAAAAAAACACATTTCATAACATAAGCTCGGCCATTAATGGTACAACACTGCAGGGTTGTATCATATTCTTTATGCTTCAAAGTTTCCAAATGACTCAGCATAGGGGTGAGGCATATATATATTAGACATAGTGTGTGGAAAGTACACTTCTCTATTTCTTCATTCACAGGAAGTGCTAGCTTCCCCTATATATTCTCACGTCCTCTATAACTAGCTTACCTCCTGAGAAAAAACACATTGTACTTAATAGTTGATGCTCATGTATCGCTTTAAAACATATCTATTAGCTACATTTACTGTAACATCTATACACAATAGCTAATAGCGACTTTTACTGCAATGCTCAAGATGCCACTCATAAACGTAACTTCCTAAGTTCTAAAAAAGCCACTCAGACAAGTGGTGAAATGTCTTCAACAATACAGAACAAGTCTAGTTGAATGTGACTAACTGCAACTAGCTATTTCAAGTCCCAGATAAAGAGAACCTTCACAGACATCATGATAGCATATTTAAAAAGTGAGGGATTACTAATTTATTTATTTACTAGTACTAATGCTGCAGTTTGGAGTATGTGGATCACATTCACATTAGTCCTTGTCTGCCAAAAGGAAATGACAATGTAATGTCCTACACACCTGCGCTAATTGGACAGAAAGTTGGGTTTTGGATTGTAGGTGGAAATGCGGAGTAAAGACAGAGATACAATGAGAATATATCATTCCATATAGAGATTGTCCTCAAAGTATTTTTAAACCTAACACCAACAGCTGCAAGGCACAAGTTTTATTCACCTAAGGGCTCTTTCACACGGACGTTCCGTATGTCCGTTTTTCATCCATCCGTTTTCGGATGAAAAACGGACATACATGTATCCCTATGGGATAGCGGATGTCAGCGGATGAACATCCGCTGACATCCGACGACATCAGTCTCCGCTATGGTCCGTTTAGCATGACGGAGGAAAATCCTACTTTTTCATCCGTCTGCGTATCGGATCGGATGAAAACGGACAGACGGTCCGTTTTTATCTGATCCCCCCATAGAGGAAAGCGGCGATCCGACCGGTCCGTTTCTGCACAGTATGCAGAGACGGACAAGTCATCCGCCGACTCAGCGGGGATCAACGGAGCGATCTCCGCTGAGCAAGCGGATATTCACGGGGCGGATCATGACGGGATCCGCCCGTGTGAAAGAGCCCTAAGTGTGAAATTCCCCGCTGGATAAGCCTGAACCCTACTGGACCCCAGTGGACCTTTCAGTACACTATTAAAGCACATTTGGTGCCTGTGCATTTACAGACAGAATCACATTGGCAACCATTTTCCTCACATCTGGTGGAAGCCATGTTTCACTTATATTCAACACATAATTTTGTCCCAATTGATCATTTTGTGAAATACCATGCCCAATCTGTTTTGAGCATTTGCTTTCTAATAATGTTGAATATTTGATTTTATAAATGATTCCTATTAAAGTGGATGTAAACCCACTCTCATCCTTTCTAAACTGCTGCCATAGTGCTGATCTATAAAGATATAGATGCCTCCTGCATGTATCCTTATCTGTCAAATGTCTCCCCTCTGTCTGTAATGAGAACTGAAAAACTGCAGATTCTGTAAGTGGATCTGTTGTCTGGAGCTCGGTGGGTGGAGTCGTGATGTCAGTAGACTCCCCGCCCACCTCTACACTCCCCTTGTCAATATGCATTTTCTCCTGTGTATTCCTTCTGCTATGATCACTAACATCCAGTCAAAATCCAGAAAAGTAACCACATGACTTCAGAAAAGGTGTGGGGTGGGAATTAAAAAATAATGCCTGTCTAAAGCTAGTGCACAAGATATGTAAATAACCTGTCACTCAAAGCAAGGGGGCGGAACGGACAAAGGTTTTTCTCTGTTTGTCCATTTTATCTCACTGAACAATAAAAGAGGATTGCTCAGAGCTGGATTAACTCTTTGTGGCAAGACCTGGCACAAATGATAGGAAATCTTATACTCTACATTGTGACAGCAAAAAAATAAAAATAAAACATTTCGGGTTTACATCCACTTTAAGGACCTGAGTATATGCTAACAAAACGACTTTTGGCGGCACACAGGTAAGTCAGGTAAAAAACTAGAGATATTTGATTAGTAGAAAAAAGGGTAATATGAAATACACGGATACATTCACAATTGTTATAAAATGTGTATGGCCTAAGGTAATACTTGAACGCTGCTTCAAAATATTGTGATAACATAAATAGCCTCAATGTATAAAAAATACAGAGAATACAAAATGAATATTAGGCGGTATATATATCCAGCATCGGGTATTTAACCAGGGGTCCAATATATGAAAACATGGTCTGACTTTCTCTACATGTTTCGCGTACAACAACGCTTCTTCAGGAGCATAATAAATAGGTTGTGTTGAAAAAATGTAGCACTGACCTAAGTGTCAAAAGCAATTGGCAGTATGTAAAAACAAATAGCCAATTGGTTAAGTGGTAATCAAGTATTTAGACAACAGCAGAAATTTAAGCTGAACCACAGTCTGCTGGTAAGCAGCGAGAGGGAATGAGATCCAGGCACATACAGTAAGTGAATGCCGAAAAAATCTAGCATCAGGCAAGACTGGTGCGTGGGCTGGGCAGAGGGTAGTCTGTCCACAGTATGATCCCCAGAGGACAAAAAGTAGTGTGGCCAGACTTCAAAGTCTGGACGTGGCGTATGATGACAGCCTGGGTCTCTACCTCTCCTGTGTGCTTTAAGGACCTGTCATGTGTCCTATGAAAGACCTCTCAGTGCCTTACACGTTAAATGAAGGTTATGTGCCCTACAAATGATATTTGTAAAAATGATTCAGCCTAAATTCTTCAATTGTTCTCTCCGTTTGTCACGGATTCATATTAAAACCAACCTAAATTTTCAGAGTAAATGCTCATAAATGCCCAATGGCAGATTCTAGATTCAACAGCTTTTTTAAAAATATGCCCCATAGTGTTGCATGTACTTTGTGCAACTTATTAAATGCAAATTATGCTACTAATATTATCTGTGCATCTGTCATTATGAATATAAATTTAACACTGATAGAAAAGTTTATTAGCACGTACTGTATATTTAACATAAATACTGTTTTACAGAATTACTCCATACAATGCAAGATGAGTAGTAACTGCTAGCCCTGCATTGAACATGATAACGTTAGCATGGAGGTGACCACGTGACCAAGAGATGTGGAATGGTTTTGAGGGACTGGTCATTTTTCCTAGAAGTGGGAGAAGACTGAAGGGCAAGGAATACAGTAAGCAATTCTCTGCTTTATACTCCCAAACCAAATAAACAATACATTATAAATATGTACAATATACAAACGATGCAATTTGTTGCGAAACGCGTCGGGGGACTCCACTGCTGCCACTATTTTTATTTGACAAGCGCTTGTTTCACCATTTTGATGTAAGTGTATCTACCTACATTAAATTTCATTTTAAGACGGTATTATGCTATGTGCCCTTCTCTTTCCTTCTATACTGCCATTTGATTTATGTCCTGGTTTACCATCATTGGGCTACCATCTTCCAAGCTTTTATCTACCCTCCCATCATATTTGCTGTGAGTGACTTTCCGGTGGATTCATCTGCAGCGGATCGATTCATCAGGGTGATATACACTCAAAGCTTGATGTGACCTTCCAGACGTATGTCTGTTTGGGTCCACAGATTCTGGTAAGCCTTCTCTATATCGGTGGTGGTCATCTTCACTTTTTTCAAGACTTTTGGATTATCACACATTTGTCCAGAATTTGTTTTGATTTCATATATCAGAGACTCTTTTTTATCAGAATTTCATATGGACTTTTGTCATTTGATTTTTTGTTTCAGCACTATATATCACTGGGTGTTGTATTCATATATGCATTAGCACTACATTTTTTTGTTTTTCTATTATAAATATGTAGGTGGGGGTCTAGTTACATTTTTCGTAGCTGGCTCTGAATTCAGCTTTAAGTGGAATGTAATAGAAACAATCCAGGAAAATCCATCCCCCATTGATGTCATCTCATTTTAGGAAGGCTTATACAGATGTGACCGTAAGTATCAATGGCTAATTTTCTCTTATAGACACCTTTTACCCAGAATTTGCCAAAATGACTTTGCTAACTAGTCCTCTCACCGATGAATCTGACTCACTGAGAAGAAATCTGGGGCTAGGCATTACTAGTTCAATTAAATGAAACCCAAATTTAGGTGGAAAAATACAGTAGATGTACCAGGCAAGGCATAGCATAGTGTTGGAGGATCCAAGCAGTGTGTCATTTTATTCCGGGGATTTTCCTAGGACCACTGAAAGACATTACCCAGTGGTGACAAACATTTGGTTTCCTGCCCTTAGTCAAGGCCTTTTACATTTACAGTATACACTACTGTGCAAAAGTGTTAGGCTGGTGTGAAACAATGCTGTACATTAAAGCGGAGTTCCAGCCTTTTTAGGTTTATTAAAAGTCAGCAGCTACAAAAAGTGTAGCTGCTGACTTTTAATAAACAGACACTTACCTGCTTCACGGTCCAGCGATGCGGCCGCCCGGAGCGTCGCTCCTCTCCCCCCCTCTCCGCCGGCGCCTCCATTCACATTGTGGGCACCCAGCCGTGACAGCTTTCGGCTTCACGGCCGGGCACGCACTGCGCATGCGCGAGTGGCGCTGCGCTCCCTGAGTGGACAGGCGATCTCTTGGGACCTGTCACGTGTCCCAGGAGATCGCCTAGAGGGAGGGGCCGCCTAAGGTGAGAGAAGGAGTCGCCGAGGCGGTCCCTGGGCAGAAGGAGGAAGTGGGACAGGAAGTCCCACTCCTACCAAAGCCCCCACTCCCCCCCCAAAAAAACTTACATGCCAAATGTGGCATGTAAGGGGGTGAGGCGTGCTTAAAGTGGAAGTTCCACTTTTGGGTGGAACTCCGCTTTAAGAAAGCTTTCAGAAATAGAAGTGTTAATAGTTTATTTTTAGCAATTAACAAAATGGAAAGTAAATGAACAGAAAACAGAAATCTAAATTAAATCCATATTTAGTGTGAACGCCTTTTGCCTTCAAAACAGCATCAATTCTTCTAGGTACACTTGCACACAGTTTTTGAAGGAATTTGGCAGGTAGGTTGTTCCAAACATCATGGAGAACTAACCACAGATCCTCTGTGGATGTAGGCTGCCTCAAATCCTTCTGTCCCTTCATGTAATTCCAGTTAGTTCTTAGTGACATTGGCTGCATGTTTGGGGTTGTTGTCCTGCTGCAGAATAAATATGGGGCCAATCACACGCCTCCCTGATGGTATGGCATGATGAATAATTATCTGCCTGTATTTCTCAGCATTGAGGACACCATTGATCCTGACTAAATCTCTGACTCTTTTTGCAGAAATACAGCCCAAAACTTGCAAGGAACCTCTACTATGCTTCACTGCTGCCTGCGGATACTTATTATTGTACCGCTCTCTGTCCCTTTGGCAAACATACTGCCTTTTGCTAAAGCCAAATATAAAAAAATGTGACTGATCAGTGCAGAGCACCTGCTGCTATTTTTCTGCACCCCAGTTTCTTTGTTTTCTTGCATAGTTGAGTCGCTTAGCCTTGTTTCTATGTCGGACATAGGTGTGCGCAGCCTGTTGCATTAGGGTGTGCACCTGAAAGCTCAAAAACACGGTACCGATCTCTCACTGTGTTCATTCAGAAAGGGAAGGGGCCGGTAAATGACATTACCCCTTCCTCCACTTATCCTGAAATATCATCTATGGGTGCCCACTGCAGTAGCCAATGGGAGAGGAGGGAAGCCAGCCATGCTGTGGGAGAGGACACCGGGCAGCAGGGGGAATCTGCACTGCAGGGAGTGATTAGGGTGTGCCTGGGCACACCTGGCACACCCTGTGCGCACGCCTATGATGTCGGAGGTATGTTTTTTTTTACCGCAGTTCTTCCATGAAGACCACTTCTGGCCAGACTTCTCCAGACAGTGGATGGGTGTACCTAGGTCCCACTGGTTTCCAGCCAGTTCTGTTCTGTTTTGGCACTTCTGGACATCTTGCAATGTCAAGGGGAAGTAAGCATGATGTGTCTTTCATCTCCTGTATAAATTTTCCCTGCCGACCACTATCTCTTAAAGTCGTTGTAAACCCACTTGCACAACATGCACCTACAGGTAAGCCTAGATTAAGGCTTACCTGTAGGTGCATGAAATATCTCCTTAACCTACGCGGTTAAGGAGATATTTGCTTTTGAAACCGGCGCCGCTGATGTCACGCGCATGTGCACTATCGGGCCGGCATAGTAGCCGGATTTCTGAATGGAGCTTGCCGGCCCGAGCGCGCATGCGCCTGGGGCCAATCACAGAACCGGAGCGGCAATACACGGAAGGCAGAGGGGAGCAACATGGCGGCGGCGACGAAGGTGTCTGAGCACCGCTGCAGGGGCTTCGATCGCAGGTAAGTGATTGATAATGAGCTAGTATGCTATGCATACTAGCTCATTATGTCTTTCTTTTGCAGGTTGTAAAAAAAAAAAAAAGGATTCGGGGGTTTACAACCACTTTAAGTCCTCAATGTTGCCCGTTTCTTTGTGCTTCTTCAAAACAGCTTGAACAGCACATCATGAAACCTCAGTCTACTCTGAAAACTTTGCCTGGAAGAGGCCTTGCTGATGCAGTATAAATACATTGTGTCTTGTTGCTGTGCTCAATCTTGCCATGGTGTATGACCTGTGACATGACCTCTCTTCCACAACCTCACCATAGTAGCAGAATTTGGCTGTTGCTCACACAGTTGTAAGCCTGTGTTTTAACCTACATATGAAATTGATGATCATTAGCACCTGCTTGGTGTATTTGGTTAATTATACACCTGACTTTAATCCTACAATATCCCTGACTTTGTGCAAGTGTACAAAGTGCGCAAGTGTTAAGCCCCGTACACACGGTTGGACTTTTGGCCAACAAACTTCATTTTGAGCAAGTTGGACCAACAATCCGACCGTGTGTACGCTCCATCGGACAAACTTTTTTAGTTTTTTTTTGTGTTTTCATCGGACAAAAGTTGGGTCTGCAAACGGACAAACTTTTGGCCAACAAAAGTCCGATGGAGCAAAGTCCGACCGTGTGTACAGAAAACCATAGGACTTTTGTCCGATGGACAAAACAACTAATGTTAAAATCAACCAACAATAGCAGAAGTTGACCAAAGGGTGGCAATAAAGAGCAGAAAAGAGCTGAAAAACCACGTGATGTTGCAAAAAGTTTTGGGAAAGTTTTCAGAACAGTCCTGTGGTGTGTATGCTATGGGTGTGCCCGGCCAACTCCGTTCGGACAAAAATCCACGGAAAAGTCCGATGGAAGTCCGACCGTGTGTATGGGGCTCAAGAATTGATGCAGGTTTGAAGCCATATTGAAGCCAGATTTGATTTTAGATTTTTATTCTGTTTATCACATTGCATTTTGTAAATTGATAAAAATAAACAACTAAAATATACTGTATATTTTTTAAAGCATTCTTATTCACAGGATTTCTTCACACCTGCCTAAAACTTTTGCACAGCACTGAATATTCCCCATCTTCTATGTACATAAACAAAAATAGTTTCTGCTTTAAAGTTCTCACAGAGAAGTTCTGCTAGGAAGTAAACAAAAGCTGGGGAAAGCGGGCTCAGACAGCATTGCATAAGGAAGTTTGCAAAGACCAGACTAAAATGACATTGTGTCTGGTTTATCCAGTCTGATTTTAGTGCTTATTAGTGCACAAATACACCAGTTCTTCTTATAACTAGGGTTTTGATTCACTGGAAATTGATTACTTAACCACTTCCCGCCCGGCCTATAGCAGAATGACAGCCGGGCGATGGTTCAGTTATCCTGACTGGGCGTCATATGACGTCCAGCAGGATAACAGCCCCCGCGCGCCCAGGGGGGCGCCCATTGCGGCGATCGGTGGTGCGGTGTGTCAGTCTGACACACCGCACCACCGATCGCCGCAATGCGCACCCCCCTGGGCGTACGGCAGCTGTCCAATCACAGCTGATCACGATGTAAACAGGAAGAGCTGTTGATCGGCTCTTCCTCACTCGCGTCCAGTGTTGTAACTAACGCCGTTTAAATAAACGGCGTTAGGTAACGTAGCCACTTTTTGGGGTAACGAGTAATCTAACTGATTACTCTTACCCTCGTGGCACGGCCGTTCCCATTACTTGGGCGGCGTTACCCCAATTGCATCAGCCGCCGCGAGTAGATGTAATGTAAGTCTAACTAACTGCAAGCCGCCGTCTGCCTACCTGAACAGCGTGTCATGCAGACAGACGGCGGCCATTGCAGTCTTCAAAATCCGCGCCTCCCGAGTCCTCGTCGCCTGCGATAGGCGGAACACTCAATTTCCCAGCAGGCAGTGTTCTGCCTATCACGGCCATCCTCTCATCCTCGTCTGTGTTATGAGGATGAGAGGATGTCCGTGATAGGCGGAACACTGCCTGCTGGGAAATTGAGTGTTCCGCCTATCACAAACGAGGAGGACTGGAGGAGGCGCGGCTTTTGAATAATAGAATGGCCGCCGGGAGTCTTGGGACGCCGCCGATCTGAGGTACCGTAACTGTAACACACAGGCACAGTGAGACATGGGGCACAGTGAGGCATGGGGCACAGTGAGGCATGGGGCACAGTGAGGCATGGGGCACAGTGAGGCATGGGGCACGGCACAGTGAGGCATGGGGCACAGTGAGGCATGGGGCACAGTGAGGCATGGGGCACGGGCACAGTGAGGCACGGGCATAGTGAGGCACGGGCACAGTGAGGCATTGGGCACAGTGAGGCTGTGGCATGGGCACAGTGAGGCATTGGGCACAGTAAGGCTGCGGCACGGGCACAGTGAAGCATGGGGCACAGTGAGGCTCGGGGACAGTGAGGCACGGGCACAGTGAGGCATTGGGCACAGTGAGGCATGGACACAGTGAGGCATGGACACAGTGAGGCATGGGCACAGTGAGGCATGGGCACAGTACCAATATTATTTGTTATCCCTCCTATTATTTTTATACACTGAAAAAATTACATATATATCATCCTTCTACCGCCCCGCCCCCGCCCCGTGTATATATAATATAACCAATATAGTTACTTTGCTGAGTAACTAGTTAGTTTTCCTATGTAGTAACTGAGTTACTAACTCACTTACTTTTTAGGAGAAGTAATTTGTAACTGTAACTAATTAATTTTTTAGAGCAAGATGAACAACACTGCTCGCGTCTGACAGACGCGAGTAGAGGAGAGCCGATCGTCGGCTCTTCTGACAGGGGGGGGTTCGCGCGGATTGTTTATCAGCGCAGTCCCCCCTTGGAGGCCCACACTAGACCACCAGGATGCCGCACAGGACCACCAGGGAAGCACCTAACATGTGGATGGCCAGGTAAGTCCCCCATGGCCATCCACATGTAAAAAAGTATGCACAACATATGCCAATCAGTGCCCACAAAAAACTGACTGGCACCACCATGGCACCTTTTCTCATCAGCAGTATATAGCAGTCTTGTGACTTATATTAGTGTCTGGTTAAAGCTTGAAGGAGGAGTTTTCATTCTCCCATGAATGTCTTATAAGGATGCAGGACTCCTGATCCTCTGTCTGGACAGTGCTGGCTGGTCCTGTGCTGATCACATGCACTCGCCCAAGGAAAAATAAACTCTTTAGCAATACACACCAAACTGAACATGTGCAGCCTGACTCCACTAACTCTCTCTTATCCGGTGATGTTTTGGAGAGAATGCAAGAAGGGGAGGATCTGTGCATACAGGATCAAACAGCCTTTTTACACAATGCAGAGGATTAACCCCTGGTGAGTATAACAAGCATGCTGTACTGTATATACAGACTGATTTTACTGTGGGTTTAGTAACATGTTAAAGTGCAAGTAAACTCACTCAATCAGCATAACTATTTTTATTCCTTAAGCTGCTAGCATCAGTAAGTAGATAGGAAAACTTTGTGAATCAGGTGTTAAATCACATGGGGCTGTAATTTTTTGTATGTAGATTGTGATGCTTCAGGTTGATGCATTAGGGCTCCTTCACACATGCGGACCGTTCAGGTCCGCCTGTCAGTTTTTCAGGTGGACCTGAATGGACGATCCATGTACCTCTATGGAGCGACGGATGTAAGCAGTGACATGTCCGCTGACAACCGATCCTATCCGCTACGCTAAATCCAGGCAGATGGAAACCCTATTTTTCATCCGTCTGGCAGATCATATCGGATGAAAACGGACAGGCGGATCCGTTTTCATCCGATCCCCCATAGAGGAGAGCGGGGCACAGTGAGCAGAGACGGACCTGTCATCCGCCGGCTCAGCAGGGATAAACGGAGCAATCCCTGCTGAGCAAGCGGAGTCCGTGAAAACAGACAAGGGTGTGTGAAGGAGCCCTTAGGCCCAAGGGTTGCTACATCTGGTATGCTTTCCACTCCCATTCCCCAATAACCCAAAAGCAAAAATTATATTTATTGCAGCTTACCAATCCATAAATGCAGTGGTTGCACGAGTTTTCTTTTTTTAGGCTTTTTTTGCTTTATTTTCTCCTGGTGATCTTGCCAATAAGTCTGTTATTTTTCCACTTCCTTTACCAGACCAAGCTGTCCAGCTAAAGTGTCAATAAAAGGGTTGAGACAAACCATTTAACACTGACAGGGGTGCTAACAATGATCAATTTCTATTCGCTTGTGTAAAACCTTTATCCGAAATCTAAAAAAAAAAATGTTGCTGCAACTGCCTAAAAGTGTTATGCCGCGTACACGCGACCGTTTTTAATGTCATTGAAAAAAACAACGTTTTTCTCGACGTGATTCTTCTCAAGCCTGCCTTGCCTACACACTATCATGAAAAAAAATGCTCGAGCAAAGCGTGGTGACGTACGAAATGTACGACGGCACCATAAAGGGGAAGTTCCATTCGGATGGCGCCACCCTTTGGGCTGCTTTTGCTGATCCTCGTGTTAGTAAAGTTTGGTGAGAGACGATTTACGCTTTTCAGCCTCGTGCTCTTCAGTCCGTTACAGCGTGACGAATGTGCTATCTCCATTACGAACGCTAGTTTTACCAGAATGAGCACTCCCGTCTCATCACTTGCTTCTGAGCATGCACGTTTTTTAATACGTTGTTAAAGCCTACACACGGCCGTTTTTCATGACGAGAAAAATGACAACGTGAAAAATGACGAGAAAAATTAGAGCATGTTCCAAATTTTTAATGCCCATTTTTCACGTCGTGAAAAATGCTCTGGAGCCCACACACGGTCGTTTTTAATGACCAAATAAAAAAATGGCATTTTTCTCGTCATGAAAAACGGTCGTGTGTACGCGGCATTAGTGTTATCTGGAGTTCAGCTTAAATGTGTTAGTCAAGTCCATATAAATCTGCTAGTCTAACACTACCCTCTTCACATATTGACAATACTACTGCCCAAGGTTGTCTTCATTGCTCCTCTATAAAGGCGAGACCCCCTGGGGCAGGAAGTGTGCAACTATTCAGATCACCAAAGGAAAATTTATGAACAAAAAAGAAAAAAAGAAATAAAAGAAAATGAATGCAACCACCACAAGTAAAGATTGGTAAGCTGTATTATATACAGTATCTCGTACATTTTTGGGTTTCGGTTTAGATATGCTTTAACTGCACTAGAGTAAACCATGAGCATAAGCAACATCCATCAAATACTAAGAGGCTTGCGAAACAATTTCTTTTGGAACAGATTACCTTTAAAGATGTTAAAGACATTTGCCTCTGTCATACAGGGTAAAATGTGTTTTTAAGGCCCCGATTTTGTTCCCGGGGCTAAGCCTTGCCCATTGAGTTGCAATAATCACCTTCTTTCCAGCGCTGTCCCCCACAGACTAGGGGTGCATTATTGCATCAGACTGAGCTCACAGTACTACTGCACATAATGTTGCTTGCACATCACTACAATCTGAGGAGCAGTAGGGACCACCCACAGCCAACACTTGACGTGACTGGTTGAAAGAAGCTTGACTTTAAAGGGGTTGTAAAGATTTGTTTTTTATTTTCTAAATAGGTTCCTTTAAGCTGGTGCATTGTTGGTTCACTTGCCTTTTCCTTCCATTTCCCTTCTAAATGTTTTTTTTCTTTGTCTGAATTTCTCACTTCCTGTTTCTCCTCACTAAACTTCACACCATCATCCAAGTGGTGTTTAGTCAGCCAGAACAGCTTACTGAACAGCTTACTGAGGAGGAACAGGAAGTGAGAAATTCAGACAAAAAAAACAAAGAAAAAAAACATTAAGAAGGGAAATCGAAGGAAAAGGTAAGTGAACCAACAATGCACCAGCTTAAAGGAACCTATTTAGAAAATAAAAAACAAACCTTTACAACCCCTTTAAGGTTTGCATTCTGTTTTTTTCTTAATGTATGAGATGGGGAGAGGAGGTGTTTATGGAGGAAGGTGCCAAAACCTGGATTTCTCATTAACCCTATTCATTTTGTAGTCACTGTCTAACAGAATGCCTCAGTGGCCAATAACGGTGCTCATGATGTGTAAAAAGTTAGTGGAAGGCAGGCATGGGGGTCAGATGGTAAAGTCAAGGCCTTAGTTACAAACTGAAAGCAACAGAAGAAGATCAGAGAAGCACACAAAAGAGGCCTTTCTGACAAATAGCGATAACAACTTGTATCTCTAGACCAGGGGTCTCCAAACTTTCTAAGCAAAGGGCCAGTTTACTGTGCTTCAGACTTTAAGAGGGCCGGACCGTAGCCATCAGGAGTACAAAATGTCCCAGCATCAGTGGGAGTACATAATCCCCTGTCATTGGTGCAATTTGGAGGAATTGTGTCCCAACAGTGGTGTCATTGGGAGGAATTGTGCCCCATCACTGGTGTCATTGGAAAAAAATTGTGCCCCATTGTTGGGCCCCATTATTAGGGTCATTGAGAGGAATAGTACCCCATCATTGCTGTCATTGGGCCACACTGTTGGTATCATTGGGAGGAATTGTGCTCTATCATTGTTGTCATTGGTCCCCATCGTTGGTGTCATTTGAAGGAATTGTGTCCCATCATTATTGTCATTAGGCCCCATCGTTGGTGTCATTGG
The DNA here is from genome assembly GCA_029206835.1 of Rana muscosa. Taxonomy (NCBI): domain Eukaryota; kingdom Metazoa; phylum Chordata; class Amphibia; order Anura; family Ranidae; genus Rana; species Rana muscosa. Next base: position 189,616,178 of record CM055120.1, on the reverse strand, counting down.
AAAGTATTGTGTCCCATCATTGGTGTCATTGGTAGGAACTGTGCCTCGTTGTTGGAGTCAATGGTAGGAATTGTGTCATATTGTTGGTGTCATTAGAAGGAATTGTGGCCCATTGTTGGTATCATTGGAAGGAATTGTGCCCCATCGTTGGTGGCATTGGCAGAAACCATGCCCCATTGTTGGTGTCATTGGCAGGAAATGTGCCCTTCAATGGTGTCAGTGAATAAAAGAGTGCCCCAAGGGTCGGATAAAAGCAAGCAAAGGGCCACATCCGGCCCCCGGGCCGCGTTTTGAACACCACTGTTCTACTATTTACTTCTCTGGTGACCACGGAGGTAAAGGGAAATCATCCAATGGAGACAACTGTCTAAACGGGAAATTCCCCTTATTTCCTGTTGTGTCTCTGTGGCAGGAAGTGAAGAGAAATTTCCCCAATGGAACATAAATAGCAGAAAATTAACCAGGCAAGGGTTTAATACTTTCCTACGCTATCAAAAACGTAAAAAAAAGGCTACAAATAATTTAATGAAGTCTAAAAGTAGTTGCACACAAACCCAACATAATAAAACATACAATTAAAACAGGAACATATAGAATCCAGAAGTTCCAGTGCCTTCTCATTATCGATACCAACTAAATAATAGTCAAGCATTTTTATATTAGGACATTTCTGAACAATAAATGGAGAGTTTTCAAACGAATATAAGATAGTAAACCGATCTGATATTAAATTTTTTCTCAGTATAAGACCCCTTTCACACTGGGGTGTTTTTCAGGCGCTTTGGCGTTAAAAGAAGTGCTTGAAAGAAGCCTCATCTGCAATTCCAATGTGAAAGCCTGAGTGCTTTCAGAGCCCTTTCACACTACCAGTGCCCAAAAACGCTAGTAAAGCTCTGCTAAGACCCCTTTCACACTGGGGCGTTTTTCAGGCGATTTGGCATTAAAAAAAGCGCCTCAATGGGAAGGGGCGGTGTATTCAACCGCTCCTAAAGTGCTGCAAAGAGGCTGCTTGCAGGACTTTTTTTGACGCCCTGCCAGCGCCTTAGTGTGAAAGCACTCAGGCTTTTACATTGGGATTGCAGATGAGGCTTCTTTCAGGCGCTTTACAGTCGCTTTTTTTAACGCTAAGACCCCTTTCACACTGGGGCGTTTTTCAGGCGATTTAGTGTGAAAGCACTCGGGCTTTCATATTGGGATTGCAGATGCAGCTTCTTTCAAGCGCTTTACAGGCGCTTTTTTAACGCTAAAGCGCCTGAAAAACGCCTCAGTGTGAAAGGGGTCTTATGCCCCTTTCACACTGGGGCAGGCATGTGCGGTGGCGGTATATCGATTTTCAGCGCCGCTATACCATCGCATTTACCGTGATATTCGGCCGCTAGCGGTGCGGTTTTAACCCCCGCTAGCGGCCGCGGTTTGGTGTCCCATTGATTTCAATTGGAAGGAGCGGTAAAGGAGCGGTATACACACCGCTCCTTCACCGCTCCAAAGATGTGGCTTGCAGGAGATTTTATTTTCTCCTGCCAGCGCATCGCCTCAGTGTGAAAGCCCCTCGGGCTTTCACATTGAGAATGCTGGGGCAGGAGTATTTCAGGCATTATTTATGCGCTATTTTTAGCACTAAAACGCCTGAAATACGCCTCCGTGTGAAAGGGGTCTCAGGGTATTTTGAATGGTGCAATGGTACTTTTTTTTCAAACTGAGAATATTGTTTACACAGTTATCATAAATTCAATTCACAATGCTTTCACAGAATGGTAAGGATCTTTACTTTAGCCATGTGACAAGAATTTGCTAATCTCATTGGATTCAGCTGAAAATAACTGTCACTTTTGTGAAAATAAAGGATCCTTACGCTGTTGTGTTAGCTTTGTGAATTGAGCCTTAAATATATTACCATGGGTGCACAAGACTCTACATTGTTCTCTTTGTTTCTACTCTATACAGACATCCTTAATAAGGCGGTGCAGAAGAGCAAGGATGTGCTGCAATCCATAGCATCCCCTCAGCAGCCAGTTTGTAGCAGTTTACTGTATGTAGTAAGACTAGCGAAGTTATTTTTATCATACTTCTGCACTTTGATGTTTGCTATTAAACAAAGCTCTAAATCTCCTTGGTAAAATATTTATGGAGGGCAGTTAAGAGACAGATTACTGTGTAATTCCACTGCAAAAATCATAAGCAAGACAGAATTTCCCTCTGCTTGGAATGAACTGGATTTATAGAAAAGGATCATAGGCCAATATTTATCATGGCAAATTGGTAGGGTAGTGCAAGCAAGTTATTAAAAGAGGAACTCTAGGCAAAACGTAATAGGTGAATTAAATATGCAAATGTTATAGCTTTTTACTTTTGTTGATAGCATCAGTTTGACATCAGTTTAAGAAGCTTCTGATATCAATCACAATTCATTGACATGTACATTTGACCTGCCACCAACCTCTGTCTGACCTGTATGTGACCTGCTGCAAGCAGGTTTTGCATCCCTATAGGCTTGCATGGAAACAAAAGCTTACCAATATAGGCCCTAACTTTGACAAAATAATTAACAGGACCCCACTTAAATGTCCATCTCTCTCACTTTTACCCTTAAAGTAAGGTGACCAGATTTTTTAAATGAAATCCCAGGACATATTTTTTACTAGTAATGGCGGCAATCAGCAACTCTCTGCCCATCACCACCACCGCCCGCCTCAGCTTGTCAAGTCTTACTCTCCGGGCCCCGGCTACTACTGGGTGGGGAGTGGAGGAAGATCACTCAGCCAGGGAAGGCAAACAGATAAACAGGCAGGTGGCTGGCCGAGAGTAAAGAACATGCGAGCGGAGCTGAATGGGCATGCACCCGAAACTTAAGAAATATTCCCTCGGCTCCGACCAGCACATGATCATCAGAAAGGGGCACAGATAATGGAAAAAATACACCCCCCTAAGCTAGTAGGAGCAGCGGAGTGGGGGGGGGGGGTAATTCAGATTTTTTTTTTTTTATTCTGCACTGGCTGTCTTTGAAATTGCCCCAGTCCCTGTTTAAATTCAATCTGGGGACAAAACCATGGACAGACTTGGTCCGGGGACAGTGTCCTCTATCCGGGGACTGTCCCCGGAAACTGGGGATGTCTGGTCACCCTACCTTAAAGCATATTTAAACCCCCAAAACAAAAATTTAATATATTGCAGATTACCGGTTTTTAGATGAGGTGCCTGCATTTGTTTTTGTTTTTGTTTTTTTCTGGCTTTTAATTATTTTTACTATTACCTGGTAATCCCGCCTGAAATATCAAATGTCAGGTTCCTTGTTCAAACGGTCAAATCAACCCAAATGTATTCTAAAGTGTTGCAAGATTTGAGTATCTGTTATGTTGCTGGAGAGGTCTGGGACTTCAGTTTGGAGACCTTCTCCTAAGTGGATGTGACTGATGAAACTCTTCTTTATGCAATCATATCAAAATGCTTTAAAGCTAAACTCTACAAATTCATAATTTTTTTATTACATTTGCTCAGCTTAGTTCCATGTAATTCTTCATATCTCACATCCAGAGGGCTGCTGGGGATGCAGAAATTCACTGTAGTAGTCTGTGCAACATACAGTCAGTGCTGGTCTCTTTCATATGCTGTTATAGTGACTTCCCATCCGTATATTTAACACGGAGGGTCCCTCACACAATACTTCCACCATTCAGCCTCGTACACACGATTGGATTTCTATCGGACAAATCCGTGGATTTTTGTCCGAAGGGCGATGGCCGTGAACTTGTTCTGCATACAGACGGCAGAACTTTTTCAGCCAACATACACGAAACTACGTTGTTTTTCAGCTCTTTAGCACCACCCTTTGGGCAACTTTTGCTAATGTTGTCTGATGATTAGCATTGGTTCGGAGCATGCGTGTTTTTACTTTGGATTTTAGTCCAACAGACTTGTGTACACACAATCGGATAATCCGACGGAACACATTTGTTGTCGGACAATTAGAGAGCATGCTATCAAACATTTGTTGATAAAAGCAGGGAAAAGGGGAAATAGAAAATATTGGGACTTTATATGAAACACAACATTTGGGTAGATTGAATCATACAGGAGGTAGAAATAGTAATGTTTATTTAAAAAACATAATTGAGCACAGTGCAATACATGGCATCAATGGTAAATCAATGTATAATACAAACTTATAATAGATATGATTGGTACATCACATAATATAAAATTTATAACATAATAAACATTGTTGCACATGATTGGTGATAAGCCAGCAGTATGCTCAATTTTTTTTTTATAAAAAACATGATAGGTAGTATAAATAATTAATTGATGAGTCAAGCGAGTCAAATCCATAGTGGACACATGATTGCTGTGGCATAGCATCAGCTAAGAAAGGCTTGACGCGTTTTGTGGACTGTCTCCACTCATCAGGAGCAGCTTAGCAATAGGGTACCTATAATGAATAAGGATTAATAATCAATGGTAATTGATTATAATAGGGAAAGAGGGGACAAAAGAACTTTGGTCCTATCACTCTTACCTATGGGTAGAATTAAAAAGAACGTAGATCATGGTAATGATAATAAGAGGCAGCGGGGGGGTGAGGAACACACCCCCCCCCCCCCGGGAGTTGAGGTGATGGCGATGTAATGACAGGAAGGCCAAAGTGGTAAGTGAATGAACTTCTGACAACAATTGTCCGATGGAGCATACAGACGGTCGGATTATCCGACAAAACCCTTCCATCACACAATTGTTTAGTAATAAATCAGTGCAGCGCAAAAAAAACAACTGGTTAATAAAAGTCTATAAAGTGAAAAAAGTCCATGAATAGGTGAAAGATGACAGGTAACAATTCACAGCATGCAATGTGGGTAACAGCAGCTGACCAAAGGAAATCCCTCCACCGCACACAGAATGGCCTCTCACCTCAATGATTCGACCTACAAGAGGTCACAAAGCATGGAATAATATTGATGACATCCGATCTATAAACCTCCAATCAGCACATATCAGCTTGTCATTTGGTATAAGAAACGGGAGACGAGATCCTGAACTTGCTCCACCGTACTCCAGCGTGATATGTATAAACAAAAAAGAGACTTCCTAGCGCTCTCTGATTGCACAGTTTATTTAAAATAGAAAGATAAAAGTGGCTACTCACATTTAAAAGCACTCCAGTGCGAGCGCCAGCAGTGACAGCATGTATCAACATACAATGATCCGAGATGATCGCTGGTAGCGTCTGGCATAACTCCTCTCCCCGTACGCGTTACGTCAATGGGCGTGACTTGATTGGAGGTTTATTGATCGGATGCCATCAATATTATTCCATGCTTTGTGACCTCTTGTAGGTCGAATCATTGAGGTGAGAGGCCATTCTGTGTGCGGTGGAGGGATTTATTTTGGTCAGCTGCTGTTATCCACATCGCATGCTGTGAATTGTTACCTGTCATCTTTCACCTATTCATGGACTTTTTTCACTTTATGGACTTTTATTAACCAATTGTTTTTTGCGCTGCACTGATTTATTACTATGCTCTTGTTGAGGGAATTTTTATGAATTTTACCCTGAGTGCTGGCTTGCATCCTCCTTTTTTGTTTTTTATTTGATTTAGTTTCAGCGCTGAATACTTTTATTATACTATCACACAATTGTTGTCGGAATATCCGATCGTGTGTACGGACCTTTAAAATGACATCATGATTTTTTTAAATAAGTACAGGTGTTCTCTGATTGGACGAGGCAGAGAGGAGGGGTGGATGATGTCACAAACACCACCTTGTCCCATTTGAGAACTCCTGTTGATTAGAAAAAAATACAAGACATTCTCTAAATGGCGGAAGTGCTGATTGAGCATTCCCCCGTGTTCAGTATACAGAAGACAAGTCCCTCAAACAGCACCTGGAAAAGGCCAGCGCGGACTGTATGCAGCATTGGCAACTAAAGTGAATTTTTGCATCCCCAGCAGCCCTCTGGTTGTGGGATATAGAGAATTAGATATAATCAAGTTGGACCAATACAAGTATAAAAAAAAGATCATTCCTGGACTATCATTTTAAGCTACTTTGACCTGTAATTTTGATATCTGAATAGTTGATAGGAGACGTTTTATGATAATGTAAATATGTATGTACTAATGTAACAATGTCTAACAGAATGCCTTAACAAGCAAGAACATGTCAAGATAAACATATATTCAGGACAAATAAATATTATAAAAATCTATCATTTTTCACATTATCTATAATGGGCGAGGCTTTTCTTATATGAGGAAATTATTTGCAGTTTGGTCTCTCACTTCCCCAAAGCTGGAGGTTTCAGACTATCGCTGAGAACGTGTCTCCATGACAACCACCAATCTCCGGGAGACGGAGAAAGGTTTCTGAGAACCCATGTTTTATTTTCTCATGTGTGAAAAGTGGATATCTGCTAGGCTTAAAAAATACACATAAACCTCAAATATGAACTCCATCTGATGTCAATAGCATGGCAAAATAATGATTTTTTTTTTCCATTATTTTGATTCACTTTGGCCTTTTTAGGGCAGATGTGTAATAAGATTTTAAAATAAAAAAGAAATAGAATTAAACATTTATAACACTGGTTGGAACTGTTTAACAATTTAAAAGTAAACTCTTGTGTTATCAGTGAATATTCATTTTGCATTTTTCATTGTAAATTTTTCTAAAATTTGTTCTCACTGTGATATCTGTTTGTGATATCTGCACATTTGCTTTCTGTGTCATATTTTTATAACAATATTTCATATAACTCTCTATAGGTTTCCATAAAGCATTTATTTATATGACAGCACTTTGATATTTAGTCCTCATGTACACAGGGCGTTAGAAAAAACAAGCTGCAAAGCCAGTACCGACACCAGGAAAAAGCATCTGTAAAAACGTGCTTTAAGTAGGTGTTTTGCACTGGTGTTAATGCGCGTTTAGCAGCGTTAGCATTTCTCTGCCTCTTTTATTTTCCTCTCCTAAATACAATTACTACAGAGCGCAAGTCACATGACATGTCAAAATCAATGGTCCACTATGAGAGTCGTCTTAACTGATCCAACTTTCATTCCATTGATTTGAATGGAAGTCGCATCCAATTCGGATCATCATGATCCAACTTGTGGCATGCGAATTGTGCTCTGAGGATCTTGAAGGGGAACCCCATGCCAAAATTATAAAATTAAAAAGGTGTCTTCCCACCCCCCCCCCTCCGGATCTTACAAGGAAACCCAATGCCAAAATGAAAAAAAAAAACTGAATGGGGTCGCCCCCAAGACCATACTAGACCTTTTGGTCTGGTATGGATTTTAAGTGGAAACCCCATGCCAAAAAACAAACAAAAACAGTATGGTGTCCCCTCTCAATCCATACCAGACCCTTATCAGAGCATGCAGCCTGGCAGGTCAGGAAGGGAGGGGACGAGCTACCCCCCGAACCATACCAGGCCACATGCCCTCAACATGGGGGGGGTGGGTGCTTTGGGGCAGGGGGCTGCGCCAAAGCACCTTGTTCCCATGTTGATGGGGACAAGGGCCTTTTCCCGACAACCCTGGGCAGTGGTTGTGGGGGTCTGTGGGCAGGGGGCTTATTGGAATCTGGAAGCTCCCTTTAATAAGGGGGCCCCCAGATTCCACCCCCCCATGTGAATGAGTATGATGTACATTGTACCCCTACCCATTCACCCCCAAAAAATGCTGTCTAGTGTAAATAGAAAGAAGAGACGGTTTTGGCAAGTCCTTTTTAAAAAAAGAACACTGTTCCCCCTTTATAGCTTTAACGTGTCTTTGTCTTCTTTCTCCGGTCTTCTCCCTCCAATGGTGTGTTCTTCCTCCAGTCTTCTCCCTTCGCTGATGTCTTCTCAGCCTCTGCAGTCTTCTCTGCCGCTGACCCGGTCCTCCTCCGACGCTGGCTCCCGTTCTTGAGCCAGCTCCGTTCTCTGACGGTTCTTATATAGCCATGGGGTGTAGCCATCCAGGAATGTCCCCACTTGTGGCATCACTTGTGACGCCATTCAACCAGCTTCTGTTGATCGAGCATGCTGGAAAACCAGGAGCCGCTCCAGAGTATTCTGGTGGGGGGGGCTGTCCCCCTTTAAGAACACAACAGCTCAGCAGGGGAGATCCAATCTGAAAAAAGACTAGTAGTGTGTACTAGGCAGCAGCTTTTAGAGCCAGGAGGAGTAGAGTTTTGGAAGAAAAAATGCTTTCTTAGCAGAAAAAAGGCTTGACGCTACTAAACGCTACTAAACACCTCTAAACGTGCCTAAGCGCTAGGTGTTTATTAATTTCAATATCCAGAATAAATTAATATTCTGGCCAATGCAGTGATAGCTGTAAACGTGCCGCCTAAAAGCTTTAGACCCTTTTACACACATCAAGCTTTTTTTCTGCCAAAATGCTGCTGCCAGGAGGAAAGGCTTCTAGGAGAGTTTGCAAAACGTCCAGTGTGAGGCCTAAAAGTCATCCGAGTAGATTTAATTATTGTAGTCAACTTCTGACACAGTCCCGGCCCTAAGCCACACCTCTCTGACATGTTTCACCCTGACTGGGCCTACTCATAGGACCGGGTGGTTCACAGCTTTTACACTTCCCATCTTGTTCTTGGACAATCAACATTCAATGGTGATCGAAGTTAGGTGTCTGTGCTACCTATGTAGATATACAGTAAATGCAGGGGTATGTTCCTGACACTCATTAGATCTGAAGAAGTGACTCGGATAAGCTATGAAATGTATTTAATATAACAGAACAAGTCCAACTGAATGTGACTAACAACTACGAGCTATACCACGACCTGGATAAATGAGAACTTTCACAGACAAGTTGCGTGCTAGATTTTCAGCAGAATATGTTAAAGTGTGAAGTTACAGGAAGTGGAGGTTACAAAAAATACTTTTTTAGCAGCTTGTGCACAATGTTACAGCTTATAGCAGAATGCAGCCAAACAGAGGAGATTAAAATGTCTCCAACTTTCACTGACAGTAAACTCTGAATGAAAAATGCAGCCATTTTGAGGTTCTCCTGTGTTTCTAACCCATCTCTAGGAAAACAGGGGTTAACTATCAAAATGGATTTCTAGATGTTTAGACACAAGCATGAAATTGAAGAGGCCACCTTGTTTCAGAACTGTCGTACTGCTTGAAAATCACATTCGAGAGGTAAAAGGCCTGGGGGTTTTCAACCTAAAATAAAAGGCCCTTTTTACCGTTGAAAGTGGAGTTGATGCTGGCAGTGCCACATCAATAGAACACAGTCACATCTATCAGTCCGTACGGTACAGGAGACAATCATTCTGTGTGATGGAAATAAAGAAGGGAGAAGAAATAAAGTTTTCTAAGTGTTTTATGTGACAGCAGAGAGGAAAAAGGCAGTGAAATGACAGAGACGTGTTCTAGTGGGTTAGGAACTTCAGTCACCGTCCTCAATATTATCACTAACACTAGAGCTGGATAGTTTTCAAGATTAGTGGGCCGTGGGCCGTAATCAAAGTTCCTAATGTGGTTTACATGGATAATAAAATGTTTATATAAAAATATCCTATGTAAATATGATGGACAGTATGCTGTTTTGTACAAGGAAAATCCAATTTCTCTACATATATTACATATAACTGCTTCACACAAGATTATATATATATATATATTGTGACAGCAGGAAGGTAAAGTCACCTGGTTGCATCCAGGGGGGTAGATATATTTCGCCCAGATTCAGGCTTTACGCCGACTTATACAACTAGGTGGAGAGTTGTATAAGCCCAGCTGAGGCTAGTGGGCTCATGGATGACTCATACCTCTAGGGAGAGTGTGGGGCGTCGTGCAGACAGGGAGTTGATGAGACCAGCTGAAGCTTGTCAGCTCATTTAGGCCTCTATAAGAACTCCCAGCTTCATTAGATGTTAGCTCATGCCTGGAACCAGACCTGTGTGGACTGTCTAGGGAGAGTGAACCCCTGTGCGGTGAGAAAAAGCCTGTGTGGCTATTTGCTTGGACATTTAAAACCAGGGACTTAGGGACTAGGACAACACTAGGCTGATCCCAGTGGTTAGTTAGGAAACCTGTATGTTTAGTCAGAGGTCAAGTTGACCAGGATTTATTTTGTTTATGTTTCTTTTGCTTTGCTGTGTTTTGTCACTGTAAATAGAAAATAAACCGCACCTTTTTGATTTTGAAAACCACAACCTCCGTTTGCTGGGCCTGTTTTGTGTGGGGAGCCCATCTCGGGGGTCACACACACCCGCTGCCGAGCTAACCCCCTCACAGTTGGTGGAGAACCAGTGGCAGTTTTTTTTTAAGCCAGCATGGAGGAGATACTGAAGCAGCTGGCTCTAGCAAATGCCAATCAACAGCAGACAAATGCAGGTTTGCAAAAGAGCCTTGCAGCTCATCAACAGAGCCTTGCAGCTCAACAACAGAACTTCGCAGCCCAGCAGCAAGCTCATCAACAGAGCCTTGCAGCCCAGCAGCAGACAAACGCAACTTTGCAACAGAGTCTGGAGGCTCAGCAACAAGCCCAGCAGCAATCTGAGGCCCGCTTCATAGACCTGTTGCAGAAGCAAGAGCAGAGACTACAACAACAGATGGAAGCAGTAATGCAGCAACGTCCGCAGACCAGTGAGGAAAGCCGTCCCACTAATACCGCGTCCTTTGGGGTGAGTCGTTTATTGACAAAAATGACTGGAGAGGATGATCCAGAGGTATTTTTGACCACATTTGAAAGGACCGCTGAAAGAGAAAAGTGGCCTGAGGAGCAGTGGGCTGGACTGGTGGCTCCTCTGTTAACTGGTGAATCGCAGAAAGCTTACTATGACCTAGAGCCTAACCAAGCAAAAGACTATGTGATGCTAAAAGCTGAAATATTGGCAAGGCTGGGTGTCACCCAGGCTGTCCGGGCTCAGCGTGTGCATAACTGGACTTTCCAGCTTGGAAAACCCCCCAGGTCTCAAATGTATGATCTCATTCACCTGAGCAGAAAGTGGCTACAGCCAGAGACTTTGTCCGCACCAAAGATTGTGGAACGTGTTGTAATGGATCGGTTTTTGAGAGCTCTTCCTACTGCCATCCAAAAGTGGGTAAGCCATGGAGACCCAGAGACGGCCGATGGTCTTGTGGATCGTGTGGAGAAATACTTGGCTACAGAGAACCTGACGGCCTCTTCCAGAGACACTCGGACTTTCCACCCTAAGACCAGACCATCCCCAGGGGCGGATAAGAGGATTCCAAGGAGTGAGAGGGTGGGAGCTCTACCCCAAGTTTGGCGAGAACAGCCTGGGAAATCAGCGGCTCAAGAGGCCGCAAGAAGGATCGTTTGCTACCGCTGCCGGCAAGCGGGACATATTGCAGCCAATTGCCCGGTTGTGGAGGAACCCATGCAGTGTGACTTTCTGACGGGCAGACGTCAGTCGCTGTGTGCGACAGTCGCATGCACTGCCATTCGAGGAACTGAGAAACATTTATGCAAAATGTGTGTTAATGGTAGAAATGTTGTGGTATTGCTGGATTCAGGTAGCCTTGTGACCCTGATAAAGGCTGAGTTAGTTAAAACAGAGGTCTCTGGGAATAGCAAGGTAGCTGTTATTTGTGTGCATGGGGACACCCGAGAGTATCCAGTGACTACAGTGTGTTTCAAGACCCCCAAAGGTACCCTCTCTCATCCAGTGGGCTTAGTATCTCAGTTACCGCATGACGCCATTGTGGGAAGGGATTTTCCGAAGTTCTGGGAACTGTGGGATGATCCTGAGCCCCCCACTGGTGCCCCTATGTACCAGGAATGTGATAGCCAGAACTCCCCTGAGAGTGGTGAGGACTCTCCGGAATTTCCCTTATCAGTATTGGCAGGGGAGACTCAAGAAACTGGAGAGGAGCCCACCTCCTCAGACGAAAACCTACCGTCTGTGGAGTTTTCTGATCTTGAGGTTCACAGGGAAAACTTTGCCACAGAACAGTTGAAAGACCCCGCCCTAATAAAGGCACGGGAAAACGTAGTGAAAATAGATGGCGAGTTAGTGAACCCAGATAATACCTGCACTTACCCATACTTCAGCGTAGAGAAGGACCTACTGTATCGGGTGGCAAAAAGGGCAGAAGAAACCGTTGAGCAGCTTGTGGTGCCCAAACCTTACAGGAAGTTGGTGTTGGAGTTGGCCCATGGGCACATTCTTGGAGGTCATCTGGGGACAGAGAAAACCCGAGAGAGGGTATTACAGAGATTCTATTGGCCGGGGGTGATGAAGGATATAGAAAATTATTGTTCCTCCTGCCCTGTGTGTCAGAGGTCGGCCCCGATGCCACATTTCCGTAGCCCGCTGGTCCCTCTACCCATCATTGAGGTCCCGTTTGAGAGGATCGCCATGGATTTGGTAGGTCCTATAATCAAGTCCGCTAGGGGGCACCAGTACATATTAGTTATAATGGACTATGCCACCCGTTATCCAGAAGCGATCCCTCTCCGAAATACCTCGGCCAAAACCATAGCCAAAGAGCTATCTCTTGTGTTTAGCCGGGTGGGTATTTGTAAAGAACTGCTTACGGACCAAGGTACACCCTTTATGTCCCGGGTTATGAAGGAGCTGTGTAAATTGTTCAAAGTGACGCAATTATGTACATCTGTGTATCACCCCCAAACCGATGGGCTGGTTGAAAGATTCAACAAAACCCTAAAACAAATGTTGAAGAAAGTGGTGGATAGAGATGGAAAGGATTGGGACTGTCTACTTCCTTATCTGATGTTTGCTATTAGGGAGGTGCCCCAATCCTCTACGGGATTCTCCCCCTTTGAGTTACTGTATGGGAGACACCCAAGAGGGCTGTTGGATATTGCCAAGGAAACTTGGGAAAGTGAGAGTTCTCCCCACAGGAGTGTGATTGAGCATGTCGCCCTGATGCAAGACCGAATTGCACAGGTAATGCCCATCGTGAAGGAACATTTGGCCCAAGCGCAGTTAGCACAGCAGAGAGTGTACAACCGTGGAGCCAAGACCCGTACCTTTTCCCCGGGGGATAGGATACTGGTACTTGTCCCTACGGTTGAAAGTAAATTCCTTGCCAAATGGCAAGGCCCCTACGACATAATGGAAAAAGTGAGCGAAGTGAATTACAAGGTCAGACAACCAGGAAGGCGAAAGCCCGAACAGATCTATCACGTTAATCTGTTGAAAGCCTGGAGGGATAGAGAGTCCCTAGTCGCAGACACTTGGTCACCAGCTCAAACTGGTTGCGTGATTCCTGAGGTTGGAATAGCAGCCACCTTGTCACAACCCCAACAACAGGAGGTTAAGGAGTTTGTGCTTCGCAACAAGGAGGTATTCTCTGAGCTGCCGGGACAAACATCTGGGGTAGAGCATGACATCATTACCCCGCCCGGTGAAAGGGTGAAGTTAAAACCCTATCGGATCCCAGAGGCCCGACGGGAGGCAATACGGGAGGAAGTACAGAAAATGCTGAACTTGGGGGTGATAGAGGAGTCCCAAAGTGATTGGTCTAGTCCCATTGTGTTGGTGCCTAAACCGGATGGGAGCTGGCGATTTTGTAACGATTTTCGTCAGTTGAACAAAGTTACAAAATTTGACACCTACCCCATGCCACGTATAGATGAGTTGATCGACCGGCTGGGAACAGCCCGATACATGACGACTCTTGACCTCACAAAAGGGTATTGGCAAATCCCCCTGGCCAAGTCGGCCAAAGAGAAAACCGCATTTGTAACCCCAGACGGGGCGTTCCAATATAAAAGAATGCCGTTCGGGTTACAGAATGCGCCGGCCACATTCCAGCGGAAAATGGACCAGATGCTGAGGCCCCATCGGAAGTATGCTGCGGCTTACCTGGATGACGTAATTGTCCATAGCACAGATTGGGCCTCACATCTGCCAAAAGTGCAAGCAGTCCTGGACTCTGTTCGGGAAGCGGGGTTTACGGCTAACCCCAAGAAGTGTACCATTGGGCAGGAGGAGGCCAAATATCTTGGGTACACCATTGGGAGGGGAGTAATAAAACCCCAACTCAACAAAGTCGAGGCCATCCAGAGTTGGCCACGTCCCAACAGCAAGAAGCAGGTACGAGCCTTTCTGGGAATCGCTGGGTATTATCGGCGATTCATTCCCCACTTTGCTTCTCAGGCTGTGCCCCTAACCAACCTGACGAAGGGGAAAGGGTCGGTCATGATTAAATGGACCCCCGAGGCTGAGGCAGCATTCCAATTCTTGAAACAAGCCTTATGTAGCCAGCCAGTGTTGTACTCACCCGACTTCTCTAAAGACTTTGTCGTACAAAGTGATGCGTCAGATGTGGGGTTAGGAGCAGTATTGTCCCAGGTCTGGAACGGGGAAGAGCACCCAGTCATTTACCTCAGCAGGAAGTTGAAGTCCCATGAGGTAAATTACGCCACCGTTGAAAAGGAGTGTTTAGCGGTGAAGTGGGCTCTAGATTCCCTTCGGTACTACCTGCTAGGTAGGCACTTTGACATGGTTACGGATCACGCTCCGTTAAAGTGGATGGCTCAAAACAAGGAAACAAATAGAAGAGTGAATAGGTGGTTCCTGGCCCTCCAGGAATTCAACTTCACAGTAAAGCATCGCCCTGGCGTTCAAATGGGGAATGTGGATGCTTTGTCTCGAGTACATGAATGCCTGATTGCTGGTGTTCCAACCCCGAGGTTAAAACAAGAGGGGGGGGTATGTGACAGCAGGAAGGTAAAGTCACCTGGTTGCATCCAGGGGGGTAGATATATTTCGCCCAGATTCAGGCTTTACGCCGACTTATACAACTAGGTGGAGAGTTGTATAAGCCCAGCTGAGGCTAGTGGGCTCATGGATGACTCATACCTCTAGGGAGAGTGTGGGGCGTCGTGCAGACAGGGAGTTGATGAGACCAGCTGAAGCTTGTCAGCTCATTTAGGCCTCTATAAGAACTCCCAGCTTCATTAGATGTTAGCTCATGCCTGGAACCAGACCTGTGTGGACTGTCTAGGGAGAGTGAACCCCTGTGCGGTGAGAAAAAGCCTGTGTGGCTATTTGCTTGGACATTTAAAACCAGGGACTTAGGGACTAGGACAGCACTAGGCTGATCCCAGTGGTTAGTTAGGAAACCTGTATGTTTAGTCAGAGGTCAAGTTGACCAGGATTTATTTTGTTTATGTTTCTTTTGCTTTGCTGTGTTTTGTCACTGTAAATAGAAAATAAACCGCACCTTTTTGATTTTGAAAACCACAACCTCCGTTTGCTGGGCCTGTTTTGTGTGGGGAGCCCATCTCGGGGGTCACACACACCCGCTGCCGAGCTAACCCCCTCACAATATATATATATATATATATATATATATACATACACACAGTATATATATATTGTATATATAAAATTTTAAGCTAAAATCAATACCTTTTTAAAAATCTGTACTATTAACCGCTTGCCGAGACCAGCTCACGCCGATATACGTTGGCAGAATGGCACGTACAGGCATATTAACGTACCTGTACATCGCCTTTAAGGCATTGTGGGCGTGCGCGCGCCTGCCGCGGGCTCTGTGAGTGTGATCGCGGGTCCCCATTCTTCCTAGTGACAGGACACTGATCACCGCTCCCTGTAATCGGGAGCGGTGATCAGTGTCGTGTAACACATAGCCCATCCCCTCTACAGTTAGAACACATCCCTAGGACAAACTTAACCCCTAGCACCTCCTGGTTAACCCCTTCACTGCCAGTAACAGAAAAATGGGGATATGTGGGACTTTAAATTAAAACTCAACGGGGGATTTTGGGCCTTCATCCCTAATTGCTATGCAAAAAAGAAGGGGGGAGGGTGGGACTTTGAATGAGGTGCGTGGGGTAGCGCCAGACAATTCCATATATGATTGTAAAAAATGTAATTCAATATTAACCACTTCCTTACTGGGCCATAGTAATATGACGCCGCAGGAACCTTCTCTCCCTCCGGGTGGACGTCATATGACGTCCGTGCTTCCCGGCCGTCTAGGGGGCACGCGCGCTCGGCACATCACTCGGGACCCGGTGCGCGTGCCCGGCGGCCGCAATGTCCGCCGGGCACCCGCGATTGCCCGTGATCACAGCAGGACCGTGGATCTGTGTGTGTAAACACACAGATCCATGTCATGTCAGAGGAGAGGAGACCGATGTGTGTTACCAGTACAGAGGAACAAAGATCGGTCTCCTCCCCTTGTGAGTCCCCGCCCCCTACAGTTAGAATCACTCACTAGGGAACATATTAACCCCTTGATCGCCCCCTAGTGTTAACCCCTTCCCTGCCAGTCACATTTACACAGTAATCAGTGCAGTTTTATAGCACTAATCGCTGTATAAATGTGAATGGTCCCAAAAACGTGTCAAAAGTGTCTGATATGTCCGTCGCAATGTCACGGTCACAATAAAAATCACAGATCGCCGCCATTACTAGTAAAAAAAAAAAAAATGCCATAAATCTATCCCCTATTTTGTAGACGCTATAACTTTTGCGCAAACCAATCAATATACGCTTATTGCATTTTTTTTTAATCAAAAATATGTAGAAGAATACATATCGGCCTAAACTGAGGAAAACATTTTTTTTTTTTTTTTAATTGTGATATTTATTAAATCAAACAGTAAAAAATATTGTGTTTTTTTTCCAAAATTGTCGCTCTTCTTTTGTTTATAGTGCAAAAAATAAAAACCACAGAGGTGATCAAATACCACCAAAAGAAAGCTCTATTTGTGGGGAAAATTTTTTATTTGGGTACAGTGTTGTATGACCGCGCAATTGTCATTCAAATTGCGACAGCGCTAAAAACTAAAAATTGGTCTGGGCAGGAAGGGGGTGAAAATGCCCTATATTGAGGTGGTTAAACCAAGGATAGGGCATGGATAAACCCATATAAATTCATAATAGCACATTGGCATATGAAATGCAAAATAACAGCATACATATTGTGAATTATAACCAACATGACACAGAAAATAAATATTGTACATCAGTCCCCCAAATGGAGTATACATTGACATTATATCAGGGTTGATAGAGCAATAAAACCATCTAGAATCATAACTATGAAATGGATGCATCAAAATAAGCTTGACGACGTTTCATGGACTTCTATCTACTCATCAGGAGCAAGTGCATCGATATACTAAAAGGGGGGATAATGAGACCATGCGATACCACCTGCCGGAGGTCGGTCAAATAAATATGTCAAGCACGGGAGCTGAGGAAAGGACCCAAGCAAGAACCAGGAGCTGCAGAGTCACATTTACACAGTAATAAGTGCATTTTTATAGCGCTGATCCCTGTGTAAATGTGAATGGTCCTAAAATAGCTCCAAAAGTGTCCGATATGTCCACCATAATTTCGCAGTCATGATAAAAATCGCTGATCGCTGCCATTACTAGTAAAAAAATAAAATATTAATAAAAATGCCATAAAACTATCCCCTATTTTGTAGACGCTATAACTTATGCGCAAACCAATCAATAAACGCTTATTGCAATTTTTCTTACCAAAAATACGTAGAAGAATAAGTATCGGCCTAAACTGAGAAAAAAAAATATTTATATATTTTTTGGGGATATTTATTATAGCGAAAAGTAAAAAATACTGCTTTTTTCAAAATTGTCGCTCTGTTTTTATTTTGTATCACAAAAAATAAAAACCACAGAAGCGATCAAATACCACCAAAAGAAAGCTCTATTTGTGGGGAAAAAAGGACGTAAATTTTGCCACGTCGCATGATCGCGCAATTGTTAGTTAAAGTGACGCAGTGCCGAATCGCAAAAAGTGCTCTGGTCTTTGGCCAGCCAAATGGTCTGGGGCTGAAGTGGTTAAAATAAATTGTAGTGATCTTGCCATGAAGGTCCTTGTTAAGGCACTTTCTGTTGCAGGGTGGCAATGCTCTGTCCCTGTCCCCCAGTTGTTCCCCTGGATTGTCACTCTGTCCCAGGGGTTTCTGCCATAAACTACAAGTGTCCTTACCAATGCACATTGCACTGGTAGGGTTCATTGTTGGAACCATCAGGAGACCTGCCCTGAGAAATGCCATGCAGCTGCCACTGAAGTGCATGCATATAGACAAAAAGAGACTGCTAAGAGTCTGCAGGAGACCAGCAGCAACAAGATGAAAAATGTAAGAATAATACATTTTCCACAGAAAATGGGGTGCCTTGCCGTGGCTCTGTGGCTTATGCATGTATTTGTAAATGTGTGCAACTAAACCCCTGTCTTTGACACATACTGCTCAACAGGTCAATTTGGTTGGTCGCAGGCTGGTCGGTAAGTTGAGCGTGGAAATGTCTTTGTTATTTTTATGTGTTTGCCTTTCCAATGCTCCTTGCTGCAGTGACCAGTTACAGGTGGGGTCAGTAACCATTTTTTTTGTACCACCAAGGGTGGCAATGCCTCTTAGGCTCAGCTACACCCACTCATCTATCATCAAGAGTGGCAATGCCTTTTACTGTATAGTGTTTTCTACATTTGCAATATAGTCCCATCTGTGGGATTTTTTTATTGGATATTGTAATAAAATTTTACTTAAAAAAAAAAAAAAAAGAATAATACATTTTAATTACAATCGTTTAGCATAAACAGGGTGCTGTAGCAAAATAAATGTCATTCAGTTTGGATTTATATGTATTTTAAAGCCTAATTCCAGAAAAAAACTAACAAAAAAAAAAACACCCTTGCAATGCCCCCCACCCTTATTCCTAAATGCTTCTTAACCTAACGGGAGGAGAGATAAAGTGTAATGCCTACTGGCAGGCTTTCCTATGATCTGGCTTGTGGGTGGTCCCCCACTGTGCTCACATACAATGCAGAACTATTGGCACTGCATTGTACTTGATGACATCATTGTGCGCATGCCCCAGAGCACCTTATAGAGGAGGCTGTGGGGGGATCAGTCACACAAATTAAGTAATTCTGCCAGAAAAAGCAAAAGAAGAGAATTGCAACTTAATCCTCATCCCGTAGAATTAGGCATTTAACCCTTGCATGCATAGGTGTGCTCAGCCTCTTGCTTTTTTTTTTTTTTATTCTTTATTTTCTTAAAACAGGGTATACAAATATAACATTGCCAAATATTAAAAAAAACAAGGCGGGTACTTCGCCGTACTTAAATCAATTAAGAAAGCCTTATTTAAACCGTATTATTTCACTTTTGTTGTTTTACTATCGTCTTCTAGGCTCTTCTTCCTATTACCCCCTCTTCTTTTCCCTCTACATCTCCTTCTTCCTTAATCCCTATTTCCCTTTCCTATTTTCCTTATCCTCCCCCCACCCCCTCCCTTCGACCCCGGTTTCTTCCTTCCTTTACTCCTGCTTACGCAGGGGAACATTAACCACTTCCCTACCAGGCACGAAAACCCCCTTCCTGCCCAAGCCATTTTTCAGCTTTCAGCACTGTCACACTTTGAATGACAATTGCGCGGTCGGCTCCCAAACGAAATTTGCGTTGTTTTTTTCCCACAAATAGAGCTTTCTTTTGGTGGTATTTGATCACCTCTGCGGTTTTAATGTTTTGCGCTATAAACAAAAGAAGAGCGTCCAGTTTAAAAAAAAACACAATATTTTTTACTTTTTGCTATAATAAATATCCCAATTTAAAAAAAAAAAAAAAATTTCCTCAGTTTAGGCCGATACACATTCTTCTACATATTTTTGGTAAAAAAAAAATCGCAATAAGCGTTTATTGATTGGTTTGCGCAAAAGTTATAGCGTCTACAAAAAAGGGGATAGATTTATAGCATTTTTTTTTTTTTTACTAGTAATGGCGGCGATCTGCGATTTTTATTGTGACTGCGATATTGCGGCGGACAGATCGGACACCTTTGACACATTTTTGGGACCATTCACATTTATACAGCGATCCCTGCTATAAAAATGCATTGATTACTGTATAAATGTGACTGTCAGGGAAGGGGTTAACACTAGGGGGCGAGGAAAGGGTTAAATGTGTTTCCTAGATGTGTTCTAACTGTGGGGGGAGGGGAGTGACTGGTGGAGGTGACCGATGGTTGTCCCTATGTACAAGGGACACACCATCGGTCTCCCCTCCTTGACAGGACGTGGATCTGTGTGTTTACACACACAGATCCACTTTCCTGTTCGGGTGCTGGGCAATCGCGGGTGCCCGGCGGCCATCGCGGCCGCCGGGCACACGCATCGGGTCCCCAGCAACGCGGCGCGCACGCGCCCCCTGGTTCCATTTATAGGCAGGACGTCATATGACGTCCTGTCAGAACGAGAGAGAGTCTTCCGCCCGCCGTCAATAGACGGTGGGCAGTAGACAAGTGGTTAAACCAACATCTACACCAAAACCCCCAAAAAAATAAAATGCTCAGCCTCTTGCATTAGGGTGTGCACCCCAAAACTCAAACACACATGCCTTTCCCTGCAGCCTCAGCTGCACTGGATAGTGAATGCATGGGAAATGCTCTGTGCTAAGTGGCTTCCTGTTCATTCACAAACTAAAGTATAGTAAACACAATTTACTATGCTTCGGTAATAGATGAACACAGTGAGTGAGTGTGTTCATTGAGAAAAGGAAGGGGCCAGTAAATTACATATTTACTATCCCCCCACCCACCCCCTCTCCATCCTGAAACATCCTCCACAATATCCGAGGGAAGAGGAGAGGAGGGAAGTCAGCAGCACTGTGGGACAAGGGGGGGGGGGGGGGCAACATGAAAGGAAGTACAGGCAGTAGGGGAAATCAGCACCGCATGTAGTGATAAGGCACACCTTGCACACCCCTGTGCATGCTTATGCTTGCATGGAAAAGGGCCCCAACTGCAAAGGCATTTTTTGGGCTTTGAGTATTATTGTTATTAAAAATTAACTTTCTATTTCAATCTGCAGCCAGCTCTATAATTTTAAACTGAAACGAAAAAAAAAATCTGGTTTCTTGCAAACCCCAGGGTATTATTTATGGTATCTGTGTACAGATTACCATCAGAAATATAACTGTATGCCTGTGTGATTGACTCACTGCTTTTCCAAAAGGTCTGCTCAGAGCTTGAGGTCAACTTGGCAATCTGTTTAATGAAAGTCAGTGCAATGGCCTATCTCAGTATTTACAGAACAGAAGTAAGAAAAAATCGGCAGTTTGAATGAAAGAGGTTTGCTCATCTATTAAAAATATTACAGCTCACCCCATAGCTTTAATATCTTGCTAAATTTGTTATATACTATATATATATGTAGCGGGTGGTGTGGGGTTCCTTGGGGTCCGCGGGTGGCGCTGTTGCCTTGGGCCGGAGCTGAACTCACACCGCAAGACTGTGCCTTTTTTGTCCTCCCCTGGAGCTGGTACGGCGGGGCGGGGAACCCGCTGTGACGCAAAGGGAGAGGTCATAAAAGGGGCGGATGCCCTGACCTTGGGGTCAGAGTTGGAGGACGCGGCCGCACCCAGGCTCCTTCAGCTTGGGTGCTGGCGTTCCGGTGCTCCGGGCCTAGGCGCCCTTGGCCTAGCCGGAGTGGAGATGGAGTCCATCTCAGGCACCTTTAGCCTGGGGTGAGGTACTATGGTGGATGCCTGGGGCTCAGTACCTTCGACTGAGTTCCGAGGGGGCCCTAACTCCTTGGGTGCCCGTGTCTGAGTTCGTGAGGACTGGTGCACAGTAACTTCTCCGAAGAGTCTGGCGCGACATCGCTGGTGACGGAGAGGCCTCCATTTCTCCCTTGGAAGGATTTCTTCCTCTGACAGGGGCAAAGTGAGCGAAGGTAATTAACGTTCTATATTACCTAGTCAGTGGCAGTGACTATTCACCACTGGTGACAGCACAGTGGGCAGCAGCAAGAAGGGAAAGGATTGTGCCTCGATCTGTCCCCATTTTCCAAAGAAGAAAGATTGTTTTATTGCTTGGCAAGAAGAATAAAACTGAGTTGTACCTATTGGAACTTGGGTTACTAAAGCAAAGGAGTCAGGGACGAAGGACTGGACTTGACTCTAGGACACCTACACAAAAGCCCAATCTTCTGGCCTTCACCTCTTAGTTACGGAGGACACGGGCCGTGGTGTGTATCATCTCTCTCTCCCAGGTACCCCTAGACAACAGCCATATAACCGATAAAGCAAGGGAGAGGGGTGAGGCTGCTACATATATATATATATATATATATATATATATATATATATATTATTTAAAAACTAAAAACTCAGCAATATGTATGCGTAACCTCAAACAATCCAATCAATATATTCACAGTCTTTTCATAGGTTCCATATTGGGTTACCAGTATTCAAATTGAAAGCACAATTGTTAACGCTAAAATCAGAAACAAGATTTGATAACTGGTAGAGATAACTACTCTCGATGCAAGAATCTGTTAGGCATCATGCTAGATGCTTGATTAAAAGCACAAGAAAAAATACAAAAGCACTCTTATAGGCCCCATTCACATCTGAGCGACATCTAGCGACACTCCTGCATTGCTTTTTTTTGTTGTTTTTGTGGCGTTTTTTTAAAGCGCCATTATTCATTTTGAATAGGCCTCCCTCTGCTTCAAAAACACACCAAAAAAGCTCACGTACCAAATTTTGACACTGAGCCAGGCACGATTGGCGTAGTGTGTTTTTCCGCGATTTTCTTGTGTTTTGTCACATAACAAATAATGCCACTGCAAATATGTTGCATGTTTTGCTGTGATTCTGGAATCGCAGGCAGAGTCACGCCATTCTGCCCTCAATTCCAATATGTTCAGATGTGAACGGAGCCTAAAGCCCTGTTCACACGATCAGTTTTACCGATGAAAACAGTCCGATTTTTTTTTTTTTATCGGACAAACCGATCATGTATGGGCCCCTTCAGTCTTTTTTCCATCGGTGTTAAAAAATAGGACATGTTTTAAATTTATCCGATGGAAAAAAAAAGATAGCAAATTACTATCGTCTGTGGGGAACTCCATCGGATAAAAAACCCACGCATGCTCAGAATCAAGTCGACGCATGCTCAGAAGCATTGAACTTCATTTTTCTTGGCTCGTCAGAGTGTTTTACGTCACAGCGTTTGGGACGATCGTTTTTTTGACTGATGGTGTGTAGGCAAGACTGATGGAAGTCAGCTTCATTGGATTTCCGATGGAAAAATCCATCGGTTTAAAATCCATAGGAAATCGGATCGTGTGTACAGGGCTTTAGTAAAGCAGCCATACTTTTGAGAAGACAGATGCCTTTACATGCCATTAGGTAGTGGTGGAGGTGCACCTGACACAGATTTTCACATGTTATCAAAATACAGACAAAATCATTACTTGAGCCCATTTAGCCTGTGTTCAATAAGCCACCACAAAGAGGAGGACATTTCCTTGAATCAAGAAATCCAAGTGTGATAGGTCAAAAAGAGCGCCAAATAAAAAATCTTTAGGAGTCCAAAGTCTCATGCCGTGTACACATGACCGTTTTTAATGACGAGAAAAATGACATTTTTTAAAATGGTCACTAAAAATGATCGTGTGTGGGCTTCAGAGCATTTTTCACGACGTGAAAAACGGCCATGAAAAAATTGGAACACGCTCTAATTTTTCATGTCGTTTTTTACATCGTCGTTTTTCTCGTCGTGAAAAACGCCCGTGTGTGGGCTTTAACGACGTGAAAAAAAATGCGCATGCTCAGAATCAAGTATGAGACGGGAGCGCTCGTTCTGGTAAAACTAGCGTTCGTAATGGAGATAGCACATTCGTCCCGCTGTAACGGACTGAAAAGCACGAGGCTGAAAAGCGCGAATCGTCGCTCAACAAACTTTACTAACATGAAGGGTGGCGCCATCCGAATGGAACTTCCCCTTTATAGTGCAGTCGTACGTGTTGTATGTCACTGCGCTTTACTCGAACATTTATTTCCACGATAGTGTGTAGGCAAGGCAGGCTTGAGAGCAAACATGAAAAATCACATCGAGAAAAATGCAGTTTTTTTCAATGACATTAAAAACGGTTGTGTGTATGCGGCATTAATTATTTAACTGGTTGCAACAAGCAGGGCAAAAGACAACCAATGTGTTTTGGGGGCCACACAATCCCTCTTCATAATGGTTGAGTGAAATGGCAGAATATTAATTGGACTCAAAAATACTCCTAAGCAGACTGATCTGCAGGCAGAGGATATTATAAACAACAGTCAGTGCTGGTGTTCATAGCAGAAGTGGCTAGAGAGTGTCACTTCTACTGTGAACTCCAGCAGTGACTGTTAAAGTGCATTGGTAACAGTGCTCCTTACCATTGATGACCAGGCTGCCTGGTACTGGGAGGTGGGGATCGGAGTGGGGTGGGAAAAGCCCTGGGTCACTGGAGTGAGGAAGTACAGAAAGAAACCAAGGAGGGCATAGTGTGGCTTACCGCAAGCAGCTGGAAACTAAGGGAACCCATAGTGGTGAGGGCTGCACAGAGTTCTCCGCAGATATGGAGTTTTTCAAATCATGTCTTCAGGTTTTTCCCTGGGGCCAATCTTAGGGTAGAGTGTCAGGTGAGGGGTGAGATTAGAGGTCATTAATTTGACGTACAATGGCACCTGACCCCTGTACTATGTATGTTACCCACCCCAGATTCCTGCACTCCGTATGTTACCCACCCCAGACCCCTGCACTATGTATGCTACCCCTAGACCAGGGGTGTCAAACTCAATTTCATCTTTGGCCGCATCGGCATTATGATTGCTCTCAAAAGGGCCGGTTGTATCTGTAAGATTAGATGTCCATCGCATCCCCTCCCCTTTACATTAGATGTCAAGAGCCACCCCACCATCATAAGTCGAGTGCCCCACTCTCCCTTACATCACAGTGCACCCCCCTTTCCTTATGCTGCTGCTGGGAAGAAGCTGGATGCATTGCTTGAAAGCAGAAAGTAAGGGTCTGGAGGAGGACCAGAGGAGGGCTGGAGCTCTCCTGCAGCCGCAGGAGAGGTGCGAGGGCCACATGAAATGGCCTGGATTCGGCCCGCGGGCCTTGTGTTTGACACCTGTGCCCTATACCCTTGCACTATTTAAGTTACCTACTCCAGCCCCTGTACTATGTACCTTACCAAATACGGACCCTTGTACTATATACGTTACCCAACTCATACCCCTGCACCAGGCACGTTACCCAACCAGGCCGCCTGTAATATGCATATTTCTTTACATACTTCTGACTTCTGCACCCTGTACATTAGCTCAAGTTTAAACCCCTTACACTTTAAAGCACAATTTTGCCAAACCCACTCTTCGCCATAGCATGCATAATTACAAGATCACTGAATTTCTGGCAGTATCAACTGGTATTTTTCTGTACTTGCAGCATTTTCTAAGAGACAAAACATGGGGATTTTTATTTTTATTTTGCCTTGAAATATCCCTGGTCACAGGATTATTTGCAATGCTCTCTATGTGCATGGAATAATGAGAGGTTTACAACAGGTAGGAATAGAATTACCTGGCCTGCTGATTGACTTATCTCTGATAACCAGCCACAAGGAGATTTTTTGTGATGTTTTAACCGACATGCTGTACTATGGTTGTAATAAAAGCCCTGGGTGAGTTTTCTTTATTTTGTGTGTAGCACACGGACCCTTTTCCCTTGCTTTGGCTCAATTGCAGGAAAAAGGCACACCGTACTATATGCCCGTACCCTCCTGGGTGAGGAGGTTAAGCGGTGTTATGTATTTGGGTCCCACAGCTAGGTTCTTCCGTCAGTTAGTTCTCGTCTCCTAGAATATAGGGACAAGTCTCTGTTTTCCCCCAGTAATTCCAATGTCCACACCACTTTAAACTCCAACGTTGAGTTTATTTTCTCAATGTTCAGCAGACAGGTAAAGTGTGGAAGAGAGACAGAACAGCAAGGTTTGGGAGGTTAGTCCAGGCACAATGTATAGCTCAATCACTACTCTATCCCTGAGTAGGTTTAGCTCACCCGGATAGTCTCCTACAAGTGGATCCTAGCTGACCCATTATGGCAATGCCACCTACAGGCCACAGGTAACTGCACACCAGTATGCCATCCTGGAAATAAACAGCACAACCTATAAATTGAGAATGGTCTGAGTCTAACTACTATCTCAGACCAGCCCCTAAATTTGGGTATATAGCACCCCTAAATGGGGTGGGCGCTAGATGTGTATGCATTTTCAGTAAATACATTTTGACTGACATGCACTGTACATTTAAACTATATGAAAAAAAAAACTTGCTCAACATCAAGGATGTGGGGATTTTTCACTTGCATCTAACAACTAGCAGATTATTCAAAAATAAAACACCATTCACACCAAGCTGCCACTTCCTTTCTGACATATAATGACCTTTACCACATATACTGTAGATGGAAAATTAGTTTAATATTTCATTTTACCAAGTAGACGTATTAAAACTTAAAGTTATACAATTTTTTTTTTTTTATGAAAATAAAAAAACAACAATATTGTACAGAGTGGTCCTTTACCTCCTCACTGGCTGCCCCCCCCCCCCCCCAAAACTTTTTGAAAGATAAAAAGTGCCATTTATACACAACTATATAGATCAGACCAAAAGGAGGGACAAATAAGGGGTAAAGAGGGACAGAGGGACATGGCTCCAAATCAGGGCCAGTCCCTCGAAATCAGGGACAGTAATTGAACCTTTACAATCACTTTAACTTTAGATCCACTTTAATGTCAGAAAGGCACAATTTATTCCAGTTATGTATTGAAAAAAATATATATATTTAGCAAAGTATGGATAGAACTAGAATAAGAAATATGATAAGTATGTATGTTGACACCAGCCTTATGTAAGCATCTGTACAGCAGGGGGCTGGAAGCACTCTGGACCAATTAAGTGCTATAGCTTTGCACTGAACTGGGGTGAACAGAGGGAAAACCTCATGAGTGTATTACTGCTCCTTCACAGGCAGGGGATAGCCGCAGATCATCAGATCAGGCTTCATTCCTTCACTGTAGTGTAGTCTGTAAGCTGTACAGAATGGATCGAGTGGCTGGGTCACAGGGCTGGCTAAACAGAATTACCGTATATACTTGAGTATAAGCCAAGATTTTCAGCCCTTTTTTTTAAGCTGAAAATGCCCCCCTCGGCTTATACTCGAGTCAGTGTACCTGAAAATATTGAGAGGCTGCGGGTGTCCATCGTTTAAAACTCGCGGTCTCCTCCTGGTCTCTTCCGTGATAGGCGGAACTGTGTCTGCTGAGAAACGCCTATCACGAACGTTCTCTCATCCTCACCCATCCCAGCAGACACTGTGTTCAGTGTTCCGCCAATCACGGACGCCTTTTCATCCTCGGACAAGAGGACGTCCGTGATTGGCGGAACACTGAACACAGTGTCTGCTAGGAAACCGAGTCCGAGGATGAGAGAACGTTCGTGATAGGCGGAACTGTGTCTGCTGAGAAACGCCTATCATGGAAGGGACCAGGAGGAGACCACGAGTTTTAAACAATGAATGGACTCCCGCAGCTTCTCAATTTCAGATACACTGACAACAGGCACAGTGGGGGCACAGTGAGGATTGGCACAGTAAGGATGGACACAGTGATGCACAGTGAGGTGGCAATGGCCCGAGTGAAGTTGGGCACAGTGACAATTGGCACAGGGAGGTTGGCACAGTGAGGTTGCAATGGGCACAGTGAGGCATGCAAATGGGCATTGTTGACCCTCTTCCACTTACAGTAGCTGCTGCATTCTCACCCTCGGCTTATACTCGAGTCAATAAGTTTTCCCAGTTTTTTGTGGTAAAATTAGGTACCTCAGCTTATACTCGGGTCAGCTTAGACTCGAGTATATACGGTATGTTCACATAAATGTATTCCAACTGTACATTAAGACTTTGCCCTAGAATTCAGTTTTAAAGTTAAACTCTAGGCCAGGGTTTCTCAACCTTTTCAACACAGAATTTATACATCTCTGCTACAGAGTACAGCCAGCCTGAAAACCTGACTTTTCTCAACTGCAGTCATGTAATACAAGTTCTCATCTCTACCCCAGCCTGTGATTGTACAGTGAAGGAGAAGCAGTAGACTGATATGCTCATCTCTCCATTCCTGGCAGCATGTTAGCACATAAGCACTGCAGCACACCTGACTGGCTCCTTGTGCTGCTTTTACCCACCATGTCTGAGATCTGCTGTACAGGGAATTGCAAGACGCTGATACGAAATTAAATTCAGGTAGTTATATTAGTTTGATTTAACTTTTTTGCTGCGAGAGCCGTTTTTTGCGTTTTTTACACACGTTTAAAAAAAAAATTAAGCTTGAAGATTACACAAAACCCCCAAACGTGATATATTTAATGAAAGCAGACACCCTAGAGCAGTGGTTCTCGACTCCTGTCCTCAGGACCCACTAACAGGCCAGATTTTAAGTATTACCTTGGTGAGATGCAGACTAGAATACTGCAATCCCTGAGCAGCAAATTATATCACCTGTGATGCATTTCAGTTATCTTGCAAACCTGGCCTGTTGGTGGGCCCTGAGGACTGGAGTTGAGAACCACTGCCCTAGAGAATAAATTAGTGGAAACTCCAATTTTTTATGTCACACGCTATTACCACAAATTTTCAGTAAAAAACACACTAAAGTGTATTTTAGGGCAAACAAACGCAAAAAAATACCCAAATTTTTGGTAAAATATAAAAGACGAGGTTGCACCGAGTAAATAGATACCCAAAATGTCAAAACTTAAATTTGTGTGCACCCATGAAATGGCGACAAGAGGAGGTCTTGTGTTAGAATTATTGCTCTCACTCTGGCGTGCATGCCGATATGTAACATGTGTATTGCAATCAACATTTTCATGCGTAGGCACCCCCGTCGCATGCATTTATGTTTGTACGTAAGTATATGTGGGGGTGGCCACAACATTTTTTGGGAGAAGGATTTTATGTGCTTGGGTGTAATGTTTTTTAGGTGACATGTTCTTTTTATTGATACATGAAGGGGTTTAAAACACCCTGCATATCTCCTTTGGGCTCCACTGACTGTTTTGCAATGCAGATCGCATTGCAAAACATCCTATTCTGACTATGCTACTGTAAGTGATGTCATAGACGTCGCTTTTCAGGTCACAACAAGAAGGGGAGGACAGCGGACGTGTGTCCACTCTTCTCCTTCCCCTCCAGCTATTGGCACTCACCATGTCGCTCCAAGGCCTGCAGATAGGCAAGCGGAGCCTGGAATACATGGCAGGGCATGGCAGTGCGGGGGGTGGGGGGGGGGGTTGGTGTGTGAGCGATGCTTTTACCTGACAGGCAGGATTTTGTGTGAAACCCCTTGCTGTTAGGTCCGTACGACATACGTACCGAGCAGGGAAAGTGTTAAAAGTTGGATTTTTTAATATAGCCACATTTATTGGTAGTTTTCTTCTGCCAGGAGTTCCGCTCTAAGAAAAATCAAGAAATGTTGAGCAACAAATGTTAAAGCGCCATTAACCCGCAGTCCTACTTTACCAGGAGGGTGTCAACAGACATCCTCCCGTGCTCGAGCGGCCTGCGCGCAAGTCTATGAGATTCAGCTGATCACAAATCGGAGTAAGGGGTCAATCCCAATCTCTTACCACGTGATCAGCTGTCAGTCAATGACAGCTGATCATGTGATGTAAACAGAGACAGTAATCGGCTATTTTCTCTAGCCGATCACTGATGGTTGTCAGAGGGATATCAGTCTCATCTGTGCCCACCTCTGCCACCTGCCAGTGCACAACAGTGCTGCCTAACAGTGCTCAACAGTGCCGCCTACCAGTGCCCACCAGCATCACCCACCAGTGCCCACAGTACCACTCATCAGTGCCAACAGTGCCACCTATCAATGTCACCAATCAGTGTCTCATCAATAGTGCTGCCCATAAGTGTCACCTACTAGTGCCCATCATTGCCACCTATCAGTGCCCATCAGTGCCATCTATTAGTGGTACCTATCAGTGACACCTATCAGTGCCCTTCAGTGCCCATCATTGCCACCCATCAGTGCCACCTATCAGGACCCATCAGTGCCTCCTCATCAGTGCCGTCTTATCAGTGGCCATCAGTGCTGCCTAATCTGTGCCTATCAGTGCCCATCAGTGCAGCCTATCAGTGCCCACCAGTGCAGCCAATCAGTGACCATCAATGCAGCCTCACCAGCGCATATCAATGAAGGAGAAAAATTACCTGTTTGCAAAATTTTATAACAAACTATGAAACATGTTTGTTTGTTTTTTCAACATTTTCCGTCTTTTTTTGTTTATCAAAAAATAAAAACCCCAGTAGTGATTAAATATCACCAAAAGAAAGCTCTATTTGTGTGAAAAAATTATAAAAATGCAATTTGGGTACAGTGTAGCATGACCACGCAATTGTCATTCAAAGTGTGACAGCACTGAAAGCTGGAAATTGGCCTGGGCAGGAGGGGGGTTCAAGTGCACAATAAGCAAGTGGTTAAACCCAAAACCACAAATGTAATATATTACAAATTACCAATCATTAAATATAATGGCTGTATTAGTTTTAGTTTTTTAGTTTTTTTTCCCAAGTGTTTTCCCCTGGTGATCTGAACAGTAACACACCTCCTGTATTAGAGTGCCACCACTCTGGATGAATAAGAACAGGGGGCAGATCTGAACAACAGCATTATCAGTCTTGGGGAAGCAGAGTGTTAGAACTACTAGCAAATTTAAATACACTAAGAAGTC